>OY776116.1:79139782-81539782 GCA_963675035.1 Allygus modestus
TGTATACTAACATCGTGCAAAAAATTAGTTTTCCCCTAATTAGTTGTGACAAAGCGTTTATTTTACCTTTATTGACTGGGTTACAGTACAGCAGGGCGAAAACGATGTTTCAGCTGATACCTGCTAACTTAAGTGTCAATTTATACTGTTCTTACTTTACAAGGCAAGGAAACCCTTAATGTGGCCATCAATTGTGTCGTCACTATTTTTCTTATTAATAACATTCAACAGATTTGTGCAATAATAACTATTGTTGTAATGGCTATTATTAAAGTAACATTTTTAGGCATAAAGGACAGGCCAATGTTATCAGTGGCAGAAACTTTGAAACCAGTTCTGAACAAGGTAGTTTCAGTCAGGGTAAGTTAGGTAGCTCTTATAGGTTATACGTCTGAGAACGATTCATATTTTTTAAATGCTGGTTATCATATCATCTGTAGGTCTGTGTTTAATCGTGGCCTTCAGAAGGAAACTGTAAAACAGCCCACCCTTGTCAATTAGCCATACAGCAAGAACCAAAAGATACTTAATAAAATATGTAATGGTCACGCCAGTAGGGGTGGCGGTGATATAGCAAGCCAATCAGAAGCCAGCATTTTGGTCACGTGACATTAGGCCCCGCCCCCAAGATGGCGGCGCCCATGTTTCCCGCCAAATTCCCTAACCTCACTTTTTTCCCGCCAAATTCCCTAACCTCACTTTTCTCCCTCCAGTGTTGCCAACCTATGGTTATTATATGCAGTATTATATATATATGCTCTATGCTATTATACTCTATACGCTACCAACCTAGCGGAGCTAAATAAGGTAAGTAAAAAGTCAGTTTGTTATACAATAAGTTTAATATATGAAAAATAATATATAATAAGAACAAGTTAAAAAACAAAGAGTATATAAAAAGAGTAATAATATAA
This sequence comes from Allygus modestus, assembly GCA_963675035.1. NCBI lineage: Eukaryota > Metazoa > Arthropoda > Insecta > Hemiptera > Cicadellidae > Allygus > Allygus modestus. Next base: position 79,140,697 of record OY776116.1, read on the forward strand.
AAAGAGTAATATAAAAAAAGTTATTAATATAAAAAGAATATATAATAAGAACAAGTTAAAAAACAAAGAGTATATAAAAAGAGTAATAATATAAAAAGAATATATATAAAAATTTATTAATATAAAAAACTAGCCGTCAAAGAAAATCCGCTTGCGGCCGACGACTGTTGAGCGGCAGAACGGGCACACGTGGAGGCGAACTGCACACGCGGGACAGAGGGTGTGTTGACACGGCGACAACACCACCGTAGGGAGCGTATCAAGGCAGACCCTGCACATCAGGGCCCTAGGAGGTTCTGTAGCAGGCGGTGGACGTCCCCGGAAGATTTCCTGGTCCATATGGCTCCCCGTCTGAGTGAGGATGCGCTCCAGCGTAGTCTGGATCTCGGTCCAGACGACTGGGGCGACTTCCAGCATCTCCTGACGGGTTGCATTCACCAGGACGGTCTCGGACAGGTGGAGAACCTCCCGGAGCTCTGACCTAGCGGTGGTAAGGTGGCATACAGCTCGCCAAGACGCACGGTCAACACCCTCCTGTCGTGCCTCGATCTGAAATCATAAACAAGTCTTAAAATCATAAAATATACTTATATAAACCCTGAAATCATAAACACAGTTTAATTTATAAATCACATTAAGTTATTATTATTATATGCTCACCATCCCAAAAGCGTCATGCCTCAGCTCATGCAGCCTTTCCTCACGACGGCAGTGGGGACAGGGCTGCTGTGGTGGTGGTGGCGGCGGATTCTCGGGCTGTGGTGGCAGCGGTGGTGGACTAGGTGGAGGCAGGTTCTCGAGCTGTGGTGCAGGCGGGTTCTCGGGCTGTGGTGGCAGCGGTGGTGGGCTAAGTGGAGGCGAGTTCTCGGGCTGTGGTGCAGGCGGATTCTCGGGCTGTGGTGGCAGCGGTGGTGGGCTAGGTGGAGGCAGGTTCTCGGCCCCCTGTGCCTGCGACGGATCATCATACACACGCTGGAACACAATACACTGGTTAATTGCATATACTCATTAAAAAACAATAGCCCTAAGGGTTGTATTCAACTTACCACAGGTTCAACTCTCCTGGAAGGCCCCGCGGAGGTGTTTGCACTCGTTATTGGATGACGTGACATCCTCAGCCCTAGTAAATCGTCTTCAAGCTAAAATAAAGAAAACCGACTGTTACTGTCTGAAAACAAAAAATTACTATTTAATTTTGAAACATGATTTATATAAATTTAAAAAAACAGAATAATAATATAATTACCCCTAGACGCGTACGAAGTCCCGTGGCTTGTCGGTGGACGTAATATACGCCAGCACAAACCCGACGAGCCCCGAGGGTACACCTTTCTAGTGGCTGGTCTTCCCTCTGCAAAAGATTTGTGAGTAAGTATCTGTACCCTGGTGAGAAAGTGAAAGTTCGTTAGCAAATTGACCTACGTACCCTCAACTGAATTAAAGTCCAGCGATCCCTGGCCCAGTAGGTAGATTCAGTGAGGACGTACACACGGGACTGCCTCGAAGGCCACGCAAGCGCCTCCATCTCCCTCAAACGGGTTTCAACACTCGCCTGTAAACGTTTAAATCAGTAAGTAAGAATAAAACAGTCTAGTAATGTACGTTAGTTATTATTATATTATACTACGTTACTTACAAAGCTAACTCGGCGAAATCCTCTAGGAGCTGATGGGGCAGGATTCTCTTCATAAATGAGGATGTCCTCCTCATCATTCATGAAATGAATGTCATCCTCCATGACATACGCTGGCTGAAAAACAAACAATTATTAGATTCTTCAAAGTATTACCGGCTTTTAAAACGTTTATTCGATCGATATCTTACCACAAGAGCTTGGAGCTGTCTGAGCTGCACAGCATCGCGGAGGGATTCGGAATTCTCTCTCGCATACCGGGTTCCATTGCGCGTTCTACAGCAAGTGGGTAGTGACCGTAGGTCCATTTCATAGCCCCACGGAACGCGTTCAATACCCCTCTGAAAATTAAAAACGATAAGTACAAGCCACGCCATTACCTCAATTCTTAATCTAATGTTATATATAATCCTAAAAAACTACTAACCATCCAAGAAGAACGTATCCATAAAATACCGTCGACTACACAGGTCTCCTCATAGATATATGCTCCAGTCTCCACGGTAGGGCTTGAAAATAGTCTCCAATCCGATAAGCGATCGTAAGCATCATCCTTAAAAAAAAACAAAAAGAATATAAATATATTTCAGCAGAATATATAAGCAAGTGATCAATTTTACACTTTTGTTATTTTACTTACCCAATGTATCGGGTGAAACCCTTCAAGAGGCGCCAGGGTCATGTCAGTATCTCCATCGGGCATGGAGTATGAGAGGATGTCCCTGTGCCGATTTATGAAGAACACATCACCTGTGTCGCTCCGGCTATACTCGTCAAATAGACAATCAGTTCCCCACTAAAACAAAAATATTATTATAAGGACGGTAGTAAGTCGACTAAATTAATTATTTACATTATTAAAAATTATTAAATTTTCACAATTATTAAAAATACTTACACTAGCCATTATCTCAGTTATTCGTATATTTGTCGCTCGGGTCCGCCGCCGATATCCGTTAAGAGGTTGATCTAAGTCAGTCGAATCACTCTGAAAATATAAAAAATTACATTACTATAAGAAAACGTAATAATATTAATTTTAAAATGTTGGAATTAATTACTCTATACACTTACATCAGAGTCTTCATCGGCAAAAATGTCAGGGCTCGAAGGTCTGGGACCCTGTAAATAAATTAACAAAACGTTACATTTAAGAAACTATTTAATTAGCAGCAGTGACTAAATTAACAACACAGAATTAACTACATACCCCGGGTTGAAGTGGTGGGTTCTCGCCGTCACTGTCCCCAAAGGACAAGCGAAGAATCGTCACAATAATCAGTAGACGGAACATTACTACAGAATGCATGGAATACTGTAATCGAGAGACAGCAAACGCTCATATTTATACTCTATCCCCACCCGCAACCTTAGTCACCAGGGACCTTATCACAGTAGCTTTCCCTATCTCCTTGAGCTGAATCATCAGGCAGTACGCGATGGCCTCGTCTCTCGTACAGATTTGTCTGGAGGCCGTCTGCGCTAATAACCCGCGCTTAGACCAAATTTTAAACTTACCGTTACCACAACCTACGCGCCTTCAACTCGTTAATGAGCATAAAAGGTGTTGTAAAACCCTCGAGAGTTTTTGGTTCGAGTTTGAAGACGACTTGGTCTCGTGTGTCTTCTGCACTCTTGTAAGTACACTTAAATTAAGTACACTTAAATTAAGTACACTGTTAAAAAGGGTTGTTGCATTGTAATTTATGTTTTTATAACAAATGTTTTAGGAAGCCATCATCCTGAGTGGAGGCAACATACCTCCATACAGGTCGAAGGAGGCAAGAGAGACCTGTGGCTACACGGATTTTATACCGCAGGAGAGGATGCGGCTCTGCGATATATGCGACTTTGAAATTAGCAGAGCCGTTAGCAGATGTTCCTGCGTAATATAGTAAGTACAATATTTTACAACACACAGTGTAACCATTAGACAAATAGACTGTAATTTTCGTGAGCTCAATCACCTTGAGCGATACTTGGATTTAACGAGCGTCTGGGCCGGCTCGTAATCGATGGTAATTTTCGGCCGCTCAATCATCTTGAGCGGTACTTTGTTTTAACGAGCTTCTGGACCCTGTTATTAGCGGCTATGATTTAGCCTCTCAATCATCATAAGCTATTATGATTTTTACTCACGTTTTAGTTTTCTATTTTATTATCCATTTGAAACGCTTGAAGTTCTAATCAGAGGAAACTCTTATCAGTACCGCGCAGGCGTGAAACCGCTGCGACACATGCATTCACTCATTCGCATCTCACCATGGAGCACCTCCATTACAGCCACTGCGAGGCCTGCGGCAAGCTGACCTCATGTAATATGTTGTGGTTTACCCCTTCTGGGGTAGGCTACGACATATGTTGTAGGTGCGAGGAGCTGTCCCCAGAGGAGTGGGGAAACCATCCACCTATCGAGTCCTGTGAGCACGATGCCGTTCAGTAAGTAATTATATTAATTATTGTTCTTATTTTTGAACAGGGTAGCAAGCGTTAGACAGTGGTGGAAACTTGTTTTCAAAAACGGGTCTAGCATTGCTTGCTACACTAGTCATCCGCGCTATCACAGGAAGTGATAGCGATTAGGGCGCGAGCCACACTCGCCGCTTCAGTTACAGTCATGGAGCCGTTGTGTATAGAGTTCTCGGTCTATTCCAGCTACTTATGGCCGTTGTACTTGGGGGGTGTATGCTGTCGGAGCAGCCGGGTACTGATCTATCCACACCTGGAGATCAGGTTCCATTACTGCCTCCATCCCCAGCTTTTCTCATGGCTGGTGGTTGAGTGGGCAGTATGGTATTCCTGCCCCACGTGCGGAATGTGTTTCCGTTCTGGATGGACGGAATACGTCTTATAAGGTATGTTATTATTTTTATTCGGTTTTTAGAGTCCAAGTTAAGTATTTGTATGACCCATATTTCCACACCACCCAGGGGGTAGGGTCTCGGCGCGCTTTTTATTAAAGTGAGTATCCCCAGTAGGCCTATTCTCACTGTTTTAAACCACTGCCCCAACCAACGCAGTGATCCGTGGCAGCCACTCCATTACAAAATACTGCCTCCGATAATTTTTTTGTTCTCTGTTTCTAGGCTCTTTACTAAGACTGTGTCCGTTCATATTAGCCTAGAAAATAGACAGAGAATTTTATTTTTATATTTTTTGTTTTTTTTACTTTTATACTTTTTTTTGTTGTTGCACCTTTCAATTCGCATTTCCCTGGCGTCAGAGGAATACACAAACGGTTTTATGGTTTTTGAGGCCAACCTCTACACCTCCCCTGGTCTTACAAAGGGTTTAGCCCTGCCTGATAGGAGGGTGACGCCGGGTCGCTTTTTTATTCGACCCCACTCGGAATAATTTTCCAAGCGTAGTACTGTGCGGACCTCAAGGCGCAAGTTTCGTTTTTATTTTTATGTATAATGCAGGCTACTGTAAAATCATCATCATCTATATACAAACCTTCATTTATTTCTTTAACATTAGAATGAAACGTCCGAAGGAATTGAGCCTTCTCTAGGCCTTTTGTATGTATGACCTCGAAGGGTTTACACAGTGAACGTATCAGCTCTTCGCTGTAATGTACATCACCTTCATCCCACTTTATATGGTGAAAGTGACGAGTCAGCCAGCGGGCTGTTCTTTTCATCTTGCTATTCAAAAAATTAAAACAGTAAGGAGGTCGGAATACCAGCTGAGTTCTGTAAGAATTTCCGACTATAGCAAACTCCTTTACAATAAATTTATTATTATTGTCTTTGAACCCGTGAAACTCGACTACAGCTTCCATAATGAGACTTCGCTAAAAAGACGGTCAGCTACTTGAGGTGGTAATTGTTCTGTACAAGCTTCAGCGCCCGATAAAACCTGATCAATAAAAACTTTAATAATATCCTCCAAATAAAACAATTCTAATAGAGAGCGACCGATCAAAGGAATGTTAATTACAAGCTGATTCCACTCGTGTCGATTGAGAGCCAAGGAGTGTTCTCCGTCAGAGACACAAGCGTACTGCTGACCAAAAATACTGTTAACTTTAATATCAGCTCCCGTATCGGTCTTTACAAAGCATTGATACTTGCCTTCAAAAGCTAAAGTAATTTCATTGAACCTGTCAACCAGCTGACAGTAAGAATCGTAAGACCAAAACACAACACCTTTCCTCCCCTTAATTAATACTCCGAGGCTGTTGTCCCTGTTTTTAAAAATACCCGATACTACGCACTTGGTGAGTTCAGGGTCCAAGAAGTGGACTGACTTTAGAAATACTCCGGTCATTAAATTTATAGGCTCTTTCCCCTTAGGGATGGGTATAGCTCCCGTACTCACCTCCGTCTCGGCCGATGGCATCTCTGTTACTAATCGGTACGCCCCGTTAATAAACGTCCACACCCAACCTCATCTACCCCCTCCCCTCCACCCTCCTTCTCCTCAGGATCTGAAGAGGATTCTGAGGATTCACTGTTGTCAAAATCTGTACGCCATTTAACTATAATGCTATCGATCCCGCGCATTAATTTAAACTCCTTTTCAACACTAGCAAACTTGTAACTGTCTACGTAATCTGTTTTCATCAAAACCTTCTTGTAGTAATATTCAATTTTAATCCAACCGTAGTAACCCATGTTTACTCACTGACTGCTCACCTCAGACTAACAAAATCTCTTAACCCACAACATCTATACCCTCCTCATCATCATCACTGCTAAAGTCTCCATCGTCTCTGAGTTTAACAACTACGGTGGCTGTACCCTCAGGAATATCAGATATTTCCTTCTCACAGTATATCTTGTAACAATCCATTTTTGCTGTACCTATTAAAATATTATCGGCGTTATAAAACTGAATAATAACCCACTCGCCCATGTTTACTCGCTGAGTGCTAGCAGGAGACTAACACTCTGAAAATTAGATGTATCTTTTACCCCTTCCCCACCCACCCAACCCCAAGGGGGGCGAATCGCCCCCCTTGTACATACATTCCAAGTGTTGGACCCGGAGGGTCCACTGTTTAGAAATTACATTGGAGATTTTCTCTTCTGTTAATTTGATACGTCTCAAAAACCTGGCCCTATCCCTTGCTAACTGTTCCCAATCTGATTTTCTATCTTCAGCGGGCAAACTGTATATTTTTGTAACTACCGGGCTGGGGAAACTAACTCGATATTTTCCTGACATCTCCCGTGATCGGTGTGTATGTGTAGTGACAGTCGTGAATTATGAGACAGTACGCCCAAGTATTAGCCGGGATTGCTGTTTTAGTTTGAATCTCAAGCCTTACATCTACGGGACCGGTCTTAATAGTATCGTCCTGCTTTGAACAGTCAATTACATACAGAGGACACTTTGTTTTAAAATCATCAAAGTTTAATATCGGTGAGCCGATTCTACCGTAATAAGAGTTTTGAAAGTTCGCATACATATCATAAAACAGGCAAGTGTTCCCGCGAAGGTTGTCATACGGGTAGAAATTTGAGTTTAAATACAGTTTAACATCAAGCAAATCACTGGCGTCGAACCGTGACATGTCCTTTGTTAAGTCATTCTTTCTGCCTGTCTGAAAGGCTAGAACAATATACCGAGGTTTTTCTGTTTGGTTAGATGTTTTAAGTGTCCAAGATAACGTGTCTGTACTCGGCAGGTTCGGGTATTCAATCATTTCCCACTGACGGAAGGGAACATGTATTGCGGGGTCTTTCTCAATAAACTTGTACAATTTTAACTTCTGAGCGTCGTTCACTGTTATGTGAGGTATTCGCCAGTAGATTTTGTCAATTGTTAATGTTAAAGTCCCGGCCTCCATCAATTTTACAGCGTTTGTATCTGTAGCCGAACGTAAGAGTATCAGTTCCTGTTTAACATTTACCAGCACTCGTCTGTAGTCTTCAGCGAAACCTAGCAAGAGTTTTAGAGGGATTGAATATACAAAATCTGTCACTTTTTCAGTACTACCAGGACCGTTCCAACAGGCATTCTTTAAAGTATTTTTCTCCTCCTCGCGAATAGATAGAATATGTTTTAAAGTAGTAGTTATACCGACATTTTTTGTCCTGTCAATTTCCTTGCCACAAATCTCGTAGCGGATTTCTTCAAACAAGAAAGATATAGCATTATTAATAAAGGAAACATCCTGAGGAGTCCCGTCGGCCTTTGTAGCGTTGGTCTTGCCGTGTATCACAATAAAACTTTCAAAAGGCGCGGTTATTATGTCCTGCTGTAATATCGGTATTCTTATTTCATCGTTATTATTGTAAGTTGTACTTGCATACGGCTGATGTGAGTGCAACTCCATCCCTGTTATCAAGTCAGCATACTCTGCCTGGTTGTCTATCGCTAATAGTGCCATTCCTTATTACTTTAAAACCGAGAGAGCGAAGAAACGTTATGCTTTTACAAGTTAACTCCTTGGCTTTCTGAACACTACTGACTTGCTGCCCTCCTGGTATATGCCTAAATAGTAGCCCCATTACTGCGTCTAAGATTTAGTCTAACAGAAATTCTTTCTCCGCGAAAGTTAACAAGATTACCGTCCTGGTCTTTTAGAGACACTGTCAAGTTGTTGATCCTCTGGCTGATCACGGGTAAATAAATGACATTCCTCGGTAATTCCATTATTTTATAGCCCGGTGGTTCAGCCGGGTAGAACTCGTGTATGACATGGCCCTCAACCCCATTCAAGTATGACCCGCGTGTGACATTACATTCCACCCTTATGGAGTTAACTTTTATTATATCTACAGGCAGTTCCGATACATGTTCATCTTTAGCCCCGTATATTTGTTTTTTGTAGCCCAAGAGTGTTCCCAATGAATGTTCTTTAGTAAAGTCAATTTTCTCAGAACAACATATCGTAGCTTTTAAAGTGTTATTATTAGGTTTCAAAGTAAATTGTACTTCTTTTGGTAATTGCGACTGTATATACTTTTCAATGTCCTCAATTTCGTAAGACCCTTCAGGGATCGTAATACTTTTATCATCACCGTAGTAAAACGTATCATTTATGTTTTTTTCAATGTTCGGTATAGAGTTATAAGTGGTCAGTTCAATTAAACCAAGTTCCCATGTACCCTCGCTAACATCAATAGGAAACGCTAGCTCGTGGGATAGAACACTAGTTACCCCTGTTAGACAGAACATTACTACAGAGAAACTTTAAACACAAATGTCCACAAACAACTGAGTCAAAATTCTGTTGTCTCTCGTAGTTATAGTACATCTCACATTCACCCAAGTACTTAGAAATTTCCGGTGGTGGTCTTAGGTTTCCAAAACTGTCATAATAATAGGCCTTTTTATCAATCTTCCTGTAACATACCCAGTGCGTGCCTGGACCGGTTGTACTGTCCAAGTTAACTATAGCAGATTCACATTTTCTCGGGGTTTTCGGTAGACTGTTCCTCATATAAACCCCTCTGAAATTAGGAATTTTCAATAACCTCGCGTATTTGATCAAATCGTAATTTGTAAGTGGCTTTATTGGTATTGAGATGCTTTTTTTTTCTTGCGGCCTCCCCTTTTCTTTCTTTTACAGCCGGCGCCTTCCTTTCTATAGGGCCTAAGATACAACCCTCTACCCTTCGGACGTTTAGCAGGGCGTTTCTTCTTACGACCTCCTCCCAATTTTGTTTTTGCTTTCATGGCTGTTGTGACTGCCCAAGCAGCGGATTTCTCACCAACACTGGCGTTACTAGACTTGAATCTCTGCCAGGCGCGTTCCGCCAACTCTTTGTCAGCTTGCCTTCGCCGCTCGCTGTCGGAATACCGGGAGTATGCTATGTCGTGGACCTTACAGGCCGCGTCTAGCCCGTTTATTCCTTTGTCACCTCTAGCCAATCTCTCTTTTAACTTCGTGCCAGGTCCGCAATACTGATAACCAGGAATATGCAGTTCAACAGGTAGTAAATCTATAGCTTTGTTCAGCACCGATGAAACAATACCTCCACCTCGTACAAGCGATAGCTTGCGTCTGAGAGGTTTCCTTCTAGTCTTAGCCATTTTATTGTAAGTATTTAATCACCTCGTACAGTCTATTCAGTAGAGTCTCACGTATACACGGAATTTTTAAAACTTCAAAAATGTCAGGCACCGTACGAGACACAGCGTTTGTGAACTCGTTGTACTCCAACACACCACTGTCAGTTGCAATATAAATCATGCCATTTATATATCTAAATGCACCGTGACTGTGAGCAGGAACCCCGTACAGTGTAGACGAAACCATTCCCATAAAAGTGCCAGTAAAGTCGCACTCGTTAATTTCAATCAGATACCAGCCGTTAATAACCATGTAACTCTTCCCCGTGTTAGTGGCAAAGGCCAAATTAACTTTATATACCTGTCTACCGGCTATGGTGTCAGCACTACTCTTTGTTACCAAAGACAGTGAAGGGTATCTAAATAAGTATACATCATTGCCAACAAAAAGGGCAATTTCCCTGTTAGGTCTCTGGTAGATGGCAGATATTTCAGTAAAGTTTCGCGGTAAAAAGTTAAGCCAGTGAGAGATTCTCCTTGGCCTTGTTAAATCCTCAGGAGTCCTGTCTGCAGGGTCCAAACTTATAATCCATACGTAGTCTCTAAAGAAAGCAAATATCCTCTTGTTTACAATAACGTACTTATCAATTTGACCTTTTAACTCGCATATATCGCGTTTTTCAGTTATCTCGGGTGGTGTCTCAGGTGTTGTACTGCTTGGTGTGGTGACGGTTGTTGTTGTAGTTGTCATGGTAGTGGGTGGTGTATAGTTTGGAATGGTTGCAAATGTCTTAGTGGGCCTGCCGTATAGAAACTCCATAGCGCGTTGGTCATCTTTGCTTAGCTCGTATTCGTTCATGTCCACAATCCCCATTGGACTCCTATGGAAAGGGAACATTACTGATTTATCGTCGCCTGAATGGTCCAGGCCTAGGGCGTGACCAATTTCATGTACTAATGTTTGAAAAAATGAAATGTTTCCATATCGTGGTAAATTCATAGTGAAATCCCAGTTTTCTTCCGAATCAAAGTGTATGTCCGTTTGGTTATACCCCATATGGGGTAAATAGGCGTGAGCTAAGAGGTAGCCGGGGCCATCAAAGTCATATGGACAAGTCTCCCGTCTAGAGTAAAATATATGCTGTCTATTAGTTGAGAAGGATATAATTATAGTGGGGTTATTTATATCTTTTTTAAAAGTTATGTTTGCATGTTTGGCCCATACATCGAAAGCTTTTTGAATTAAGTTGGGGTACTGTGGTGTTCCGTATTGGTACCAAGTTATTACTGATTTATTCCACTTTCTATTGGGTAGAGCTGAGAAGGGTAATATATTGTCTTTATAGCCACACCGAGGAGTGCTCATAAGCGCTAAGGTATCATTGTCAAAAAACCCCGTGGGCTCAAGACGAAAATTTTCTTGAAATTGTTTTACTGCAGAAGTAATGTCCTCTGTAAAAGCGTTTTTTTCCAGATAGCCGTAATATGTAAGATACTCTATTGACTTGTTGCACGAGGCAAGAGGTAGCATAAACAGTAAGAGAACCAACATCCTAGACGGTTCGGAGTAGACTAATCGGTATTTCCCGGTTTAAGTGACATTATATATTCAGCTTCTGTCCTGAGGAGACCGGGGAAAGGAACAGTATCATCAAATATCCCCGTTGGCCCAAGACGAAAATTCTCTTTGATTTGTTTCAACCACTCAGTCCCTCTTCAGTCATAAAGAGGTCATAAGTATCAGGCGGAAGAGGTTTGACGTCTTCTTTAGGCTCTTCACCACCTTCTAACCCGTCAGCAAACAAAACTTCCCAGTCTAAGTAATCGTTTTCACCCGGCGTGGGTAGAATGGCAGACCTCCCAGTGTGTTTTCTGTTAATATAATTAAAGACCATGGTACCGAATTTCCTCAACTGTTTCTCGTGAAAATCTTTATTACTAGTTATTAGACCTTCGCATTTTGACAGTCTGGTCTTGAGACCGGTTAAGTCAGACTGTTGATTAGCGAGGTTAGTGGTTATAGGCAATATCTCTTTTTCCACGTACGACTTGGTAACTGCATCGCTGGGGTCTGTTGGTAGAGCTAAATTAGTTATTTGTTTATTATTAGCGTCATATTTATCGTTGGAGATAGTCATACTTAGTTTTTTTAGTGTGCCCAAGTTTACTGCGTCCGAGGAATCTACAGGGTTAGCTACACTCCATAGTCTTTTGTTTTGCATATTGAACCTCTGAAAGTCAGAAGGTATAGATTTATGGTCAACATAATTCTTTGTAGCAGCGTCGAGTGGCTGTACCGGTGTAGCCAATTTACATAACCGTTTATTTTGCATATCATAGTCACCTTGGGGCGTTAAATTGAAACCCTCTCCCTTGGGGCCCTTGACGGCCTCACCTCGGGATTTCCTGCTACTACGTCCGAACTTGTCAATGGTCATTTTAATAATGCTTTAAATCTACTGTTGCCAGCTCCTTTTATGTAGCCGGCCTCCCTTAGTTCCTCCACGATACTCAGTATTTCATTGCCGTGGACTCTGTTTCCAGTCTCTGTTGACATGGCTATGTGTCGTAATCTATCCACCAATTCATTGGCGTCGTCCCAGTGTATAATGTCACGAGATCGTGCATTCTTCCACGCTAAACCTTTGCCCGCTTTAACCGGGAACAAATCTTTTATAATTCTTCTGTACTTTAGATTGTTGTCCCTTCTAATTTGATTGTGGAATTTGTAGCCTCTCTTGTGAGCGTTGGTGGCGATAATAATACTCTTATAGGTATTAAGATCGTCTTTATTGTATATATCTTCGTCAGGGGTTCTCTTAAATATGAGCTCATACAAACCTTCGGTAGGTCTATATCTTGTGTTGTTTATTAGAATAGTTCCATCGTTGTCAAAGTCTAACACCTTGTCTCCCATCATTAATGTACTGCCTTCGTATCTAGGGCCGTAGTCATGATCAATAACTCGGACCTTACCGCTAGCATCTTTTAAAAGTAGCGTCATATACCTCACTGTCATGGGGTTACTAAACTGACTTTCCATATATTGGGACGCTGTTTCCAGTCCTGAAGGGGTCGATACAATTTGCTTTAACCCGCTGGTTTCAGGTGTTGATACACTCTGCGGAATAAATTCAGCTATTTCTCCTTCATCATCTGTAGTATCGTATTCCATTGGCTCTTCTTTAAAGGTTTCGGGTTCAGTTTTTATGTCGGCTGTGTTTGTTGTCGTTTTTCTAAGTTCTTGAATAATTGGTTTATACTGCTTCTCAAGCAAAATATCACTTTCCTCGGATCCTTCCTTAAACATTTTATATTTCCGTTTAATAGCATTACGCAGCTCTATGAGCCGGTTTGTCAGTTGCTGTTTACTGCTCCGCTTCATAGTCATAAATGATAGATTTCAACCAGCGCATCTAGATTTAAGGCATTTCGACTTGCCTGAAAAACAAGGCACGCCTCTTATGCCTCCGTATGAACTCGATAATATCCAACAGTGAAACACCAGCGCTAAAGTCCATACCTCTGTAGTACCTCTGTTCTCTAGCATCGAACCGGGGAATCACATAACGACCGGTAAAACTCCTGAATACAAAAGTACGTTTCCACCCGTCTCTCCATTGAGGTATTTCTGCTACGGTGTATTTATCACTTTCAATTGTGTTTTGCATGAATCGTCTGAGTAACGCCATAGGCCTAGGCTCGTTGAGGTGTTCCAGTAAATAAGAATTTAAAAGCCAGAATTCGCTCGGGTTCGCGCCTGTGAACGCTCTCCACTGGTCAAATAACACTCTGTTTGTTACACTGTACACGCCATTGTTTAGACTTATACCGAATCTCTCGCACTGTACTGGTAGTGTGGGCAGGGCCAGTTTGAGAAACTCTGTAGTATACAATCCCTGGCATAAATTATTAACACCGTTAAACGGTTTATTCCTGTTGTATCTAGGGACACTAGGAGGTACGTTCGTGTATCCGATATTATAACTAATATCGATGTGACATTTTAAGCTTGAAGCTTTTTTATAGACTGTCATCGGTGATCTTATAGGAATACTGCGTTCTGTCAGAAGTATACACCGTGAAGCAAATGGGATCTTACATCCGTATTGCAGCATTTCATTACAGATTTGTGTAAAATTAACACTTCCGTGCAGGTTACGTAAAGGCAAAACTTGCCCAAAGAACTCGGGGAACGGCCTGAATCTAGATATCATATTTTGTGGGTCTCGCACGGTACAGTTGTACATATCTTCGTGATATATTACAAGTTCCAAAGGTACGTTTTTTTCTTCGCATTTGTTCATAAAACTAAGCCATGTATCTCGGTTATAGGTTCTCTCACTCGCAGATATAATTAATAAAACTACAGGCGGTATCACAGCGGATCTTTTTAGTTTTTTATGTCTCCAGCATCTTTTGTTAAGCTGGTACCCATGAGGGGGTTTCTTACTGCAGTAGTTTCCACAGAATTTCTTCTTGTCCTTGTAATAAAAAGAGCACAAGTTTGACTTGACATTATGGAGTTTAGCGTTAAAGCCTCTTAAATCGTTGTACGTGTAGATGCGTACCATTACACTTCTGTTATAAAACTGTCCATCCCTACTCTGTACCTTCCCTTATAAGGGTCTAGAGTCTTGTCAATCACAAGGAATCCAAAGTTATCTCGCCAAGCCCGAGCGCACAACTCTTTAAATTTGTCAAAGGACATGTCGGTAGTGACATGATCGTTATACACATGTCTTAGGTTCCTTTCGTCCTGTTTGAATAAAATAACAAAGTTACAGTTGTCCCTCACCAGCTGTTTGGGTATAGCACTGTATGTCTGCCCTAAATAAAATGTATCTATATTTTTATGTCTACCCATGGTGAAATAACTGCGTATATTGTCATGTTTTTCGCAGGAAATATCGTCAAAGATCATTATAGAGTTTGGTTTAGCTTCGTTTGGGTGTACAACTAGACTATTGTCATCATACGCGAAATAACCGACCTCCTTAGGCATTACCTTCTTTAGAAATTCGTACTTGGGCTGATAGAGGGACTTTGAAAAAACGTAGACATTTTCAAATCTTAAGCCGTTTGGGTCAAACAATAAATTGAATAAAACATTGGTCTTCCCAGAGGAACTTGGTCCGCATATTATACAGCGTATTGAATCAGGTAATAAAATACCGTGTTTATTCTTTTTAACCATGCCCGACCCGATATATTCATCAAAGTTTTGAACGGGAAGCTCGACTTCCTGCTTCTCAACCCGCATCCTGACTGATTACTCACTACTGATTACAACTGATATATACTTCCCGGATGCCGTTATCACACCAAATCCTGTGAATCAATCCAACTGTCATGGCTGCTATCATACCCTTTCCAGCGTACAAAGAGTCTGTCTCCTTTCCTTTTTAAAACTCTTTCAACTAAATAAATGTCACCGGTTTTTGATTTGCTAATTTCTTCTGCATAAAACCCACCTTTTAATATTTCCCCTCTGTTGTCTTGTAATATGTATGTTACTGGTCTTGTTGGTTTAATCGCGTATACTGTAAACGTCTCATTTGTCCAATTTGGCAAATAGCCTTTTTTAAACACTCTTTTAGCTTTACTGATTCTAACACTATCACCTAATTTTAATTTTTGTTTAAGGATTTTATGTTTGGGTTTTTTAACTTTATTTATTTTATTTAGAATGTCTCTGACATGTTTCTGTCTTACATCCTTGGGTTTCATACCTATAGTTCTGTGCTTTGTGTTGTTGTAAGATTTTATGATTTCTGGCAATAGACTTACCCACTCATAACTACCTCTGGCAGTAAATAACTTGTACATTTTTGTCTTTATCGTTCTGTTCAGTCTTTCTACTATACTAGCCTTAAGTTCGGAAAATGTATGGTAATGGTTGATTTTGTATTTCTTCATTAACGCGTTTACATGTTTATTGAAAAAGTCGGTACCCTGGTCTGTGTGAAAGTTTTTCATTTTATATTTAGCTAAGATAGGAGCGAGTGCCTTTGCCACTTCTGGCCCTGACTTGTCTTTTAGAGGTACGGCAAAAGCTAGTTTTGACAAACAGTTAATCATGGTAAGAATATATTTGTAGCCTTTGTTATTTTTCGCATAAGGCTTCATTTCAACGAGATCAGCCTGATAAAGGTCCCTTAAACCCTTAAGGGTGACTTTACGCCTGGAATAGTTTCTCCTGGCAGGTCTGTGCAGCTCCTCAGCTATAGCTGTCTTACCGTCCATTTTACTAATGATACGATTATTCTGAGGACACTAGTTTTATACTAACATCGGTGATTCTCATTATATAAATAAATACAAGGCTCGTAACAAATATAGCAAAGACAAATAATTTGTCCGCTAAAGAGCTTATCAGGCACCACGCCATATTCGTTATCAAAACCTCAGCGTCCTGCTTGATAACCCTCACCGCAGTAACGCTCGGTCAGTACTGATCAAAATGTCTTGCTTACTGGTGTGCTTCGGGTATGTAGTGTCCTGTCAGAAGAAGAAGCCACCCCCTGCTCCGACACCTAGGGTTGTCTTTCGTAGAGTGGTAGAGGACATCTACTCCGAGATAGAGCCACGAGCTTTAGAGCCACCACCGCTACCGCCTAGAAACCCGGTGTACGCCGTGATGAACCCCCTATACTCGGAATAAGTAAGTATCTGTTTGCTTGAGTGGGGTTTGAGACCACCCGTGCATGTGCACCCAGGTTAAACATTATTCCGTGCGTGAGCCAATCCAGATTACCTGGTTGACGCTCAGTACGAACTAATGCCCTCTCCCTTTTTAGCAAACAAAGGATAGAGTATTTTTTAAAAGATAAACCATGGCTCCTCCACCGCCATGGCCCGTGGAGGCCTTCCGAAAGTAAACTA
The DNA here is from genome assembly GCA_963675035.1 of Allygus modestus. Classification (NCBI taxonomy): domain Eukaryota; kingdom Metazoa; phylum Arthropoda; class Insecta; order Hemiptera; family Cicadellidae; genus Allygus; species Allygus modestus. The sequence continues at coordinate 79,157,183 of OY776116.1, forward strand.
GCTGCCTCCCCCGTTTATTTTTACTTTTTAATTTTACAAGTCCCCACCGTACGGACTGTTCCAAGGAGTAGTCTAGACTACTCGATTTACAAAGTCCTTCATTCACCCGAGGTCTGTAAGACCCCTCATTCATACATAGGCCGTTCGAAGGAGTAGCCTGGGTGTTAGCCAAGCGTCTCAATCTACTAAACCCCCTTTCAGGTTTACGGGGCTTTTCGTCACCCGCGCCAGGGACCTTCATTCACACACACACACACATACATACAGTGGGAACTTATGCATTGTCCAAGACATGCTCAACTATATTTACAAAATTATGAGAAGTTAGGATGTTGTTGTATGCAGAGTCAAAGTGCATACCATAACTCTGCATTACTTCTTTTGCTTTGTTAAGTACATTAATCCCATTAGGAACAGGAGACTTGATGAAACAAGGTACGAAACCTTCATTTTTGGCTTTAATGAGAGCTTCGTTAAATTTTCTTTTTTGTATGCGAATACATTTGTACTCGCAGACTCCGTACAGCTCTAGAAGGGTTTCTTTAATAAGGACACATAAAACATGTTTTAGCCCATCGTCGTCTGACATCACAGCAACCTTCGGTGCCTGTTCAGTCAACAACTCATTCAGTGACTGGTTTTCTTTACACATTATATCGTTTGCAGTTTTAAATTCTAAGTTAATTTGAGCTAGCTGTTGGTTGTTTTCCAGAGACCTTGTAATTTCAGTCAAGAGTTGAGAGTTTTCATTCTTTAACTGATTATTCTCCTGTTTGATTTCATACATTCCATATTTTCTAATGGAAGGTAAGACATCTTCAAAAACCCAGTCCTGAAATTTCTCAGCAATGGGCAATTTGGATTTTAAAATTAGTGAATAAAGACCAGGCTCGTTTAGAAAGATTGTTTGGGAATGAAAGTACAAGGGGGGCGTTTCGCCCCCCTGTACTTCCAGTATAGTTTTGCGGTGTTTTTCTCTAACATGGGTACGGATAGCATGCTTTGTATCTTGATAGTTTAGGATTTGAGCAACATCTTTTGCTTTGAACCAAGGATTATTTTCCCCGTCAAACAGGACAGCAACGGCCTGGTTATTAAATATATAAGAAGTTAAGTGAGACATTTTATATCAAGTATTGTGCAATAGTACAGATCAGAGCTACGTAAGGACACGTCTTACCTCGGCAGGAGCAGCGGCAAAAGTGACCGAGGCAGAGCGATTCGCGGGAGGGGAAGGTATGACTCATTATGGGCAAGGGGGGCGTTTCGCCCCCCTTGCACTTCCGGTGTTGTTTTACTCAAGTCTTTGAATTTTGTAGCCGTAAGGCAGGGTGTCGTACTCTCCCTCAAACTTCCTCTTTGGTCCAGTAATTTTGAAAACTTTAGTTTCGCTTACAGTTACAATATCGCGGTCTTTAGTCCTCCTAATTCTGTTTTCTTCAATTTCTAAAATTTCAGCTGTTTCACTAAGGACCATCTTTTTCAGAGCTTCAAAGTTTAAAGTTTCGGAAGTCTTCATATTGAGGGTGAGGCCCTTGATTTTGCACACAGTTTGTAGTTTTTGTTTTTTGGTTGACCAGACAAGGTACGCGTAAGTTTTTGGTCCCCCAGAAACGAATTCAACGATGAAAGAACCAGGACCGTAGTCACCAGCCAATTCATCTGTCATTTCCCCGAGGTAATCTCCCGTAGGGACTCTATACAAACCTCCCCTGTAGAAATAGATACAGCTGTCCGTGTCGTAGTAGAGGACCTGACCGCCCAAGGCCTCCAGATGTTCATAGAGTTTCAACCTAGCCTGGGCTGTAGTGTAGGCCGCTATGACTACATTGACATTTCTCAAGGGCTCGCCGACTTCCTCCAGGTACTCCCAGCTAACTACCACAACCTCCTCATTAACAGTCTGAATTCGATTGACTTGTACGTCGGGGCTTGTCAGCATTTCAAAGAGTGTTTTGGGATCTCTGACAATCATTGCCTTGGTTTGGTTCTCCCTCTGCCCGAACTTTCCCCAAAATGAATTTAACATTAATTTAGCCAATTGTCTTAAGCCCCCATTCTTAACAATTTTGTTTTTCTCTAATCTGATCCCCTCATGAGTGAAGTAGTCCGCGATGTACTTGTCTTTGTCCTGTTCAGTCTCACACCAGCTAGGATAGCCTGAGGCTTCCTGCTTCATTTTCAAGAATTTATTGATAAAGTCAGTGAAAAGCCCCCCTTTCTCGTATGTTGCCATTTTATATTCCCACAGTTCGTAGATGTCGAGGACAACGTAGCCTTTCTCTACAGCCTTCCTCACTTCGTCCATAGTCCAAGTCCCTACCAACGCCCTTTCCTCACTCTCATGAAAACATTCCCCTTGGTTTTGAGTTTCCCCGCAAGTCCTACACAGGGCAAACATGAGTTTCTTGTTCATTTTGGCTGGGAGTACCGGGTGGTAGAGATCCCGAGGTGGCAGGACTTTACATTTCATCAAACCATCTACACCGAGCCCTCTCTGTCTGCACTCCCTGTCACCCACGTAAATCGTAGGATGACCAAGGGGATACTTACCGTACTTACACACATACGGATAGAGAGAGCACACGTCCACATACTGGATTGTTTCTTCCCCTTCACATTTGTGGTAAGTCTTGGAGTTGCCTGTTCTGCCCCCAAAGAAAGCGTTTCTAGGATCAAGTGGGAGTGTGTTTAGTATGGGGAGAGAGTCCAAGTGTGTGAGCTTTTGTACTTTCTTTACTTTTCGAAACTCACATTCCCACATTTCGACTACTTCGTAGTCATTAAACTTAGATATTTTGGACTTGGTTCTCTCGTATCTCAAGTGAAGCGAGTCCGAGGGATCCTCCTTCAGAGGAGCCTCTCGATTGTACGGGAAGCATTTGGGGCAACCGTGCCAGTAGCACCCGTGAAACTCGTAGATGTTTTCCCCGTCAAACCCATCTACTTTTAGCCCGTTAATCTTTACTTCCTTACTCCGCCCCGCATGCTCGATCCTCACTTCACGCTTCTCTTCTTCCCAGCTGAGCCACTGAATGGCGATAGCTGATTGGTTATCCACTAAACGGTAGCCGTTCTTTGGGATGAGGCCGATCGTGTTTGGTTTTAAAAAGTTGCGGCGGAAGGCCAGGTTGCAGGCGCTAGCGATCGTTACAGCCTCTAGGAAAGGATCGACATTACACTCTTTGAGGAATATCGATCTGAACTTAAGACAGGCCTGAGCTAGGATCTCTACATCAGAGATGCAGTACTCTAAGATTTCCTTTTTAAAGTCAAAGACATAGTTTTCAGCCACTCTCGCATCGTACCATTCTTCAAAGGCCTCATGGGACTTTTCAAACATTGACCCCGGGCAGTAGTACTGCTTGTCGGGCATAGGACCTACATAATCTTGGTTTGCCAGAGTGTTAAACAAGTGGGGAAAGTAGCCCTTCTTTCTCTCGGGAGGCAGATCGAAGGCGTTAGGGAGCGCAGCGAGGGCCATGGGGAAATAGTTGAGTGAGTCCACAAACCTCACGTTGTCCATTTCCATGAGAATAATTTTGGTTCCCCTCATGACCAGATCTGGTGTAAATTTAGTTTGTTCCAACACATACTTTAACAAAAACTGAAAATCAAAGCCTTGGCCGTTGTGGGCGATCACACAGACATTTTTGAACTGTTTCCTGACTTCCATGACATATTCCATGAAATCTTTAACCGGGTCAGAGTTGAAGACTCTCGTACGGTTTCTACATGTCATACAAAATCTAGACTCTATACAATTAAAGCAAAACTGTTGAGAAACGCACAAGTTTACTTTATGTAATTTTTGCTCGGGGTCAGAGGGGAGAGACTCGTCTTGGCGAGTCTCCAGGTCAAAGAAAATGAATAGGTAGTCCTTGCGTTTAGGCTTACCCTCGTCTCGCTGCATGAAACATTTATGATTAGGATCTTGGAAGGAACCGCAAGGTTTGCAATAGACTTCACCGCACTTGTGGGGTGTGGATCTGTCTCTAATCCAAATTAATTTACCGCAGTCAAGGCACTTTTTAACAGCTTTACATCTATCGACTTGGTGAGCAGTGAAACACCGCTGATTTCTCAAAGTCATGTTACATTTTGGACAAACTATTCCCCCATGCTCCTCTTTGCAGGGAGGTGAGATGGTCTGACACTGAGAACAGATGTTTGAACATCTGTGTTTAGCTTTGTGATCGTAAGGGACGTGGCACGCTTCGCAAAAATAAACGCAGGCGAAAGCGGCAGTCAGACTAGTGATTACGTTATAGTGGCCATTATTAAACAACAGGTTGATTTGAAATTTAGCATTTTCAACACGCCCCTCAAAATAAACGTCCCGGCCTTTATTGTCATAATTGAACACGGTAATTTTGAACTCTTTCAGCAAGTCTTGAAACTTTTCAAGTTCAGGGATCCCAGCGCCATCCTCGGACATCTCCACCCTAGCCCGCCGAATAAGTTCCTGAGCCCTAACGGTTTGTCTTTTTTTATCATCCTGCCGAATTGACTTGTACTGAGGGTCTTTTGTAACATGAGCGATAGCCACCACCAAAGCCCTGGGGAGACACAGGTTGTCTTTATTTTTAATTACAACAATTCCTTTTCTCGCCTTACACTCCTCTTCAAAGTTGTTAAAGATACCGGGTCTTACCCTCCCAGTACGGCCGGAACCTACAGGGAGATTAACTCGGGTACATTCTACTTTAAAAGTGTCCGTGGACTTGATGGATTCAGAATTTGACTGTACTATTCCCCCAAAAATTTGCCAAAGGATGTCTTCATTAATATCACCTGCGGGCCGAAAAGCAACAAACCCAGGTTCTTTTGATTTTAAATTTAGACTCTGCAAAGTAAAGCCGAGCTGATCGTTTTCATGGGCTTGGTCTTTCATCTCATTCACAATTTTGGCGAAACCTTGTCTGAGCCAATCTATCTCACTAGTATCGGGAGGGGGGTTAGAAAATTTGAAAATAGTTTTAGTACCGTACAAGCGGAATTTATTTACATACGCCTGCTCGTCACTGAGGACTTCGACAGGCTCAACAACACTAGCCATTACTACTTAAGTCAAAACAAGATCAAAACAATAAAGTGAGGTTAGGAAAAAGTAGGGTTATGTTTACCCTCAAAAGTGAGGTTATGTAAAACCTCGACTTGAGTAAATACAACACTAGAGCTAGAAAATTAAAATAATAAAGTGAGGTTATGTTATACACGCAAGATAGGGTTATGTTATGCAATAAATTTGAGGTTAGGTCTCAAATATAATACGCGTTAAATACTAACGGTAAATTATAGCTAGCACTTACTGCGATTGCACAATACTATCACTATACCACAATATCAAAGAACTGAGCAGCGCAGAGACCTCTGACTACCACAAAAGCAGGGAACAGAGTGAACGAGGTAAGCCGCCAACGGTACAGGTGTATGAATGGACCAATCAGCTATCAGATCGCCTAAGACGACCAATGGGGTGCGAGCTTATTCCGACCAATCACAGAGCTGTATTTTAACAGGTTACAACTGGATTTTCAAACTACTAACGGTGTTTTTGTTTGTTTCAGGGAGGAGGCCACAGAGGATGAAGCGGGCCGCTAGTTTTGTATATATAATCATGTATTTTTATTATTGTATTATTAAATTTTTATATATATTCTTTTTATATTATTACTCTTTTTATATACTCTTTGTTTTTTAACTTGTTCTTATTATATATTCTTTTTATATTAATAACTTTTTTTATATTACTCTTTTTATATTATTACTCTTTTTATATACTCTTTGTTTTTTAACTTGTTCTTATTATATATTATTTTTCATATATTAAACTTATTGTATAACAAACTGACTTTTTACTTACCTTATTTAGCTCCGCTAGGTTGGTAGCGTATAGAGTATAATAGCATAGAGCATATATATATAATACTGCATATAATAACCATAGGTTGGCAACACTGGAGGGAGAAAAGTGAGGTTAGGGAATTTGGCGGGAAAAAAGTGAGGTTAGGGAATTTGGCGGGAAACATGGGCGCCGCCATCTTGGGGGCGGGGCCTAATGTCACGTGACCAAAATGCTGGCTTCTGATTGGCTTGCTATATCACCGCCACCCCTACTCACAATACCAACTTGTTATCCTGACTATACCTCCTCCTTACCTTTTAATGTACACTATAGTAATTCTAATAGTGAATTTAAATATAACCAGGAGCATCAAAACAACAAAAATTTGTTTTTAAATTTTTCAAAATAATTTTACCAGTGTTGCTTTAAACCCTTTATTAGGTTTTTCTAAATGTTTTAATGCGGAATTTAACTTCCCTTACGTCATCGTGCTGCGTGCCTACGCGTTCATATTAAAACCTTTAAGCTGGTTAATTTAGTTGTACTATATCCTTCAAAATTTCTTTATATAATAGTAAACCAGCCTATCTGCTAAAAATATAAAATATATGTGTTTAATGGTTAATTTGTCACCTTAAACTATTAATTAATTTATTTTAATTTTAAATGTAACGAACGTAAAATATAATTTTTTTTAAAAGGTAACTCGATTATGGAAACATAAAACCATGAAAATAAATGGAATCCCATGGAATCATGGAAACACTGAATGTTTATACTTAAAATAGTTGACAGATTAAAACAACTATGATGCTGTTGTGATGTATCACGCGTAAATATTTATTAGGTAATTCCACGCTCGGTATCACCGGAAATGGCGGTTGACAGACAGAATTACCAACATGGTTCTGCATGTCTAGCAACGGAGTAATAGCGAAGGAAATTGACTTTTGTATAATTTATACTTGATTCCCCTTAAGGCAACAGTGATTTTGCAATCTGTAGATTTGTCATTATCTAAGAAGTTTTATAAGTAACTGTATTATTAGTTGTATTTGTTCTATTACTGATATTTTTGTTTAATATAACGTAAAATAATTAGATTTAAAGGTTTAGTTAAAATCCAAAAACTATTATAACCACAACCTATCTCGGACAGGTTTTAGTTTAACAGATGAAACCAGATTTTATCCTTTCTCAAATTACAGGAAAAATAAATTTATTTTAAGACCACAATGTATACCATCAATTAATTGTATGCCAATGTATTAAGCCATCTATTGTAGCCATCGCCTAACAACTGTGGACAGTAACCTTAATTCCGTTATGGTAGAACAAAACTAACTTCTAGCTGTAGCTACTATATTTTGCACGTTTTCTTTCTAACCTACCAAATGTATTCCTCATGAGCTTTTAAAATAAATCAATCACATCCACCCAGTGGTCCATGACGTTCATTGATTATGTTATTAAAATGACTGATGAATTATGTAATTTTATAGTTTTAAACAGCTCCCACACATTTCCTTATAATTTTATCTTGAGGAGTAGGTATTTTCAAAACACGATTTAAGTAAGATACAAGCAGGAACGCTATTTTGATTCTGTCATTCTCTCATTGGGCCCTAATGGTGTGACTGGTCATGATCGATAGACTTTTACCACCATTTACGTATATTTAACGTATTGTATATGAATAAAGTATAAGTGTAAATATAATTTGAAGTGTTGAAAGACATTTTTTATTAAAATCCCTTAGTTATAACAACACGAATCATATAATCAAGAAGTTATTTATTATTAAAGGTAAAAAATATTTACCTAAATTTCTGATTCCAAAAATATTGTTTAATTAAGATTTATTGTCTTGTATAAGCTTAATAATTGCTTCATAAAATATGAATTAGAAATGTTCATTCAAAGGCTTTAAAATTTACATTTGCATTCAGTATAAAATCCAAACTAAGGATGTAAAAGAGATTTTAATTGACGTGGAATTGATGGGTCAGTCGTGGTAAACGAACCTGGAGTAGCCAGAGCATAGGATGACGTAACTAGTTTGTAACGTCATTAGTAAACCACTTCATTAGTCAACCACTCATCACAACCTCTGTATATGAATTATGCGCTACAGCATGCGTATGCATACGCTGTGTACGACGGTATAACAACACTTGGCGAATACGTAATTAGTGGAACCGTTTTGAAAATCATCGTTGGGGATCTGGCGGACCGGAAAAATACATTTTTCTGTGTGGGGCTCTTTCAGCATGACACTTATTGAACACGGCGTAGCGCAGGATACTGTTCTCGGCCCGTTGTTTTTTACAATTATGATAAACGACCTCTCGCTTGGTGGCAAAATATTGCTTTTTGCAGACGACTCTACACTGATAACTAGAGGAAGCGACATCGTCCAACTGCGGGGAGAGGCTGATAACCTCCTGGATCGGGCCAAAGACTAATTCACGTCCAACCATCTTAAAATTAACGAAGAGAAAACACAACAATCCCTGCTGTGTTCATTGAAGACCGGTTCCCTGGAAAACGAGGCTGTCAAGGTACTTGGAATCTGGATCGACCCCAAGCTAGGTTGGAAATGCCATATAACCATGATATGTTTTAAATTGGTTAGAGTTATTTACTGCTTATGGAAACTTCCGATGGTTATAACCAGACCATACCTTCTCACAGTTTGTCATGTGTTTTTTCTAAATCTATGTTGTCTATGGCATCCCCCACCTGCGCGCAACATACTGCTTATGTTTAAAAGATACCGCGACCACTACAGGTCCATTTTTAAGGAACTAGGTGAGCTCACAGTCTACAGCTAGTACGTCCTACATAGCCTTGTTCTTCCCAAAGTGAATTTAAATTGTTTTCCAAAGAGAGAGGACCAACATCGAACACGTCATGCTCAAGATCTGCACTTGCCTTTATGTCACCTCAGCAGTCTGCAGAGAGGGTACTCCACTCTGCAATTAAAATCTTTAACTACTTACTTAAAAGAGTAAGAATCCTTGATGCAAAGCAATTAAAAAATTGCTGAAGGACTGCCTGATGAATAGAAAATCTTTACTCGCTGAATGAGCTCAGTGAGGTGCCACTTATCAGCTAACAAATCCCCCGCCATCTTGTACATAGTAGAGTTAAGTTTTACTTTTAAATAGTGACGCAATCTATCGAACAATGTCGGTTGACGCTGGTAAGTAGGTAAAGTAGGTATAGGTCGTGGGGAACGCCACTGAAGTAGACAGAGCGGAGAGTGGCGTCACTAGTTTATGACGTCACTAATCAACCATTCATCACCACCCTGTGTGATGCACAGGGTGCGTACATCGGGTGTACGCATTACAGAAGTAGCCAGAGTGGAGAGTGGCGTCACTAGTTTATGACGTCACTAATCAACCATTCATCACCACCCCTGAGTGATGCACAGGGAGTGTGCATCGGGTGTACGCATTACAGAAGTAGTCAGAGTGGAGAGTGGCGTCACTAGTTTATGACATCACTAATCAACCATTCATCACCACCCTGTGTGATGCACAGGGAGTGTGCATCGGGTGTACGCATTACAGAAGTAGCCAGAGCGGAGAGTGGCGTCACTAGTTTATGACGTCACTAATCAACCATTCATCACCACCCTGTGTGATGCACAGGGTGCGTACATCGGGTGTACGCATTACAGAAGTAGCCAGAGCGGAAAGTGGCGTCACTAGTTTATGACGTCACTAATCAACCATTCATCACCACCCTGTGTGATGCACAGGGTGCGTACATCGGGTGTACGCATTACAGAAGTAGCCAGAGCGGAGAGTGGCGTCACTAGTTTATGACGTCACTAATCAACCATTCATCACCACCCTGTGTGATGCACAGGGTGCGTACATCGGGTGTACGCATTACAGAAGTAGCCAAAGCGGAGAGTGGCGTCACTAGTTTATGACGTCACTAATCAACCATTCATCACCACCCTGTGTGATGCACAGGGTGCGTACATCGGGTGTACGCATTACAGAAGTAGCCAGAGCGGAGAGTGGCGTCACTAGTTTATGACGTCACTAATCAACCATTCATCACCACCCTGTGTGATGCACAGGGTGCGTACATCGGGTGTACGCAATACAGAAGTAGCCAGAGCGGAGAGTGGCGTCACTAGTTTATGACGTCACTAATCAACCATTCATCACCACCCTGTGTGATGCACAGGGAGTGTGCATCGGGTGTACGCATTACAGAAGTAGCCAGAGCGGAGAGTGGCGTCACTAGTTTATGACGTCACTAATCAACCATTCATCACCACCCTGTGTGATGCATAGGGTGCGTACATCGGGTGTACGCATTACAGAAGTAGCCAGAGCGGAGAGTGGCGTCACTAGTTTACGACGTCACTAATCAACCATTCATCACCACCCTGTGTGATGCACAGGGAGTGTGCATCGGGTGTACGCATTACAGAAGTAGCCAGAGCGGAGAGTGGTGTCACTAGTTTATGACGTCACTAATCAACCATTCATCACCACCCTGTGTGATGCACAGGGAGTGTGCATCGGGTGTACGCATTACAGAAGTAGCCAGAGCGGAGAGTGGCGTCACTAGTTTATGACGTCACTAATCAACCATTCATCACCACCCTGTGTGATGCACAGGGAGTGTGCATCGGGTGTACGCATTACAGAAGTAGCCAGAGCGGAGAGTGGCGTCACTAGTTTACGACGTCAATAATCAACCATTCATCACCACCCTGTGTGATGCACAGGGAGTGTGCATCGGGTCCAGCATTACAGAAGTAGCCAGAGCGGAGAGTGGCGTCACTAGCTTATGACGTCACTAATCAACCATTCATCACCACCCTGTGTGATGCACAGGGTGCGTACATCGGGTGTACGCATTACAGAAGTAGCCAGAGCGGAGAGTGGCGTCACTAGTTTATGACGTCACTAATCAACCATTCATCACCACCCTGTGTGATGCACAGGGAGTGTGCATCGGGTGTACGCATTACAGAAGTAGCCAGAGCGGAGAGTGGCGTCACTAGTTTATGACGTCACTAATCAACCATTCATCACCACTCTGTGTGATGCACAGGGAGTGTGCATCGGGTGTACGCATTACCGAAGTAGCCAGAGTGGAGAGTGGTGTCACTAGTTTATGACGTCACTAATCAACCATTCATCACCACCCTGTGTGATGCACAGGGAGTGTGCATCGGGTGTACGCATTACCGAAGTAGCCAGAGCGGAGAGTGGCGTCACTAGTTTATGACGTCACTAATCAACCATTCATCACCACCCTGTGTGATGCACAGGGAGTGTGCATCGGGTGTACGCATTACAGAAGTAGCCAGAGCGGAGAGTGGCGTCACTAGTTTATGACGTCACTAATCAACCATTCATCACCACTCTGTGTGATGCACAGGGAGTGTGCATCGGGTGTACGCATTACCGAAGTAGCCAGAGTGGAGAGTGGCGTCACTAGTTTACGAAGTCACTAATCAACCATTCATCACCACCCTGTGTGATGCACAGGGTGCGTACATCGGGTGTACGCATTACAGAAGTAGCCAGAGCGGAGAGTGGTGTCACTAGTTTACGACGTCACTAATCAACCATTCATCACGACCCTGTGTGATGCACAGGGAGTGTGCATCGGGTGTACGCATTACAGAAGTAGCCAGAGCGGAGAGTGGTGTCACTAGTTTATGACGTCACTAATCAACCATTCATCACCACCCTGTGTGATGCACAGGGAGTGTGCATCGGGTGTACGCATTACAGAAGTAGCCAGAGCGGAGAGTGGTGTCACTAGTTTATGACGTCACTAATCAACCATTCATCACCACCCTGTGCGATGCACAGGGAGTGTGCATCGGGTGTACGCATTACAGAAGTAGCCAGAGTGGAGAGTGGCGTCACTAGTTTATGACGTCACTAATCAACCATTCATCACCACCCTGTGTGATGCACAGGGAGTGTGCAGCGGGTGTACGCATTACAGAAGTAGCCAGAGCGGAGAGTGGTGTCACTAGTTTATGACGTCACTAATCAACCATTCATCACCACCCTGTGTGATGCACAGGGAGTGTGCATCGGGTGTACGCATTACAGCAAGCGTACATTGTAACGACAGCATATGACAGTTTACGGGTCTGAACTTTCATTGGAACTATGCATGCGTATTAACGTTAATGATTTAAATATCGTTAACAAGTTCCTCATTATCATATTAACGTACCCTGTTTACCTTTAGTAGGGGTTTCAGAAGTAGTTGTGCATAATGTAAAGACATCAACATATACTCGTAGATGGTTAATTTTATTGCAAAAGTGATTATAGAACAACGATTATTCCCTTGTGAAACGTATATTAAAAAGTCTAAAACAAACAGTTTCCTAATAATATATTACTATCAACGATGTAAATTAATCTTAGATATATGTATTTATAAAATTAGGTGTAACCATCAATAATAGATGTTTAAAAAATCCTTTTTATCATATTTCTCCATTACTGATTAACTATGAGTTAATACGTTTTTAAAAAAACCTTTAATTGAATTTACCATATTAATAAAGATTTAAATCTCTCCAAAAGTTGTAATTTTACATTATTATTTAATTTAATATTGCTTTAGCCAACAGCTTTACGTTAAATTAAAACAATAAAGCAGCCACAGAAACTATTGTCCAAAAGTTAAATTGTAATATGGCAAAACATAATCACAACACCTTATGAAATAATACATGTACATTGAATACTATTCAATGAATTCATTGTTTAATGGGCTCAAATACTTCCCCTTCAGAGGCAAATTAAAATCTACATTGATAAAACCCATTTCTTACTTGTTATTTGAACTGCCTTTAAAATAAATAAATTAATCAACGAGTTTGGTGTAAATAATAGACAAAATTATTGTTTATAATAACATAAAGCACTTTTTTAAGTTTAACAGTTTAATAAATCAGTTTTACATTTCATCCCAGATAAACAATTTCTGAAAATAACAATCAAATTGTTAATAATTTGTTCTAATATTAAAACTACTAGGGAGAAATGCGTCTTTTGTTAAGAACTGGAATCAATCTTAACTGATTTTCAAGGCTTTAGTGCCCGGGAAAAGTCGTTAATTGCAGATGGCTTGCCTTGACTAAGTGATTCCTAATATCAGTTTAATACCATTAGAAAGTAGTTTTCAATAGTGAATAAGGGAATAATGTATATATGTGCTTTCATTTTATAAACATGTTTAACTACCAAGCACTTACTCTTCTAATACATATTTTAAAAGTAAGTTAATTAATTTAAGTAGTCTTTCTAACTCATGGATTTACTAATTTATGTGTCTTTGTTGTTGGTGTAAATACAGCCTCCCTTTTTCCTATAATTGGAATCGAACTGATAACGTTATTTATGTATTATTAATATGCACAATTGAATTTTCCAAGGTAAATACATGAGTTTTATAAATAATATATTTTGGTTGATATCAATAATGACATAAGTGAATTTTCAGTACGGATGATTTGACATAGTTTAATATTCATTATATTTTTGTTGTATAGGTATGTTTGTATTTAAGTACGAGCGCACTTTATTTATTAACATCTATCACAAATCTCCAATATCAGCAATCTCTTGATCTTTAACTACTTCATCAGCAGTATAAACTGAAAGTAGACTCCTCAAAAAATTCTACCTTCCTTATTTTTCAAGTTGAACCCCTCCCCCTTTATGTATTTTGGAATATGCCCATTTTCATTGCTATGTTTAGAAGAGTAAATATTTTCACTTACAATATTGGTGAGGAGAAACTTTATATATAACAATAAAGTCCATATGTAATTAAACTGCATGCATTGTTAAACAACACAAGGAAAAGAATATCCAAAACTTTTCAATTTTTCTAGTTGTCTAAAATACATTTGTACGATAATTTGAACTGTACTTATTTCTACGTATCTATGGTATTCCATAGTATCTTAGAATTGTATAGAAACACAATCAAACAAGGTAAATCTGAATGTTTTAACGTCCCCCACTAGATTTGCACGATCCCAGTGGAATGTTTAACTCAGTTTGACACTCTGAAATTGTTGTGAGTCGTGTCAAAGTTACACTGTTACAACGCCTCTGAGAATACCTGCGCTGCAAACTTAGTACAACCCCGCTGTGAACCATCGCCCACAATATTCTCTTGTTTGAGCATTCATTCATTCGATAATATACTTTAAAAAAAATAAGTTAATTAAATATTAATCATCGCAATTAATGATGCAGAATTGGTTCAGGAAAAAATAAAATGCACAAATATATTTATTGATGAAATCCAAAATAGTATTAAAATTGTGTTGTATTGTTAGTGTTTATCCTCATACATAATAATACGTTACGATTTTCAAGCCATAAATACATAATTAAATTATATGGAAACTTTCTGTCCGTATAAAATGATAAAATGATGGGTGAAAGCTCTAATGTATAAAATTTTTTTGTGTATGTATATTATATTTGAGGTATATACCTATTTTTTACTGGTAAAAAATAATATGTATGTAAAATCGTCCTCATACAGCACACATAACAGCACAGTAGGTGTAGAACGGTTGGTTTGTTTCGCTTACATCGCAAGTATTCTGATTTGCTTCGTCATAACTGGTTATAAAATATAAACAGAATTAAACCTAGAGGCTTTAGCCTCGAATATCAACTATAATTTATATACAAAAATGTTAAAAAGTAGTATTAAAAAAGTTAGTAAATAAATACAAATAAAATACCCCCATTGCAGCAAAACTGCATCCTCAGCGAATTTCAAATGGAACCTCACTACACCATGAAGTATGTTACCAACTTTCATCAAAGCATATTCATAATTAAGCGATATATGACATTTTATTCATCCTCCAAAAGAAAAAACATTAGAACAAAGTAGAACGGTTTTCTGCAACAAGAACCAACAAATTCGTGTTTTTATTTCAATGCCAATAGATTATCACCAGACGAAGCAACATATAAATTTTACCAAAATTCGGTCGAAAACAAACGAGATATCCTATGTTTATTATTATCCATACGGATCACATTACAACTGCTGAGTACGCAGGTTTGCTGCCATGGGAACAAAAAAGTTTAGTGTGCAAATATTAGTAAACCTCAACCATATGAAGCCACATACTAAGTTTCATTGATATATGTTCATTAATAAGCGAGATATACAATTTTACTTATTCTCCATAAGATTATCATTGGACAACTTACTGTGCTTAACACTTTCCTCAGAAGCCGATTGACATAGAGCAATAATTCAAGATACTATTTCTTATGCTGAATTCAAATGCAAACTGAAATTTGAGTTTAAAAATAATTATTTGTAACAAGTTAAAAAAAAAAATTTCGGGTACAAAACCTCCCTTAAAGTAGAGCGACCTGTCTAATTCTAGAACTATTGAAATTAGATGCTCCCTTACACGTTTATACCAAATTCATCAAAATCGGACAATTTTTTTCTAAAGTTATCGTGCCTACGGACTCACCATATACATTATATTAATTCTAAGGTATGGTTTTTTGACATCTGGGGGACTCAAAACGAAATTTATCATGGTCCCGACCCTAGGTCTTACCATGCCGACTACGGTAATAGCTTCTTCCTTATAGGTGAAATTCGCCAAAAGTATGTCCAGACTAAGATGTTTACTATTAATAATTTTAAATATAAAATAAATAAATGATTGTTCTTTTTATTGTTCTTGAACATTTAAAAACTAAATCTGATTACAATAAATAATCAAACATATTTAAAAATTATAAATTGTTTTATACTAGTTAGTTTTTTGCGTTTATTTACGTTTATTGTGTGGAGCAATTAATACAACATAAACTAATTTATTCTATAGAATATAACATGATTATGGGAAATTAGTTTCCGAAACAAAAGTAGTTTTAGACACTTACTATGAGCCTAAGACGGATTACAAAGTACGTACCTTTTTTTAATAACTGGTCAACGGTTCTGTAGGCTTCGAAGATATTAAAAGGTAAAATAGTTTATTAAAAAGTAATATCACGGAATGTTTATTAAGTAGTTAATTTAATGTTAGTTGTATAGTATTTCAGTAGTATTATTTGGATGGTATTTTCAAACCCCTGCTACATTATCATATAACTTTCTAGTGATATATCACAGTGTATAACGTTTCATTATTTTGTTCAATGTGTATAGTCATTTTTATACACGTGCTGCATTGTGTTGTTCAATTCATACGAGTAGTAAACTTTACTTCAACGATCTACGGACGATGCAATCGCATGACATTATTCTTATGTCATATCTAGCTATCAATACAGCTCAATACAGCTTACTGTAGGGAAGCAGTTTCGCCTTGTATTAGATAGTGACTAATTTAGTGACCCAGTTAACCCAGTTAATAGGCCTGTGTAACAGTCCGGCCTATCTTTGACCAATTACCATAACATAACCAAACTATTAACACCAATACCCCTTGTTGTAACTCCTAATAGTTTGTAATCAAGTTGTATAAGTTTCCACATTGTATTACTTAAGACAACAAACTCTAGTTCATCATGAAATCCTGGAAGCCTGGCTGATATGTATCTCAACTACGTTGAAAACGAGCAAATATTTTCAGACAAAAACAAATTAAAATACCCCCGTCGCAGCAAACCTGCATACTCAGCGAATTTCCTATGCATGAATTTATTTCTTACTACCACATAAAGCCACTTACTAAGTTTCATAAAAATACTTAAATAAATAACTGATATATAGCATTTTATTTATTCTCCATAAGAATAACATTAGGATTGAGAACGCAGGTTTGCTGCAACAAGGACGATAAAAATATGTTTTTTTTGCAATTATCAATATAACTCAACCAGGTGAAGCTACATACCAAGTTTTAATGATTTATGTTCATAATTAAGGGAGATATAAAGCTTTACGTATTCTCAATAAGAATAACATTAGGGATGAGTATGCAGGTTTGCTGCTAAGAAGGTAATCAACAAAAAATCAATTTTTTGTGCAAATATCAATATACCAGTACTAGGTGAAGCCACATACCGAGTTTCATTAATATACATTCATAAATAATCGAGATATCAGATTTTATTTATTCTCCATAAGGATAACATTGGACAACGTACTGTGTTTAGCACTTTTAATATCTCGGCAACGGTTGGACGTAGAATCATAATTTAAACACTAAAATGATTGTTTTGTAGAGTTAAACTGATTGGTAAAAGCAAATGTGAAGTTTACATTTAAATGAACTGAGGAAAAGCCAAAAACCTTTTTCCCATAAGATTAACATGGGGGATTTTATGAGCAGGTTTTTTTGGATTTTCTCCGCAACCACTTAACCTAGGTTAATAATTCAAAATACCATATTATTTGTTTTTTTAAGCTCTATAACATGGTCAAAACCAAAATTAAGTTTTTTAAAAATTTTAGGGTGAAAAATGCAAAAAACTGATTTTTGGAAAATTTAAAACCCCCATAAACCCCCCTTCCCGTGGTCCGATATTTCTGGTTTTCGAACTTAAAGTCATGAATGTCACTTTACACATTTGAGCCAAATTTCATCGAAATCGGACGTTTTTTACTCAAGTTATCGCATTCACGGACACATATATAGATATATATATATATATAGATATATATATATATATAGATATATATATACATATATATAAATTTGAACGAATAGTGTTTTTGGTATCTGGGGACCTCAAAACAAAAATTTATCATGGTCTCGGGCTTAAGTCTTACCATGAGACCTACGGTAATAGCTTCTTCCCTATAGGGGAAATTCGCTAAAATAAGTTATTAATGTACCACCGCTATGTAGATGATACGATTATGATATTTGATGGAACTTTAAGACAGTAAGATATATTACATACGTATTTAAATAACATTAATCCAAAACTTTAATTTACTTTGGAAACAGAAAATACTAATAAAATTAACTATCTGGACCTCACAGAAGAAAAGGTGAGCAATCAATTTCAGTACAGCATTTACAGGAAACTCACAACCACAGATATGACAATACATGCATCTTCATAACACCCACCGTCTCCAAAATTCGCAGCTTACAATAGTATGGCACATAGACTACTGAACATCCCGTTGTCTTCTGATAATTACAAAAATAAATAAACATAATAAAAAACATTACAGTGGCGAACGGTTATCACAGCAGATCGATAACCTGATTTTAAAACAAAAGCTTAAAACCAACAGGTACATTGACCAGGAAAGTAATAAGAAATTCGTATGTATCGAATATAGTCATGTTTTACAAAATGGCCTTTCTAAAGAATTGATAAAAACAGGGGATTAACTTGTCCTTTAAAACATCCAATCGTACAGTAAACATTCTTAAGACCAATGTGGAAAGAAAGGACAAACTCGATAAATGTGGTGTTTATAAGTTATCTTGCGCTGACTGTCCCAGCACATACACTGGACAGTCCGGTCGAAAATTTAAAATGAGATATAATGAACATCGTCCGGATCCTCGTGCAAGTAAACAAAAGTCTTCGTTTGCACAGCATTTATTTGACGCAAAACCATAATATGCATGACGTGAATGACGGATAGGAAATCCTCCAAATTTGTAAGAAAGGAAGCAGACTAAACACTTTAGAGGAATTTGAGATCTATAAAGCCCAAATGAATGAAATTGAGATGAACACCAGCTTCGTCCTAAATGAAAAGCACAAATTCAAATCCCAACACATCTTCAACACTTATTAAATAGAAGGCATAGGTTGACGCTCATTGGTTAGTCTACGGATAATATCAACAGCAATGAATCTGATTAGATCTTTCAGTCTGCAACCTGACCGTGACCGCGACGATGCATCCGACCGATTTGTCTGATGGACCTACTTTTTAATAAATGTCGAGTATCGTGTAATCGTGTGTTCGTATGTGTGTGTTGTATTATTTTAACTTTACGACAACGGTGATTACTGGAATTCTAAGGATGGTTTCGTTGAACCGAAACATGTAAATTAGTTTGCTACATGTTCAAATTTGAACTGTGGACGAAAAAGAGACGTAACTAAATTTCCATATGAAAAATATTTCAGGGACTAAAATGGATACAAATTAAAATAAATTTGGTATTTACATTCAAAACTATTTATGCCCCCTATTTGCTTTCTTTTCCAGCAATATGTGAACAAATTTATATATATATTTCTCGTTAATGATTCTAGGTTTTAGACTATAAGGTTTTATTTTCTGGAAAAACTCATTATTTTGTTCGAAGGGCATTAGCAGAAGTTCACAAAAACATGAATCATTATAAAATGACTTCCTTATTTAAACTAATACTCTGCTAATCGTGTAATTTTGATAAGTATACTTATTTTTATTTTTACCGCATAAACTTGCTTTAACACGAACTAATTAAACACATTTTCCTTAAAAGTGTCACGGTTTATATTATAAATGTACACAAACAAGAACGGCTTCTTATGAATATCATCAAGACTCATTTGGTTTCTTTGTATTAATTATCAGCGTATGGTCAAGAGTAAAGAATAGGGAAAGTTAGTACATTATAAATATCACATATAACATTTTTTCTTTTGTTTAAAAAACCTCAACTGCCCATCACCATAGGCTATTGACCTGTGCGGTGAACTAAAGTCAGCTAGTTACCGTAACAGCATTAACAGGAGCAAACACAGGAGCAGGGTATTTCTCAGTATCTTTAAGTATTTTTTCCTCAACGGAATTACCAAAATAACTTTCTGAGTATTCTCTTAACATTTTCACTAACCTAACTTTATGTTGTGCAGTGTTTGCCAACATAAGTATTTTGTGATCTTTCTTTCACGAAGTTGCCAACCTAGATTTTTGAAATTTTGCAGGGTTGCTAACCAAGCTTTTGTATTGAGTTTTTTTTGTGCATAGTTTCCTTCCTAACTTCAGAATCTTTCGCTTTGTCGCCAACCTAACATTCTAAAATTTTCTTTTTCGGAGTTGCCAAACTAGCTTTTTGTAACTTTGTTGTAGTGTTTCCAACTTTTTAATGTTTTTTTGCAGGCATTGGCAAGTTTGTCTTTCACAAAGTTTCAAACTTAACAGTTTGTATTTTCTTTAAGATTGGATTTCAAACATATTTTGTTTTTAATCTTTCATTCTCAATGTTGCTAACTTATTTTTTTGTTTTTTCTCCTTTCTAATGTTGCCTAACTAACTTTTGATGGTTTACTGTGACATTGTAGCCAACCTAACTTTTTTCCTACGGTTGTAGTAAAATATTTTATAAATTTCTTGATATGTATAACAATTCATCTCACGATCCTAGACGAATTATTAAAAAATCTCTTACTAAATGCTGGCAAATAAGATTCAGAACAATACTACAGATAAGAATGAATTGTAAGCTGACCAAGCCCGAAATCCCACAAATATCAGTGTTCACAAATTAGATAAAGAAGAAGGGATGTCTGGGCTTATCCACGGCTAAGGCTGTCACAGCTATTAATTATTTTTGAGTTTATCTCTGCTCACCCTTCGGGTTGCTTTTGCAGATTGTGTATACTGACTTTTTATCTTAAACGCTTACACGTTCAACGTGGATTTATGTTTACTTACTATTTCTGGTGCTTTTATTTTCGTTACCGTATTGAAATATAAATTTACAAACTAAATACTTACATATGATTATTTTATTGTTTCTTACATATGATTTAATTACTATTATAAATCAGTAATACAGTATATTAACTGATTACAATTGTAGGGCTATACAAATTAAGTACTTAATCCAACATATTAGTACAACCTAATAACCTTTTAAGATTCTAAACATGTTTTTCTATCTTCAATATTGAAAAAAATAATGATAAAGATAAGGATTTATAAGCTAAAAAGATTTAAATCTTATAGAAACAATTCAAATTTAGGGGCGTTAGCTATGTTTTACTGTAATATATGTTAATATATAATTATAACTTACAATACAAAAAAGTGTGAAAGTGTGAACAAATCATATCAATTGTAAAATGAGTTACATTGTTTTTGCAATGCAAATTCTAAGTAACGTCCATGCTCCTTCATTGTGTTGCTTTGGATGTAGCTACCTAAATTTTAATAATTAATTATGAAAATGTTTCTTAGCATAATATTGGATTGAATTTTTACTCTTTTAAGAACAGTTTTGATTTCATCCTAAAGAATCTATATTTAAAGTAAATCACCGCCATTAGGAGGGGACACCGTATAAAATAGATTACTCTATGATTTTACAAATTAAAACCCTAAATTCAAAACTATTTCTTTTAAGCCATTGTACATGTTTAAGTAGAGTTTTCCAAAGTAATGTACAGCATTGCTGAACGACCTGTGATCATTCACCAAAAAGGAAGCCGTTGTCATCAAAAACATTTGTAATGAGTAAGCATTTCCTCTCTCTAGTTTACAATCATCGTGATAATTATAAGAAATAACTACAAATGTTTTTTAAGAATATTATATATCGTTTTTATAACATGGGAAAACACAAAATCACTCTTGGTGTAATACACAATATATTGAAAAATAAATAATTACAAAGAAATAATTTTCCTTATGAACAAAAAGGTCATGCTTATTTTAAGTATTATATAAATACATATACACTTTATTTAGTGGACAAACATGATGTTTTAGTCCAGAAAGACATAAAATCGTGTTTCAAATCCACAATTATTCAGTTATTAAAAATTCTATGGTTAAAATCTTCATATAAATTTTCAGGTCAAAACTCCACAACTGATTTGATTCTATATAATAATAACGTGTACAAGCAAACGTGTAACAACCTTTTCCAAGTAAACTACTAAAAGTAGAGAGGACAGGTTGGTGTCAAAAGATTTCCCTTAGGTCCAGGATGATGAAAAAATACCATGACAATATTGCTTAAATTTAATGAGTAATATTACAGAATTATATCATATGCCCTGTAGATCTTGAGTATGCATACCAAGATTACATTATTCCTTGACTTTTGTGTGGCACCTATTATAGGTTTAGTGTGTGTTTAGCTGGTTGAGAGTATACGACAACAAACCTTCGAAAAATAATCATTTCAACTTTAAACCCTCAGCAATCAGTTTAAGAGAGTGATAAATGGATACGAACCACTCTAATTTTCATATATTTTATAAATGAACACACTTAAGCTAACCTTATATACTAGCTGGGATTTGTGGTTGTAATTCTCACAGGCATTTTGGTTAAGTGGTCTCTTTATGAATACGTCTACGTTCCTCCGCAAACCACTTAATTTGCATATCAAGCCCGTCTTTGGCAATGGTAATTAACCTATCTCACATAATTACAACACCATCTTGTTTAGAAGAATTAAATATTCCATGTTCTGAATGTGTTAACTAGTCACAACTAATTGAAAAGTAAATGCATACAAAATACGTTCATGTCTTAGGGTTCCCTTCTTCACAACTGCAACACAGAAAATATGGAAACATTCAACAGTTTTGGAATAAAATCTTGCTAATAAGGACAGAATAAAATTACGGGAAGACTTATTAAAAAGATAATACTGTTAATATACTAATCTAAATGAACATACCTCAAAGAGTATTTCAATTTAAGTAAGCAACTAGTAAAAATAAGTCAGCTATTTGAAATATTATACCCTTATTCATACACTTTGTGATAAACTGAACCAATCATGTTCATCTTCTTAATTACACAAGTTGTAGTAAAATATTTTAGAAATTTGTTGATATATATAACAATTCATCTCACGATCCAAGACGAATTATTTCAAAGTCTCTTACGAAATGCTAGCAAATAAGATAAGAAATGCTAACAATACCACGGATAAGAATGAATTGCAGGCTGACCAAGCCCGAAATCTCACAAATATCAGTGCTCATAAATTAGATAAAGAAGAAGGAATGTCTGGGTTTATCCACGGCTAAGGCTGTCACAGCTGTTAATTATTTTTGAGTTTATCTCTGCTCACCCTTCGGGTTGCTTTTGGAGATTAGGTATTCTGACTTATTTATCTTAAACGCTTACACGTTCAACGTGGATTTATGTTTACTTACTATTTTTGACGCTGGAATTTTCGTTATTGTATTGAAATTTATGTTCACAAACTAAAGGACCACATATGATTATTTTTTACTATTATCTATCATTAATATATTAACTGATAACAATTTTAGGGATATAAAAATTAAGTAACTAATCGAACAAATTAGTACAACCTAATCCCTTTTTAAAATTTTAAACATGTTTTTCTACCTTCAATATAGCTGAACAATATTGATAAAGATAAGGATTTATAAGCTATAAAGATTTAAATCCTATAGAAAAGCTTCAAACTTAGGGGCTTTAGGTATATTTAAGTGTAATATATGTTAATATTATATAATTATAATTAACAAAATTATATCAGTTGTAAAATGAGTTACATTGTTTTTGCAAATCAAATTCTAAGTAACGTCCATTCTCGTTCAAATTGTTGCTTTGGATGTAGCTACCTAAATTTTAATATTTAATTATGAAAATATTTCTTATTATAATATCGGATTGATTTTTCACTCTTTTAGGAAAAATTTTGATTTCATCCTAAGGAATCTACATTTAAAGTAAATCACCACCATTGGGAATGATTACACCGTATTAACTTGATTACTCTGTGATTTTACAAATTAAAACCCTAAATTCAAAACTATTTCTTTTAAACCATTGTAAATGTTTAAGGAGAGTTTTCCAAAGTAATGAGCAACATTGCTGAACGACCTTTAATCATTCACCAAAAGGAAGCCGTTGTCATTAAACAAATTTGTAATGAATAAGCATTTTTCTCACTCTAGTTTACAATCATCGTAATAATTCTGAGACAAAATTAGATTTTTCTTTTAAGCATATTATATACCGAATTTATAACATGTGAAAACACAAAACCACTCTTGTTGTAATACACAATATATTGTAATATTTACTTACTTTATTGACACATAAATAAATACAAAGAAATTTGCCTTATGAACAAACAATAAAGGTCATGCTTATTTTAAGTATTATATATATACCTATACACATTATTTAGTGGACAAACATGATGTTTTAGTCCAGAAAGACAAAAAAAATATTTTTTTAAAATCCACAATTATTCGGTTATTAAAAATTATGTAGTTAAAATCTTCATATAAATTTTCAGGACAAAACTCCACAACCTTTTTGATCCTATATAATAATAGCGTGTACAAGGCAACGTGTAACAACCTTTTCCAAGTAAACTACCAAACGTAGAGAGGACAGGTTGGTGTCAAAAGATTTCCCTTAGACCCAGGATGATGAAAAAATACGATATCCTACATTTATTTAGTTGTAAGTTTGTGATTGGTAAAATACACTGTCTTTTTTGGCCATGTTTTATTTGCAATTGTTTTCCATGTGTTCCCTACTTTGAATCCAAATTAAATACAACCGCTGAGTAAAGTTAAGATTGTTTTTGTAAACAAAGCACACAACTATTCCAAACTAATTTTAGGTTTTTTTTATTGAAATTTACAAGCAGTGAGGAACAAAAATTCCATGCTGCATAGCAATAGGTTTTATAATAATGTATAAAAGTGTCAGCAAAGTTCAGTTCAGATTTGTTTATTCTATATTTACTATTTATATTTCAGATTTTGTTTGCTGTTACACTTGCAGTGAAATTGGGTTTTATCACTGTTAATGGAACCAGAGTAGATGATTTTCCTTTGATAAATCCTGGGTCTTAGAAAATATCATAGCACAGTGGCATTCTAGCGGTTCAGTGCTAAAATTTTGTGTAAAACTAAATCAAAAGTTTATCAAGGATAGCCATTATACTCCCTAAAGTAGTGTAGCTATTTGTGTATGAGTAAATAAAAAACATGACTAAGACACCAATACAGTTAAAAATGGGAGGAGAAAATGTGAAGGTAAAATGAGGTGTGTGAAGGTTAAGACGATTGATATAATTCAGTAAACTATATTTCAGTTACATATTTCAAGTTAAATATTCCGATCCGGTTTTGTTATCATACAAATTTAGTAAGATTTCGATTTCCTGTGCTGTATTGGATGAAACTGGATGAAACTCTGGTAAGAAATTTAATACAATGGATAAGAAAAATAAAGACCATTAAATACAATGTGAAATAATTTTCCATTCATTTTATATATAGCTAGAATTTCCTGTGCGCAGCTTGCGCTTCCCGTTTTGAAAAGCGAAATTAGTAAATAGTAAACAAAATAATGACAGTCTGTAGTTATATGTTATCCTTATAACATCTGTTTATTTAATTGAATTGAACTAAGGAAAAACACATGTGACATGAACCAAATAAAACTCTCTTCCATATGAATAACATTTGGACTTGGAAGTCCCATGGGGCAGAGCCCTGGGCCTAAATCTAAAATCTAAAGCCCGTTTGCAAATCTGCACTCCTAGACGCGCTGTTTAGTGTATAAAATTTGGGGATAAATCATAAAACAAAAAAGCCTTATTGTTTACAAAGTTTTCATGCAGCGTATTATAATATAGATGGATAAATTATGTCTTTTTGTTGGTCTGCCTTTAGATAGTTTGTATGTTAGCAGATGAAATACAATTAAATGTTGGTAAGTATTTTGGCTTTATTTTGAAAACCTATTAATTATAAAAACTATTAGTTATAAAAACTATTAGTTATTTAATAACTATTAGTTATAAAAACGGTGTAAGTAGTTAGGTTAATTTGTATTAAAAATTTTAACCCGATGAACAAACCTTTAAACACTTAATAACATTTAACTGCAGTTTTTAAGAAACAAAATTTGGCTTGAAGTGACACCAAGAAAAGTTTGATTCAACATCCAAAACTGTACTAATAACAAAGTTTAAAATAAACCCTTTTGGGCTATTGCATGCAGCTGTAAAATTCTTTCGTAAAAAGACACTTTTTGAATTTAGACACGTTCTAATTAATATTTTAATATGCAATATGTTGGGGCATTATTGCAATAATATCTTGAAATTTTGCGCGGAGGATACCCATTTTGTTACATGCAATTCAAAATTAGCTTTTTAAATATAAATTGATGTCATTCAATTTATTTTATTACTACCGGTATTGAACAATAATTCTTTAGTTTGTTTAAGCCCGTCATTTTTGACAGACTAATAACAGTTAGAACTTACAGATTTTTCAGAAATATTACGGTTTTGTAAGATATTTAGCTTTGAAAAACAAGAATTACCGCCATTTGTAAATGATAATAAGTAGAAACTTGATGTTCCATACAAACATGGGGCTTATTAGATGTAATACATTTACCAAGTTTGATGTTGATTTCTTCAGATGTTTCTAAGTTGCAACGTATTAAGTAAAAAATACAATCAGATAGAAATACGAAAAATGAAGCATTTTCGAACCTATGTTTACATAACTTTTTTCATTAATTTTACATGTAGAATGAGCCTCCTAGGTTTCTGAATATCTATGTGAATCACCCTGTATAAGAATATTAAAAGAGTTTCGAAATGTATACAACTACGATGAGACAGCCAATGAAACCAATTTGATTGACTATTTATCTACAAATTTTTAATTTATCTACAAATTACACTCTTTAGAACTGTGGGTAGGTGAATGACAAAAATAAATTTCCACTTAAGTAAGTGGATTGGCGACATTTCTGTTATATAAAAATTACAATTACAGAGAAATAATTTCTATATTACTCTTCCTTTTAAATTTGCAACAGCAGCTTGAGTGTACAAGATAGAGACGAATTAATCTTCACCAGATTGAATAAATAAATAAAGTATAGATTAACTAGGGAGTTTATTAAGTTTAAGTTTTACTGCACGAACTGTATTTAATAATCGTGGTTTAATAATACCTGCTTATTGGTAATCCAAATTGTTGCAATGGCAACTAGTTTTTACTTCCTTCGAAGTCATCATCAGGTCGTCCAAGGAAGTGGTTACCTTCATAAAAAGAACGTCAAATTAATAAAAAACGGGAATATTGAAGTACATTACACAGACACGACGGACACGAAAATTACACTAACACGAAACATAAATGGATTATACCCCTAGTATACACCCCTATTACGGCGATGTATTTTACCCCTAGTTGTTTTGTATTGGAAAATCCTTCCCTAGCAATGCCTACTGTATGATGTGTCTTTAATAAATTATTAATTAAAACTGGTTAATAAATTAGCACGTCATCCATAAAATTTTTTTAAGTCAAGCGAAATGAGACAAAGAAAAAAATTGGCCATCTTTAAATGGCCAGACAGAGAGATGAATTACTACTTCTCAGCTACAAATTAAACAATTATATTAGGTAAAGAAGCCCACGCGGTATTTGTAATGAAGGGGTGAAGTGGAAGAACGTTGCTGTCAGCTCCCTAGATTAAAGTTTTCTCCTAAGTTTTGGTTAACGCTGTCTCACCATTCAACCATGATTCAGGTGACTGAAGTTAGTTATGAAAGTTTTCCAATTACCATGATCTCGTAGTTGTGGAAATATCTGGCACTAGAGTGTATTCACTGCTGCACTTTTGATGACTACATCACAACCACACCTTGTATGAGAATGTCTCTCTTAACTCATATTTAGACTAGAGATAAATTTAAACCATCTTATTGAAATAAGAAAAACACTCTTTTAGTGCATTCAAAGACATTGAAACATTTAAAATAAAATATTTGTTTGTATGCTAAAGAGAGAATGTTTCAATGCTATTGGCTATAAAATAGAGGTATTACATTTCAATTACTCGTATGAATAAATCGATTTTTGAAACTACGGTACTAAATTAACAAGAAGGGAAGGATATTTATTTATTCATCCCCACGGCATGCACCATTTTACATAACGTTGAGCAATAACTATATGAATCCTAAGTAAATTTTGTAACAAGGAATATATCAGTAAAATATTAACAACAATGAATACAAATTAGTAAACCAATATCACTAACATTAGCAAACCTGAAATCCACTATTATTCGCTTCAAGAACAAAGTAACAGAAATATATTATTTATACTATTATAAATGTGAGGGGATGCCGGTCATCATATATGTTCTGTTGTAACAAACACATTCTGAACCGATTTAATTGTAATTTTTCATGTGTTTAGCTACTATATATGGGCTCCAGAAAGGTTTATTGATGTTCCAAACTCCCTTTAGTGCTCCACCCGTTGCAGGTTGCTTTCAAACTTTCAATGTTATTTTTATGGGTATTGTATTCCATGTTAACGATTTATGTATTATTTTAAAGCCATCTAGTTTTTCCGACTGCCAGATCCCCGTGATGATATAAATAGGTTCCAGAAATAGAATAACGCAAGATGAACTAAAAATTGAATTTATTGAGTATTGTCTATAATTTACTTGAGTATTTAACTTTTTTTTGTTATTTGTTCTTTAGAAACAGTGTAGGAGAGTATTTCGGTTATTTTTTGTGTAATTTCATATTGTCAATAACAATAAACCACAACCAGATACCATACCAATACTTTCCATATGCCAAGTTTCGTCAGTTTATGTTCATAAATAAGCAAGATATATTTTTTACATAAGAATAACATTAGACAACGTACTGTGTTTAGCACTTTCAATATCTCAGTAACCAATTGACATAGAGAAATAATCAAAATACCAAATTGTTCGATTTTTAAGCTCAATTCAATGGTTAAAACTAAAATTTGTTTTAAATCAAAATTACATGGGAATAAAAACACGGGAAATTACACGGGAATAGCTTCTTCCCTATAAGGGAAATTCGCTAAAAACATAATATTATAAAATTCATAGATAATACTAATAATGTATAACCATCCCATGGATGAGATGTCAATTAAAATCGCTACCGACCCCCATTTCGTAAAAATTTTTGTGTAGTTCATATAAGAAAAATTGCTTATTATGTTTTTGTCGCAATGGGTATTTTACTATAAGGTCAAGAACCAAATGATTACAGTTCTTGACGTTTAGGTCTAGATGTTTAGGTAATATCCATTTGTTATCATTCTGCAAGAACAAACAAATGTTGCAATGTTATACTTTAAAGTAAATCTATATAATAAATATAGTTAACGGTATATATTGCTGACGAAGCAGTATTTTGTAAGACGACCAGGGTTTAATGTTATTTTACTGAACTAAACGACCTGTTTTTTTTTTGTTTTTTTATGTAAATTTATAAATCTAATAAATATCTGAATTTTACTTTCTGCAAGTCCTACCTTAATAACAATAATGTACATTACATAATGACTCGGGAGAACGATTGTGGTAGTATGTACCCAATAATTATGAAGCATGAAATTGTTATATATGTGGTTATGGTTCAGCGAATGTTTGTGAATAACCTCATAATTATACAATGAGGACAGATCTGATTGTTTCCTTGAAAGGTTATGCAACATGTTATCCCTTTCGAAACTAATACGTATCGCTGGATTTTTAATCAAATCTGTCTGCATTGTGTATCTAATCAAAATATCAAATTATTGCCGTATGGCAAGGTAAAAAAACTCGCAATGCTCTGACTTGACACCCATAAAACTCAACAAAAAAAATAATAGATAAAAGCATTTTAATACAAAAAACTAAGTGTTTTATCTCTCTTTTTTCTAAACTTTTTAATTTTCTCTGAAGTTGTTAAATACATTTTAAAATATAAATAAACGGTATCAGGAAACTGGCACATACTTTCTCCCTTTTAGTCCAACTTTAATGAATAAAGTATCTGGGGGGCCGAGCTTTGCTCGGGGGAAGGTCAGTCAGTTTGTTTAGATGACTCGGAGTAATATTTCACCACTTCCCCCTACTGATAATCAGATTTGTATTATTCATTAGCCTCTTTTCTACATTTTTAATGTCCCTCCAGTTGTTATTAATAGCTCAATGTCCCTTTGATTTATTTTACTACTCTATATATGTAATCTTTACTCAAATCTGTTAATCTCTGCTCTCAGGAAACCACATGTTAATAATCATAAACAACATGAGTATTACTTTGACAGTTCCCTGGTTAATTATGAACAGGTGTTACAATACTTTTGTTATTTTTTTTAACTTTTCATTTTAGTTTTTTTACATTATTTGATTTTTCCTAGGGATGAGGCCTGTCCAGAACTTATTTTTATCCCAGAAATTAGTTATTTTGAACATTTGAAGGAAATCGTTGGAGCCGTTTTTGAGATCCGTGTCGCAAGCAAGCAAGCAAGCACGCTAGCAAGCAAGCAATCAAGCAAACCTTACTCATATTAGAGTATAGGATTACTTTTATTTACTAAATATAGAATACAAAGCACGGTCAAATGTACAGAAAATCTTGTAAACAAGTTGTTTAAAAAAACATCCACTCAAATCCCTGCTTTGGAGGCACTACAGAATCCATTGCTACAATCGTGGTTTTAAGAGGGGATATGCCCCCTATTCCCCCCCAGGGTTATAAAGGGGCAACATATTTCGAATTTCCTCTGTTGGTCAATGCTAACTTGACAAGCATATCAAGTTTGAATGAAATTGACCAGTAAATAAGAGAGAAATAGTATTTTTTTTTATTCCCCATAAGAATAACATTGGACAACGTACTGCGTTTACCGCAAAATGAAAATTTCAATTTTCTCCGAAACCAGCAATCGTAGAATAGTAATTCAAAATACTAAATTATTTAGTTTTTTGAGCTCTTTTTAATGGTGAATAGTAATATTTGTTTACATTTATGTCTTTTTATGAAAATCCAAAAAACTGAATTTTGGGTGTTTTAAGTCCTGTAATTTCTGAACCCGAATTTTTACAGGAATGTGGGTGGTGCCATTTTGTTGGAAAACTAAATTTCTACAAACGACTAAAGTTTAATCAAAATCGTTAGAGCCGTTTTTGAGAAATTTTGATTTTTCATGTTTTTTGGCGGTTTTGGGGGGATTATTACCCTTAAAAATCAAAAATTCAAAAAAATGAAAAAATACCTGGAGATATCGTGGATTAGTACCTACATGCCAAATTTCATAAAAATCGGCCCATTGGTTAAGGCTCTAGCTCTGTACACATCCACACACACACACACACACACACACACACACACACACACACACACACACACACACACACACACACACACACACACACACACACACACACACACACACACACACACACACACACACACACACACACACACACACACACACACACACACACACACACACACACACACACACACACACACACACACACACACACACACACACACACACACACACACACACACGGACACACACACACACACACACACACACGGACACACACACACGGACACACACACACACACACAGACAGACATCACGTAAAAAACACTTTTTAGGGTTCAGGGAGCACCAAAACGAATATTTCTACTAACAACTCAAATTCGAAAATTTTTACGAAAATAATACTTTCTCCATATACTATGTATAAGGGGAGAAAGTAAAACATAAGTGAAGATTTAAACCACACAGGAATAATTTGTTCAGGTTTTCAAACATGTTAACACGAAAACCTGAATTTTTATGACGAATGTAAAAATAATATAAAACACAATATGTTTTTGTATTTATTAAAATTACTCAGAGACAAAATTCAATTCATTAGATACATATTATCAAGGATACAATTACAAGACAAACCAAAGACTCCAGTGTAAACGTAGTTAGAGTGTGAGACCGTGCTGAAAGATTCCTCTGGGATCTCGCTCACCTTGGTGTCTAGATATTCAAGTTGTGGCGTTCCTCTTTGTACGGATCATAACAAACAATATGACTCAGGACCAATCTTACATTTTATGATAATTAAATTAAATATCTTAATGATGTATATGTAATATAAACATCAGCAGCGTAACTTAGTCATTAGATATGTTCTGTTAATGGATTTTAGTTGTTCATAACATAAATATTATACATACATTCCTTCTGCTGGAAAATGCTGGGATTTATAACTCTAATATTAAAATTCTTATTGTATAGGAGGTGTTATATTTGTATTTATTAAATGTTTGTATTTATGAATAATTACTTGTATTTATTAAATTTAACAAAGATTGTACCCAACCACATATCTACTTAAAAATGTAGGCATACATTTTCTGATAATAGTACACGATTGAAATTGTGTAAATAATCCCTTAGAGGAGTCATGTATTATAATGTAATTAGTGGAATATATTAGTTTGACATTAGAAATCATTTTGACTTAGCGCCTGACATCTGTGCGTAACGACCCTTCTTCGATGACTAATGATTCCTTGAAATTTATTTGTGATTCGCACGTTTTACAAAAAATAATCATTCTCCGATATTTGACGGCGTTTATATATTATTAAGTT
Source organism: Allygus modestus (assembly GCA_963675035.1). NCBI lineage: Eukaryota > Metazoa > Arthropoda > Insecta > Hemiptera > Cicadellidae > Allygus > Allygus modestus. Next base: position 79,189,447 of record OY776116.1, read on the forward strand.
TAACTTGTAAATGTTTTACTGAATACTCAACCTACAAATATTTAATTTTGATATTAAAATATGAACGTGCCTCAAAAGTATCCAAACTATTTACTTTACTAAATATTTAGAATTTGTATTTTTTGTATCTTGTACAAAAAAATCTGAAGAGTAAATATAAATATAATTGAGGAATTAATACTACCGATTTGTTTGTTAGTAATATATTTGTGTCATTAAATTGCATTAAATTGCCTATTGTTTCATGGCTCATTATAACCTTTTGATCATCATAAAATATGAATCGACAAGTTTTATTTCTAAAATAATAATTTTGTGATGTATATAAATCGAAAGTAATATATTTGTCTTCCAGCTCGATATTGCGTCAGGAGCTAATTAATTATCTAATTAATTAACCAATCCAAATCGAAAGATTTGATGGATAGTCCTTGCTTTTAGTGTTTATGAATATTTACTGACATACATAATATGATGATGGTATATAAAAACGAATATGGTTGGATAGTGTGTAGCAAAGGGCTGCAATATTCTTATCTTGTCATTTTATATTTAATTTATTACCAATACATCATACAGCAATGTGGTGGACATTATCACCCTAAATATAGTGGAGGTTGAGGACATCTAGGACTGCAAGCCACGGGTCGTCACGCAGAGACACATACCTAGGCTGGGCTCTTTACAAGTTTTACCAGCTTGAAAGAAGAGAACCCTGCAGCGTAAAGTATGCCTAATCTGAAGACATTTGATTACCAGTTCTCGGGTTAGAGTCCAAAAGCATAGAGGATATTTTTCTGGGTAAACTACTTCCAGAACCAACAGAGTGTTGGAACACTACATGCTGGCCAACTATGTGCATACAGCATTTGAATGTCTCACCTTAGGAATGGTGTATACATTAATCGTTTCAACAGAGGAAGAAATAAATCATAACGTCAGTGCAAATTAACTCTCAACGTTTAATTAGAAATTAAAAAAGTTTCTCATCAATAATATTTTATAGCTTTGGTTCTAGGAGTAAATTGTCTGCAGTAAAAATAGTATTCAACGTTGTATTATATATTAGTGTTAAATAAATATCTTCTTTACTAACACAAAGGCAAAGACGCATGTGTGATGTTACGTTTCATTCATCATTTCATCTATAAATGTAAAGTAAGTCTGAAGTATTGCATATGACTTTCAAATAATTTTCTTCAACTTGCTGATGTAAATCGTATTTTTACTGTTAAATAATCTTGTCATGATCGAACAGAAATATGAAATGCTAACACATACTGTCCATCATATGCAGCTTTATTAAATAAATGTTTAGGATAAGTAAGTGAGTTTGCTCACAGTTTGAAACACATTGCAGTAGGATTATCGCGTTTTACTTATTGGGTTCGTTTAAATTAATTTACTTGACTATAAAATAAATAATTAAAACAACTAGAAAATTAGAACAGTCTTGGTCGCTGAGTTCCTAGGGATCAAGACGTTTGAGTCCTCCTCATCATCCTGCGATTTGCTAAACTCCCACAATTTTGACTTAAAACTTTCGCTTACAGATATAAACATCCTATGACAAAGCCAATAAAGTTATGGTCACAGTTTTAATGTTAATGTGTTTTATGTTAATATTAACATAATCTTCATTAAGTTCAAACTTAACACTAAGAATTGTGTTACTGTACACAATTGTGTTACTGTACACAATTGTGTTACTCATTCATCATTTGATTATTTACTTATAATTTTTCCTCTACAGTGCTAAAATAAAACATTTTGTTTTGAATTCGATTGAAGGTTTTCTTGAGGAAAGTGGAGAACGAATATTTAACATTTCCTTTTATAATTAATAAAGGAAATATTAAATATTCGTTCTCCACTTTCTTTCAATTAGTTAAAAAATAATAATTTACTGATTCATCGTTCGATTGTTTTCTTTTCGGTTTTCCCCTGTTCTGCTAAATTAAAACCTTTTGTATAGAATTTCATTGAAAGTTTACTTGAATAAATTGCCTGTTGGTCAACGGATATTTAACTTTTCCTTTTGTCATTATTTTATCATAAATCTAGGATCGAAGGTTATCAATACAATAATTTGAGGGAATAATTGTTAAATAATGTGCTTGGATTGTAACTGAAGGTTGTTAGTGTAAAAGAAGGTTAGTTAGTTATATATATATATATATATGTATTTTCTTATTTTGTTAACTTAAGATGAGATATCCGCACAGGAAATCTAGATTAGAACTACTCAATTCTAAGCTCACAACAATAGAATAAATTAAACAGCTATATTATTTTCTTATGTACAGTAACACAATTCTTAGTGTTAAGTTTGAACTTAATGAAGATTATGTTAATATTAACATAAAACACATTAACATTAAAACTGTGACCATAACTTTATTGGCTTTGTCATAGGATGTTTATATCTGTAAGCGAAAGTTTTAAGTCAAAATTGTGGGAGTTTAGCAAATCGCAGGATGATGAGGAGGACTCAAACGTCTTGATCCCTAGGAACTCAGCGACCAAGACTGTTCTAATTTTCTAGTTGTTTTAATTATTTATTTTATAGTCAAGTAAATTAATTTAAACGAACCCAATAAGTAAAACGCGATAATCCTACTGCAATGTGTTTCAAACTGTGAGCAAACTCACTTACTTATCCTAAACATTTATTTAATAAAGCTGCATATGATGGACAGTATGTGTTAGCATTTCATATTTCTGTTCGATCATGACAAGATTATTTAACAGTAAAAATACGATTTACATCAGCAAGTTGAAGAAAATTATTTGAAAGTCATATGCAATACTTCAGACTTACTTTACATTTATAGATGAAATGATGAATGAAACGTAACATCACACATGCGTCTTTGCCTTTGAGTTAGTAAAGAAGATATTTATTTAACACTAATATATAATACAACGTTGAATACTATTATTACTGCAGACAATTTACTCCTAGAACCAAAGCTATAAAATATTATTGATGAGAAACTTTTTTAATTTCTAATTAAACGTTGAGAGTTAATTTGCACTGACGTTCCCAACTTCCAACAGATCTCTTCTCAACAGCTCTGTCTGTCGAGTGTCATCCTGTAAAACCTTTTAGTAATAACTTTCAGAAGTCACATAGACGTATATAGAACTACTCTTGGCTTACAACTAAAGTTCATATGTATTGACGTATGCTATGACTAAACTGTTAGGTTGTGAGAAACGTTAAACACAAATGTTTAACAACAAATAATAATCCAGAATTACAAAGCAACCATGAACATATATCAAATTTAGTTTATTTTTAATTTCCGTTAGCTGTCACCCAAAACCTAATTTGTATAGTTGTTACTCAGTATATACGTTGCATTCACTTTTCTCAACAAAGGCACTTAGGAGAGTAAAGGGATAGAAAAACTTGTGCATTCAAAGGTATTAAGACTACTTTCGTTCCATTGCTGGTGTACGATAATTTACACTAAAAAGTAAACAACATCATATTACATAATTTTTGCCATCTCAGGCGATCAAACAATCAAGGGAAAATGTATTAAATATGTTTATTCAGTTTAGTACCCGTACGTGGGTTGGAGAATATTACACGTGTTTTAAAATTGCATAAAGATTATGATGAAATATATAATATTTTGCTGGCAGCCTTTGCATAAGACCACTCGATAAAAAAATACAAATAATCAAATATTTATTGTAACTTTATTGATACGGTTGAAGACAATTTTAATTTTAATTCCATTTAAATGGCAAACATGTTTTTAAGAACTTAAAGTCAACTTTGGTACTTTATCTAAATTTCTCAAAAAAAGGTAACAAAATATTAAGAAATTTGAATCAACGCATGAATTATTAAGAAATAAATTAGATTTACCGATAGATTTATAGAAAATTTAACCTCATCAAGAAATTTGCTCTCAGTTTATTTTGAAATAGTGCTAAATTAAACAATTGCCTTTTACTGCAGAACAGTCAGAGCTTAGTTACTTAAAACGCTTCAAGGGCATCGGACGCCTTGTAATGTTATGATCAACAACGTGACAGTCGTGCCTTCTAATAAGCTTGCTCAGAATTATTTCATTCAGTTGATTTGTTTGAACGATAGTGATAATATTACTTCCAATGTCATCCCACTGACACTAATTAACATAATTAACTCTATAATTTATTTTCTTCGTGTAATACTCAATAATCAGTAAAACGGTTCCCAATTGCCTTTCCCAACAATTTTTTATTATTTCTAAAATTGGGATTCTTGTTACTGGTTGGAGTTCTGTTCTCTTGTCCATTACAAATCACTGAAACACAGTGCTCAACAAATCTGTCATTATTTCTGATAGTAGGCTCAGTAGTTCATCTCTTGACAATATTAAAAAATGAGGATATCCATGCACGGTTTGGGGTGTAATTTAGAGACTTTCTATATGAGTGATGATGTATAGCTCCGACGTGACAGGTTGTCATGCAACTTGTACATTATTATGTGATGCTTTAATTTGAGTTGGGAATTTTGTTAAATACATTCGTATTTATTTAACTTAATAATGTTATAAACTAGTTTTTTATTTAGAGGTAGAGAGGATTGCTTGCCTATTTTCACCATAATATAGTAATTTTTCATTTCAGATAAGTCAGTGTTCAGATAACCCCATAAACGAAAGTAGTAAAGCCCCGCATTGAGCCCCGCCCTCTGATTGGTCGAGAGCTGATTACGTGACCTGTGACGTCATAGATTACGTGACCTGTGACGTCATAGATTACGTGACCTGTGACGTCATAGATTACGTGACCTGTGACGTCATTTATTACGTGACCTAAGCTCTGTCCCTTCAAGATGGCGGTGCGAATGCGTGGGTACCAAAGGAATTAAACGGAGGTACATATGATACCTATTTCTAACTTAGTATTTTTTCTTACCTTTTTGACATCAGCTGTGACGCCAGCGCGCACTGAGTCGGCTACTGAACCGTCGACTAGAGTGAAACACAACACCGACAGACAATACCTAATTAATGCGGCGCATAATCAACTCATTGTCTTCCTTACCGGTATGCAAACAAGTACGCATATCAGCTTATTGTTTTACTTATCGGTATGCAAACAAGTATGCATATCAGTGGTGACAAACTGATATTTGCAATTGTTATTTGCAATTCAACTCAGCCGATATGACTTGATTAAGTGGCAATCTGTTTAGTATATAACAAGCTCACTTTTACAGTTGTGATTAGTGAATCATCGGCATATAGATCACACCACTAGATGCACTGCTCTACTTGGGTAAGTTAGATTTTGTCAGATACTAGACTACCTTAGCTTTTGTAAGCTAAAAGTGTTTAAATTGTTTTATGATTAGAATTAAAGAATAAAAGACTTTACATTTATGCAAGGTTAAATAAAAATACAGGATTAAGAACACATTTTTTATTTTAGCTTTATTGCCACTGCTCATAATTAGCAAAATTCAGTTCACAAAATAAACCTCCTCATTATACAAATAAATACTACAAACATGAAAAGTACAAAAAATTTGTTATAAATTATTGAAAAAATACAGCCTTTATCACAATTAACAAAATAAACCCGTGATCCTCATTATATAAATAAATATTATGAACAAAATGACAAGTACAAAAATGTGTTCTAATAAATTATTGAAAAAAAAGCCATATACAATTAATAAACAATTCAAAATACATGCTCACATATATATATATATACTGTTATGAACGAATTTGTCAAACGATAGAGAAATTTCTAGCACACATAAGGTAGAGTGTCATTGAAAATACACAAGATCATGAAAATATAGTAAAATGTTAAATTGAATAAACTGTTTATAAGGATAGAAAAATGTTGTATTTTGCTTGGGCTCAACTACACTAATGAGAAATTTCTAATGTAGCACTCATAAGCTAGAGTGGCATTGAAAATACACAAGATAATAAATTATTGACAAAAAAGCCATATACAATTAATAAACAATTCAAAATACATGCTTACATATATATAAATACTGTTATGAACGAATTTGTCAAACGATAGAGAAATTTCTAGCACACATAAGGTAGATTGTCATTGAAAATACACAAGATCATGAAAATATAGTAAAATGTTAAATTGAATAAATTGTTTATAAGGATAGAAAAATGTTGTATTTTGCCTGGGTCCAACTACACTAATGAAAAATTTCTAATGTAGCACTCATAAGCTAGAGTGGTATTGAAAATACACAAGATAATAAATTATTGACAAAAAAGCCATATACAATTAATAAACAATTCAAAATACATGCTCACATATATATAAATACTGTTATGAACGAATTTGTCAAACGATACTAATGAGAAATAAATACACAAGATCATGAATTAAAAAATATAGTAAAATGTTAAATTGAATAAATTGTTTATAAGGATAGAAAAATGTTTTGCCTGGGCCTAACTACACTAATGAAAAATTTCTAATGTAGCACTCATAAGCTAGTGTGGCATTGAAAATACACAAGATCATGAAAATCAAAAAATATATAGTAAAATATTAAAAAAAAAATGATTATTTATAATGATTAATAGAAAATGTTATATTTTGCCTGGAAGAGGGCCCTACAAGTCGGGCACCTCCCCAGACCCTCCACACAGGGACCGCAAAATGTGTGGCCACATGGTATCAACACCACCGTTGGTTTCGCATCCATGCAAATTACACATTCCGGAGGGTTATCCGCTGGTGGCTCGGGCGAGGACGGTCTGGTGTTGACCTCAATATTGAAGTCCCCGACCCCGTTCTCGTCAGCATATTCCCTCATCAGGAGGTTGTCGCTTTGGAGGTATTCACTTAAGGAGTTGTGAAGCTCCCGCCAGACGACTGCCGCCAACGCGGCCTGTTGGACAGTGTTGGTCCGTGCTAAGAAATAGCTGGTAAAAACCAGCATATTTCTCAGCATCCGCATCCACCTCCTGATGAGGTTCGCCCCCCGATTGTCCGACCAGTCGCACTCACGATCGACTGTGGCTCTTGTCTGTAACATAAAAAGGGTCAAATTATTTTGATTACCTGTCTATGTGTATTTTACAACGTGTTTTACAACATGATATCTTTGTTGTATTATTATTTATATTTGTTTATAAACATCTTAGAAATTTGAAAGTGACCATTACAAGTAGGCTTTAATGTTGTACATGGTTCAAATTTATTTTTACTTTTGGTAAGTAATAATTTGTCTATTGTTTATCGCTCACTAGTACCTGTGGACTATGATGCTCTTAGTTTTTCCAAGACTGATAATTGCTCACTTGTCATCTATAGACTTACATTTTTCGATAATATTTATTTTATTAATAAATCAAAGTTATGAATCCTCGCTTGAAGAAAATTATTTTTATTTGAATATTAATACTTAAATCTCGATCACTAGTACCTGTGGACTATGATGCTCTTAGTTTTTCCAAGACTGATAATTGCTCACTTGTCATCTATAGACTTACATTTTTCGATAATATTTATTTTATTAATAAATCAAAGTTATGATTCCTCGCTTGAAGAAAATTATTTTTATTTGAATATTAATACTTAAATCTCGACTCTTACCCTTATGTATTGATCCACACGATCCATGATAAGCGAGCTCGAAAGGTGGTTTTGAGGACAAAACCCCCCGGAATGCTGAAGGATGCCACAGCAATGACCACACAACCCCCAAAAGCTGCGTTGATCTGTAGTAGCAGAGGTGGTAGCAGGAGCAACAGTAGCAGCAGCTGTAGCAGGAGCAGTGGGGGCTGACTGGACCATGTTCTGTTGACGCTACGTGAACAAGAAAAACACATACTTGTGATAGTTAACTTTCAAATTATTAGCTTTGTATGTTCCGTTAGTTATCAGGTCACAAGAAAAACACATACTTGAGATAGTTAACTTTCAAATTATTAAGCTTTATTTTGTATGTTACGTTAGTTATCAGGTTAGGGGTAAATATTTGTATTTGTTCACCATCTTATCTTTTGATCTGTTTCTAATGTGTAAAACTTCATCCTCCTCTTCTATCTTTACTATGTTATGATTGAATAAATTAAAAAGAAATCAATTGTTAAAAATTCAATAAATTGTATTTACCACACACATTTATGCAACACTGAACCAAATAAATAAAATAAAATCTAAATTTAAAATTATCACATATCTTAATACAAACTTACATTGTGGCCTGTCATAACCGGAGGGACTGGACGAGTAGGTCTCGGGGGGAATGCAAATACGTCCTCCTCCTCCTCTTCCCGTGGGCGTTGCATGGGTCTCTGCTGCTGCTGCTGCTGCTGCCGCTGTCGCTGCAGATTGCCATGACTACGGCGAAGAATGTTCGCTCTCGTTAAAGAAGAAGGAAAATGTTGATTTTGAGTGTGAGATGTTATCACGGAGGGCTGTCTAATGGCGTGACCCGATGAACTTGATTGTGTTAATGATGGTGGTATGTTTTCTTCATCTTCCTCTTCTTCTCTTCTCACGGGAGCTGATGTTGAAGTGGTAGGTACCGTTGTCATCGTGACTTCCCTCTGCATCCAAGCAGGAAGGACCCTTACGGAAGGAGGAGGCCTTGACCCTTGTGGCAGTGGTGGTGATGTTTGTTGCTGCTGCTGCTGCTGTCCCTGCCGCGGCTGTTGCCGTTGCTGGTTTCTTCTGGTTGCAAAAGCCCTCATCCTCACAAAGAATGGTTGGAAACTCTCTCTGAGGTGGTCTGGCAGCTGCTCAATCCTGCCCCTTAATTCCAGAAAGGTTTGATCAACTGCCTCCAGGTCCCTTCGCTGCAAGGAAACAAATAAGTTTATTACTATGGACGTACAAAATACAGCATAGGTATACAAAAGAGCTATGCCAAATCGATGTGTGTGTGTGTGCGTGCGTGCGTGTGTGTGTGTGTGTGTGTGTGTGTGTGTGTGTTTGTGTGTGTGTGTGTGTGCGTGTTCTCTAAAAGCATGTTAGGCTGAAAAGATCGTTATAAACATAGCCAAAAAATTGATTCCTTCAATCAAAAACCAAATACTAAACAAAATATTCAGTTTCAGGAATTCTATCCTGTTACCAGTGCATGGCATGAAAATATTGAAAAATAAAACTTCAAAGTCCTGGTGAGTTTACACAATATTGTACACTTGATATCAGAGTACCCAAATCGTCTGCACACACTCCCACAGCTTGAAGGGAAAAATATTTAGCGTAAATTTAATGTCAATATTAGTATGAAGATAAAATAAAATGGAAACAATTACAGTGATTACATAATAACGTTTTAAAAATGACAGAGTTTATATCATACATAAATATATACATACACTTAGCGGATTGTTGCTGAAAAGTTGAACTAGTCTTTCCAAACAATGCCGCACAGATGACCAGGCAGTGTGGTGCCTGTCATCGATCATCTCCAGCGCTCGTGTTATATACATTGTCTCTTCGGCACGTCGTCGAAGTCTTTCGCATATATAATTTACGCCATTGACATGACCATCATCATCATCATCATCATCATCAACAACATCACTACCCCTCTCTACATCAGTGTCATCACTATCATCAATGACCAAAGGTTCCTCATCACCCTGAAGGTTGGGGGTTTGAGATGTCTGTAATAAATCAGACAAAAGCCGTGTAAATTTAACAAAAATAGTTAATATTAAAAAACACTTTTGTAAATCTTGAAAAACTCTTTTTTAAGAAATCAGACATAAAAGCCGAGTACATTTAACAAAAATAGTTAATATTAAAATATTAAAAAACACTTTTGTAAATCTTGACTAAATTCATTTTGTAAGAAATCAGACATAAAAGCCGTGTAAATTTAACAAAAAATGGTTAATATTAAAATGTAAAAAAAACTTTTGTAAATCTTGACTCTTTAGATTTTTATCACATATTTATTTAATAAGTTTTGAGCAATAATCCGTTTTACTTCTAGGTTGACTTATATGTTTCGACCTCTTGACTAATTATTATATTGAAAATATTTCATACCTGATTGTTTGGTAGTATGGCGACACAGCAGGTCACCAACACGATAAGAAGTATGCAGCGTTGTACTAGCGAGGCAAGCATCGTGAGTCGACTGAAGCACGCAGTGGCAGCGCGCCGGTTAAATAGCGGCGCTGTCAGTCACGTGACCATGTGACGCGCACGGGCTGCAACATGTGACCAAGCGAGCCTTTGTCCCGAGACCAAGACAAAATGATCCCTTTATTTTTACTTTAGTATATGACCCAAGTTTCCACACCACGGTAAGCTTAAAGCTATGCCGTAGGGTCTCGGCGCGCTCTTTTTTTGTTAACCCAGAGGCTTCCCCTGTAGGCCTAACCCTCTGGAGTCAAAAGTACTAACGATTGCTTTTTCCAGCGATTTTTTACTATAATACTAAGGAATACACAAAGCTGGAATATATTGTGCAAGAAATAATTTTATATTTTCATTTTTATTATCAGCTGTAAATTCTATATCACGCAAACACACACACACACACACCTATAAAAGAGTTGTCGCAAAGATAACACATTTCACGGTTTTACAGAGGTTTATTTCCAACTTTTTCTTTTCTTGGACCTATAAAGTCAACCTAAAACGGGTGCCTGTGTATTTTTTTTTCGCCAACATTATACTTGAGGAAACATATTACGTTTTATGCTTTTTAAGGCAACCCCACGAGTAATATTGTTGGTACAGTAAACCAGAGGGAAACATGTTACGTTTTAAGCTTTTTAAGGCAACCTCTTTCCCCGTATAGGATTTACAACTTTTGCCAGAGAAAAGTGACAAACTCGTTCACAGACATGTGGTGTAGAAAATTAATTTGTATTGTTACTTTGCATTTAACATTATTTTTCCATAACTTTTACACAGTAACATCAGCACTATTTAAGAAATGAAAATTAAAAGTATTTCAAAGCGCACATTAGCAAACAATAACTGATTAAACTATTTACAAAGGTTAAATTAATTGTTTTTTTTTTATTTTTTTATTTTTTTATTTTTTTTAATTTTTTATTTTTATATATTAATAATGATAAGGATGCAATCATCGTTACTTCCGCCAATCTTGCGAAATTATGGGGGAAAAGCTAACATGATCGGAAAGAAACTTTCCACTCACACGCTGGTACAAAGCAATGTTAGTCCAATCGACCTTGTCTGCAAAATCATGAATAAACGACTCTGATAGACTTTGTTTCTCACTGATAATAGACCAACATTCTGGAGAGAAATGGGGGGAAAATTCTTTAAGAACACGTTCACTAAATATACATTTTTCTACAAGTATACACCAGTTCACTTTATGATAATATACTCTAAGTAAATCAACATTAAAATTATAATGTCTTGATAGTAAATCCCAGTTGAGGTATCTCTCAAATTTCATAACAAACCTATCGTTTAAAACCCCTTCCGGCTCCCTCGGCTCAGTGGATAGAAGATCCCAAACATTCATCTTGGTCAGTCTGCAGTCAGCGTGAAAATGAATCAAAGTTGAATTTCAACCGGTAAAATGTTTTAGCGCTGCGTAAAGCACACTTACCCCCAATATTGTGCTGCGGTAAGATACAGCTAACCTGTACCCCTGAAGAACGTGTAAATGATTCTTCTATATCTTCTACGTTGAAATGAAACTCTTTTAAAAACTCGACCTTTTCCCTGCCTTTGGTGTATATTGTTGTAAAGGGTTTACAAAGAGCGCGAATCAACTCCTCATCATAGGGAATACCTTGTGCATCCCATTTTATAAAGTGGAAATGTCTCGTTAACCATCGAGCTGACCGTAACATTTTATTGTTTAAACATGATTCACTGAAAGGGGCGTCAAAGATCAAATGCGTATTAAAATATTTACTTACAATAGCAAACTCCTTTACTACAAATCTATTCTGATTATCCTTAAACCCGTGGAACTCGGCTACAGCCGCTGCTGTGGGAGATTCTCCTGTTGCTGATTCCACACCAGCCATTTTTTGAAAAACAGCACCTCGTCAACTAATTTATTTATAAAATGTGTAGGCAAACCTTCCGGAGGAACAGCGTCGTCCTCCTCCTCAGAGACCAGCACGCGGTCTATGAAAAGCTGAATAAGTTGTTCGTTGGTAAAGAGTTCAACAAGATGCTTCTTTATCTCATGGAGGCTGCGCATGAACTGAGCCCATTCGTCTTGGTTAAGCAAAATTGAACGCTCAATGTCATGAATGGATACATACAGATTACCAAACACTTTTTTCACTTTCATCGCGCACCCCTCATTATTGATAATACTGTAGCCCTTTTTGGTTTCACTAGTAAATGAGGACGTTATGTTATTAAAATGAACAGAAAAATCATTAAAAGTATTATAAGGCCAAAATATGTAGCTTTTCCCAGTTTTAAAGAGAATACCGACTGTACGCCCGGGGTTCTCAAAATATCCGACAACTACAAATTTTGAATAATTCTTGTCTAAATAGAAAATATTTTTCAAAAATATCTCTCTTAACGTGTTTTGCGGAAGAGCTACTTTTGTGCTCTTCCTTTTTGGTTTGGGTTTTAAATACTTTGAAGCTTCTACGCTTACCTGATTCTCCTCTGTTTGTGTCATTGCTTCCTCGAACTCCATCACTTGTAGACTGATCAAAATTTACTCTGAGATTATACTACCCCCTCCTTAATCATCAACCCCCTCCTCCTCACTCCTATCTTCATCATCGTCATCATCAATGTCGTCATCATCATCTGATGAATCACTATAATCTAAATAAGACGTGTCTCGACTTGAATCACCCTCACTATCACAAGATAAATATTCAATATCTGAGCTGTCACCATACCAGTCAGTGTCATTTTCTGTTTCTTTATTGTTAATCATATGGATTGAAGAACGATTTAATAAATGATACTTTAAAGTATCATACTTATACACATTAAACGGTGATTTTTTACTTACCCCTGCGTAAACCGTACGCCTCAAAGTATATGACATTTCGGATGTGCAACAAGTGTAAAACCGTAATCCTATTCCTACGTAATCAGACATATCATCACCGATTTTCAGCAACTCATTTTCAGTGTACTCTTTTTTTAGTTGAGACTTTTTGAAAAAATCTACCGTTAAAAAATGTGCGTTTGCTAAGTCAATAGAACTTACGGGATCCTTCCCGTAAATTCTATGTTTTTTAATTAGAATCATATCTTCGTCATAAAGATTTAAATCAATAAACACCAAGTTTGAGTCATCAGCAGCATCAGCGGTGGCACTGCTTAACATATTATTTATTTTCTCTCTTGAGTTATTATTATTTTGATAACTATATTCTTCACTCGTCGCTGTCTCCATCTTGACTGATAAAAAGTCTTAATTTTTTACAAATCAAGGCCGGTCGTCTAACATGGAGCAGGAAGTTGCGGTGGCCCAGTGCGCTGGCCGGAAAGTCATGATAGCTGATAACGCAGGAAGTAGTCGGGAGCCATTTTAGCTACTGATAAGGAAAGTGATTCTAAGTATCAGACCCTGTGACACGTCGGATCCACTGTTTCTCAATGACATTAGAGATTTTACCCTCGATACATTGAATTCGTCTTAAAAACCTGACCCTATCCCTAGCTACCTGTTCCCAGATTGATGTCCTATCCTCCTCGGGTAATACGTAAATCCGTTTAACTACAGGCTCAGAGAAACTGACTCGTTTATTCATACTGAAATTTTCCTTACGTCTCCAGTTATAGGCGTGTAAGAGTAATAGGAGTCGTGAATAATAAGACAATAAGCACAAGTACCTGCAGGGAACGCTTCACTAGCTTCTATATCTAGTCTCACTTCGACAGGTCCTGTTTTAATAGAGTCATCTTGTCTGGAACAATCGATAACATACAAAGGACACTTTGTCTTAAAATCATTATAGTCTAAAATTGGTGACCCAGCTCTACCGTAGTAGTAAGAGCTCTGAAATTTTGAGTACATATCATAAAATAAAGTAGTGTTCCCGCGTATATTATCATAGGGATAATATTTTGAATTCAAATATAATTTTACATCGGTTAGATTACCAGAGTCAAATAGTGACATATCTTTTGTAATGTCGTTCTTACGGTTCGTCTGAAAGGCTAAAACTACATATCGAGGTTTTTCCAACTGATTGGATGTACGAAGACTCCATGACATGGAGTCTGTTGCCGTAATATTGGGGTATTCATGCAGTTCCCAAGATCGAAAGGGAACATGGATTGCAGGGTCCTTTTCAATAAATTTTAATAATTTCAATTTTTGCGAGTCATTCACTGTTATATGAGGGACTCTCCAATAAAGCTTTGATATTTCAAATTGTACAGTACCGGCTTCAGCTGTAATTAAGGCGTTATCATCTGTAGCTGATCTTAATAGTACAAGTTCTTGTTTCACATTCACCAAGACCTTCCTGTAATCTTCAGCAAAACCGAATAAGAGTTTTAAGGGAACCGAGTAAGTAAACTCTTTATTTTTTACAGAATTACCGGGTCCGAACCAACAGGCGTTTTTCAATGTATTCTTTTCATCTTCACGTATGGATAACAAGTGTTTTAATGTAGTAGTTATACCCACATTCCTGGTACGATCAATCTCTTTGCCAGATATTTCGTATCTAATTTCCTCAAATAGGTAGGCCATAGCATTATTAATAAGTTTAACTTCCAAGTCAGTGACCCCATCTGCTTTCTTTCCACTAACCTTCCCATGAATTATAATGTAACTTTCATATGGAGCCGTTATAATATCTTGTTGTAAAAGTGGTATTCTAATCTCATCGTTATTTTTAAACGTTGCAGAGGCGTAGGGTAGATGTGTGTGATACTCCATTCCAGTAATGAGATCAGCATACTCAGCGCGGTCGTCGATTGCCAGAAGAGCAGCCATTTTTCGATACTGTAAAACCGAGCGAGCGTAGAAACTTGATATTTTTACAACTTAACCCGACAACGTTCTGTTTAGAACTGACCTGTGACACGGTGTTTATTTCCCTAAATAGTAGTCCCATTACGGAGATGTAGTCTAACTGTTATACGCTCTCCACGAAAGTTTACCAATTTACCGTCTTGATCTCTCAAAGATACCGTCAAGTTGTTGATCCTTTGACTGATGACGGGTAAATAAATTACATGTTTAGGAATCTCTATTATTTTATAACCGGGAGGTACGGCTGGAAAAAACTCATGGATTATATGACCCTCGATACCATTTGAAAACGAACCTCGCGTTACATTGCACTCAACCTGAATGGAGTTAACTTTAATTATATCAACAGGTAGCTCAGATACATACTGATGATTTCCCTTATACACCTTAGCAGTAAACCCCAATAATTTCCTGATGCTGTTTCCCTTTTCAAAATTTACGTGTTCAGAACAAAACAGTTCAGATTTTAAAGTATTATTATTTGCTTTTAATTTAAATGTTACATTTTTCGGTAATTTTGAAATGATATATTTTTCAATGTCCTCAATCTCGTAAGAGCCCTCAGGAATTGTAATTTCACCGTCATTCCCATAGTAAAACTTGTCATTAATGTTATGTTCAATATTTGGAATTGAATTGAAGGTTGTCAAATCAATCAGGCCGAGTTCCCACGTTCCAGAGCTAACATCTATTGGAAATGGTAATTCATGTGATAAAACACTACTCACGCCTGTTAAACAAAACATCATTATTTGATAGAAACTTTAAGCACAAGTGCCCGCAAATAACTGAATTAAAATTCTGTTCTCTACCGTAGTTATAGTATATTTCACAATCTCCAAAGTAGTTTAAGAGTTCTGGTGGTGGTTTTAGGTCCCCAAAACTGTCATAATAATAAACCTTCTTGTCAACTTTCTTAAAACATACCCAGTGGGTACCGTTGCCGTGTGTAGAGTCCAGGTTCACTATTACTGATTCATATCTTCTCGGGCGTGAAGGAAGCGTATCCCTCATATAAACTCCTTTGAATGCCGGTATTTTCAATAGATTTGCATATTTTATCAGGTCATAATTTGTAAGTGGTTTTATCGGAATCTTGATGTTTTTTTTTCTTCAGCGTTCGTTTCTTTCTCCTCCCCCTCTTACCACCCGATCCCATCTTGTAGGGCCGTAGATACAACCCTTTACCCTTAGTAGATTTTTTACGTTTAACTCTTTGATTCTTCTTCTTCTTACGACCTCCACCTAATTTAGTTTTAACCTTCATACCTGTTGTTACTGCCCAAGCAGCTGCTTTCTCTCCTACTGATGCGTCTGAAGCCTTAAATCTCTGCCAAGCTCTTTCTGCCAATTCCTGGTCTGCTCGTCTGCGGTTCTCAGAATCTTTATATCTCGAGTAGGCTATATCGTGTGTTTTACACGCCTCGTCCAATCCGTTAATTCCCCTGTCTCCTCTAGCTAATCTCTTTTTAAGTTTGGTCCCAGGACCACAATAATTATATCCAGGTATGTGTAGTTCTACAGGTAATAAATCAATAGCTTTATTAAGGGCTGATGAAATTATACCACCACCACGCTTGACAGCTCGTTTACTTCTGATTTTTTTACGCATGGTTTGATTTATTTATGTGTTTACTTGTAGAGAGTCACTCACAATCTGATCCATTTTTACAAACACAGCCTTTAAGAATATTAACTATGCAACCCTGTAAGTCTTTTTTTCATCTAATTTTTTAAGTCCCCCTGAATCATCCGGCGGACCTCTTCGTCGATAGGTATATCTATAATATCAGCGATAGGCGGTTGTTTTGCGCTTTCTAATGTAAATAACTCCTCCCAGTTTGTGTAAGTATTCTCACCAGTAGTTTCTGGGGGCAACACAGCAGCTCTTCCTGTATCTTTACGATTAATGTAATAATATACTAACTTTGCAAATTTATTTAAGTTTTTATCATGATACTCTTTATTATTAACTATTTGGCCCTCACACTTTGCCAGCCTTGTGTTGATATCAGTAATATCTGTTAGTTGTTTAGCAAGATTGATTACTATAGGGGAATGCTCTTTTTTACAAGTCTCTTCCACGAACACTTTTGTAGCAGCATCCTTGTTGTTTATAGGCTCACCTAGGTTATTTATTTGTTTACCATAGGCATTATAATTAGTATTTTCACGTCTTAGACAAATTCGCTTTACAGTTTGCAAATTTACCGCATCTTCATCCGTTGAAGGGTCAGATAAGTTTATTATTCTTTTATTTCCAATATTATATCCGTCATTTTCAACAGGTATAACTCTTGTGTCTACATACTCCTTGGTAGCTGCATCAAGTGCCGTTACCGGTTTCCCTATATTAGTTAAACGTTTCCTGTGTATATCATAATTTCCCTCAGGTGTTAAAATAAACCCTTCCCCTTTAGGACCCATGAGGTTCTTCTGGGTGGTGGTGGGGGTCAAACTATGTCCGAAATTGTCAATGGTCATAACAATAATGCTTTGAATCTACTATTTCCACTGCCTTTAATTAAACCGGCTTCTCGGAGTTCCTCTACGATGCTTAGTATTTCATTGCCATGCACTCTGTTTCCAGTCTCAGTTGACATAGCTATATGTATAAACCTGTCAACTAACTCGTTAGGATCATCCCAGTGTATTATGTCACGGGACATTAAAGATTTCCAGGCCATTCCCTTACCTTTTGCCGGAGGAAATAAATCTCTAATAATTCTCATATATTTTGTACTTCTACTGCTTTTCACCTTTCCACTAGGTTCGTACCCTTCCCTATGGGCATTAGTAGCAAACAGAATACTTTTGTAAGTGTTTAAATCTTGCTCTGTATACGTTCTACTATCGGGAACCTTTTTAAAAATAAGGTCGTAAAGTCCTTCAGACGCTCCGTAGTTAACCCCACCAATTACTATGTTTCCATCTTGATCGAAGTCTAGTTTTGCATCACCGACCATTAATGTTTCACCTTCGTAGCGTGGTCCGTATACATAATCAATCATCCTTTTATTACTAGTATCTTTTAAAAACATATTAATGTACTCTCGGGTTAGAGGGTTATTGAAATATGACTCGACATGCTGGGTTGTAGAGGCCTGTTTCGAAGGAGTAGATACAAGTTCTGACAGGTCCTGTATTTTAGGCCTACTGACTTGAGGTGTTGATATACTCTGTGGAGTAAATTCTTCATCACTTTCCTCCGAGTCCTCTGAGGCTGTATTGAATTGTTCCGGTTCTTCTTCTTTAACAGGTTCAGGTTCGTTTTTTATGTCAGTGTTGCTGTCTGATGTTGTTTTTCTAAGTTCTCGAATAATAGGCTTATACTGTTTCTCGAGCATAATATCGCTTTCCTCGGCTCCTTCCTTAAACATTTTATACTTGCGTTTAATAGCATTACGCAGCTTTATGATACGACCTGTCAGTTGTTTACTGCTGCGCTCCATAATTGAGAATGAAGCTTACTTACCGATGATAACTGATTTATGGCATTTCAACCTGGCTAAAGAATAATGCGCGCTTCTTACATCTTTTCATGTAACGTATTACATCTAGCAGAGAAATACCAGCACTAAAGTCTAATCCTCTATAATATCTACTTTCCTCTCTTACAAGACTGTGTCTCGGTATTATATAACGATTTTTAAAACTTTTAAAAATAAAAGCTCGTTTTACATCGTCTCTCCACTGTGATATATGTGTTACTATATACTTGTCGTTCTCAACAGTCTTCTCCATGTACTTACTCAACATTTTCAGCGGTTTATCATGATGTCTATTGTACATTAAATACGAGTTGAGAAGCCAGAATTCACACGGGTTGGTCCCTGTGAATGTTTTCCACTGTTCAAATAATATTCGGTTTGTCACTCTATACACACCGTTGTTTATACTAATGCCGAATCTCTCACACTGTGAGGGAACTGTGGGTAAAGCCTCTCGTAGGAACTCCGTTGTATACAACCCCTGGCAGTAATTATTTACAGCAGCAAAAGGTTTACCCCTCGGCCCTTTGGGAGTACCGTCAGGAATTGGCCCCCAGGCTGTATTATAACTAATGTCAATATAACATTTGAGAGATAAAGCTTTTTTATAAATTTTTTTAGGGGATCTGATGGGTATAGTTCTCTCTGTCAAAACTATACAGCCGGCCGCGTGAGGTATTTTGCAGCCGTACTCCAACATTCTCAAAACGATCTGAGCAAAATTAATACCTCCATGCAGGTTACGCAGTGGCAGAGGTTTACAGAATAAATCAGGGAACGGTCTAAATCTCGATATCATATTTTGAGGGTCTCTCACTGTAGCATTATTCATATCTTCGTGGTACATTATAAGTTCTAGGGGTACGCTCTGTTCTTCACACTTATGTAGAAAGTTTAACCAAGTTTCTCTATTATATGTTCTCTCACTTGCACTAATCATAAGTAACACTATTGGCATCGCAGTGCTTACAGGTTTTTTATGTCGCCAACATCTTTTATTAAATTCATGACCATGCGGCTTTTTTCTACTACAATAATTACCACAGAATTTCTTTTTGTCCTTGTAATAATATGTACAGAGGTTAGACCTTACGTTATGAAGTTTCGTATCAAACCCCCTTAAATCATTATAAAAATATATACGTACCATTACAAAGCTGTTATAAAACTACTCAGCCCAATTCTGTACCTTCCTTTATATGGATCTAGACTTTTATCAATCACAAAAAACCCGTAGTTGTCTTTCCAAGCCTTCGCACACAACTCTTTAAATTTTTCAAACGACATGTCTGTAGTTACATGATCATTATATACATGTCTCAAGTTCAATTCATCCTGCTTAAATAATATAACGAAATTACAATTGTCTCTTATGAGCTGCTTAGGTATAGCAGAGTATGTCTGTCCTAAATAAAATGTATCAATATTGTTATGCCTGCCCATGGTGAAATAGTTGCGAATATTATTGTGCTTTTCCGTACTTATATCATCAAATATCATGATTGAGTTAGGGCTAGCTTCGTTTGGGTGTAAGACTAAATTGTTATCGTCAAAAGCAAAATAACCAATTTCTTTAGGCATTACATTTTTTAAAAACTCGTATTTTGGTTGATAAAGTGACTTTGAAAAAACATAAATATTTTCGAACCTCAAACCGTTCGGGTCGAACAGCAAATTAAATAAAATATTAGTTTTTCCCGAAGAGCTGGGCCCGCAAATTACACAACGTATAGAGTCTGGTAACAAAAGTCCATGTTTGTTCTTTTTATTAAAACCAGATCCGACGATGTACTTGTCAAAGTTTTGAACGGTTAACTCGACATCCTGTTTCTCAAGCCGCATAATTACTGATAATCAGTATGCGACAACAAAGTGATATATACTTCCCGGATACCGTGGCGATAAACATGGGCGACTAACTTCCCGGATGCCGTATCAGCAAGTCATTTCCCGTGGCCCCGCACCGGATGCCGTATCAGCAAGTCCCGTGACCCCGGAAACCGCAACGATAACTCACTTCCTTTATCGCAAGTCCTTGGTGTGGATCCAGCTATCACTATTCTTATCATATCCTGCCCACCGAACCAGTAACTGATTACCCTTCCGCTTCAAAACCTTTTCCACTAAATATACATTACCAGTCTTTGACTTGCTAATTTCCTCTGTGTAAAAACCTCCTTTTAATATTTCCCCTTTATGATCTTGTAAGATATAAGTGACTGGTGTGGTGGGCTTAATAGCGTATATTTTAAATTTTTCGTTTGTCCAATTTGGTAAATATCCTTTTTTAAACACTCTTCTGGCTTTACTGATTCTAACAATGTCTCCGACTTGAAACTTTGGTTTCTTTTTTAACTTTTTAACTTTATTAATTCTCTTCAGTATTTCTTTTACATGCTTTTTTCTTACATCTCCCGGCCTCATACCGATAGTTCTGTGTTTGGTATTATTATAAGAGTTTACAATACCCTGTAATATACTAACCCATTCATAACTACCTCTCGCGGTAAATATTTTATACATTTTAGTCTTTAAAGTTCTATTAAGTCGTTCGACTATGCTAGCTTTTAGTTCTGAAAAGGTATGATAATGATTGATATTATACATTTTCATCAGTTTATTAACATCTTTGTTAAACCACTCTGTCCCTTGGTCTGTTTGGAAGTTTTTCATTTTATGTTTAGCTAAAATTGGTGTCAAAGCTCTTGCTACCTCTGATGCCGATTTGTCTTTTAACGGAACTGCGAAAGCAAACTTTGATAAACAGTTTATCATTGTCATGATATATTTATAACCTTTATTCATTTTAGAGTACGGTTTCATTTCTACAAGGTCAGCCTGATACAAATCTTCAAGACCCTTGAGAGTAACTTTACGTCTTGAATAATTTTTTCTAGCAGGTCTATGTAGCTCATCAGCTATAGCCGCTTTACCGTCCATTATTTAAATGAGTTAACTCCTTGTATTACACGATTTATGTATCATTTCTACATCCGTGATCCTCATTATATAAATAAATATTATGCTTATAACAAACATGACAAGTACAAAAATGTGTTCCAATAAATTATTGACAAACCAAAATGCCATTTTGACATATACAATTAATATAAAATTCCCAATACACACTCACATATACACTATTACGAACAACTTTGTCAAACGATACTTCTTTTCAAACTGAGTGATTTCTACTGTAGCACTGTTTTTTATAACCATACGGTAGAGTGTCATTGTCACCGTCACATTTTCTTTTTGGACCAGTTATCCTGAAATTCTTTTTCTCGACTGCTGTAACAACATCCCTACCATCTGTTCTCCGAATTCGGCTTTCTGTTATTTCAACAACTTCGCTAGTATCAGCCTCACTCAGGACCATAGCTTTTAAGGTTGAAAAATTTAGTTTCTTACTAGCGGACAAGTTTAAAGTAAGACCTTTAATTTTACACACCTCCCTGAACTCGTTTTCATTAGTGGAGAATACAATGAAACCGTAAGTCTTGGGACCTCCAGAGCAAAATTCTGTAATGTATGAGCCATGTCCAAAGTCTTTTGCCAGTTCGTCTGTCATATCACCCAGGTAGTCTCCAACAGATATTTTGTAAGATCCTGGTCGATGAATATAAATAATTGAGTCTGTGTCATAGTAGCAGACTTGCTTTCCTAGTTTTTCCAGATATTCATAGAGCTTTAACCTCGCCTGACTAGTCGTAAAGGCCGCTAAAACCACACTGACAGTTCGTAAACACTCTCCAACTTCTTCCAGATGCTGCCAATTTACTAAGATCAATTCTTCATTCACCTCCTTGATTCTGTTCACTTGTTCCGATGGACTTACTAGAAGATTAAACAATTCTTTCGGGTCCCTAGTTACTAAAGTCTTGGTTTGATTTTCCCTCTGACCAAACTTGCCCCAAAATGAGTTAAGCATTAATTTGGCAAGTGAACGCGACCCTTCATTTTTTTCAGTTCTCTGCGAGTCTAATAGAATTCCTTCATGGTCAAAATAATCTTGTACATATTTCTCCTTTTCCTCGTCCGTTTTACACCACCCAGGATATCCCGAGGACTCTTGTTTGGTTTTCAGAAACTTATTTATAAAATCAGTGAAGAGGCCGCCTCCTCCATTTTCAGATTTCACCATCTCATACTGCCATAGCTCATATCGCTCTAGAATAACGTACCCTTTTTCAACAGCCTTTCTGATTTCATCCATAGTCCACGTTCCTACCAGAGCTCTTTCTTCTACTTCATGTTGACATTCATTAGATGACACGTTTTCCCCACAAGTGCGGCAAAGAACAAACATGAGCTTGTTGTTCATTTTTAACGGTAATACAGGATGGTAAAGATCTGTGGGTGGTAGTATTTTACACTTAAGAAGTCCCTCAGCACACATACCCCTCTCTTGACATTCTTTGTTACCCACAAAAATTGTCGGGTGTCCTACAGGAAACTGACCATATTTACAGACCCAAGGGTAGAGGGAGCAAATGTCCACATAGTGAATCTTTTCTCCTTCTTTACACTTGTAATAAGTTTTGGCGTTTCCTGTACGCCCACCATAAAATGCCTCTCTCGGGTTGAGTGGGATTGTATTCAAAATTGGGAGGTTATTTAGATACTCCAGTTTATGTTTCTTTTTTAATTCGTCAAACTCACACTCCCACATCTCTATGACATCATACTGCTCCAGGATTCTTTCTTTTCTTTTCTTTGTTCTCTCATAACGAAGGTGCAGACTGTCTGACAAATCTTCCTGCAAATTTTCTTCCCTCTTGTATGGAAAACACTTGGGGCATCCGTGGAAATAGCAGCCGTGGAATTCAAACACTCTCTCTCCATCAAAGCCATCCACTTTTCCCACTCCTGGAATTTTAAACTCCCGACTGTTACCTGCGTGTTGAATCTGTGTATGACGTTTTTCTTCTTCCCAAGCCATCCATTGCATCGCTTTTGCTGATTGATTATCAGCTAGACGATATCCACCAGTAGGTATGATACCAATAGTATTCTGCTTGAGGAAATTTCTTCTGAATGCCAAATTACAAGCACTCGCTATAGTTACGGCTTCCAAAAACGGGTCCACATTACACTCTGTGATGAACAGTGCTCTGAATTTAATACACGCTTGTGCCAATATTTCTACATCCGAAATGCAATATTCTAGGATTTCCTTTTGGAAATCGAAGGTGTAGTTGTTTACAACCTGCTCATTGTACCATTCTGTAAACTTTTTATGTCCTTTTTCGAACATTGATTGTGGGCAATAGTACATTTTATCAGGCATTGGTCCTACATAGTTTTGATTATCCATAGTATTAAACAAATGAGGAAAGTATCCCTTTTTCTTTTCAGGTCCAAGATCAAATGATTCAGGAAGGCTCGCAAGAGCCATTGGGAAATAATTTATCGAATCTATAAATCTGACATTATCAAACTCCATTAGTATTATTTTTGTTCCTCTTGAGATCAATTTTGGGCTGAACTTTGTGTCGCCATACATGTACTTTAGGAGAAATTGAAAGTCAAATCCCTGGCCATTATGGGCCATGACACATACAGATTCAAACTTCTTTCTTACCTCCATTACATAGTCCATGAACTTTGCCACCGGATTTACCTTAAAGACTCTTTGACGTAATGAACAATTGCCGCAGGCACTTATTTCATCACATGATATGCATTGCCAACAATACTGCTGACTAACACAAAGGTTCACCGTATGAAGCTTTTTCTCAGGATCATCTCCAAGATTTTCATCCTGACGTGTTTCGAGGTCGAAAAAAATAAATACAAAGTTCTTAGATTTCGGATTGCCTGTGTCAACTCTCATGAAACACTTGTGGTTGGGGTGCATATACTTCAGACATACTTTACAAAACTGTTCTCCACACATATGCACATCTTTTCTTTCCTTTGGTCGCACAATGCGGCTGCAATCCTTACATTTTTTTATCCGTGAGCATATATCACTTTGATGAGCTATGAAGCAAGTCTGATTTTTAAAATGTCGATTACAATCCGGACATATCACCCCGTCGTGTTCCGGGGTACATGGTGGTGAAGTTACCATACAAGCTGAGCACATTGCTGAGCATCTATGGTTATACCGTTTTTCATAGCCAATATGACAAGCTTCACAATAATACTTGCATGCGAAAGCTGATGTCAGGCTGGTAATTACATTAAAGTGACCTTCATTGAACAGGAGGTTGATTTTCATTTTTGCATCAGGATTGTCACCACTAAAATAGATCTCTCTACCTCTTGTGTTGTAGTTGTAAACGGTGATTTTGTATTTCTTTAAGTGAGACTGTAACTTATCTAACTCTATAATACCAGCTCCTTCTACAGGTATCTGAACTCGAGCTTTAGCCATAAGTTTTTCAGCTTTCAATGTCTGCCGTTTACCTTTGTCTTGTCTTATAGCCTTGTAGAGGGGGTCATTTTTTGCATGAGCCTTACCCACCACCAGAGCTCGAACCAAACATAGGTTATCAATATTTTTAATTGTCACAATACCAAGGCGACTGCGACATTCTTCTGTAAAGTTGTTAAAAAATCCCGCTCTTCTATGACCCCCCGAACCTACAGGTAGGCTAACCCTGGTGCACTCTACAGTAAAGGTGTCACTAGAGGTGAGAGATTTCTCATTACTTTGTATAATACCACCAAAGATATCCCAGAAAATATCGTCATCCACTTGCCCTACTGGTCTAAAAGCAATATACCCTGGTTCCTTATTTTTAAAACTTAAACTTTTTAAAGTAAATCCTAAATAATCATTTACCCCTGTAGATTCTCGCTTCATTTCCTCAACCAATTGAGCGAACCCCTTTTTTACCCAGTCTAGTTCATTAAAACCTGTTGGGGGTTGATTAAACTTAAAAGTCGTTCTTCTTCCATACATTCTAAATTTTCTAACATACGTATTATCGCTTCTAATAATCTGAATAGGCTCCATGCTTCACTAACTTACCAATATCCGGTAGCGCGTGATACCCTTCAACCTATCAACTGGAAAACTTTATAAAATTTGAAATGCGCGCCACACAAAATTTGAAATGCGCGCCACACATCACATGACCGGGCTGTGATTGGTCAACCGTCATTGGCTGTGATTGGTCCTTGGCTGTGATTGGCCGGCCATCCGTGAGGGTGTCGAACCCTCTATTTAAACTCGCCCGTCACAGTATCGTTTAGTCAGTCAACCCGTTATCATCGTACTGCTGCCACCTTCAAGACATCCTCGTCTTTTACGTAAGTATAATAGACTTTTATTACAATTTTTATTAATAGTTATAATTTTATTACCATAATGAAAGTATTATTTAATTCTCTCTTTTTCTTCTCTTCTATTTTAAAATAGTTCATTTAATAATAATTTATTTAACGTATATTGGTGAAGACAATTATAAATTTACTTTCATGAAAGTTATTAAGTTTAATATATATCAAGATACTAAAGTTTCTTAACAATCCAAAGTAACTATATTAACCTCAGTTAATTAAGTCTTGGGAACCACACAAAGTAATACGATACTACTCCGACCAAATTTTACGAGTCTTACATGTTTTCAATAGGCACTCACAAATTATATTTGGACTACATACTCTACAACATTCATTAAAAACTTCATATAACCTAAACTTGTTGCACTGTAATTCACAACAGGTTAATAAGTGTTGGGTTCGGTAGAGTTTCAATGTGATTTGGGTCGGTGGTTTAATTTTAAACGTTTTACAACGACATTTACAATACCCAAAACACTCGCAAACTCTACAAGCAAGCCCGTCAACTTGACACCTCGGTTTGGTAAAACATTTTAAATCACAGCAATACCGGATTGTACTCATCTTAAATACTTAGCAAAAATGGGCAGTATATTGCAGTATTCTAAAGCACCTCTTTACACACCAAGTGCTGTGGAAAGACTGATTTAGGAGCTGCACTCACATTCTCTCTCTCTCTACACACACACACAAACACTTATGATATGTATAATTAATCACAGTCTGTGTGTTCCAGAATATGGAAAAACAATTGTTGGAAGAACTCGCTGCTCTTGAAAAATATGAGGGTCCTCCAAAGTACAGCTGTAAGGATCTAACTGCTCCAGAAGGATATCCAATTACATCGATGAAGAGGGTGACTTCAAAATTCGGCCCATCCATTGTCGCTGAGATAACCATGCCTGGAGGGGAGGCTGCTATAACCTTTCTACCCCAGCGCTTTGTCGATCAGCTGACCAACAACCAGATTGAGCTTTTTAATAAGGGGGGCTTTAAAATGAGGTGTACCGGAATGACCGGTAGAAGTATAAATGTACTGTTTTATGTTTAAAATAAACACTCTGTTTCTATATCTCGTATCATTATTATTTCCACCCTTTTTCCCATTATGGTATTGAATTAATAATTATTCAATTTCAACCATAACACAATTTGTATGAAACACAAAAGATTATAGTATAATAATATTATATTTATTACCTTACAAAAGCTAAGGTAGTCGTAAATTAATAATTATTCAATTTCAATCATAACACAATTTATATGAAATATTATATTTATTAGCTTACAAAAGCTAAGGTAGTCGTAAGACTCATTTCTGGTCGGTTCAGTAGCCGACTCAGTGCGCGCTGGCGTCACAGCTGATGTCAAAAAGGTAAGAAAAAATACTAAGTTAGAAATAGGTATCATATGTACCTCCGTTTAATTCCTTTGGTACCCACGCATTCGCACCGCCATCTTGAAGGGACAGAGCTTAGGTCACGTAATAAATGACGTCACAGGTCACGTAATCTATGACGTCACAGGTCACGTAATCTATGACGTCACAGGTCACGTAATCTATGACGTCACAGGTCACGTAATCAGCTCTCGACCAATCAGAGGGCGGGGCTCAATGCGGGGCTTTACTACTAACGAAGGTATTTTAACATGTTATCATTCTAGTCCAACATGTAAGTTAAGTCACCTAAGAATATATCTTTGCTGAAGGAGTATCCAAGCTCAACATTAAGGGGACAGGTATTGGTCAGATATTGGCCGAGAGTGGTGGCACAAATACATCTTATACACAAGAGATCCAAAAAAGGATGAACGATAAACCCTCTATGAAAGAACTTTTGGTTTTCCAAACCTGAATTGATCCTTTGGTTTTTCTTTCAAATTTGTATTTGTTTACAAATACTTCCAATGCACTTTCACAGTGTATCGTGAGCTTCTTTTTACCTTTAAATCCAAAGGAATTTAAAACAACCATTTAACGTATTTAACTTTGAAAAAAACACTTTTATAGTAGAGAATAACTATGAAACTATAACGGTTCCTTTGGTATATTATTAAGATGTAATACAAAAAATAGGCATTACATTTAATTTAATGCAATTGGCCCCTCTGGATCCATGTACTTTCTTTTTTAATTTTTTGGTCAAATTTGGAGTATGATTGCAACGTTTATCTGCTGTGACAAACAGAAAAACATAGTCCAATAATTCTTCTAACATATAGTACGGTATTCAATAAATGCAATAGGTTGCTGTGATCACTTCACCGTCGTTCCAGCTGTCCTTGCAGCAGTGCTACGACCATTACTCAGTCTGCAGCTCGCTCCCGTGATCACCGTGTTATGGTCATAGTTAAAACGCACAATCACGTCTTATTATTTATATCTTTCCTATATCTAGTTCCAACATTCATGTCTAAAAAGAGGTAAGATCAAGAAATTTAGAGAGGGTAACTGATATCAGGAAGAGGCAATCTCATCTTCCATGGCGAATATTAACTAAGCTTCTCTCTAGAATGTTGATTTGGGTTGGGATTAAGTATATGCTTGTAACATAGCATATACGAGGATAAAACAAATAAATATTTACAGAAAAATAAATATATTCGAATAATATTAATTACTATTTCATAAACTGATTGAGTTTTATTTTAATAAACGTTTTCACAAATCTTGCGTACGCCAAAATTGCACAGCTTAATTTATTTTGATTTTAAAAGTTTTGACGTGATTTAAAACTAATTTGCCTGTAGGCCATACCATTCTTCTTATATGTTTAATAATTTTTCAAGTTTGAGTTTATCTTAAACTTTATACAATAAACCAAACATATATACTCGTTACTCCTACTATTACCCTGAAGTATAAAGTATATCTAGTCAATGTTACTCAGATATACGATTGTTTTATTGTTTCACCTGCAATAAGTTGACTGCTCTGAGACCCTGTAAATACACCTTCGCATTACTTAGATAATTTTCTGGAGTATCATAAACAACTGCTTTGTATGTTGTTACATAATTTATTTTTTTCTTTAGCACAAAGTAGCACACTAGTTACTTTCTGTAGACTAAACTATAAGCTTAAAAGATCAGTTATATCATCTACATAATTTTGAATCAGTTGAAGACTTTATTAATGCGGTCGGTAGAGGCCTGATGCACTAATAATAGTAAGTACTAAGCTCAATAAACATATATTAAGTACACTAGACATAGATAGCCGGTAATAGGGACTATTGGCCGGTTCTGTGTGTGGGGGGTCAAATTTTCATAATCACCCTCATTATGTTTTATTGTCATTCTCAGACAGATTGTGTTTTTTGTCGTAACACCTGCGCCCAATAGATGCATCTAGTGCCGGAAGAAGGGAGGTCCAGTACAGCCAGTACGCCTTTGAATTATCAATAACCCTTCCCCCTCGCACTTTTTTGGCGATATTTTCTCCTTCGTGCCACAACACATTGCGCCTAGACTTCATTATTGGTCTAGACTTCACAGTGTGTGGCTGTATCCCAGTCTTGCTGTGCTTCTGTGTGCGCTGTTCTGTAAACTACGTAAATTTTCTTGGATTATTAATCGTAAGCAGTATTCATTATTATTATTAGTTGGAATGTAGAGGGATATTGAATTTTTTAATTATTTTTAAAATAAAGTCATTATCTGAACCATGATTCAATTAACGCAAAATTAGAGTGTACAATCAATAGACATTAAAGCATTACATCTATCTTCTCCATCTACATTTGCCTTCACTGCCTGTTTTGTATCATGTTAGTTTCGGATTTGAGATACATCTTTAGCTTTAAACCAAGAACTGGCACAACTGCCAAACAGAACAGCGGCAATCTGGTTAATGAATACAGAGGAAGTTAAGTGCTCTTTGTTTCCTCACGGTAAAGCGTCAGTATTACTTGAGCTATCTTGAATAAACGTTTATAACTGAATTTACACTTACGTCTTTTTATTTGTAAACAACCACTTTTTAAAATGTATATAATTCTATATGATATCTTTCAGGTCATGAACACACCCTTCGTTCAAAACACCATTCGTATCGAATGGTGTCACCCTTCTCATGTGGCGTATGCGGTAATGCATACCGCAGGAGAGCCCATGTAATTCACCACGCTCGGATGGCGCACGGTGGTGACCATCACGTCTGTCTCAAGTGTGGACTACGGGTCGGCAGGTCCGATCATCTTCGTCGTCACGTCGTCGTGACGGTTCACCGACCGATATACAACCTCACAACCCTGCTTTCCGACCCGGTTAGTAAGATCATAATTCATTTTTGTGGTTTTGAAATTTAAAGATAGAGAATAACTACTTAAACGATATGATTCTCAAAATAAATATATGCATTGCAAGTTGTTATATTAGTTGTACTAACAATCCGCGTTGGTAATACAGATTGGTACAGCGCCGAGACTAACCCCGCCAACGCTCCTGACTCCGTTCTTGCCCAGGTACCCGGCGAAACTCCGAGAGGTAAGAGTCTTTAGAAGTACTAGTATCAGTATTACATATTTAATGTTTGTATCCCTACATGAAATAAATACAATTATCGGACTAAAGCCAATAATCTTTCAGTACTAGAAGTGCATTTCAAATCGTTCGAAGATGGAATAACTATGTATCACAATAATCTTTCATTATTAGTACACTTCCTCATTTTTAGCGAATTTCCCCTATAGGGAAGAAGCTATTACCGTGGGTGGAATGGTAAGACTTAAGCCCGAGACCATGATAACTTTTCGAGGTCCCCAGGTGCCAAAAACACTATTCGTTCAAATTTATATATATATATATATATTTCTATATATATGTGTCCGTTACCGCGATAACTTTTGAAAGAAATTCCCGATTTTGATAAAATTTGGCACAAATGTGTAGAGTAAAATTTATGACTTTAAGTTCGAGAACCAGATCAATCGGACTATGGGAAGGGGGTTTTATGGGGGTTTTAAATTTTCCAAAAATTAGATTTTTGAATTTTTCCCCCTAAAATTTTAAAAACACTTAATTTTGGTTATAGCCATTTTATAGAGCTTAAAAAAACAAATAATTTGGTATTGTCAATCATTAACCTAGGTTAAGTGGTTGTAGATAAAAGTAAAAAAACGTATCCATAAAATTTCCCATGATGATCTAATGGGAAAATTTTTTGGATTTTCCTCAGATAATTTTACTAAAAACTTCTCATTTCTTTTTACCAATCAGTTTAGTTCTACAAAACTTGATATCTCGATTATTTATGAACTATATTGATGAAA
Organism: Allygus modestus; assembly: GCA_963675035.1. Classification (NCBI taxonomy): domain Eukaryota; kingdom Metazoa; phylum Arthropoda; class Insecta; order Hemiptera; family Cicadellidae; genus Allygus; species Allygus modestus. The sequence continues at coordinate 79,220,442 of OY776116.1, forward strand.
CTTGGCATTTGGATTCACCTAGTACTGGTATATTGATATTTGCACACAAAAAGGTTTTTTGTTGATTTTCCCCGTAGCAGCAAACCTGCGTGCTCGGCCCCCACGTTATTCATATGGAGAATTATTAAAGTTGTATATCTTCCTTAGTTTTGAACCTAAATTAATAAAACTTGGTATGTAGCTTCACCTAGTTGAGTTATATTTATAATTGCAAAAATACACATTTTTTATCTTCCTCGTTGCAGTAAACCTGCGTACTCAGCCCTAATTTTATTCTTATGGAGAATAAATAAAATGCTACATATCACTTATTTGTGAATGTATTTTTGTGAAACTTGGTAAGTGGCTCTATGTAGTAGTGAGACACATATATATGCATTGTAAATTTGCTGAGTACGCAGGTTTGCTACGACGGGGGTATTATTTCTTACATATAGTTTGCTGTATATCACTTTAACACGAAATATCTATATGAATCACATTGAAGCCAATATCCTTTCAGTTTTTTACTGAATAACATTGCTAACAGTAGTTATGTTTCTCCTTCCAGTGTTCCCGTGCATCCACTGATAAAAAACATATTCGAGGAAGGACATATTGGCACGGCACATACGGTTCGCTTGCCGAGGGCGAGTGGAGCGGGTGGTCCCCGTGGATCCAGCTGTTGCCGGACCCAGCAGACTGCAGAAGCTGCCTCCTGCGTCTTCATCATCATCAACCGACACAGACAACAGCGACGGTGAATCCAATTATATTTGCTGAAATACGACCAATGTACATTTCTCATAACTGTTTCAGATTTATATGTTATGATAACAGTGTTTGTATAAAATGTAGACTGCCGATGTTGCCTGAGTTAAGATAGTTGGTAAAACCAACTGCAGAGAGTCGCCGAGTTATAGATCAACATAGCTATTTGCTGCCAAATATTATCACTGCTATTAGGGTCTTTACCTATTTCACAGTGTTTTTCATGACTGTAATTAATTTGCCTCGGAGCAAAGAAGTATATTATTTTAGTAAATCTGTCGTTTTTTAATGTACATAAATTCACTATCGGAAAATAAGGAGATGATTTTAAAATTCAATTTGAAGCGTACCGTTAAGGCTTTAATTCATTCGCAGAAAATTTAGATCGATTGAAACAAAACATAACCATTAATATAGATAATAAGTATTATTACTTTATAAACCTTTTGACATAATATTGTTTACATTTTATTATCATTTCCATTTGGCCTCCGCCATAAAGCATGTTCACCTCACTAACAACCATTGGACTTTTAGTATCAACTTAAAAATATTAAAATAACCTGTATGTTTATGCAAAGTTTACTTTAAAGCTATGTGGCTAAGTATCCGGGTATATGCTGTCCACAATATGCTAGCCCTGTACAAGAAGGTGAAGCCTACTATGCTGGCCGCGTGCACCTACGTGTCATAGTGAGTAACTCTCTACACTTCTCATACCCCTTGCATTTATACTAAGGGTTCTTTTCAGCTATATTTACATTTTATTGTAGTTATAATTGTACAAAGTGGATTGATAAAGTAATTTTGTTTATAGGTTATAATTATATAATAATAGTTTAGTGTATACAATCTGCATAAAGTGAACTATGGGACACGCATTTAGTTTTACTTTATATTTGGCACCTCCGTCTAAGGGTCACTGACAACTTTATAACTAAATTAAAACTGGGATGAATATTTTTCGAAGCTGACTAAACAAAGTATAAGGAAGTATTTTTTGTAGTTTTTCCAACGAATCTAAAAGATATTTATTTTAATATAATCATGCAAATACCAAATATCATGCACAGTGTGTCAAACAATAGTTTTTCTTATCTTACAACAATGAATGTAAGAATATTAATAGCCAGAGAATTGTAATAAGGTTATGGGCTAGGGAATTAATAGATAGCTTAGATATACTTCCCACAATTAGAAAGTTTGAGTGTTTCCAATGAAAGTGTAAACTTCCTGAGGCTCCCAGTAAGTGTCTCTTAGGACGAGGCAGGTGGCTTGAGAGATGTCTCCTGTTTGAAATTACGGTTACGTTGGTTTGTGGTTGCTTCTTTATATCACCACATCGGTAAATATTCTATCATAGTTACACTTTAGTCGACTGACCATTTAATAGTTTTGAATATAACTTCAAGGATTTAAACAAAGATAAAATTATATATTCCTTGTTGTGCTCAAATAACCTGTAATATACCGCAATCAAAAACAAAAGGTAAAATAATTATTTGTTTTAATTGAATTGAACTTCTTCACTAAAAAAAATGCCATTTATAGGAATTTTCAAAATAAGGCACATATCTTATTTATGGGCTGAAATTTCTTTAACAGGAACGTAATTATTTTAGGAGTTAGGCGTAACTGTTTACACTAGTGTAAGTAAATTATTGCCAATATAAACATGCCTGTATTATCAACAGTTAATAGTAACTAAAGTGTAAATGCTGCAGTTACTGTAGTATACGGTCTTACCTAGTGATTATAACAGAATGGGTGCTCCATTGTGTAGAGGATCTTTTGAAGTATCTCAATAACAAGTGTTAACAAATCATCTGATAAAATAAAATTAAAAGTTGCAAGGACTATTATTAGAAGTTTAAAGTGCGATGGGACAATACATATGTTCCATGTGGCAGTATGCATACTTGTTTTTGAGTGTATTAGCTATCAATCCACAAAAATTCTGCTCAATATGGATAGTAGTTCGTGTGTGATGAAATTTCTAGAATAGTCAGCATCATCACATTAGTAGAATTAATATATTCAAAATATTTTTACGGTACCTTTTTAATATATGGAGTACTATTTGCTTATTGTGATAGGTTTATAGGTTATACTAAACTTGGGTTTTAGACAACACGGTGGTTATACTGTTCGTTTATTATAATTATAGCAATCATACTTGCGTTGCTTGAGATCCAATGGTCTTGCCCTTATAAATCACATTTACCTTCTCCAAATTCCCTCTCACCCGGTCAAGATCGGGCAGCCACTGCCAGGCGGCAGTGAGCTCAAAGCGTTAGTCACAGCAGGTGATCCCGTTTCGCTTGATTTATTGCTATTTGCCCTTATTATTTAATATGTTTTCGCTGAGCTTTGTGTCTTCAGTTTTAGTGGCTGTGCTTGTTTATGGTAAAGTAGCCTAACCTCCGTGGCGCTGACGCTCGTTAAAAAATTTTACTCTGTATGAATGTAAATAAACATTTGATACTCTATAATGTTTTCCAGATAGTTTATCAAATGTAATTTTTTAATATAGTATTCAATCATTGTAAGACTAAACAAATATAAAAGTAGTAATAAATGACCATATCCTTATTATTTGATCAGTAATATATAACCATATGCATGTATTTGTCACCTACTCAACATAAAGTCGTAAAACATAAACCTATTTGAATATTACGTCAACGGAACAATACCTAGCTAAGAATCACATACATACTGATTTCGAGTTTTACATTTTTCTGTCGTGTAGTGTTTCTATGTTAAAAGGGGTACAAATTGGATATTTTTTTAATACATTATAGTTTCATGAACAACTATTTTACCGCAAATGATCCCTCACTAGAAGCTTAGTTGTTATCTCTTACAAGAAGTGTCAACCTGTTTATTTCATCATCCTCCTAAACTCACTTGGAAAAATAAAGTCAATATCAATTACGTATCAAGAATTTATGAATTTACCAGTCTAATTTATTTTAAATATGAATATATTTTTACAATTTGGTTGTATAATACACATTTTAATAAATTTCATTAACGCTTTTCATGAATTTTACTGTAAATATCAACCTTAACAAATTTTTCTAATCTTAGTTCATGCGTTTACAATTAAATTTTACTAATGATATTTTTTTACTGCACTAGCAATCTTGTAATAATTTAAATAAATTGTTGACTTTGATACAGATATATGAACCAGGGGAAATAATATAAAAGTATAGTTTTTTAATACTACACTATAACAGTATTTTTAGTAAAGTATTGTGTAGGTACAAATGAATATTAAAAGCTTTATTTGAATTTAAAATAATTTCGATAAATATTGAGCTGTGCAATCTAAATTTAGCGCAAAAGTTGTTTTACGGTGGACTGTGATACCAGGCGCAACTGTTTCCGCTACATTCTTTAACTTGGGCCTGATCAGATCTAGATCCTCTATGGACTGAATTTTTATTTGTTGGTGTACTTGAAATATTAACTATGCAACTAAAGGTAGTGATTATTTCTCACCAACAAAATTTGTATACATGATATTACGTATTTCAAAGATCGAGTGGTAAAAAGTTGTTTCCTTAAATAGCAGCTGACGACATCATGTTTCAACACCACTGTGTTGACTTGACTGTGCACACGTCATTAGAAGTGATTATAACGTTCCGCGTCAATTAATCACAACACTCCAACCAAAGGTGACAACTATTGAAGGCTAAAATTACTTTGTACGTTTACATAGGAATTAATTACTTTAGTTTCACAATGTCAAATAATTTATGCCATTTTTCTCTGTGGTCATAATCAAGGTAAACATTTGAAACATATCTAGTGAGGTAAAAATATCGTTAAAAACTGACTAAAAGCAAATATTATATAGTTTACACATACAAACAGAAAAAATACTGTCCGCATTGCTTCTAAATATCAATTGAAGTTTCCTTGCAAAACAGAATGTTATGGTGCAGACATATTTAAGCAATGAGCAAAATATTAGTTATGAAGTAGATGAAAAGTTCATGAAATGTTTTCTTACCAATATATTCCTTTATTTTCATTTCATAAGTTAAAAAGGTTTACCAAACTAAATGACAAAATGTAAACAGTAAAAACTAAAATTTAACAGTAACTTGTCATTAAATTGAGCTTTCCCAAACGTTGGTTACTAAACAATTTAATATTAAATTGAAATTATATCCCAATAAAACATGTTCTCCACTGCCTATAACCAAAGCCTTTGAACTAACATGCAACGCATTCAAAAAAACATAAGAAACTGGTAAATTTACAATTTCAAATAAAATATCCTAACAGATAAAGGTAAAAATGTTAGAGATGAAGGTAAATGTTAATTAGCTAGTCTTCTATTGGGAATTAACTCTACAATATATATTTTTAGGAGTGGGTTTACCTCTTTTTATTTTCATACAGACCCTACTAAATGATGTTTTCTTTATGTCTAGCGTTCCTAGTTGGGTAACGTTGATTGGAGAGTGTATAAAAGTACAGAATTGAGATGTCATATGGAAAAACGTGATCTCATGCATAAGTCAACTGTTATATTTTCATTTATAAATTTAAAGAAGCTTAAACGCATAATAATATGCAATTTTAAGCTCTGTTTATTTAAATTCTATTTATTTTCAAGATAGCTAATATAGTCATAGTGAAAACGCCGCGCCGGGATGTTGCAAGCAGCCTGGCTTTACCTCTATCCCTCATGCCAATTGTATACAGGTTAAATTATTACATATACTATAATTTATATTATGTTATCTAAGTTATACGTATATCTTTCATCTTGAGCGCATTTTTAACTTATAACAATTTTTATGTGATAATACGGACTACAACGTTTATTTGATGCTGTAAAATGTATTAATCTACACTCGACTCACATTCAAGGTATGGCCGACCGAAACCGATCGCCTAATATCATCTTATGTGTCCATTTACCGTTTTGAGTGTGAGTACAATAACTTTATGTTCAGGAAATTGTATAAAATACACAATATTATGTAGGGAATTTACGTAAGGTGTCTTTAAAATATTTAAACAAACAACTAAACGTTTCTAGGTGTGTGAAAGGAAATTATTTTGACTCGGTTTACTCCAAGTGATAACCTTTAAATATTTTCAACTTTATTTACAAACAGAGTAATCCAAAAACTATTGGTTACCAATAGCACAGTATCATTAGCACATTTCGGAATAATCAGAGATAAACAGTCATGATGCTCATAATGTTTAAGCTATATATAAACAACAAGCTTTCTGGTGGAAACGTAACTTATGTACGTTTAAGCATTTCAAACAATGACGTTTTAGATGACGGCTGGTATTGTATTCTTAGAATACCTTGTATTATCAAAGCCGATGCGCATATATTTTTTCCATATCTAATTTGTAAACTGATTCATTATTAATTTATTATAAACTCATTTTACGTTGATGTTTCACATGCCAAAATCTTTAAAAAAAATACTGAAACTGTTTTGGGCTCAAAATCTATAATTGTCAATAACCTTATGTCTAAAGGCATTACAAAGCATTATAGCATTACAAAGTAAGTACAGTTCCTAGCCTCTAGCTGACTTACACATACCTCAGTTCTCTTTTCATTTCCCCATACTTCCCCATTTCCCCATAATGTGAATAACACTTCCATGTTATCCCGAGGCTTCTTTATATAACTTACTATAAATAAATATTTGTACATTTAATAATGTGTTCAACCAGAAGAAGATTGGAGAAGTATACAAACCTGCATACAATATGAACCATCAGTGTACAACATTTTGGATTGGATGCAGCTTTAGAGGTGTTTATAAATGTTTTTGTTGAGTTAAATGTGGACAAGTGTTATATTAAAATACATGTCATGTCTTTATTCTGTAGAAACCTGAGATTTATGGAATAATGATCAAATTGATAGTTGAAACCGGTACCTGAATACAATATAAATAAACGGTGACACATAACTTTTCCTTTTTAGCCAAACTTTAATCACTAAATTGTGTTTTATATACCAACTAAAGAATATAAAGTACGGTAGATTGCATATACAATTTTCTAAAATACTTGTTTTTAGAAATGTCTACCCACATACAATTTTTGGAGGCACTACAGAATCCTTTGCATTTTTTTTTTAATTACTCTTAAAAATCTAAAATTAAAAAAATCTGGAGATATCGTGGATTACTACATGCATACCAAATTCCATCACAATCGGACCACTGGTGGTGTCTCTAGCCCTGTACACGTCTACACAGACACACATGCAACCACACGGATACGCACCCATACAACCACACGGATACGCACACACACAGACAGACATAACACAAAAATTACTTTGTTGGTTACGGGGAGCACTAAATCGAATATTTCCTCTGATATCTCAAATTCGAAAATTTTTACGAAAGCAATACTTTCTCCTCATACTTTGTATAAGGGAATAAAAGTAAAAAGCAACTATTTTCATTTATCTTTTTTATTTCAACGCCAATTGCATTTTTGTTAGTAGAGTATAAAAACGCTTTTAGGGAATGCGGTCCAAACCCCTCAAATCGTATCAACCCCTCCCCTCCCCCCTTCTTTAGTGTTTATTCAACCGTTCATTGAATATTTAGCAAGCTCAAAAATGAAATGAAGATCAGAATCAATCAATCAACTAAAGCTTTGAAGCCTTTCACAGAGGAACAAAGGTTCGCTCGGCATTGCTCAGTATAAAGAGCTCGAGCAATGATGATGGATGGCAACTTTGATCATGAATGCCATTGTAAGGTAACTGTTACACACCGGTCATTTTCAATAGTTAAGAATTAAAAACAATATAATAAAGAAGGTATTTAGTTTCGTACCTATTCACTTGCAAATACAAAATGCTAGCGTTTATTCTAGCGTAGTATTTTTTAACGGTTGCTTATATAACTTGTTTTCTCTTCTCAAAGGTAAATACCTTAAACTTAACACTCTAGTATCATAGTATCATAGTTGTAGTTGTTTTTATGTTCCTACATATAAACCGTTCTACCCGCTACGCTGTTTATTTCTAAATAAGTATTTTTAACTATTTATATTTTTAACTTTTATACTAAATTAAAATTAAACTATAAAACGTAAATACTATTACACTTATTCCAATACATATAAATCTATGTCATACTGTTTAAAAGAGCTAAGAATAAAGAATGTTACTAAAGATGCTCTATTTCATGTAGGCTGGAGGAATATAGCAATACCTAGGCTTATTATGGAGTTAAACGTAATAATAAGTTGGTTTAAATTGTTTAAGAGTAGTATGTTTGATTATTTTACTTCTCGTTATATTCTTAAAAGTAAATACGATAATGCATGAAATGCGTTGTTTTATGTATTCACTGTTGTGGTGGACTGGGTAAGATTTACATAAGAAGAAACATAACCATTGATACAATATATTTGTATCGACTTAATTATTGTTTACATTGTTACTATGATATTTATCTAAAGGGAACAGTCAGTATTACTGTAGAAAGTAACATACTTACCCTCTGATAGTAATAGCTTGTGCAATATGTTTATTTTGCGTAATGAATGAAGTTGAGATAAAAACATCGATTTTCTGTTATTGACTTGCTAAGCTGGAAGAAGTGCAGAGTGGATGTGTATTTTATAAACGACTCAATTGCAATCCCTTGTTAAAAGTATAATCCTTTCAAATAAGTAACACAATGATTTTGTTGTTTAAGATTTTACCAATATAACTTAATCGTTTGTCGAGTGATGAACCTACAAAATACTTTTCCTCAAGATAATATTGTAGTATTTATTAAACACTGTTAGATAAATTATTAACTAAACGTGAATATTTACATTTAATATATTAATTCCGTCACGCAATATGGCAAGAATACAAACTAGAGGAGATGATAAGATGACGTATATCACCTGAAGCAATAACGGTCGTACGAGGAAAATAAACGATCTACATTTATGTAACCAAGACTCAAAATAAAAAAATTGATACTTAAAAAAAATACTTGATGAGTAATTGTTGTGTCATATGTTACTTCTTACTTGAAAACTGTTTAAGTATATGATATTATATAAGAGTTGATTATAGTTATTTATCGTAATAACTTAATGCTCATGTTACTTTTATTTATTGTTTTTGTATACCAGTTCTCAAGAGCCAATCTTAATAGAAGAGCACAAATTGAGGATTTAATTTTTTATAAGCAAAAGTTTAACAACGCCTCTTAAAATTGCATTTTAATATTTTTTATTATATCTCTATAGAACAGATAACCGTCACTTTTAACAGTAAATGATTTATCGGTAAAGGTTTAGTATGTCCCTGAATAAATGAAAACCTTATAAGTATTGTTTAATTCACTAACAAGGATGAACAGATGATAAATGGCCTATTACTAGGCCTACTAACAGAAGCTATTTTACTTACAATTAATTTCACTTAAATTATAATTTGGATCCATATAAAACAGATAACCATCACTTTGGTCACTGAATAATTTATGAGCGAGGTTGATTACCTCCCTAAATAAATAATGACCTTCTAGGAATTTTTGCAATAACTAATGCAATAATTCATTATCCGTAAATAGTTTTTAATTTACGATAGCACTATATAATTGGAATATACAATTCACCACCACTGTATGTGCCATTAGCATGGCAATTAACTGTCTTAATGACTAAAAACAATAATCCCCCCTTTTATCCTATTTTATCTTGAAATAAAAATGTACAGTTAAAATATTAAAATGAGTTGACACTACCAGGAGTTTTACATATTCGTGTTCTATCAGGTTCTTTATTAGTTGTCCAGCTAATTTTTTTTATTTATTAGTTAAAATGATTTAAAACCATTTACATTTCTAGTTAGCTTCGACTGTGAAATATATTATTCTTATTTGTTTTAAGTCCAACCATTTAAACCGGTGATGATTTTTAAACTAAACTGCATCAAATAAATAAAAAAAGGAAATGCGCAATATACTCCACGTGATGTTGTCAGTCTGACCATTCGACAATCTAATGACTAATTATGGTTCTTGACAAAATTGCATTTAACAACTTGGTAAACTCTGTTAGTCAGTGAACCATAGTTCGATGCATACTCACATTTTAGCAAGTCGCTCATTGACTAGCTGGTCTCCCGACGCGAACACAAGATTAGTGGATGTAAGCTTCATGTGGAAGTTGTTTTTGTTCAAAAACATAAACTGTCTTCATGTTTTTTTTTAAGTTACTTACAAAATCTCAATAGCCTACACTCACGACAGTAAAATTCAGTTGCGTTATAAATTTAGTATTATTAGTTCTAGATGATGTAGGAACCACTAATAGTTCACTTATTGGAGTACATGCGGGAGATTAATTTCATGATTTAACAAACATTTCTTTGTAAGATCTGGATGAGTCTTTTCATCCCCAACTGCTCGCAATATTGTAAACACCCTATCTAGGCTTTCTGTATATATAACAAGTAGTCTAGCATCCAGTATCTAAAATATCGATTAAGCACCTATTCATTATAACTCAGAGGTATCTTAGGCGTCGTCATCTCGAAATGGAATTGAAGTGAGAAATGAACGAGTTTCTTTCGCCTCGTCTGATATGAAACAGCCGGTGTCACATTTACTTTATTACAAACATGTTATTGTTATCAAAATATCCTGAATATTATTATAAAACTATTATTTTATGTAGTACTAGCTGCTATGCCTGAGCTTCGCAATGGGGTAAAATTTCAGAGAAGAAAAATTGTAAACAAATCAATGACAGTCTGTGTTAGATATAACCCTTATAACAGCTGTTTATTTAAATTTAATTGAATTAGGAAAACACAAGTGACATAAACCGATTACAACTGTCTCCTATAAGAAGAACATGGCGACTTGGAAGTCCCGTGGGGCAAAGCCCTGAGGACATTTCTAAACAGCAATAGGCCTATGAAAACGGCAATAGGCCTGGGTAGACTATATTTGTGCAATATGTCAGCAGATTGGTCCAGTGATTCTGGCGTGATGGGAAAAGCGACAGACAGACAGACACCACCTCATTTTTATAATGGTAGTGATCTAAGGATACGGTTTTTTTATTTACGGGATAACTTTAGGAAAAGTGTAAGAAATAAGTATTCTCCCAATTTTAACCATTCGTTGAGAACTTAAAAATTTGTATCAGTCTATCAAATAACAATATCAGTCTATTAATATCAGTCTATGTGTGTAATATCAGTCTATTAAATAACTTAGTAAATTAAAATGTAATTTATTTTAATCTACTAATTTAAGTTTTACTAAAAATCTTTATTTCTGTTTTTGCAGCCACTTTAACAGATTAAGATTAAAATAAGATAAAAAAATTAAGTGTACTTCAATACTAAGCATCGTTAAAAAATACTTAGATATTTACAACAAAGGTTTTAAATAAGCTTATTTCAACAAATGTATTTATTATAAATTCAAATTAAGTCTAATAATTGCATAAACAATTAATAACAAAAGTTTTAAGTAGGCTTATTTCAACAAATATGTGTATTATAAATTGAAATTAAGACCAATGATTGCATAAACAATGTTCGTGTATATTAAATACTTAAATATATCCTAAAATATAATAGGTTGAATTTATAATTAACAAACAAATTGTAGTAACTAGAAACTAGAATCTTTGAACTAAGGATGTATAGTGTTTTAAAATAAAAATAAATGTAAATATATCAAAATGTTTAACAAGTACGCATAATTCACAACCACATGGACGGAAAACATACAAATTTGCAAACATTTCAATAGTTGAGACCACATGCATTTTATTTCCGGTTTCTCCAACCATGGTTGGAGGCAGACTCGGTATTTGCGTGTTTTGTGTCCTTGTATATGTAAGTTATATGTACGTTTTGAATGTATTACATGACGTGGCTTCACGGCAAAAAATATTGTATTGAAGATGGCGTACCCAGAAAAACAAGGCACCAAAGATGAAGTAAATTGCTAAAATATCTATAAGCCAAAAATTTTACTTAAGATTGTCTCAGACATAAGTAAAAGAGTTTTCATATGCAGACCTGGCCAGAGGTGAACTGCTTGTCCTATACAACTCAGTATTACAGATACATTAGTTCAACGGCTTGAAAACACAAATCGACTGTGATTATATAAATGGTTTATGATAAAATAATCAACACCAATCTTGAAGAGCAAAACCAACTTTAGAGAAAAAAATAACATCACATTATTTCATGATTAGGGAATTTCAGATAATGATCTTTGTTTTCATAATTATTTATTAACTTGCAAATTTCTTCTTAAAGATAAAACTTAGTTTTCAATGATTAACCTGATTCAGTTGTCCTCAAATATAAGTTGATCAGTGACGTAGCTTCACTTACACAACAGATCCGGGGACGTGACGAAGCTGTAAACAGCACGTGACTCCGCAGAGTTATCAGTGATCTGATAACAAAGATCTGCTATTTGCAGAGATTGTGTTGACCGTGACATAGCAAGACTTTATATCTGCTGATAACTATAAATATAGGGTACACATAGAACTTAGGAATTTTAATAAGATGTTATTCTTATGACGATTTAATTTGTACAGTAATTAAAATCAAAGGCTTATAATAACTTCATTATGAATTAAGTACACATTGAAATATGCTTTGTCAAAAAATTACTTAATATTACTAACTAACTAATTAATATGGTTACGACTTTAAAGATAAAAAGAAATTAATGAAACTAAAAATATCAATTGAAGATCATCCAATAGATTTATAAACTACTGTACTAGCTGCTATGTCCGTACTTTGCAACGGGGTGAAAATTCAGAGTAAAAAAAATGTAAACAAAACAATGGCAGTCTGTGGTTATATACAGATATGCTCCTTATAACAGCTGTTTATTTAAACTAGAAAACCCGTTGCTCGAAATCGAGCAAAACTCAAAGTCATGGTAAAAAATAACGAATGAAATATTTACTGCTTGATTTTTACGGTTTAATCAAAGATTCTTTACAAAGTTAATAACAAAATTATGATTAAACTATATAAATGATAAAACCTATGAATACTTGAATTACATCAGGAGTTCCCGGCATACGATATTATTTGTGAATACCTGTGGGGCAGAGCCCTGAGGATATTTCTAAATGGAAATATACACTCGTGGGTACATAGACTACATTTATTTGTGAACAATGTCTGCAGAATTTGTCCAGTGGTTTTTGTCGTGATAGAATAATAGACAGACAGGCACCACCTCGTTTTTATAATAGTAGTGATAGTTTCATTTATTATACAAAGTGATGAAAGTCATAATAAGCGTAATCGTAAACAGTTAAGAGGCATCGAAGAAGCTCGGTAATGTACGTTTATTAATTTTGTGTATATCCTAATTTGTATTTATATCCTAATCTAGACTTTTGGTATATACTGAATAGGGTATAAAACGTTCACATTTACGCTGTATATGTGTTGGTTTAATGATAGAGAGTTTTTTAAATAAACTAAACCAAGAAAAAGGAACGAAGGCCATCAAAATCGATGTGAGTTTATTCGTTGCCCTAATTTAAAAAGATAATTCTATGTACAGAGTAACAAGCTATCTGTTAAACACTTTGTTAGGTCAGGTTTGATAACATTTATGACAAAAAAATTTAACTTTGTAGATAGATTGAAACCTAACCTTTAATCAGACACTGGAGGTTTTGGTTTCTCAAGTACTTATTTTTTATTAACGAATAATTGTTTAGATTCTCTGTCTGTAAGATATTTATAGAGGTAGGACATGCACTAACAGGGAATGTACATTACATTGACATTTATAATGGTGCATTTGTTTAACTGGTCGAAAATTGTAATATTCTTGAAACTGCTTGAATATTGTATGCATGTTATAATCACGTTTTCTTGTAAACATGTTAATGGGAAAATCTTTTTTACAATTACTAAATTTCTTAATTTTTCATGTAAGTACAACTTACTTTATACTTGTAACATTATATATAGAGGCAGAATTTATTAAGGAGGTCTGGAAGAATGCGTATTGAATGTTTTAACTGTTAAAACGCTAATTCTTATATTTTCTCAGAAAAAAAAATTATTCCTAGGGTAAAATCTAGTTAGTTTCATCATTTTTGTTAATGCTTACAAGTCTAACCCCCTCCCTCCACCTACTATACATAAAGTACTATGTTAACAAAAACTATTTCTTAAGGCATTCAGACTAACCTACGTATTTATTAATTAATTTAGTAGTAGGTGAAAAATAAAAATACCCCCCGTCGCAGCAAACCTGCGTACTCAGCGAATTTCCAATGCATTGATATGTTTCTCACTAGTACATAAAGCCACTCACCAAGTTTGAGAAAAATACATTCATAAATAAGTGATTTATTACATTTTATTTATTCCCCATAAGAATAACATTAGGACTGAGTACGCAGGTTTGCTGCAACGAGGAAGATAAGAAATGAGTTTTTATGCAATTATCAATGTAACTGAACCAGGTGAAGCTACTTACCATGTTTTATTAATTTATGTTCATAATTAAGGGAGATATAAAACTTTACTTATTCTCCATAAGAATAACATTAGGGCTGAGTATGCAGGTTAGCTGCTACTGGGACAATCAACAAAACATTTATTTTTTGTGCAATTATCAATATACCAGCACAACATGAAGCCACATACCAAATTTCATCAATATACATTCATAAATAATCAAGATATCAAATTTTATTTATTCTCCATAAGGATAACATTGGACAACGTACTGTGTTTAGCACTTTGAATATCTCTGCAACGGTTTGACGTAGAATCACAATTTAAACACCAAAATGATTGTTTTGTGGAGCTGAAGTGATTGGTAAAAGAAAATGTGAAGTTTAAAGTAAAATTAACTGAGGAAAAGCCAAAAACCTTTTTCCCATAAGATTAACATGGGAGATTTTATGAGCATGTTTTTTGGATTTTTTCCGCAACCACTTAACCTAGGTTAATAATTCAAAATACCATATTATTTGTTTTTTTAAGCTCTATAACATGGTCTAAACCTAAATTAAGTGTTTTAAAAATTTTAGGGTAAAAAATGCAAAAAACTGATTTTTGGAAAATTTAAAACCCCCATAAACCCCCCTTCCCATAGTCCGATTTTTCTGGTTTTCGAACTTAAAGTCATAAATGTCAGTTTACACATTTGAGCCAAATTTCATCGAAATCGGACGTTTTTTACTCAAGTTATCGCATTCACGGACACATATATATATATATATATATATATATATATATATATATATATATATAGATATATATACATATATATAAATTTGGACGAATAGTGTTTTGGACATCTGGGGACCTCAAAACAAAAAGTTATCATGGTCTCGGGCTTAAGTCTTACCATGAGACCTACGGTAATAGCTTCTTCCCTATAGGGGAAATTCGCTAAAAAAGAAGCATAAATAAACGTAAGTTATGCAATCAAACTCAAGCTTGGATAATCACAAAATTGTTTAATATTCAATAGCGTTATCAAACTTAACTAAAGTTAATTGGAGGTATCGCATATCCAATAACGACGACTCAAAAGTTCTGACTTCAGGCTTTAATCACCTCTTGACTATATTACTTAAAGTTTCACTGGTTAAATATCTTTAATATATTGTGATAATATAATTATATTATATCGCTTGTGTCCTCTGTGATATTCAACATATTATTACGAATTCGTATCCTGGTTTTTCCGTAGACTGTTCTTGTCATGTTGCGTTTAATTACATAGTTTTGGAAATACAATAACGTTACCTGACGATTTAATCAATGAAATGATGGCTCCTTACTACATATTGTTAAAAAGATATAATATTCAAAGTGATTGGGATTTGGTGTGAAAAACTTGTTTTGGTAAAAATACACGTTAAGGGTTATATGAATATGCATATTAGATATTTCTAACCATATCACTGTGGGTAAGGAAAAATATTTTAGATTTTTATCAAAAACCGTGTTATAGTCCAATAACAACTGTTTTTACTAATTATATTAATTTTTAATTTGTATTCAACCTTACTTTCTTAAAGTATTTTTAATTTCCCATAAGATAAAACCACCTTAATGAAGATTAGGTATTTTTAATAGTTATAAAAACGTGATGGAAATGAAAATAATCTTTTTTAGCATAGAAAACACGATCAATACTTTAGTATTTTAATTTATACGTGTGAATTTTAAAAACTGCCAAACATAATAACACACTTCTTAATTAAATAACCTTTCAAACGATATATTACACATTTGGTTTAGCTGTTATGAAGAGAACATGAGTAATGTTCAATTTAAAAATAAAACCGTCACGTGAATTTTAAACAATGGTCATTTATCCGGAATAGGTTTTTTATTTTTCTACAATAGGATTCCGACATCATTTAAGTATTTTTTTTTAATTTTTTTGAAAATTTTAGAGCAGTTACAAATTAGTTTAATGTAGTTTCATAATAATTTATTTTAACCTACGTTTACAAAGTACACATTAAGTTTTAAACTTTAAACTCTGTAAATTCACCGACTTGATTTGAACTAAAATAATTATAAAGAGATAAACAATTGTTTCCATATGCACCCAATATTTGTGGTTTTTGCACATAACCAGTCTAAAGATAAACGAGTTAGCACGCAGCACGCTGACGTGAGGGAAGTGAATTTCCACATACAAAACTTTTAAAACTCAAACCTAGTGTAAAAACATACATTTATGACAATTTTATGACTGTTCTGATGCTCCTGGTTTAATTTACCTGCAACGTCAGGAATACAATTTTGCGCATTATAAGGTTAGGAGAAGGTCCGTCAGGCTTAAAAGTAGGCACGAGGTTGCTGGGGATGATACAAATACACCAACAAATGAATAACATGCTTTTCTAATGTAAAAACCCCATAAGACAACGTACTGTGTTAAGCCGATATACATTTTCTTTAATAACTCGGTAAATATTCATGCTATAATGACGAGAGAGGGGTCACGTTAGGAACTTCTGTGGTGGTCCCGGGCTTAAGTTTCACCGTGCGGGTCATGATAATAGTTCACTTTCCATAAGAAATTCACTAAAAATAAACTTAAAATGAACAGGGTTCATAATTCCTTCATTTACTTTTTTATTCCGGTAACGTCCTTATAGTTTTTGACAACAAAAGAACTTATATATTTCTGATTGAAATGGTTAATCTACTCTTTTTTATAGATAATAACCACTGTAACAGTTATTGTACCAGTTACTATGCAGTCGTCAAAGACTTCCCAAACAAGGAATTTTAAAATATATTTTTGTAACGGGAATGCATTTCCCACTGAGAGGGAGTACCCGCATTTGGTATCCCAATATCCGCATTCCAAGTTCATCGTATTAGTGTTTACCAGGTTGCATCAACGGTTGGTTGGGAGAGATTATGTTTGTAAACAACCCAAAGAGGTAGGTGGAGCAGTGCGAGAGTTTAGAGTTGAAGAACAAATCTTTAATATGGCTGGAGAAACTCTGCAAATTTGCAGTAGGCAGATTGCTTCAGAGGTTGGTGTCTCACGATGGAAAGTGTTATAAGTGCTAATCATAGAAACGATTTACAACGATCACACTTCACAAAAGTACAGGCATTATAAAAAGGTGATCATAAAAAAGAGCAAAATTGTTTTGATACCACCCTATTGAAGTTATTAAAAATACCTTTTTCCAATAATTTGGGGAAATTTTGAAAATAAGTTAAAGGGGAGTAGTTAATTTCTCTACTTTGAAGGACGTTGATTAATTTTTGTTTTTAGTTTTTACAAATATTTTGTTCATAATAATTCTAGGTAATAGGGTTGTACTTTGAAGCATTAAGTAATTGCATATGATATTTTGGATTAATGCAGATATCAGTGTGTTTTCCACATTTAAGTTTATTAACTCATATTACTAAGCAGTAGATGACATGTTTTAGTATATCATTTAAAAACTTATTTGATTATGAAGTTTTTATGTTTGACAGTGTTTAAAAATCACATGTAAAAGTAAAAATACAGTTGTTTACTCGTGTTTACATGATAGAACAACTTTGCATAGCAAATAAACTTAAAAATCTTTTTTTTAAATAAAAAACTTTTTTTCATTTACAGCACGTTTTTAAGACTATTATGAGTAATTAATCTTCAATAAAGTTGTGTAATCTTATAGAAAATGTAAAGTGCTTTCATAAAATAAGGTAGGTTAACGGATTATACATTATTATCATTGGTAAAAACAGTGTTTATTGGTAAACAGTAGATAAAATAATTAAATCTACGTCACTGACTTACCAGCTGTTTCCAGTATTTTATATTAGTCATCTGTGAAAATCGTCCCTTATCTTTCTTCCATAAGAATAGCATGGTAACTTTGAATTCCAGTAGGGCAAGGCCCTAAAGACCTAGGACTTTGATTAATGGCTATAAGTCTTCCTAGAGTTAACCTGAATGGCCTAAAATATCAAAATAGGATTTGTGGTTTAGGAGGAGTTAACGGATAAACAGACATACGCGGAGAACAACTTCAATCTCTACTATGTATAGATTTTAATAAGTGTTTGCACGTTTTTCAAACAGTTATAGTATATTAAGCTGTATTATAGTTTTATAAAATCACTCATCGATAACGCAGTTTTTTATAAAATCCTAAAATATATTTTCTTGACCACAGTGATTTGGTTAGGAATGTCTAATATGCATATTCATATAGCAATTCAAGTATATTTTGACCAAAAAACGTTTTTCACACCAAGTCTCAATCATCCTGTATATTGCTGTAATAGAGAGTATATTCGTTTTAATTGCAAATTGATCATATTGGAGAGACTTAAAGTATTGGAAGTTCTCTAGCACAGAATATTAAAAATCTTGGTAGTTGCACGGTAAAAAACTTTATATTTATTATTATAATTATTTGTTATGGATGTTATATATTCTAACAATGGCTTATGCAAATCTAAGTAAGAATTCTTCAGGTTAAACCCAGACAACTTTGTTATTTACTCATATACTGTCTATAGAAATGAACACATCATGAAACCTTAAACCCTCCTCGTTCCACCACAACCCTAAAAAGGTAATATTCTATCGTCAAATTGTGTTTAGTTTATACTTTGTTCTTCTTTCTATATAATGCTAATGTTATATAAACATATGTGGTTTCTAAATAGGATATTTCAATTGCAATACCTATTGTAGAATATAAATGAATTTCATTGTTTACGCATTTTGAATTCTATATCGGAGATTGTAGGCGTTTAATATTTCAAACTATAGCAAAAACATCACGAGCAAGGTTTAAATGTGGCATGTAACTCACGAAATTGTTATTTCAACTAAATCAATAGTTTCTTGATTGATACTTATTTCTGAGGAAGCGTAACTTATTTTAGCTATCGATTCTATAAATATTTTTAATTCAAGAGTTTAATAGTTTTTTTTTTTATATAAAACTACAAACTGAATAATTAACTACTTTATTTGTTACTGTTGCACTTTAATAATAATTTTAAGGTAATAAACTAATATTTTAACCACCGTTTTTACATGTCTGATTTGTACATATTTATTTACCAATATGTAATCTACCCTTCTGAGCACCTATATATGAAATTCCGGCAAATAAGTTTTAGATTATAATTTAGTAGACTTGTCCTCTTTCATAAGTTCCTATTACGATAGTTTCTTGTCATGTCGTGTGCTGAAGTTAAAAATTAAACGTAAACTATTACCCATATTTATGTCACATATAACAATCAATGGCGGACATATAGATTCTCCATCTCGATTTCCATGACAGGCTAGGAGGATATTCTTCATTACGATTGACTGTTTTATGATTGAGCGAATTCTCATAGTTATTATAATGAATGATGAGCAAAATTGAATCAATACGTTGGGCCTCAGAGAGCAGCTGGGCTCACGTGCTTTCAAATTGAGATAAATTTCTAAGGTTAGTCTCCTTCAAACTGAAATAATTTTCTGCGTTCTTTCACTATTAATTTCACCTCATTCACTTTCACAATGGGGTAACTTTTCTACTCTAATTCGCTAGTCTGCTACCATATTTGAGTCAGTTCTCCTGTTTCAAACCTCAGACAAACAATTCGATTAGAAATTAATAAAAATAGATTCGAAATATAAAGCTATCGTCACTGTACCTTGTACAGGTTTTTCTCATGTAAAATAAATCAAATGGCTTATCTACAGTGTCCGTTCAACCTGCTTGTTTGAATGTTATATAAGCGTTTGAAACAACTTTGAATAAGTAGTTACTAGTGTATGAATTCCTCTCAGTTCTTACAAAAATTATTAATATAATTCTAACTTAATTGGACATAAAAATACGTCATTACTTCATATAAATAAAATATTATTTCTGGTCTTATAATTGACTAACGATCTTGCTAACTACTATTTTTAGTTATGTGTTTTTTAAAAAAATTTCTGAATTCAAAAAAATTTCTGTGACGATATATTTTACTGTCATAATGATATTAGATGAAGTAGGTCTCTCAAAGGTAACCCTAAATGCTATTTATAACGATTAGTCAAATTAATATTTGAGGTTTTATTAAACTTTAAAATACAATATTCTACCATTACTGTAAATACAAATTAGAATTATTATTAAAACTATTAATTCTAAATATAAATGTACAATCCTACAAATATCAGACCAAATAGTCATATAATATCTGCTATCAGTTATTACCCTGCCTTCTCAGGTTGGAATTTATTACACCTTTTGTCAAACTTTGTTGATCATATAATGTAATATCGGGCATAGTGCGTCTCTTCACAAGAAGTCATCTCCTACATTTTCATATATTTTTCTTGTATTTTTCGATGGAAGGAAAACATTACCTTTAAACTTAATTAAATCTCACTACTTTAATGTAAAAAAATTTAAAACTAAATGTAAACTTCCTACATGTTATTCTCTAGATTACGTGTAAAGACCACTAAACATATTTGAATACACCAAACGAAATTAAATAATTTAAAATGTTGTTTAAGTGTGATTTAGTTCCATTTTTATACTCGTTACAGTGACAAATACGTATAAGTAATGACAATAGTTCCAGTAGTAACACCACATTCATCTACACGATACATACACCTTGACTAAGTTGTCAACACGTTAGTCAACAAGTCAGAATAACAATTAGAATAACTATAAGGCGCCTGTAACACAGTAAAGTATCGGTAGTAGTCATGTATAACTACTTGTGACACTAGGTATTAAAAAAGGTTTTTAGTTTACATTAAAATTGGAAACTTATTTGTTGCTTTTATAAGCCTTAAATTCACTTAGGAGCGAATTCCACCAAGCAGCTGTAAAGCATCTTTGACAATGAACACCTATTTAGGTAATCATATAAAGTAATGTAATCATAATGTTTGGAAGATTAATATTGGAACTGCGAAGACTATTGAAGTGGAGTCTCGGAGTCTCAGAGGGATTTCTATATGGAGTATATATCTTACTGGATTCAAACTGAATCGAAACACAATTTGTTGTATGATGGACATACAAATTATCACTCAAAATACAGTTATTCAATGTATGATACTAGCAATCTAACCAATTTTCAGTGTTAGGTGGTGCAAAATAAATGTGAGGTAAACTAATTTATTTCCTACACCAATTCACTTCTTAGGTTAAACAAATTGTGAGGTTTATATAGTACCACTTGTCATACATACAAGTAGTAATAGTGCTCTGACTTGACATAACGTTACTATTTGAGGGAGATAATCGGGGTTGGCTGTCTATTGGGGCATTGAGATTGATTGCTGCGGACCATTATAATCACTTCTAATGGTGTGTATAGAGGCAGGTCAACAACAATACAGACATTCTGACGTCACCTACAAACATAATAGACATATACGTAAACCATAAAATATTTGTTACGATGATTTGTATTAGTTTTGATTAATAATAGCATTGATGTTTATTAATTTTTGAGTATTAGTGTTGAACAAAGAAACTTAATAAGCTTTCTATCGCCGATTTTCCGAAACCACTCCCTTATTTAATTTTCCATCTAAATTTGTCTTCATGTTAAAACAGTCTTATTTAAATAATAGTAATAATAATTGGGATCCTTTTAAATGCTCTTTAATTAAATTTTGACAAAATACACTGATATAAAGTGTTTTTATTATCAGTTTGTATGTACCAGATCTAGTGTAAGAAGTGCCCGAAGGATAACGATATAAGGTAATCACCATAAAATTTCAAATCATCCATTGACAGTATGACAAAGGCCCTGGTGGTACAACAAAAAGAACTCAGCAATCACACTTGAATAATTTCTTAACGAACATAATTTCACCTTCCGAAATATTACATTTAAATAAATAATCTTCAAATTATTTTTAGTTTTTCGTTAAACTAGTTTAGAAATCGGAAAACCGAAATAAAAAAAAATTAATTAGTTAATAGTTTTAGGTTTTACACAATCACAAATTAATGTTAAGTAATAAAAATATCATGTAAAATAATTTCTATATTTAGCAAAATATTAATCTACATGTCGAAATCCTAACAGTACACCTTTTAAACCGTCATACCCTGGATAGGTTGTGACTTAAGTTGTGTATGGTAGGTAAGACAGACCTCTTCGTTATATTAGTTTACTGAACATGACCCTATTACACAATTACTCGTTGCTATCCAGGCTTGGACGATAAATCACACGGACCAGATGAGAAAAGATATTTGTCTTTCCTCGTCTCCTCTTCTTATAATTTAATAGGAATAAATGGAATCTGGAAACTACCAGACCTTTAATAAAACGTTTTAAGTTGAAACTGTTCACCTAACCAAACAACATTTAGTAAATTTGATTCGAAAATTGTTTTTAATAATTTATGTCTCATGAATTCAGATACAATGAAATAGTTTTATTATTTTCAAAGGTTCCACAATTTAAAACAATTTCAATTTGCGATGCTAGTATGAATTCTGCCGTAATCATCACTTTTTTCCACTTTCATTAAATTTTAAATAAGAATTTAACTTCTCAGTAAACACAGTTAATACAAATATAGTTATTTTAAGACTTTCCTGAACTGCATCAAGTTGTTTTAAAGCTTAAAATATGAATAAAGTTTCCACAAACATACAATTATAAGTGTACAATAAGAAATAGAAAGTGACATGGATTAAAATTTCGTCATCATAGGCAGCTACCGGGTGTAGTTTCAGTTAGTATATTTTATCTTGATAACTAAATAAAATATTTAGAAAAATACTTCGAGAAGTATTAAGTATTAGATTAAGTTCAATTTTGTTGTTTTAGCGAATTTTCCCTACAGGGAAGAAGCTATTACTGTAGGTCTGATGGTTTGACTTAAGCCCGAGACCATGATAACTTTTCATTTTAAGGTCCCCAGATGCCAAAAACACCATTCGTTCAAATTTATATACTATAGATGTGTATAGATGTGTGTCCGTAAGCACGATAACTCTCGTAAAAAAGGTCCGATCTTAATGAAATTTTGTACAAATGTGTAAAGTACTATTTATTAGTAGGAGTTTGAAAATCTGACGAATCACACCATTCGAAAGGGGGGTTTTGGGGTGTTTTGTACCCCAAAAATGGTTTTTTTGGGGTTTTCACATGTAAATTGTATTTAAATCAAATTTTTACCATTGAATTCAGTATAAAAAACAAACAATTTTGTATTTTGATCATTGCTCTACGTCGGTTGGTTACTGAGATTTTGAAAGTGCTAAACACAGTACGTTGTCTAATGTTATTCTTATGGAAAAAAGAAAAATTGGATATCTTGCTTATTTATGAACATAAACTGACAAAATTTGGTTTATGGCTACATCTGGTTGTGGTTTATTGTTGTTTGCACAAAAAAAGGTTTTTTCGCCTATGGTTCCCGAAGCAGCAGACCTAGGTACTTGGTCCCCATGTTATTCTTATGGAAAATAATTAAAATGTTATATATCGCTTATTTATGAATATATATATGGATGAAACTTGGTATGAGACTTCACTAAGGTCTATTGATATTTTCATAAAAACACATTATTTTGTGAACCTTGTTGCAGCAAACCTGCGTACTCATCCCCAATGGTATTCTTGTGGAGAATAATTAATATTTTAAATATCGCTTGTTTGTGAATATATTTTTCATGAATCCTGTTAAGTGTTTTAATGTGTTATTTTATATATTCATTAGACATTGGCTGAGTATGCAGGTTTGCTGCGATGGGAGTATATTTATCTTATTGTGTTGTCAAAAGTTTAACACTTGCATATGTAAATACCTTCGTTTTAGTTGTAAAATGCATTAATATGAACAAACCAGTCAGTTTCGTAAGAAGGTCAATAGTAATAATTTGTAGTGTTATAGCACAGATAACATACAAAAACCCATTGACCTGTTCAATTGTATAGTTCCTGACAAAGGTTGATTTCCATGCATTTATGTTTCTTTGGCATTTTTCTAAAAAACATACATTATTATTTTTAGAACCAGTAAACAAATGGTGGTTGATAAAAATGTAAATTTGGTTTGGGCGACATTTACAATTCAAATTGGAAGTTGTGTTGATGAAATCTACGACAATCCTTCGTCCTGAAGCTTTCTTGAATTATAGTTTTCATTGTACCCGTTTGAGTTATCATTTACTGCCTAAGTTTATATCCTTTTTAACTACAAGAATAACTTCATCTACATTTTGAGTTCTCATCATCTGTATTGATTATTATGTTTTTAATTTGCAGCACAATATAATGGTGGATCTAACATATTAAGTAGATTAAAAATATTACAGAAATATATTTAGACCGTTTTTCTCAATATTATTTTAGGCCAAATAGTTAATTATAGTTTAGTAGTTAATTAAAACTTCCACCTCATCATGGTCAATAGTGTTAATCATTATTTCAATAAATATTGTGTCTAAGAATGACTCATTTATTTGTCACTGTCATCCAGGGGCATAAGGGCCACATCTTACTTCTTACGCAATTATGAAAGAGGAACGACCTAACAAGCTTATTCAAAGATGTTTTATTACAACACGATTGAAACATTTGGTCTATGCTAGGTTTTGTTTGTAAAATTACTTTTGGAATTTAAAACAAAATTACACCGTTATTAAATTCTTCGATTTCATTTGCCTTCAATATCTAGTCAGTTTAAATAGCTTTTTTTATCCTTAGTTCACGCAATTTGCATTGTGTTGAGTTTAAATATACTTAAAATATCACTATGTAAGGGGGAAACGTTAATCTAATATTCAGAAAAGTGGTATTTAATCAATAATGCCACAAGTTAGTTCGTATTTAATAGTGCATATGTTATTATTTAACTGTAAATTCAAAATTGACTTCTTCAACAGCACACCAGAGACGACTGTGGGGCCGCATATGGCTTCGTCTTGTTTAAAAATCCTTTAAGCGTATTCCCCTTTAAGAACTTCAGCACTTACAAATTCACAGTCCGACAGTATTCTTATCTCCCTGCTAATAGTATTGCGCCAGATGCATACCACTCACATTGATATTGTTAGTCCAGTTTTCTCCATATCTTTTCATATTTCGTAAATGATTAGCAATGCAAGAGTAAACAAAAATTGATTAATACGCTATTAGTTCATGGTTTCCAACAGTGGTATCTTATATACGTAATTAACGCACATTTAATTTCGTTTCTCTAATTAATACCGTCACAAGTTTGGCAATCATTTAAGTAGTTGAATTTTCATAAATCATCTTCAAATTACTCTCTATGATGGTTTCAGAGCGATATTCCAAAATAGTCAAATTAAATTAAACCTTGTTTGATGCAATCGAATAGGGAGAATAGGGAGAATCGAATAGGGAAATTATAAAATGCTCACTTTAAAACAACATAATACGTTATTTAAATTCGTAAAATTATGAAAGTAATGTTTTATATTATAATTTATTGCTACACAGATATATAGCTTAACCATTTTTTCGGTTAAAGCAAAAATGAGAGTTTATGATCAGCCAATTTTTAACGATTTATTAGTTAAAAACTGTTTTAATAACTTTAGTGAATTTAGTGATCTTGAATGAATATTACTTTTAAATGACTGCTACATAATACAATTTTTTATAAATTTCATACTATTCTTTATAGTTACAATTTATTTTGATTGAATAAGAAAATTGGATGCCTAGTGCCTGAAAGTAGTGGATTTTTAATTAACAAACACAACGATTAAGGATGAGTTGTATTTATATGTAAAACTATATAATATGCGGGAATCAAGATTATTATTTATCCAACCCTACATTGTTTACGCTCACGCTAGGAAATGTATAGTTGATAATGAGAGGGTAAGTGGCCTGAGGCCACTCCCAGCAAGGGCTCTCTAGAGAAGCACAGTGGCTCGAGAGCTGTCTCTTGTTCGTTACTGCAGCCATCTACTCACTCATTCCACGGTTGGTAGTGAATTGGACTGAGTATGACCACTTAATTGTTGCTTTATTATTATTTTTACATTTAAATATTTATATATTACAGATAAAATAATAAACATTGTAACCATGTATTGTAATATATCAAGGCTGTAACCATGTTACGACATGAATCTGTAATTGTGTTAATATTTTTGAATTTAAAGTAAAATATATTTAGCTTATATTTACTTAATCTTATGTTATGGTACTAACTATCTGTGTTTATATATAGATCAGATATTAATTAATTGAGGTCATTATTGATTTAGTATTTTACTAAGAACACGTAAACCTTCTTAGAGCTAAAAGTTTCAGAGTGCGTAAAAAAACTTTTTACTAAACCTCTTTGGACGCAAGACATTGTTATTAAATGTTAAGCAAGCTGAGACTGCATGTAATCCGATCATGTTTCACTTTGTGCTTCAAAGTTTTGTTGGGAATCTGCGGTGTTGTATCTTTTTTACTTGAATATAGATAATTATTTGTTAGGCAAGCTTATAATAAAAGGGTATAAAAACTTAGACTTTGCCCAAATTATACAAGGTGAAAGCTATTATAACATGATAATAACGAACTGATGTATCTGACCAATAATTATTAAACAACGTATTAATAATAAACGGAGTTGCTTATTCTTTGTAATCCTCAGAGGGTTAAAATGTCGTAGAGCTAAACAAGTTGTTCATAATGTGTTTCTTTATCAGTCCATGTGTTTATGTTTCAGCTGTACAGGGATTATCCGAAAAATCGGAAGAGTTGCTAGGAAATTTTAAATAATAACGAGTTTGCACGCAGCACGCTGACGTGAGGGAAGTGAATTTCCACATTACAACTTTTAAAACTCAAAATCAGTGTAAAAACATACATTTGTCCAATTTTTATTGAAATCTGAAAACATTGATTTAGGCTGTTCTAATACTCCTGGTTTCAGTTACTTGCAAAGCTGGGAATACAATTTTACGCATTATAAGGTTAGGAGAATGTCCAGACAGGCTTGAAAGTAGGCGAGGGGTTGCTGGGGATAATAAAAGTACTCTAACAAAGGAATAACAGGCTTTTCTAGTGTAAAACCCCTGTAAGACAACGTACTGTGTTTATCCGATACACATTTTCTTTAATAACTCGGTAAATATTTATGCTAGAATGACGAGAGGAGGCTTAAAACTTTCGCCTCTCTAATTCCCATCTTTTTACATGCATTAATTTTACATCTGGGGCTTTTCTGACCCTTTTTGGGCCCAAAAACCCGAAATTTGAAAGATTAATCCCCAAAAAATGGGTTTAGAGTTTTCCGATTGTTTTGCCCAACGAACTTGTCCAACAAATTATAGAAAGAAACGTCCCTACCAAATTTGAAGTAAATCGGACAAAAAATGTGACCGCTAGAGTGCATACACACACACATAAATGTATATATATAAATACACATATATATATAAAATTTTGAATGACCCCCCAAAACGTGTTCAGGGGGTTACGTTAGGAACTTCTATGGTGGTCCCGGGCTTAAGTTTCACCGAGCGGGTCATGCTAATAGTTCACTTTCCAAAGGAAATTCACTAATAAGAACCAGGTCACTACACAAAATACACTTAGGCAATGTCTCGTAAAAACAAAATCAAAATTGTTCACTTGCAGACCTAAAAACTGAGAATGCAGAAAGAACTGCAATAGTCGTGCTAGGATCTAATATGGAGAGACAAAGATACACCTCACAATTAAATCCATGAACGGAGGGGAATAAACGAGTAATGATTTACAAGAAGTATGCAGTTAAGTCTATGCAGTTGTGCGACGAGCAGTCTCGATTGAGTGTTAAGCTTTTGGGTTTATTTTGGTTTTATTTTCCATTGCTTTACAGGTTTCTGACTTGCCGGGATTTCCCACTAATTTTCAGGTTCTTGGTATTCTGCTCCTCTAAAGATACGATCAGGTTTCAGACCTGGGAACGTCGTGGAACCTTTTTTCTCTAATCAGTGATAGAGAACGGTCACAATAACTTACAAACTAACACGAATGACGAAAAACATGCTGCAAATTTCAAAGCATAATAAGAATAGTTTTTTCACATATGTAATTTCTTGGTTCAGTCCTACACAATATATGCTTAAACATTGCAACGGATTGATACTGGCATTTATATAAGTTGTGCAATCAATATCATATTTATTACCAAGCTAAATATTGAAAGCCGCTCCTAAAGCAATGTATATAGCAATACACACAATATGTTAATGCTGTTACGTGTATGCTGCAATGCATACAATATAAACTGTGAAGTGAAAATACTAAAATAGATTTACGCAATAACTTAAGAAACCAATTATGATTTTGTCTGTACTGTACTGTGCTATGTAGGAGTATGTATTGGTGTTATTGATATTACCGACCAAGCATTCCCACTAAGAGTCTCTGTATGAAGTTAAAATGTAGGGTTTTCACACAGGTTTCATAACCTCAGAGCTTTATTGCTCTAGTTTTACGTTTATGTAAATAATTGTACTGTAAATTATTACTATTACTATACTTAAAGTATATTAATATACTCACATGACTTTAATAATTGTACTGTATTGATGGTTTGTTGAAAAATTAATAATAACGAATTTTCAATATCGGTTTCAACATTTTATCAAGAAAATGTCCGTGGACCTCGTTAACGTTAGACCACCAAATTGAACAACACCTTGCAGTAATTGAATGCAAAACATTACCAATAAGACCAACCTAAGCCCACTTTCCTGGAAATTTCCATCTTTGAGTGGAATGGTGTACAACCCCTTATTGCTTACATAGTTTATCTTTTTAGTTGTTCGAATACTGTTACGATACCTGAATACATTAACTTTTAAAACAAACAAAATATTTCAAAACTATATTTTATACAGTAATATAAAACTAAAAATGTATAAATATTACCTTCTCAAAAGTCAAAAGGATGTTTCAATACTATTCGTACTTTTTCTTAGTTTAAATTACTACATATTTATGTAAAAATATATTTAGATATATAACTAAAAACGTTTACAACACTTACAACGTTTACAAATATAAATTTCTAATTCACTAAGATGCCAACACAACTAGGGCGTAATTTAAGGAACACATTAATATTTAACTTACATACTATGTTGTAAATATATATATATATATATAAAACAGTTGGTGTAAGAAAATCGATTTTGGTCAGTCGCATCAATCATCATGAGGTCCAATTACATCAAGACAGAATCCCATAATTTAAGTTTTCCTCCAAACAGATAAGGAATCTGGTGCACTCTATATCAGTACAAGTACAAAGGGAGGGGTATCTATAGTAAAATATCTGTTGTTTGCACTCTTAATTATTCCCAAGTTTTATTTTTATTTTTTTAAGAGTTTACTAGAGAAAGACAAATCTAGACTAGTGAGTCGCTGAGTAAATATTGCAAGGTAAGTGACAAGTGGGGCAACAGCACAGCAAAACATGCAGATATACGTGGTCAGTATAGATAACGTTGTGTTGTACCCTGCATGTTCAAGGAGAACGATATTAAGGCTACAGCAGTTCAAATTTTATATTTGTTTTGTAAAGTGCTACAAATCGAGACAATAACATTATACCACAGTTAAGCTAAGCAGTCATGAATCAAATCCCATCCTGATATGTTCATTACAATAAAATTATTTTGTTTTAGTTAATATAAATATCGTCTTTAGTAATTACTTATTTCCTCTGCACTTACCGTGGTCTTTACTGTTTCATTTGACCCTTATGGTTTTATGTTTTATATTTCAAAAATGTTTAGTGATTTTATGTTTTTATCCTTCTGTAAACAAATAACTCAAAAATAACCTCAGATGTAAATTAAACTGTGGAAATTATGAAATCGGATTGAATTCCTTTCCTTATACTATTTGACGAACAATATGGTTTAGTTTTCGAAGTGACTACGTACACGTCCAATGTAAAGGCAAATTCACATTGCTACCGCCTTAGGTTAGGTTAGGTTACGTTATGTTACGTTAGGTTAGGTTAGGTTAGGTGACGTTAGGTTAGGTTATGAGGTTTTCTGGTTCTCAATCTGTTTAAAAAATCACAGGAAAAGTAACGTACGGTGCATAATTTGGAACGGACGTGTACGTAGCCTCTGCATTTAGTTTTGCGTTGTATGAAGAGATCTACTATCTTTTTGATTTCCTTTTAGAAACAGACAGTTATTAAGACGGGGATGAAATATATATCACCTGTCCCAACCCCAGCTGATTCTATAATGTCTCTGTAATCAGCTATAAAGACCATCATAAGGGGCTGATTAGTTCAGTCAGCTGTCGTAATTGGTCAGCAGGTAAACACTCTCCACTGAGTCAGAGTGGCTGAGAGTGTGCTAACAACCTCAAACTCAAGTTGAACAGAACTGGAAATCACTTACATTTTGTACCATATTAATTATTGTTTTAAAATATTAATTAAATGTCAGTAATAGTTGAGGGACAAGAGTAGAAATCATAGATAAAGTGAATCATTAGTTTAATATGTAACTTGTAAATTCATGTAATAAATTTAGGCACAGTCAAGAAATAGTACTGTTTTAAATATCAGGACATATCATCTATAATGAGTCATGGTTTATTGCTTAGTCACCATATGAACTCTGAA
Organism: Allygus modestus; assembly: GCA_963675035.1. NCBI lineage: Eukaryota > Metazoa > Arthropoda > Insecta > Hemiptera > Cicadellidae > Allygus > Allygus modestus. Next base: position 79,251,338 of record OY776116.1, read on the forward strand.
ATCTAATTGGTTAAAAAAGGAGGAGAGGATAAGTTACCCCTCCCTCCCCTAAAACTGGTAAGCCAGAAGGCATGTGATTAAGTTAATCCATTTCCAGATCCACGGTGCGGAGGTCCTCGTCACGCCCTCATTTAAGAGGTACAGTTCACATTGTATTTAAAGTTGTGTATAATTTCTCTTTACTCAATTTTATCCAATGTTTTAACCTTTCCAGGAAACAATTTATCTCATGTACTTTTCAGATTGCAATATTTAGTTAAATGTATTATAGTATGTGTTTGTTTCACTTTTAGGTTAGAAGTCCCAGGGAAAGAACTCTACAATCACCTAAATAAAGAATAAACATTTTAAAATCAGTATATTAAGGGTGGGGTAGTTTGTTTGGATAGAATAAAGTATGTGTTCTCTCCATTTTAAGATTTAATTTAGTTTTGAAGCAGAAAAGATGTAAAGTGTTTTAATTTTCTATTATGCATTAAAGGTTCTTATGTTTAACTAAAATAATTATAGTTTGTTATTTTTTTAGAAGACCCCAACAGAATAAATGTGTAGGATATAGCAATTCTCATTTCCTAAAATTTAAATTCAAACTTATAAGTACTTAATTAAATAAATTACAAAACGTATTAGAAATATAAAGAAAGGTCATATAAATCATGTCTATAGGGTTATTAATTTATTATTTATTATTTATTTATCAGTTGCTCCACTACAATTTTTATTGTTTAAAGTAGTGCTCGCAAACTTATAATTATATTATTTTATTTCTATATTTAATATAACATAAATAGTTCACAATATATCTGTGAAAGGTTGTGAAACAATATTTTGGACTTTATATTCCACTAAACAAAATTCACCTATGTTTCAATAAACTACATTAAACCTCGTAAGTTATTTATGGTTTGTATTTGATTTGATACAAACTATTTAATATACAAATGTAATTTAATTTAAAATTTAGATTGATAAAATTTACTTATCCGATCTTCAAAGTAATAGCGGTTTGGGGCAGGTAGTTCACAAGGAATAAGAATATTTTTAATCTTCTGGCTCTGGCTGAATATCCTTCCGAGGTATTATTAATATGGTAGAGGCAATCCATATTGGATAAAAAGTGCATTATTAATGAACAATAACTTTAAGTGGCATTTATATATATATAATTTGTTTGCAAACTAAGATCAAATTAATAAACTTATCAAGGAATCAACACAGTTGTATAGTATGACACATTTCATTCGGAACGTGAATGATGTCATGACACCCACCGGTGCCACTTTCATTATTTTCATATTGCTAATCTACTTTTTGTTGCATGTCAATTGGCGGTGATAAATTTAATACTATCTTTCAAAGCTACCTCATAACACTCACCTACTTTTTGCAGCCTCTGTTGACACGGTTTATTACTTTCTAGTGGAAACGGTTTCAACTCAATGGCAAATCATCTTCAGCCACTTGGAGTAAATGGCATTAACACTGAATTAATTGTCAATAAGTAGCTAATGATTATTCGTAATTGTGTCAAAACCGGTTTCACTAGAAAGGAATAAATTTGGACACCATAGGCTGCAAAAAGTAGGCATGTTTTTAATGCAATACTTTTGGAACTTTTAACGTCCTCCTTTGAGGAGAACCGTTCTTTCTTGAAGTCTGATAATGAAGTCTAAACACCTCGAAACCGATCACCTTTACTGGAACAGAAAAGGATCACTGATGGAAAATAAGGTAATACAAACAATTGTTAGCGTACTTTTAGACTTTTTTTATACTTTTTCAAGTAGTACAAATATACAATCTAACCTCATGGTAAATACAATGTTTTACAATGTGTTCAGATGACGTGTGCGAGGTTTTTCGTGGCAGATAGTTGAGTTCCAGGTCAAAAAACAACAAAGTGACTTTGACATATTGGCATATGGTAAAGTGCTTTTAATTGCCCTATTGGCGTGTTACGAACTGCAATATACAGGTTGGTTGATATGTGTGTCCCAGCTATTTTTATATTTTTACGAAAAATATAAGAGCTGTTAAAGCAAGTTAAATAGTAACTCCCTAGGAATATTGGTTTTGTATAATTTATTAATTTATATTTTATTTATTTTATGCGCCATTTATCCAATATAGTAGATAATTTGATTTAGTTTTGTGGCATATAAACATCATGTTTGTGTGACAGTTTTGGCCTAAACAACTTTAAAACATTTGTAATCCTGTATTTTTTCATAATTTTAGAGATATTTGTGATTTAATTTGTGAGATTTCTAAATCAACATCAGATTAGGTAAAAATTTTACAACAATGAGTTTGAATAAAATAACATTAAAACAGGAATAAAACAATCTTAAACATAAATAATTAACAGACATGTTTTTTTGGTAACTGTATACTTGTACACATCTAAAACAGTTGTTAAAATTAAAATGTTATTCATACTCATTTTCGTCAAATCCTTATCCAATATTGTACAACAATTAATTGTTTTCCATCAATAACATTGAGTCTGATGTCTAAGTTTGACTTGTCATTACACCAAATTTTCTGCGAATTAATTCACTATTTAAATTTTTAAGCTACTAATTTTTAAACTTTTAAATAGTTTTATATAATTGTAATTTTATATTTAATGTAGTTATGTTATTTTATACTAACAAAATCATACACGACCATAGTATAAAACCATTTTTGTAAAATTATCTTATATTATCGATTCAATATTTATTTTTCCATATTGCCTTTAGGCAGGAATGAAAGATTAGTGTAAACTCTCCAATAATTATTTAGCATAAATATTATTTTAAAATAAGTGAAACTAGCTTTGATGTTTAGACGATCAATTCGTTAATCTCCTAAAAGTCTAAAGCTACTAAAAAGGACCTACAGAGCCTACCATAACTTCATTAAGTGGTAAGTGTAAATCACCATCAGCACATCAATGGAGTGTTTGAAGTAGAAATACCCCAAATAGACTGTTTATAGTTCAGATTACTTCTGCTTTTAGTGATCAGAAGGAAATATGTGAATATTGCCGTCAAGCAGTAGTAGTCAAGGATTCCTAGTGTAGCTTAGTTCATTCAACTTTATTTGTAAGCGTTTGTAAAATTTAAATTTCAGGATTTATACATTTTGCGCCAAATTATGGAGTGCTGTGCAATAATAGCCTCGTTGGTATAATTAACAATAGTTCATTACATTGACCTCCCCAGCCTGACATACATAGCAATTTCTTATATTTAAGAAATTTTACTTTCATGCTGTGCAAGTTATTCTCATGTTTTATAAACCACGAGGAAAATTTATTGTTTAGGCGTTTAGAATAACACGTAGGAACGTATGCTAAAGATGAAAAAATGCATGTTTCAAGGAAGATAAATTATATTAAATATTAATATAAGTATTCCGTTGTTTAAAAAATGTGGTATCGTAAACATGTTTCAGTTTTGCCAAATAATTACGGTTTATCCTTTTAAACGATTATTATCTTGCGAAATATCCGTATAATTTGATATGATGACTTGCATTCCGTTTCCAAGTTGTCTGTTTACCAGCAGTTACATTTATGAGTTTTTATCAACATAATATCTCAGAAATGTGTATTGAAAATTAGTCATTCAATTTAAATTTAATTTGTTTTCTTTAGTTTGTAATTTTCTTCAACTACGTTATTAAAAACAAAAATGATGAAGTCATGTTTAACAGTTTCTGAAAAGAATTTAGGTTGAGAATAGTCAAGAAACCTTCAAGACGCGTTTATCTTAAAGCTGTCATGTTTACAAATAATCTGCAAGATTTATACTTGTGCAACCTACAATAATCTGTGGAAAGCAACATCACTGCGAGTTGTTTAAATACGATGTAAACTTTGAATGAATTCTATTTTACAAAATTAGAGAATATTTATTGGTCCACTTTTACTATGTTATGCGTTGCAAATTATTTAGAAAAATCATTAGCAATGAATTAAATCAGTGTTCCAATATTATTAATTATATAACACAAATCTAAAACATATACAATTTTAAGTGAACATTTTGTATTATTACCTTGGCATACTAACACATTTATTTTAACTGTAAGCAAGCATAAACAAATATAAACTAATTGGTTATATATATACTCAAAATTAATAAAGATTAAAATTTCCCTAATAGTAATTTTACGACGACCTTCCGTTTAGGTATTTGAATGAAGAAAAACAGAGCCTTTTTTACATTTCTGATACGATTTAGGTGTATATATCGGCCCACTGGGTGTTTTCAAATTAGTTTTGCTAACATTGGAATAGTGTTTCTTAATAAAAAAAAAAAAAAAACGTAAACCATCATATAACTGGATGTCGAATTAGTTTCGCCTCCTGTCTGCCTATCTGAATGTAATTTGTACTATAAAAATTATATTTTTTAAACGGCTTAACAAAATTCAACCAAACTTTATTGAAATATTCTACATGGTAGGTTCATTTTTATAAAAAAGTTGGCATAAATTCGTTCCGTTTAAAAATGGCAGCCTTTGCAAGTTTTTAACCTTAAATATCTAAACAAACTCTAAACTTCATCAATGAGTTTCTGGGATATTAAAGTTAGAAAATATATTTATAAATCCATATCTGCTTCAAATGTATCCTCCTAAACGGAAACACATATTTCTGATGGATAAATTATAACAGTATTATTTATTTTCCTGCAGACCATTTTGTAATTACAATATGAGCAACTACCTATTTTAGAAACCGGCGCTGTATCCTTACTTAGCGTCCTGTAGCGGTTCAATTCCTAAATTTACAAAGGTTTCTTACTAAAAGTGTCAAATTTAAGTTGTTATTTTATAGTGTATGGGGAACAAAATCAAGTTTACTGTTATTACATTGACCAACCGAAAAGATGTTCTTGGATTGCAGTAAAATTTCATGACTACATTTGTGTATGGTACTATAAAAACAGTGAACTTAAGATTATTTATTGCCCGAATTTACCTCTAAGGGACGGTATTTATGACTATTAATTGTCAAAGGTATTTTTAATGTAGTGAGAAGTATGAAATCTATGTACTTCCAAGTAGCAATAGTTATGCAGTTGGCAGATAAAAATCAAATATAAGAGGTGATTATATTCATCATTCATATAATATAAATCACAAGTCGGATCAAACAAGGATAATTTAAGTCACGTTATTGTCACTTTAGCTCAACCAAACAGCCAATTGCAGCGTTTAATGAGTAGGGTAATCACATAAACAAACAGAACGCAGATGCTACTGCTGCGTAATCCAATTTAAATGCTCCACTGGCGATCATTGTTGGCATTACCGTGAAATCGGTCTCTCATTAAACGTTTGTTGAAACCGAATTGGGTCATTCCAAATTAGGAAGATCATCTTTTGTTTTTATTAGATTACATGGAAATAAGCTGAATTTATAGTGCAGGAGGGGGTTTTCCTTTAAACTTTACTTTATTATTTCATTCTAGATGAAATGTAAACTATTAATTTGTTTATAGGTCGGTGGCCTCTTTTCTCTACCTTGCCTGTCCACATAGGACTTGGACCTGGGCACGGAAGGTATCAAGCAAAGCAAGGGGGAGCCCTTCAGTACAAGTTAGACAGTACTTATGAAATATACTTGCAAAGACTAGTATTTGATCCCATAACATACCGGCTACCACGAATCCTAAGTGCGTTGGCTCGGTCACTTGCCTCTGTCTATACCACTGTGATCCCATAACATACCGACTACCACGGTTACTAAGTACGTTGCCTTGGTGACTTGCCTCTGTCTATACCACTGTGATCCCATAACATACCGGCTACCACGGTTACTAAGTACGTTGCCTTGGTCACTTGCCTCTGTCTATACCACTGTAACTCTGTAATACTGTTCAAGTTCCGTTAAAAAAATACCAGCGGTTTCCAACAATTTTAAAATGCACTTTCTTAGTGCTAAAAGTGAAGGTTTCACTAGAAAGGTTCTTTGAGTATGAATCAATACGGAGATAGACTGCAGCGTTTCTCAATAAACTTGTTTAAATAAAATACAACCATAACTGTATCAGAGTTTGCAAACTAATTGAATTAGTTTAGTAATTTAATGTGTTATAAAACAAGGTTAATGTATTAAATGTACAATTAATTTGTTATCTTCAAAACCCAAAATATTAACAATAAAATAATTTTTAAAAATAATCCCTTAATATATGTGTACGTTTAAAAAATTGCATTGTTTATACCTCAACGGCTAGGAAATGGTTGAACTTAGTTTATTACAGTAACAAACTATTTGGGCAAAATCAAGAGTTTTACGGCCTTAAAAATATCTGTTTAGCTATTTTACATAATCATATTTTTATCTAAATTAAAGTATGGATGTTATTTAAAAGCGTAACTAACAATCACATCAATTCAACAGTTTTAAGATTTAATACCACACATTCAACGTGGCCAACTGCTTTAATATTTAAAGTAAGTCAGTTATTATAAGAGTAAGAGATCAATCATAAAAACTGTTTTATGTACAAAATACAAGCTAGTTTTAAGTATTCAAAGGTGTTTTCACAGCATTACTAGTTATATCTCCAGAGCACCTGTGTGCAGCTCCAAACAAAATATAGTTACACGGTCTACAAACACTCTAACCTGCCAAGGTAAACTCCTGAAATCATGACTGTGTTAAGGAATTTGCATCACTTTCGGTGACAGTGCAAGAATAACACTGGTGAAATGGAAAGATTATTCGAACAATAAATTGTAGATAAACTGTCCAAGAGAAGTTGTTCAGTAAATTTTACATAGTTGTAAATTTAACAAGTTGTTCACACTCCCTTTGGAACTTTTACAGACGAGTGCCTTTTAATGTACCGATACTGGATAATATAATGATGTTGCCAAAGATTTCGACACCTCCGGTTGATATCAGCTGATTAGCTATTAGGCCTTATAATTACCCCAATTATACTGCACAATTGACTCCCCAAATAAATGTTATACATCTTATAGGATTTACCAAACATCCACAATTTCTCATTTAAGAAATTATTAACCTAAATTAAAACTAACTAATTGAACTACTAATTTAAATATTGTTTGAAAAGTTGGTAATGTCCTCATATATGAAAACAAACATTACACAATCTTGTAAAAAATTCAAATTAACTCTACAGTCCAGTGTTTTACATCATAAGACAGATATGTTATCCTGATTTTGTTCATCAGAACAAAAAAGTCGATCCATATAATACGAGTTTGGAGGAATGTTTGGAGGAACGCTGTAAAATATATTTACCACACTGCTATAAATCATGACAAAAAACACATTTATAGCTTAAGAAATGTTGAAGTAGATCACCAACACATTTTAAAACCACAGCAACTCAACGACCTGAACAATCGTTACCTCTTTGTGTAAACCTTCTGATTCTAATTTTGTTTATTACTTCTCAATTATGTTTATCAACAAGAGATTGTTGTTATGTCATTTAGTTGTTTAACTTTTCATAGTTATAATAGAACCATTATATGTAAAATAACTCATTTATATTTATTTATATATGTAATTCTACAAGGAGATGTGAGTTATTAAATGTTATAATATTTAATCTTGATGATTACCACTAATGCTTTTATAATAATAAAAAATGTCGTAAAAGATCATAAAACTAAATAAATACTTTTACTGGCTTTTAACAATTTGTCTTTGGCACTTCCGAAACAATCTGTTTATTTAAAGCTTTTACAAACTATTGAATATTATATCTCAAATATCAATCTTACTCTGATAATTGAAGCTGCTAGTTTAAATATAATTTAATAATTTGACTTGGTGTTCAAAATCTTGGAGAATGTTTGTTGAGTGTTAATACAACCCACTGTAAACAATTATGATATAAAAATGTCAACGGAACTATATGTATCTTCCCATAGTAGTAAATTCTGAATCCATAATATGTATTTGCACTAAACGATGTGATGATACTATTAAAATACATTATTCCGCTTAATGACATGTGCCAGCATACATAAACCTCACTTAATCCGAGAGCGAGCCTGCATGGGGTAAATAAGGTCATAAACCTTAAAAGGGCCGCTGTTTGAACACATTGTATCAACATTGTGCACTGTGGGTTGATGTATATGGTTTATATGGTTATTCGTTTAGGTGCCTGTTATTTATCATGGAGGATAATGTTTATCTCTTCGTAATATTAGTTTTTGTCTAACACTTTTTCTATGGTTTTATTACACTAGAGTAACTCGTATAAAATTGATTCACTCTTTGAACTTTAATTTAAAAATAAATTTTATTTTGTTTAAAAGTTCTCTTTCCAGATTGTTTGTGTGCGTCAGAATTTAAAGGACGGGTATCCACACGAAACTATGTAAATATTTGACACGTTGGGTAACATATATTATAACAATTGTCTCTCTTAATCGTTAAACTTATAACCTTATGTATCTCGTATAAAAAGTACTCAGATTTTATTAAACTATCCAGTGATATCTTCGTAATAGGTTATAAAAATAACTTTGTTATGTTATATTCAATTAACTCGACAGGAAAAAGGCAAAATCATTATGTTGTTTTTACACTACTTGTGTTTATGTATCGGGAATATCCTCAACTGTGCAATCAAGGTAATTTGAAAGTTTCTGTCTAATTATTGTCTTTATGGGATCTATTTATAGGTTACTGTATTATGATCTCGGAATACTTGGAGCAACAAAAATCTGTGTAATATAACGTTACACCGTATCAGTGACCTTTAAGAATACTGTTAGTGGGATGGGATAACTAAATAGTATACCAAAATATTTCATATCTGGCAACCAATGCGCCCCTTTGGATTCAGATAGTCCATGAGTAGACCAGTCCAAAAAGCCAGGGGCACAAATTTTCTGGCACTCTAGCGGTGTTGATGACGTAATCAATATGACCGCAAAATTTTGTTGTGCCCCACTTCTACATTTATCTTTATAACGTGGGTTTTTAATTGTGATATTACCCTATATCGTTAACAATGATAACGATATAGGGTAATATCACAATTAAAAACCCACGTATATTTAACATAATTTTTTAGATCATAATACTAGTAATATTTGTAACTCTATTAAACTATTAGGTTTTTATTTTTATTTTTTGAATAATTTTTAAAAATAACTTGGAATCCGTAACATGTAGTGGAAAACGTATAATGTACTCTTTTTCTTCCAAAAATTACCTTTCGAATGGTATATTTAACTTCTAACTTATCACAACAACCTACCGAACATTTTGCCAAAACAAAGGAACGTTGCACAGCGAGTTTTTATGATAACGATGTAGTTTATATGGGTTTCGAAAAGTAATGTGCGGATTAATAACTGTTTCAGTAACAAATGTAATTATTGTAATTTTGCATGTATTTGTAAATCAATTCTAGCTTTTTAAAGGCTAAGAAAATTCTGTTTTTTTTTGTTTTTTTAAAATCAGTTACATTCAAATCAAGTACAAGAATGAGAAATAATATAATGTACAGTATTATTCCAATTTAATATACAAATTCAGTAATATCATTGACTATAATAGTCAATGGTAATATCCTATACTTTGTAAAATATACAAGTGTTAACCAGACGAGTAACACTTGGAGGCCATATTGATTACGTCATCAACACCGCTAGAGTGACAGACAAATTTGTGTCTCGAGCTTTTTGGACTATTCTACTCATGTACTACCTGAATCCAAAGGGGCGCATTGGTTGCCAGATGTGAAGTTTTTTTCAGCTGTCACACCCCACTATGTAAGTCTGACAAAAACCGATCATAAAATTAAGCGAAAGTTTGTAAGAAACTTAAATTTTTGAATATTGGTTATGCAATACAATCCCTTCCAAAACCATAAATGAATGAAACGGCAAAAAAACCTTGATAAAAGATATTTAAATTTAACAGCTGTGAAAATTAATCCAATTTCGATCTACGTTAGGACACACGTAAGTCCAATATATCTTCTTATTAAAAAAATGTATATTACTAATTATTATAATTTGCCAAGATATATACTGAGTGTTGAAAAAACCTTCAGGACTTCGGGATATGATTACTTACATAAAAACTAAGGAAAAAGTTCCTATTAACACATGTCCTAAAATGCTCGGTTTTCCGTATATTCGTCTGTATGTGTTTTTTACATGACCAATTATATCTCACGAACCACTAAACGTATAAACTTCAAACGACTATTAACAAAACCTATTTAGGTATGTAGTATCAAGTTTCTACTTTGTACCATTTCAAAATGGCGGCTATTTTTAGATTTTAAAGCTAAATATCTTAAAAACCGTAAATTTTACAAAAACTCTTAAAGGAACCAAAACGTTGTGCGATTTTATTTTATAAATAATGGTGTAAAGTTTATTAAGATCAGACCACAAATAACTGATTTATTGCAATTTGTTTTATTGAATACATGCTTATTTTGCTATAATTGCCACAAAATAAGCATGTATCTAGTGGCACGGTCGTGTCACGTCGCCAAGTCTACCATACGACCCGTGCATATACTAACACGAAGCAGAATGAGACGATTTTTCACTTCTCAAATTAGCGTATTACAGCCTTAAGTGAATCTGGCAGTGCATTTATATGCTAAACCCTTTCACTAAACACGAAAAATCACAACAGTTGGTTTAAGAAAGGTCTGAGAAGCGAGAAATTAACGTATAAAAGTAGCCTAAATCTTGTAGTTTTGGCACTTTTCACAAATTGTCCACTTCATTTTGTTCACTAAGCCTAAGAACTTTATTTCTCATCAAACTTGAACGAAATTTTACACAGACTTCTGTTTGTACTCACATATTTCACTGTTGACACTAAATTGTAAGTTTGCAAACACAATATATTAAATTCCACTTTCAAAATTGTTACTGAATTTGATGTCTGCTTTGTTTACATTTACTACGTAAACAAAAATCCAATTATCGCATGTGTTCCAAAACAAATCTGATCAGCTGGCTTGTAAATTCAAATTAAATCATTGAGTGAATTTAACCAAACAAAAGGGTATAGAGGTAATGAAAATATTTTAATTCGTTTAAGCTACACATACATACACATACATCGAACATAATATAATATGCAATAAACATAATATGAAATCTAAAAACAAAGTCGGGTTAGTATGTTATTTATTTATATAAGTTAGTTACACCAAACATCTGTTATATAGATTATATCCAAACATACTTAAAAGGCATAAACATATGCTCATTATGGAAATACAACATCTACTTGTATGGCATCTCAAGTTCTTTTGTCGATGCCGAAGTTAGTTCTATATATATAATATATAATATATATATATATATTGTTTGGCTCGTTTGTTGTTGAGCCAAACAAACGAGCTCATCTTCAAAATGAATGAGCATATTCTCACTAAATAATATTACTCAATAAGCACACTGCAATAATTTAAAAGTCCATTCTAGAGGTTAGCTTTTAAAACTTTGTTCTTGCTTATTTACTGTGTTTTGTCAGTATTAACAGCTGTTATATGTTCAATTTAAATTTATTTTAATTTTGCCATAATTTTACCATTGTAACTTTGAGAGCCTAGGAGACTAAGACCTGAAGGAGGACGTTTTCAAAAACCACAAAAGTCACATCTATTCGTTAAGGGTTTTCAAATAACACACAAACGATAATCTAATACATAATAGTTTCGCCTAAATAGACTTGTCACCAAAATTGGCTTAATATTTAATAAATAAGTCAGGGTCTTGTTATTAATGGTTCAGTGGGTGTTGTAAAAGACTTTACTAAAGATGCTCACGATGCAATCGAAAACATTATTATAACTTTTAAAGACAGAGATATTGAAATTTAAAGATCGTCCACAAAATTTGAAGTAATTCCTGGAGCATTCGTTTTCCGAAAGCAGTTTCCTATTGCAGTAGCATAATATGCAATTACAATTCAAGGATTACCGCTTAACAGTTGTATTGTTGATGCTGGTTATGCAGTATTTTCATGTGGCCAAACATATGTAGCCTTTATCTCGCGTGACTTCACTCTCTGGTCTATTAATTCTAAACTTTGACCCTAAAAATGTTAAGGCACAAGCATCAGCTATATCCAAAAATAATAGGCTAAGGAGTGAGTACCAACCAGAATTAAAACAATTAAAAATTGGAATAAAATATCAAGAAAAAATCCCTGGTCAAATCTGGCAAATTCATAATACTAAATTAGGAGCCATTCATGACATTACTGACGAACTGGGAAATCTCGGTATCAAAAAGTTTATGGCGTGTCATGTTATTCAAATTTAGTTTTACAATGTATTTTCAACTGCCCACCAATCGTGACGTTAACAAACAATTACGACACCAATGATACACTAAAACAATGGTAATATCCTACCGAAGAAATTACCAGATTTTAAATTCTATAGATATTATAAATCAACTGGGACCACCATTTAATACAATTGAAAAACAAGACTGTGCGGAATTTTTAAATTGCCTTATTTCGAATCAATACTCCTGGAATTTCAATTCAGGCACTCAATAAAATTAACCACAAATGTTCAAACTGCAACCACAACACAACCAGCTACGACGGTAAATTTATATTCCAAATTTTCATCCTAATCATCTTAAAAGAAAAGCCAATTTCGATTAACTACTCCACAGTCAATTTATCGCCTGGTTCCCTCTTCCTGACTCTATATGCACAACTTGTGAATATTATCACTATCCTACACTCTGATATGAGTAAGGTTTGCGTGCGTGCGTCCGTGTTTGCTTGCAACACTGATCTCAATAATGGCACCAACAATTTCCTTCAAATGTTGGAAATAACTAATTTCTGGGATCAAAATAAGTTCAGGTCTAATCTCCAGGAAATATCAAATAATTTAAAAATACACCCGTTGCAGCAAACCTGCATTCTCAGCGAATTAAAAATGGCACTTCACTAAGTCATGAAGCCACTTGCCAACTTTCATCAAAGCGTATTCATAAATAAGCGAGATATGATATTGTATTTATTCTCCATAAGAAAAAAATAGGGCTGAGTATGCAGATTTGCTGCATCAGGGACCAAGAAAATCTGTTTTTATGCACATACCAATGGATCACCACTAGATGAAGCAACATACCAAGTTTTACCAATTTATATTCATAAACAAGCAAGATATCACAAGTTTCTTATTCTACATAATAATAACATTATAGCTGCTGAGTACGCAAGTTTGCTGCCATGGGGACAAAAAAAATGAGGTTTGTATGCAAATATCAGTAAATCCCAACCATATGAAGCCTCATAACGAGTTTCATTAATATATGCTTATTAATAAGCGATATATAAAATTTTGCCTATCCTCCATAAGATTAACATTGGACACAATATTTTGGTAACCAACTGACGTAGAAAAATAATTAAAGTACCAAATTATATGTTTTTTTAAGCTGGATTCAATAGAAAAAATTAAAATTTGAATAAACGAAAATTAAATGTGAAAACCCCAAAACCCCCCCTTCGAATGGTGCGATTCGTCTGGTTTTCGAATTTATTCAAATAAATGGTACTTTACACATTTGTGCCAAATTTCATTTAGATCACACCTTTTTTACGAGTTATCGAGCTTACGGACACACACACACACACACACACACACACACACACACACACACACACACACACACACACACACACACAAACACACACACACACACACACATATACAAATTTTACCTAATGGTGTTTTGGCATCTGGGGACCTCTAAATGAAAAGTTATCATGGTCTTGAGATTAAGTCTTACCATACCACCTACGGTAATAGCTTTCTTCCCTATAGGCTAAATTCACTAAACAAAAATTGAAATTTAAAAAAATTAACATTGGGCTTATGGAGTTTAAAATCAAAACAAAAGAATTGTAACAGCTGTTAAATCAATCAATGAACTGTCAAAGTAATACTCACGTTGTTTATGATTATTAACATGTAGTTTCCTGAGAGCAGTGATTAATACTGTTGAGTGAAGATTACATATATAGAGTATTAAAATCAAAGAAAGGGACATTGAGCTATATAAATAACAACTGGAGGGATCTAAAAAATGTAGAAAAGAGGCAAATGAGTTTTTAAAAATCCGATTATCAGTAGGGGATAGTGGTGAAATATTATTCCAAGTCACCTAAACAATCTGACTGGCCTTCCCCGAGCAAAGCTCGGCCCCCATGTACTAATCAAAAACATCCATCTCAGTTACAAGCAACTTAATAATTTTTTAACTACAACTTTGGCAAACACATGATAACAAAATTTCAACTCTAATAATACCCAGTCTACAAATTGCAAAAATCAAAATTAATGGATTTCTATACAAATTAAATATCCCCGTAGCAGCAAACCTGCATACTCAGCGAATTTCCAATGCATATAATATTATCTTAATACCACATAAAGCCATATACAAATTTTCATTAATATACATTCATAAATAAACGATTTATGACATTTTAATTATTCTCCATAAGAATAACATGGCGGCTGAGTATGCAGGCTTGCTGAAATAAGGAACACTAAAAATGGGTTTTTATACAAATATCAATATAACTCAACTAGGTAAAGCCACATACCAAGTTCTATTAATTTATGTTCATAATTAAAGGGGATAACACGTTACTTATTCTCCATAAGAATGACATGGGGCTGAGTATGCAGGTTTGCTGCTACGGGAACTATCAGCCAAAAAATGGGTTTTTGTGCAAATATCAATATATCACAATGAAATGTGAACAGAGTACTATGAACTCTGAAACATTTATTTTTATGTAAGAACATCTTTTTGGCCCAGACGATCTTATAGACTATTTTAATTAAAATAATATATCAAAATACATTCGTTCATATTGTTCTCAAAATTTATTTTTATATAACATATTTGTTGATAACATTTGCATTTTTTGTAGCATTTAAGAATGTTATTTTTTGTAACAACTTTTATTATGAAAGTTAATCTTAAATCCGTTTTAATATTAATTTGTGTACCGGTACAGGGTGATTGATATGTGTTTGCAAGCTGTTTTTCTCTAAAAGTATAAGAGCTCTTAAGAAAGTTGAAATAAATCTTATTTGGTTTTTCGTTCTGCATAATTTGGTGATTCTAAACTGTTGATTTTATTTGCCATTTCTCCGATGTTTCAATTCTTTAAACTCCATATTTTTGAGGTGGTTTCGGTTAGAATACGCAGTTTTAATACGGTTGTATTATTATCTCTTTTTAAATCACCATAACCATTTAACAAATATTTACGTAAACTTATTTGAATGCAATTTTAATTTAAAGATTTGTTGTTGATGTAGGCAAAGTAGACGGTTGCCAATTCAACATACCTGTTACTTATTTACGTTTGATATTCTTAATTACCGTAATACCCTTATTATTGTTTTATTGTTATTTTATGGCAAACTCATTCTTGAAAAATGTTTAACTAATACTATTTTGCATAAAACACATTACAAATTATACCGTAACTATCTCTAAAACCGCTAACCTTATGAAAACAGATAAAAGAGTACAAATTTCTTAAAACTGTGTATTCTACCCTAAGTAATCACAAAAGTATGGTTTTCACAAAAAATAAATTAAAGTAGGCCGCCATATTTGACAAATAGCTGATAAAATCAAAATATCAAAATCACTAAATTAAAAAGAATGACTAATCCAGGGAAGTCGCAATTTCACAAAAAGCGTTGTTTAGGTTATTCAATACAATAATTATATCAATATTGCATGGATAAAGAGCTTGCCTTTAGAACATATTTTTAGGTCGGGAAACTTTTAACCAGTGTTTTCTTTTTCATTAATTAGATGAAAAAAACACGAGATAACGATTTGAATACTGCAAAATACCACGAAGAATGGTAAACAAATATCAGTGCACTGAGGATATAAACTCTTTTACAGCGTATCTGTTTATCCTCAACCAATAAACCACAGTTGATTGCCGCCGCAAATTGCACACATAAAAGAGAAGAATGCTTATTTCAGGAAGCTTTTCAGGTTATATTTCATTTTAGTAATGGTTATTGCTTAAAAAGTACACTTACATCATATTACTGGATGTTATTGTTAATGTTAAATCCAAATATCACTAGTTCCTTCAGATCAATCCAAGTAAGTTGTATATACCTATATCTCTGTTCATGAAATACTAAATTATTAATAATTTTAATGTTTACACTTTAGTGAACACTGTAGTTTTTAAATATGTTTTTGACATACAAGCTATATGAACTAGTTTTTCATTAAATGTTTAAGATTAACTAGTAAATTCGATAGATACAATGCGTTAAGTTTGAGTAACCGACGGTAACCTGTAGGAATAACCAATAACAATGTAATACCTCACTGAAAATATCACAAATTATGAAAATGATGAGCTTTTAAATGTTTCACAATACAGCTAAAAAGTCACAAAATCACAAAACTGAACAATAATAAAAATTTGTTTATTAAGGTTACATTTTATGTTTACGTTTTGATGTTTACTATACACGAGCATAAATCAAAAACTTGAGGAGTTCATCAGCTGTCTAGTGAAAATCATCGAGTTGGGATTTCGATGCAGCCCTGTTTGCGGTGGTTGGCACCTGGTTTGCGCATAACCCCCCCCCCCCTGCAGTAACATCCCCCCTGGTTTGGCAGTAATACCATTCCTCCTCCACGTGTATTAGTACAGTCAGTCTAGTCTACCAATACGTATCTTTCTGTCAAAACATGCATTTAGATTATTTTGGTTAACGTTTACATTTGTGCTATTCGTCGAGACGCTCGGGACTTAGGAGAGCGATATGCGGTTAAGCGGCAAGTCATTTAACAATTTAGGCCAAATAATCAGCTGGAATAACACGAGCGGAAGCGAGCTACGCATCTACACTCTCGTGATCGTCTTCGCTCGCCTAGACTCAGCATCAACGTCAAACGTGAATATCATTAGTCCAAATAACCAATCTTAATTAATACCGTCAATATTCGTTCATTTATAACGGCTTCATATTATTTCATCGAACAGCTGGCTTATAATTGAAACAAAGCGTGAAACATATCAGAAGTCATTACAGTCATGAGAATTGTTTAATTGATTGTATGCAACCGTTCGAGGGGAATAGTGGTGGGATATATTCACTATCTCTCTCACACTACCTCCCCTACATGCCAAGCACTGTGAACAGGTGTAAGCTGTTTGTTGTAAACAAAACATACTATAAATTCCACCAAAACGGAGACATTTACATTTAAACAAACTTAAAACGACGGAGTATCATTTAAGAAACTTAAAATGACAAAATTATAAATCTGACAATTTTGGGGAGTATTTGAATGTTTCAGCTTCAAATTTGTATAAATCCCATGACCACAAGTTACCTGGTTTTCTCAAACTAAGGCCGAGTTCCTGTTCAACATTTCTCGCATATGAATTACATGGGAAAATTTGATGACTTTATACTTTATATCATTAAACATCAATATTAAAGGGAGAAAATAGAAATCTGTCAATTTTGGGGAGTATCGGAATGTTTAAGATTCAAATTGGTACAAATTCCATGACCAATTCTTGCCTGGTTTTCTCAAACTAAGTCCGAGTTCCAGGTCAAACTTTCATGGGGAAATTAAAGGACTTTATATTTTATATAATTAAACAAACAATCTTAAAGGGAGAAAAATTTAAATCTAACAATGTTGGGGGTATCGGAATGTTTAAGATTCAAATTGGCCCAAATTCCATGACCACTTGTTGTCTGGTTTTCTCAAACTAAGGCCGGAATCCTGGTCAAAAATGTTCCCATATGAATAAACAAATTGAATAAATCTTCATACTTTGTATCACTTAACGAACATAAAGGGAGAAGATGATAAATCTGAAAATTTTCAGGAGTATCGGAATGTTTAGGTTTCTAATTGGAACATACTCCATGACTACACGTTGCCTGGTTTTCTCAAGCTAAGGCCGAATTCCTCAAAATTCGGGATAGAAATTCTCCCATATAAATAACATGAGGAAAATTTAGGACTTTATACTTATCGTTTAACTATCTTAAGAGAAGAAAATGATAAATCTGAAAATCTTTGGAAATATCGGAATGTTTAAGCTTCAAATTAGAACAAATTCCATGACTACACGTTGCCTGGTTTTCTCAAACAAAGGCCTAGTTCCTTCAAAAATACTATCCCATTAAAATAACATGGAGCAATTTTTTAATTTACAATATTTTTAAAACTAAAAAGGTATTTTTTAGTTTTACATTTTTCTGTTAACCTGAAGAGTAAAAGCTTTAAAATGGCTCATTGATTGTCAGAATCTGTTGAAAATAACGATGTTGTGGGCCGAAAAATAAATTCCTTAGCGAATTAATATACAGGGTAGGGCAAAAGTCTGGAATATACTTAATAACTCCTGAACAACTGCCCAGAATTTAATAAAACTTAGTATTTCTGTATTTGATATTGTTGCCCACATTTAGACGTATTTGACGGATCTTTTGCATGCCTAGGGGACGGCCCACGGATAAGTCATAAAATTATTAAATAGAAGCCTATGTCGAGTTATACCTCTTATCCAATAAATCACATTCTTAATAAATCACAACAGTGCAACTTCAGTTGCAAAGGGTTAACCCAGTCAAAAATTACAGCTTCTGAAAATATTCTATATTTTCTTAGTTTAAAACAGCTGGCTTTAATATGTTGATTTTAAATCAGCTGTCTGATGACACGTGTATAATTTTTGTTCACCTATTTCAATTTAAATTTGTATTCATATTTTAAATTAAATCAGACAGCTGATTTAAAATCAACCAAACAAAGTGAGCTGTTTAAAACTATGGGCATATTGAACACTTTGATAAGCTGTAACTTTTGACTTGGTTGACCCTTTGCAACCGGAGTTGCACCGTTATGTTTTATTACAAAATACCTTTAAAACTAGGTATACAATGCAGTTGTCTGCTTGCAATATTGAGCGGAGCGAGTATTACAAACAGCTGATAGTAACAGTCTGCATTTAAATTTGATCCATATAACAGCTGTATAATCAACACACAGTAAACAAACCAAATAAAATATTTCTCCTATTAAAATAACATGGTAACTTTAAAGGGCTGTAGGGCAGAACCCTTATGTCCGATTTGGACCATTTCAGATTTATACCTTCCCATAGATGGTTACTATGACCGAGCAAAATTTCGTGAGGATCACTCCAGCCGTTCAGGAGGAGTACGTGTAAATAAAAAGCCAGAGTGTAGTATAGGAGCTCCGCTCAATGAGGCATAACACGACATAGGCTTCTCATTAAAGATTTTATGACTTCCTCCATGGACCGTCCCCTGGTCATGCAAAAAATCAGTCAAATACGTCTCGATGTGGGTGACAATACCAAATACAAAAACACATGTTTTATAAAATGCTGGCCAGTAGTTCAGGAGTTATTAACTATATTCCAGACTTTTGCCCAATCCTGTATAAGATAAGCAATCAATAAAATGTATCTGCTGTCGGTTATTACAATGAGGGGTTATTACAAATTCAATTATGTTGAACTGTAAAACGTTTAACATCAATTATGCCAAATGCAATCAATTCATTCAACAAAGTGCTTTATGTAGACTTACACAAAGTACATTCAATTAGGTCATTAGGTCGAGGCCACGTCATCAAGATTTGTGTTACTGCAAATCTCTTTCCACGAGCTTCCATTGTTCAAAAACATTTTTGTTAAGGTTGATTTTGTATATGGATATTAATCGACCTAATAAACAACCAGCCTAATTTTGTATAGTATATTATTTATATAAGATATTTAAAAACATGTTGACAAATTACAAACTTTAAAAAAGAAAGACAACAATCCACATCCCTGCAATATATAACAACCACAACAAGCACAAAATTAATTTTCCTACAATTTGTATTACTTTTTGTTTTCAATACAGGTTCCAGCCGTATCTGTGTTTAATGTTCATTATCGTCTAAACCACAGTTCGGTTTACCAACTAATCAATAACGACCGCAGAATCAGCCAATTATGGAGCTGATTGTACAGCAATCTTAGACCAGCAGACTGCAATATCATACTTGGTTAGTAGTTTAGTTGACCATTATCAAAACGGTCTTTACATAAAACATTTAAACGGTTTATATATAAATCCCGGTTTTTGGTAGTAATTAAAACGTATCTTTTTATTGTCGTTGGTGTCTTGTTGGGATGTTCCTGCATTAAAAAAAGGTTTACTGACTTATGAGTTACATTTTAGTATTTAAACATAAGAAACATACTTATATCCTACAAAATGAACCTGATATCAATCTAACCTTCCACATCTCCTGTTTGGCAGCAATTCAGAGAGAGATCTGTGGAGTTATATGATAATAACAGCATATATTTTCGGTTATGTATAATATATAATTTTATAACATATAAATAATTTCTTAAGTAGCATAATACGTGTTGTTACAATTACAGGATAAAATCAAATACATATCATAACACTACAAATCTTAATATATAAAACAAAGTGGTGTTAGTTACAAATTTTATAACTCAAGAACGGCTGAACGGATTTAAATGAAATTTTGCACACGGATAGTTTATTACCAGGATTAACACATAGGATTATTTTTATCCCGGAAAATGTTAATGGCTCCGCCCCTTTGGCTTTTAAAGTTGTCATGTTATTCCTTATGGGAACATGTTTTTACCATTTTCTGCTTTTAATTAATAAACAGATAATTTTTCGATAAAACAGCTGTTTATATAAACAACTTTTAATGTTTACATGTTATTCCTTATGGGAACATGGGTTTATTAGGAGTATATCTAAACATACTTTAAAATCATAAATATATGTTCACTATGGAAATAAAAAACATACTTGAATGGCAACTATCATAATGGAAATAAAAAACTACTTGAATGGCAACTCAAACTCTTTTTTCGATAGGCGAGTGAATGTAGCGAACGAGCTCATCTGGAAGGCAAGTGAGTGAAGCGATCGAGCTAATCCGGGAGGCGAGGGAGCGAAGGGAACGAGCTCATATTGAAAATGAACGGGTATTTGTTATAAACAAATTCAAAGACATTAGGACAGGACAACGTATGTCGGGCCAGCTAGTAATAATATATAATCATATAAAAACTCGCAGTGCCATTGTTGTAGTTGGTTGGCTCAGTTTTATCCGTTCACCTTCTACGTCATTCGGATTATTGACCTAGTGCTTAATATAAACACAAAGGAAATGAACGTAAATCTTCTAAAGAAAAAAAAGTACTTTGAATCATAGTGAAAACTATGCAAACAATCATGAAATTGCCTTATATTTAACAGCTATAAGTCGATTCACATTTATGTTAAATGTTATAGCGGCACATTCATAATATAGTAATTTCTTGGTATTTGTTATTTACGGAATTTTTGTGGACATTTTCTATCATTTATTAGTAAAAAGGTTTCATGACGTTTCAGGATCTGGAATCTGATTCTGTCTTCAGCTGCGAACTGAAGGTCAGATTCCAGATCCCGAAATGTCGTTGAAACTATGTTTTTTACTAATAAGTGATGGAAAATGTACTCAAAAATGTCGTAATTAACATAAACTTGCAGTCACCAACAATTAATTTTAAACAAAGTATTGGTATTTGTTTAAACATTTAAAGATATTTTAAGCTTATTAGCTACCATACCTGTGCCAACGAGCTGTAGAGCAAATGAACCTCTATTTTTGTTTAGTTATTTTAGAAGGATCATTGTGTGTGAACGATCTGTAGTGTAAATGAACCCATGATATATTTTATTTAATGTTTAGGAGGGTCGTTGTGTCAACGATCTGTAGCGTAAATGAACCCTAACCCCTAAACCCCTAACCTACATAGACTAGTAGCTTTCGTTGTATTTTTATTGCATGAGTAAGATTTATTGAATGTGTTATTTATGTTGTTTAAATTAAACACATTTTAAATTTACTTCAGTGAAACCAACAAACTTCCATTAGTCTTATATGTACATTATAATGTATATATAGTTTGAAATCAATAGAATTGTAATTTTAGATGCAGGATAATCCAAAAAGGTCCCTGGTGACGTATAAATTGAAACAATAAAGCGTAAAGCACGTTCGAAAAACCTTTTGTCCTCTCGCAGGGCATTCATCAGCTAATGCATCTGCACTCTGACAATCGTAACTATACAGTTGCTACTTCACAGACAAACAAGAGTCGATAATTGTATATATACTTCTAGTCTTCGTTGTGGGTCCAATCATTTCTGGAAACGATGTAATTATAAAATGTCAACATATTTTTTAAGTAATTACTGCGAAACTTTAATCTATGCACTAACTGGTTTCAAAATAAAGTTACATTGCAAAGCCTTTAGAGAAATTTCAAAATAAACAAGTTTAATTTGAATGTCCACTGGAACGTTTTGCTGTAAATTTTAAAGCTATACATAGTTGTATGTTTAAAATATACTGCAAACACATTTACAAATTTGTTCCGACTTTATTCGAGTAAAACTGAGCAACTAATTAGCGTATTATTTCTGTCTTAGATCAAAATCTACAGCTATTGTAATTGCATAATATTTTATGAAGGTAACTAATTGAAGGGCTATAATAAACAAAATTCAACAACGATAAATTTTGAAGCTACAATTATTAAAATAACGTATTATTAAAATGTCTCTACAAACTTACATACTAATTACAAGTCTCTCGGACCAAACAGCATCGTTTAACTTTTAATTGCAAAAGAGTTGTAAATGTGAACTTTGAATATCAATATTTAACAGAGCATAATTTGTCAGGAAACTCAGAGACTTCTCCTCTAATAAGGAAATTCCCATAAGAAATCAAGTTACGATCGTGTTAAGTGAGAGTATTTGTTTGGTTGTAAATTGAGTAAATTATAACTTATAATCCCTCACTATGTCTGACTTTGTTGTACGGAGGATAATCCTTGACTATCCGCTACACACGGTAACAGTTGTCTTCACTCTCCCATCATATCCACGCAAACCGTGTCCACCGACTGCACACCAGTGTGTGTTTCAGCCTTCAGACGTAGCCTTTTCCAACGAGTGCAGCGGTAGAGAGTACAGTATATTCCGCATTGTCGGAAATTCCTGGGCAATATATTATGCGTTCCGGTGAACGGTTCTGGCCCATTTCGGCTTTAATGTGGTTGGCTTTACGGGAAGGCGAAATGTTGTTTAAAAACATTTAAAAATGATATCCCTATTTGCATCCTTGAATACTGTCATGATTTAATTTTTAGTGAGTCCATAAAATGAAGTCTAAAACCATAAGCAAAGCATGGATATGCAAAGCTATGAAAAATTTTAAGCACCTTGGGTAGCAGTTGAAGGAAACTGTAAAGCATAAAGTCAAATCATTACTTCACGTAAAACTTGTGGATACTTATAGATACTTACGGCTAAATCACTTAACGCCAAATGTTTATTAGAAGTCGTATGCGTTGGTATGCATTTTATATTGTAAGCGCATTTCAAAGTATTAAGTTTGAAACGTTTTACGAAGCTAGTAAATCCTGTCATTAGTTTTGTATCGGCATTTGAAGATTAATTTTTTAAATTAATCTTCAAAAATTAATTTTGAGGATTAATTTTTTTTTTTTTGGGTTCAAGTTATTTTTGTTTTCCAGAGAAATTTCACTCTAAACGGCGAACACAAACACGATATATTGCTAAATATAGTTAATATTTCCATGAATGAACGTTGATTGAAAGGTTGTGAACTTTGAATAATTCCACAATTTAATATTTGCTCTTCCAAAGATGGTAAACAGGTCTTTGAAAGCCATCTCTGTGTTTTTATCAGTCCAGAACTGCGATAGTGATATTCGTTTACTACATTATTAGTGAATTTCCTATGGAAAGTGAACTATTAGCATGACCCGCACGGTGAAACTTAAGCCCGGGACCACCATAGAAGTTCCTAACATGACCCCCTGAACACATTTTGAGGGGTCGTTCAAAATTGTATATATGTATATATATATATGTGTGTGTGTGTGTTTGCACTCTGGTGGTCACATTTTTTGTCCTATTTACTTCAAATTTGGTAGGGACATTCCTTTCTGTAATCAGTTGGACAAATTCGTTGGGCAAAACAATCGGAAAACTCTAAACCCCTTTTTTGGGGATTAATCTTTCAAATTTTGAATTTTTGGGCTCCAAAAGGGTCATAAAAGCCCCGGATGTAAAATTAATCCATGTATAAAGATGGGAATTAGTGAGGCGAAACTTTTAAGCCCTCTTCCGTCATTCTAGCATAACTATTTACCAAGTTACAGAAGAGAATGTGTATTGACCAAACACAGTACGTTGTCTTATGGGGGTTTTACATTAGAAAAGCCAGTTATTCATTTGTTGGTGTACTTTCATCATCCCCAGCAAACTCACGCCTACTTTAAAGCCTGAACGGACCTTCTCCTAACCTTATAATGCGCAAAATTGTATTCCCAGCATTACAGGTAAATGAAACCAGGAGCATCAGAACAGCCAAAAAATCAATGTTTTCAGATGTCAATGAAATTGAATTAAATGTATGTTTTCACACAGATTTTCAGTTTTAAAATTTGTTATGTGGAAATTCACTTCCCTCACGTCAGCGTGCTGCGTGCGAACTCGTTTAAATTAAAATAATTTACTCATAGGGAAATGAGTTGACATTTTCCTCAGTATAATTTATGAAACTAAGCCTCATTACATGACTGACCAATCTCCAGATGACAGAAACTATTAGGCGTCATACTAATTAGAAAACTAAGTTCAACAAAACTAATTAACCATAATCCCAATTGCATTACAGAACTTAGCAAATAATCTTACCTGACAGAAACATAAATTACATACAAACCAAAACACACTCATAAGGGAATTGTTAAGCTTACAGGTATTATCTTAACTATGCGGCTGGGTTGAATTAGGCATAACTAGGCTACTTATTGTCATTTTACTTCAATCGGTTTGTGAAATTGAAACATTATCTTTATACTTATTTGTATAACATAATAATTCTTTGTTTTGAGACAGTTAATTAGGTGTATGGACCATTACCAATCATAAGTGGTCAGGTAACATCTGCACTGTTCGAGTATTAGTATAATTTTTACTATCACTTTTAACGGCGCTGCTCAGCAATTTTTCATAGGATTTTTTTGACTTGAGCATTGTTGGAAGCATAACAAAATAAGAATACCTCAATCGCAGCAAACCTGCGTACTCAGCGAATTTATAATACTGTAGTAGTAGTTTAATAGTTTGGTTGTAGTAAATACTGTAGTAGTAGTAGTTTATACAGTTTATACAGTTTACTGTAATGAGGACAAAACTAGGGTTTGCATGAAAATATAATAATATCACAACCACATGAAAGAACATCCCAAGATTGATCAGAATATATTCATAAATAAGGGAGATATAGGATTTTATTTATTCCCCATAAGAATAACATTGGGCAACAAAATATCAAAACGATTCCATAGACTATGAACTTAAGTTTATTGTTGCGGGGGTATTTTATGTGAATATTAATATATCACAACCATATGAAGCCATATACCAAGTTTCATTAATATATGTTCATTAACGAGCAATACATGAAATTGTACTATTCCTTACTAGCTGTTATTAGCCCGTCAAAAATGAAGTATTAAAACTAAAGAAGTATTGTTCCGTAGTTATAAACTAAATTTAAAGGCTTAACAATTTATATTTAAAAACTAGTTTTTAATTGCATGTAATAAAATGGGAATACACCGTGCAAAATTTAAAGGTGTTATTGTAATACAAACCACCATAATGCATATTAATATATTTGTTAGAACGTGTCTAAATAAAAAAATTGTGTTTTCACAAAAGACATTTTACGACTTCACGCAACAGTCCAAAAGGGTTTTAAATCGTTAAGTTTAAAGTTTGTTGTTAGTTTTGTTTTGAACGTTGAATCAGATACATTTTGGTGTCACATCAAGCCAAATGTTTTTCTTAAAACTGCGGGTAAATTTCATTAAATGTTTAAAGTGTGTCCTTTGGATTAAAATTTGTAATACAAATTAACCTAACTACTTTCACTGCTTTTATGACTAAATTAAAAAAAATAAGTCTACATATTTACCAACATTTAATTGTACTTCAGTAGTGGCCACTTAGGAGTTTCAGCTCATTTGATTGACAGCTTCCGGTCATGCGATGTATGTATGACGTATCCGATGACGTATCTGACGACGTCATGGTGACGTCATGGTGTGGGGGTAGGTCAAGGACACCTGAATGAATTTTTAAAAAGCTATCTTGCACAAGTTTGAATCGATAGCTTTGTTTAATAAAATTTATCAAAAGAAAACTAACGAATGAAACCTGTGCAAGATAGTATCTTTACATACAATATACAACATAAAATTATTGAGACATAGCTGTCTTGGCTCGTTGCAGTTCAGTTTCTAAATCGTGAAGTTTAGACCAGGCATCGTTATACATTTCCCACACATCATCACATGTAGGCTGCGAGGAGAAACAATCGTCAACCATCTGGAGGTGTTCTAGTTATTCCTTCAAGATAATATCATACGAACGGGGTTGGTGTGACGACTGCTGCGACAACGATGACTCAAAATGATCATCTATTGCAGCGTTCTCTGATGATAATTCTAAATGATCATCTATTGCAGCGTTCTCTGAAGCCTCAGCAATTGCATACAGCTCCTCATCAGTAAAGTCTGGTCCCCATGCGTTGTTGGTGGCACTCATTTTAGCGATGTGTACTGGGCGAGAGTTGAAAGTATAATGACATAGCATAACAGTGCATGATGGGAACCCACTGTTTCCCCCACCACACAACCATCCATATTCGTTAAATAAAAGAACCATTAGATCAAACCCCAACAATATCCACTGTACATGCTGTAGTTGAGTGTTTACTGTTGTACTGTGAAGACCGTAGCTCCAATGTCACAGTTTTACAGAAATATGAGGAAGGTGTATTTCAGTAACCCAATTGACACCACCTTCCATTTCTCTAACGATGAAGACAGAAGAAATACGTTTTTACTGGATTGTATGCGGTTCCGTCAAAGAATAATCAACGCTGAACAACAATTGGCCAGTTGTCTGCTACACAAAATACATCATATGAATACTTGCACGAGATTAAACCATCGTGAATGTATTATCTTTACACATCAAATAAACTTACAAACGTTACAACATCCAACAAAATTGCAAAACCAATGTTTGTCAACGTTGTAAAACTGCCTTATATAACCGAAACACAAATAATCCGTATGATAGTTTTGTAAAACTGCTATGAATATTTTACAAGACCACTAAACATAAATAACCTTTATGAAAGTTATCAAAGTTATTTAAGGCTTACTTACTTACAATATCAACCAGGGTTTTTATCAACCAGGGTTTTTATCACTGTCACGATCTGAAAAACATGATTAAATATCTCAGTTTAGGTTCAAAGTATACCCTGTGCATTTAATACGAAATAATCCCACAAAGTAGAGAGTATAAGGATTATTTGTGTTTGGTTATATCGCAAAATATTTATATAGCTAATAACAACTATAAGTTCTTGTTTCGAAAGTCAGCAACATCATCTAAGGTAAATTACAACCTTAAGTTACAACTTCCAACGAGTGAATCCTACCAACAGTTTGGTTAAAAATTACAAAAACACAGACTTACAATATCTACCACGGCTTTTATTATTGACACGACTAAACATGTTTAAATATTACAGTTTAGGTTCAAAGTTTGTCTTTGCATTTAATAAGAAACAACCCTACAAAGTAGAGATCGAAACAAAAACTCATAGTTGTTAAACTAGCGTTATGAATATTGTACAATATAACTAACACAAATAACCTTTATAAAAGTTAGCAAAGTCATTTAAGATAAAATGAAAGATGTTAAAACGGTTCAAATATTCTTTAAACTTCTTTGTAGATTTCAAAATATGAACAGAATGTCTGCAGTCGCGATAAACCTTGAGTCAAGGTCCCCAGACGGTAGTCCGCGACTGCACCAGTTGTATTACTGCAATTAATGGGTGTGGTGCACTCCAAGGCGACCTTCCAGCCCGTCCACCTGAGTACAACTAAATAATCGGTGGGCGCGGTGCAGCTCACATCCTTCTCAACCGTTGTTTATTTGTTTTGCTACCCATATATAATGCAAGAAAAACATGCATCGATACCAGTCTTCTCCAGATTATCTGACAACCTGGTCCTGGCTTACCTCTGTGTTCCCTGTGTGTTTATATAATATTATTAATCTTTCAGTCTTTACAAATTGTTTTCAATACTTTTCAGCAGTTATACTTTAGCGCCTGCGTCCAGTTTCAATCTTTAAAACTTGTGTGTCTTCATACCTCCGCTTAAAACTTTTGTGCGTTGTTTGTATTTTTAAACTGTTACTTTTAAGCTGTTAGCCTTTAAAATATCTCTTTAATACAGTTTTCAGCAGTGTTATACTTCAACGCCTGCTTGCAGTTTCATTCTTTAAAACCTGCGTTTTTTCATACCTTCGTTTAAAGCGTTCATCCTTGTGACTTTACTTGTATTTCTTCAACGCCTGCGTGCAGTTTCATCCTTCAACACTTGTGTTTATTTATACTTGAAGTTTAAACGTGTAACTGTATAATATTTACTTATGAATATGGAATGTGTCCCATCCACCTCCTCCTCAACCGATGTTGCTGTCTGCGAGCGGAAACCTACCAGACCATCAATAATTTCTCCAACACCTCGTCCCGTGTCTAACAGCGTTGCAGCGACAGGGGCTAGGAAACTTCCCGAGGCTACGCTCCACCAGCTGCAGCCCGAGCGGAGGAAGTATACCATGAAGGAACTGGGGCTGGACCTATCATCCGAAGAAGAAGACGAAGAATCAGTTGTATCAGTACTTCCACCAAAAAGGCCTGCAACTATTTTAATTCAACCCCAGCACGCTATGTTTACTTGCAAACACAGGTTTGTTAAAGGCGGTAACAAAGGGAGTGTTTGTGGTAAGAAATGCATTAAAGGTAAAAACCTATGTTCAGTACATCTAAAAAAAGCCGTTGTGTCAACCAAAGTAGAAGGTAGCGGTGGAGAGCACACCTCCAACGCTATGACTAAAACTTTGACTGAAACAACAGCCAAAGTAAAAACTCTTGAAACAATCGTGCTGGGTTTGATGAAAAACACAAAATCCCCATCACCGATGTGTGAATCGAAAGAAACTCAAACGGTGTGCGAATCAAAAGAAACTCAAACGATGGACAGTGCTTCAACCACTTGTAGCGGGCCCACTCAAAAATTTAAAAAGAACATAAAAACTAAAATCCAAAAAATCAGAATCTATAAACTGAACCCAGACGAAACTTACGTATTGTTAAGGTACAAAGACGGGATGCCTATTGTACGATCTAATAAGAACCGCCTATATCAAATACCTTTACCAAAGTATATGAGAAGGCCCATACCTAACAACCGATGGGCGTTAGTGTGCGATGCAGAACTTCCTCAGATGGTTTGGCAGGAGGTTTAAATACGTTAAACAAGCTACAATGTGCTATTTATGTAGCTTGGTGTAACCGCTTCAAAATCATTCTTCCAAAATAAAAACTTGGCATCTTGTTGTAAACCTTAACAAACAATAACAGAATTTTCAAAAAGAGTCTCAACCCAACCCTTCAATTATTAAATTCTGTCTTGTCTAAAGGGGGAGGGGGCGTTAAATAATAAATGTATTACTTGGACTAAAGTAATATATTTATGGTTTAACGCTTAACCCCGGGGAATATTTTCTATCAACTTACCTTAAAAACTGGTATTTTAATAGAGAATATTTCAACAGTTCCCAAGCCACTGTAAAGACAAGTTTTTACAATATTTTAAATTCGGAAATGAACGATGCAACGTGTGTGTGTGTGTGTGTGTGTGTGTGCGTGTGTGTGTGTGTGTGTGTGTTTATCAGGCATATCACCAATACTCAGTATAGCTCTTGCGCCTGCAAGTAGCTAAACACAATTCTGTAGCGTGGGTGTAACTCGTGCAGTATTGTACAATACACAGGCGACGCCGTGCTGGCTGGATCGGGTTTACCACGCGTTAAATACGTGTTTGTAAGTCTCCACATACATCAGCTGTTACCCCCACCCCAAATCCGCCCTATAAAAGCAGATCAGCATTGGAAGAGATTCACACTTGGTTTTGGTCATTCGTACAGACAGCATGGTAGCATTAGCTCTTAGTGTTTGCACGACATGTTTGCACCATTTTAGTTACTAACCTAACACTTAATATTTAACATTATTCGTTTGAAACTCTATGGAAGTATATATAACAGAGGTTTGGTAACCGTGAAAGGTTTCGCCACCAACGCTTGAAACTGTAATCAAGTATATATAGCGTATTTACTAAATTGTTTTGTTCAATGTTTAGTAAAACAAAAATCCTTGCTGCTAAACCGAGACAGGCACCAACTGCATCGCAGACCAAAACACAGATGTCATCATACGATTCCATCCTTTCGAGACTTGTGGACACGCTGTGGGGTTCGAGATGCAGTAAAAGATATTGCCAGAAACTCTTTGTGAAGTAATCATGGCAAAATCGTTTATTAACCAGATAACCGTTGAAGGTTTAATCTCGTTAAGAGTTGTGTGAAACCAAAACGAGGTATAACCACAACTTAAACATTTCGTCTGAAACTCCTTGAGAAGTAATTGAGGACGAAAATGTTAATTCTGTAAGGGATAACTGCTAAGGTTTTAGTCCCTGACTCGCATGAAACCATCATACCAGGTCTATATTGCGAGTCACCTGTTTATTATTGTGATTATTATTATGTTTAACTGTCTGTATGTTTTGCCCGCACAGACTACGGTCAGACTGCAACTCTCCAACCAATAGAGGAATGGGAAACCTTCCGAGCGCAGACCGAACACAGCTGTCATAATAAGATTCCATCCTACCAAGATGTGTGACCACGCTGAGGGATTCGAGATGCAGTAAAAGATATTGCCAGAAACTCTTTGTGAAGTAATCATGGCAAAATCTGTTTATTATCGAGATAACCGTTGAAGGTTTAATCTCTTTAACAGTTGTGTGAAACCAAAACGAGGTATAACCACAACTTAAACATTTCGTCTGAAACTCCTTGAGAAGTAATTGAGGATGAAAAGTTAATTCTGTAAGGATAACTGCTAAGGTTTTAGTCCCTGACTCGCATGAAACCATCATACCAGGTCTATATTGCGAGTCACCTGTTTATTATTGTGATTATTATTATGTTTAACTGTCTGTATGTTTTGCCCGCACAGACTACGGTCAGACTGCAACTCTCCAACCAATAGAGGAATGGGAAACCTTCCGAGCGCAGACCGAACACAGCTGTCATAATAAGATTCCATCCTACCAAGATGTGTGACCACGCTGAGGGATTCGAGATGCAGTAAAAGATATTGCCAGAAACTCTTTGTGAAGTAATCATGGCAAAATCTGTTTATTATCGAGATAACCGTTGAAGGTTTAATCTCTTTAACAGTTGTGTGAAACCAAAACGAGGTATAACCACAACTTAAACATTTCGTCTGAAACTCCTTAAGAAGTAATTGAGGACGAAATGTTAAATTCTGTAAGGGGTAACTGATAAAGGTTTTAAATCCCTGACTCGCGTGAAACCAACACACAAGGTCTATACCGCAAGTCTTTTTATTTGTTTTCTATTGTTTATTATTTACTATGCACAACAAATTGTTAAAAACATAAAATCTGTTTAAACATTATATGATCTTTTAGTATTACATATAGTGGCCATAATATGTAATACTAGAAACATATATCTTGCTAAATATATAGATTAAAAAAAAAAATAAAATTATATTGGAAAATATAAAAAAATAGTAGGGGGATTTGTGGGAACCTGTAACAGTTTACGTTTTATAAATAAAGTAATAACACTTAAGGGGGAGGGAGTGTTATTTGTTTATGCGTTTCTTTCCTTTAACGAGGACTTAAACTAGTGACGAATAACACTTAACCCCGGAGAATATGTTCAAAGATTGTTTAGTCAAATAACACGCTTTGAAGATATTTTAGC
The DNA here is from genome assembly GCA_963675035.1 of Allygus modestus. Taxonomy (NCBI): domain Eukaryota; kingdom Metazoa; phylum Arthropoda; class Insecta; order Hemiptera; family Cicadellidae; genus Allygus; species Allygus modestus. Next base: position 79,283,491 of record OY776116.1, read on the forward strand.
CATTCCCAAGCCATGGCAGAGTGTTAAAGCGATTGTGATTAAATATTTGAGTGATACACTAAAGACCGCATAATTATGTAATATTAAAAACAAGAAATACATTTACCTGCTCTTTACAAAAACATTTAGAAATATTAAATGGATTTTACTTAGACTTCTATCTATTATATTCTCTCTAAACTAAATATAAACCATGAAACCCTTGAGCTGATAAACCTTATTGTTTCTTATTATTGGGGATGAAGGGCGTCCTTGACCTAATTAAATATTATTAACCATTTAATTAACAATAACTCTTTTTATTGCACCGTCATTACTATTTGGTGGAGGGGATTGACTATAAAAGCTGTGTGCATCGTGTTGCACGTATCACTCGCAGTCTTGCCCTTGCAAGAAACATGTCGGTTCAAGTTAATGAAATCTCGTCATCATCAAACACGTCTGTAATGTTTGACCAGGATGCAAGAACTAATGCTAACGGACCAATCCAGGAATGTGTTGTTACTGGTACCATTCCGTTTAAAGATCTTACTTTCCTAGAACTGTTAAATAGGTTATGTTCTCAGACAAATACGACAATAGAACATGTTGTCGTAGATGATCTTTTGGATGATTAATATCATTACAATTCTTCCTCTTTGTTTAGGAAAATTTGATCCTCTTATTATTGTTAAGAACATAAGAGGATCAAATTTTCCGCTTTATTAAGTATGTCCTTGACCCAGTTAAATAATTAATTCACTCTAACCCTTCTTTTATTTTAGTACCTATTAAAACTTTACAGTATATGCTGTAGAATGTAAATAGGTTGCCCACACTTACCTAGATATTTTACCTTAAATATATTACACTAAGTCAATGATATGATTCAAATGGTGGGGGTAAGCGGGTATATAAGAGGCGCTTTGGAACATAGTTATTAGTCAGCTATGAATACTCCGGCAGACGAATCCAACTCGAGATCTCTTAAAACCGAGAAAAACACTGCTAAACAGCGGAAAACAAGGGCGAGACTCAATGAGGGTTATCAACAATTAAGAAATATATTACCATCCATCCATCCAAAGGAATCAAAAATAGATACTATAAATATGAGCATAAAGTATATAAAAATACTTCAAACACAACTCCAAGAAGCGACACCTCAAAAATTTGAAGAACCGCAGGCTCCCTCAATTCTAAGACAACTCTTACACACCCATCCACCGTTTGAATCGGTCTTTCTGGAAGAGGACGACTTGGCGGTTCATCACTTCTTTGATGAAGAGCCCTCATCGTATAAACAACTGTTCCTTCTTGATGAGGATCAGGATGAATGAACAGTTTAACAAATTAAAGACCTTTGAATTACAGAGCGGGGAATAGATCAGTTTGCGGTCAAAGTGTGAATCGCGTACTGCTCTATTCCCCGTTTTGGGAGGTATTTCAGGCGTCCTTGACCCACCTACAAGATTTCTAAAAATTTTCGGATTGTATAGATTTGTTAAATAAAACACCCTTCCCTATCACTTGCACCCCCACCACTTATCTCCACCACCTGAATTGGGTATAAAAGGAGGTTTCCCATCAGTGGTGCATCCATTCTGCTAACATGGCGCCCACAAACAACGTCTTCCCGTCTAAAAATGATATCTTAGAAATTCTACACAACATTCCTATACAAATTAACGATGCCAATGAAGATAATTCAGTAAATGAAGATGATGATTCGTTTGGTGACCTTGAGTTACTAAGTGATATAGCTTCCAGTGAATCATACAGTGGAGAGATGGAGCAACTCGAGCTCTTGACGGACGATGACGATGATGCCACAGAGCATTATCAACAGTTGCTCTGTTTGGAGGACATGGACTTAGACTTTGATAATATTGAAACTCCTACAAGCGGTAGTAGCAATGGGTTGGTTTTTAGCGGGGAATTTAGTTGTCGGCGTCAATTATTCTATTGCGAAATGATCTCATCATCATCTTCATCATCAGATGAAACAGATTAATTTCTTTTTAAACACTGAACTTTAAACACAGAGGGGGGAATAGATCAGATTGTGGTCCAAGTGAGAATCACTTTCTGCTCTATTCCTCGTTCTGGTAATATGTTTAAATGACCTTGACCCACTGACAGGACTTGGAAAAATCTTATTGGCAAAATAATGGAGGATATATCATTTTATTACAACAATATTTCTTCCCTAACACTTACCCCCACCACTTTTATTTTACAGTGAGGGTAGAATCGCTGCTATATAAGCGCGATGCTGCAGATCAGAGTATCACTTTGGTTGCAAGCACCTACCATGGTATACATACATTCTATCACCTCAAAAATTGAAGCGGATATCTTCCTCCAACGTGTGTACCAACTTCTCATGGAGTGTCATAATGTGCATGTAAAAGGACTGGGCGTTCGTGGAAAAGAAGAAATTAAAATAGAAGTGCACCAAATCCCTTTAGCAAACGAGGTGTATTCTTTATTAGGAAAAGGGTATATTCTCTGTCTCTATTACACCAAACAATAAACATTATTAAAATAGAATAGTTTCTTTTTTACTTCAAAATACAGAGCAAGGAATAGATCGGTTTGTGATCCAAGTGAGAATCACTTACTGCTCTATTCCCCGTTTTGGCAACATGTCCACATGACCTTGACCCACTGACGAGACTTTGAAAACGTCGGTTAATATAAAATTGATATATACCCCTTCCCTACCAACTTCACCGCTACCTTTTTTTTTGTAATTGGGTATAAATAGAGGTGCATTAGCGGTGGTGTCATCTGTAGCAGGTTAACCTTTGAGGAAGACACCTCTACAACATGCACCGCTGTGATATTTGCGAAGATTCATTTAAAGACGAATGGCTTTTAAACATTCATAAAGAATTAAAACATAATTTGAATGAAATTGAACAAAACGAAGAAGAAGAATTAGAAACAATAGATCAAATGCTAGCTCAACACCAAATATCAAGACCAAGTGTTATTCACTATGCGCCTGGACCATCGGTGAATGTGGAATTGCACGCCCGAGCACTACCAGGTAACGTGGTAACCCATTTCAAAATAGACAATGCAAAACTACAACTAGGCGAATTTGTAAACAAAGCAAAAGCATTGGTAAAAAAGACCTTGGAAAATGAATTAAAAAGATTAAACTTTGTCAAATTTGGATTGTTACTGGATGCAGTGTTTGCTAATATTCAAAATGAAACATCACCAAGAGGATTTCTAACAAAAAACAGGACCATTATGTTTTCGTCAGATATTGAGTCAATCGTCAATGAATGTTTTGATGAACTTCTGACAAAATTACAAGAACATGAAGGAAGAGGTTCTGGATGGACTTTATTAAACATAACAGGGCTAGATGTAAGAGTGCATAAACATGGGTACGGAATTAGAGGAAGTAGCTACATCCCTCTACCACCAAAAATTATGAATACTATATCCTGTATCAACGTGCAAAATGAAGATAATGAATGTTTTAAATATGCTATGTTGGCCAAATATATAAAAAACAATGTGTGTAGACCTAGTAGAGAATATGAAGAGGTCCAACATAAGTATAACTTTCAGGGGATGAGTTACCCTGTTGCAATTAAAGATGTGTCTAAATTTGAAAAGCAAAATCCTGCAGCTTCTGTCAACATTTTTGGGTTGGATTCGTCAAACAATGTGTATCCCTTGCGCATAACACCGAATGAGCGCATAAATCATACAGATTTGTTATTGATTACTAAAGGAGATATATCACACTATGTATATATTAAAAAATTTGAAGCTCTTCTTTCGCAACAGTTATCCAAAATGCACGGAGAAAAAACAATTTGTAAAAGATGTTTTTGTCATGTAAGCAAACCATTAAGAAGGGGAGGTTCAGAATGGTTATTAGAACATCAAAGGTTATGTAGTGGAAACTATGAGGTGAGAATTAAATTACCACCTCTTAGCAGAGCATATATAACATTTGATAAAGTAATCCAACAATACCGTATTCCAGTTGTTGTGTATGCTGATTTCGAATCAACTTTACGTCCACTTGAAGTCCAAGAAGAGCAAGTTACAAGAAGAAGTCGATATCAGCAACATACCCCAAACAGTTATTGTTTATTAATCAAATCCACACTGTCCGAACAACATCTTGAAGAATATGGACTGACATCTTCACCGAAAATGTATCGTGGTGAAGAAGCGGCACGATACTTTGTTAATGATTTGTATGAGATTGCTGGAAAGGTTGAAGAACTGTACCGGAACGTTTTACCGATGTTACCTATGGAAGAAGATGAATTACAACAATATGCTTCGGCAACAACGTGTTATTTGTGTAATAACACATTCACACTTGATAACGTAAAAGTCCGTGACCATAACCATCTTACAGGAGCTTACAGAGGTGCAGCCTGTAACGCTTGCAACCTAAACTATAAACTTCCATCTTTTATTCCAGTTGTTCTGCACAATCTTAGTGGTTACGACTCCCATTTTATAATCCCGGAGTTAGGAAGAGATGATGGAGCAATAGATGTTTTGGCTACAACTATGGAAAAATTTATAAGCTTTTCTAAAAAGGTTGGTAAAATAAAACTAAGATTTGTTGATTCTCTCAGATTTATGCCTTTTAGCCTTATGACATTAACTAAAAACTTAAGAAGAGAAGATTTGATTGAAACATGTAAAATTGTACCTACTGATAAAATGGATTTAGCTCTTCGAAAAGGATTCTTTCCCTATGATTACATTGATGGACTGCATAGATTTGACGAAACAACACTTCCCACACCAGACAAATTTAAAAACAAACTTAATGATACAGAAATAGAACCTGAAGACTATCAACACGCATGTCGAGTATGGAACGAGTTGGATATGAAGACCTTAGGAGATTACTCAGACTTTTATGTGAAACTTGACGTCACTCTTCTTTGCGATGTGATAGAAGAGTTTCGAAACACTTGTTTTGCTGCATATGGTTTGGACCCTTTACACTCGTATACTTCTCCAGGATTAGCTTGGCAAGCTATGTTAAAAGAAACAAAATGCAAACTACAGCTTTTAACAGATATCGACATGGTTTTAATGGTTGAATCCGGAGTTAGAGAGGGATTGACTCAAAGTGTTACAAGACATGTTAAAGCCAACAACAAATACCTTCCCGACTATGATGAAGGAAAACCATCGGTATACTTAGGATATTTCGATGCCAATAACTTGTATGGATGGGCTATGTCAAACCCACTTCCATTTGACAATTTTAAATGGGTTGATCCAGACTCTATTGGTGATGTTTTACAAATCCAAAAACATGGAAACACTGGTTACATTTTGGATTGCGATTTTGAATATCCCGGACACTTACACGATCTTCATTACGATCTTCCACTTCTTGCTAAAACAGAAGTTTCTCCAACTGGAAATCATCCTAAATTGATGATGACTTTAAACAACAAACAACGATACGTAGCTCACTTTTGGGTTGTTCAACAAGCTATCGAATTGGGATTAAGTATTACAAAGATTCATAGAGTTTTGGAATTTTCCCAATCATGCTGGCTGAAACCTTACATTGATTCAAATACTACCAGAAGAGCAACAGCTACATCAACCTTTCAAAAGGATTTCTTTAAATTAATGAACAATGCAATATTTGGTAAAACACTGGAAAACAAAAGAAAACACAAAAATGTTAAACTTGTTACTAACCCAAGAAAACTACAGAAACTCGTACAGCAGCCAAACTTTGGATCATCTATAATTATAAATGAATACCTTGTAGCAGTATCTATGAAGAAAACAAGTGTGAAAATGGATCGTCCTTTGTATATTGGAATGTCAATCTTGGATATTTCTAAAACACATATGTACGACTTCCACTATAATAAAATGGTCGCGTTCTACGGAAGAGAAAATATCTGTATTACATATATGGACACTGACGCTTTTATATATCGCATACTAACACTGGACATGTATAAAGACTTACGTACATTTATTTACAAGAACGACTTTGATTTCTCCGACTACCCGAAAGATCATCCCAACTATGATAACGACAGAAACAAAAAAGTACTAGGCAAATTCAAGGATGAGTGTAATGGTGTTCTACTCGAAGAGATTGTTGCACTTATGTCTAAACTGTATTCTTTAAAACTATACAATGAAAAAGAGGAAAAAGAAAATAAGAATAGCTTTATTAAGAAAGCTAAAGGTGTAAAGAATTTGTATTTACAAAAGAAGGTACACTTTGAACACTACAAGCAATGTTTATTTGAAAATGAAGTTATGACAGCAACATTTAATACAATCAGAAGTTTTAACCATCAGTTGTACAGCCTAACAGAAGTTAAAAAAGCACTTTCCTCTAATGACGACAAACGTCACATTCTTCCAGACAACATAAAGACTTTACCATTTGGGCATTATTCTCTCAACCCTATTGACGAGTAACACTTTCATCGTCCTACATCCTTTTCCTTTCCGTAAAAATGGGGGAACACAGCAGTATTTTGCTGTGTTCCCCCTTTTTTACACTATTTTTAGATGACCTTGAACTATTAATAACGAGTATATACAATCAATATTTAATACTCCTCTAGAAGTGCTGGTAGAACCATCAACTAATATGAATCTAAAGAGTAAAATTGTTGCTGAGCTTCATAAATCTGCAAGGATACACTTTCCAAGAAGAAATACTGTTATAAAAGGTATAAATGATCTTTATCAAGCAGATCTAATTGAAATGAAACCTTACAGTAAGATAAACAAAGGATTTAAATATATACTAACAGTTATAAACTGTTTTACAAAAGTCGCAGATGCTATTCCACTAAAAGACAAAACAGGTCAGAGCGTGACAAAAGCAATGGAGATAGCTATACGTAGAGATAAAAACACTATAAAACATTTGCAAACTGACGACGGAAAAGAATATTTTAATAAAGATTTTTCAAAGCTGATGGAAAAATATAATATAAACCATTATTCTACGAAATCTGAAACGAAAGCAGCTATTATCGAAAGGTTTAACAGAACTTTAAAAGGAGCGATGTATAAAGCTTTTTCAAATAGAGGTTCCCACGTGTGGTATGACATACTTCCCGACTTAATACACGATTATAACAACAAGTTTCATAGAACTATCCGGATGAAACCGATTGAGGTTACTAAAAAGAACTCCAAACAAGTTTTGGAAAATATTAAAAAGAACACCAAACCAAAAGTGGAAAAGAGATTACCACGAAAATTCTACGTGGGGGATAAAGTTCGTATTAGCAAACATAAAGGAATATTTAGCAAGAAATACTTACCCAACTGGACTAATGAAGTTTTTACCGTATATAGAGTACAACCGACGTATCCAGAAACTTATATACTTAAGGATAATAAAGGAGAACTTTTACAAGGTGGTTTTTACGGGCATGAAATGTTAAAGTCTAATGTTGGAGATGTTTATCTTGTGGAAAAGATATTAAAACGAAAGGGCGATCAAGTATTGGTGCGCTGGTTGGGTTTTGATAAAAGTGCTGACTCGTGGGTACCTAAACAAGATCTTTTATAGGATTTCACTAGTATCACGTTAACCGTCGAAGAGTGCTGACATGGAGATTATAAAACTCAAGGATTCCTTTAAAATTGCGAATATAGACGAATTAACTGTGGATAGTGTAAAACATAAAGAAGGGAAACATGGAAACTTATTACCAGACAGCGTAAGGTGTATAGTGAGTGGACCTTCAAATTGTGGGAAAACAAATGTAGTGTTTAATTTAATAACTAATCCTAACGGATTAAAGTTTAATAATCTATACATTTTTTCAAAGTCTCTGCTCCAACCAAAATATCAGTTATTAGATAAAATAATATCTGATGTAACGGAAGTAAATTTCTTCAAATTTAATGCAAGTGATAACATTTTGCAGCCTAATGAAGCAAAGCCTTACTCAGTCTTTATTTTTGATGACGTCTCTTGTGAAAACCATGACACCATTAGAAACTATTTCGCGATGGGGAGACATCACAATATAGACTGTATCTACATTGGTCAAACATATAGCAAAATCCCAAAACAGTTAATTAGGGATAACGCAAATATTATCGTTATATTTAAACAAGACGATATGAATTTAAAACATATACACAACGATCATGTTGGTGCTGATATGTCGTTTGAAAGGTTAAAACAAATTTGTAGTAAAGCATGGGAAGATAAATACGGATTCCTGGTGATTAATAAGGAACAAAGTGTTAAAAATGGTAGATATAGATTGGGATTAGATCGAATCGTTTTAACTCAATAACATAAATACATATTCTTAGATAAAATTGCTAAATTTTCCTTTATTTTGTAACGTATATAAATAGTTTCAGAAACGATGATGCAGTCACTTGTAACATGAGTGTGGACAAGTTCGGACGTTATACCGAATCCGGTGCAAGATCAAGATTTTATGATAAAGAAGCTCACACCGGTTTGCCTCTTACACCGGAGGGTGACTATAACATTAGTAATAAACGTTTAAAGAATGTTAATGATCCTCAAGATAGTAGTGACGCTATAAATTTAAAAACTTTACAATCGGAAATATCAACAAGCTTAAAACTTAAGGGAGATGTGTACGATGCAAAAACTCATAGAATTTCAAATATCGGTAGTCCAGAAAATGAAAATGATTCAGTAACAAAAATATATTTAGACTCTAAATTGGAAAAGACTATAACTAGACAAGGAGATGCTTTTGTTCAAGGAAAAATGAATTATGAATGTTTAGAGTTGAAGGATAATATATGGAATGGTAAAAAACGTAAAGTAAATAATATACTACAAGCTGAACAACCAGACGAAGTACCTGTGATGGGGCAAACGCTAACTAGACTAGGAGACAGCTTTGTACAAGGTGGTAATAAATATAATTTCTTAGAATTGAAAGAAGACAAATGGAATGCTAATCACCATACAATTTGTAATCTAAAGGATGGTGAAGAAAGCGGTGATGCTGTAAATGTTTCTCAAATACCAACAAAGAGTAAAGGATATTGGGATTTTGAAAATAAAAGATTAGTTCGTGTTAAACCCGCTGTTAATGATAATGATTGTGTAATAAAACATCAAAGTATAACATTAAATGAACATAAGTTTGATGGAAAAAATAAGCAATTAACAAACATTTTAGCGGGAACCTCACCAAATGACGTAGCAATTGTAGATCAAATATTAAAATATGAGGATGGTTTGTTAAAACAGGGTGATAACAAATACGAGTTTTTAGAATCCAAAGAAAATAAGGAATCTAAAGTAAATGAGTGGGATAGTAAAAAGAGAAAAATTGTAAATTTACTATGTGGTACAAATACTTATGATGCTGTATGTGTCTCACAAATACCCAAATCAAATATCGGTGAATGGAATTTTAATTATAAAAAGTTGAGTAATGTTAAACATGGTGTAAGTGATAATGATTGTGTTACAAAAAGTCAGACTATTACATTAAAGGGGGATAAGTTTAATGCTAACAGTAAACAAATAACAAATACAAAAGAAGGTGTATTGCCAACAGATGTAGCAGTGGTGGGACAAATATTAACAAAGGGTGAGAAAAGCATAATTAAACAGGGGGATAAAGTGTACAATGTAATAATGTTCGATAAAAAAGAAAAATGTTGGGATGCTGAAAATCAATTTATAAGGAATTTACCAAAGGGAGAATTTGGGGATGATATTTGTTTAATGTCACAGGCTTTATGGTATGATGATGAAGTTAAAAAGTTTAAATATGCTGGTGTAGAATTTGATTTGATGGAGTACAATCGTGATTTGTTGGTTGGTGATCCCACATCTGTTAGCGGATTTAAATATATAGACAATAGACCATATATACCAAAAAATTATGTATTTAAAAGAATAACAGATGATGTATTAGTTGATGCTGATGGTAGCCCTTTTAGAACTACAGAAAGTGATCAAATGGTAACAAGGAAAGGCTAAAAATGTTATATATATTTTCATACATAAGGACTTAATCATTCATAAGATGAGTGTGGACAAGTTCGGACGCTATACCGAATTCGGTGTAAGATCAAGATCAAATGACAAAGAATTGAACACCGGTTTGTCCCTTACCCCAGAGGGTGACTATAATATTAGTAATAAGCGATTAAAATATGTTAATGATCCTCAAGATAAAAATGATGCTATAAATTTGCAAACTTTACAGTCTGAAATAATGTCAAATAAGAATTATTTTGTTCGAGTTTTAAGTGAAATGTTTTTTGATTTTTATAATAATTTTGCTAAAACTAAAATTAAAGAAAATAAGAAGAATGATTGGATTCAAACAAATATTGTAAACAAATATTTTATAAATCCTTCAACAAAAATCTTACGAAATGTTGAGTGAATACATAACTTTCATAGCCAAAAGACAGAGGGATAAAAATACATTTGCATTATGAACAAGGTTTCCGTTGGATGAACATGGTTAACCAAGAAAAGTTGATAAAAGAGATAAAATCGCTAAGCGATTCTATTAGAAGGAAAAATAGAGCATTAAGACTAGGAATTAGTGAGAGAGATAAATTTCTTGAAACTACATTTAAACCAGTTATTGATCCTTTAAGAGAAGTATCTCAAAAACTTAAAAATGTTTCAGAAGGCGATTTAATTTTACCCTTTTTTAAATCTGATGATAAAACGGAAGGATTTGAAGAAACTGAAGAAGAAATTGAAGAAACTGAAGATGAACCAGAAGAAATACAATATGAACAGGGTAAAAATATAAGTGAAGAGGAAGAAGAAGAAATACAAGAGGGTGCCCCGTCAGATATTAGCAGATTGGGATTAGATATTCAGTTTAAAGGTGATCTTGGTAGAAAATATGTATTAAAGATGTTACAGTCTACTATACCTAATAGAAATTATCATGTATACGGAGCTAGACTGGAAGGGGGAGGTTTAATGATTGGTGATAGCAAGTTAGACGTGGATGAGGAGGATAATATAATAATAAATGGTAAAAAGTACAAAGGAACAAACGGATTGTTTGAATTAATATTTAAAAGCAAACCTGTCAAATATACTGCACGAGACTTGGAAACGTTTAAAGGTATATGTATAGATACAAATACTCATAGAAAGAATTATAAACCAACATCTTCAATACATAGAAATCAATCTATAAAGTATAGGAACATTATTTCAGAGTTATTTCCAACAAAACTGGAAAAAACCAAAAAAAGGTTTATGTCTACTGAAGAAGTTACTCCTTTTTATACTGAGAGGAAAAAAAGAAAGGTATATGACAAAACGGCTTCTGGAGAAGGATTATTAAAAAATACTTATAATACAAATATAATTTATTATAATGACGTTAATAAATTAGTAGATAGAATGCGGTTGATACATGAAGCAATAGAAGCGGGTCACACAGGTCTTCAAAACGAATGGGTTGCTTTAATTACTGAATTATTAAATAGAGGTATAATCGAACGATGAAGGTGTATATAATGGATGATAAAGTATAGAAAGGATCATTCTTTGTTAATCCGTCACCTGACAAAGGTATAAATATCAATGGGGAAAAGGAGCAGTGTTAGTTCTCATCGAGATTTTATAACGAAAGGAGGCGGTGTTGTCTCTTCAACACTAAACTTGCTCGGAAAACCGATTTCAGCTTTAGTTAATAAATCCATAGATTTGTTACCTATCGAACTTCATCTACCTGGCGGTTATCAATATTGTGGACCTGGAACTAAATTGAAAAAAAGATTGACAAGAGGAGACCCGGGAATCAATAAATTAGATCAGGCTTGTAAAGAGCACGATATAGCCTATTCAAAATTTAGTGATTCTGCTCACAGATCAGTGGCCGATAGAATACTTGCAAAAAAAGCTTGGGAAAGAGTTAAAGCGAGTGACGTTAGTCTTGGCGAAAGAGCGGCAGCATTAGCAGTGGCAGCAGCAATGAAAACCAAAACAGCGATTGGTGGTGGAAGGAAAAAGAGAAGAGGGGGAAGGAGAAAAACAACTCGAAAACTAGGAGGAAGAATTAAACGAAACATTAGACGTTCTAATAAAAAAGTTAAACCATCAATATGGTCCATGATAAAAAAAGGACAAGGACTTTACCTAAGACCGTATCGTGCCTATTAAATACAAGAAAACAGTTAATAGTTCCTAATCGTGCATTAAGTAACCAAGATCTCTTTAGATATGTTTCTTGTTTAAAAATACCATTCTTCAGAGGAGTGTTTATGAAAGATAATTTACCATCAGAAATGTGGAAAAATGAAAGCGGTATAGTAAATCTAGATAATAGTGAGGGACCGGGTACACATTGGGTATGTTATAAAAAACTCGGTTCAACAGTTTACTATTTTGACAGTTTTGGTAATTTACCACCTCCAGAGGAACTTCAAAAGTATTTTCGTTCTGCTAAACAAGTTTTATACAATTATGAGAGGGTGCAACCTGACGATACATCTGTCTGTGGACATTTATGTTTGGAGTTTTTAGCAAAAAGTGTCAGTCAGCTTTAAGATGTCTTCATATACGGTCTCTTTGACTGGTACAACGTCAACCTTGCGGAGCACTTTATTCCCCGCATTAAGTTTACATAAAGAAAAACAATGGGAAGCAGCATTACTAGATTTTACAACTTATAATTCTATACCAAATATTACTGAAGGCATAAATAATAAACTTCACTACTATAAAGCAAAGGATGCAAAGGGACAGTTTCTTCAGCCTAACGAAGTTGATCTATCCACGGGGTCTTATGAAATAGATGATATATGCAAGGAAATACAGAAAAAGCTGGGAGAAGATAATATTACTATAGAAGGAAATAATAATACTCTAAAAACAGAAATTAAATCAAAGTATTATATAGATTTTACCAAACCACATTCAGTTGGAGGATTATTAGGATTTCCTTCTACAACACCGATATTAGAGAGAAATGTGAAACATACAAGCTCAAATACTGTAAGCATACTTACATTGAACACAATTGATATAACTTGTAACATTATACAAGGATCGTACAGACAGGGTGAAAATCGGCACATATTGCATACATTTTACCCATCTGTGCCTCCAGGATTTAAAATAATTGAAAGACCACAAAACCTAGTGTATTTACCTTTAAACACCAGTTACATCTCAGACATTGTTCTGAACGTATTAGATCAAGACGGAAACATAGTTGACTTTAGAGGTGAAACTGTCACTATAAGAATACATATACGATCGATTTTATAAATAATGGGATTGACGTTTAAAAAGGATCGAGTGAGTGATAAAAAGCTCAGTAGCATATCAGCGTCAGAAGAGTTAACAAGTGAAAACATTCGATTTTTAAAAGAGATTGGTTTTAAAGTTATTAATAATGGATATTCTGGATATAGCGCACGGACCGACGTTCAACGAGACCTTATGGGAAAAGGAATATCACACACACAACCCTTACGCTTCATCGAAATTAAACAATAACGATGAAATCAGGATTCCTATTCAACAACAAGATATTTACACCTTACCTTCCGAAAGTTATTTATACATCGAAGGAAGAGTAACAAAGAAAGATGGAAATGAAGGAACAACTATACCTTTTATTAATAATCCAATGGCTTTTCTTTTTGATGAAATAAGGTATGAAATTTCAGGTGTTACTGTGGATTCTACAAAAAAGGTTGGAATAGCCAGTACATTAAAAGGATTATGTTCCATAACACCAAACGAGAAAAACCTGTTAGCAGTCGCAGGATGGGTTACACCAGATTCATCCACTATAAAACCCGATGACAAGGGATATTTCGACTTCTACGTACCTTTAAAATTATTATTAGGTTTTGCAGAAGATTACAATAAAATATTAATTAATGTCAAACAAGAATTGGTTCTTCTAAGAGCTTCAAATGATAAAGATATAATATTAGCTCCAGGGACAACGACTGAAGCCAACCTGGACTGGAAGTTGGATTTAAAGAAGATTGTTTGGAGGGTGCCACACCTAAAACTTGCAGATGAACATAGGATTACTCTGTTGAGACAATTAAAGGCGGACCGCGATATAGTTTTAGCATTTAGAAGCTGGGAGTTACACGAATATCCTATTCTACCCGCAACGGAGCGACATACATGGACTATAAAGACTTCAACACACTTGGAAAAACCTAGATATGTTATATTTGGATTACAAACAGATAGAAGAAGTAAAATAACAGCTGATCCGACATCGTTTGATAGTTGTAAACTTAAGAATTGTAAATTATACCTTAACTCCCAATTCTTTCCATATGACAATTTAAACATATCATTCGATAAAAACCGATATAGCATTCTATACGATATGTACGCTAGATTTCAAACATCTTACTACGGTAAAACGAACACACCGCTATTATCACCAACGCAGTTCAATTCAAAAGCTCCTATCGTGGTTATTGATTGTTCTAAACAAAATGAATCTGTAAAGTCATCAAGTGTAGATATTAAGTTGGAAATGGAGTTTGAATCTAACATACCCGATAATACAACTGCGTATTGCTTGATTCTTCACGATAAAATTGTAACGTACACACCTCTAACAGGTATTGTAAAGATGGTTCTATAGGTCTATGGAGGGGGAAGGGTATAAATAGCGCGCACTACAAGAGGGATTCAGTTGATCAGCGTTTGCGGTTGAAACAACATCTATTACAGTCGAGATGACCTCTGTAGTACAGGAGCATAACAATGCAGAAGTGGAAGGTTTGGTGCAAAACAAAGACTCTTACATCAAAGAGTATGAAGAAGAATTGGACGAGTTTCTCAAGTTTAAAAATGAAGGGGTAAAGTCAGACAACGTTTCAACATCTAAGTCGACATTAAAGAGGAAGAGAAGACCAGAAAACGACATCCCTTTAAACATACTGACAGATATTTTTCTTCGCATACTTTATCCAATCTCAAGATGTATGACTAAAGGCATAGCAATAGGTTTGGTAAAGGACTTGGGTTATACACCTAATGCAATTTTAAACCAAGGGCCTAAAATGCTATTTTTTTCAGATGCCGCATGGGATTCTTTTCTTAAACATTTACACCTCATCGAATGCTACTTGGCAAAGAACATGTTTGGAAAGAAGACAGCTATTCGTCTATTAGAATGTGACATTGAAATCGACATTTTAAAATGTCGCGGAGAACAGCAAGTACGGTTTAGAGACCTGACAAAACATGATGATAAAATTCAACTGACGCCAGAAGAATTCTACGTTTTGAGTTGTGCAGCTTCACCTATAACCAGGTATATGAAACAACTTGTATTTTCAAACATTGTAGTAAAAGACTATTTGGTAGAAGCGATGGAACAAAATCCCGAAGCTCAAATTCTTTACAGTCCAATAGATACATCTATTTTTAACCGAATACCGTATGAGGTTGAAATGTGGAGGTGTCTAAAGGAGTATGAACAAAGAGTTAATGAGCAAAAGATTAAAGAAGAAGAAAAGATTAAAGAAGAAGAAGAAATTGTTAAACAAAAAGAAGAAATTGTACAAAATGAAGAAACAGAAAACGTTTTAACTGAAACGGTTTAAAACACTAAAATAATTTCGTGGGGTAGGCCTACCGGGGATGGTGCCCACGTTAAATATACACCAACGCGCTGAGAACTGTACGACCTGAGCTATAAAAGCTCTATCGTGGTGTGGAAACAGTTCATTAGACATCATAGAGATGGAGAGTAAAGTAACATGTTCTAGTCAAGTAAGGAGAGGTCAGGCATAATTGAATTTCAAGCTTTTCGTGGAAACAATGATAGATACATTGTTAAAGAACTAATCATCTTAGACCTGCAAACATATGTTATTTATAATTTTTTATTCAAACCTCCATTTCCCTTTAACAAATTAAACTCAAAATCAAAAAGGATCAATAAGTGGTTAACGAGGAACTTGCATCATATCGGTTGGACTGAAGGTCATACGGGTTATGAAGAAGTGGAAAGCATTATGAATCACTACTGCAGTAAATTTACAAGACTTTATACAAAAGGATTAGAAAAGCGCAATTGGATACAGCTTTATACTACGAAAAATGTAATAGATGTTGAAATGGATAAGTGTTTCAACTTTGAGATCGATAATATTTGTATTTTAACAAAGAACGACAAACACGCACAATTTCATTGTGCTGTCAAGAACGTTTATCGTTTAGCTGCTTTTCTACATTCTTGTGCAATAGAAAGTGGAGGGGGAACCGGAGGGTATAAAAGCGGGGAGAGCGAGGAGACCCACCATCAGTAGTACTCCAGACTCCAACGAGACAACACGTATCAAGATGGCATCACAGAAATTTCTGCAGACATTGGTGGATCAATTTAACACCCAATCTAAATCAAGTATACTGCCAACAAGAAAAACTTCAGAAATTAAAGAAAACAAACATTACATCGTGCACGACATGAGGAAGATTGAAACATCAGTGGGAGACGCTATTCTAGTATCTTTAAGCGATGCTCCATACACAGTAGGAGATGAAGCAAAATTTCAGATGTTTCTACCTAAGAGATTTGTTCACTTGCTGCAAAATGCAGATTTGCAAAACATCGAACCAGGATCCCTGTATATAGTATCACACGGAGTCAGCGGGAACAACTCTACCGAGCTACATCTGCATTTGACCTCAACGGGAACTTCACATTGTTAGATTAAGAAAATGTCATGTATAACTTGAAATGTATTTTATGTATTCCATGTAAAACTTGAAATGTAAATAAATGAAAAGATATCAGTATTAACTCCAAGTACTGATATTTTATCTTTTTTAAAAACATTTTTTGGTGACCTTGACCTAGATTCAGAACTTATAAATTGCGCTGTATTGGTTAAAACATTATCTCTTTTATAATTACTGTCGATGGGTTGGAGGGAGGAGCGTTGTGGTGGGGGAACATTGTGGTGGGGGGAAGGGCGGGTACTTGTGCTACACGGTTGCGCCACGTTAGTATACCTCCGACTCTTGCCTTGATACGTCATACTTTATTAACCTACAAAAACAGAATGGAACATTTGATAGTCAAGAAGAGGATGGTATTTCCGAATAATGCACAGTTACAATCGAGATTGGAGACATTTAACGCAGCATCAAAAGACTCGTTTCTGTACAAGTCTAGAAAGGAGTTCGCTGATGCTGGTTTCTTCTACATGGGAGAAGATGATAAGACCATTTGTTACAATTGCGGAGGAGGACTGCAGGATTGGCAAGCGACGGATAACCCATGGGAAGAACATGCACGATGGTTTAGCAGATGTGCTTATCTGTTACTTAAAAAAGGAAGAGTGTTTGTACAAAAACATCAGAATAAGAATAAACCTCGTCCTGTTATAACTTCAGACACACCAACCGAAGAAAATAAAAGCAAAGAAAACGAATGTGTAGTATGTTTATCCTCTGAGAAAGATTTACTATTTTTACCTTGTAGACACTGTTGTACATGCAGTGATTGTGGACTGGTGCAAAGCAATTGCATTATATGTAGAGCTCGAATAGATTACGTGATGAAGATATTCATATCGTAGATGTGAGAAAAGGTGTAGGGGGGTGTGTATAAAAGGAAGCCGAGGAGGAGGGTAGCACACTCTGCGAGTAGCCGTACACGAGGTAACATCATGGTTCTCCAAATTAAATGTGTCCACTACAATACTGTCCATCTTTCTACAGTTCATGATTTGCAAGTTTTTTCCGATGACTTAAAAGTTTTGATTTTAAACGGGTACAAACTAATAATGGATATTTCTGCAACAAACTCTTCACCTCAAGAATCCTGGGGAGGACGCACAACTACACTTCCACCTACACCAAAAACGAGCCATAGTTTTGGAGAATATGAACCTCTCGCCTCATTCAATGTAAGCAGCTCTACGGAATCAGAGACGTCATCGTGTCGACCATCATCACTTCCACCCGCACCGAGAATTAAGTATTATTATTATGGAGAACGTGAACCCTACACATCTACAGAAGCAACGGGCACAACAGGATCGGTGAATATCTAACCATAATTGGCGAGGTGTACAATATTGTAAATTAAGAAACATGTTTTATTTGATATATTTTATTGTAAATAAAGAATGAAAAGGAAAAAGAAGAAATCTTGCACAGGTTTTATTCGATAGTTTTTTTATAAATTTTATCAAACAAAGCTATCGATTCAAACTTGTTCAAGATAGCTTTTTAAAAACTCATTCAGGTGACCTTGACCTACCCCCACACCATGACGTCATCAGATACGTCATCGGATACGTCATACATACGTCGCATGACCGGAAGCTGTCAATCAAATGAGCTGAAACTCCTAAGTGGCCACTACTTACTTCATCTGCTAACATACACATTATCTAAAGATAGACCAACAAAAATACATAAATTTAATTTATCTACCTATACTTAGATTAATAATACGCTACATGCAAACTTTGTAAACAATGGGGCATTTTTGTTTTAAGATTTACACCTACATATAACATTAAAAATCTAGAAACATCTAGAGGGTAAGAGCTTTCGATTGATATGAAAAATGTATATATAATAATAGTTTTAGAGGTCTAAAATCGCCAAACAAAAATAAAGAAATTCTAGTAATAATATAGGTAGTATGTGAAAACTAAAACACATTTTTGGGGTACAAACCCTCACCCAAAACACCTTTCGCATGGTGCGGTCCATCTGGTTTCCGAACTTGTTCATATAGATGGTACTTTTCATCTCCGTACTAAATTTCATAAGGATTTAACATTTTTTATGAGAGTTTTCGTTAACAAACTCACATATTTAAACACAGTACCTGGGGGGCCGAGCTTTGCTTGGGGGAAGGTCAGTCAGTTTGTTTAGATGACTTGGAGTAATATTTTACCATTTCCCCCTACTTACAATCAGATTTGTATAACTCATTTGCCTCTTTTCTACATTTTTAAGGTCACTCCAGTTGTTATTTGTACCTCAATGTCCCTTTGATTTATTTATTACTCTATATATGCAATCTTCACACAAATCTTTTATTCTCTGCTCTCAGGAAACCATATGTTAATAATCATAAACAACATGAGTATTAGACTACTTTGACAGTACCCTGGTTGATTATGAACAGCTGTTAAATTTTGTTTGTTTTGATTTGAAACTTCATAAGCCCAATGTTAATTTTTTAACTTTTCATTTTAGTTTTATTACATTATTTGATTTTTCCTGGGGCCTGTCTACAACTTATTTTTATCCCAGAAATGAGTTATTTCGAACATTTGAAGGAAATCGTTGGAGCCGTTTTTGAGATCAGTGTCGCAAACAAGCAAGCAAACCTTACTCATATTAGAGTATAGGATATAAAAATTTGAACGAATGGTGTTTTTGGGGTCTGGGGACCTCAAAACGAAAAGTTATCATGGTCTCAGGCTTAAGTCTTACCACGCCAACTACGGTAATAGCTTTTTCTCCATGGGAGAAATTTACTAAAAACTAGTTATTTCTTAAATTCTTAAGTTCTTTAAAAAAACTGTTAATATATTCGTAAAATAAGCAGTTGTTATTTAATTTAAATTTAAATATTTTTAAAATCTAACATTGTATAACCAGAAAAGATATTCGTTGTCTTACCCAATTACCGTATAACAAGGATAAGTATTTGCAAAGTGTGTGTAATCTTTGAATTATATTTCGTTCTGTAGCAATAATGTTTTAATTAGAAATAACATTCAGTCACACAGTCAGCTTTTCCCCATTTTCTTATACATTGTGCTTAAAATATTTAAATCAATATAAGTACTGTTAATAAGTGTACAACCAAACGTAAATTATGATTTGTGTATTAATCACCAAGCGTCAATCAATCTATTTTACTTAAATTTTCAACATAAATGGACAAATCAAACATAATAACGTCAACATACGACCACTGAGTCCTGGTCCTATAAATATACTTATACTACTTGTGTTATTATTAAGGAATGAAGGTTTTTCCTGAAATATTTTCTAAATACATTAGTCAGATTTCAAATGACTCCGGCCAGTTTGAGAGCAATCGCAGAGTGGAGTTTGTAGAGAGTGGGCAAGCAGGATCCTCTCATGAAGTGGCTCTTTGCATGAGTTAAATTATGAGTTGAGATGTTTGTTTTTAGTACCAAAATTCCCAGTGGTTACTGAACTCGTGAAATAAATATTGCACCATTATTATTCATTGATACTAAATTTCTATTACATTCAATTTACAGATACAAATATTTGCGGGTAACCCGGAATCGAAATTTTAACATTGAAAATATGAGTTTTTCATGTTTAACCATGTTTAACGCATCGAAAATGGTAAAATACATATTACATGTTATCTTAAGAAGGATTTCTGCAACATCGGGAGGTTAACATTGATAATTTCCATCAAAAACACTTTCAATTACAGAAGGATGCCCCAGACTATTTCCAGCATTGGAGTTTGTCTATATTTGGTTCTAATGAACTATATTCCTACCAAAATTCAGCTCCGACAATTTAGTAATAGTTGCGAGATGGTAAGCATTACTTTGAAAGCCAGTGGGGTCAGAGCACTATGGGATTTTCGATACAGAACTAGCAATAAATAATACTTTGCTGTATTATTTAACTTCCTACATAATTTCAGCTTCATCGGTTGAGTAGTTGGTGTTTGATGGTTAGCATGCAAATAATTATGGCCAGGTGGGTGACCTAAAGTAAATCTTTTTCACGCGTATGCTTATGTCTGTCTTAGCTATCAGCTATCTTTCTACTGAATTTTAGTTCAATCAGTCCAGTGATACGGGGAAATTTTAAAAATAAGTATTTCGGAGAACAGAGGCCGGTTTAGCTAGATAACCATTAATCGTAATCGGATCTATAGTGTAGGAACGCAAAAATTACACATCACAAGGATGCGCTAATTTGTATAGAGAGAGATGTCCACTGTTTATGCTTCTATTATTTATTACCAAACTTCACTCAGTACACCTTATAAAAGCACTACAGTATCTGTTTATGAAATAAATATTAGTATGGGTCATCACTTGATCCAATGTAAATTGTAAGCCCTTAAGATTAGCATTGACTTTTTTTACGCCAACGGGGGATTATTTGCTCCCTAAAGGAATTTATTAAAACCCTTTCTTAACAAGGGCCTGCTACCTAGGAAGAAGATACGTCTTAAATTTGATTTATATCCATCAGTAGATGAATCAGTACGTGGTATTTGGATTATGTATATATAGATTTGAAAAAAATATATTTTTGGTAACAGGAGACCATAAATCAAAAATCTATCATGGTCTCAGTCTTAAGTCTTACCATACCACCTGCGGTAATAGTTTAATCACTACAGGGTAGAGTCGCTAAAAGATAAAATAAATACATTCAACAGACTTACGAATCTAAAATCATAAATGTAATCATTATAGTCTAGAACTTACTTCGATCAACGTAAACGATAAAAAAGAGTTTTTGCCTTCGTGTTTATGAGACGGAACAATTCACGGCACAATGATAGCTGGTGGGGGTGAGAGAGTTTGGGAAGAGATGGTGAGGGTGGGGAGGGGACAAGAGAATGAGGAGAGAATAGTGGACAAGTCTTTCGATGTCGATAGTGTGCCACGACATGGAATCGACGTCTTTAAAACCTAACTCCATTATCAAATCCAAAGTTTTCTTCTTAAATTCTGAAATTGTAGGAACTTTAAACAAATTTAAATTATTAAATTGACTCACTACACCTTTGTAGAGTATAAGAAATATAACAAAATTAGTCTTTGAAACGGTTTTATTTAGATAAAATGGATTTTTACCTACATTTATGAATAGCTTAAATAATATAGTTGAGAACATATCATTGAAATTTGTTTATATATGAATTTAAATATTGATTTAATACATAGTTTTTACTTTAAAACACGGGTTCATCTAAAAATGAATAATACCGTTTGCATTTGTTAAAGGTCGATTTTAAAAATACCTCTATAAGACATTCAAGCACTATATTACGTTATATTTATTTCCTACTCCCCCATCTGATCTAACTTTAAAGTAGCTGAGATTAAACTTCAGAAAAGTACGCTTGTTTGATTTTATTTTCATCCTGTGCATCACTTAAATTGTCTAAAGGCAAATCTATTTTTCATATTTTTCGAGTATTCAACGTGTGCATTACATTTGATTCTAAAATAAAAAACAACTCCCAAATATTGACAGTTATTGACTTCTTTCTATTCTATTGACTTTCTTTTTTCGATGCGTTTGCACGCGCAAGAGTCATTGGGATAACTACGTAAACTGAGTAACGTTATTGAGTAAGTGAGGTGACGCAAAGTGTGAATAGTTAGATCTTGTAAATCATAATCTGGTTTTGAATTGTACTGGCATAAACATATCCTTTGAGGTATTTAGTGTTCTTTATTAAAATGCCCAGATTTAGCCTTTTATTTATTAAATAAATAATTAAATTTTATTGAAAAGAATCGAGCTTCCTCCCAAATGTCAGCCTAAAGAAAAATGTAAATGTCGTCTGTAATTAAAAATAGCTTACTGTGTAAGGTTTAGAAATATTTATTCATGTTATGAAGACTATAAGGCCAAGAAAAGAACCCGGGTCCAGTACTTAATCTACCGACATCGTAGAATTATCGATTTGTATGGTGATCTTTTTGCATGATACGATACAAACCACACATGGACGATGTCTCTGACTCTAATTGAGTTTAATTTATTAAATAACCATTTGTTTGTCAGACGTATATGCATCTTTCTTTAATCTAGAAAGATTTACAGAGATTGCTTATTACTTGATATAGAGTTGTTAATTACTTTATTAATGTCCTAAATTGGATCACAGTTGTATATTTAATGAATTTGTATTAAATCCGTATTCAGATAAAATATTTTGTAAATGCAAATAAATTGTAACTTGTCCCTTAACAATCTTTACAGGGACCTGAGAGATTACGCTTAGCATCGATATCGGATAGTAGTTATTTTCACCCAGAACACCGTTTGATTTAAAGATAAAAATTAATTTTCTAAATTTGAAACAATCTGTGAAATACCCACGCAATAAACCACGTTTTAATTTAAAGTAATAGTGTTTCGAATCAGATATGCATGTTGTTTTGAAGTAATTTTGCCGAGATCCCATCGCACCCCGAGTCTGAACCAGTTCAGTGACGTAATGTATAATGTCAGGTTCTGTGACAGTCTGACATGTAAACATCACTGTTAATTGTGCCAGTACCAATCAGACTTGTGTAACAAAATACAACGCTTTACATTAAAAGCCTCAAAACAAACATTCTCAACAATCCTGGATCAATCGTCAGAGAAGAGAGATAAGGATGTATGTGGGACCTGCTTTGTCCATGAGCCAGCTTTATGTTGCGGTGACCAAGAGGTGTAAAAGTGCAATAAACACCAACTGGAACACCAACGTGTAACAGGATTGTGGGGGTTTATCACTTACATCAACAGGGTTTACGCCTTTGAGATGTTTGTAGAGAAGATATTAGTTTGCGATAAGCCAAATTGTTCAGTTATTGTTACTCTTACAATAGTTGTAACGTTTGTACGTTTTTTAGTATTTCTCAGTCATGTTTTTCATATATATATATATATATAAAACATAAAAATAAATATTTTAGCGTACAATTTTTTATAGCTATTTTAACAAACACAATCGCCTCTAATGATGTGTACAATGGATGGACAACATTAGATACAACATGTGGGCGTTACTAATCGATACGGCATTGAACCACCGACCGAGGTTTAGATACATCATGACGTATTGTAGACAAACACATTTTAAAAGTCAAGGTTGTTAATACAACTGAATAATAATATTATAATGAACGATGAATTTAAAATTGCAGCGTGGCCCTTTTAACTCATCTTAACACAAAAAACTAAACCTTCCCTAAATAAAGTATGTTACAAGACTAGTGTTAGATAAGGTTTCCTGTGGTACAAGATTATTAGCCCTTGTGTATAATATTAGGACTATGGCTGTTCTGATGTAACTGGCTTCGTTTACTATACTGTGTTGAGTGTACCAATATTCAGACAGTAAATAAGAAATCCAAAAATATTGTATAGGTTTATATGAGTTTGTTGTGTCTCCTGGACAGCTTCACTAGCTTTAAAATATATCAGGTCAAAAAAGTAAATAAATCTAATAGTTAGGGATGTGTATTACCACGATAACTAATTCTATATTTCTGTAACGATATTGGTTTTTGAACACCACTATAAGTTATTGCGTTAAGTTTGATAAATCTGAAGTAATTACAGAGGGGTTTGTTGATGGGTAGCCCTAGCAGATAATAAATAGTTCTGAGCAGCTGAGAGAAGAATTAATGATAAGGATAAATGACAACTCCGCAACAGCTTCTACACGTCACGGCTATAAGCCTTCATTCCTCAAGATAAATTCTTGGTTCCAGTTGGATTTATAAACGCTAAATGGGTCTACTTTGATATTTAACAGTAATGAATCACCCTTTATATTATGGTTTCAATCACCCTGAGTGTAACTTTTTAATTTTTTTTTATGAAATGAAGATTCATTGCTAGATAAAAAGGGTTTAATGTGTAAATTGTGAAAATTAAAGGATTTCGATATTTGGTAAAATTATAAAAATACTCTTGAAGCTTTTTTTGTTATGAATTTACCTCATGGCCAATCAGAGGTTAACCTGTATTAATTTTGATATCTATTTATTTAATTAACGGAATAGCTTCTCTGACTGTAAAACATATTTAATTGCTGGTAAAACATTGGTAAATATATGGTGAAAGTAGTAAGGCCACTAGAATTGTAAATTTATTTTTTTAGAAACTAGTCAAAAAATCAAACCGATTAAGTGAAAAGATTTTCTTAGAAAGTAAATTACCTTTTGATTCATATGCTACGTTTATTTCAGTGTTCTATTATTTAAGCCAATGCAAAACATTAGAAGCAAAATTTATGATCTGATAAGATCCGAAAAAGCTGCAAAACAAATTAGTATCAGTCAAAAACACAACAATTAACCATTTAACATTGGAAAACGAAAGAAAACCAAGGATATCTGGTAGCTTCGTAAACAAGAATTTTCAAAATGGACAAAATCTTGTATTTTTGTATACAGTATCATCAGTCGCTTTTTAGGACCTGAATGTTTAAAGTATATGGAAATGGTACAAATTAGAAACCTGAAATTGTATACCAAAATGGGTCTTGTTAGATTTAATACATGAACCAAGTTTTGAGTCGATATATTCATATGTTCCTAAGATATAACGTATTAAGTAAATAATACATACAGACAGATAAATGGAAAACTAAGCGTTTTAGGACATACCTTCATATGAACTTTGTTCTTTCTTTTTGTATGATTAATCATATCCCAAAGTCCTGAAAGATTTTTTTTATACCATGTATATCTTATGTTTTTAAAAAACAATAGTATTAACGAATGAACGTTGTTTTGTGCAAGTGCTATTTTGACAGTTCACTGGTTAATTAATTCACAGCTTTTATGATTTTTTTTTTCTTTTGATTTGAAACTTCCTAAGGCCAATGTTAAAATTTCAAATTTTCAAATGAGATTTTTTTAAATAAGATTTTTTTGGGGTTAAGGTTTTTACCAATCGATTATTTAGGTCTAAAAGGTCTAAGTTCCAAATTTTAATAACACTTTTTAGGTAGATTCCGAAATAGATTTTGCAAACCAACAAAAAATGTAGAGGGACGGACACTGCTCGTATTAGAGTATAGGATTAACAGTTTATAGGTTGTTAATCCTGTAAAACGCAGGATTGAGAAATTGTTTCAAATTTGAACATGTGTTGATATCCTTAATTGTGTTTTAGAATGAAACACTAAACAGAATGAAAATACCTCTTTTAATTTAGTCTTTTTCTATTTATTAAAATATTATTCTGTTAGAGTAGGATTAATGAAATGAACATATAATAGTTGATATAAAGAGCCATTAAAAGCTATGACGAATATAGAGTAATCTATATTACGTCAAATGATAAAACCGATGCAAAATTAATAAAACGAGTGACGGATAAATCGAAAAGAGCACATGTTGATAAACATCATACGTGAAACGAGAACACTATTTTAACTTTGTGATATTTCAACCCATTCATATATCTGTTAACCTTGCGGCCAATGATAATTATATTTCTACGGAGTAGTTTTGTAAACTGTGTTAATTGGATTTTATTTTATTCCTAATCAATACCATACAGACCATAAAGTTTAAACCAAATATTCTAAAGAGTCTTCATATTTTTATAAGACAGCATTAAAATAGTTATAAGACATTTAAATGACATAAGTTTTGTACGTTTTGCCTTCTAATTAAAAACATTTTTAAAAATTTTTTACCTATACCGTAAATTCTCATTTTAGAGATCATAAGAAGTAGGAATTTTTAACATAGATTACCATATAGAAGTAAATACAAAGTTAGTTCTTTCACTTCGCAATATAGTAAATGTGACAACGGCTGGCTCATATCAAACGTGGTGACAGAAACTCGTTCATTTCTCAACTTTTTCAATTCCATCTCGCATTACCTCGGGCTATGAGATATTGTAGCTCATGGAGAAACTGCGTTTAAATGAGGGGATCGTCATAGTTTGAGATATACATGTATTCATTAGTTTTGTAACAAATATCGATTTGGTTGTGTTAACTTTCGTGAAACGATCAATTATAATTTTGAAAATGTAAACGAATTAATTTTGCTTACTAATTAATTTTAGTAAAAGCTATTTAGGTATCAACACAAATATTTATTACGTAACAAAAGGCGGTTTCCTAATGTAAATCATATAAGTTTTTTTTCTATAATTTTATTCGATATGATATCCAAAAGATGGAAAAACCACTAATTAACTATATCCACACTATCAAATGCAACGATTCTTATTACTATTTGATTAGCCACGTTTAATAATTTCCTACAAAAACTGTGACCAAATGCACGTAGTTGGTTCATGACATGTTAAAAACGTCTTTCATACTTTGGCTTGTAAATTGTACGCTCTCAGACTAAAGTTATATCATAAATAAAATAAATATGCTCACATTTTGTATGCTCAATTGGGCCCAGATGCTCTACAAACTCAAGAAATATCTTGTGCAGTTCCGTTTTATTTTTCCCCCCAGTAGACCGGCTATTTTATTCACGAAGTCCTGCATATTAGAATACTTTTAGCGATCTGTCTTATTATATGTATTGGCATTATTGAACAGTGATTTGATTAAAGTTTCAAAGAAAATGTAACTTTAAAACATTAAACATTTTTAATTTTAAAAATTTTTGTTAGGTAAAGCTATTTCTCTTTTTACGAGTAGTATATTTTAAAGTAGTGGTTTAAAGCGTGAAAACTATTTAAATAAGTTAAACGATTATCACCCACGTTAAAATCCAAATATTTGCGTTAGAAGTTTTCTTTAATTTTCTTATGATATTTAACACACGTAGCTGTAGTAAAACCGCGTCATAACGAATTTGGCTATACTAAGATGTGGAGAATTGTTTATGAAACATAGCATTAAATATTACAACTTGGGAAGTCGATTGTAACTAGCTTAAGTCAGAGTTTATAGGTGTAATATCCTCTTAACCTTTTAATCACATCCTTCTACCCGGTCTTTTGTCATGTCTCTGCTCTAAAACGTATTTACTAACTTTACCAACACTATACATGCACTATAATATTCAGGATGGTTTACCCTGTATTGAACTGGTTTGCCTTTTTCCGTGTTTTCAGTCGGAAATGTTTCATGTATTACTTTTTATTTATTGATTTGTTATACTTTCTTTAACTTACGAGTATTACGTAATGCATTGAAAAATCTATGCTATTGGTATTTGTATTATTAAATTATTATTCGTTTTTTTACAAAGTTAAAATTAGATCACAACAAATTATACAACGAAGTGTTACATACTCCAAATAGTTTAAACAAAATCGTTGTTTTTATTCCCAAACTAATATTAGTTTCAAAGTACTGGTATTTCCGAACCCAGGTGTGCTCACTTCTTTGACTTATGACTTGTGCCGCCTCGTTTTACTGCTGGCCCTAGATGGTCAAATGTTTTATTCATCGAGTCGTTGGTTCATGTGATCAAGGGCATACACGTTTAACGACGATACCTTTACGCATACCTTTATGTTATTCATGACGATAAAATATTATAAATTCCATTTAAATTCAGATGAAAGTAAAAAATAAAAGTAAATAAATATGTTATAGAAAAAGAATTCAGAAAGAATAAAAACATTTTAGTAGTTCTCACAAAGAGTGAGAAATAGTGTTCTATGAAAATTTAACGAATATACACAATACCACGTTATTACACAAAGAAAGAATACTATATGTTTAAATATCCTAGTCATAAATATGCACATTGTGTTTATCAGAGCAATTACGCTGTGACTTTTGGCTTCTAGACTGTATAGCGAAATCCAAATTATCTTTTTCATACTAAATGAGATTTGTTTGATTATATATTTTTTTTATCGTTGGCAGCCTTTTTTGTCTTAGTTTGCACGTCAACATAGACTATACATGTGTGCATGGAACCTATCCAGCAAAGCAAGGAGTGAGCCGTTACAGTACGATTTAACAGTACTGATAAAATTTACATGCCAGTGCTGGGATTCGAACCCACTGCTGGGCCGCTGCCATGGTTACGGAGTCCTTCGCCTTTAATACTAGCCAGCGACTAACTGAAGTTGTGAGCTTAAAGTTTAAAATGTATTATGAAAACCGTGTTTAGGGTTTCATTTTTGAAATTCATGCCTATTTACGATGGGTTAAATTATTGAATTACGTAAATTTAATACAAAAAATTCATTACATTAACAAATAATTACATTTTGACAATATATTTACTGTAAAAAATAATTTAAAATAATACCGTAAGTTATATTTACCTATGTTAACCAGATCAAACTCCATGATAACATCAGTTTACAATACTTTTAGAAATACAACCATGCTGATAACCTACATATTTCATATGGTATCATCCGCTTTGACTCTTTAGAACCACCTTTTTCATATTAATTTCTCAAATGAGAGTTTCAGATTAAAATTAATTCGTTAATAAAATAAATTGGAGCCTAAGACTTATATGTTGTAAAAAGGCGAAGAACTCATTGATTAATAATCCAATTATGTTTAAATAGGCATCTAGCAATATATAGTGTTGTTTATATTACAGGTTGGAGATGAAAAAAGGTTTTCGTGGTTACAACGAATTTTTTATATACAGTGTGTCCCGGAACTTTCTAGAATATTTCATAGTAAGTTGTTCCTTAGGTTGAGGCAAACATATTTCACAATATAAACACAGATTTTTTGTAATTTCTGGGCTGAATTATCATGTTTTAACTTATACAAATCACAACTCAGTCATTTATTATTCTATAGTTAATATCTTCATATTATTACTTTTAATACAAAATGACTAAACTTTCTTGATTCTTACATTTTTTCATAAATCTTACGGGGTTTAATTTAGCTTTGAGAAAAAATGGCCGCCATTTTGAAATGGTATAAATTAGAAACTTGATATTTCATACCAAAATGTTTTTTATAAGATATAATACATGTACCAAGTTTGAAGTCGATATCTTCAGATATTACGTAAGATATACGTAAGATATTACGTATCTAAGATATAACGTATTAAGTAACAAATATATACGGACCGACAGACGGAAAACTAGTCACCGGAAAGCCATGTTTATATTGTGAAGTACGTTTGTCTCGACCTAAGGAAAAATTTTGTATGAAATGTTGCAGAGAGTTCTGGGACACCCTGCACAACGCTGTAAAGTGGAATAATAAACCAAAGAACAAACACAACAAAGACTAACGTAACTTATCCCATTGTTGTTTGATTGTTCACTTCCTAGGCCCACTGACGTTTATGTTCCTCAGTGAAGCTTTGGTTCTGTCAAGTTATAATGTTGTTATTTTCTTGTAAAGTTTTATATGTTTTACAATTTTTATTTTATATAATTTTACACATATTTTAACAGAATATTATATTATTGCAATTAACGTACGCTATACAACATTAAGTTTTAATAACAACTTAAGTGGCTGTTAACTTGAGTCATTAAAGAAATAATGACTTAATCAAAAGTGAAAGTAGTAATTTTTAAGTAGCATAGTTCTTTCTCAAATTACCATAGTTACTTCAATTTTAATCTTGTTTAAAAACGTTATAAAATGTACTATACTAAACCATTTTATCGAAATATTTATTGACACACCATAATGATAACTAACAATTTATTTATTGTCTCTATTTAAATAGCATCAATATAATTAGTCTCAAATATATCAATTATATCATTAAATAGTGTAAATATCCCTTTGTGGGTGTGCGCACGTTTATTTATGTACATTGTAAACGATTTTCATTTACGCAAAGTAATAGCATACCACACTGACGTTTGCATTTTTCTATAGCCATTCACAAAACACGTCCATTCCAATAATTATTACAATATTAGTAGTTTATAAAAAACTTATATTAGTACAATTTTCAAATAACAAGAATGTCATTATCGCTGGGAGAAAAAATTTGGTTACTGTTGTTGCTAGTTTAATTACTGTAAACATTCTTTGGTAATTTTAATAAAAAATTTTTAAAGTTAAAGTTAACGACTGGGCTCGTTTTCACACGTTTTGATTAAAACCATCGAGTAAACATACAGGGTGTTCAAAAAAATTGTTCCAATGTAGGATATTATTTTACACATAACAATAAGCAATAAAGTTCATATATAGATAATTCCTAAAACCTATAGTTTTCCGTCTATATTTCAGAATTCGTTTACATAATAATATAACATGTTTACATCTTAAGATATCAATTTCAAAATTAAAACTTTTATAATGACTAATACAAAACTGCTTAACTATGAAGTTAAATCAGGAAAATACTAGCATACAAATATTTTTTGTTGTCAAAAGAACATTCTCAAAATGCCAGATTTTAATATAGTTTTTACTGTGTTATTATTAAAATGTTGATTATTTACTAAGGTGTTTATATGTAATAGTTTCAGTTTTAGTTGTAATGTTTTATAATCTTTGATTATTGAACAAAGTGTAAGTGTTTCAAATGAATATTTATATATATATCCTGGTTTTAGTGGTAGAGTTAATATTGCATGATTTTATTAATTGATTCCAATTTGTAGCATTTCCTGCTAGAAGTAGCTAAGAGTCATTTATAGTATTTTTCAGAGGTTTTGCATGTCATTAGATTCATCATTATTTTTAGCACTATACAAATATGTGGAGACATAGCTATACCTTAGGTGGTATGCACATTCACTTTGGAATTAGGGCATTGTTATACATTTTGTGGGGTAAAGGGGTATTTAATTAATTGCAATAATAGTTTGTGAGAAAATTTCGGAGGACCAGCCGGGATCCCAAATTCTCGGCAATTAATGGGCAAAATAGTTTGATAATTAAATTTTAAAAGAAATGTTCAGTTGTAAATATTAATTAAAAATTAATTTTGAACAGTACCTTGGAACTATCCACAGAGGGGGTAAATATCCGTCACTTTGTGATTGTGCTGGTGGTGTGGGCAGTGGGGTTTCCCAGGTAGGCTTGGTGATTTGGTGATGATTGGAGGTGAGGAAACTGAATCGCACGACATTTATATGCAGTAGCACTTTCTTCTTGCGTGACCACGATACCGGATGGAGGCGAATTCGCTGTCTTTCACTGCTTCCTGCGTAACGCGCAAAAACGAAGTTCTGGTCGAAGAGCTGTAGCGATTGGACGACACTGAGTTCATAAGTTAAATGAATTAAAAGATACTAATTAAAAATTGAGACAGTATATAGAAGATGATTTTAGAGTTTGAAATGGGGAGAGGTATAAAGGACATAGTAAAATCTATGACCACGAGAAAAATTTAAAATTTGATTATCGCAGAGTTAATATATATCGCAGAGACCGCCCGAAAGGAACTGTGTTGAGGAAAACTCCTTTTGCGATCGTATGGTTTTTGGGAGAGTCCATTTTCAATCAATAGGTGATCGGAGCAAATCATAATGTTTTGAGTGGTTTAAGGGGAATACCGTACGACATTGTCCGACAAAGAGGAGAGTACGCTCTGTCTCTGTTTCTCTCTATGCTCACAGAAATCTTTTAGTTTCTTTAGCTAATGAAGATTTATTTAAAATAAAAATTAAAGGCAATATTCCTAATTAGCTTCATAAAATTCATACTAATCACATTTTTGTCTAATGACATTACATCTAGTTTGAGTTTGTTGCAAGTATTTAGATAAAGCATGTCTGTTTTAGTAGTAAATTTAATTTAATTATGTGAATCTATTGCCATTTCTGATATTAGGTTTTTCTTGGAAGTACTTATACAGATGTTCCCCTAGTCTTTGTATTTGCATGGTAATTGTTTGATAATATGGTGTTGACCGCATATATCTAAGTTTATTTGATTTTATTTATGTTATATTTCCGTTTATATCCCACACGGTTTCACACTGTTAATAACTTTTCCAAACTATGGATTGTTTCTCATTGTAAATGTATTTGACCAATAGCTTATTAATAGTAAAGCAAAAAATAATCGTAGACTCAATCGGTTTCAGGCGTACTTACTTATTGTTCTAACGACGGTTGAGTCCTATTACCTAGACCAAGTTTTCAAGACCTTCAACGGAGTACAGTCCGAATTTAACCTAAGCGGATTTGTTCACAATGCCGTACTGACTGCAATTGAATGTTCAATTCGCTTTGGGGTTATTATTTTATTTTAGGTCTTGTATTAAATAATCGTAGCAGCTTAAGAAAGAATAGTTCTCATAATCAGGTGTGCGCAGCTACCTCGATAAAATTCCTTACTAACTGAACTCTTCATCGTCTTAGTTTAGACTTAATTCTTTATCCATTTCAAATCATACAAAAACAGCCCATCACTGGATTCTAGCCAGCTTAGTAATATATCAGCGTTGCAATACACACAGGTGGCTTGGTCTGTAATCCGACAAGATGGATAAGAGATTAGTGCACGGTTTGAGGCGAGCCTGAGAGGGATCTGCTTTGCTGATTTATAGGTGCCTACATGTAGCCCACAGATGATTAAATACAGATGGTCTGAAGGGGCTTTCTATCTAAGGAGTGTACGTCTTAGTAATATAAAACATGTGTCTACAAATGCAAGATTATCAAAGTAAAATCTTAATTAGTGTATGATTCAGGCTTCCAGGGTTGTTACCTATCTTAATGGTAATAATCAATTCAATATGTCAATTTGTCCAGTTTTGTATGTAGGTACAGTACAAGATTAAGGGTGCACCCTACCCCTGACCGAATTATCCACACGATGTTGTTCAACCATGAATATTTACGCACGCTTGTATACCTTTTTGTTCTCCTCGATTGTTTTTTACCAAAATATTTGTAGTTTCATACTTTTCAGATTCAAATCTATGACTCTCTTGTTTCCTTTTATCCGAAATATTGTTTTCCTTATGTTAGAAAGCTTTAGAAAAACTCTTAATTTGTAAACTTTGCTAACGACCTACCCCTTAATTAAAATTAAAATCTCGATTTTGAAAACAGCAGTGTTATAGATGAACATTTATTGAATTAAATGACATCAAATTATTTTTATTTGGTTATACAAATTTTATTTGGTGGAAGACAGGTAGGGTATTTAGAGTTTGAGGCGTAATTTAGTTTATCCTATTTCTTGTAACAACACGTATAATGCTTTTCAACAAATTGTTTAATTTTAATTATTTATTGACAAATTGGTAAAACCGTAACCTCAATCAAGTATTTTTTTTCTAATAAGCCCAGGCAAATGTAAATAAATAAATTTCGATATCTTCGGTTTATTAACTTTGCCTACAAATTAGTAAAGCAATTTATAAAGGGAAACTAAGAAAATTAAAATAACACTTTTGTCAAGTCTTTGTGAGTCTTCGTCCAGACAATAAGAACAGGTGGACTATTCATAGTAAATTTGTTCTACATATGTTTTGTACTATAAATATTTACAATTGAGTTCATTCTTTGTTTTAAAAGAATTACATACCAAATTGTACTAGAAAGGATTAATTTATTTAATTTTAAACATAATTTACATCAACACCAAACATTTTAATGGTCCTCCGAAAGCAGATAGTATGAATTTCAGCTATGGAAACTAGAATTCTTTCAATACCCATATATTTTTTAACTTCAATAATATTGCTTTGTAATTGAGAAATGGCACCCGCACTGGCGATATTAAGCCGGATACTTACAAACCTTTGACAGCACTGACGAATATACGTTTTGCATCAATAAAGACAGTCGTCAATGAATTTCAAAGTCATCCAGAGACAATTACTCGAGTTCAGCGTAAATCGCTGAAAGTATATGCGAATGAAATCAACAGGAAACATGAAGACTTTTTACAATATTTCACTCGAGCTACATCTTACCATGAAGAAGATGCCATATCCGAGGAAGGTCTTGCAGAAGACCAGAATAACATCAATGATTCGTACGTCTATTTAGCGTCCGTTATTTAAGACTTGTTAGGCGAAGACGATCAACACGATCATTCGTCGCTCAACGCCATTTCGGACACCCCTAACAATATCGACCAATGCGTAGCTCGACTACCTAAACTGGAATTGATTAAGTTTAATGGTGAGTACACCAGTTTTACAACTTTCATAAACCTGTTCAATTCTACTATTCATTCTAACCAATCTTTTACCAAGGTACTTAAATTTCAGTACCTATTAAGTGTTCTGTCTGGTGAACCACTTAATCTAGTACGAAATCTTAACTTAACTGATGGTAATTATAGTCAAGTCAAGTCATCTTTAATTATGATGTTGCTTACGGGATTATTCACGATCGTTATCAAAATGATCGGTGGTTACAGCTTATGCACATCAACCGGATTATCGATCTACCTGACATCTCGTATAACAACTTATTGGGAATTCGGCAATTATTGAATACCTACATTGAGAATATTCAAGCTTTAAATGCTATACAATGAAGTATTACTGAGTAAGTCATTTGTTGCCAGCACTACTTCTACGCAAATTAGTCGTAGAGTTGCGTAAACGGTTAGAGCTCTCTCGTGACGTCATCTTCACGAAACAACGTACTCTACCTTCTATAGATGAAATAATTGATTTTCTCACTCTTGAGTGTTCCCGTCACGAAGACGCTGTGTGCTCACTGGGAATGCGTATTAACGATACTAAGTTGTCTAACCCTCGGGACAAACCTTTTTACCGGACAGACACCGGTCATAAAACTGCAGTTGCCCCAACGTCCACAAATACTAACCAGTCGTTCTCCTGTGCGGTTTGCGATACATCCAATCACAAACCTTTTCATGTCCAAGGTTTTTGGCCAAAACTCCACAGGAAAGGTATCAATCGTTAAAACACGTCGCCATTGCATTTCGTGCTTGGGCATGCACGACATTAAAGCATACAAATCCCAATCTGTATCCCAATCCCAATTGTGAGTCTGTCACAACAGGCACAATAATCTTTTGCATTTTCCGTCTGACAAATCAGACCAATTTTCCAAATGTTCAACCACCAATGTTAAGGTTGAAAAACACAATTCAACCAATGATGTCCTTAACCTAAAAAATAAGAATAAAACAGTAGCGTTTTACTCACAAAACAATGCTCTTCAATGTAACAAACATGTTATGGTATTGCTAGGAACCATATTAATCAATTTACGCAGTTCTATTGGAGTTACTCATACATTCCGTGCACTGCTTGACTCAGGTATGTGTACTCTCACCACAGAAAGAGCAGTTAATCTACTAAATTGCACAGCGTCAAAAATGCAAAGTACAAATCTTAGGCATTGATCAAAATGTTCTCGTAACAAGGGGCAGATTTTAGCCACATTAGAAACTTTGTCCGGCGTTCAGCTAATCACTTATCATACTATGGTAATTCTGGACGGATTAACTATCAATTTTCCTCGTATTCCTGTGTCCGCAGAAGTTATTCAATTCACTCAACATCTTGAATTGGCTGACCCAACATTTCATAGTCCAGTCGTATTATTGGTGTTATATTGAGAGCTGCATTATTTCCACACATTTCCACTGGTCCACAAACATTTTTACGAATTACCATGCATTATTGGTACTCCTTTTGGACAAGTTGTCATGGGCACAACTCAACTCCCTGTGTTCCTTCATCATCAATATCTACCCGCCAACAAAGCACTTTTAACATTTGTCTCCATTAATGACGTTGACTTACATGATTCTATTCAACAATTTTGGCTTCAAGAAGAGATCCCATTACATAACTCTAAGTCTGACGAAGACAACACATGTAAACATTTTTTCATTGAAACACATAGCCGTGACGACACTGGTCGCTACATCGTTTGTCTCCCTTTTAAAGAGTCAAAACATACGTTAGGTACATCTCGTCCGGCCGCCAAACTCCGGTTGAAAGCAATGGAACACAAATTTGTTAATAACGAGCGTTTCGGATTGCTTTACCGTGGCTTTATGCAAGAGTACATCACACTTGAACACATGACAAAATGTGCAAATCCATCTACCACTAGCATTCATTATTTTTTGCCTCATCATGGCATTCTTAAGGAAACTAGTTCCACCACAAAACTGCGAACAGTTTTCAATGCTAGTTGAAAGTCGAGCTCAGGATTTTCGTTAAATGACTTACTCATGATAGGTAAAAAGCTACAGACCAATATTGCTGACATTTTGACGCAATTTCGGCGTCATCACATAGTAATTTGCTGCGATATCAAACAGATGTATCGGCAAATTATCCATATGGTCGGAATTTTCAACTAATTCTTTGGAGATTAACAGCTGATCAACCAAAAGAATCATTTAAACTTAATACAGTTCCTTACGCTGTAAATTGTTCTCCATATATGGTCATCCGTACGCTACATCAGTTAGCCATTGACGAAGGGCACGATTTCCCTGAAACTGCTCATGCGCTGTTACATCACACATATGGTGATGACATCATTACAGGTGCAGAATCAACCCAATCTGCGATTGAGCTACAAAAAGGACCGACCAATTTGCTGCAACGTGGAGGTTTCGAACTCCGTAAATGGATGTCCAATTCTGAACAACTTTTGCAACAAGTTCCAGACGCACATCGTGAGTCCCCAAAGTTTATTTCTGATTCTACCGATCTACAATTTACTGTATTAGGTCTTCAGTGGTCACCTACATCTGACACATTCTCCTACACTAGGCATGGTGTAGAAAACTTGAACAAGACGTCAACCAAACGTACAGTGTTAAGTGTCATTTCCACTATCTACGACCCTTATGGGTTTTTAACTCCTTCCATAATGCTTGCCAAGTGCTTTATGCAACTTATTTGGACTTAAGGTTTAATTTTGGACGCACAACTACCATCTGACGTACAAGACCAATAGACACGTATTCGTAGATGAAACACACTGGTTATCACAAGTATGTTCAACACGAACTTTGAATCTCAGCTATTTACATTAAATAGAACTACATGGATTCTGTGACGCATCTGAAAGTGGCTATGCGGCATTTATTCATTTTAAATGTGAACGGCATGACAAAGTTGTGACAACTAATTTAGTAGCAGCAAAAAGCAGAGTCGCTCTATTAAAACGAGTAACCATTACTCGTCTTGAGTTGTGTGCCGCTCATCTGTTGTCCCGATTAGTGGTCCATTACATCAAACTATTTCCTAATATGTTCAACGCAAAGAACATTTTCTTGTGGAGTGATTATACTGTTGTTCTAACATGGATTCAAACTTCTCCCTATCGACTAAAAACATATGTCGCAAATCGAGTTGCTCCAATTCAAGAATTCACATCATCATCGGAATTTTGGCACCACATTTAATCGCAAGACAACCCAGCTGATTGTGCATCACGTGGTCTACCTCTATCTCAATTAATTCACCATAATTTGTGGTGTAACGGCCCACCATGGCGTTATATTTCCATCTTGTGATTGGCCTTCAAAATAGGTTACTCCCATCACTTTGAATGACTTAACTGAATTGAAATCTAATCCATTACCATTATTTATTACTTCGTCGATCGATGAATTGCCTTTGTTAACAAATTACTCATCCTGGTCTAAATTACTACGCATAGTTGCTTTGGTTTTACGTTTTATTCATAACTGCAAACGTACAACTTATCAATCCGGTTATGTAACTGTTTCAGAAATAAAGGCATCAAGCATGAAAGATTTTACATGGTACAAAAACTATAATTTGTGAAAGA
The DNA here is from genome assembly GCA_963675035.1 of Allygus modestus. Taxonomy (NCBI): domain Eukaryota; kingdom Metazoa; phylum Arthropoda; class Insecta; order Hemiptera; family Cicadellidae; genus Allygus; species Allygus modestus. Next base: position 79,321,835 of record OY776116.1, read on the forward strand.
GTTCAATGAAATCAAGCAAGGAAACTGTCCTAGCACATTAGGCAAACTTAATCCATTCATTGATGATCAACAGTTGATTTAAGAAACAAAACACCCCGTGTTATTACCGAAACACCATGTAGTAATAATAATCGACTACATAATATATATTAATATATATTAATATATATATATATATATATTTAATATATTAATCGACTAGTTTCATATTCAGTATCTTCACGCTGGTCCACAACTAGTCCAGTCAATGATAACACGCCGAGTGTTTATTTTAAACACTTGAAACGTCATTCGTTTGCTAATTCACAAGTGCATCACATGCTTCCGACTTCGCCCTACTAATGTTGCTCCATTCATGGCAGATTTACCTCCCGTTCGCACGGAACCTGCGAAACCATTCGCTTCAACAGGGATTGATCATTGTGGCCCATTCTCAGTTAAAGTCACTAATTTACGGTTCATTAAGTTTATCAAAGTGTATTTGTATATTTTTATATGCATGGTCACAAAGGCTGTACATATTGAAGTCGTAACAGATCTTACAACAGACGCATTTATTGCTGCATTAACTCGTTTTATATCCCGTCGTGGCATCTGTTCTGACATATATTGCGACTTCGGAACAAACTTTGTTGGCGCTGAGTCATCATTACGGAAGATTGTTCAAACAACTGTGACAAACGCTAACTCGCAACTGCACATTCAAAAGTTCTCTTCAACATTGTCATTAGGCTTCCATTTCAACCCTCCAGCCGCTCCTCACCTCTGGTGGCCTCTGGGAACGAGCAGTCAAGAGTGCCAAACAGCATTTAACATGTATAATGGGAAAACTGTACTCACACTACCAGAATTTACGACACTGTCTATACGTATCGAGGCTATATTAAATTCTCGCCCTTTGACTCCGATGTCCAGTGATCCCACCGACTTTTCAGTGCTGACCCCAGGACATTTCCTCACTGGTGCTCCATTAGCAGCACTTCCTGAACCTGACGTCACTGAAGTTCCACCTAACCGACTTAAACGCTGGCAATTCGTGCAACAGTTCGCTCAACGAATATGGAAAGGGTGGAGCACGGAATATTTGTACACCCTACAACAACGGACCAAATGGACCTCAAAGTCAGCTAATTTATGCGTTGGAGATCTCGTGCTCATAAAGACGACTGCCATTTCAATTTTGGACTCTCGCAAGAATCATCTATGGTTTTCCTGGATCTGACGACACTGTGAGAGTGGTACAAATCAAGACACAAGATGGGTCTTATGTCCGCCCTGTTACTCAACTTTTTCTTTTACCGCAATATGAAGAAAGTACGGAAGTACTTCAAGGAGGCCGGTTTGTTAAGTCTGTGAGTCTTCGTCCAGACAATAAGAACAGGTGGACTATTCATAGTAAATTTGTTCTACATATATTTTGTACTATAAATATTTACACTTGAGTTGACTTTTTGTTTTAAAAGAATTACATACCAAATTTTATTAAAATGGATTAATTTATTTAATTTTAAACATAATTTACAACAACGCTAAACAACTTTAATAATTTGTACTTTATGTACGATATTCTTGAAAAAGCAAACTGAGATAATAATATTTCTAGATTTGTAACAATAGACGAGGTTGAAATTGTGTACATAATGTAGAGTGGTCCGCCTTCTTGGCCACTTAAAGAGATCTTGACAAGCTAAGACTTCGCCAAATATCCTGTTTCAACCCACCAGCCATTTGGGGAGCTTTCTCGACATTTCCACCTCAGCATTGTTTATACATTTAAGATAATTATTAATACCCCCATCGCAGCAAACCTGCGTACTCAGCGAATTTACAATGAATATATATGTCTTAATAACACATTAAACCACTTACCAGGATTCATAAGAAATATGTTCACAAATAAGTGATATTTAAGATATGAATTATTCTCCATAAGAATAACATTGAGGATGAGTACACAGGTTTGCTTCCACAAGGAACGAAATACCCCCGACGCAGCAAACCTGCATACTCAGCGAATTTCCAATGAATATATAACATAACACATTAACACTTAACAGGATTCATAAGAAATATATTCACAAACAAGCGATATTAAAAATATTAATTATTCTCCATAAGAATAACATTGGGGATGAGTACGCAGGTTTGCTGCAACAAGGAACAAAAAAATGGGTTTTTATGCAAATATCATTAGAACTCATCCAAGTAAAGTTACATACCAAGTTTCATTCATATACATTTATAAGTAAGCGATATATAACATTTTAATTATTCTCCATAAGAATAACATGGGGACCGATTACCTAGGTTTGCTGCTACGGGAACCATACGTGAAAATTTGGTATTTTGTGCAAACAACGATAAACCCAAACCAGATGAAGCCATATACCAAATTTTGTCAGTTTATGTTCATAAATAAGCGAGATATACAATTTTTCTTTTTCTCCATAAGAATAACATTAGACAACGTACTGTGTTTAGCACTTTCAATATCTCAGGAACCAATTGACGTAGAGCAATGATAAAAATACCAAATTGTTTGTTTTTTTATGCTGAATTAAATGATAAAAATTAAAATTTGATTTTAATAAAAGTTACATGTGAAAACCCCAAAAAACCCATTTTTGGGGTACAAAACCCCCCCAAAACCCGCCTTTGGATGGTGCGATTCGTCTGGTTTTCGAACTCGTTCAAATAAATGGTACTTTACACGTTTTTACCAAATTTCATTAAGATCGGACCTTTTTTACGAGAGTTATCGTGCTTACGGACACATATATATATATATATATATATATATATATATATATATATATTTATATATATATACATATATAAAAATTTGAACGAATGGTGTTTTTGGCATCTGGGGACCTCAAAATGAAAAGTTATCATGGTCTCGGGCTTAAGTCTTACCATGAGACCTACGGTAATAGCTTCTTCCCTATAGGGGAAATTCGCTAAAATAATCGAGTTTTATAAAAATATAAATATAACTCATCTAAATGAAGTCCCATGCCAAGTTTCATTCATATACAATCATAAATAAGGGATACATAATGATTCTAAGGGATACATAATAATAAATAAGGGATACATAAGGGATGATTTTAATGACTCTCCATAAGAATAACATGGGGACCGAGTACTTTTGCTGCTACGGGAACCATAGCTGAACAATTGGTTTTTTGTGCAAACAACAATAAACACAACTAGATGAAGCCATATACCAAGTTTCGTCAGTTTATGTTTATAAATAAGCGAGATATACATTTATTCTTTTTCTCCATAAGAATAACATTTGACAACGTACTATGTTTAACACTTTCAATATCTCAGTAACCAATTGACGTAGAGAAATGGTCAAAATACCCAATTGTTTGTTTTTTAAGCTGAATTCAATGGTGAAAGTTTGATTTAAATAAAATTTACATGTGAAAACCCAAAAAAATTGTTGGAGTACAAAACCCCCCAAAAATCCCCCATCGGATGGTGCGATTTGTCTGGTTTTCGAACTCGTTCAAATAAACGTACTCCGTACTTTACAGATTTGTGCCAAATTTCATTAAGAGAGGACCTTTGTTACGAGGGTTGTGTATATATATAAATTTGAACGAATGGTGTTTTTTTTGGCATCTGGGGACCTCAAAATGAAAAGTTATTATTGTCTTGGGCTTAAGTCTTACCATGTAATATCTTTTTCCCTATAAGGAAAATTCGCTAAACATCAACAACTTATTTGAGACGTGTTACTTCGATATGTAATTAAAGACGTCTTAGAACACTTAGACGTAAATTTATACGTAATATACTTTATTTGTACTAGATGATAAATATGTATCTTTATACATATTATGTATATTTATTTAAACATATAAAGGGCAGTGCAGAACTATCGAATTCGATCGCTTACACCTGTTATCATTAAGCCCAATAAAATATTTACCGTATTAATAAAATTAACAACATAATGTTTTTACCACAATAATGTAAAAATACTGAATTATGGTCACGTAATATGAGCTACATTTCCTATATACAGCTTAAGTATGATGTATAATTGGCTTATTGTGATAAATGATTATATTTTTCTAATAGTATTGGTCTTCAATAAATATTTGTGTTAATCTATTGCGTTTTAGCAAATTCCCCCTATAGGTAAGAAGCTATTACCGTAAGTGGCGTGGTAAGACCTAAGCCCGAGACCATGATAACTTTTCGTTTTGAGGCCCCAGATGCCTAAAACACCATTCGTTCAAATTCATATTCATATTCATATTATGATACATTCATATATACAAAACTCTAATTATATATATATATAATTAGAGTTTTGTCTGTACATTGCTTGGAATTATGAAATGTTTGCATAGTTTTACGTTTCATACCATCGGAAACGCGACTTATCTCAATTTCTGTCTTTCTGTCTGTCGGTGATGCTGAAGAATGGGTTTTTGTGCGCTTTTCACAGGAAAACGGGTGCACTGACATTGCTGAAGCTTTGTTTCTTTGTTCTATACATGCGTGAGAAGGTTTTAGGCTACTTTAAACCGGTATACGCTTTTTGAACAAATAATAGCCACTCAAAACCGTGATTTCGTGCGATTTTGGAAACGTTTTGTTTGTTTTTCACAGGAAAAAGGGTGCACTGATTTCGATGAAACTTTTTTCCTATGTTCTATTTGTGCGTTAGAAGGTTTTAGGTTAATTAGATTTTTGGAAATCACCTTAGGACTCTGCCCGACGGTGTTTTAAAGATCCTATGTTATTCCTATGGACAAAGTATTTATGTATTTTGAACCAGATGATGACTTAATAGTTATATCTATAACTTCAAATATTGTAAACAGTTGTTTCTCATTATGGAAATAAAAACCCTACTTTGCGCGCTCCCCCACCCTGATATTAATGACCCCCCCCCAACCCCCGATTTTATATTTTTGCCCCCCCACGGTTTTATATTGTTTTTCCCCTCCCCCCAATTTTATATTTTTGCTACCCCCGATTTTTATTTTTGCCCTCTCCTCCCACCCTCCCCGATATATATATATATTTTTTTTATTTGAGACACCACTTGTCAGCATTACCGTTCCAGGAATTCTTGCCGACCTGAGCGCACATGTCACTTCCTCCGCTACCTTCCCCCACCACCTTCTCCCACCACCGCTCCATCAACATTCTACCATAACAGTTTATATCTAAACATACTTGAAGGTCATAAATATATGTTCATAATGGAAATAACATGCCACAGACCTTTCACTACCCGGCAGAGTTCCTCGTCTTAGCAACAGTACCCGAACTATATGACAATATATTTCGTTAACTTTGATTTAATTGTACTTTAAACGTGAAAATGTAATTTTAATATTGTAAAATTATGTGGGTTGTTATTTTATAAAATCTGGAATGTATTCTGATGATGTTACTCTAATCAGATATTGAATTTTTTATGAGACTCGATTTAAGTTTGATCATGTGTTTCAATTATCCTTATACGCGAGGAATGAGCGTACACCTAGTATTATGACTGTTATAAATCATAATGAAAATACATTATCATTGGTTTCAGCGGATGGATCTGATGATCGGTTGGTTTGAGCTAATGCGCTCATGAATTGATTGATTCAACAACTAAAAACAATTCCACAAAGGTCCCTAATGATGAATAGTAGGACTTGTACGTTTAAATCCAACAATAGTGGAAGGTTTTCAAATTACCTTTGAAATTATTCAAGTTTACTCCGTCATTTTTTAACTGCCGTAAAATTATATTCTGTATGTTATTCATATAAATATCATTTGGTTATACGTTTAACATAATACTTATTTAGTGATTCCATCACGTTAAACTTGATTAATTAACTTGAAAAAACACTCTTTTTTTGGAAAATTGTTCTTTTTGACAAAAACGGTATTCACGTCAAAAATGCTCAGTGAATTATTATTTTTTTTTTTTTTTTTAATTGCCACAACTTTCTTTGTATTATAACAACATAATGTTGTTAGTTACTTTGTTAACTCTTCTTAAAGCAGGTATCGTTTCATCATCATGATCACAATAAATTTTAGAAAAAAATATAAAGAATGGTTAATTTAGTATTTTATTTAGTTATATTAAGTTTCATTTTATATAAATTACGTTTAATACCTGACGTTTGCACTGACCTGTAATCAGATCACTAGCTGATAAGACTGATAAGACTGATCATGCGCTGTTTACTTGTAATTCACCTCCTGGGTCTGTCGAAGCTGATCTCTGGAACAAAGATAACGATAAATATATTACTAACTTACGTAAGAAACAACCACCTATTGCATTCTTAACCTTCATACTACTTTCTATACAAATTTATTTAGCGAGTATAATTTGTTTAATACTGTATAATAAAATTTACTACCCTTTTTAAATGGGTTGTTATTGCACTTTTTACGATTTAGTATTGTATATTCTTTATATTATTAAGTGTTCATTTATTCCGTAATTTAAATGGTAAACTTTGCTAGAAGGGTTTGGGTTGGCTGATATCTACACTTGCACCTGTTTTGCTTGTAGTGTACTTCAAAGTCTGTTAATAGCAATTATCCTAGAATAAACCCCAACTTAATATATAAACTTGGCAGTTCAAATGAATTACATTTACCAGTAGAAATGCTACATTTTTTCATACAGAAACCTTAACAAATTCAAAATAAACCTATTCTGTTTATGAGCCTAACGATTTTTTTATTTTCTTGGTCTCAAATATATTTTTATTATACTGCTTTATTTTAAAGTATATTATGCGTCTATTTATTGTCATAATATAAATTATTTGTAATAAGGTGACAAAATAGGCACGCCTAAATCTGTTAATAAAATCATAATCTCCAGTTATAACAAAAAATATTACAACAAGACATTTCTCTTCACCAACATATTATATACCATAACCATCACCATTATTACATCATAAACTTGGGTTGGGCTATTGTAGTTCAGCATCAAAACAATAAATCAAAAGTTTATTGTAAACTTTGGGGAGTTATTTTTCCTCGATATTGTCCAAAAAAAGTATTATAAATATATTAGGCTTATATATTAAAAGAACCGCTTAATGTTGAAAACTGTTAATCGAACATAACCAAGCATTTGATCTTCCCGTATTCCAGTTTATCTTTTGATACCGTTCAGTACGGAAATCAACAAATATTATTATGCTGCAAGATGACACAACAGGGTGGGAAACATCGCTGGGCTGCTCCATGAATTTACCTTGTGATAAATGCGTGCTTGGCTAACATCAACTTTATTGTGATTTCTTTACGTTTAATATAAACTGTAAATTTATAGGAGAGGATGTATTTTCTTAACAAACTTAACAATTTTGACTTGAGCAAACATATGTGTCTTAGTACTCCATAAAATTATAAGAGTGGAGTTTTCAATGAATGATGTATGTCTGTGTTTTTGCCAGGATGTGTAAGGGCCGAACAATTTGAAACATTACAGGCTCTCTACATTAAACCGTTAAAACAATTTTAAATTTCATAAGCTTATAGCTTTTACTGTTTTTTTTATATTTTATTTGGCTAGTTATAATTGTATGTATCTGTTCATAGGTGTATTACTACTTACCGTCAAGAATACAATAGTTTATATAAAACATCCAAATATAAGTCCTTAACGATTTAGATAATATTGTATTAAAAATTACTAATCTCTTTTACTGAGTATCTGAGTTCAATGCATTTCTTTATGTTGTTGTATTTCACAAAGCATGGTAATTGTTTAAGTAAATAATTGAATTTGTACAAATTAAATTAAACTTACGTAAGTTTACGTAAATGTTCTACAGATGTCCTATATCGATAAAAATACAAAATTCTTGTCATAGGGATCGTGGGTAGGTCTGATATAATTGGATTAGTTCATATGTAACTAATCGGGCGCCGATATTAGCCAAAAGAAGATCGGTAGGGTGAGTCTATTAGTTCACTCAGCATTTTGACCATGGGAAACCACGTATCCTAGGGGTTTGCACAAAACAATATTAATTTGTACTAGTCAGTTTAGCATTATTTCCATAATATCATTATTATTTCAGGGTATTGCTACCTTTGTATGTTTTTGTTTGTTACTGCCCAAAATTTGATTTTTATACATTTTTCATAATCCACCGAAAACATTTCTACAGGTTTTGTTGTAATGGCAAATGTATGTAAATATTTACCCAAAATTAAACTAAACATTTGTTATATCCTGAAAAGAAATATAGAATTAGGATGGATGCAATATAAAAAAGTGGTTCAATTTAATTTGTTTGTTCTCCGTGTTGAAGTTAGATAGATGTATCAAATTATAAATATTTAAGACCAATCAGCTGTATTTTTTACTTTGAGTTAACTGAATAATTGTTCCTTAGTTTTTATATTCCAAGAACGTTATGTAGCTGTAAAACTTCAACCAAACAGTGACTTGCACTTTAAATGAAACTTGTTGACAAGTTGGGAATTCTATTAGTCATACCTGATGGGTTCTCTTTAGTGGGTATTTTCTTGTTCAGTGCCTTGAAACTGCGTCAAGATTAAGCAGAGGTATTACAAAAGTTTGTCACTCTCTAACTCTGGTGTATGATTGTATACTTAAAATAATAATGAACTAAGATTATATTACTTAATTCACAAACCTTTACAAACCTAAACAAAATTCACTCACCTTTATACGTTTCAAAATGGCGACCATTCTTGTGTAAAATATTGACGGTTACGGAATACCCAGTACTTTCTAAACTATAAATCTTATATTTTTTCCGATTCAAATTTCTTACTCGTGATGAATTCAGCTTTACTCTTGTATGCTAGATGATAGGCTTTCTTTAACAAATAAAAAATGTCAATGAAATATTTTTTGTAAATGTTTAAATACCCAAAATTCCAAAAACTCAAATAGTGGCGTATGTCAAAAAGCATACAATTGAAAAAGGTCTTGTAAAACCTAGCAACTTTCTAATTTACACCAACCTTGTATCTCTTTTGTATTTTTGCAAACAGCAATGTTAATTGTACATAACACATTAAATGATTGTGGTCACGGAATACTTGCAAGTATTATGCAAACTAACATGCATTTCATATGGGAAAATAAAGTTTTTTACTGTTTGCAAAAAATAAAAAGCGATTCAAGGCTGGAGTAAATTATAAAGTTGCTAGGTTTTACAATACCTTTTCAACAGCATGCTTTTTGCCATACACTACATTGTAGAATTTTGGTAATTTTTGGCACATAAGCATTTAAAAAATATATTATATTAATTTTTTTTTAGAAAGCCTATAATGTAGCATACCAGAGTAAAGCGAAATTCATCACGAGTAAAAATTTCAATCGGAAAAAAGAAGAGTTATGGTTTAGAAAGTACTGGGTATTCCGTAACTGTCAATATTTGAAATTGTAATGCCTTATAATCTTTGTTTATTAAACAAAGTGTAAGTGTTTCAAATTTATATTTATATTTATCCTAGTTTTATTGGTAGAGTTAATGTTGCATGATTTTATTATCTTATTCCATTTGGTAGCATTTGCTGCTAGAAGTATCTAAGAGTCATATATAGTATTTTTCTGAGGTTTTGAATGTAATTAGATTCATCATTATTTTTAGCATTATAGAAATATTTTTAAACATAGCTATACCTTAAGTGGTATGCACATTCACTTTGGAATTAAGACAATGTTAATGCATTTGTTGTCCAATGAAGTTACAGCTAGTTTGAGTTTTTGCAAGTATTTAGATAAAGCATGTCTGTTGTAGTGGTAAATTGAATTTAACTATGGGAACCTATTTGCATTTCTGGTATTAGGTTTGTCTTGGAAGTACTTATATAGATGTTGCCCTAGTCTTTGTATTATTACACGATAATTGTTTTAAAATAGTGTTGACCGCGTATATCTAAGTTTATTTTATTTTATTTTTGTTATATTTCCGTTTATATCTCACAAATTGCATAATGTTAATAACTTTTCCAAACTATGGATTGTTTCTCATTGTAAATGCATTTGACCAGTAGCTTATCAATAGTAAGGCAAAAAATAATCGTAGAAAAAAAAATGTTCTAAAGACGGTTGAGTCCTACTATCATGACAATCATCTTCAATGGAGTACAGTCATTTAACCTAAGCGGATTTGTTCACAATACTGCAATATTAACTGTCATTGGATATTAGATTGGCTTTGGTTATTATTTTTATTTTATTTTTCATATTATATTAAATAATTGTAGAAGCTTAAGAAAGAATAGTTCTCATAATCGAGTGTGCGCAGCTACCTCGATAAAATCCCTTACTAACTGAACTCTTCATCGTCTTAGTTTAGACTTGATTTTTTATCCTTTTCAAATAATCAAAAAACAGCCCATCACTGGATTCTAGCCAGCTTAGTAATATATCAGCGTTGCAATACACACAGGTGGCTTGGTCTGTAATCCGACGGCATGGAGAACAGATTAGTGCACGGTTTGAGGCGAGCCTGAGAGGGATCTGCTTTGCTGATTTATAGGTGCCTACATGTAGCCCACAGATGATTAAATACAGGGGGTCTGAAGGGGGTTTCTACCTATGGAGTGTAAGTCTTGGTATTTACAAATATGTGTCTATAACCCCAAGATTATCAAAGTAAAATCTTAAGTTGTGTATGAATCAAGCTTCTAGGGTTGCTACATATCTTATTTGTATCAATGCAATACGCAAATTTTTAACGTTTTGTATGTAAAAACAGTATAAGATTTTAAAAATGTGTAATTAATTGTATCCTATTTTGTGTAATAATAATCAAGCTAATCAATAGATTGTTAATTTTTACTATTTATTGGCAAATTGTTAAAACTATAACCTCAAACAAGTATTTTTGATTTGATAAGCCCGGCAAAGGTAAATAAAGTAAATTAGTTATCTTCGATTTTTTAACTTTGTGTGTATGTGTGTACATACGAGCAATACATTATATATACAGCTCAGGGGCTAAATCATGGATAATTATTAACTTTGCCTATAAATTAGTAAAACAGAGTAATTTAGAAATAAAAATTAAAACAATATTTTAATAATTTTTCCTGTAAGTATGGGATTCTTAGAAAAAAAAACTGAAATAATAAGATTTCGAGATTTGTAACAATAGACGAGGTTGAAATTGTGTACAAAACGAAGAGTGATCCGCCTTCTTGGCCACTTAGAGAGGTCTTGACAAGCTCTAATCAAGACTTAGCGAAATATCCTGTTTCAACCTACCAGAGATTTAGGGAGGTTTCTGGATATTTCCACCTCCACATTGTTCATACATTTAGGTGTTTTATTAAAATTCAACAACTTACTGATGAGCATAGGACGTGGCATAGCTTCGAGATGTATTTAAATACGTCTTACAACACTTAGACGTAATACACTGTATTTATATACTATTTGGTAAATATGTATAAAGGATAGTGCAATTCTATCGAATTCGATTGGTCACATCCGTTATCATTAAGCTCGATAAAATAATTACCGTCTTTAATGCCATCCCGTATTAAAAAACGTAATACTAAACACCGTATTACTAAACAAAAATATTGCAACCACACTAAATTAAAAATACTCAATTACGGTCACGTAATATGTGCTACATTTCCTATATACAGCATAAGTATGATATATAATTAGCTTATTGTGATGAATTATTATATTTTTTCTAATTTTATTGGTCTTCTATGAATTTATTGTATCAAGCTTAGGTGTTTGTTTAAACGTATGATAAACCATTAACATCCATATTAGCCTAACTGTTAATAACTCCATTGTATGTTATACACGAGCATATTACATTATATGTTACTAATCGTAGTAATATTAAGATTAACACACTCATTGAATAAATACTATGTTATGAATCAAGGAGACAACTAGTTTGTAAGTGGCGTATTTATTTTGGTAGTTTAAAGTGTGAGGATATGATACCACTTAATGCAATATCAGGAACAAACTACAACTTTTAAACGTAATGTATCCGTATATATTTTAATTTATTTAGTTAATTTGTTTCAACTTAATGTAAACCGTAAATAGTCAGTGGAATCAACAACATTGAGTTAAATTATAACGTGAACAACCAGTAAAATTTCTTCATATTATGACTGTTCTAAATCATAAAATAAACACATTATCGTTGGTTTCAGCGGATGAAACGGATGATCGTTGAGTTTGAGCTAATGCGCTCACGCATTGATTGATTGAACCACTAAGAGCGTTCCCCAGAGCTCCCTAATGATGAGCAGCAGTATTTGTACGTGGAAATTCACCAATAGTGGAAGGTTTAGAATTCACCTGTGAAATTATTCAAGTTTACGCCAAATTTTATTTTAATCATAACATTATCTCCACTTATAACACAGAATATTACAAGACACTTCCCATCACCAAACACATTAGATAGGTTCTCATGACCAAACATATTAGATAGGTAAGTTATTAAAATCACATAAATTGGTTGGGTTATTGTAGTTTAGCATGGAAAAAATAAATCCAAGGTTGCCTATAAACTTTTGGGATTTATACCTTCTCGATAGTGTCCAAACAAATCGTATTAAAAGAGCCACTTCTTGTAATAAAAACTTTTAATCGAACATAAACTTACCGAACATGCTTACCGAAGCTCTTCCCGTGACCAGACGTATCACATAATGTGAAGGAGGGTTTTAGGGGGGGTGTTGTACTCCACATATATCAATACATGTGTCCATAAACCAGATAACTTTTGGAAAAAAGTCCGATTTCAATTAATCTTGGCACAGATGTGTAGAGAACCATTCATAACTTTGAGTTTGAAAACCGGAAAAATCGGACTATGGAAAAGGGGTTTATGGGGGTTTACATTACAATCATCCAAAACCCGGTTTTTAAAATTTATAACTCTTAAATTTCAAATTCACACAATTTAGTTTCACCCATTTTTTGAGCTTATAAAAACAAATAATCCATTATTTTGAATCATTACCCTAATTTAATGGTTGAGAATAAAAACCAACAAACGTATTTATAAAATTCCCCATGTTAATCTTATGGGGAAAACGTTTTCAGAATTTCCTCAACTGAAATTTTCACAATTTTACTGAAAACTGCACATTTTTTGTTACCAATAACTTTAAAAATAAATTATTTTCTTGTTTAAATTATGATTCTACGTCCAACTGTTGCAGATTCAAAATGCTAAACACAGTACGTTGTCCAACGTTATCCTTATGGAGAATAAATCAAATTTAATACTTAGAATATTTATGAATGTATATTGATGAAACTTGGTATATGGCTTCACCTATTTATGGTATATTGATAGTTTCACAACAAATATTTGTTCCACAATCCTTGTAACAGCAAACCTACATATTCATCCCAAGTGTAAATTAAGGCTATGTATCTTCCTTAGTTATGAATATAAGTTAATACAACTTGGTATGTAGCTTCACCTGGTTGATTTATATTGACAATTGCATAAACCCACATTTTCTTAGCTTCCTTCTTGCAGCAAACCTGTGTACACAGCCCTGATATTTTTCTTATGGAGAACAAATCAAATGCTATGCATCACTTATTTATTCATGCAGTTTTACTAAACTTGGTAAGTAGTGTGAAATATATACATGGATTGGAAATTTGCTATGTACAAAAGTTTGCTGCAACGGGGGTTTTATTTTTTAACATTTATTATAAACTCTAAATTTATAGGAAAGTATTTTTTTTAACAAACTTCCAATTTATAACTTCAGCAAACATGTCTGTCTTAATACTCACTGTAACCATAAGAGTGGGTTTTGAAATGAATGGTATACATTTTTGCCAGGATGTCTAAGGGCCGAAAAACTGTAAAAAACAGGCTCTCCACATTAAACAATTAAAAACAGCTTATAGCTATTACTTTTTTATTATTCACCAGGTTGTAATTGCAAGTATCTATTCATAAGATTTATTACTACTAGCTTTAGTGTTATGTTTTTGTTCAGTGCCTTGAAACTACGTCAAGTTGAAACAAACGTATTACAAAGGTTTTTCACTGTTAATTCTGTGATGTATGATTGTATACTACTTTAGATAGTACGTTAGTTAGCAACATGACCAGAGTTTGCACAGTTCTCTACAAAAATTTAAAAGTTGCCATTAGTGTCAATACACACATAAAAAATTTACATTTCTGGAGAGTGAGTTTCGTATTCTTAGAAAATGCACTACGTATTCTTCTAATCGACCCTATCCTTCTGAGATTTTAACAACAAAATATGTGATCAAATATAAACAAATACATGACATTAAGTATCTTTCATTAAACTGTTAATGACCTGGGAACTTCTCTTGGCATGTAACCAATCAATCAAAAAACCCATATAAACTAAACCAGCCATAAACCATATAAATATCCACTGTCGTAATATTTCTAGGTTGGTATTTATTTCAGTTTTGAAATGATGAGTTAATAAATCATAAACCGAAGATGAGCATTTCAAATACATTACGTAATAATTATAATTTATAAGTGTATTTATAAATTATAATTAAAATTGATTACTCTGTGGACCATCACACAAGCACGACTCAAACAACTGTAACGTGACTTACCACTGGTCGCTTCCACACCAGATGTTTGTTGCTTTATATTTTAGAACACAGCTCAAACAATCAATCGGCACATAAAAAGTAAGTGTCACAGTGTGTTTGAGTTATATTAAAGTGGAAAACTTATTAACTTAAGTTTATATATATATATATATATATATATATATATATACATATTTAAATAGTTATCCTACTGGAATGATCAGTTAATATAATACAAATTCACTTTTTTGGTCAATTATTTTCAACATTATTACCTTACTCTATAATTCTGCGACAGTTATTAAAGTTTATAAAAAGTTATATCCCCTGAGATTTTAAGTAAATTATACAAATAAAGTCAGCAACTAACTACTACTTCTTACAAAGAAGCACAACGCAATTAAACATTTTACAATTAGAGTGTATTTTTAAGGTTTATATACAACATATACGTTAATAGAATTATATTTTTCCTGCTATAATTAAGGCTGATCACTGCAGTAACCGTCTTAGTATTTCCAACCACCTTGCACCGAGTTTTGTCAGATTGAGTTCATGTTCCACATGACAATACTGACCCAAATTCGTCTATAGTAAAACAGTTGGTTAAATATCAACTTTTTAAATTGCATTTCAGTTTTAAAATCGTTATTTAATGTATACAAGAATGATTGTTTACAAAACTTTATCTTCAAAATCAAACATTCTAAACAAAACAAAAATTACAATAGAAAACAATGGTGTGGTGGTGTGATAGTTTATACTTATTAAATATCTTAATCTGTCTACTTTATTATTACAATCGCCAATCCATACCAGAGAATGCAATCAGTCTCACACAAAGCCTTTGTAAGCTGCCGGTTCTACAAAGCCTCGCCTCAAGTGTCTTGTGAAATATTCTCCGCAGTCAGTGATAAATAAGGGGATGTATTGTTAAACTAGATATAGGCTACAATTTTAATTCATTTTTACTCCCACCCCCTAATGGAAAATGTATCGTGTTTTGTAAAATTTGTCTCGTTTTAGTTATTGGTGGAAATATTAGTTTTTTGCTCCCTGAAACCAAAAAAGGGATTTTTGAGCACACAAAAAAACATGTGACAAAACACCCAATCACAAACCAACCCACGCCCCACATTTTGTGTTTTATTTTATCTGTCTCTCGCTTTTTAAATTAAATCTGTGGATTCGTTGATTCTTGAAAAATATGGAGGATATTGACATCTAGGGTTTCATTTTATTGACAAGGGTTGTGAAGGGACTTTACGATCTCCAACCAACCGACAAGCTATAAAGTCGTGTACAATTGGTTTTCTTTTTCAGGACGAAGAATATTTGTTCCATTAATCTTGACTTTATTTTCAATTTTTAAAGGTGCTATTTGTAACTCTGTATTGCCTTTTTTTAAACATAAGATGCCATATGAATATTTCTAATGTTTTTTATTATGTCAATGAATAATTTGTCATTTCTCACACATTCAGAATTTCTTGAATTTCTTAAATATTATTTGTTAAATGTTAATCATAGATATTTCCTATGTATTAATTTATTTGCCAATAAACTGTATTGTTTAAATTATAAATTTTGTGATTTAGTTAATTTTTAAAGTACATTGTGTATGTAAAGCCTGTTCCAAAAAATACGCATAAAGTTTTAGGGATCAAAATAAATAAAAATTGTCCTATGAACATAGTTCCTATATTTAATTTTCCGTCTGATTGTCTTTTTGTGTAATTTGTCATACAAATGTTGTCATACACAAGCAGAAGTCAAAAGATCAAGCGATGTATAAGGTTTGATTGTACTACTAAAGAGTTTTATCATTGACTCTAGATACTGAGGTCAATGGTTTTATGCTTTATGCGTCAATTCAAAAAGGTGAGGATTATCCGAACGTTCTTATAGTTTAATTTTATTAGTCTTCAGGAATCTGCCCTCAGTCCTATGAAGCTTCAATTTAAATATTATCGAATAGTAAAAATCTGTGAAACTGAATATTTAAAAGCTGTTGACACATTAACGAAACAGCAAGAACAGATGTTACAGCGTTATACAAATGGTGGAATGACAACGCAAAATACATAATACTACCAACAAAGAATCTATAATATCCACTGTTGGTGATAATAGTTGTATGGGGTGATGTAAATTCAGATGCATGACAATAAATTTTGGTCGAATTCGAGCAGCAGGTACTGTACTACTAGAACGTCATATTTTAAGAATGTCATGAGATTTTTACTAGAAACTTTCCCCTTGTGCTTTTATTTATAAAACAATGCAATCTTGAAGTTTAACATTCCTAGCTTTTACCGTTTCAAAATGGTGAAAATTTAAAATTTTCAAGTGTAAAAACCTCTTCCAAACAGCATATTTTTAATGATAAATATATAATAAACTGCAAATTCTGAATGCTTTAAAAGTATATAATATATAACGAACACAAAAATCACACAACCCATAGCTGAGTCGTTGAGTTTGTTTAACTAAATGTTGCTAACTTGGGATTTCAAGGCCTGCTATTTTGAAATATTAAAAGCTACATATGACAAACTTATTACTTAATTAGATTTAAAAATGAATTAAAATGGGCCGAAGTTCAAGATAAAACCACACGAGTTCTATATTAATAATTCATTAAACAGACCTACAGACGGAAAACGAAGTATTTAAGGACCTATGATTATAAGAACATTTTTACTTATTTTGACTCCTAAAAACCAATAGCATAATTGTTGAACAGATTTTACAGACACTCTGTAACAGTGTTTTCTGGGTCAATCTTGAAATAGTCAGAAAATATTATGTCCTAGATCGGGGAAAATGATATTTTAAAATACTAACATGAATTTCCAAAACCTAGTTTGCCGACTTTATTCTTTTACTAAATGCCTTAAAGATAAAGATTGTATCTCATTGGTCTAACTTGAAATATTGTATTATTATAACAAATTAATGCATTGTATTCAAAAGCCTCTTCATACACTTTAAAATATATTCGGTACTTTGTTATTATACGGATGCCACTATTTTTTGAGGTTAAATTTTTACCGGATACAAAGGATAACTACATAATTCTAAAAAACGTACTTTTATTGACTTACTGTAAAAATTTTACATCATTCTGATGAGCGGTCTTTGTGTTGTGCCTCCCAAAAGGCAGCGATGTCCGCTAGTTTCGTGTTGAATGCGTCGCCGCCGCTAGCAGCCACACCCGATCGCCACATGTACTCCACCAAATAAACAGCGCGCTGCGGCAGTTATGTTAGGATGGGTTATCATAAAAATACGTTCGGTTTCCTCTTCATTTCGAGGTAAATCCCACACCAAAAGAACGTCACTCATTATGAAAACAAATGTAACGTAGTGCCGTCGGCAATAAATCACTCGTGACACTGACCCAGATACAGGCGGTGACAGGTGATGCGCGCGCTCCGGTCAACGACCTGACCTTGGCCTATTTGGAGGGGGTTTGGCGGCCGGAAGTATGACTCATCAGGTATCATTCGATTTGTAACGAAACAAGGAAAGTCCTACAATCATTTTTATGATAACCCATCCTAACATAACTGCCGCAGCGCGCTATATAAGGGTGGCATCCGTATAATACCAAAGTACCATATATTCATATAATTACTGTACTCACATAAAAGACGGTAAATTTGCATTGGGCAATCGATAATCTTTTCTGATGAGAATGCTTTACTCTGATATATATATATATATATATATATATATATATATATATGTTTTATAAACTAAATAACTCATTTAAAATTATTATTTTTCCGCTGTGGAAAACGCAGCAGTTTAAATAGGGTTTATAAGAAATAACAACTTGAGGACTGTTTTGGCAGGCATCTTAGATAAGCCTCCATTGTTTAATCTTCTCTTTATTATTACAAAACAGTTATAACAGTATCAAAACCTGAATAAGGTCACGGTTGTTTTGCATATTTAGCTCAGTAAATTCAAGTTGAAAACCTTAATTTTGTATTACCTTAACTAAACCGTATATTGGATGTATAAATATGCAGGCAACATATTTACATCAGCCCTTAATAGTGTGTGGACGATACAAATTAAAACGCAAAACATAACCAATAACTAAAAATAAAAACTAAATGACAAAACCATTAACTTTGTAAAACGTCTGAATTTGTTTAGGATCGCAAAAAATATAATGAAATATTGCCCCATTTTACAGTAAATAGATATTTTAAAGTACAACTTTTGAACTTTTACGATCTTACCTTGGAGTTAATATAATAATAATAACAAGGTTAATATAATAATTAAAACTCAAATATGCCACGCCGATATCCAATTTCATACCACCTCTCTAATAAAGGGTGTTTTTTTAATCCGATTTACAAATACATAAAAAGTCACTGTTTCAGATCAATACGGGGTCAAGGGCTAGCAACCCTACTTCCTTTTTATCCTCCGTCAGCTGGTTTGCATTGTTGCAATGCAGTTTGTTTCCACAGCCATTATTTAAAAATTGCCAATGTTTTTATTTCTGAAAATAGCAGACTTAGACTACCATGAAAGATGCAACTACCTTTAGACTATTAAAACTGTTACTGCTGTAAAATATTGTTTAAGTTACAAATCAAATAATGTAGGATAATCTCATCTCAAGGAATGAAAACCCATTACAAGCGTAAGAATTTAATTTTATATTTATGTGAAAACCATAGGTTATGGTAAAAATATAATATAGTTATGAGAGGAGTAGAAGATAAAACTGGAAAGTGAGTTTGGATGTGAGTACAAAATTAGATAGAAGTAAATATAGTGATACAAAATAATTCAATATGTACAGTGCTTTTAAGTTTTGTAATCTGATGATATGTATAAATGTTTAAATAGCGTATGATAAAAAATACATAAAATCATTTAACGAAAAAATAACTATCACGTTTTAGATTATGTAATCCCAGAAAATTAATTTGTAGTTTAGCAAACTGTAGGTTGTACGTAACCGTTATTGTGGCTGGTGCAGGGGGAATGACAGGAAGTCTCTGAGCCCAACAATAATAACAAGCTCACTTGGTGTAAAGCCTCAACGGGAAGGTCATTTTCTGGTGAAAGTTTAATCTCCGACCTAGCCTCATCACTAAAGTTGTTTACGCTCGTTTCATAAAGCGTTAATTTATTTATATATTTATTAAATAATTTACTTAGTTAATTTGTTTGTTAAGTTTGTAATATCTTAACACTTTTTGCATCCATGTCATTTTTAGTTTTAGTCATTGCTTTTATTTTTCACCTAAAATAAGTATAAAATTTACGATAACTTACGAAATTCGTAGTTTTAATTTTGGGCATTGTTTTCTTAAATATTAACTTTGCAAACAACAATTGCTTCTAAACTCAATAAATTAACGTTACAATGACAACTCAACCCCATTACAATTAAAATCTAGTCAACATTTATAACTAGAGGTGATATTAAATACTTCACAAACCCGAATCATATCTCAGTTTAATGTCTGGCTACACTATGTCCCAGCTACGCTCATAAACACTGATGCTATTGAGTAATGTAGGTTACCCAGATTGAATATAACATACTAGAAGAGGTAGGAGTTGAATACTAAGGATAAGAATGACAAATCGGGCAAAATCTAATAATTTTAAAAAATTATCACAACCCCCACTCACAATAGTATCGGTCTAACTATTTTTAGGTAATTTCCGACGTGTTTTATCTTAGCTTTTACACTAGTTCGTAATTCAGATGATGTCCAAAACTATAATACAAAGGAAAAATAACTTCATTATATTTTGGGATTCCAGCCAATTTACACCTAAACCTGAAGGAGTGCTTTGGGTTTTTAATAAATAAAGTCTATAAATATTGACCACCAATTTATCCATTTTCCATTTTATTTTTATTTTTGTTTAACTTTTGGCTTTACAGGTTAAGATGGGTTCCGTACTATATGGCAGAGACTTTGCCACAAATCTATCATCTCATGGAACGTGTCCTATCAAATTATCAATTTCATTGGGATCTTTAAATGTACAAATTAGCTTGAGAGTTAGAAAATTAACATAAAATATACTCAGGAAGATTAAGAGATTTTTATAAATACAAACATTATGCTCCAAAAACTCTCCTCTTACTCACGTGTTTTGCACACAGAAAAGTCATTGTTATAAACCAATATGAACGAATTACATTTACTTGAACGTATTCATTTACAATGAATACTAGATGTTGTTAGTATAACTCATGTCCAGGGTTTTTACCAGTACTGTGTACGGTTTTTTTATTTATTTTACTCTTTGAGGTTTCTTTGAGTTCTGAAGGTTGCTGTAAATACATATACAAACAAGCACATAGTTTTCCCTCTGGAATAAGCTTTAAATAATATTATTGTAATAACAGTTTTTAATTTTTTACAGTTACGGTAAGTTCACAGCTTTGCGCATTTTCCAACGGTACGTGCAAGAATCTTCTTAAGTTTAGAAATACACATATTGGACTCATAATGGCTCAATTCGGAACATCAGACTAATCTGACATGGAACATCATCAAGTATTTTACGTGGTTTTGGGTAAGTTGACATATGAGAGTCTCAGTTCAAACTACGAACCCTTTGAGACAAAGCACTAGTAGCTTTGCTAATCTTGATTGGCCTTTTGAATACCACTGACGCTTTGTTGGTGGCATTCTGTCTGCGGGTTATTAAGATTATATTGCTTACCTATGAGCAGATGTATAGTTGTACTGTAGCTATTAGATATTTCTGTTTTTGGAACGTGATTGTGTCCTAAGCTTCCTATTACATATAAAAATAAAGCATGCCTTACCACTAAACTAAGTTTATAATAAGATGTAATTTTATTCTATTTCAACTAAGTATTACAATTGTTGTCCCTTCAATATAATTTTTTTTTCCATCTAGCTTTATTTTACTAACACTCAGTAAAACGTGTTTTCACATTATATACTTTATATTATAAACTTTCACATTATGGAAACTTAAACATTCAAATGTATTTACTACGTTTAATATTGTGACGTAGATGCAGCTTTATTTTCTAGTTAAGCATTTTTTATAAGGTAAACGAACAAATTTTGCAGCGTAAAGTTTAAAGTGTTTACGAATACCACCCTAATTTGCCTTCTTGGAGAGCTCTTGAGAAACAATATTCGGGATTCTTCCCAAACAGCTCGCCTCAGGCAACTGTGGAAAAATATTCTAGTAAATCTTACTTGAAGTGCTTTCCACCGAGAGTCTATTAAGTAAAAAAATACACTAAACTCAATTTGTTTAGTTTGGTTATCATGCAATACATAAACATTAATCTTAAATTTAGTTTTAACTTTAAAAAAATACCTGATGGAAATACAGGGAATCCTTACAGCTCTGTTATAAGAGATAACATGTCTGTTTGTTGCTCTGTTATATACCTTAGAAATTTTAGCTTATAGTTGTTGAATTCATGTTCACTATCGAAATATTTAATTAGGTTACAAAATTTTACATGTATATTTGCTACGGTTGGGCTTTGCAAATTCCTGGGAAAGTTTTACATATAATTTTTTTTGTCTAGTCTATCATTGGAAGAAGCAAATCAAATTATGGAGGGGAAAGGAACGAGAAGATAGATGGAATTAAAATTAAAGATAATAAGCTAGTGGAGGATAGAAATGAATCATTGATTCCAGTTTAAAACTAAATTTATGTATCTAAACAAAACTGAAAAAAATAATTTAGGTAAAAATAATAATTATTGAAGATAACAGTAACTAATAATATAAAACATTACACTAGTTTAACAGCGTCCTAATACTATATGAAAGTTTGAATTTAATATGTTAACAGTTCTAAATCAATTCAAGCAAATGAATAAACGAAGATATATAGACTAAACAACACATAGCCCTAGATTAATAAATTATAAAATAAGTAATAACCATACATGACCAATATACTAACTTTAGTAACATGGATAATTCTAAACTATTGAATTAATGAAAGCAACAAGCAAATACTCGTACAATAAAAATTTTTAGGGAAGTATAAAAGTAATACCATAGCACCTCACATTTGGGAGGAATGAAAATTCCATTGTAAGATGGGTTTTTTGGCTTCTTATATGACCTGGGTAAATCCTGGAATAGTTTCCTAAAGAACCACCCCCATCTCCAGGATTGAGTGTAAGATAGGACAATCCCAATTCTCCGAATGTTTGCAAGGGTTCGTGCAGCTCCCACACTTCACGCGAATACTCCGAACACTCGGAGTTCGGCCAAATGTTCGGGCGTGTTCGCGAGAATTGTGGGACCGCCTTTACCTACCATGGTTAAATAAATAAATCCCTAAAATTTTAATGTAACCATTGTTTTTAATCACCATACACAATATCATATTTGTATTTATTTATATTTACCGTTGTAACATAGAATATTTCATGGTACAAGGGATTTGCTTTGATCGGCAACAACAATAAATCAAGCTTAGGACAAAAAGCATCTATTGCAACCTTTTACGAATGTTAGCTAACAATATGAGTATTGGTTCTCACATAAATATGTTAAACAGACCTGCTTAACACTGTTCCTCGTTTAGAAGAGGGTCAAAGGGTCTACAAGGGATACTTTTAAAACAGGACTATTACATTAGTGTGGTAATGAAGGATGGAAAGAGAAAATATATTATTAAAACTAGTACACAAGTCTTTAAACATTGTTAACTTTTAAATTTAAATTTTTATTTATATCACGGATGTATTAAAAAAATCTTATTGTATAGGAGCTAGAATACAATACAATAAACCCCTCTTACCCGGATCCCTCTTTGGAAAGAGATTCAACAAGTCATGTTAATTAGTAAAATATTTTTCAAACAGAGCAGTTTTCACATTTAACTTCACAGTCCTGAAACATTTTTTCCGCTGGAATAATGTACTAGAGGAAAACAAACATCAGTGAAATGTCCAGTGGATTAACGTTGCCCGACCACATTATTTGTCGTTTAACGATCGTTTTTACCATTCATTCTGCTTTACTTTTGTAACAGATAAATCAACACAAAATTAAATGTTGATATTCAAAATCACTTTTGGTGGTATTTTAAATTTTAAAATAATAATTTCATATACTCAAATTTACCCATATTTAGTTTCAAATTGTAAATACACATGTACTGTTTTTTTATTTTAGTAAGAAGTATTTCGAGTAAAATGTGTTTAGGTCAGGACTAAAACAATTAAATTTATAACTTTTATATTATATTAACTTAGTATTACTACGTGTAAAAGTTTCATTAGTTCACAATCTCATGTACTGCTATCTACCATAGGTGAATACATTAAGCAACAGCAATTTAGTATCTGGCCAAGCTTGTCGTCTGATATATTGACAACAACTGTTCGCTCTTAGCATTCCAACCTTAACGTTTAATATACAGTTCGTCCCGCAACCATTTGATCAAATTTTACCAGGTTGTTCAGCAGGTAAGAACAAACATAAAATGCAATATAACACATAATGTCCTATCTCTTTTAGTTTTCCGTCTGTCGTTCTGTTTATGTTTTTTTTTTATCCGTAATATCTCCAAAATGGTTTAAAATAAAACCATAGCTTATTGGTATGAATACTACTCTAGTAATTTTAAATATTCCATAAAAATTGTAATACTGTACAAATTTATGATTCAAAATCGCGGAGGTTTTAACTTTTGAAACAGATTTTAGTTTTTTACATATTTAACTTTGAAAATCTTGAACCGCCGCCATTTTGAAATGGAAATTGTATAAAAATGAAAATGTTATGGAATATGCTAATTACCTAGTGTAGTATTCATACACAATTATTTGGTTTTATCTCAAACCACTTCAAAGATTTTACGGTAGCTCAAACCATTTCAAATACCGACAGAAGGATAAACCTACGTTATATTGCATTTTTTGCTGTTGAACAACCGGTAAAATTTGATCAAATGATTGCAGGAGACCCAGTATACATGCAATATCACTCATATTATTGTGTTTATGAATAATGAGAATGTTTGATTATACTGAATAATCAAAAAAATGTCAATTATTTAAGTTCATTTTATGATAATTTTAGCATTAGTGCCTAGATAATAAGTTGTATTAAAACTCACTTTTGCCAGTTTAATTAATTTTTAATAGTGGGTTTTTTACTGTAAAAAAACTTCTCAAAATAGTTAAGTGTTAACTATTGTATAAACGTAAGCATACAGACAGAAATGATTTAGTTTTTTTATATATATATTTACTTACCAATGCCAAAAACAAACTGTTTCCAGTTTCGAGGTGGCTTTCATTATTCAGTCTTGTTATTATTTGTTTCAAACCGTAACAATATAAAATGATACACATTTTATTTTTGTCATCAATCAAAACTAAAAAGTACGTAGAGTTTTTTCGTGAGATTATATAGGTCAAGATTTCAGTTGAAGTTTTTTTTTTAAAGAGGTAATAGATTCAAGGGTGGTATCCCGTTTTTCAGTACCATAAGTCTTTTACCCATATTTTACAAATACAAGTAACCGCAAAAGTTTATTTTTAGCATTTTTTGGTAACCTTACAAATAAGTTAAACTTCAAAAATAAATGAGCTTTACTGTTTCCATCTCCAGTTAAAGTAAAATTGTAAAGACCATAATTTAGAAGTGAAAAAATAAGTAGAACAATAGGCATAGGCGTATACAGGGTGTCTCACGTAAGGTGTCTCAAACAGATTGCAATTTACCTAGAAGGATAAAATAAAACTATTTCCCACTACATCGAACCCAAGGAATAACGTAAACATATGTTTAGTTTGTTACAAATACTGGATGTTCCAAAAAGGGGGGTCACCAGTTCGAATCTCGAAATTTTCAAATATAAACGTATGTCAAGTTATACATCATTTAAAATCTCCACACTCGACTAACATTTTGGAAAAACAGAACTCATTTATCTTAATCCGTTTCAAAATGGCGGCCATTTTTTTGAAAAAAAGACATTTACGGAATCTGCTGAACCACAATACATATCTTTTTGTTCGGGTTCAAAGTTTTTACTCGTTTTAAACTCAGCGTTACCCTGATATGCTACATGGAATTCTTTAAAGCAAAATACAAAAATACAATAATTACTTTTTTTAACGTTTATGTGTCCAAAACTCTAAAAAGTCAAATAGTAACGTATGTCAAAAAGTACATCATCTTAAAGGTCTTGGAAATCCTAGCAACTTGCTCATTTACACCAACCTCGAATCTCTTTGGGTTTTTAGCAATCAATAAGAGTCATCATTAACCCATATAAAAATGCATGTATATCATAAATAACCCAATTATAAAAGAGGCAACAGATTAATCGTAAGTGCTACACACAAATAACATTCATTTGATATGGGGAAATGTTGATTTTTGTTGATTGCTAAAAAACTAAAAGAGATACGAGGTTGGTGTAGATTAGGAAGGTGCTAGGATTTCAGAATAAAATGAATAGGAGAGTAACTATATTTGTTTAGTAAAATAGCCAAATAAAGCCATTTTAAAATAATTGTGGTTAACTGTATACTTTAGGATATTATTGTCGTCAACATTAAGTTTTGTAAACTTTTAACGGTACCAGTATGATCTACTCAACAAATCATCAAAAAATACTCCTTTTGCAATAATGTAAGTGTGAGGGCTGGCTCATATTACACGAGATGTCAGAAACTCATTAATTTCTTACTTCAATTTCACTTCACTGTGATAGTTCTAGAAATTGTATCTCTTGCAGGATTAAATTTCATTATCTATAACTCGATTATACTCTCGAAATTATTCCTAATAATAGTATAATTTTAGGAAATTTTACACGTTATCATACAGCAACAAATCTCTCTATGTTATTTATCTCTGTTAACGTAATATTTATATTTTTAAAGTTCTTAAACGTCTCTTTATCAATATAGGAATTTTTATGTTGCTAGTGCGAGTTGTTACAAAGCGAGATCGAGATGCGAAATGAAAAATAATATAACCAGCAACAACTACCCCTCAACAACTAAATATGAAAAATAGAAAAGCCCCAAATCACTCGCACCGCGTGGCTATCTAATACAGTTCAAAATTAAAGCAATTATTCTGCAAACAGAAACAAGGGCGTTCAACAATGATACACAAACGTTTTCATTTTGCTTTATGAATTTCAAAATTTATCCTCACTTTTTAACCAAGATCATTTTTTTTCAGAAACTGAGTTTAAATATGTCAGTCTGCCACCCAGTATGATTGAGACACAACTACAAACAATTGTTTTGCAATAAATGTTTATCACAAGCTTTGAACGACCGAAAGGAGTTTTCAGCTAGTCAAACACAACGTTATGTAAACACGGTTTCAAAGAGTTGTAATATGTTGCATTTGAGCGAATATTGTAAAAAGATCTAAAGGATTTGTACATCAACGTGATTCATATTAGGCATTTTAAATCGCTTTTATATGTTTTTGCAGAGCTTATGATGTGAGGCTTCTTTTATAGAACATTTCAAAATAATATTATAAAATAATATTAGAAACTCTAATGTATAAAAGGCGACCGAAAGCTTTTGGTAGATTTGGACTAATAAAACGACTGTTTTTACACTGTTATAAAATATAAATTTTACTGCTATACATTTATCGAAAACTCTTATTGAATTTAAAAACAAAAAGGATGTAAAACTATTACTCAAACATACGTAGCATTAGTTCCATAACCTTATTTGTTCCAAATTTCTTTGTTCCACATCTTTTATGTATGAAACTAAATTGAGCCACAACTATTTTAAACCAACATTGGTTGTTCATTTATTCTTAAATATCCAATCCATTATTTAATCTAATTAGTGTTTACGTTAAGTAATTTATTTTTTTAACAAATAAGTTATTGACCTTATCAATGATAATGTTCTGCTCTTTTGCGATCGTAATCGGACCGTGATGATGCTCGAGTTATTTTTGTAACAAGTAAAAGGTACATGATACTTAACTATCATTGCATGGCAGATACATTTTTCTACGATATCACTGTTCATAAATCAAACACTTGCAGAAAAATAAGTACTCAATGCTGTTTGCAGGTATTGAGTATTTTATAGATGAGAACTGTAATATTTGTCCTCGTTCCTCCAACAGTCGAGCCAATAGTATTTATACCATAATTACCATTTAATACGAAATTGATCGTAATGCTAATCAACTTGAGAACGTAAATTTTTAATGTATTAAAGGCGTGAAAAAGGAGACCATTTGTTTCAAGAATACAGTGAAGTATTGTCATTATCTATCTTAAGATTTCGGTTTATCCCTGCCGGGCAGCACTAGGCAAGAGTTGCAGGATGTTGCATTACAGTTGCTTAAAGTTAACCTTAATGTTAAAATACAATAGTAAAAATGAAAAAAGGTATAGTAATGTATTTGTTTAAGTTTTTTACTTTGTTCAATAGAGTTGCATTTACAAGCCCTATTCAATATATAAAAACAAATTAAGACAGTTACGGTTAGAGGTTTGGTCCTCGGTTCATGAGGTCACGAGTTCAAATCCTAGGGTTCCCACTAACAGTTAAGGGATTTCTACCGCTTTCCGAAAAACGTCTGTGTTTGTTCTCCTAACAAATATAGCATTGGCGTTAAAGTATAGAAAAGTCAGAAACATTTTTTTGAAATTTTAAAAACTATATTAGTAAAATTAACTTTCTTCCAACAAATTTAGTTGATTCCGTTGATAAAATTACTATCGGAGCCGCAAACAAAAACCCTGTGGACCTCTGCAACGCTCTTTTTTCCTATCTAAACAATTTATTTTCTCGCAGCGAAGCAGAATTTTGTTGTTCAGATAATCGGAGCTTTAAATTAACAGCTTATTTTTGTTTTATACAATAATCCTGATATTTGTTGTTTTTTCATATATTTTAGTTACAAAGACATAATGAGGGTCCTTACAATTTTTAAAATAGTTGGACCATTTTATATGGTATTCCCAATTTATTTATTGACCTTGCACCAGTATTTTGTAATAGTTATGAGTTTTGTCCTACTGCTTGAAAAGTTTTAAAAATAATTATTTAATGCATCATGAATATTATTAAAGAAACAAGTATTTAATGTATTACGCGGTGTAGGTATTACAACATCATAACATAGATTTTTATTTAATTAAAAGTATAAAATAAAAGCTTATTAGTTTTCTTTGTCCAATAAAAATAATTTTTCTTTGAGAAGATAAATAAAGGAGTTAATGAATATTCAATTTTTGATTAACAATCATTTTTATTTTAAATGGAATATTAAAAATATGTTTTCAGTTAAATATTTGTTCAATTTCAACTCGATTTATTCAGATGGAAAACTATGTCAAGTGTTCAGTCAACGTAAAATGAGGGAGTTTGGAAATGTGTGTTTGCATACATTTTTGGATGTTAATGTATTTTATTCATTTGTCAGTGTAAACAAAACATATTATGTTAGAAGACAATAGTGAACAATTAATTTTGTTTTAGAATATGTACTATCATTAAAACTGACGTAAATAATCTCTCACTTTTTACACAGTTTATAGGAATTGGCAGAGGTTAAAAACTCAAAAATATGTATTGTGAATAATCATAATTGACAAAACATAGTAAACTGTTCAATTTGAAATGTAATTATAACAATCCAGTCAAATGAACAACAACTAATTATAGCATTTTATTTACCTAAAATAGCTCAATCATTTTTGCGAATCAATCGAAAGTATCAGCGAATAATCTAAGTAAATTTTACCTTAACCTAATGAAAGTTCTCACTGCTTGGCAACAAATAATTTCCTTCTCAAAAAATCCAGATTTACTCATATATTATATTTCAAAATCATATTTTCTCATAATTTAAGGTAGTATGATTAAATTAAAATTTTTTCCCCGAGAAAACATGCCCTATGTTTATAATTATATTGATTACTTCCATTCAAAATAACCATCATATCATATTACGGTGTATTTTAATATTATAGCTGTATTTTCACTGGAAATAATTAAGCGCAGTTGTTAAAAGTTAATAAAAATTTTTCATTCTGTTATCCACCGGGGAAAATAAGATGTCTTCTTCCTAAACCTTTGTTTCCTATGGGGATATCCGGCCCCACCTTGTAGCCACACCTTCACAATCATCAGTCATGGCAATCTAACCTCCTGTAACACTACGAACAGGAACTGTCAGATGGTGTTTTGCGATCACAAACAACCAAATGCAAGTAAGTGCATTTCGTAGTAGTAGTCATAGTTTGTGTTATGGGTATTATATTGAAACAAGCACTGGTTACGTATACATTGTGTTTGTAAAATTAACTAATGGTGATTAAGAGTATAAGAAATTTGGCTTAAATCATCAACCACTTCTTGGAAAATATATCACAGACAGAAAATACAACATTCTCATACAAACTAAGACCATTTGATGCTTTAATTACAATAAAAAGATATATTTTCTCATAAATGATGCAATAATGCTGTTTCATAGTTTATGTATTAATGTGTTCGTTTGGTAGTCCTGTTGGTAAGACTCCCTAAAAAACCATTGGCATAAGAATACATAATTTTAATATCATTAATATAAAATTATATCGTTGACTCATTGAAATGAGGCATTGGTAATTTGTTCGCAGGGATTGAACTAAAACGGTTTGATTTATCAACTAGCTTATGTATCGTTCTCCGTACAGGAATCTTGCCGCGTAGGGCCAGATGTTTTTCCAAAATACTTTCCAAATGACTTCAAAAACATTCTTAAAAAGACTTTATAAGATAAACACTGAGACATTTAAAGCCTATGGGACAAAGTCCTGAACCTACAAAAGGCACATCTAGAGAGCTTTTGATTGATACCTAACATGTATACAAAATAATTACTTAAGATGCCGAAAATCACCGATCAAGAATAATAATCAAGAAATTCTTTTAATAGTAAACCAGCCGCTGTCCCGTTCTCTACACGGGAATTTCACAGGCTTACTAGTAGTTTCAGATGGTTTTAAATGTTTACATGATAAACAGCTGACTTAAATAAATTACTCCTTAAAATGAGGTAACATTGGAACTTTGAAAAAGGCTTTGGAGCAGAGCTTTGACTGTACATTTTTCAAAACCCAGAAAAGGCTTATATAGGAAATTGAGCTTTTGATTGATACCAAATAAGTATACAAAATAATGATTTAATAGGCCGAAAATCGCCGAAAAAAATACATAAATTATTTCAATAATATGCATATGTTACACTAAATGTTATATTTGTAAACGAGTACAATCATTTAAACATATAAGCATTGATTTATTACTACTTTTTTTGGTAAATAAAATGTATTAGCATGGCAAATTTAAATCTAAATTTGTAACACTACTTGCAATTGATGAGCTGTGTCTAACACGACTATGCTATTCATACACGGTGGAGTGAGATTAGCCTAGCTCACTCAGTGGCCCCACTTAAAACATTCAACAGAATAATGTCAGATTTATTTGAGCTCACTAAGATATATAAGGATTACTAAGTAATGAAGAATTGCAGAATTTTAAGTTTTTACTAAATTCAGGTGTTGAACAGTTTTCATGTCAGGATAATAGTTTAAGGTATAAGAGAAACATATGACAAACAAATAGACTTATTTTTAGGTTCTCCTTTGGTTCTGATTTTTGATTTGGTGTTATATAATAACATAATCCCCCTGTATTTCAATTGAAAATTTGAAATTTAATATCGCCTTAATTCTCCTTTAGATAGTTTTGTCCTATTTTACCACAACATCCGCTTACTTACAACATCCGTATACCCTCCAAAACTGTGATAGATTTCAAAGGTTTTAGTAAAATGTTTAAACCACAAGACACCGAAGAGCCACTTTGTCTTCATGATAGCAGGTTTCAAATAACATATGGAAAGAAAGAACAAAATAATAGTTTGTCTTTGTTTTATAATGCTTTGTTATAAGGAAACAAATGTGACTACGAGGTGTCAGCAATAATTATTTTGTGAATACGACGCGACGTACATTTTTATGGACCAGTAAATGCATCAATAATAATACGTACATACATACATAAACTCAGTAAATAGCACTCATTAGAAACAACACTTTAAAAAAATTTATATTTAATGTATTGTCAATTATTTTTGTCGTAATTAACTTTAAACGTTATACAGGTTGGCTCACTTAAGGTGTTTCAAACAGATTGCAGACAAACCAACTGCCCTAGAAGGATGAAATATAATTATTTTCACTAAATCGATTTCAAGTAATAACGTAAAAATAGTTTGAGTTTGCTACAATTACAGTATATACAATAACCTTTAATAGAATTTCTCCGATGCCATTTTAAGATCACTAATTTTAAATTCTGTAAAGTTCATTTTTGTTTCTATAAAATTAGTTTCTACATAGTTGCTTTACATGTAGACTTACAAAATCCACAAAACCAAAATGAATTTAAGAAACTTTAGGTTTGCTATTATGACATAAAAGACAAAAATAGCATGAAACTAAATCATCACATGATTGAAACGATATATTTGTGAAAATTCTTACGTATCAATTTGAATTCCTCTTTTAACTTAAGTACTCAGTGACGTTTCATGTGTAACCACTTTCCTAGCTTACTTCCCTCTGTCCTTTCTCCTCCTACCTAGGGTTCTTTCAGCCTGATGCCTCATCACCTAAAGTCCTTCACTTCATCCTTACTTGTTTGTATTATTAGAAGTTGTTGAAGCCAGTCATGGAAGTCAACCCTACCTGACAATCGAAGTTCTGCTCACACCATTTGAATACCGATACAATGTGCATAGAAAGTATGCAGCACCCAAGATCGAAGGATTGTCTTACGAAGGCAATGTCTTGTAAATTAATTTAATTTTGTACTTTAATTATTTGCTATATTGTACTCTTATGGTCCTACATTAATTGTACAACTTTTTTTAAAAATACAATTGACAAGCAGCTAAATAGTTTTAGAACTTTAATAGCTTTAAACGTTACTAATTATATAAATTACTTAGAGCGGACTATAAAATCCATCTCTAGTCAAGTTTTCTCTAAGTAAGTTATTAGTTTTCGAAGTAGGTAAGTAACTTTACCCCTCTCCTAATCTCTGATTATAATCTGAGTATTAATTAACAGACTTTTAGATAGAAGCAACAAAGTTAGCAGAAGGTTTATCATACAAACTCTAAATAGTTTCATTACAGTAGTAAATAGAGTGTACTCGACATAAATAAATAATATTAATAATCCCTAACTGTAAGTGGTAATTTGAGATTATATATGTGGGTTTTATGAACAATCTGGAGCTAAGAATTATTAGTGAGTGAATTATTCCAAGCGATATAGTAAAAATATTGTTTAAATGATGTTGATTCTCTTAAATATATCATAAATATTTTAAATGTGTTAAATTTCTGCATACCAGTTTCAATATATGGGTTATGATAAACTAATGAAACAAATTTATTTAGTTATAGTTACCTTTAACCTAATGATAGCCTAAATAAAAATGTTGGGTTAGGTTTTCCAATAATTACTACCAACTAATATTTTACACTTAAACTTAAATTAGCCTTACGTTTGTGGTGCCGTCTTTTTTAAAGTAAGCGTTATGTATAATTATTTTTACTGTTTTGTAATCTAAGCAAAAACTAAAACCGTTTAAATCAGCTTATTACATTATTAGGATTAAAATTAAACTTTTTCATTTACTTGGAGAACTATTTAAAATTATATAGATATGATCACATTGAATCCTTTAAAAGAGTAATGCAGGGATGGAAATTAAAACAAAATATATTTTAAATTTAAACCTATATTACGGCTCTTTATTAAATAAAATATATTTTGTTTTACAATTGAGGAATGGTGATTTAGAAGCGTTAGTTAATACTTAGTACTCATAATATTTAAAGCCGTTTGTTTATACAGTAGCGTGTTTTGATTTACAAATGTAAATATGGAACGAAAGAGGAGTTTATCTCGGTTTTTCAATACTTTGCCCTGGGACATAAATCAGATGCAGAGGTATCTCTGTTCAGTTCAGAATGAATGGATCTTTCATTTTAGTTTAACCTTATCCCTTTCATATAAAAAATATAGGGATTATAAACTTAACCACATGCAACATGGATAAATATAATATATAATTAATAACCTGTTGAGAAATGTTTAATTTGACTAAAACAGTTTAATTTTAAAAATTAAGTTTAGTTGTATTTAAATATTTAAGAGGTACGAGTTATTTGTATTTAAGAGACAACTTTTTAGTATTAACTTTTGAATTTGTTAACAAAAACATTGTTTATCACACTGTGCCGAAAATAGCTATTTTTTATGAAATATACTATTACATAGTTTCCGTACTACCTATCTGGTGTTGCATATTTTTACTAGTCTTATGTACCTCATATTATTATACATCCCATACAATTCATTTACTAATCAAAAATATTTGCATTACATTTAGAGTTACCATAAATCAATTGTTATTTATATAGAACCGGGCTCACCCATCTCAGTGAGTTGATTGTAATGACGATAATAAATAGTTGATTTACTTGGAATAATATCTCGTCATTAGAAACGAGCAAAAGTAAAAATATGTCTTTGTAATTGAGCTTTTACACTAAATATTTGTAAACCCTTTGAAATGTATCTGCACTTTTCAGGTGGAAGTAAATTAAGAGTCAAATGATTGAGCAATTCAGTACTGCACTCAATAAAAGGTTTTAATTGAGTTGAGATTCTATGTTACACATTCCTGCAATAATTTACTTTCGATAATTAAACTCTTGATAAATAAAAAAAACGTGATCCAATTCCTAATAAATCATTGATAATACTTTGTATACATATCAGGAGCTATTTTGTATTAATTATTAATGAGTATTACTTCCTTCTGCTTGAGTTGACTCTTGGAAAATAAGGATTTGGGTTTTAATTTTAAAAATGTGTCAGATACTAGTGAATCAAAATACTAATCATTCTTTAAACATAATTCATTTTTAAACATAAAAACCTCATTATTTCAAATGTGAATAAATTCCGATATATTTTTTATATTACCTAAAGCACATTACCGGTAATGTTCACAATAAAAGCTATAGACTATTCTAACCAAACAACCTTTTTCGGAAGGTTATCTTGAATGATTTGACATAGCCTAGGGTTGGATTACAGTAAAAGTAAGCCGACATTAAACTGGTAATACAACTGTTGAAAAGTACTTTAAACACATAACCAGAAATTTTGTAGCGAACCAAAACAAAAGCTTTAAACTATTCTAACCAAACTAAGCCTTTTTTACAGGTTATCTGAAATGATTTGCCATATCCTAGGTTTGGATTACAGTGAGCTCTTTTCATCATAAACTTGGACCTATGGCTATGAAATGTAGGCCTATACACTTAAGTTACTTTCCATTTTAGAAGTTTCATGTACGACCTTGGACCAACCCATGTTTATAGCATTTAATTTCTTGATAGCCTAAGCTTTTGAAACAATATATTGAAATCTCATTTTGTCATCTGAATAACTAGACCTGACGACTTATCGTTAATCCTTAGAGATATTTTGACTAGGCCTATAGAAATTGTAACATTAGTTCATTTAGGAAACTCGCTGTTCTCTTAAAAGTTAAATTAATCACACTGCTAAAGTCACTGCCTAGCCCAAAATACTCTGTTTGTATTACGATAACGCACCCATGCCAATCCTAACAACAAAGCATGCCTGAAACCTACAATTTATTTTTAAAATAAATAATTTTACGGATTTATACAACATTTACTTTCATAGGCTAAAAACAAGTGATAAATGTATGAATATTTTTCTACGGATAAAAGGTTAGTTCTTCGACGGGATACGAACCTGCGACCTTTTGCTCTGAGAGTCAGTGCGACACCCACTAAGCTACTGCGGTAAGTGGTTTTTCGGGGAGAAGTGACTATGACTATAGCTATATAGACGTAAAACCCGGGTTCTGGTGGCAGTAAAATGATACAGGAATGTATTTTAATGATGTTACTCAAATCAGATCTGGAAGTTTTTATGAGACTCGATTTAAGTTTGATCATGTGTTTCGATTATCCTTATACGCGAGGAATGAGCGTACACCTAGTTAGTTGTTGAACAGGGAACCTCAAACGCACGAGCCTCAACAAATCTAGTTCCTTGAAAAGTCGAAGTTTTTCATTCTCCATAACTGACTACTAAAATATAATGCTATTTACCTCTACAAATCGAAGGAGAGAACATCTCTATAACTCGAAGTTTTTGCTGGAAAACCTTTATAACTCGAAACGTTGAAGTCGCTGTACCTCTATAAGTCGAAGTGTTGACGTGAGAACCTTTATAAGTCGAAATTCTACATTATTGGTTCGGATTACAAAACCCCAATGCACTTGTAGTTGAGCACCTAATTTTCATTTTGCACACCGAAATTATCACCCTCCCTCCACCTACATCTACTCCTGTCTCACGTCACTAGTTAGTAAGAAATTTAAGATTCTCCCATGAACAGTTCGAAATCTTTAACAGAATTTAATTTTAACAAGTTTGAATTTTTTAAGCTAATCCATAAGTACTCTTACTATTTAAATCCGGTTTTATATCTATATAAGGTCGTTTCTTTTTAAATGATGGATGAGTAAAACGCTAAAAAAGATTGGAAAACAATGTCAGAGTCGGTGAACGTGAAAAAGTAATTAGCAGAAGAGTCTGTTTTCTTGTTAACTGTTACTTAACTAGAGTTCACTTCTAATATAACGTTATGAGTTGGTTTTTATGTTTGTGATGAATGATGATTACTACCAAACTCATATTTTGTTAAATAAAAGTCCAAATAACCTGGATTATTATATAAAGAAATTTAAATTTATCAACCTGTGATATACACAATTATTTTAAACAACACCGATTGAATGATTTATATCAGAATATTGTAATAACTTACTCAAACTAATAAGTAAATTAAGAATTATCAGGTTAATAAACTATTTTGTACCTATATCTGTTTTTTACTTAAAAGTTGAATAGAATGTGTTTGATTTGTATTGCTATTAAATAAATCCAAACT
This sequence comes from Allygus modestus, assembly GCA_963675035.1. Lineage (NCBI taxonomy): Eukaryota > Metazoa > Arthropoda > Insecta > Hemiptera > Cicadellidae > Allygus > Allygus modestus. The sequence continues at coordinate 79,358,527 of OY776116.1, forward strand.
GAGAAAATTGGTAATTTTAAGGGTAAATGGCATTTCGGGAACTTCTTAAACATTTATTGGTTCAACTTTTAATTCTTTAAAATGAACCCCATATTTAATATCTGTCAATTCAACTCCATCACTAAAACCAATGCAGTTACTTTACTTGTTATTAGTTACTTTATACAATAAAATTTTGTCTTAAACACCGATATCGCAATAAGTCAAGTTTATTGTTCCATGTATCCTCTACCATCAGTTAATGCTTTTCCTTCTGACAGCATTACAGAAAGAATTAGAACACTACGGGAGACCATTATGAGGGTGAGTTTGTGTGGGGTGGCGAAGGTCTCTTAATCATCTGAGGCCTTCGGCCAGACTATAGGAGGTACCATAAAGCAGCAATCAGTGCAATTAAGTTTGGGGAATATATATTTATCATGTTAACTCTAAATATTATACATCCAGCTGCAATTCCCTTATTCGTGTTTATTGAATAGAAAATATATGATTACATAGTTGATTTTAAATATCAACAACTTTTGAAAAGTCAAAACTAAAAAATTCGTCGACAGGTTGGTATCCATTGTCTAATTTTTATAATCTTTTTTTAATAAGGTTGATGTTTGTCTCTAAGATTTTGAATGAGAATCATTAAGTCATACGTAGAATCTGTCACTATTACTATTTTAAATTTTCCATTTTGACGTATATTATTCAGACTTTTCAAATAAAACATTTTCTTTACTTTAAAACTGTTTAGAAATTATGAAGAAACAGTTTTACGTAATTATTGTTCATAAATGATAGTAATATCGTCTATATTAGATTAAATTTAGCTTACAACTTGTAAGAATAAAGTTAAGAAGTGTGTATTCAGTGTCTACTAATGATATACAATTGCTCGACAAAGTGTCGAAAGGAACATGCAAAATATGCGGGATCAACAAAGCTCTGAAAATGCATTTATTTGCTGTTGTTGCAGGCACAAATGACTTACACGTGTATACGACATATTTCTTATGCGATACATTGCTTGGTGCGTTTTGCTCGTGAATTTTTTCTGATAGATTTCAGAAAAAAGTTAATTAAAGCATCTTTTCTTAGCTGATGTAATATACGGTAAAAAACTCTTTATTTTTTACTGCATTTTAAAACTAAGTTAAATTTCCTGCGCCAAAAATTAAATACCCCCGTTGCAGCAAACCTGCGTACTCAGCGAATTTCTTATGCATGAATATATTTCTTACTACCACATAAAGCCACTTACCAAGTTTCATAAAAATACTTAAATAAATAAGTGATGTATAGCATTTTATTTATCATCCATAAGAATAACATTAAGGCTGAGAACGCAGGTTTGCTGCAACGAGGAAGATAAAAACGTAGCTTTTTGCAATTATCAATATAACTCAACCAGGTGAAGCTACATACTAAGTTTTAAAGATTTATGTTCATAATTAAGGGAGATATAAAGTTTTACGTATTCTCCATAAGAATAACATTAGGGATGAGTATGCAGGTTTGCTGCTAAGAGGATAGTCAACAAAAAATGTAATTTGTGTGCAAATATCAGTATACCAGTACTAGGTGAAGCCACATACCAAGTTTCATCAATATACGTTCATAAATAATCGAGATATAAAATTTTAAATATTCTCCATAAGGATAATATTGGACAACGTACTGTGTTTACCACTTTGAATATCTCGGCAACGGTTGGACGTAGAATCACAATTTAAACACCAAAATGATTGCTTAGTAGAGCTAAACTGATTGGTAAAAGCAAATGTGAAGTGTACAGTAAAATTAATTAAGGAAAAGCTAAAAACCATTTTCCCATAAGATTAACATGGGAGATTTTATGAACACGTTTTTGGGATTTTCTCCGCAACCACTTAACCTAGGTCAATGATTCAACATACTATATTATTTGTTTTTTTTAAGCTCTATAAAATGGTTAAAACAAAAATTGTGTGTTTTAAAAATTTCAGGGTGAAAAGTGCAAAAAACTGATTTTTGTAAACTTTTAAAACCCCATAAACCCCCTTTCCCATGGTCCGATTTTTCTGGTTTTCGATCTTAAAGTCATGAATGTCACTTTACACATTTGAGCCAAATTTCATCGAAATCGGACGTTTTTTACTCAAGTTATCGCATTCACGGACACATATATATATATATATATATATATATATATATATATATATATATATAACAACCACATGGACTCAAAATTCGTTAATTTGATAATTTTTGGTTCCTTATTCTTTCTAAAGTATCAAAATAGTTTTATTCCACATCATCTGATCTTAACCAAATGTGTAAATAACATATGATCTGTTGTTTTTGTTTGTCATTCATTTTTTGTTCTTGATAAAGAGAATACCTCGAAATATTGCAACAAAATGGTGTTAGTTTCTTAAATGTATATAGATATATATATATATTTTAACGAATAGTGTTTTTGGCATCTGGGGACCTCAAAACAAAGAGTTATCATTGTCTCGGGCTTAAGTCTTACCATGAGACCTACGGTAATAGCTTCTTCCCTATAGGGAAATTCGCTAAAAGAATATACAGAAATTAAATATATTTAGGCTAGTTACCATATCGAAGTGTATAATTTTCCAAAAGGAAAACGAATATTGTGTAAAAACTTTATTTGAGATGACAAAAGGGGAAACCCTTAAAAATAATCATATAATCGATATATATTTACACCAATAATTATAACAAACTTTAATCAATTGTACAATCCACGGTACCAAATTGGGAGGTGTTATCGTAACAAACAACGACAATGTATCAGAATATATTGTATGACCCCTGCATTTATTCAATGTTAAAACATGTTTAAAATTGTTTAGGTCTTATACTTATGAAAGTTTTATTGTTTATGTAATATATATATAATGATTTTATAAGATGGTTATTTATATTTATCCATCAACATCACGTATTTCATTTATCCATTCAATTTATTATCCGTAAAGGTTTCTCTGGTCCACTAAAGCCTTTTTCAAGTAGAATGGTGAGACCGATGGTGCAGTGGCCAAGGAGACGAACAAGGCCTTGTTGTTGGTTCGAATCCTAGCCTTACAAATAAATTGTAACAGTATAGTATAGCTAAAGTACAGTACAGTCTAGCTTGTATTATAATAAATAACCCCTTGCTTTGTTTTCTATGTTCCGCAGAGCCCTAAGTCCATGGGGGCAAGAAATGTTTGTGGGAAACAGAAAAAATATTATACTAACATTTAAATTTAATTCAACATAACACAAGATTTTATCAATTATGCTCCTAATCTTCATATATATTTTAACTGTGTTTATATTTTTGTAAGCTGGATGCATTTTACAGCGAGTCATTTATACCTTTAATTTGTTAATTTTAAGTGTTTCATTAAATAATTGTAAAATGTAGCAATCACTATTTTTGAGCAGATGTTGATGTTTAAGAATATAGTTTTACTGTAAATAAGATAACACACACTAGTTTAATTTTATGAATACTCATGGATTGCATGGAAAGAGCTTAAGTCCACGTCAGTTGATTAAGTTTAGTTCCTGTAGTTTCGGAACGAGAGAAGGACAGAGCAAGTCATTATTATAACCAGCGATCTAAATGTCAATCGGATTAATAACGTTTACTGTTTTTCTGCATGTTGGGGGATATCACTTTGCTAATTCATCGAACATGACATCATAAACCTTGTCGAGTATAATAGCAAAAGCTATGTCAAGTGGAAAAACATCAATAGTCCATGAATAGTAATTTATAACCTCTTTAAAACTTTACAGATATAAGTTAAATCTAAAATACATAAATAATTTTGTAAAAATAATGTTTATCTTTCTAAACTTTCTGTTCACAACTGTCTTCCGACTGTGACTGTATATATTGGCAGAATCAAATGACAAAGATTCAAAAATGCCGAATGCAAATACTTAACAGCTAAATTTTCCTTATTTTATGCTGACTGAACTCTTTCACAAAGTTTTACATTTAAATGAACCAAGTTTAACAAGAGATAACATCAAACGCTGCAGATTTCCCTTTAATATTTCAATCATAAAACACCTTTGTTTACTAACCCGAGAAATATGTGCTGATGGAAATGTAAACTAATTAATTATAAAGTTAATACCTCATTAACTCCTTTACGAAGCCCTGATCTGATTTAAAATGTTATTTGACAATTATAACGTTTCTAGAATTCATTTTGACCATTATCCATCACTGATTACTAAAATAAATTTGTTTTGGGGGAAAATGTCCGCAATAATCTCTTAAATAACTGAAACTCACCATTACCAATAATGAATTTTAAACAAAGAGTTTCTGGAACGTAAAAATTAACCTTAATCCGACCTTTGGCAGCATTTAAAAACATTTCAGGGAGCTGTACTTTAGGAAAGACTATCAGAAAAGGCCATAGGTATGGCCAGACCTACTTTTAAATAAGTAATACTGTATCTCAACTCGGAATTTAATGTGTAGTGTGTTTAATTATTATTATAAATGTTATAATGCTACTAAGGGGTTATTATTTGTTATTTAGGAGACCAGGTAATTTTTATAAAATTAACCGGTAATAACTAGGCCTATTCCTTTTTAAATTACTTAAATAGTAGCAAAATGACTGAAATTATATAGGCTTATTCTCATATTTTTTTTGATACGGTGTAATCAAACAGACAGGCATGTTGTGATCAGTGAAAGTATCTGTAGTGAAACTAATTTATTATTATGAACTCAAAATTGTGTTAAGTATGATGAATATATTGTGTTTTGTATATCAGAAAACAGTGTGACGTCTTTCTAGTTATCATTTTCTCACCTGCGGGAGAGACGCTCGTAAAACTATGTTGTGATGAAGTCACTGGAATAAAGTCAAGACTTTTTATTGAGACAACCCTTATGAACTGGTTATATTTAATAACAACGGGAATTAAAATTAGATAAACTAAAGAGTTGTATTTTGAACAAACGATAGTCATAACTGCACACTCTGGGAGACATATTGTGAAGATTATCACTGCATTTTCAGGTACACAGAGGGTTCCATTTTCTGAGAGCCATCACTGCACACTCAGGTATACATAGTCATTTTAAAGGCTATCACTGCATATTACAAAGACATTATGAGAGTAATAATAGCCCACTTAATTATATATTGTGAAGCATAATACTGCAGATTTGGGTACACAAAGACATTCCAAGGCTCAAAACTGCACACTCGGGGATACAAGGACATTGTGAAAATTGATGCTGCACATTAGGACATATAAAGATATGTTAAACATGAGTATACAGATACAGTACGAAAACTATCACTGAATACTCTGGTACATTTTAACTTTAGTATACTTGATTGTTTTCTGATAGATAGTCTCTGCACGATTTTTAGACAATTTAGACTCTGTTTATGCAGAATCAATGTTTTTCTTACAGTTTGCAATAGGCTTGCCCTGGAAAAGGCTATAACTGAAGAAAGGTGTCTCCCAAAAATAGCGCCATCGAAGGAAATGACGTAGTTCCTTTCTTCCAGCACTGCGGACCTCAGCACTCTGGTTCAGCTACACGGGGATCTCTCCCCGAAGTAATATGATAAACAATTCCGGGAGAAGAAAAGCCTATCATAAGGGATGGGTTTAGTGGTTAGGGCCTCAGCGAGTCCCACACTTCGTCCGTAAATAAATCCAAACCTCCGGGCAAAAAAATAAAATAAAATACACTTTTTTACTAAAACCACCGTTGTATATCTGAACAGCTAAATCATTTCAGACCCAAGAGGAACTTTCTGTGATATAGCTATGATTAGCTAGGTTATTTCATAAGCTAGACCAATTTGTTAACAGACAATATATTTCGAATTGAGAAATGTGTGTTAGTTGAGTAGTGTTAATGGGTGGTGTACATATGAGGATTATGTAATTATTACTCAATAATCATACGAATGAACCATTAATACCCCTGTTTACTCCAAATACGTGATTATTGGTCGTTAATGGGCGGAATGCTGGATATGTTTAACGGCATTTGTAGTCGCGTCATTAGTGACTTAGTTCCCAAATTTTGTTCGGTATTGGAATAAAGTGTTAAAATAACGGTAACACTATTTATTTTTGTTTTTGGGAGAATATTTTTATTTTACTTATTTTTCCACTACAACTAATATTGTATTGATCTAAACAATAATTTACAAGTAGACAACCCTTGCACGGCTACTCTTTAACCCACTGGTACTGATTTCACCCATGAACTACGTACATCGAACTATGTGCATCCACAACGTACGGCTTTCAAGGTGTCTCACAAAACTAATTAAATTATTCAGCTCCCCAGTGGCTTTCCCATTCCTTTTGACTCCAAAAGAAGATATATGAAATGTCAACTTTCAAGCTTAAGTTGATAACTTTTCTGACACGTTCAAATTTGTGACAATAAAATTACAATGTGCGTAAATTAAAAACAATTACCCTTGTAATAAGAGCGTAAAGTAGGTCTTTATTGATGGAAAACTGGTACTGCAAGCAACACAGACACTTTAAACTCGAATTACATACAAAACCTTTCCTACAAATGGAATATTTAATACCACTATTACCACACACCATATAAAAATTCATTGTATCGATTTTGGCTGAATTTTGGAGACTGGTGTGATAAACACCGATTCAGTTAGTTAGCAATAGTCAGTCAGCGAGCGGACAAGTAAGGCGACAAATAAATTTACACTCTTTTAACAGAAAGAGCTGTTTACGATGTTTTTTTAGGTAAAGGTACACTTTAGGTGTGGTTGTAGAAAAAATGTATGTATGTAACCATAATTAGTTAACACTTTTGTTGAGGCTCTAAATAAAGTTGATTTTATGCATTAAGTGTGTAGGTGAATGTATAAGTTCCCCTATACAGATAATATTGTAATTTGACCACATTCTAAGATATACAATTTTTATATGTAATAAAAAAAACAAAACTGGAAAATCACGAGCGGTCACCTCTGGCTTGCCCCTGTGACTAATGCCGTTATGGTACCTCGCTGTCTTTAGTTCACCGCATAGGTCAATAACCGATGGTGACAGGCGGTTGAGTTTTGAAATAAATAAAATATAAATTAGGGGCAATGCCTTATTCTTGGCGAAGTTCCTTATAGTTTACATTTTTCGTTGGGTTATGCTCAACAAGTCTTTAAAGCTTTTATATGAATCTTAGAAGAAAATAATTCAATTAAGTTTATATTTAACAGCTATTTTCAAATTCACAAAACATATTACAATAGCAAGAGGGTGTACGAGTGTTCGCCAACCAACAACAGCTAATATATACTGTATTTGTAAAACTGAATAGTAGTATTAAAAATAGTTTTAATATTAATAGTAGTATAGGCTAATGCTACCAATAGTTGATAGGTTTATACTAATATTATTTCAATCTGTTAGGCCATAATAATGATAGTTATTGACGAAATTACAAACACAAAATACATATTTGAGTTCTGTATTCGTAGCAATACTATCATCAATGAACGGATATCATGAAACATTCTATCATATTTTAAATATTTACTGTTTGTAAACCATCAACTGAAATGATTACATAAGGAAGTCTTCAATAGTTGGTTATACAAACAAAATATTAAAGAGGTTTTCAATGTCCGATATAAAATCGTGTTGACGTGGAAACCCACCAGATCTTTGCAATCTTCAGACTCACATTCAACGAATTACGACGCTTTGAATCTGAATTTACCTCACAATATGTTTGACAAGTCGAAAAACCCTTCGAACTCTTCAAAGCCTACGATAAAAATACCCTTATCAAAAAGAGTTTCTTTGAATGTTTACCTTGATCCCACCACGTGTTACAATAATGCTTTGATCATCGAATTTATTTTATCTTTTGAAAAGTGACATCAATGAAATGTTTTTCAATCCTCTCATTGTTAACATCTTTATTTTCCTCTGTTTGTTGATAAGTGTTCCTACTTTCAGTTCATGATATTATATTACTGCTTAATACATAGTATTGGGATTTTCTAATTTTAAAATGAGGAAGATTTTTAAAATATACGGGTCTTAATGACTACATAATATAGGGAAATGGTATCGGTTTTATGTATTGTAGACTATTTACAAACTAGCTCTCTTCATTATAAGCTTACCCTTGATTATCCTTGAACACTCTACGTATTTCACTTAACACTTTATTGTCAAAATCTTTAGATAGACTAAAAACTAGTAAAATTCGTTGTAGCACAATACCGGTTAGAGCGTTGTTTGTTTTTTGTTTTTTTACACATGTGCAGTCATATGTCAAACAAGGATGAATCAAGTATAAGAAAGTAAGTCAAATAACATATTTTCTGTCTATCTAAACGCTTAAGTCCTCCAAGAATTTAAATTTAAAAAAATAATACCCCTGTAATTTATTAGTTTTGTTACAGTTATAATCTTTGGTAGTTTTTATTGCTTACCGAACAGTTGTAATATGAATATCAAGATGTTCCACTGGTAACTGAGAGGTCTAGGGGAACCTGAACAGGGTTTTCTCAAAAGGTTTTGATATATAATTATAATATTAAAACTATTAATCACGTTAAATTGAGTTACAAATGCTGACATGTAATCCTATAAGAGCAGTCTTGTGCGGCACTAACATTGTGAAATGGAATTAAAGTAAAAAATGAACCAGCTTCTGTCAACACGTCTGATATGAGACAGTTGTTGTCACATTTACGTTATTGCAAAGGATATCTTTTTTATTTTTTTGTCAAGTAGATCGTACTGAAATATGATTACTATGATAAATAAAAATGATGGAAATTAACTGTTACATATAAAATGCATTTTAACTGTGTAAAATTGTATGATTTATTCAAACATTTAAATTTAAAAATGCTATAGGTTTATACAGTTTAAGGCTTTGAATTACCCTCTTAATCTTGTATTACTAAGATATAAAACATGGAATCATACATTTATATTGTTGATAAATAGGCCCTATAGATGTTTCCGTTGCCACATTTATTAAACACAACGTGGATTTAGTTATACGATACGTATTTTTATTTGATTTGTAAATATATTTTAAAACATATACAATATTGTAATCTTCTATTACCAAATATACTCTTAGAACAAATCCGCACACTCACACTATTAAAATAAATATAATAAAATAATATAATTAAAATAAATAGTATTTATTAGAACTCCCAAAACAGTTAATCTTACACTTTGGTAGTCGTACATATGTTCTAGGTGAATAATTTAAACTATAAAACTAAAGGGCTAATTGATTTACCTACTGTATTATTCAGGTAGGAAATATGCAAAATAATCTTAATATTATTGCCAGAACGATATTTTTCCGTAAACCTCCAACTGCTAGTATTTTTGTTTAGGGGCCATAAACATATTACGTAACGCACTTAGGGTGGGGGAGGGGGTATGTCGTAGCGCTATGTGGGGAGTGGGGGGTTTGGATCAACTTTATGTAACTCACACATATTAAAACTAAGAGCTGGCGAACTCCCGTATCTATTGATAATGTTATAAAACTCTCAAAATTAAAAAATAATCAAATTGATATCAAAATCTAGGCTATAGTTGGTTATTTAAAAATACTTTCTTAATACTATTTTAAAACAGTTAAAGTAAAAATAAATACATAATGTGTTTTGAGTAAGTTCTGTATTGCTTTACACCTATGTGTTGTGTTGTTTTAGAATGTGAAAACATGACTTGAAACAACAATATCAACCACATCTTTATTTTTTTAAGTGAAAATTTTTATTTTTATTAGTTATAAATGAAATTTATTACGATATAGCTGGGATAGTTTATTTTGTTGTTTATATTATAAGTAACAGTCTTGATTGTTTGTATCGATTTTGCTTTGAAATATTTCTTAACAAATCTTGTTAAATAGAAGTAATTTGGTGTTTACTGATTCATTGAAATTCATATTTCAAATTGCTAATAAAACGATGTTTAAAAAGTTTAAGGTGTTTTAAAGCCTACTACGATTGAGTTAAGTAACACATTGGGGGATGGGGTATGGTCAAGCGATATGGTGCGTTACATAGGGGAAAAATAACGGAAAAATGCGTTACGTAATTTGTGTATGGCTCCTTACATAAAAACCTAAAAACCTATATGAAAAACCAGGATGAGCCAGAAACTTCAACTGTTCTGTTTTCACATTCTGGTTGGTTAATATCCAGCCTGTAACGATAGACCACTTCCATCCCCACCACCCACCCCTCCCCCCTCCTCAGTTACTGAATTGGGTATTACATTTTAGATGAGAGGGAAATTTCTCCTAATAACAAACTCTGCTCGACAGGCAAAAATTACGCTTTTTAGCAAAATCATTGCTTATTGTTACTTTTCAAGCAGTTATGTAATTTTTTGTTATTATATTAATTAATTATGTTATTATATTTGTGATTTGTTATAAACTTAACGGCACAGTGGGATACCATTTTAAACAATTAGAAGCTATATTGCTCAGCAGCATACTCTAATTTTGTTTATGAAATTATCATATTGTAGGGAACTATAAAGTATATTTAAGTGCTTAAGTTTATTTCCCTTAATTAATTAATGCGAATTTCACATACATATAACTGCTTATTACGTAGTTAATAACTTTATAATTTAAGTTATTATTAACTCAACAATACGAGCCTATATTGTATATGACAAAATTTAAAGTATAACCCAAAATCTCCGAGTATCAGTATATATTATTATTTACAGTTTATTCTGTGAACCGTAGGTATGTTGGACGGTAAACAATGTGGTCGGGCATGTTCCGCCACAGAGCACATCAATGCCGTTTGTTTATCAAAACATATTATTCCAGTGGAAAACGTAATTTATAGCTTTGTTTAAACAAAAAGCACCTTTTTGAAAGATTTTTTAAACCAGCTTTTAAACACGTTTATCTGTTTAAAAAAAGGGTTCCGTGGCCTGTAACAAATGAATGTGTTCTAGCATTTTTTAGGATTTGTTTTTTATTAAATATGGAATAACTAACACGAATATAAAATGGAACTTGGAACGTTTTGTGAAATGGTTTAAAATATATACTTTCCCTCCTACATAATAAGGAAATAATGTAGTTATTAAAGTAGTTCCTGCATCCCATACTAGGAGTACGCTCTAATGTCGTGTAAGAGGATGGAGCGAAGAGTTCAATTACTACCTTATTTTGATAGTTAAATTACACTTATTGAGCAGTTTAATATTGTGAATTGCATGATAAAATATTGACTTTTTGAATTATTTATAAACATATTATAGTAAAGCATAAAAGAAACTAAATGAGGTGAACTAAAAATGTACAAGATGTATTAAATAAATATCATAAAATCATTATGTCTGTAAAGGACATAAACAGTAATTTCCAAACCTTAGAATACACTTTAGAGAAGGTTGCACTTTTTAGCAGTAATTCAGAAAGCTACATCATATTTTGATATTTCAGTAGGGTCATATCTGTGTACAGGGTGTTTCCAAATTAATTTTGCTATTTTAAGGATATTGTTCCCAATGTCAAAAGGAACATAAATCATCGTATAACCGGGAATCTATTTCCTTTCGTTTGCCGTCTGTCTGTCGTTATGTGATTTTTACAAGAAAAGCTATATTTTAAAAACGGAAAGACTAAACTCAACCAAATTTTGGTTAAATCCTCTTCTTACGAGGTTATTTCTTAGAAAAAAATATTTTGTCATAAAATCTTTCCATTAAAAAAATGGCGGCCATTGACAATTGTTAACGTCAAATATCTAAAAAAAACTAGACATTTTACAAAAAAACTTTCTTGAAAATCGGGTTATAACTGAACTATGAATAACAAACTTATCACATGGCTAAATTTTACTACAATTTTGATTGGTTATGATCGCAAAATTTAGCCATGTAATACGTTTTTTAGTCATAGTTCAGTTAATTTTAACCCGATTTTCAATGTTAAAGCAGATATGGATTTATAATTACATTTTCTAACTTTTATATTCTAGAACAATTTTTGTAAAATGTCTGATTTTTTATATATTTGAGGTTAAAAATTGTCAATGGTCGCCATTTTTAAAAGGAAAGATTTTATGGCAAAATATTTTTTCCTATAAAAGAACCTACCAAGAAGAGTATTTAACCTAAATTTGATTGAATTTAGTCTATCCGTTTTAAAAATATAAATTTTCTTGTAAAAATCACATACAGACAGAGAGACAGTAAACGAAAAGAAAGACTCCCGGTTATGTGATTATTTATGTTCCTTTTGAAATTAGGAACAATATCCCGAAGTTAGCAACATTAATTTGTAAACATCCTATGCCCATTAGCGTGCACTTTAATAAAAATGGCATACTAAAAAAGAAGAAATATTGTTTTATTGCAATATATTTCAAATCAGGAGTTCTGAGTAACAAATTTTAAACTATTATATTGTGAAGTGGAAATGTATTTTTATAAACTTTTAAATGAAACAAATATATTCATAATATAAATAAGTCTCTCTCCGCTTCTGAATGTTTATCAATTACCTCCTCCTAAACCACTCATCCCAATTCGATTAAACGTTGCATGGTCATTCAGGTTAACCCTGGGAAGCCACTAATCCAAGTCCTAGAACTTTAGGGCTTCGTCCCACTGGACTTCAATGTTACCACGCTAATCTTATAAAAGAAAAATTTGTTATGTTTTTCACAGACGACCAATAAAAAATGTTGTAAAAAGCTGTCTATTTATTTCAAACTGTAATTTAAATAGTATGGGTTTTTGTGTAAAAAAATCAAGACTGGAAAACATAATCTCTCTCTAAATTACTTTTGGTTTCTTTTTACTTTATGCACTCCTTAACCATACATCGAATTGCAATGAATCCAGGTAACCCTGGTAAGGTTTATAGCCATTTAGATTAAAATTTAGTGCTTCGCCCCACTGGACTCGCTTGGAAATCCTATGAGCATTAGGATCCTCTTGAGCGGTAGCAGTGTACCTAATATAGCAGAGGCAAACATAAGCCTAATTCTGTTCTGCAAATGTTTTAGGGCTCTGCCTTCTTGACATTCAAAATACCTATTCCAACCAGCTTACTACTGCTGCTACTACTAGACTGAGGGGTAAAATTCAGTAGAAAGATAACTGAGAGGTTAACGTCAAACATAAACCTACTCCTGATAATATTATACTTTGCTCCGCTGAAACATACCCATGTTAATGATCGTACACCAATGACCAAACTGATGGATCTGAAATTCGTTAGGAAAATAGATAATATCCCAGAATCAATATACACATTCTCTCAATCCAAATATCATTTGGGGCCCCGCCCCACTGGCACTTAACGCTATATGTTTATACCATCATATGTTTGTACCTACTACTGCACTGATGAAGCCAAAGGTCAGTAGGATGATGGCTAAAGCACTCAAAGCAGAATGGACATACTTACTCCAAACTAAAAATTTGTTAGGGTGCCACCGCATAGGCTTTTATTATTCCCATTTTCTAATTATGGCACACCCAACTACAGAACAAAGGAAGCTGAAATTTGAATCAAACGTCCTCCCACATGTAATTTGCACCCGTGCAACGCCAGGCTTGGTCGATAGGATCCTATAAGGGAAATTCACCAGTAGCATCAAACCTGCGTACTCAGTGAATTTCCAATGCATGTAAATGTTTCTCACTACTACATAAAGCCAATCACCAATTTTCATAAAAATACACAAATAAATAAGTGATATATAGCATTTTATTTATTGTCCATAAGAATACCATTAGGGCTGAGTACGCAGGTTTGCTGCAACAATAAAAATAAGAAATGTGTTTTTAATTAATTATCCATATAACTCAACTGGATTAAGCTACATACCAAGTTTTATTAATTTATGTTTATAATTAAGAGGGATATAAAACTTTACTTATTCTCCATTAGAATAACATTACGGCTGAGTATGCTGGTTTGCTGCTACGGGGTTAATCAAGAAAAAATCAAATTGTTGTGCAAATATCAATATTCCCGTACTAGGTGAAGCCATATACCAAGTTTCATCAATATACATTCATAAATAATCGAGATATCAAACTTTATTTATTCTCCATAAGGATAACATTGGACAACGTACCTTGTTTAGCACTTTGAATATCTCTGCAACGGTTGGACGTAGAATCACAATTTAAACACCAAAACGGTTGTTTTGTAGAGCTGAATTGATTGGTAAAATCAAATGTAAAGTTTACAGTAAAATTAACTGAGGAAGAGCTAAAAGCCTTTTTCCCCAGAAGATTAACATGGGAGATTTTATGAGCAGGTTTTTTGGATTTTCTACGCAACCTCTTAATCTACGTTAATGATTCAAAGTACTATATTATTTATTTGTTTAAGCTCTATAAGATGGTAAAAACAAAAATTGAGTTTTTTTATTTTAGGGCGAAAGTAGGGGGCATTGGATTGTTCAAAACCAGCACAGGGCGAGTGAGGAGCAGTGAGGAGCAGTGAGGAGCAGTGAGGAGCCCCCCCGATGACGTCTGCCCCCCCCCGGTGAGGATCCACCTGCCCCCCCCTAAGGATCCACCCCCCCCCTCCGGTCGTCTGCGGCATTTTTTGTGATGACCTTGAACATGAGGAAAAAACTTTCGAAAATTAATAACTAGCCTATTTACCCACCGATTCCCACGGGACTTTTTCCAGTGTAGGCCTATCCCCGAGGAAGCGAATGACGAAAGAACATAGATCCACCATCAAACAAGCTCGCTATTTATTTTTAAACGCGTTTTCCATATGGGATCTCGGCTGTTTACCGACCGATTTTGACGAAACCCCTCCACATGTCGGGCGGCGGTCTACGTAAACCGCCACTTAAAGAAAATTGAAAATCCGCCGTTAAACGGGCCCGCCATTAATTTTTAACCGCGTTTTCCTTATGGGATCTCATCTGTTTACCGACCGATTTTGATGTAACTTCGCTGCATGTTGTATGTCAACCTGAGCAATCCATCGCTGAAGGAAACCCTAAAAGCCACCATCAAACATGCCCGTTATTAATTTTTTAACGCGTTTTTCTTATGGGATCTCGGCTGTTCGCCGACCAAACTCGATGTGACTTCACTACATGTTGTGTAGTGTGTAGTGCTTGGCCAAAACCAAACTGCGAGCGGCTCCGCGATGTCACGTGTCGAGGCGCGTGCTAGGGCCTACGTGACTGCCCCAGCCTGTTTACTCATCAGTGGTTCCGGGAACTGTTTACCGCTTACATTACACTGCGAAGCTCATCTGGCGGGTGATGCAGTGGAAAGTTCCACGGCGTCAACAACTGGCTTAGTTAAGCGCGCTATCTTCCCGGGCTACATCAGTCTCTAGTGGCAGTTCGTACTGTGAGGACATAGGTGTCTACGCGGTGATTACTTGTGCGACTGTGTGGAGCCTTCTCTTTGGATATCTTAAAATGTAAGTAACATGTAATTTACTTTTTCATCAGCCAGTTTACCAATGCTTTAAAACCTAATTAGCTAACATTAATATTTAATCTTTTACATATCCCAGTACACGGAGCCTTGTCGTTGTTTCTTTTCAGAGGAGATGAGTGGAACTGTAATGACCTTAAAACAGTTGTGTTTAATAACGATTAAAATTAATGAGTCAAACTTAAAAAAGCAAAATAGACTCACTACCACTCTTTAAAAAAAAAATGTTTGAGTGAAATAAAAATTCGGTTTTGCTTTTCAATCGAAATTTCGAGTTCCGAGTGGAATTACAGACGAGGGTAAAATCGCCATGTGCGAGCGTAACAAAGACCAAGACGTATACCAGTGTTGGGAATGTCATAGGAGCTATTCTTGTCATTTATTTCTGTCTACTATTAGAAGGGTTAGATTCGCGTCGTTCCCAGGGGTACCGTTACCAAAGTGCTTTTGCTGTGACAACTGCGCCTTTGTGGCGGACGGAGAGTAGGGATACTCGATGTTGCAGATGGCTGTTCCTCGTCTGTGTGAGGTTTGCGGGCGCGTCTTCGGGACCGCTGGTAACCTGGCCCGTCACGCAGCATCCGCCCACAACGACCGCCATTACGATTGCCACGTCTGCGGTAGACGCTTTGGGCGAAGAGACAACTTGTGACGCCACCTCACCGCAGTTCATCCTCCTACTCCTCACGATCAAGCACCAGGTACAGTTAAATGATAGATAAGAAACCGCCAGTAGATTTGTTAAGTATGCGTTCTTCTCCGGTGCCCTCACCCATGACGTCACGGCGCGCCCATGGACTTTGGTAACTAACGATTTATTTGTATGAGAGTAAAACGGCCTTAGATGGGAAGAAGCCAGGTTCCAAGGGAAAACAACCAGTGACGTAACCCCTGCTTGGTCGGGTAAACTGGCAATTGAGACGAGGAAACATACTCGAGAGTAAACAAGAGGTTGCCAGCCTTCTGTGTAGGTCCACACCGCCACCTCCTCACCCTTGTATATATCGGGCTCGGGTAAACTGGCGATTGAGACGAGGAAACAGACTTGAGGTGTAAACAAGAGGTTGCCAGCCCTCTGTGTAGGTCCTCACCGCCACCTCCTCACCCTTGTTTATATCGGGCTTGGGTAAACTGGCGATTGAGATGAGGAAAAAGACTCGAGGGACAAACAAGAGGTTGCCAGCCCTCTGTGTAGGTCCTCACCACCACCTCCTCACCCTTGTATTCATCGGGCTCGGGTAAACTTGCGATTGAGACGAGGAAACAGACTCGACGAGTAAACAAGATGTTGCCAGCCCTCTGTGTAGGTCCTTACCGCCACCTCCTCACCCTTGTATTTATCGGGCTCGGGTAAACTGGCGATTGAGATGAGGAAAAAGACTCGAGGGGTAAATAAGAGGTCGCCAGTCCTCTGTGTAGTTCCTCACTGCCATCTCCTCACCTTCATGTTTATCGGGTTCGGGTAAGTAATAGGACTTGTTTTCCTGTTCGCAGGCTGTCCATGCCCGTTGTGCGCTGTCGCCCTGGCGGGTCCTGAGGACCCGCGCCACCACATGGAAGCGGTCCACGGTGCGAGCCCGTCTGCTTCGACCTCCTCTTCCTCCGCTGCGACGCCACCCACCAGAGACCTGCGGCCCGAGTGAAACGCGTGCGGGCGGCGATTCTCCCGCGAGGACCTGCTCCGGCGCCAAGTGCAGCTGTTACACGCCAACGAGGTCCGCTGCCTCGAGTGTGGTGATGACCACGGAGCTGCGGAAGAAGGCCAGAACGAAGTTCGAACAGGACTTCTTCAAGCTCATGAACAAAGCGGTCTTCGGCAAAACCATCGAGAATGTAGGGAAGCGCCTCAACATCAAGCTGGTGTGTACCCCGGAGAGGTTCTCCAAGAACGTTGCCAAATCCAACTTCCTGGACCGCACGTACTACACGGAGGACGTGGCCCTAATGCATCCGTCCAAAGTCAACATCGTGTTGGACAAGCCCGTCTACGTAGGCATGTCAGTCCTGGAGCTGAGCAAGTGGCTCATGTACGAGTTCCTGCGGAAGATGAAGGAGCGCTACGGCGACCGACTCAACGTGGACTACATGGACACGGACAGCTTCGTCTTTGAGATCGTGTCCCAGGACGTCTACGCCAAGATGTTGCAGAACCTGGATGACTTCGACACCAGCGGGAGCCCGTGGTCCCACTCCTGCTACAGCCCCGTCAACGCCAAGGTCATCGGAAAGTTTAAGGACGAGTGCAACGGTCTGTCCTTATTCGAGTACCTCGGCCTGTGGTCCAAGTTGTATTTTATGGACATCGAGGACGCGGGGACAGGCGTCAGCAGGGCTCTCATGTGAGCCAAAGGGGTGGCGAAGGGCGTTGTGAAGAACGTCCTCACCCCCGACGACTACTGAGAGTGCCTGTTTAACGGGGTCCAGAAACACACCACCAACGTCCGCTTTCAGTCCCACTTGTACCGAGTCTACACCGTGCAGGTGGACAAGCTGAGTCTCAGCCCCGCTGACGACAAGCGGTGCGTCCTCCCCGACGGCATCCGCACTCTACCGTGGGGGCATAAGGACATCCCGCCGCTACCACCAGCCAGGAGGAGGACAGGGGAACAGCCGAAGCGGATGGAGGTGGACGGCGAGGAAGAGGAGGAGGAGGGACAGCGCCAGCCCGAGGACGGAGAAGACGAGGAAGAAGAAGACGAGGAAGAAGAAGAATTTCCCGTCTAGTTGTACATATTAATTTTAAGAACGAATGTAAATAGTATTTGTAAGTAATTATACGGCAATAGCTTTATGTTCAGTATGAACCCGAGTTGTTTATTTCTTCCCCTTTGCACACTTAAAAGTCATAAGCCGTTAGGCTCAGAAAAACTCAAGTGTGAGAGTGAGAGAAAGGCTTTATGGGCTGTTTGATCCGAGCCGTGCAGCTTAAAAAGCCCCCGCAAACCGGGAGCGATTGGCGGCGCGTGGCCCTGAAAGAGCTGCCCAGCGGCTCGCTGACGTTCGAGGGTGCACCCTCGAGTTAGTCAGCGGCTTGCTGATGTCCGAGGGGTCTCGTGGTGCGCCCTCTTTGGCCGGCTTCACTGCCGCTTGGCAGGGGCTCAGCCAGTAGCACGCGCCGCTGGTATATAAACCTGAGGTCCAACCCCGCTGCCTTGGTTTTACTAATTTTCTTTTTTTTTCCAAATTTAGGAAGGAGAAAGGAGAAATGAAAACACAAGCTTTATCATAACGAGACATGTATTGAACAGTAATAAGGTTACACACACATTATAAAAATAAAGAAAAACCCTTACAAAAAAGAAAATTCTAGTTTTAAGCGAATATGGAGTGGAAGACCCTGCGGACCAGAGCGTCATTGGCGGCGGGAGCGGTAGGGTCGAAGAGCTGGACGTAGTCGCCGATTGACGTGTGGAGAACAGCCCGGCAGTACAGGTAGGTGAGGCAGTAGTAGCCGCAAACAGAAGTATCGTAGCCCTGGAGCCGATACCTGCTGTAGATGTAGTGGCGGCGATGGGGGTTGCGCCTCAGGAACTTCTGAAAGTCGGCCTGGAATGGCGGCCTCCCGTAGCTGTCCAGGTACTCGAGTCTGTCCTCTTTCGAGCAGTAGAACGCCTCCCAGTGTTCGCCTCCCGCGGTGTGCGCCACTGTGTTGGATACGATGGCGGTCAGAGGCTTGACTGGCGTGTCCGATAGTTGGTCAGAGGCGCAGACCGCGACGTTCCTCAGTCCGGGTATCGTTGCCAGGCACTCCCTAACCTGGGTGGTGTTCATCGCGGGCGGAAGCAGTCCCCAGAGGTTGTGTGATACCTTCATTACTACCAGTTGCACACTTTATCACCACCGGCTTCACTGTATGTGTCAAACCAGTGACTCTGGGGACTCCTGAATAACGGTCCACCCAAAGGTTTTCCAATCGCGTTATGATGTTCATAATCATAATGTAGATTTCATAGTCTTTATTTTCATCTAAATATAAGTTGCAACAATGTGTATGGTGACCTCTATGATGTAACTGGATGTTCAAGAACACATTACCCCGATTGGTGGGATTTTGTACTGTATGTTGATAACCGGAATCGACCCAACTGACAGTCGGTGGTGAATCGTTCGAATCTTTTTCCACAAGCTCCAAGTCTCCAGGTAGTTCCGGAGGAATGACACTTCTACTGTTGTCGTTTGTGCAACTGCTATCGGCACATATACTGACGTTCTGGGAACCTCCCCCTTCGGATATTTGGTTGAAAGATGGTGATGCGAAGTCTCCAGATATCTCCAGAGCATTGCCACTTTCAGTGTCATTTATGCAACTGCTATCAATACATATGTTGACTTTCTGCGGACCTCTTCCTGCCGAGGTTTGTATGAACGTTCTCGGTTGTGAGGAACGATTGTTTCTTCGCTTCTTTCTAACACTGAGGTGGTGCTGACGATGATGGAGACGAAGTCCATCTCGCGACGTGAATGACTCCTCGCAGTATGGACATTTCCAGGTCACCAGCTTCGATGGTGTGGCGACTGATCGTTTCAGTGATGGTGCTGGTGGTGGTTGTTCAGGACTTTGTGAAGGAAAGAACATGGTGCTGTAGCCTTCCATCGCTTCCAACTCCTTCAACAACGTCTGGACTGATTCATCCACTTCGATTGCACTAGCCATGTTTGAGTTTACCCCGCAACATCACTAAACAAACTGAAGGTGCGCATCTGCATTTATGTTCACAAAATCCATCTCAAGAAGTGTTTCTTTAATTCGACCAATCATAGGGCAGAACGTCTAATTTTGACCACTCAGAGGGCAGGATATTTCCATCAATCACAGTACCCGCATTTGCTTACACTATTTAGGGTTGTCCAGACATACTCGACAAGTGTTTGATCCCGCACCTTGAAACACAATATAATGAGCGTCCAGCGAGATGCCACGCTGGCTCCTGTCCTGATGAAACAGGTTTTTCATGATGAACACACTCATGTTGTGGTGAACCCTCGGCGAATAGGTCCGTCGCGCGAGAGTGAGCCTCATGTATCATCCAAGTTAAGTTTATTAATGCAGGTTTAAGTTAGGCCAATGCGTGCGTGCGTGCGTGCGTGCGTACAGGTTTTAGTTAGGTTTTCAGACGCAGGTTTAAGTTAGGTTTATAGACGCAGGTTTATATTAGGTCTATAGACGCAGGTTTATGTTAGGTTTACAGACGCAGGTTTATATTAGGTTTATAGACGCAGGTTTAAGTTAGGTTTGTCAATGCATCAACGTCACTTGCATGGCCGTGGGACGTCAACTGAGGACGCACTAGCCTACTCATGTTTGCGATGTAGGCGTAGTGACTGTCCCCACCGAAGCTCACGTACAACAGGTCCCGGTGGTCCTCCAATGCGTGCGTGCGTGCGTGCGCGCGTTTGCGTGTGCGCGTTCGTGCGTGTGCGTGCATATGTGCGTGTGTGAGAGCGTGCGTGCGTGCGTGTGCGTGTGTGTCAGGTGCAAGCAAGGAGTCTGCAGACAAGTGCACGCAGGTTTAAGTTAAGTTTACAGATAAGCCTAACAACCAGGGGTTAGGGCAGGCAGGGGGGGGGGTTAGGGAGGGGGGCAGGGGTTTGAGTAAAGCTGCAGGGATTTATAGCAGTTGCATAAACGACACTGAAAGTGGCAATGCTCTGGAGATATCTGGAGACTTCGCATCACCATCATCCAACCAAATATCCGAAGGGGGAGGTTCCCAGAACGTCAGCATATGTGCCGATAGCAGTTGCATAAACGACAACAGTAGAAGTGTCAATCCCCCGGAACTACCTGGAGACTTGGAGCTTGTGGAAAAGATTCGAATGATTCACCACCGACTATCAGTTGGGTCGATTCCGGTTATCAACATACAGTACAAAATCCCACCAATCGGGGTAATTTGTTCTTGAACATCCAGTTACATCATAGAGGTCACCATACACATGGTTGCAACTTATATTAAGACTATGAAATCTACATTATGATTATGAACATCATAACGCGATTGGAAAACCTTTGGGTGGACCGTTATTCAGGAGTCCCCAGAGTCACTGGTTTGACACATACAGTGAAGCCGGTGGTGATAAAGTGTGCAACTGGTAGTAATGAAGGTATCACACAACCTCTGGGGACTGCTTCCACCCGCGATGAACACCACCCAGATTAGGGAGTGCCTGGCGACGATACCCGGACTGAGGAACGTCGCGGTCTACGCCTCTGACCAACTACCGGACGCGCCAGTCAAGCCTCTGACCACCATCGTATCCAACACAGTGGCGCACACCGCGGGAGGCAAACACTGGGAGGCGTTCTACTGCTCGGAAGAGGACAGACTCGAGTACCTGGACAGCTACGGGAGGCCGCCATACCAAGCCGACTTTCAAAGGTTCCTGAGGCGCAACCCCCATCGCCGCCACTACATCTACAGCAGGTATCGGCTCCAGGGCTACGATACTTCTGTTTGCGGCTACCACTGCCTCACCTACCTGTACTGCCGGGCTGTTCTCCACACGTCACTCGGCGACTACGTCCAGCTCTTCGACCCTGCCACTCCCGCCACCAACGACGCTCTGGTCCGTAGGGTCTTCCACTCCATATTCGCTTAAAACTAGAATTTTCTTTTTTGTAAGGGTTTTTCTTTATTTTTATAATGTGTGTGTAACCTTATTACTGTTCAATAAATGTCTTGTTATGATAAAGCTTGTGTTTTCATTTCTCCTTTCTCCTTACTAAATTTGGAAAAAAAGGAAAATTAGTAAAACCGAGGCAGCGGGGCTGGACCTCAGGTTTATATACCAGCGGCGCGTGCTACTGGCTGAGCCCCCGCCAAGCGGCAGTGAAGGCCGCCAAAGAGGGCGCACCACGAGACCCCTCGGACATCAGCAAGCCGCTGACTAACTCGAGGGTGCACCCTCGAGCGTCAGCGAGCCGTTGGGCAGCTCCTTCAGGGCCATCCCCGACACGCGCCGCCAATCGCTCCCGGTTGGCGGGGGCTTTTTAAGCTGCACGGCTCGTGTCAAACGGCCCATAACGCCTTTCTCTCTCTAACACACTTGAGTTTTTCTGAGCCTAACGGCTTATGACTTTTAAGTGTGCAAAGGGGAAGAAATAAACAACTCGGGTTCATACTGAACATAAAGCTATTGCTGTATAATTACTTACAAATACTATTTACAATCGTTCTTAAAACTAATATGTACAACTAGACGGGAAATTCTTCTTCTTCCTCGTCTTCTCCTTCCTCGGGCTGGCACTGTCCCTCTTCCTCCTCCTCGCCGTCCACCTCCATCCGCTGCGGCTGTTCCCCTCTCTTCCTCCTGGCTGGCGGTAGCGGCGGGATGTCCTTATGCCCCCACGGTAGAGTGCGGATGCCGTCGAGGAGGACGCACCGCTTGTCGTCAGCGGGGCTGAGACTCAGCTTGTCCACCTGCACGGTGTAGACTCGGTGCAAGTGGGACTGAAAGCGGACGTTGGTGGTGTGTTTCTGGACCCCGTTAAACAGGCACTCTCTGTAGTCGTCGGGGGTGAGGACGTTCTTCACAACGCCCTTCACCACCCCCTTGGCTCGCTTGAGAGCCCTGCTGCCGCCTGTCCCCGCGTCCTCGATGTCCATAAAATACAACTTGGACCGCAGGCCGAGGTACTCGAATAAGGACAGACCGTTGCACTCGTCCTTAAACTTTCCGATGACCTTGGCGTTGACGGGGCTGTAGCAGGGGTGGGACCACGGGTAGCCGCTGGTAGCCGCTGGGTAGACGTCCTGGGACACGATGTCAAAGACGAAGCTGTCCGTGTCCATGTAGTCCACGTTGAGGCGGTCGCCGTAGCGCTCCTTCATCTTCCGCAGGAACTCGTACATGAGCCACTTGCTCAGCTCCAGGACTGACATGCCTACGTAGACGGGCTTGTCCAACACGATGTTGACTTTGGACGGATGCACCAGGGCCACGTCCTCCGAGTAGTACGTGCGGTCCAGGAAGTTGGATTTGGCAACGTACTTGGAGAACCTCTCCGGGGTACACACCAGCTTGACGTTGAGGCGCTTCCGTACATTCTCGATGGTTTTGCCGAAGACTGCGTTGTTCATGAGCTTGAAGAAGTCCTGTTCGAACTTCGTTCTGGCCTTCTTCCGCAGCTCCGTGTTCATCACCACACTCGAGGCAGCGGACCTCGTTGGCGTGTACCAGCTGCACGTGGCGCCGGAGCAGGTCCTCGCGGGAGAATCGCCGCCCGCACGCGGTTCACTCGGGCCGCAGGTCTCTGGCGGGTGGCGTCGCAGCGGAGGAAAAGGAGGTCGAAGCTGACGGGCTCGCACCGTGGACCGCTTCCATGTGGTGGCGCGGATCAAATTAGAAAGTTGATAGGATTTACAAGACCTTTTCAATGGTACGCTTTTTGAAATACGCTGCCATTTGACTTTCTTGAGTTTTGGTCATAAAGGCATTTTGAAAGTAAATATTTTGTTTGAAATATAGATTTTCTCAAAAAGGCTTGTCTTGTAGCTTATCAGAAGTAAAGCTGAGTTTATCACGAGTAAGAAATTTAAGTCGGATTTAAGATACGAGAAGTGGTTTAGAAAATACAGGGTATTCCGTAAATGTCAATATTTTACACAAAAATGGCTGCCATTTTGATATGGATAAAGATTAGTGAATTCTGTTTTCCCCAAAATGTTTCTTTTAACGAGACCTTTAAAATTATGAATAATATTCCCGATGTTTACATAAGAAAATTTTGAGATTCGAACCCGTGACCATCAGTTTTGCAACATTCTGTACATAGATTTTGATGAACATATTTTTAATAGATAGCCCATATGCGTTTTAGTAGAGAAGAATTTTGTTTCTGAACAAACCGTTCTCCCGTTATTCATGCTAGACGGGTGGTCCGACTCACCCTGTGTGTCTTTATATGTCATTATATGTATGTATATATGTCTTTATATGTATATATATACATATATATATATATCATTTTGAACGACCACCCAAAGCGTGTTCAGGGGGTCATGATGAGAACTTATATGGTGGTTCCGGGCTTAAGTTTCACCGTGCGAGTCATGCTAATAGTTCACTTTTCCATTGGAAATTCACTAATAATACGAGATCGCACGCAGCATGCTGACGTGAGGGAAGTGAATTTCTGCATTAAAACCTTAAAAATATCAAATAAAGTGTTTAAACCAACACTGGTTACATTTTTGAAAATTTAAAAATTCGGCTTTTTGGTTGTTTTGATGCTCCTGGTTATATTTAAATTCACTGATAGGATGCCATTGTTGTACATTATAAAGTTAGAAGGAGGTATTATCGTGATAAACGGGATAACAAGATGGCATAGGGGTATGGGGTGTGATAAAACGATATATTAAGATATGAAAAACAGCCTTTTCCAGTGTAAAATCCCTCTAAGACAACGTACTGTATTTTGACAATTAACATTGTCTTTAATAACTCGGTAAGTACTTGTGCTAGAATGATGAGGGAGGGCTTAAAACCTTTGGATTTTTACGTACAATAAGGTAATGTGCAATATGTGTACGTTTGGGAATTTTCTTACCCTTTTTGGCCCAAAAACTCAAAATTTGAAAACTTTAAATCCCCTAAAAAGGGGGTTAGAGTTTTCCGATTGTTTTGCCCAACGAAATTGTACAACTGATTATAAAAAAAGTCTCCACCAAATTTTAATTAAATTGGACAAAAACTGCGACCGCTAGAGTGCGAACACATATGACATAAACCAAATAAAACTTTTCTCCATATGAATAACATGGGAACTTGGACGTCCCGTGGGGCAGAGCCTTTGGGCCTAAATCTAAATTCTTGCTTCACAGCGACTAAGAACTTGAAATTATTTTTTAAATAAAAAAAGAATCATAAAAATCGGTTAAATATTAACTTCAGGAAGTGAGTGAACAAAAAGCCGGATTTAAAAAAAAATGTAGAAAATAGGTCTAATACTACTACTAAAAAATAATAATTGTATTTTAAACTTGAGTTATTTTTTTTAACAGTCCAAGTAAAATTATAATTCAAGTAAAATTATAATTTTCTTACATCCACACAACAAAATGTTCATGTTGCCTATTCCGTTTGTAATCCATGGCAAATCCTTTGTACGGTGCAGTAAGGCCTGCCAAACGTAAACAGCAGCGATACTAGTTCAAGCCGAGCATACCGGGCCTACAGTCGGTGGGCCAAGTCCAAGCCCAGAGCCCAGAGCCCAGAGCGTCCTTGAATGAGAGCCTTTTCACGCACGCGCGCCACCGCCACGATCGCGTGGCGGGCATCTTCCAATCGTTCCCACCAGCAGCGCCACTGCATTGAGCCTTCCTCAGTTGGTACCGTGGGAAGCCAACAGGGGCGCTTGAGTGCTCTAGAAAATTGCTAGGGACACATTCTACAATGGTGATGGTTAGTCTACTTCAGTATCTATAGTCAATGGTTTCACCGTGCAGGTCACGCTAATAGTTCATTTTCCATAGGAAATTCACTAATAATAAGGTTATATTACGGAATATAAAAAGTAACTTTCGTATGTACATGTACCTACATACATGCTCGTATTTATGTTAGGGGCCCATTTTCCTATTCGCCCGGGCCCCAGAGGTCCTAAATACGGCCCTGAAGGAGACATTCCAAACAGATCTCTTTCATCTCGCTTAATAAACATTTACGAAAATTAACGGAATTTTTTTCGATGTGACCGGGAGTATTATATACTTTGCTAAATATGAAAATTATGTCGGCACTATCTCCAACTTTTTTTTTATTTTTAGAATTTCCTCTACTTAGTTAGTATATTCTGTTTATACTTCACTAAATTAGAGGATTTATGCCCAAAAATGTGGCATTTTAAAATTATTTTATTATTTTATATGGGTTTTTAGTTTTTTTTGTTAAAATTTTTAAACATTCGGTTTCTTGAATAACTTTTTTTCTACTGAACCAAATGAGGTATTATGATTATATCCTGATTCAGGATGAAAAGATGAAACTTTCTGTGTATAACTGTTATGGTAACTCAAAGTACAACAATGCTAGGGGACTTTATATTCATAATATAAAAAATGCTGAAAATGTTTTCAAAATTATTTTTTAAACCCTGATATTTTTAGTAAATATGATGCTATTATGTTCTCTATACACACAAACCTTTATTACTATATTGAAAAGACCTGGTAAAAATTTGAAGCCAATAGGTACAGTACTTTTGGATTTATTCAAACTAATGTATAATAAAAACCTGAAAAACACAAAGTTGAAATAAACGCGTTTAAAGTTTACAAAAGAGTCTGCTCACATCAGAACTCGCCTGCACCATATGATATGCCTTATAATATAATAATATAATTCCTTTGCACACACTTGGATACTGTATTACTAATTGTTTACTAAAACAACAAACATAACCTCAAAGCAATAATAATAAACAATAACTGCACAACAGCAGATGACAAGACAACAGTGCTGCAAACACAGTGGCAGTAATGTATCAGCTGATTAGCAGAACTAAAATTCCCATTACTGGATTGGTAGAGCTAAATTTCCCACTATTACTATAGACAATGTACTTGTTTTTTACAAAATAAATGTGATTTATACCTTGCCAGTCCAAAATTATCATTATCATAACAAATAAACGTGTAAATATCAAGATCTCTTAGTAATAGTCCAAAATTGCTGTAATTCGCTCAGCGCAATGTTTTATTCATTTTTTTTTTATTGGAAGGAGTTGTCAGATTGGCAAAAAAATTTAGGAAAATGTTCACAATTAAATGTAATTTTAGAAAATACAACTTTTGGAAAATGTCAAAAAATTCAAAAATATGGCCCGGAGATAGTGGCGTATCCCCTTAACTGTAAAATGATATAACCTAAAATAACATATGTTTACAGGTTTTACACCACAAACCACCAAATAACGTTCTGCTAATTTTAAGACATTCCTCAGAAAAAGTTTTAATCTCAATATATGTTAATAGCAATTACTTAATCGAAGTCTAATCAAAATGTTTTATTCGTCTGGTTATACGATTTAATAATTTTACTAGGATTTGGATAGGTTCAATTTAAAACAAAATATTACATTTATTGGATTTAGACCAAATGTTTTGGTGGATAAGAAGATTTAACGAGGGTCCGGACCATTTTTTTACTTCAAAGAGTAAAAAGTATGTTTTCTGTTGTCTGTATAAACATGCATTTATTAGTAAGACTATTACAGTCTTATGTAGGCTAAGTAATACGAATCTGAAAATGTTGTTGTAGTTACTTGTTGCGGCAGAAGCAGTTTGTGAAGAGCGATATCGAGGAGTCACAAGATCAAAGTATTTTTGACCCAGTCTTCCAAAGTAAACGTAATTTGATTTACAATTGCTACGTCGTCTTTGTGACAGAGAGCTAGTACGGTCTCCAGAGTAACCCCGCAAAGGATGAAATCTGTTAAAATAATGTTTCCTTGGTCATTTGCATATACATAGCACATACTATGGACAGCTCGTTTATTAATATCATATCCTATGGCACTAAGGGCGTCTCGTAACTGAGCAACGGTTACGTATCCTTCTGTCTCGTCTCTATGTTGTTCGTATACTTTAGTCCAAAAACATATTTTGTTCCAAAGATTACTAAACTCTGAAAAACTAAGCTTACCAGAGTGATTTTCGTCTAGCATAGTAATCATGCTTCGGCACGCATCCTTTGAGAAAACTACATCACTAGTTCCGTAGTCATTGGACGGCTGAAGAGACAGAAAATGTCCAAAAACATCCCGCAAAAATTTAAAAAATGTCGCAAACATCCCGAAATAAGACCTATTTTGGTCCATTACTAACTCTAAAATTTCCTTTAGATCCATCCAGTCTATTTCTTTTTGGCCCTTTGCTATATCGTTAAACAGCCTCTGAAGCTCTTCATTAGATTCATTCAGGCTTTGTTCTTCCGTTGGACACGATTTTGAGATTTGAGTATCATATTCCCAGAGTTCAAGACGACTTTCTGAAAACACTCTGAGCAAAAATTGTGATTCTTGATCTTTGAATTTAGTGCACGGCACGATACAATACTCTCCTGGCTCCAATTTCATTGACGTAAGAAAAGCACGTCCGCCGCTCTGTCCAAAATCAGGATACTTGTCTAGAGGGTCATAATTTAAAATAAACGTTTGGGTTAAGGGCATTGGTGGATTTTTTATTTTTGTCAGTGAGTAAATGTAAAACGCAACATCTGGCGTCACATCTCGTCCTTGTTTTGACCTGTGACATAACTCTATTACCACAGTGCAAAGGAGGTCTCTGTTATAATCATTTTCAGGCCATTTCAAAAGGATCCTGTACTGCGGGTTTGTGTGCCTGTCTGCATATGCTGACCCACCTGCACTAATGTTTTTTATCCACTCGCCATGGAAAGTCATGGTTCTCCAGGTTCTGAAGCTTACACTATGATGACTTTCTAGGTATTGGCCCGGGCCTAAATGACATATTACAAATTCTTCAAAGTATTTTTCAAAATCTTCTTCGCTCATCCAGAACTCTCCGTCATCTTTACTATCGAAACTTAGCTTCCGCTTTAACTCACGATCAATTTCCCTCCACGAATCATAATCATAATCACTCCACTCACCTTTCCACTCCCGAGTTCCCCAAGGATTCATGAGTCTTACGAGATAAAGTCCGTGGTAGTTTGAATCATCATCTGAGCATTCAAATATTTTAGTGATAGTATAACCGTGGTAATCCATAAGGCCGGCATCCAACTTGTAGCATACAGCACACACCAAGGCATTTGTCGAGAAAACGTCATACAGCAACCATTTTACTTTTGTACCATAAGGAGGGTAGGGAGTGCTTACTCTTTCAACTATTCCTCCTCTTAAATCTTGCAAACCAGTTATGACCGCTCCTTCTTCGAGATTATCATAAATGGAGACTGATTTTGTACCACAAACCTTCACGTATGCCTTCTCCAAAAGGGCTGCCCAAAATACATCGCCACTCATAGAACGTACGTAGCATGGTTGTTTGTTGTTTTTAAAGACAGGAATACGGTCGTCAACAACTACGTCGTACCAAGTTCCAAGCTGCCAAATTCTAAAGTGAAATGCTCCAATGTAGTTGTGATCGAAACTTTGATCCGGAGGAACCACGTGCTTTATCAGACTGTCATTTAAGGTCAATGCGATAATTGCACTCACAAACCAACAGTTGCCTAGTTCTCCTTGTAGTGAATCAAATCTGCTTGGTTTACCATTGATGAAGATAGGACGGTTGCAAAACTCTTTGGGCCTTCTCCACTCTTTTTCATCTTCCAAGTAATACAAAAAATGAGGGTCTTCATATAATTTACCTGTTCCTAATAAGTTTAAACTAATATTTTGAAAGTCCTCTTCAAATCTGAAATTTCTGATTTTACTTTTTGGGTCGTATAGAGGTCCTTGAGGTAGATTTAAATTCGACATAATTGAATTTTGCAAAATAATTCATTTATAATAACCATTGATTGTTATCAATGTTTAAGGGAACAGCTGTCTTTATATTTCCAAAACAACATAGAAAAATACAAATGTGGAACACTTTGAATAGTCGATAAAAGTATCTAAACATTGTTTAGGGTGTTAAGTCATTAAATACATCATGGTGTTAAGTATCCAATATTTTCTTTATAAAGGGGATGGAACGCCCTCAAAGTTCGTTTTTTGTTCACAAAATTATTATATGGAATAGTTTTATTTGGACTGCAGCTTTTAATACATCATGGGCAGGTTATTAGCAATAATAGATGTTACAATTAAAGAATCTATGTATCTGTATTTTTTTAATCAACTAGCTGGTGCCCACAACTTCGTTCGCGTGGTTTTTTGTTATCCCCGTTGCTATCTGTTGATCCCTATTGCTAGGTTCCAGCTCTAGACCATCATCCGTGTCAGAATCATAGTTGTCTCCAGTAGATCAACTTAATCTCTACTTAATCATCTACTCAATCTCTTCTGTTTAGCATCGTTAGATTTTCTACCCAAAAAACATTTTCTTTTACGGGGCATACTGATTCAGACCTTATGTTGTTGATTCTAATCTTATACAATATTTATCATAAACAAATACCCCCGTCACAGCAAACCTGCGTACTCAGCGAATTTCCAATGGAGATATAAATGTCTTAATACTACATAAAGCCACTGACCAAGTTTCATAAAAATATATTCACAAATAAGCAATATATACAATTTTAATTATTCTCTATAAGAATAACATTGGGGCTAAGTACGCAGGTTTGCAGCAACAAGGAACGCAAAAAATGGGCTTTATGCTAATATCAATATAACTCACCTAGGTGAAGTCGTATACCAGTTTTTATTAATTTATGTTCATAATTAAGGGAGATATAGCATTTAATTATTCTCCATAAGAATAACATTGGGGCTGAGTACGCAGGTTTGCTGCAACAAGGAACGCAAAAAATGGGCTTTTATGCCAATATCAATATAGCTCAACTAGGTGAAGTCGTATACCAGTTTTTATTAATTTATGTTCATAATTAAGGGTGACATAGCATTTAATTACCCTCCATAAGAATAACATGGGGGATGAGTACGCAGGTTTGCTGCTACGGGAGCCTTTTGCAAATTTTTTTTTCAGCAAATATTAATAGACCACAACCAGATGAAGCCTTATACCAAATTTCGTCAGTATACGTTCATAAATAAGCGAAATATAAAAGTTTTCCTTTCCTCCATAAGAATAACATTAGACAACGTACTGTGTTTAGCACTTTCAATATCTCGCTAACCAATTGGCGTAGAGGAATGATCAAAATACCAAATTTTGTTTTTTTAAGCTGAATCCAATGGTGAAACAAAATATTTGACTTTTTCAAAAATTGTATGTACAAAAATTTAAAAAAAGCATTTTTGGGGTACAAAACCCCCTCAAAATACCCCTTCGGATGGAGCGATCTTGCTGGTTTTCGAACCTAAAGTCATAAATGTTGCCTTACACGTTTATACCAGATTTGATCAAAATCGGATAATTTTTACGAGAGTTATCGTGCCCACGGCATATATATATATAGAGGCCTATCTATCTATATATATATATATACATATATACAATTTTTATCCCAGAAATTAGTTATTTCGAACATTTGAAGGAAATCATTGCAGCCGTTTTTGAGATCAGTGTCGCAAGCAAGCAAGCAAACCTTACTGATATTAGAGTATAGAATTATTAACATGTGGTTTCCTGAGAGCAGAGATTAAAATATTTCAGTGAAGATTACATATATAGAGTAGTAAAATAAATCAAAGGGACATTGAGCTATAAATAAAAACTGGAGTGACCTTAAAAATGAATAAAAGAGGCAAATGAGTTATACAAATCTGATTATCAGTAGGGGGAAATGGTGAACTATACTTCAAGTTACTAAACAAACTGACTGGCCTTCCCCGAGCAAAGCTCGGCCACCAGGTACTGATTATTAACATGCGGTTTCCTGATAACAGAGATTAAAATATTTGAGTGAAGATTACATATATAGAGTAGAAAAATAAATCAAAGGGACATTGAGCTATAAATATCAACTGGAGTAACCTTAAAAATGTAGAAAAGAGGCAAATGAGTTATACTGTACAAATCTGATTATTAGTAGGGGGAAGTGGTGAAATATACTCCAAGTCATCTAAACAAACTGACTGGCCTTCCCCAAGCAAAGCTCGGCCCCCAGGTACTAATAGTTTTAATTCAATAGGTACGAAGGTTTGCTGTGGCAGGGTAATAACATAAACCGACAAAATGTACAGCTGGAAAATATAAATAGTAAATCAATTGATGCTGCACTCTACCGGAACAAATAATAACCTTCTCAGATCAAAGAAGAACGTTATCTTTATTTGTAAAACTTGAATTTAGTTATTTTTTATAAATTTCAAAAACCTTTGTAAAACTGAATGAATTATTGTTAAACGGGCACTACTTTAATTACTCGTATTTAACTATGAAACATATAAATATAAACATTTTTAAATATATTCTTGTCATTAGTAAACAATGATTTTAATACCATCTCGTACTTTACTTATATACATTTGACCCAATGCTTTACGTTATGGAAATTATCCAATTTTTATTTGTTAATTATTAAAAGACGGTTGAATGAGTGTGTTTAGTTTTTGAACTAGTAGCTTAAAATGTAATGGAAAACATCTACCTCAATCTAGACGGTTCATCCTTGTTTGACATATGGCTGGGCCTATGTTAAAAAAAAACTCTATCCGGTATTGTGCTACTATGCATTTTCCTAGTGTTTATTCTACCTAAATATTTTGACAATAGAGTGTTATGTGAAATAAATATAGTGTTCAAGGATAATCAAGGTTAAGCTTATAATGAAGGGGACTAATTTGTAAATAGTCAACAATACATAAAACCGATACTATTTTCCTAAATTATGTAGTCATTAAGACCCGTATATTTTAAACATTTCCATCACTTTAAAATTATAAAATCCCAATACTATGTACTAAGCAGTAATCTAATATCATGAACTGAAGATAGGAAAACTTATCAACTAACAGAAGAAAATAAAGATGTTTCACAATGAGGGAATTGAAAGACCATATCATTGATGTCACTTTTCAAAAGATAAAATAAATTCGATGATAAAAGCATTATTGTAACACGTGGTGGGACCAAGGTAAAAATTCAAAGAAATTCTTTGAGATAAATGTATTTTTATCATAGGCTTTGTGGAGTTAGAAGGGTTTTTCGACATGTCAAACATATTGTGAGGTATATTCAGATTCAAAGGGTCGTAATTCGTTGAATGTGAATCTGAATATTGCAGAAGATCTGGTGGGTTTCCACGTCAACACGATTTTCTATCGGACATTGAACATCTCTTTTATAATTTGTTTGTGTAACTAATGATTGAAGACTTTTTTATATAATCATTTCAATTGATGGTTTACAAACAGTAAATATTTAAATTTGATAGAATGTTTCCTGATATCCTCTTATTGATGATAGTATTGCTATGAACACAGAACACAAATATGTATTTTATGTTTGCAATTTTGTCAATAAGTCTCATTATTATGGCCTAACAGATTGAAATAATAATAGTATAAACTTAACAATTATTGGTAGCATTAGCCTATATTACTATTAATATTAAAACTATTTTTAATACTACTAGACAGTTTATACAAAGATAGTATATATTAGCTGTTTTTGGTTGGCAAACACTCGTACCCCCTCGTACATTTAATAACTTTTAGTCACATTTAGTTACATTTTATCACTTATGTTCTTGCTATTGTACTATGTTTTGTTAATTTGTGAATAGCTGGTAAATATAAACTTCACTTGAACTATTTTCTTCTAAGATTCACATAAAAGCTTAGGCTTGTGGAGCAGTACCCAACGAAAAATGTAAACTATAAGGAACTTCGCCAAGAATAAGGCATTGCCCCTATTTTATATTTTATTTATTTCAAAACTCAACCGCCTGTCACCATTGGCTATTGACCTATGCGGTGAACTAAAGACAGCGAGGTACCATAACGGCATTAGTCACATGGGCAAGCCAGAGGTGACCGCTCGTGATTTTCCAGTTTTGTTTTGTTTATTACATATAAAAATTGTATATCTTAGAATGTGGTCAAATTACAATATTATCTGTATAGGGGAACTTATACATTCACCTACACACTTAATGCATAAAATCAACTTTATTTAGAGCCTCAACAAAAGTGTTAACTAATTATGGTTACATACATACAATTTTTCTACAACCACACCTAAAGTGTATCTTTACGATCTAAAAAACATCGTAAACAGCTCTCTCTGTTGAAAGAGTGTAAATTTATTTGTCGCTAGCTCCGCCTTACTTCTCCGCTCGCTGACTGACTATTGCTAACTAACTGAATCGGTGTGTTTATATGTTGTTTATATGGTGTGTGGTAAAGGTGGTATTAAATATTGCATTTGTAGGAAAGGTTTTGTATGTAATTCGAGTTTAAAGTGTCTGTGTTGCTTGCAGTACCAGTTTTCCATCAAAAAAGACCTACTTTACACTCTTATTACAAGGGTAATTATTTTTAATTTACGCACATTGTAATTTTATTGTCACAAATTTGAACGTGTCAGAAAAGTTATCAACTTAAGCTTGAAAGCTGACATTTCATATATCTTCTTTTGGAGTCAAAAGGAATGGGAAAGCCACTGGGGAGCTGAAGAATTTAACTAGTTTTTTGAGACACCTTGAAAGCCGTACGTTGTGGATGCTTAAGTTCATGGATGAAATCAGTACCAGTGGGTTAAAGAGTAGCCGTGCAAGGATTGTCTACTTGTAAAGTAATAATATGCCAAACTCTTTAACCATAATGTAGAACTATATTCATTACAGTAATCAAACAAAACATCTTTCAGCATGCATTTTCGAGCTTCTCATTTTCAATTATATTAACAGACGCACTATTATTATTGTTTAAATAAATACAATATTATTTGTAGTGGACAAATTTGCAAAATATAAATTTTCCCCCAAAGACAAAAATTAATAGTGTTACCGTTATTTTAACTCTAAATTTGGTAACTTACTCACTAATGACGCGACTACTGATGCCGTTGAACATTTCCAGAATTTCACCCATTAACGACCTATAATCATGTATTTGGTGTAATCAGGGGTATTAATGGTTCAATCATATGATGATTGAGTAATAATTATATTATCCTCATATGTACAACACCCATTAAACTACTCAACTAACTAATCCACATTTATTTATTCTAAATATATTGTCTGTTAACAAATTGGTCTAGCTTACGGAATAACCTAGCTAATCATAGCTATATCACAGAAGGTTACTTATGTGTCTAAAATGACTTACCTGTTCAGATATACAACGATGGTTTTAGGACAAAAGTGTATTTCCTACCCACCAAACCCAACCCCCACGACAGGCTTTTCTCCCCCCGGAATTGTTTATAACATTACTTTGGGG
Source organism: Allygus modestus (assembly GCA_963675035.1). NCBI lineage: Eukaryota > Metazoa > Arthropoda > Insecta > Hemiptera > Cicadellidae > Allygus > Allygus modestus. The sequence goes on from OY776116.1 coordinate 79,393,994, forward strand.
AGAGAGTTCCGTGTTGCTGTGTTGCTGAACAGCGTGCTGAGGTCCGCAATGCTGGAAAAAAGGAAATACTTCATTTTCTTCGATGGCGCTCTTTTTGGCAGACGCCTTTCTTCAGTTTTAGACTTTTCCAGGGCAAGCCTATTACAAACTGGAAGAAAAACAATGATTCTGCATAAACAGAGTCTAAACTGTCTAAAAATCGTGAAGAGACTCTATCTATCAGAAAACAATCAAGTATACTCAAGTTAAAATGTACCAGAGTATTCAGTGATAGTTTTCATACTGTCTCTATATACTCACATATCATCATATGTCCTAATGTGCAGCAACAATTTTCACAATGTCCATGCATACCCGAGTGTGCAGTTTTGACCCTCGGAATGTCTTTGTGTACTCAAATGTGCAGTGTTATGCTTCACAATATACAGTTAAGTGGGACGACTCTCATAATGTCTTTGTAATACGCAGTGATAGCCTTTAAAATGACCATGTATACCTGAGTGTGCAGTGATGGCTCTCAGAAAATGGAACACTCTGCGTACCTGAAAATGCAGTGATATCTTCACACTATTTCTCCTTACCAGAGTATGCAGTTATGACTATCGTTTGTTCAAAATACAACTCTTTAGTTTATCTAATTTTAATTCCCGTTGTTATTAAATGTAACCAGTTAATAAGGGTTGTCTCAATAAAAAGTCTTGACTTTATTCCAGTGACTTCATCACAACATAGTTTTACGAGCGTCTCTCCCGCAGGTGAGAAAATGAAAACTAGAAAGGCGTCACACAGTTTTCTGATATACAAAACACAATACATTCATCGTACTTAACACAATTTTGAGTTCATAATAATAAATTCGTTTCACTAGAGATACTTTCACCGATACAACATGCCTGTCTGTTCGATTACACCGTATCAAACAAATTATGAGAATAAGCCTATATGATTTCAGTCATTTTGCTACTATTTAAGTAATTTAAAAAGGAATAGGTCTAGTTATTACCGGTTAATTTTATAAAAAATTACCGGCTCTCTTAAATAACAAATAATAACCCCTTAGCATTATAACATTTACAATAATAATTAAACACACAACACATTAAATTCCGAGTTGAGATACAGTATTACTAATTTAAAAGTAGGTCTGACCACACCTATGACCTTTTTTAATTTTTTTTTTTAAATTCATTGTTGGTAATGGTGAGTTTCAGTTATTTAAGAGATGATTGCTGACATTTTCCACCAAAACATATTTATTTCAGTAATTAGTGATGGTCAAAACTTGTACGTGCTGGCTGCTTTTTACATCTACTAGTAATATTCGGTATGGAATTATAAGTTGTAAAATCTAGTAATGCTGCCTCCGATTGTTTTTCTTTATGTAAACTTAATGCGGGAAATAGAGTACTCCGCAAGGTTGTACCAGTCAAAGAGACCATATATGAAGACATCTTAAAGCTGACTGACACTTTTTGCTAAAAACTCCAAACATAAATGTCCACAAATAGATGTATCGTCAGGCTGCTACCTCTCATAATTGTATAAAACTTGTTTATCAGAGCGAACACAACTTTTGAAGTTCTTTCGGAGGTGTTAAATTACAAAAACTGTTTAAACAATAAAATGTTCAACCTAGCTATTTATAACATACCCAACGCATGGCGTCAGCATTTCAACTCTCAACGCCGGCCTTAGAGTACGTTCTCAGTGCCTTTTAGTTTGAGTAATGACAGCTTGAATCGTTTGGCCGCAGCATCGCACAGCGACGACGGGCCACGATTCCCGTGACGTCACGTGCTGAGACCGCCGCTGATTGGTTGGGCTGGGTTCAGCATCGGGGAGGAAGACAAAAGCCTCTCCCCAGTCTCTGAGTTGTTGCGTATTGATTAAGACGTGTCGCGTCTGTCTCTCCCTGTTAATTTTATTAATTGGCGTTTTTCCAAATTTAACTGTTAACTTTTAATAATTTGAATTAATTTTAAACTGCGATCTTTTGTAAATTGAAATCTTATGTGTGAAATAAAAGTATGTTGTCGTAAAATTGTCCTTGATTTACTGAAAGGTACCTCGTGGTTCGGCGGAAGTTACAGTTGAGTATTATATTAAAAGCTATGTCAAGTGGAAAAACATCAATAGCCCATGAATAATAATTTATAACCCCTTTAAAACTTTACAGATATTATATAAGTTAAATCTAAAATTTTCTCTTATCTTTTTCCTTTAATCTAGCACCACGCTTTTAATTAACTCTGTGCTAATTTGAGAGCTGTATTTGTACATAAACAATTTTGTAAAACTAATGTTGTCTTTCTAAACTTATTGAAAAAACGTATTGTTCACAACTGTCTTCCAACAGTGAATGTTTATATTGACAGAATCAAATGTCAAAGATTCAAACATGCCGCGTGCAAATAACATTCTCACTTAACAGATGAATTTTCCTCATTTTATAATGATTGAACTCTTATCACAAAGATTTCCATTTAAATGAACCAAGTTTAAAAAGAGATAATATCAAACGTTGCAGATTTCCCTTGAATATTACAATCGTAAAACGCCTTTGTTGACTAACCTAAGAAATGCGTGCTAATGGAAATAAAAACTAATTAATTATGAAGTTGATACCTCATTAACTACTTTACGAAGCCCTGATCTGATTTAAAATGTTATTTGACATTTATAAAGTTTATATAATTCATTTTGACCATCATCCATCACTGATTACTGAAACAAATATGTTTTGGTGGAAAATGTCAGCAATCATCTCTTAAATAACTGAAACTCACCATTACCAAGAATGAATTTTAAACAAAGAATTTAAAATACCCCCGTCGCAGCAAACCTGCGTACTCAGCGAATTTCCAATGCATAATATATGTCTTAATACCATATAAAGCCGCATACCAAGTTTCATAAAAATATATTCACATATAAGCGATATATACAAGTTTAATTATTCTCCATAAGAATAGCATTGGTAAGCAGGTAAGCAGGTTTGCTGCAACAAGGAACTAAAAAAATGTGGTTTTATGCAAATATCAATATAACTCAACAAGGTGAAGTTTTAATATAACTCAACATACCAAGTTTTATTAATTTATGTTTATAATTAAGGGAGTCATTACATTTGACTTATTCTCCATAAGAATAACATGGGGGCTGAGTACGCAGCTTCGCTGCTACGGGGATAATCAACAAAAAATCAATTTTTTGTGCAAATATCAATATACCAGTTCTACGTGACCCCACGTGCCAAGTTCCATCAATATACAATCATTAATAATGGAGATATAAAATATTATTTATTCTCCATAAGGATAACATTGGACAACGTACTGTGTTTAGCACTTTGAATATCTCTGCAACGGTTGGACGTAGAATCACAATTTAAACACCAAAATGATTGTTTTGTGGAGCTGAGTTGATTGGTAAAAGCAAATGTGAAGTTTACATTAAAATTAACTTAGGAAAAGCCAAAAACCTTTTTCCCATAAGATTAACATAGGAGATTTTATGAGCAGGTTTTTTTGGATTTTCTCCGCAACCACTTAACCTAGCTTAATAATTCAAAATACCATATTATTTGTTTTTTTAAGCTCTATAACATGGTCTAAATCAAAATTAAGTGTTTTAAAAATTTTAGGGTAAAAAATGCAAAAAACCGATTTTTGGAAAATTTAAAACCACAATAAACCCCCCTTACCATGGCCCGATTTTTCTGGTTTTCGAACTTAAAGTCATAAATGTCACTATACACATTTGAGCCAAATTTCATCGAAATCGGACATTTTTTACTCAAGTTATCGCATTCACGGACACATATATAGATATATATATATATATAGATATATATATATATAGATATATATATATATAGATATATATATATATATATATATAGATATATATATACATATATATAAATTTGAACGAATAGTGTTTTAGTCATCTGGGGACCTAAAAAAAATTTGTCATGGTCTCGGGCTTAAATCTTACCATGAGACCTACGGTAATAGCTTCTTCCCTATAGAGAAAAATTCGCTAAAAGGTCATAGGTGTGGTCAGACCTACTTTTAAATTAGTAATACTGTATCTCAACTCGGAATTTAATGTGTTGTGTGTTTAATTATTATTGTAAATGTTATAATGCTAAGGGGTTATTATTTGTTATTTAAGAGAGCCGGTAATTTTTTATAAAATTAACCGGTAATAACTAGACCTATTCCTTTTTAAATTACTTGAATAGTAGCAAAATGACTGAAATCATATAGGCTTATTCTCATAATTTGTTTGATACGGTGTAATCGAACAGACAGGCATGTTGTGATCGGTGAAAGTATCTGTAGTGAATCGAATTTATTGTTATGAACTCAAAATTGTGTTAAGTACGATGAATGTATTGTGTTCATTTTCTCACCTGCGGGAGAGACGCTCGTAAAACTATGTTGTGATGAAGTCACTGGAATAAAGTCAAGACATTTTATTGAGACAACCCTTATGAACTGGTTACATTTAATAACAACGGGAATTAAAATTAGATAAACTAAAGAGTTGTATTTTGAACAAACGATAGTCATAACTGCATACTCTGGTAAGGAGAAATAGTGTGTAGATATCACTGCATTTTCAGGTACGCAGAGTGTTCCATTTTCTGAGAGCCATCACTGCACACTCAGGTATACATGGTCATTTTAAAGGCTATCACTGCGTATTACAAAGACATTATGAGAGTCGTCCCACTTAACTGTATATTGTGAAGCATAACACTGCACATTCGAGTACACAAATACATTCCGAGGGTCAAAACTGCACACTCGGGTATGCACGGACATTGTGAAAATTGTTGCTGCACATTAGGACATATGATGATATGCGAGTATATAGAGACAGTATGAAAACTATCACTGAATACTCTGGTACATTTTAACTTGAGTATACTTGATTGTTTTCTGATAGATAGAGTCTCTTCACGATTTTTAGACAGTTTAGACTCTGTTTATGCAGAATCATTGTTTTTCTTACAGTTTGTAATAGGCTTGCCCTGGAAAAGTCTAAAACTGAAGAAAGGCGTCTGCCAAAAAGAGCGCCATCGAAGAAAATGAAGTATTTCCTTTTTTCCAGCATTGCGGACCTCAGCACGCTGTTCAGCAACACAGCAACACGGAACTCTCTCCCCAAAGTAATGTTATAAACAATTCCGGGGGGAGAAAAGCCTGTCGTGGGGGTTGGGTTTGGTGGGTAGGAAATACACTTTTGTACTAAAACCACCGTTGTATATCTGAACAGGTAAGTCATTTTAGACACATGAGTAACCTTCTGTGATATAGCTATGATTAGCTAGGTTATTCCGTAAGCTAGACCAATAATTTGTTAACAGACAATATATTTAGAATAAATAAATGTGGATTAGTTAGTTGAGTAGTTTAATGGGTGTTGTACATATGAGGATAATATAATTATTACTCAATCATCATATGATTGAACCATTAATACCCCTGATTACACCAAATACATGATTATAGGTCGTTAATGGGTGAAATTCTGGAAATGTTCAACGGCATCAGTAGTCGCGTCATTAGTGAGTAAGTTACCAAATTTAGAGTTAAAATAACGGTAACACTATTAATTTTTGTCTTTGGGAGAAAATTTATATTTTACAAATTTGTCCACTACAAATAATATTGTATTGATTTAAACAATAATAATAGTGTGTCTGTTAATATAACTGAATAAGAGAAGCTCGAAAATGCATGCTGAAAGATGTTTTGTTTGATTACTGTTATGAATATAGTTCGACATTATGGTCAAAGAGTTTGGCATATTATTACTTTACAAGTAGACAACCCTTGCACGGCTACTCTTTAACCCACTGGTACTGATTTCACCCATGAACTTAAGCATCCACAACGAACGGCTTTCAAGGTGTCTCACAAAACTAGTTAAATTCTTCAGCTCCCCAGTGGCTTTTCCATTTATTTTGACTACAAAATAAGGTAAATTAAATGTCAGCTTTCAAGCTTAAGTTGATACCTTTCTAACACATTCAAATTTGTGACGATAAAATTACAATGTGCGTATTTAAAAATAATTACCCTTGTAATAAGAGCGTAAAGTAGGTCTTTATTGAGAGAAAACTGGTACTGCAAGCAACACAGACACTTTAAACTCGAATTACATACAAAACATTTCCTACAAATGGAATATTTAATACCACCAATACCACACACCATATAAAAATTCACTTGTATCGATTTTGGCTGAATTGTGGAGACTGGGGTGATAAACACCGAGTCAGTTAGCAATAGTCAATCAGCTGTTTATTACAGTCAGCGAGCAGACAAGTAAGACGTAGACAAATAAATTTACACTCTTTCAACAGAAACAGCTGTTAACGATGTTTTTTAGATCGTAAAGATACACTTTAGGTGTGGTTGTAGAAAAAATGTATGTATGTAACCATAATTAGTTAAGACTTTTGTTGAGGCTCTAAATAAAGTTGATTTTATGTATTAAGTGTGTAGGTGAATGGATAGGTTCCCCTATACAGATAATATTGTAATTTGACCACATTCTAAGATATACAATTTTTATATGTAATAAACAAAACAAAACTGGAAAATCACGAGCGGTCACCTCTGGCTTGCCCATGTGACTAATGCCGTTATGGTACCTCACTGTCTTTAGTTCACCGCATAGGTCAATAGCCAATGGTGACAGGCGGTTGAAATTTGAAATAAATAAAATATAAAATAGGGGCAATGACTTATTCTTGGCGAAATTACTTATAGTTTACATTTTTCGTTGGGTACTGCTCCACAAGCCTTTAAAGCTTTTATGTGAATCTTAAAAGAAAATAGTTCAATTAAAGTTTATATTTAACAGCTATTCACAAATTAACAAAACATAGTAAAATAGCAGGAACATAAGTGATAAAATGTGACTAAAATGTGACTAAATATGACTAAAAGTGATTAAATGTACGAGGGGGTACGAGTGTTTGCCAACCAAAAACAGCTAATATATACTATCTTTGTATAAACTGTCTAGTAGTATTAAAAATAGTTTTAATATTAATAGTAATATAGGCTAATGCTACCAATAATTGTTAAGTTTATACTATTATTATTTCAATCTGTTAGGCCATAATAATGAGACTTATTGACAAAATTGCAAACATAAAATACATATTTGAGTTCTTTGTTCATAGCAATACTATCATCAATAAGAGGATATCAGGAAACATTCTATCAAATTTAAATATTTACTGTTTGTAATCCATCAATTGAAATGATTATATAAAAAAGTCTTCAATCATTAGTTACATAAACTAAATATAAAAGAGAAGTTCAATGTCCGATATAAAATCGTGTTGACGTGGAAACCCACCAGATCTTCTGCAATATTCAGATTCACATTCAACGAATTACGACCCATTGAATCTGAATTTACCTCACAATATGTTTGACAAGTCGAAAAACCCTTCGAACTCCACAAAGCCTATGATAAAAATACATTTATCTCAAAGAGTTTCTTTGAATGTTTACCTTGATCCCACCACGTGTTACAATAATGCTTTGATCATCGAATTTATTTTATCTTTTGAAAAGTGACATCAATGAAATGTTTTTTAGTTCTCTCATTGTGAAACATCTATATTTTCCTCCTATTTGTTGATAAGTTTTCCTATCTTCAATTCATGATATTAGATTACTGCTTAGTACATAGTATTGGGATTTTATAATTTTAAAGTAATGGAAATAATTAAAATATACGGGTCTTAATGACTACATAATTTAGGAAAATAGTATCGGTTTTATGTATTGAAGACTATTTACAAATTAGTCCCTTTCATTATAAGCTTAACCTTGATTATCCTTGAACACTATATTTATTTCACATAACACTCTATTGTCAAAATATTTATGTAGAATAAACACTAGGAAAATTCATAGTAGCACAATACCGGATAGAGGGTTTTGTTTACATATGCCCAGCCATATGTCAAACAAGGATGAATCATGATGTATAAGAATTCAATAGACATATTAGCTACGATATCCATCCAAACGCTTAAGTCCTCCAAGAATTTAAATTTAAAAAACAAGACTCCGGTAATTTATAAGTGTTGTTACAGTTTCAATCTTTGGTAGTTTTTTTTGCTTACCGAACAGTTGTAATATGAATAGCAAGATGTTCCACTGGTAACTGCTAGGTCTAGGGGAACCTGAACAGGGTTTTCTAAAAATGTTTTGATATATAATTATAATATTAAAAATATTAATCACGTTAAATTGAGTTACAAATGCTGACATGTAAACCTATAAGATTAGTCTTGTGCGGCACTATCATTGTGAAAGAAATTGAAGTAAGAAATGAACCAGCTTCTGTCAACACGTCTGATATGAGACAGTTGTTGTCACATTTACGTTATTGCAAAGGATATATTTTTATTTTTGTGTCAAGTAGATAGTACTGAAATATGATTATTATGATAAATAAAGATGATGGAAATTAATTGTTACATATAAAATGCATTTCAACTGTGTAAAATTGTATGATTTATTCGAAAAGTTAAATTTAAAAATGTTATAGGTTTATACAGTTTAAGGCTTTGAATTACCCTCTTCATCTTGTATTACTAAGATATAAAACATTTAACTAACATTTATATTGTTGATAAGTAGGCCATATAGATTTTTCCGTAACAAATATTCTTAATATAATTGCCAGAACGATATTTTTTCCGTAAACCTCCAACTGCTAGTATTTTTTTGGGGGCCATACACATATTACGTAACGCACTTAGGGAGGGGGAGGGGGTATGTCGTAGCGTTATGTGGGGAAGTGGGGGGTTTGGATCAACGTTACGTATCTCACACATATAAAAACTAAAGGCTGGCGAACTCCCGTATCTATTGATAATGTTATAAATCTCTCGAAATTAAAAAATTATCAAATTGATATCAAAATCTATGCTATAGTTTGTTTTAGAGTGTAAAAACATAACTTGAAACAGCAATGTCACCAACATCTTTATTTTTTTTAGTTTTATTTGTATTTTCAATAGTTATAAATTAAATTTATTACGTTATAGCTGGGATAGTTTATTTTGTTGTTTATATTATTAGTAACAATCTTGATTGTTTGTATCGATTTTGCTTTGAAATATTTATTAAAATATCTTGTTAAAAAGAAGTAATTTGGAGTTTTTCTGATTCATTGAAATTCATATTTCAAATTGCTAATAAAACGATGTTTAAAAAGTTTAAGGTGTTTTCAGCCTACTTCGATTGAGTTAAGTAACACATTGGGGGATGGGGTATGGTCAAGCGTTATGGTGCGTTACATAGGGGAAAAATAACGAAAAAATGCGTTACGTTATATGTGTATGGCCCCTTATAAAAAAAAACCTAAAAACCTATATGAAAAACCAGGATGAAGCAGAAACTTCAACAGTTCTGTTTTCACATTCTGGTTGGTTAATATCCAGCCTATCTCGGTAGACCACTTCCATCCCCACCAGCCCCCCCCCAACTGTTACTGAATTGGGTATTACATTTTAGAAGAGAGCAATTTCTCCTAATAACAAACTCTGCTCAACAGGCAAAAATTACGCTTTTCAGCAAAATCAATACTTATTGTTACTTTTCAAGCAGTTATGTAATTTTTTTGTTATTATATTAATTTACAAGTGATTTTTTATAAACGTGACGGCATAGTGGGATACCATTTTATACAATTAGAGGCTATATTGCTCAGCAGCATACTCTAACTTATTTTATTAAATTATCATATTGTAGGGAACTATAAAGTATATTTAAGTGCTAAAGTTTATTTCCCTTAACTAATTAATACGAATTTCACATACATATAACTGTTTATTACGTAGTTAATAACTTTATAATTTAAGGTATTATTAACTCAACAATACGGGCCTATATTGTATATGAAAACATTTAAAGTATACCACACAATCTGCGAGTATCATTATATATTATTATTTACAGTTTATTCTGTGAACCATTGGTAACTGAATAGTAAAAATGGACGATTGTTGGACGGTAAACAATTTGGTCGGGCATGTTCCGCCCACAGCACTGGTGTCTGCACTGTTCTGCCACACAGCACATAACTGCCGTTTGTTTATCAAAACATATTATTCCAGCGGAAAACGTTATTTATAGCTTTGGTAAAATAAACCGCACCTTTTTAAAATATTTTTTAAACCAGCTTTAAACACGTTTATCTGTTTAAAAACATGGTTCCGTGGCCTGTAACAAATGAATATTTTCTAGCATTTTTTTAGGATTTGTTTTTGATTAAATATGGAATAACTAACACGAATATAAAATGGAACTTGCAACGTTTTGTGCGATGGTTTAAAATATATACAGGTTAGGTAAGGTGTCGCAAACAGATTGCCCCAGAAGGATGAAATGAAACTATTTTCACTAAATCGACCCCAAGGAATAACGTAAAATTAGTTTTAGTTAGTTACAAATAAAGAGTGTTCCAAAAACCGAGGGTCACTACTACAAATCTCGGAACTTTCAAAAATATAATACAATATATAGCGTTTTCTGTCACATTATACACCATTTGAAAGCTATGCAACAGACTTACATGTTGTTGAAAACAGAACTCACCTACATTTAGCTGTTTCAAAATGGTGGCTATTTTTTCTAAAAATACTGACATTTGCGGAATACCCTGTATCTGCTAAACCATAAGACATATCTTCGTTCTGATTCAAATTTCTTACTCGTATTAAAATCAGAGTTACCCTGATTTGCTTTGTGACAGTATTTAAATCAAATACAAAAATTCCAAATTCCAAAAATCGAAAAAGTCGAATAGTAACGTATGTCCAAATAATATCATCATAAAGGGCTTGAAAATCCTAACAACTTTCCAATTTACAGCAAACTCTTCTCTGATTTTTTTTATCAATCAAAAAAAATCATCATTTCCCCATAAAAAATGCATGTTATTTGTGCGTAACACAAGTACTCTTAGGCCTCTTTTATAAATCGGCTATGTATTGCTTATATGCATTTGTTATGGGAAAATTATAATTTTTGTTGGTTTATAAAAAAAGAGATACGAGGTTAGTGTAAATTATAAAGTTGCTAGGATTTCCAATATCTTAAACATAATATACTTTTAGCGAATTTCCCCTATAGGGAAGAAGCTATTACCGTAGGTCTCATGGTAAGACTTAAGCCCGAGACCATGATAACTTTTCATTTTGAGGTCCCCAAATGCCAAAAACACCATTCGTTCAAATTTTTATATATGTGTATATATATATATATATATATATATATATGTGTGTGTGTGTGTGTGTGTGTGTGTGTGTGTGTGTGTCCGTAAGCACGATAACTCTCGTAAAAAAGCTCCGATCTTAATGAAATTTGGTAAAAACGTGTAAAGTACCATTTAAATCAATTGGTCAATTGGTTTGTCTGTAATCTGTTTGAGACACCTTACGTCGTGAGACACCCTGTGAATACAATAACTTTTAATATAATTTATATAATGTCATTGTAAGATGACTAACTTTTTAACTACTAGTTGTTCCTTTATATGTAAACGTACAAAATCAAAGCAGATTTTAGGAAACTTTAGGTTTGCTGTTTTTACTTAAAAGACAAAAATAAATAGCCCCGTCGCAGCAAATCTGCATACTCAGCGAATTTCCAATGAATATATAACACAACACATTAAAACTTAACGGGATTCATAAGAAATATATTCACAAAGAAGCGATATTAAAAATATTAATTATTCTCCGTAAGAATAGCATTGGGGATGAGTACGCACGTTTGCTGCAACAAGGACCACAAAATAATGGGTTTTTATGCAAATATCATTAGAACTCATCTAAGTAAAGTCACATACCAAGTTTCATTCATATACATTTATAAGTAAGCGATATATAACATTTTAATTATTCTCAATAAGAATAACATGGGGACCGATTACCTAGGTTTGCTGCTATGGGAACCATATGTGGAAATTTTATATTTTGTGCAAACAACGATAAACCCCAACCAGATGAAGTCATATACAAAATGTTGTCAGTTATGTTCATAAATAAGCGAGATATACATTTTTTTCTTTTTCTCCATAAGAATAACATTAAACAACGTACTGTGTTTAGCACTTTCAATATCTCAGGAACCAATTAACGTAGAGCAATGATAAAAATACTAAATTGTTTGTTTTTTTATGCTGAAGTAAATGGTAACAATTAAAATTTGATTTAAATAAAAACTACATGTGGAAACCCCCAAAAAACCATTTTTGGGGTACAAAACCCCCCAAAAACTCCCCTTTGGATGGTGCGATTCGTTTGGTTTTCGAACTCGTTCAAATAAATGGTGCTTTACACATTTGTACCAAATTTCATTAAGATCGGACCTTTTTTACGAGAGTTATCGTGCTTACGGACACATATATATATATATATATATATATATATATATATATATAAATATTTAAATATATATATAAATTTGAACGAATGGTGTTTTTGGCATCTGGGGACCTCAAAATGAAAAGTTATCATGGTCTCGGGCTTAAGTCTTACCATGAGACCTACGGTAATAGCTTCTTCCCTATAGGGGAATTTCGCTAAAAGAAAGAAAATGATCACATGATTGAAACAATATAGTTGTCAGAACTCTTACTTATTAATATAAATTCTTTCAATTGAAGTATTCAGTGTCAGTTCATAGTTGACCACTTTCCTTGTCTCTTCCCTCTGTCCTGTCTCTTCCTCACTAGGGTTCTTTCAGCCTGATGCCGCATCACCCAAATTCCTTCTCTTCACCCTCATTTGCTTGTATTATCAAAGGTGCAAGGCTCAGATGATGTTGAAGCCAGTCATGAAAGTCAACGCTGCCTGACAATTGAAGTTCTGCTCTCACTATTGCAATGGAGATACAAAGTGAATAGAAAGTCTGCAGCCCGAGATCGTAAAAGGTAAAAGTCTAACGAAGCCAATGTTTTGTAGATGAATTTAATAGTGTACTTCAATTATTTTATATCGTGTACTCTTATTGTCCTACATCAGTTATACAACTTTCTTTAAAATACAATTGACAAGCAGCTAAATGGTATTAGAACTTGACTACCTTTAAACGATTCTAATTATATACAATATTTAGAGCGGACTATGAAATCTATCTCCGCTCAAGTTTACGCTAATTAAGTTATTCGTTTTTTAATTAGGTAACTAGACCTCTCTCCTAACCTCTGAAAATAATCTGAGAATTATTTTATATATATTTAGATAGTAGCAACAAAGTTAGCAGAAGATTTATCATAGTTTCTTTACAGAAGTAAATAGTGTGTACTCGACATAAATGGTTATTAATTTCAATCCCTAACTGTAAGTGGTAATATTAGATTATATATGTGGGTAAGGAATTATCTGGAGCTAATAATAATTATTGAGATCTAAGCGATATAGTACAAACATTTTTAACATGTTGCTTATTTTCTGAAATTTTTAATATATAAATATTTTAACTGTATTAAATTTCTACATACCAGTTTAAATATATGGGCCATAATAAACTAGCGAAACAAATTGATATAGTTATAGTCACCTTTAACCAAATTATAGCCTAAATAAACATGTTGGGATAGATTTTACAACAATTAATACAAACTAACATTTTACAATAGAAGTTAAATTAGCCTTACGTGTGTGGTGCTGACTTTTGACTGAATTATTTTGACTGTTTTTTATTCCAAGCAAAAAATAAAACCGTTTAATTCAGCTTACATTACAGGATTTACATTATTAGGATTAATGTGTTTTCATTTATTAGGAGATCTATTTAAATGATATAGATATAATCACATTGAATCCCTTAAACGAGTAGTGCAGGGATGGAAATTAAAACAAAAACAAAATATATTTGGTTTTACTAATTGGGGAATGGGGATTTAGAAGCGTTACCTAATACGTGGTTCTCGTAATATTTAAAGCCGTTTGTTTACACAGTAGCGTTTTTTATTTACAAATGTAAATAGGGAACGAAAGAGGAGTTTATGTCGGTTTTTCAATACTTTGTCCTGGGACATAAACCAGATGCAAAGGTATCTCTGTTCAGTTCAGGATGAATGGATCTTTCATTTTAGTTTAAGCTTATCCCTTTTATACATCAAATATAGGGATTATAAACTCGACCCTATGCAACATGGATAAATATAAATACTTAATAACCGTTTTAAAATGTTTAATTTAACTAAATAAGTTTAATTGGTAAAATTATGTTAGTTTTATTTAAATATTTAAGAGGTACGGTACGAGTTATTTGTATTTAAGAGACAACTTGTTACGTATTTACTTTTGAATTTGTTAACAAAAATATATTTTTCATTCCACTGTGCCGAAAGGAGCTATTTCTTATTAAATATACTATTACATAGTTTCCGCACTACCTATCTGGTGTTGCATATTTTTACTAGTCTTAAGTATCTCATATTATTATACATCCCAACACAATTTATTAACAATCAAAAATAACTTCATTACATTTAGAGTTACTGTAAATCAAGTGATATTTATATAGAACCAGGCCTACCCTTCTCAGAGAGCTGATTATAATGACGATAATAAGTTGTTTATTTACTTGGAATAATATCTCGCTATTAGATACGAGCAAAAGTAAAAATATGTTTTTTTAATTGAGCTTTTTAAACCAAATATATTTAGACCCTTTTAAAATTATCTGCACTTTTCAGGTGGAAGTAAATTAGGAGTCAAATTAATAAGCAATTCAGTACTGCACACAATTAAAAGTTTTAATTGAGTTGAGATTCTATGTTACGCTTTCCAGCAATAATTTACTTTAGATAATTTAACTCTTGCTTAATAAAAAAACTTAATCCAATTTCAAACAAATCATTGATAATACTTGGTATACATGCGAGGAGGAATTTTTCATTAATCAGTAGACCCTAATGAATACTTCTTTTTGCTTGAGTTTACACTTAGAAAATTAGTATTTCTGTTTTAATTTTAGCGAATTTCTCCTATAGGGAAGAAGCTATTACCGTAGTTGGCATGGCAAGACGTAGGCCCGGGACCATGATAACTTTTCGTTTTGAGGTCCCCAGACCCAAAAAAAACATTCGTTCGAAACTGTATATATGATGTGTGTGTGTGTGTGTGTGTGTGTGTGTGTGTGTGTGTGTGTGTGTGTGTGTGTGTGTGTGTGTGTGTATGTGTGTCCGTGGGTGCGATAGCTGTCGTACCAATGGTCCGATTTTGATAAAATTTGGTACAAATGTGTAAAGCATTATTTATGACTTTAATTTCGAAAACCAGACAGATCGACCCATCCGAAGTGGTATTTTGGGGGGTTTTGTCCCCCAAAAATGGGTTTTTTGAAGTTTTTACATGTTATATTTTAAAAAGTCAAATTTTAGTTGTTACCATTGAATTCAGCTTTAAAAAACACACAATTTGGTGTTTTGATCATTTCTCTACGTCAATTGGTTACAGAGATATTGAATGTGCTAAACACAGTTCGTTGTCCAATGCTATTCTTATGGAGAATAGGGGAAAAATTATAGCTCGCTTAATTATGAACGTATACTAACGAAACTTTGTATACGGCTTCATCTGGATGTGGTCTATTTTTATTTGCACAAAAAACACAATTTTCACCGATAATTAGCGTAGCAGCAAACATGCCTCCTCAGCCCTCATGTTATTCTTAAGGAGAAAGAGTAAAATGTAATGTATCCCTTAATTATGAACATAAATTAATAAAACTTGGTATGTTGGTTCACCCAGTTGAGTTCTACTGATTTTTCTATAAAAACCCATTTTTTGTGTTCCTTGTTGCAGCAAACCTGCGTACTCATCCCCCATGTTATTCTTAGGGAGAATAATCAAAATGGTATATATCGCTTATTTATGAATTTATAGTGATGCAATTTGGTATGTGGCTTCACCTATTTGAGTAATATTGATAGTTACATGAATCCCCATATTTTTTGTTCCTTGTTACAGCAAACCTGCGTACTCAACCCCAATGTTATTCTTATGGAGAATAATTCAAATTTGATATATCACTTATTTGTAAATATATTGTAATGAAACTTGGTATGCGGCTTTATGTGGTATTAAGACATATATTTTGCATTGGAAATTCACTGAGTACGCAGGTTTGCTGTGACGGGGGTATTATAAATGTTTCATATACAAATGTATAAAATACTAATCAATCTTTAAACATAATTCAGTTTTGAAACATAAAACCTTTTGATTATTTGAAATTTGAAGATATTCCGATATATATGCCCAAAGACCCTTATCTCACCAGGATTGGTGTAAGAGGACTCAATAGCTCTAACTCGCTTACTCGCCAAAGAGGAAAATAAATAAAAAAGTGCAGCTATAATGTTATTCTTATGGAGAATAATAAACATGTGATAGCTTGCTTCTTTATGAACATAAATTGATAAAACTTGGTATGTTGCTTCATCTGGAGGTGATCCATTGGTATTTGTATAAAAACCAGATTTAGTGGTCCTTGATGCAGCAAACCTGCATACTTAATTTCAATGTTTTTCTTATGGGGAATAAATAAAATGTCATATATCGCTTATTTATTAATATGCTTTGATTAAAGTTGGTAAGTGGCTTCATGACTTAGTGAAGTACAATTTGAATTTCGCTGAGTATGCAGGTTTGCTGAAACGGGGGTATTAAGCATTGCGGACCGGTTTTAAAACATTGTTTACATTGCGGACCAGTTTAAAAACATTTTTCATATTGCGGACCAGTTTATAACATTGTTAACAATGCGGAACAGTTTTAAAACATTGTTAAGAGTTCGGACCAGTTTTTAAGCACTGCGGACCGGTTTTAAGACATTCTTTATATTTCGGACCAGTTTTAAAACATTTCTCATATTTCGGACCAGTTTTTAAGCATTGCGGACCGATTTTAAAACATTGTTGGATTGCGGACCAGTTTAAAAACATTGTTCATATTTTCATATTACGGACCAGTTTTAAAACATTGTTAAGATTGCGGACCAGTCTTAAGCATTCTGGACCGGTTTTAGGACATTGTTTACATTGCGGACCAGTTTTAAAACATTGTTCATATTTCGGACTAGTTTTTAAGCATTGCGGACCAGTTTTAAAACATTTTTTACAATGCGGACCAATTTTAAAACATTGATGGCTACGCAGACAAGTTTAAAAAATGGCAAACCCGATTTAAAGCATTGCAGACTAGGTTTAACACATTTTTAACATTGCGGACCAGTTTATAACATTGATAAAATTGCGGCCCAGTGTTCAAGCATTGCAGAGTAGTTTTAAAACATTTTTCATATTGCGTACCAGTTGTAAAGCATTGCGGTCTACTTTTATGATATTGTTAACACTGCGGACCAGTTTTAAAACATTTTTCACATTGCGGACCATTTTTCAAGCATTGCGGACCAGTTATAAAGCATTACGGACCAGTTTTAAAAGATTGTTCACATTGCGGACCAGTATTTAAACATTGTTCACATTGCGGACCAGTTTAAAAGCATTGCGGACTAGGCTAAACAAATTGTTCATATTGCAGACCAGTTTTAAAACATTGTTGACATTGCGGCCCAGTTTTCAAGCATTGCAGAGTAGTTTTAAAACACTGTTCACATTGCGACCAGTTTAAGGCATTGCGGACCACATTAAAAATAGTTTTAACATTGCGGACCAGTTTTAATACATTGTTCACATTTCGGACCCGTTTTAAAACATTTTAGCGAATTTCCCCTATAGGGAAGAAGCTATACCGTAGTCGGGATGGTAAGACATAGGCCCGGAACCATGATAACTTTTCGTTTTGAGGTCCCCAGACCCCAAAAACACCATTCGTTCGAAACTGTAGATATTTGTATGTGTCGTATGTGACGTATGTATCCGTGAGCACGATAACTCTCGTAAAAATTATCCGATTTTGATGAAATTTAGTATAAACGTGTAAAGCAACATTTATGACTTTAAGTTCGAAAAACAGCCAGATCACTTTATCCGAAGGGTTATTTTTGGGGGGTTTTGTACCCCAAAAATGGGTTTTTTGAATTAGTTACATATAATTTTGGAAATAGTCAAATTTTAGTTTTTACCATTGTATTCAGCTTACAAAAACACACAATTTGGTATTTTGATGATTCCTCTACATCGATTGGTTACCGAGATATTGAAAGTGCTAAACACAGTACGTTGTCTAATGTTATTCTTATGGAGGAAAAGAAAAATTTTATATCTCGCTTATTTATGAACGTACACTGATGAAACTTGGTCTACGGCTTCATCTAGTTGCTGTGCATTGGTATTTGCTCAAAAAAACTTTTTGCCAAAGGCTCTTGTAGCAGCAAACCTGCGTACTCAGCCCCATGTTATTCTTATGGATAATAATTAAATGCTATGTCTCCCTTAATTATGAACATAAATGAATAAAAACTAGTATAACTTCACCTAGTTGAGTTATATTGATATTAGTATAAAAATACATTTTTTGTGTTCCTTGATGCAGCAAAACTGCGTACTCAGCCCCAATGTTATTCTTATGGGGAATAATTAAAATTGTATATATTGCTTATTTGTGAATATATTTTTATGAAACTTGGTAAGTGACTTTATGTAGTATTAAGACATTTATATCTCCATTGGAAATTCGCTGAGTATGCAGGTTCGCTGCGACGGGGGTATTTAATATTACGGACCAGTTTTTAAGCATTGCGGACCGGGTTTAAGAAACAAGAAAACAGACCCTTCTGTTAATTGCCTTTTTACGTTCACCGACTCTGACATTGTTTTCCAATCTTTTTTAGCGTTTTACTTATCCGTCATTTATAATGAATGACGTTATATATATATAAAACCGAATTTAAATAGTTATAGTACTTATGAGTTCGCTTAAAATTAAATTTACAAAATAAAATTTATAAATTAAATTTATCGTTGTCAACAATAAGCCTTTCTGTTTGAAGATTTACCCCCACATATTATGCACTAAAACGTGCGTCTAGATGTGAAAATGTGCAATCTGGCTTTAGAGCTTCGATTTAGGTCATATAACTAAAAAATATCGCAACAAAATGAAAGTTGGTAACATTTTCAATTTCCAATTCAAAAAAATCCATATGTATCGTTTGTTTTTCCACCAAAATAATTGCAGCAGTTAATACATTATGGATAGGTAATCTGCAAGAATACACCTATCTATATAATAAAATAAGTTTTCCTTATACTTCAAAAAGTGTAACAGACACTAACGAACAATTTGTTGACAGCGATAATGAAATCCATACAACTAATGTAGTATTTAAAGAGATTTTTTAAACAATGTATTTAGATTTAATTAACATAAACATGTTTTTTTTTACTTATTTTGATTTTTTTCTTTACTTATCCTCAGTTGATTTGTTTTAAATTTGAATACAATTACTTACAATAGCAACATTTACAATTTAATATTCGTGCGAAGTCGCACGGGTTCACCAAGTTATATTTATTCATTGATGATGTTTGTAATTTTAGTTTAATTTATTCCCTTGTCTAACAATTTTTGTTACTTTAAGTGCAACATATTATTTTTTAGATTTAGTACATAGTATTTATTCAATTTAACAATTTAGATTAAAAATGTAGTTTAAAAAATATATTCAAACTTATTAAAATTAAATTCTGTTAAAGATTCCGAACTGTTCATGGGAGAACATTACAATTCTTACCAACCAGTGACGTCAGACAGGAGTGGATGTAGGGGGAGGGAGAGTGGGATTTTCGGGTTGCAACATAAACAATAGGTGCTCAAATATAATTGATTCGGGGTTTAGAAATCCGAACCAATAATTATTATTTATTTATTTATGCTGTAGATTAAAGCACAAGAAGCATTAAAAGGTCTAAACCTGATTCAATATGAGTGGAACTAAATAACTAGTGGTAACAACTCGGAAAGTCTGGAAAAACCCAGCGGGAAAAGGTCCTGTAATTACAAATTGTTTTGCAAACTGAAATGCCACAGATAAAGATTGACATAAACTATTACTTGTTACAATTTCTGTACATGGCTACAAAGAAATAATTAAAAACTCACCATCCCTCTACGACTAAAAAGCTCTTTCAATTAAGGGGTCACTCAAAAGGGGTTTACATTGGAAAATTTTGAGTTGCCCCCAAAATCCCCCATTTTTTCGGGACACTCAAAATTTTAAATATTACCAAAATAGTCCACTTATTCATTTAATAGCATTTCCTTAAGAGTAGTTCCAGTTTTAAGTCGCCAAAGGTGAAATTAAAACTCCAAAAGTCTTAGACGCCAGGTTTCAAGAATGAGTTTTATTCAAAACTTTGACAAGCTGTCATTTTGGATAGAAACACGTTAAAGACCTCCAACCTCCACCTTTCGCCTATTATTTTAAATTTCTTTAAACTGAGGGGTCACTCAAAAGGGGTTTAAATTTACAAATTTTGAGTTGCCCCCAAAATCCCCCATTTTTGGGGGACACTCAAAATTTACGATAACGTCAAAATATACTTTGAGTTCAGTTATTATCGTTCCCCAAAAAAAATTAAAGGGGGGTAGGGACTTTTTTACACACTGTATGTAAACAGGATGTTTTCAAATTAATGTTGCTAACTTCGGGATATTGTTTCTTATGTTAAAACGAACGTAAATCATCGTATAACCGGAGGTCTATTTCTTTTCATTTACTGTCTGTCTGTTTGTATGTGACTTTTACTAGAAAATTTATATTTTAAAAACGGCTTGACCAAATTCAACCAAATTTTAGTTAAATACTCTTATTGGTAGGTTATATTTTGTAAAAAAAATTTGTTCATAATATCTTTCCGTTTAAAAATGGCGGTCATTGAAAATCTTTAACCTCAAATATATAATAAACTAGAAATTGTACAAAAAACTGTTTAGGATATAAAAAGTTATAAATTGTAGTTATAAATCTAAATCTGCTTTAACATTGAAAATTGGTTAAAAATTAAATGAACTATGACTGAAAAACAGAACACATGACTAAATTTTGCTATCATAACTAATCAAAATGATAGAAAAATTTAGCCATGTGTTCTGTGATGATGGGAGAGGGCTCAGATTAAAGGTCTCAATCCCAGGGACTCGGGAAAAATAGCAATATTTCTAACGAGCTACCTCAAACCAATAAATGACGTAAAACAAACCCACAAGAAAACAAGGGAATTAAAACGGTCTGCTTTGTTTACAGTTGAGCATGTGTTAAGTTTCTTCTTTGTTAATGAAATAACATGTGTTCCTACTTATATTATTTTCTTTAGCATGTAAAGAGTAAAAGAGTCAGATGAGTCAGATAGGCTATTGGATCAAGATAGTAGGGCCTTTGGCCCCTTCAAGCCACTAGTATATATATATATATATATATATATATATATATATATATATATATATATATATATATATTTCTATATATAAAATCTTAAATCGTTCCTAAATTATTCGTATATATGTTCCCAAATGTTATTCACCCACTTAAGAATTATTTGTAAAAAATAAAAGATAATATTTTCCACGAAAAAACCCCAAATCAAATTGTATTATAAAATATTTAACAGCTTTTCAAGCACTTAACATTTGATGATCTTTTAGATAACAGGAACCTAAATAACCTTTTATAGCGGTTCATTTTAGTTTGTAACACCCTAATAGGTCAATTAAAAGCACTTTCCCAAGTGTCAATATGTCAAATCCTCTGAGTGGTTTATAACCTGTTTTTGACGTATTATAATACCCAAAGTTTTCCTTTCAAAATCTCTAATATAATGTTTAATAAGAATCAATATTACCCGAATTTTAATACCAACAGGTTAGTTTGAGAGTTTAGACTTTTAATGAGATGAGATTTTGAAACAGATTTAGAGGATTTTAAACGTAAGCCAACATTGTTCATATTAATTACTTTATTGATCCAAAGCAAATTTCGTTAAATAATTGTTTTGTATAATCACTTTTACTTAAAATTAAATCAGCTACAACATTTCATTAGTACCCAATGGAATTCCTGTAATATTAAATTAAAATCAGAAATGATTTAGAATAACGACATAAAGAAATATTATAAGGTTGGATGATATCGATAACATTTTAGGATTTCTAAACTTTAAAGGTAGAAATTTGAAAGCAATTACCCTATAATTATTGATTTATTTGGACTTTACCTATCGGTTCTAAAGTTTAAAACTACACTACATGTATATACAATAATGTTGTGTATGATCTTTTTTGTATCTGTGTTTGTTAGTTTTGTGTTTTTCTAAATAAAATGTAAAGGAAAAAATAAAATAATCCAAAATATGTAGGTTAGTTAGGTATTAGAACTTGATATTTAGACTAGTGGCTTGAAGGACCAAAGCCCCTAACCTTCAATTATCTACCTTTTCTGCTTTGAACACATGTTTGTTCGTAAACAAAGTGGAATATTACTCACATGTTTTAATGTAAACAAAGCAGTCGTTTTTAAATCCCCATGCTTTTCTTATGGGGGACGTTTTACGTTATTTCTCGTTTGCTGGTAACTTTTTGGAAACACTGCTATTTTTCCCTGGGATTGAGATGTTTAATTTAAGCTGTCTCTCAACACCCTGTGACTTGCCGAACTCCCACAATTTTGACGTAAAAGTTTCGCTTACAGAATTATACATAAAGCTGTAAGTAGGGTTTACTTGATGACGGGAGGAGTTTCCTTAACTCCCGAAACGTAGTGTAGTTTTAACCACTGGAAGCGATAGGTAAAGTCCAAATAAATCAACAATAAATTCAAATCCATCGATATTATGAGTTTCAAAATTACCCTATAGTAATTAATGTTAGTAAGAGATTTATTTTTTTAATTTTGTATTACAAATAATGTACCCTGTATCTGTATTAAATCGTAAATTTAAGAAATACATTAATCTTAATATATCAAATCCAAATACCACTGACTGACCTATCACGAAACCTCCATAACTATAAGGCCTACAGAGTTTAAATTTGACATATAGGTTCCTCTTTGGTCCTAGGTGCTTGCTAAGAAACGGTATTACGAAATTCCCCCTGTGTTTTGCCACACTGGGTTCCAAAGTTACCATCTATTCAATATGGGCATTCACTTTGGTTTGAGCTGATGAAAATTCGTAATGCTGATCTTGATTTGTAATATTTCCACGGGCAAACCCCAGATTGAAGCACACAACCATCATAGTTTACGTTAGCCAAGCCGCTACGGCTCGGCTAGTTTAATATTTACACTTTCATTGTGTTACATAAATTTGTTATTAAATCTAAGTTTAAAACATTTTATAGGCCCTATGACTTATTTTGTTGTATTATTACTTAGGAGAATATTACTGATGAGACAGAAACTCTCACACAGCAGTACAAACCTTTAACCTAAGGTACCTAGCAGAATCGAAACAAATCCCGTCTAGCCGAGTCCAATATGATAACCATTTAGACTAGTGAGATTCCCTTTTCGTTAATTTAATAAACAGCGTGGTAAACTATTCACTTGTTGTTTATAGACAACTAATGTAGAAGCCCAAAAACATCTTACTGCTTAATCTTCTTTCTAGTTTAAACAATTGTCATAATCCTAAAAGTATTTTAAAATATTTCAGGCAATAGTGTACATTAGCAGAGCTTGTTAAGATATTTTTATTCACAGCTATTTAGTTTTTTTTTAATGTACACTTGTAATTTATGTTATTTACGGTGAGTCACTTGTGAGAGTCAAATGATTTCACAGAAAAATATCTCGAAAACATTTAATGATTGTACAAATGTACTTCTTATACAGTACAATGTTCGAATATATTGGTTTATTTCAGTTAAGTAGTTTGTCTTAGCTAGAGCATTTTTTTAAAATCGCAATATCTCATCATTTTAATTTTAATACTGTTAGATATCAAATAAGTAGTTTTTTATCTGTTTCCATATTCTATATATATTAAAAAAATCATCTGCATTTCAATTTCAATTCGACTCCTTATAATAGTTTCTCCACTCGCTGACAGAGTGCAGGAAAAACCCTACCTTCATTCCATCTGATAAGGAAACCGTTGAACCTTTTGTATTTTTTCGGCCGCTGCGTCTGCACACGGCACAGTCCACCACCGCCAGCCAGCTATCCTGAACACACGTTCTTTAACGTTCCGTAATATTAAGCATTACGCTACCCGCTATTTTATTGCAGTATAGACAATTTATATATTTGTTAGTGAATCAGTCTTTAGTATTAGTGAAACGAATATCGTATTTTAATTTTGGTTACTCAAAGTCAAGTTGTCTCTTTTGGTTCGCGTTGCATAAACTATAACCTGAAGCTATTTGTGCAGTGTGTTTTCGTCGGTCATGGACAATTATTGTTAACACGGGTAGAACGATGTGTCTACAGCTTCCTTCGCCAGGTGGGGTACCCCAGCTTCACTTCATCTTCAATCAGCGGAAGGTCGGTGAAATATTTAATTTAAACTTAAATCTATCCCTTTAGGCTAAAGTCTGAATTTAAAAAAACTGTTCTGGTCATTCAAATACGTATTTTCAATTATGTAGTTAATCTTTACAAAACGTTTTCTTTCTAAACGTTTTCATGGAATACAATAACAGCTATTAACTTTCGTACCCCTTTAGAAATAACACGTAAAATATTGAATTTCAATAATTTTCATTTTGTCTAATTCCAAGAATATTGCCCCCTGCTGTGTTGACAACACGTAAAACGAAAGATGGCCAGGCAGATCAATATATTAAAGGGGAGCCAATGACAAGATAACACAATATTGCTAGTTTGGTCTCTTTTTTAACTAAACCTTCATTGCAGATATTAAAAATTCTTTAACTAGGAAACTAAAATATCTATTATTTATATATTTTCAAGATTTAGAATGGTTGGTTTGTAACAGGTGTTATTTTATGAAAATTGTACACCATTTACTTGAAAATTTTTTTTTTTTTTTGCTCTGTTTTACTCTTAATATTTTATTAAATATACCTGTCAAGACTTGAAATATATTTATATCATGGAAGAAATCAAATGGATTGCAATAGTACTAGTCTTTAAACACTGTATATGATTGTGAATGTATTTAGTTTTCCGTTGAAATAATTTACTAGGTATATAGTGTAAAAAAACTCTAACAACTAAATGGACTCTTCATAGTGGTGTTTTTATATATTTTTTAAGTATCAGTTCTACCAAATAGAATGTGTTTGGAAGTAATTATATTTTACCGTGATAATTAGTTTGATCACAAAGCGATGTTACTTTGACCATTATTAATTACCATTTCTGTTCAACACAAGTGGAGTGGTTAGCCCACTGACAATTTCTCTGACTCTCGGCTGCAAGTGGGTTACATGCTAATCAATTATGATGACGATTCTAGCTGATCATAGTGCAAATGGGGAATCAGCTGAAGTAAAACTAAAACAAGGTAATTTAACGTTTAATTTAATATAAAACCATATTATCAATGACTACATTGATATTATTCTTAAAATCGTAAATTAGCAGCGGAATAAATTGATGATTTCGAGTCAGCTTTATAATTAAAGAAATTTATCAACAGTTGAAATTTACGACTTACGTTATATATTTTAGGTTTTTTAACGTAAAATATTGTAACGAATAAATTGTGAACGTAGTTGATGACGCAAAAAAATTAAGGCCATGTGTGAAGCTATTTCAAGATAATTAAAACAATAAATACAATTGTTAATTAAGAAGAGCAAATTTTAAGTATTAGTGTAACTATTGTCCACTCTGTACATGCAGGGTAGGACACGAGGTAATGTTACCATGCTGCGCACGTAGACCTACGTGCTGTGGTGCGCCATTGCCCTCACTTCTCACTTACTTTTGCAATATTTACACCTTGGGCTTGCCAGGTCAGATTAACTTTTCCTTACTTTTTTGTGCTATCATGGAGAAAAAAACTAACTTTTAAAATTAAATGTGCTGACAAATCAAACTGTCTATTACTTTCACTAAACTCTGAGTTTTATACCGTTTTATTTACCTGATATGACTAACAGACGTTATATAACATTTAAAGTCACAGAATGAATAATGATTCAAATAGTTATTTCTTCATAGGTATAGAAAACAATAAAGTGATCTCAAATAATTATAGAGCATAGTCCAGCCCCCATAGCATATAGGGAAGCTCCACTTGTACTTGAACTAATCATTCCGAGGAAGCGCGCAGAGGGCAATGATTAACTATGTAGATCATAGCCTGATAGACGACACAACAATCACAGAATAGAATCATGTTCCACCCATGAAATCTGAAAAGTTATTTATCGTCTTTCAAAGTGTAACTTTATTTACTAATTCATGTTTATTTGTTTTTGTCTTATTTATTTTTTTCACACCCACGATAATACCATTTTTGCAATCATAATAGACGTGTTCATTAGGTGATTTAACATATAAATAATAACACAACCGACGAATGAGCTTTTATTATCTATAGCTTAAATGAGCTATAACCTGAGCGGAGAGAGGTAAGAATGAGGTGATAACCATTAAACTTGAAGACGGATAATGCAAAGTAAACTTTATTTCAGTTTGACTTCTGAATAAAGATTTGCATTCAATTACAGCGAGGTGTCGTTAAATCTTTATAACAAACATTTCTTTAACTGGTGCTTATCAAGTCAATTATCGGTTGCATTCTTGTTTAAAATATTGACTGTATATATTTTACTTTTTCTTCTATTACATTAATTTTACCTTGTATTCAAGTCTGTAAATTTTTCTCAAGTATAGCTTTTTATATGTTAGTTTATTTTCTGATTTAAAGGATTTTGCATTCCGTGCCTGCTTTGTTTATTAACCATTGCTGACAATAATATTCCTAAGCATATGATGTGTTTGTCAAAGCTTAAATTTAAGCAACCTCAAATTAAACTTATTTGGCTTAGGAACTGTTGTATATTTAATCTTGTGTTTTATATTATATTTATTGTGAAGGTTACGTTTCTATATCTAAAGCTAGGTCTTAAGCAAAAAATATTATTGTAATTTATCAAAGTAATAGTGGACCAGTGAGTTGACCATATTTAAAATGTCCATACAAACAACTGTCTATACGAGTAAAGAATTGTAGTGATTTTATTAGTGACTAGCTGTGTACCCGTCCTTCATACGGGCTGTATGAATCAATAATAGATGAATTTGAAAAGAATAACAACCGAATTGATTTTACAATATCTAAATTACATTTTACATTTTTTAAGTACATGAGGATGGCAGAAGGCACTGTAGAAATTAATCTGATTATGAACCTCAGGGAAAGAAACCTGTTGATCAGTAGTTCCTGTTATTCGTCGATTGTACGGAGTGAAGGAGGGATGTTTATGAGACCACCTGTTTTCCAATGTCCTGTTCCCTACTTTGAAAACCTACGACCTAATAAAACTCCTCGACCCCTTAATCTTATCAAAAAGATTTCTAATTTACTTGGAAGTTGAGACACTCAGTAGTTGGCTACATAAAAGATCTATTTAGAGAGGCATAGATCTCGTCCCCCTATGTCCCAAGCACACAAAGTGTCTGTATGAAATCTCTAGAGAACAACACCATGACTCTCCATTAACGGCCATGTTGTTGTTGCTGATGTTGCTGAAGTACCAAATTTCAGCTCTATTGGTTGAGTAGTTTGTGATGATTATATTAAAGGTCAGTGGGGCAGATCCCTTAAGTATTGTTATCTGCTTTTTTGCTACCGAATTTCATCTCCATCAGTACAGTAACAGGTGCAACATTTTTAAAATAAGTATTCTGAGGGTTCGGGGGTGGGGCCCTAAAACGCGTTCTTCACGGGAATAGGCTTGTGTTTGTTCTTATATATTAGTTATGTTCCTACCGAATTTCAACTTAAAATGTCCGAAATATATATTTAGATAATATGACCACTCTGTATACTTCTGATTTATTACCAATATTCACTCAACATTTTAAATGATAACTATAACAGCTGATTATAGAATAAATATTCTTAAGTTATCAACTGGTTCAGTATAAATAAATGATTTGTCCATAACAATTAGATTATATTGAAAATCCCGTGAGGTGTAGCCCTGAGGTGAATTTAAAATGTTAAAGTAGCATATAATCTTCTAACGTACGTAATAGAACTATAGGAACATAGAACATAGGAAAAAGGTTTCATATAAATCAGTTCACCCGTTTCCCTGGGAAAAGCGAACAAACACGATCAAAACCGCGCGAGAACACGTTTTTGAGCGGCAGCAGTTATTTTTCCAAAAAGCGTATGGCAGTTTAAAGTAGCCTAACAACTGTCTAATAGAACAAAGACGAATGTATAGAACAAAGAAACAAAGATTCATCAAAACCAGTGCACCCGTTTCCCCGCGAAAAGAGAACAACTACACGTCTTTGAGCGTTACCGCAGGACATACAGAGGGACAGAAATTTAGATGTGACTTGTTATAATTCCAAGTTATATAATGTACAGACAAAACTGTTTTTATATAGATATCCTCTCTGTATACTTATGTAATTTATTACCAATCTTCACTCAACGTTGTAAATAAGAACTACAACACCTGTTTATAGAATAACTATTCTTAAGTCATCATCTGGTTCAATATAAATAAATGTTTTGTCCATAAGAACAACATAGGATAACCCCGTACGGCAGAGTCCTAAGGCGATTTTCAAAAATCCAATGAACCTAAAATCTTTTCGTGCACATAAAGAACATTGAAAAAAAGTTTCATCGAAATCAGTGGACCCGTCTCCCTGTGAAGAGCGAACAAAACGTCACCTAAATCGCACGAAATCACGTTTTTGAGCCCCCGCCAGTCTTTTTATAAAAGACGTATGCCGCTTTTAAGTGGCTTAAAATCTTCTCACGCATGTATAGAACAATGAACAAAAGTTTCATCAATGTCAGTGTACACGTTTTCCCGTGAAAAGCGAACAAAAACCCGCCCTTGAGCGTTATCGATAGACAGACAGGCAGAAATTGATAAAAGACTCTTTTTGCTTCCTTAGGGTGTAAAACGTGAAAATTTGTATCAATTTGATAATTCCAAGCAATTTACAGACAAAACTCTAATTTTATTTATATGGATGAAAGAGGAAAAACGTTAATTGTTATCACGCGAAATAAAGTTGTATAGGGAGACCATTAGGACAACATTTCACCTCACAGTGTTGAGTCTATTTTATACTTGATTGCAGAACATTACTTCGTAGCTATATATTTGCTAACGATGAAGAATCCGTGGATAACAATGTTCCTATATTAATTTAAAATTATAGTCCAAGAAGTAAATTAAATACAAAAGTATAAAATGTTGTTTTGACCTCACTCTAGTTTATATTGTAATAATTATTGATATATTTTATTATAGCCAGATCCATGCGTCCAAAGTAATCTTTAGATTACGTATCAATCACGCAACAAAGGTTTACACAGTTGTTAAGGCAACAAAGCTCCACCTTCAACCTTCTAAACAATGTCTCAGCATTTAATTATGAATGAAAATATTAAGATTTGCCCTTTTCAGCCATAAGTATTCTCAGAAATTACTTAAAAGATGAAGTAATCGTTTGAATGAACGTTTCTATCATCGTAATTGCATTCACCGCCTATTTTCTCTACATTCTTTTAAGTTTTTTTAGGACTAAAAAAATATACATTTAAAGCACTTTCATTTTTTCAAGTATCTAAGGATTTATATATTTCGTACAATATGTAAATAAATCCAGTTGGTAAAATAACCATTAATCATGTTACCCGACACCTGTGATGCGTGTAAATTACAATAATTGTTCTCACTTTGTACTGTTACCCTTTATAAACAAAGGAAAACGGTACAGAGTTATTCCTTTGCTATATTGCGGTTTAGTTAAATTAATTAAATAATTAATAATAACTAAACTAAGTTTTTATTTTGTATTTAGTTATTATATATATATATATATATATATATATATATATATATATATATATATATATATACTTTTATATATATATATATATATATTCAGGAAATTAAATATATTGTCATTGGTAACGATCAGATGATTGGAGGTTTTGGTTTTCAATATTAAAGATTGGTTTAAGATTTAACGATCAAGAAGTACAAACCATGTTAAATACTGGAAGACAAATACAAGTATTTACTTGAAGTACAACAATATACTACTATGAAATTTGACTTATTTATAGTCTACAACATCAAGCTACAACGAAAAATATATGTTTACCGTTTGTCATGTGAATAGAGTGTAAGTATAAATATATTTGTAAGTGTTGTTAGACGTATTTTATTACATCACGTAAGTAATAACAACACGTAATATGCTAATCAAAATGTATTTTGAATTAATTTGAACTATAAACGTTTTGTTGTGTCACATGTCATGTTCGTATACTAAAGTTATTTATCCATCCGGTTCCTTATCGTTGCAGTAATTAAGTTAGAATGAAGCTGGCTTTGTTATATACAGTTTCATATTCAGCTTAAATAAAAGTTATTGTGATTGCTTTTAAATTCCAACGCTACAATGAATTTGAGACTTCTAGTAATTGTTTTGTTTTTAAGTAATTTTTTGTTGTAGCTTGATGTTGTAAACTAAAAATAAGTAAAATTTCATCTACTTATATACAGCTAGACGGGTTCACTCACTCACTCACTCGCTGATATAAACTATGAGGCACTTCCCGTAATCGAACCCCCCTCGACCCCATACTTGAATTAAAGCTCTTGACGAGAAACTCCTAGAACAATTACCAAAAGCTAACATTTTTAAGTTTTGGGGGCATTTTTGGGGCGGGAAAAATTCCACTTTTCAATTTTTCCAGTTTGAGCGCGTTTTGTACGGAAACGGTAAGAGATGGCAAACAATGTTAAATTAAAGTAGCAGAAAATTTAATTTCCAACTAACGATTTTCCGTCAGATTTAAGATCCGATCATCCGTTTAGCTGCTATTCATCGGAGAAGAAGTAATTTTGAGTATTTTGGCCCATTTAAATGAGTACAGTTTTGGAATGCCGTTTAATGAAAGCACACTATCGTTGGCTAATACCACATGTTTGTATCAACTGATTTTAAAAAAACCGCCCGTGTTGGCGTTACTAATTTGCTCACATGACGTTTATATAAATCAGGTGTTACAAAACAAGGTGAGCACATTATCGCCTACACGGGAGGTCCAATATCGCGAATATCGTTTGTTTCGATATTGGAAAATGTAATCAACCGATTGTTTGTTCTATCGAATGATAAATTTGATGCCCCCGCGGTAGCCCAGTGGATATGTTGTCAGGTGATTCAAGATCATGTGGTCACGGGTTTGAATCCTACTTTTGTTGCTTACCTTTTGATGTCTGCAATTTATTTCTATTTAATTTGACTTTATTTTGTTTTTACAAATTAATTTATTTGTAATTTTTACAACGAACAGCCACCATACACTGCGGAGTTAAGTTAGGTTAGGTTACTATAATTCTAAGTCTAATTTGTTGTTTTTTTACACGTAAATCCATTTGTAGAACTCCAATTTAACATTATAACCACAACTTTGTATTTATATCTGATTGACTTTGATTGAGTGAGCACTTTATTTCTTGCTTTTATTCACCTCGAAACAACCATCGTAGTCGAGAGTTCATTCGATAAAACTAACAAGCAGCCGGTTGGTCAAATGTTTCGATATCGAACCGATATGGGACCGCCTCTGTAGGTGTTAATGTGCTCACCAAAGGTCACTGTTGTGTAGTTTTACTTTGGTTAATGAACTACAATAGTTGAGTTTGATTTAAACTTGAGTTGACTGAGGAAGGTAAGTGAGCGAAGCGAACTCCAAAAGGGGGTTTGGGAGCAAAGCCCCCAACGGCGATAAGCCTAGAAGTAGTATATTGTTGTAAGTGCAAGTAGATCCTTATGTATTTGTCTCCCGGTATTTAACATGGTTCAAAAAACATTTGTAAAATTTACTTCTTGATCGTTTAATCTTAAAGATTTTAATTTGAAAACCAAAACCTCCAATCATCTGATCGTTACCAATGAAAATAAATGTCATTTACTGAAGATATACATATATATAAATAACTAAATACAAAATAAAAAAATTAGTTTAGTTATTATTAATTATTTAATTAATTTAACTAAACCACAATATAGCAAAGTAATAACTCTATACTGTTACCCTTTGTTTCTAAAGGGTAACAGTACAAAGTGAGAACAATTATTATAATTTACACGCATCAAAGTTGTCGGGTAACATGATTAATTGTTATTTTACCAACTGAATTTATTTACATATTGTACGAAATATATAAGTCCTAAGATACTTGAAAAAATGTAAGTCCTTTAAATGTATATTTTTTTAGTCCTTTTTATGAAAATAGGCGGTGTAAGAGGATATAATAAGGTGGTTTGGTTCCGATCCGTCTTTATATCGTTCTGGCAAAAAGGTGTAAAAGTTATCCAGCAATAACCTAAGCTGACAACACAGATCTTAACCTTCCTTTTGGCTTAAATGTTGTTTACCCTGTTACTACTGGAGTTACTACTGGAGAAGCTAACACCACATTATTTTATGAAGTATTCGTTCACAAACTTTGTAAAATTGTTTGAACTTATTGTAGTCGATTTACCTTTAATATCTGAACATAATTTTGCAACATTTCTTGGTTTGGTGGTAACACCTTGCAGCACTGTAATGTATGTTAAATAGTAAGGATATTAAATTCAAAATTCAAAAACTAATTTTGGAGGAATAAGCACAAAATAAAAAACTCTAAAACTGTTGTTTAATGGTTTTCTTTAAAATTGTATAGAAGTTCCTTCACGCCACCTATTTCCCTCTTTCCAGCTTTGGCCCCAAAACTATGCAAAATGAATGCTACCAAGCTATAATGCTAGTATAACGTACACACATTTTGTATAGTAGCGGTTCCACATCACATTCTATAATCTCCAAATTCGATCATATATATCGAAATGCGATATATGATCACTTTATGCGATTGTGATAGCACTTTTTTACTAACAAATTTTGATTATTAAATATTATTTTATAAGTTGATATGGGACAATTTATTTCTTGGAATTATTCGCCAAACAATAATTAGTTTTAAAATAAAATACAAGCTAGAGATTTATAACATTTAAAACATACATGTATAAGCAACTACAACAATTTGTAAGGGTTCCGATACCTTTATAATTTTTACACTATATATGTTTAAATTAGTCTTGCTATATCAATGAAGGTTTTTAATGAATGCCGTTTTCAAGCAAATATTCAATTATGTATTTAAATCAGTCACCTGTATATTATTTTACAACGTATAAACTACCAGCTTCTGAATTAATAAATTAATTATATAAATAATAATTAATATTTCCATAAATTACTGTTAAATAAATAAACTAATCATCTTAAAAATATAGTTCAAGCATATTGTTTTTAATGTTGAGACACGATAAATTTTTACTGTTTGTGATAACATTTTTGTTGGAGTGAATACACACAGAGTTGTGATTCCTTTGTGAGCTTTTCGCACTGCTGCCAGTTTTCACTTCCGTTAATGTAAAGAAAACATCTGAATATCTAAAAGAGAGAACCTCTCACTCCCTGATACACATTCTCATTTTAAAACAATTTCAACCAAAAATACAGGTCACATTGCAATTCAATGGTTTTTAAGTTGAATCTATCGTTTTGAATTAAATTGTAGAACAACCTCTCGTAGGGAAAGAAAGCTTAATTAACTATTTTAGCTGTTTTTAATTTTAAAAGCCAAGTTTTATTAAAAATAGTAAAACCATTACTAGGTCTACTTATAATTGTTAAATTGTAAAACTGAGGGTTAGATACAGTCGTTTATAAATAAGATACAAATTTTTTATTGACAAACATTTAATATTATAAACTAGTGTTTTATCTGATTATTTTTATCTCTATAAATTAAATTAAAGTTGTGTCTATACACGGCTTTGAATTATAAAATGTTTGCATATTTTCACGTTTTATACCCAAGGGAAGCCAAAACAAATCATATCTCAATTTCTGTCTGTATGGCTGTCTGCCTGTCTGTCGATAACGCTCAAGGACGGGTTTTTGTTCGCTTTTTACGGGAAAACGGGTGCACTGACATTGATGAAACTTTGTTTCATTTTTCTATACATTTGTGAAAAGGTTTTAAGCCACTTTAAAACGGCATACGTATTTTATAAAACGAATGGTGTCCGCTCAAAAACGTGATTTCGTGCGATTTAGGTGACGTTTTGTTCGCTTTTCACAGGGAAACGGGTGCTCTATTTCGATGAAACTTTTTCTATGTTCTATATGTGTGTTAGAAGGCTTTAGTTTAATTAGATTTTGGTAATTCACCTTAGGACTCTGTCCCAAGAAGTTTTAAAGATCCTTTGTTATTCTTATGGACAAAAAATTTATTTATATTGAACCAGATGATGAATTAAGAATAGTTATTCTATAAACAGATTTTCAGTTCTTATTTAAAACGTTGAGTGATGATTGGTAATAAATGACATAAGTATACAGAGAGGATATCTACATACAAAAATTAAATTTTTGTATGTACATTGTTTGGAATTATGAAATGTTTGCTTATTTTCACGTTTTACACGCTAGGGAAGCCAAAACAAGTCTTATCTCAATTTCTGTCCTTCTGTCTGTCCTTCGGTAACGGTCAAGAATGTGTTTTTGTTCGCTTTTCACGGAATACGGGTGGACTGGTTTTGATATATCTTTGTTTCTTTGTTCTGTACATTCGTGAGAAGGTTTTAGGCTACTCTTAACTGTCATACGCTTTTTGGAAAATAATGGCGGCCGCTCAAAAAGTGTTATCGCGCGGTTTCGATCGTGTTTGTTCGCTTTTCCCAGGGAAACGGGTGAACTTATTTAGATGATTATTTTTTGTATATGTTCTATACGTATGTTAGAAGATTATAAGCAACTTCAACATTTTGAATTCACCTCAGGGCTACTATACGCCATGGGATATTCAAAATACCATCTTATTGTTATGGTCGAAGATTTATTTATACTGAACCAGTTGATAACTTAAGAATATTTATTCCATAATCAGCTGTTTTAGTTCTCATTTAAAACGTTGAGTGAAGATTGGTAATAAATTACAGAAGCATACAGAGTGGTTATATTACCTAAATCTATATTTTTCAGACACATTCACTCGCTCACATTGTGATCACTGTAAATAAAATACGATAATGTCTAAGAAGGTGAAATTTTGCATAGTGGTTCCCCTTATTCTACAGATGTACAATAAAGCTAGGTTCGAAACAAAATCGTACCCGTCTCTGCCCTAATTTACTTTTATTGCTGGCAGTCTTATGAAAATTAGTTCGGGCCTTTTAAGTTGAAATTCTGTAGGAACATACCTAATATATCAGAACAAACACAAGCCTATTCCCGTTAAGAACGTGTTTTAGGGCCCCACCCCCAAACCTTCAAAAAAGCAGATAAAAAGTACTTAAGGGCTCTGCCCCACTGACCTTTAATATAATCATCACAAACTACTCAAGCAAAAGAGCTGAAATTTGGTACTCTTGTTTTTTTCTCTGAGGTTCATAATCAGATCAATTTCAAAAGTGCCTTGTGCCATGCTCTCGTCCAATGAACAAGCAACAGAGATCAACATAAAGGTGATGTATCTCTTCCAAAGCGAGGAACGGGTGTCAATTTGTACAGTACCACGCCATTCACTATCCGTCAGTGATCCTCAACTCAGTAACAGTACCTGAATTATCTGCCAGTATCTTTAGTTAATTTTTATTTAATTGCACTTAAAAAATGTAAAATGTAATTTAAATATTATAATATTAACTCGGTTGTTATTCTTTTCAAATTCATCTATTATTTAGACATACAACATATACGAAGGACGGGTAATCAGCTCTAATTAATATAAGAAGCTATTAATCCAATTAATCCACTTTGTGCATGTTTATGAATTCATAAGTTTAATAAGGTATCTCGAAACTTGTTATGGTTTTCTACATATATTATTTCAGATATTATAGGAGAAGGTCCAAATTTAGGCTACCGTTTACTTTTTGTACCATAACTTATTTTACAAAATATATAAATCATTTAACATTTAAACAGGAATAAAATGACACGTTAAAAGGTTTCCTTTAAGTAAATTATTGTAAAAAGTTTTAAAAAAGTGTCAAATTGGTAGATTTTTGAGGTAGCTCTAAATTTGGGCTATGCTTGAATATACTGGGAAAACATAGTCAAAAACCTGTAAAATGTTAAGTTATCCAAACCCCCCTATGATGATCGTCTCGCAGTCAAGTCCCCATACTGACTGATTATGTGACACTTGTGGGATTAACAACTTCATCATCATCATCATCATTATCGTCATCATATTGGTGGTATAGTGTCGGGTTTCTCTAAACTCTCGTTAACATCACAGTTGTGGACATTTATCTGCATAAACTATAAATCTTAAAGAAGTAAATTATAAGGAAAAATTATTCTATTAAAGAAAAGATTGACTTGAGAAAACTAGTTAAAAATGTAATAAAAGCTTTGTCTTACTTGTCATCTTCCTAGTATTTATACTACCGTGCATTTTCTAAATAGTTGTTGATATATTTTTAACACCCAGTGAACATTTATTATAAATTTAGTTAAATACCTGGAACTTCTTATAACTGTAATCACAACTGTAAAATACGAACTTTACAACGAGACGGATTCTCATTAAAGTTTACAGTAAATTTCATTTCAGCATCACTCGATTTCAATTGTAAATCTTCGATCAACATAAATTTACATTTCTACCAAGTGATGTTTGTTAGTTCGAAGCTTTTGTCGTTACAAGCTGTGGCGTTGATTGGATTATATTGGTGTTTTGCATAACATCGATAAGTAAACCCTTTCAGAAATGTTGGCCATAATTATATTTTTACAGGCTAAATTTCTTTTATATATATAATGAATTACTATAAGTCTATTTTAAACTTATGATATAAAGAACAGATGACTTTGGAAGTTTAAAATAATAAATACCCCAACCGCAGCAAACCTGCATACTCAGCGAATTTCCAATGCGTATGTCTTATTAGTGCATAAAGCCCCTTACCAAGTTTCTTTAATATTCATTTCTAGATGATGGGTAGGTTAAGGAGTGATCCTCTATTATTTTTGTGGTGAATTGCTGCCCACGTACAACCTTTCCCATCCACAAAGATCCTTCCGGTGGCTGTGCACATCCCAAAGATCCGACCGTTCCGGATGTGTGGCTGCACACATCCAGAGATCCAGGAGATCGTTTCCAGAGAATGCCGAGGCCTCCTAATCTCTCAGATCTAACATCTAATGCTTTAAAAGAAGCAATACCAAAAATACCTGTATTGGTTGTTTATATTAGTTAGTTACTAATATAAACGTAAGTGCCACATCTTCATTTATTTAAGGCTCCGGTCTACCCCTAGTGATCCTCTCAGCGTAAGGGTTACAATATACAGTTGCTACATCAACTTAGAAAAGTGTTAAGATACTGTATTCTATTTTCTCCATTATTTAAAATTTGAGTTAATTTTTTACTTTATAATATTTTTAAAGAGTTATATTCAAAATCATTCTTAAATGCAGATAATTGTTTTTGAAACTATTGTAACACTCGACAGATTAATATGAAACTGTAAATAACTGCAATAATAACGTTGACTTTCTTCCCTTAAATCCTGTTCAGAGAGTGTTGCTAACTTGGTTATTGTAGTCGTCACCCTATACTCCTAAGGAACTCTGTAACTCTTTTTCTTTATCTTAACAATGTATTATAGAAATGTACTTACATGTTATTGCTAAAGGGGTACGAAAGTTAATAACGATTATTTTATTCCATGTTTAGACCTAGCAAAACGCTGTTTGTAATGATTAACTACCTAATTGTAAATTCGTATTTCAACTTAAATAATGAGATATTAAGATTTAAAAAATGCTCTAGGTAAGACAACTACTTAGTTGAAATAAACTAATATATTCGATTATTATATTATATAAGAAGTACATTTGCATAATCATCAAACACCTTTTAGGTATTTGTCTGTGAAGTCATTTGACTCTCACGAGTGTAATAGTTACCATAAATAACATGAAGTTCAAGTGTACATTAACAGAAAAGTGTACTAATATAAACTATTGCCTGAAAAATTAAAAAAATAAACTTGTAGGATGACGATGATTTGTTAAACTAGTAAGACGATTAAAACAGTAAGATGATTTTAAGCGACTACATAAATTATTTTAAACCAAAATTTAATATTTACCTCACTAGTCTAAATGGTTATCATATTGGACTCGGCTCGACAGGATTTATGTTTGATTCCGCTTAAGTTTAAGGTTTTCACTGCTTTGTCTAATGGAGCCTGTGTCTCATTAGTAATATATCCCTGAGTTAAAATACAACAAAATAAAGAAATATTAAATAAATATGTAATTCAAAGTTAAAATGTTTAAATCTTAGATTTAAGAATCACTTTCCATAACGGGCAAGGGAAGTATAAATATTAAATTAATGCATTTCTCAAATTTACAATTTAATACAGATACAGGGTACATTACTTGTAATACAAAATTGAAAAAATAAAACTCTTAATAAAATTAAATACTATAGGGTAATTGCTTTCAAATTACTACCTTTAATGTCTATAAATCATAAATACCCCCGTCGCAGCAAACCTGCGTACTCAGCGAATTTCCAGTGAATATATAACATAACACATTAACACTTAACAGGATTCATAAGAAATATATTCACAAACAAGCGATATTAAAAATACTAATTATTCTCCATAAGAATAACATTGGGGATGAGTACGCAGGTTTGCTGCAACAAGGAACACAAAATATTGGGTTTTTATGCAAAAATCATTAGATCTCATCTAAGTAAAGTTACATACCAAGTTTCATTCATATACATTTATAAGTAAGCGATAATATATAACATTTTAATTATTCTCCATAAGAATAACATGGGGACCAATTATCTAGGATTGCTGCTACGGGGACCATACGTGAAAATTTTGTATTTTGTGCAAACAACGATAAACCCCAACCAGATGAAGCCATATACCAAATTTTGTCAGTTTATGTTCATAAATAAGCGAGATATACAATTTTTCTTTTTCTCCATAAGAATAACATTAGATTAGACAACGTACTGTGTTTAGCACTTTCAATATCTCAGGAACCAATTGACGTAGAGTAATGATAAAAATACCAAATTGTTTGTTTTTTATGTTGAATTAAATGGTAAAAATTAAAATTTGATTTAAATAAAAATTACATGTGGAAACCCCAAAAAAAACATTTTTGGGGTACAAAACCCCCCAAAAACCCCCCTTTAGATGGTGCGATTCGTCTGGTTTTCGAACTAGTTCAGATAAATGTTACTTTACACATTTGTACCAAATTTCATTGAGATCGGGCCTTTTTTACGAGAGTTATCGTGCTTACGGACACACATATATAAAAATTTGAACGAATGGTGTTTTTGGCATCTGGAAACCTCAAAATGAAAAGTTATCATGGTCTCGGGCTTAAGTCTTACTATGAGACCTACGGTAATAGCTTCTTCCATATGGGGGAAATTCGCTAAAAAGTTATCGATATCATCCAAACGTTTAATATTTCTTTATATCGTTATTCTAAATAGTTCATGATATAAATTTAACGTTAACTGTTTAACGTTATTAACCATTGGGTAATAATGAAATGCAGTAGCTGATTTAATGTTGAGTAAAAGTGATTCTACAAAACAATTTAGCATTTACTTTGGATCAATAAAGTAATTAGTATGAACAATGTTGGCTTACGTTTAGAAGCTCCTAAATATGTTTCAAAATATTATCATCACATTGAAAGTCTAAATTTAAAGGCAACTACGTCAAAAACAGGTTATAAACCACTCAGAAGATCTGACATATTGACACTTGGGAAAGTGCTCTTAATTGACCTATTAGGGTGTTACAAACTAAAATGAACCGCTATAAAAGGTTATTTAGGTCTTTGGCACCTAAAAGGAGTTCAAATGTAAAGTGTTTGAAAAGTGATACATATTTTGTTTAAATTTGGAATTTTTTCATAACAAATAAAAACAAATAAATTTGTTCATAACATTATCTATTATATTTACAAATTATTGAAGTTGGTGAAAAAATTTGGAAACGTATATAATTTAGGTATGATTTTAGATGTTATATATCTTATTCCATCGGAAAATACACATTTTGTCTGAGATTTTTAGTTTGTTTATGTACAAATTGAGAACTATGAATTTTGGAAGCCACATACTGAAAGATAACATTTTATCTAAGTTTATAGCTCAAATCAGAAAAAATCTTAACAGGTTAACTATTTAATAGAAAAAATCAGCAACTTCAGCATGATTGTTTAGTTAAATTTAGTTTTAGATAACAATTTGAATTGCTGTAAGTATATTATAATATCAATAAAAGTTTGTTATGAAAAATAACTATGGATTATTGTTCAAACTGATCTTATTAGGTGAAACTGATAGGCTATTAGGTATATTATTACGTCTTTGGGTATATGTCTCTCAGAATGGTCTATTCCAGTACATTGGGTACACCAAAAAGAATTGTCATAGCGTTGGATGGACCTATTGCATATCAAATTCAATATATGACCAGATTCCCATTCACATTTCACCTTGTTTCTCCGGGAGCTTGTTTATTAAAATCTGAGACTCTTGGCAGAATATAGATATCCAGTCAACTCGGAAACTTTAAAGGAAGTTATGGATCTTTCTTGCTTGTCCG
Source organism: Allygus modestus (assembly GCA_963675035.1). Taxonomy (NCBI): domain Eukaryota; kingdom Metazoa; phylum Arthropoda; class Insecta; order Hemiptera; family Cicadellidae; genus Allygus; species Allygus modestus. The sequence goes on from OY776116.1 coordinate 79,434,895, forward strand.
TTGATACCTTTGGTGGGGGCAGAGTGGGATGAAGGAATCCTGACAGACTCCTGAAGCATTTCAGGGCTTCCTCCAGACGAACTGAGCAAAGGACTCTCAAATGAATTCTAGAAACCAGGTGGGTTGGATGACTCCCTGGTAGGGAACCTCAGAGGTTCGAGAGGTCAATCGGGTTAGACAACCCGATTGGGGGCATAACCCCACTCTGTCCCCAGGTAGGTTAAGGAGTGACTCTATCTTCCTTTATTTAGTTCATTCATCATAGTTGCTGGATTAGGAAACCCCATCATAGCTGCCAGGCACGTCTTCCACAAGCGGTAAGTTTGCGCATGTTACCGGAAGGATAGGATATAGCAGGAAAGTAAAGGATGGGATGGGACGGCAGCCAAATTGGCCTTTCAGAGGGCCAATTCCCGTGCCCCTGAGACAGCTGAGATGAGGCTCAAACAGGGGACCCGCATTCTGCCCTCCAACTAGCCAACTCAATTGACAGGGTATCCATGTACAACAGCCAGGGACCATTCATTCTCAGATTGGGGACCAAACCCGGAGATTCTGTACCCAGCCGCTGCAAATGTAGAGACCAAAAGTGAAAGGGAAGTTTGTCATAATGAACAGCCAAAAGACTAACCATATGTGATGACAACTTCATTTGCTGTACCCAATGTCAGCCTCAAAACTGATATACACCAGTTTTAAGGTTGTCCTGGGACTTCTCTGTTCCTTTTGGGGTGAATTGCTGCCCACGTACAACCTTTCCCATCCCAAAGATCCGACCCTTCCGGTGGCTGTACACATCCCAAAGGGAAGAGATCGTTTCCAGAAAATACCGAGGTCTCCTAATCGCTCAAATCTAACATCTAATGCTTTAAAACAAGGAATACCAAAAATACATGTATAGGTTGTTTGTTACTAATATAAACGTAAGCGCTCCATGTCTGCATTTATTAAGGTTCTGGTCTACCCCTACTGAGCCTCACAGCGTAAGGCTTAACAGGGCTACAATATACAGTGGTTACAACTTAGAAAAAAGGTTAATATACTGTATTCTATTTAATCCATTATTTACAATCAGATTTTTTTAAATTTATAATATTTTAAAATAGTTATAATAACAGGCATTCTTAAATGCAGATAAACAATAAAAAAGCAACAAAAGGCTTACCTAAGGTTATTCTTTTTTTTATTGTTTTCAAAACAATAGTAACACTCGAAGTAAACATTAATATGAAACTGTAAATTACTACGAGAATAGTGTTGACTTTCTTCCTTTAAATTCTGTTCAGAGAGTGTTGCTAACTTATTGTAGTCGTCACCCTGTATTCCTACGGAATTCTGCAAATCTTTTTCCTTATCTTAACAATGTATTTTCACGTTGTGACGTAGATTTTTCTCGGGATAGACTGGAGTCATTCAGCTATTGGAGACAGTTATTACGTTCCCTGTTTATTAATGTTCTTATTGATGGAGTTTGTTATGGTTAGGTTAGGCTGCAAAAAATGAATCAGAAAGAGTGTTTAAAGTTTTTTTAAAGCTATATATTTAATAAGTTGCTCCTATAAATAACCTTACTCGGTACAAAAATAAGACTGGCATCAGTCATTGACTATTCTAACATGATAATCGACTTATGCTTTATTATGAACACAGCGTTTTTACATTAACAACTTTAACAAAACTCTTAAATATAAAACTTTAACGACTTATTAGAGTAAATTATATCTCATAGTAATCAACTACCTATGAATATCAAGTATAACAATAAACTATTTTGTTAATATAGTTATATAAAGAACGTTCTAATATAAGATGAATCGTAATCAAATAAGATGCGAAAATATACGCCTTATATAACTGCTGAAGAAGGAGTAGAACACCTGTTGCAGCAGATTAAAGCTGTTTCCTTTTAATTAGTCGCTTGTACCAAATAAAACGACTGTTACGCCAAATTAATAAGGATTAAACATTTATCTTTCTAAGGGATTCTAAGGGCTTAAATGAAAACTTTGTTTAACCAAATTTACAGAGAGTATTCAACGCATGCTCTGTTAGGTTTTGCAACTTATATTATTAGGATCCAGTTAATAATATACATCATATAGTTTTGATTATAATCAAATAACTCTTAGAGACTTAACTCTTAGACTCTTAGGCAGTTAACAATTTTCAAAATTGAATGAAAATCCTGGAAAAAGCCGGAAATAAAGACAAAACCTACAAAGTTTCAATATGACTCATAAACAAAACAAAAATAAAACCAAACTTCCTGCCGAATGTCGCAACGTGGTCCAATTGATGGTTCTTACATGTTTTCCAATAAAACAATTACAATAACAAGTTTATGTTATAGGCCTAATGTTGTGCTTTTTTAACTGCTTAAGAAGGTACGTAGTTTTTAAAAGCTAGAGAATAAATTGGATTAGTACAAGATTACATGTAGGTCTAGTGCAGGAATATAGTTTATTTTTTATACCTAACCCAATTTACGGGTACCAAAGGTTTCTGTTTAAAATTAATACAAGCTCATAAGCTGGACACCCCACTTCCTTCAGTTGATTCTCTATCCTTTCTTGTTCTTTAATATCTAGAAAAACAAATTAATAAGTTGTAGGAATTAGCTGTAGCAAGAGCCAAAAGCAAGAAAACTTATTTGTATTTTAGTACTCATAAATAGGAAATATTAGAAAACAACACTGTAAGCCAGATGATGGAGGATTAAGAAAGGGAAGTAGGATTACCAACCTAAAACATTGTATTGGTTTTTAATAATTACTTTAGGTGTTTGAAAATTAGGTCGCATAAAAACACTCTGTATATTGAGGTGCAAAAGAATTCCCACAATATTCCAATCAGTGGATCAGTATGAGCTATCAAGCAGAACGTAATCAACATCTAAGTATTGAGACCCTAATGGTGTATTGTTGAATGATAGGTTTGTATTCTTTCGTACTTGTGTAGTGTTTTTTGATACTTGTAAATTATGTTGCGGTTACTTGACACCCCGTAACAAGATTCACTTCGTAGTCATCATATAGGCAAATGGTTCACTTCAAACAGCCTCCCAATGTTAGTTATACATTTTTATGTAATTTATAATTTGATTATTTTACCATGTTTTACCGTGTTTAAGTTTAATTTAATACTGAACTAATATTTACACATCGTACATACTTTACTTGCTGTCCAGTTGTGTTTAACCTATTTCATAAGTTATAATATTATTAATTTGACAAATCTGATTTTAAAATTTCTTTCCAAATTCGTCCACCAGAAATACTTTATACTAATACGATTTATACCTTAAGCATTTAAAATATGTTCATTATATAAAATGTTGTCATTTACTGAGCTAATACTGAGACGGTAATAAGAATGTCGCGTATCCAAACTAAATAATTTAAATTACGAAAATGGTACAGTTACGATGCCAATTATTCTGTCTTAATTGATTGAGGCAATCGATGATAATAGAGATCGCATTACTCTGTGTGTTTAGATACGCACTGGCAACAAACCCACGATGGTATCGTTTAAAATCTAATTTTCATTATGATTTTATCTGTAAATGTACACAGTTCTGGCATACAATATTTACCCAACGATTCCAACTAATGTACAGATTAGATAAAATGTTAAACCACTTACAATTGATACCAAGCATATTTTACAATTTTGTTGGTTATGAAACTAGTAAATGATAAAGGAATAGTTTAAGTGTTAATAACCTATTAGTTATAATTAATAACAGTAAACCGTTCTTACTTAATATTTATCTTTAATCTCTTAATATAATACTCATTAAATATCTAGTTAATCTTGAGGTCTTAGATTACAATTTACATATGCGATAGGTATTTCTTATTTACTTTATTAAGAAACAAAAACCTAAAATGTCATGTAGACACACCAGGATTACTTAAACGGATACACAACAGTTTCCTAAACAGATAAAACCATGCAGTATCAAAAGATAAATTGTTACATCAGAGTAACATTTAGTATATACAATTAAGGTAATCTACATGATAGCAATCCAATTGAATTTCCGATTTCCATTGTTACAATACGAGACAATAACTGTCAGGATAGCGAGGCGCTCATAACACTTGGTTTAGCAAATAGTTAATTGGTTTTAACTACTTTCCCTCAAAGTCTTAATAAATGGAAATTAAATTAATTAATATCAAATTTTAAAGAGCGATAGAGCTTCTAACTAGATTTACTACTTTTGTGAGCAATAAATCGAATATTTAACGCCATGACATGTGATAAACACAGCTGTTTAAAAATATAATTTACTATTGGAGACGTGGTTACCACGCAAATTACCTCTCTATGGTTGCTTGGAATGTCCCTGTTCCTCTCAAACGGTTTTTACGACGAATTAAGCATATGTTCTTAAATCATCCTTTATTTTCCGAAAAATAATCATTCGATCAGATTATGTATATGAATTATTACTAGTGATCGCCCAGTCGTCGAAATTCGGCAAAAGATTGTTCAACGAATATTACGAATATTCACGCTGTTTGCGTGAATGTTTTTTCCAAATCCTGCATGAGTAGTTAAACAAAACCAAATTAACCATTTTTATCGTGACGTTGAACTTCACGAACAGTTATATAAATTAGTTTATCATTCAGTGTCCCGTTTTTGAGTAACGTATTATAATCAAAGAACTCTTAGACGCATTACTCTTAAACTCTTTGGCAGTTAAAATATACTCTTAGGGTATTGTTTTTATAATAAAATTAAAACAATGAACAATAATAGTAATATAAATATAATCTACATATTTTTAAAAAATCCTGCTTTTTGTTCACCCACTTTCTGAAGTTAATACTTAACCGATATTGATGATTCTTTTTTTATTTAAAAGCTAATTTCAATCTCTAAGTCACTGTCGAGCCAGAATTTCGATTGAGGCCCCAGGGCCCACTTGAATTCCAAGTTCCCATGTTATTCACATGAGGAGAGTTTTATTTGGCTTAAGTCACATGTGTTTTTTCTTGATTCAATAAAAAGCTGTTATAAGGATCATATCCGCAAAATATTGCGGGGGAGCAGCTCGTTATAATTAGTTTAGTAATATTTAATAAATATAGTAGCTATACGGGTGTCTCACGTAAGGTGTCTCAAACAGGTTGCAGACGAACTACTTGACCTAGAAGGATGAAATAAAATGATTCCCACTTAATTGACCCCAAGAAATAACGCACAAATATTTATATAATAAAAATATATTAAAATACAGGGTGTTATAAAAACTGAGGGTCACTAATTCGAATCTCGTAATTTTCTATCATAAACATATGTCATGTTGTAGACAGTTTTAAAACCCTACAACAGATAAACATTTTGGTGGAATCAAAATTAACTTATCCCTATCCGTTTCAAAATGGCGGCCATTTTCGCGAAAAATAATACAATTTACGGAATAACCTTTATCTTATTCATGTTATTTTGCCTCCCGGATTGATTGTAAGACTTAAAAAATAATGTTACATACCAAGTGGATTATGACAAGTGATATTTCTTGGGGTTAATTTAGTGGGAATTAGTTTTATTTCATCCTTCTAGGTTAAGTAGTTATTCTGCAAACTGTTTGAGATACCTTACGTGAGACACTCTGTATATTTACTCTTTCCTTTGACATTCATATTACGGTAAATGCTCAGAATAACCTTTGGCAATTATATAAAAAGTTAAAAATAGCTACACATATCATATTATGTGCTGAAAATAATTAACTCAACTTCAAAAGCCTTAGTTGTTGAAACAAACAATTAGACGATACGTACATGTTATTTTTATTGTTAATGTTATAAATACGAAATGGTTTAGTTACTTATTTTTTAATTATTCACCTCTTTTTCTGGATAGGAATAAAATTGTGTTCCAATATTGTTTAAAAACCCATAAAAATCCCAGGTTTTTTAAAATGTGGAATTATATTAGATAACAGAAGGTCGTTGCCATTTAAGTAGTCTTTTATTACGCTATGCCTGAAACATCTGTTCTTGTTGTTGTGTTAGCATTTGCTATCATAAAAATTGCTTTCATATAGACAATTAATTAATTACGAGTGTTCCATCAGATATACACTGGCACTTCAACGGCCTGTGGAACGTAGTAGCCCTCCGAGGTACATTGTAAATTTTAAGGGATTTCTGTAAATCTACAAGAAAATACCTTTTTAACAGAATGCGTTATCCTACGACGCATACACGCTGAGTAAAACGTCTGACAATTTTTGTGCTTACCTAAAAATTTGATGAATGCTACATACTACTGTATTTTTTGTGAATTATTGTTTTCTAAGTTATTGTTATGTATTAACTGTTAATATTATATTGGTTATTGTATTTTTGTTATAAGTTTAAAGAGTTGAGGTTTATTGTTGTTATATTTGTTTCAGGTTGAACTTTAAATAGTTTTGTAGCTTCATTTGCGTTTACAATTTTTTAAAGTGTGGTAAGTAAATAACACTTATTGGTAAGGTTTTTACTGTTTGGCTCTTGTAGTTGTTATTAATGCGTCTATTTATTTTTTATTTAGTCACGTAATGTAATTGTGTGTGTTGATGTCACAAATCATTAATCACACTTCACAAAGTTTTCGCAAACGTCTAAACTAATTATAATTTGATATTATAGTTAACAATATTTAAACAATATTCTTAGATTGGGATGAATCTTACCACTTCCTGCTGTAGCAAAGAAAACTTATGTGGAATAGTAATTGCTTTTGTAAAATTGTTTTACTTCTCATCTTAGAACGGTAACGTGTGATGTAAGTATATTAAAAGGTAACATTCATTATTAACTTAGCATAGCTTTATTTAAACTTGTACTCAATTTTTTTTATAAAATATAATTTTCATGAAACTTAATCAGGCAATACTCTCCGGAAACTAAATATAAAACATTTTAATTAAATAAACCCTCTTTAATGATAAAAACAAATACAACATACTTAAGCACATATATAACTCTAAAATACAAATTTACATTAAGTTGTATACACCCTTACGCTAGGAGATCATTTTTAGTTAATCATATAAAATACTAGTATAAGTTTTCAAATCACCGTAGGAGTTAGGGCTCTTAGCACACATCAGATCAGTGACAAGGAGAAATAGCCACATCCAACTCTTTCCCACTCCAATTTTTATAAAAGTATCAGAGTTCATAAATCCGCCAATCTAGTTCTTCTTCCAAATTTACCTTATTCCCAAAATAAAACAAATAGATGAGTGGCCACACCATACTCCATATACACCTTGATTGGTCCCACATATATGTAAACAGAGAAAATATGATCAATAGAAACGGTATTCAAAGAAACTTCAGTCTTGCTAACTTATAGATTATTTTCTATCAATCCTTAAAACGGAATGTGGAAAAATTATTAAAAATTCCCTAGCTTTTTTCATTAGAAAGTTACAATAACAATATCAATTTAAGTTAATTTAAGTTTTTCAGTTAAACAGTGTTTATTAATATGCGTATGCAAATACAATAACAATTTTAACATGATCTAACATGATTTACTTGATCTAAAACATAACATTATTTCAAAGTTAGTTTCATTCAGCAGTAAAATAACTATCCTATATACAAATCTCATGTGTACAGTAGAGAAATATATGTAGTTTTAACTTAAACAGAATGTTCTTTAATATATGAATGCAAATACTACTTAATACATTTATATTATCTAATTTATGAGTATCTACAGTTAATTGGTTTTACTGTTATAATTTTCAATAAAATACAAAATACGAATTATTGAAATTTATTTGAGAGAAAAATAGATTTTTAAAACTCTCCAGCTCTGTCAAAGACTTGTATGTTCTTTTTGCTCGCGTATATTTAATCATTTATCGATTTATTGCATGATGAAACTTCATTGTTTTATTTAAAAACTGGGATATTTTCTTTTTTCAAAAGTATTTTACTGTTATCCAACATTTAACTTCAGTATACCATGTATTAAATACTTGAACTATGATTTATGAAAGTCATAATTCAGACAATACTTACACTGCTAATATAGAAACATATCTTTGGTTATGACTAGGTAATTAAACGTGTTATAGAATTTATAAAGCTAAAATTGCAGAAGTAATCTTGTAACTTATCGTCGACAGTAATAAATTAAAAATTAAGAATATTAATGGCGTGGAACAAACAATATTTAGTAGTAAAATTGATAACAGGTTTTGAGAGAAACCATTTCATTATTACTTTACATAGTTTTACGAATCAGCTATACGGATTTTATTAATTAGTAAAGAAGTTACGAAATATGTTCGATTATACGACATTTGTATGAATAAAAATATGCAAGAATTACCTGGTAAAACACGTTTTAAGTCAATTAAAAGCCATAAGCCATTTAAAAATTAACTTTAATATGCCTACGTGACAGCTTTTTAGTCCAAGTAATTTAGACATATCAAAATTGATCTTCACACCACCATTTCCTCACCGCACCGAATGTCCCCAGAATAGCCCTAACAATTCCCAATATCCGATATAGATATCCTATACACTCTAAGAATTATCCTACGGATATTTTAGAGAAACTTGTTTTTGGAAAGACATTTCATGCATGTAGGTTCAGGATATTTATGGGATATTCGCAACATTCCCAAATAAATAATAATAATAATATTCTGAGGCTGTACCTGTGTATTATTTTAGTAGTTAAATCTAATTTACGGTTGAATATCATGAATGTATGAGTACAAACTATCTCTTCTCTTTAAGAATTATGAGAAATGTCGTAAATTGAAAATTGTTCGCCTATTTTGTATTACTATTATTATTAACTAGCAATGACGAAAGTGCCATACACCATATACATATACATAACCATATAAATAAAAATATGTGATTTTTATAAATAATATTAACAGTTATATCGCAATGATTCATGGATAGCACTATGTTTGTTTTTGCTTCACACTGTAGAGAAACAAATGTTCTTTTATGACGATCAAATTCACATATATATACTTATAATCTCATAGCAAAATAAAATCGTCGTCTGCCACGATGAACATTGAATATTTTGGAAAAAAAAGGGTACTGGGTTAATTTTGAACATATTCTGAATTTGTACAGTTATAAGCCTTCAAACTTTTTGATATGCTACACGTTAGGACTTTATTACGATAACATCTTGCACGCCCAAATTCGCCAATTTAAACGCCAATGCATGCATTCCAAAATTAGCGTTATAAATATAGATAGTCTAGAATTGCCCTAGCGCAGCTTCCGCATTGAAACGCCTGCTTTGAGTTCGTTGAACTTGTTGGTGTAAGATGGCGCTCTAACATTACTGTGAAATTCAGGAAATTCAAAAATAACTAAGTTAGAATAATTCGTAAAGTTAAAATTTGCACGGTTTTGAATTGTTTGTTTATTCTGAGCATTTAGCGGCGGAGGTTTTGTATACAATCACTGTGCAACATTTGGATTAAATACAACTTAAGGTGAAAAGTTGTCCCAATATAGTTTAAATCAATATTCAGTATGATGACGTCACTGAAGTCTTTGCCCTCTCTGTTTATGACCAACCCACTTCCACCAACAACACATCAAACTGAAACTCGATTGGTCATGAAACTTGACTGGGAAATTCGGAAACACAAGATTTTTTCTTACATTTTTTTGTATCGGTTTTTATTGCATTTTCAAGAAAATATCAATTTTCCTTATGGTTTTATGATTACATGTAATCTGTTGTAACATATGTGTAGGACAAGAAAAATTATGCTTGTAAACGCTCTACTACATACGGTAACGCTCAACTGCAATAGCAAGTGTTAAAATTTAATAAATATAAATACTTTAAATGTCGACAAAACATTTTTGGGCACTTTGGTGTTTGAAAACTAGGCGCAAATAGCTTTTAACTATATACATACAAATTTGTGATTTTTATAAATATTCAAATAATGTTATGAATATTTTGGATGAAAAGATAATAGCATAAATTAAACATACTCCTTAGTACCTTAACATACCTTGTGATATTCTTAATCTATGATAAATGTTCGCGGTAATCTATATGTTTTTGCGGTTTGGGACAAAATCGAACATATATTCTCTATCCCTTATCTAAACAAAACATATTTTATCATAAACTAATGGGAAATGGATGTAATTTTATACACGAACACATACGTATTATTAACGAGTTTTGCATTCTACTTCTTGTTTAATGTAAGTATATTATATGACCTGCAATTTAAATACAAGCACACTAAAACTAGCGAGATACCTGTAGAAATATTTTAAATTCCAATGATGTTAAGACTTGCCCCTTAGTTTTGCTTGGTAAGAAAACTTGTTGTCTCTAAGAATAAACGTATGCAATTTTTTTTATTTTCACAGACTTTAACTGATATAATTTTAATTTATATAATAAAATTAAACAGTTTTATGTAATATGTTTTACATTTATACAAAGTAGGCGTAGAAATTTATTAAAAAGAGAAAAAGAAAATTGGACAGGTAAACATGACTTCAAAATGTTAACATCCTAATGTGGATTTTTTAATTTCTCTGTTTATGAACTTCAACTTCTAGGATGCATGTTAGAAAGTTTTTTAAGCTAATGTCTTTCAAGGTATATACAAAATACGCCCTCTATTGGGAACCATGCCTTCGGGCAACTTGGCGCTGTGGCAACGATGATGAATGAAAACCTTGTTAGCCAATGAAAACGTTCGATGTCGTTAATGTCAAACGCTATTGGCCAGTGGCAAGTTCGATGTCGTTAATGTCAAACGCTATTGGCCAGTGGCAAGTTCGATGTCGTTAATGTCAAACGCTATTGGCCAGTGGCAAGTTCATTGTAAGTCTCCTCAGTACAGCACAGCGTAAATTCAAAAGGCGGGAGAAAGACTGCCAATGTCATAGCCACTAATACATCAATGAGTAAATAACCCAGTACAAAAGTTAAAGTTATAAAATAATAATGCCAAAAGGCCAGTATTGGCAGGTATTTAATATTTGTTAGTTATTAAGTTATATTTGTATTTATATTATTGCTGTTTTACCCTCAAAGGCAACATATCTGTGTTTCAGGTCAACAAAATCCATGAATTTTCCCATAAATTATTGCAAATGACCGTTCATTAAGAGTAACGAATAAATTAAAATCGAAATAATTAAAATTTGGTGGCTTTAAATATTACGTGGTTGTTTAATCGGAAAAATTGTAACAGTAACTTTGTCAAATTAATTTCATTTATGATTTACGACTTTCCTATCTCTTTAATTACTTTAATTTTATTTAGTACTTAATAACAACATCGTACAAAATCAAGAATTAATTTGAAATGTATTTGCAAATAAAATTACTTTAATGAAAACGCACCATTATCTTGATGTTCCGCTATTTTGTTCTGATTAATCAGAATCAAATAATACTCGGGGGTATTTTTTTACATATGTACTTATTATAACTGTAGAGTTTAAAGTTTGTAGCGTGTTCGATACATCTGGTATATTAATTCAAAAATAGCGACCTCTTCGTGGGACACCCGGATGGCACGATAACTTTCGTAAAAAAAGTCCGATCCTGACAAAATGTTGTATAAATGTGTTAGGCAGCATCTATTTTGATGAGTTCGAAAACCAGACAGATGGCACCCATAAAAGAGGGGGTTCGGGGTAATTTAAATTCAATAATGAGTTTTTTGAACTTTTTACATATAATTATTTTTAAAACAAATTATTGGTTAGTTGGACTAAAAACAAACAATTTGGTATTTTGGCCATTGCATAACGTCAATTGGTTACCGAGATATTGAAATTGCTAAACACAGTACGTTGTCCAATCTTAACCTTATGGAGGATAAGTAAAATTGTATATCTCTCTTATTAATGAACATATATTAATGAAAATTGGTTTGAGGCTTCATATGGTTGGCGTTTACTGATATTTTCAAAAGAATTTGTGTGTTCCCCATGACAGCAAACCTGCGTACTCAGCAGCTATAATTTTATTCGTATGGAAAATAAGAAACTTGTGATATCTTGCTTGTTCATGAACATAAATTGGTAAAACTTAGTATGTTGCTTTACCTAGTGGTGATCATATTTGCACTAAAACCTGTTTTTTGTGGTCCTTGATGCAGCAAACCTGCATAGTAGTAATGCCGCGCGCTTTGGCCGTAACATGGGGTCTTATGGAGAATAGAATAACATGGGCTCTTATGGGGGAATAGAATAACATGGACTCTTACGGAGAATAGATTAACAAGGGCTCTTATGAGGAATGGAATTAGGGTGTAATTGCCTCCCTCTGCGGCTCTTTTGCTACCCTCTGTGGTTAATTATCTGACTCTTTGTGTTTAATTATCTACAGTTTTTGGTAATTATTTAACCCCCGCGTCCTTCACTTCCTTCTGTGTATCTAACTCCAGCTCCTGTTCTCTTAGCGTACTGTAGCTGGAGGGTGTAACGTGAAAATTTTAAGTAACCTGACTGGCTGGTATGTTAATTCATGTTCTTCTGTTGTTAATCATCTAGCCTTCTGTGGTAATTATTTGACCTACATGTCCTTCAACATATCCAAACCTCGTGCCCTTCTGTTGGTAATCATCTAGCCTTCTGTGGTAATTATTTAACCCACGTGTCCTTCTGTTGTTAATCATCTAGCCTTCTGTACATCTAACCACAACATCCTCAACATAGTCTCTGTCAGCAAACTCGTTGTAACTAGTTGCTACCTGTGGGCTCTGTGATTGAAAGAGACATGGCCCCCACCACCTTCTATTATCCCGCGCATTTTCTCTCTCTCTTTGCTCCCTGCTCCCGTTGCGATCGGACGTGTTTTTGCGCTGCTCCGTTCGTTGCGTTTTGCAAAGATAAAACTTGAGCTTTTACTCCCCATAGCGGCTTCACTTTTCCTAACCTCACTTTTGCTTTGTATTTTACATAACCTCACTTTGTATTATAGTAATCTTGCGTCTCGTGTGATTTTTAGCATTATCTGACTTGCTAAAGTAACCTCACTTTTTCTAACCTCACCCATTACACTCCAACCTTACTGTATTATATTAATTTTCCGTGCATGGTGTACTTCATTTTATTGTCTTGGCTAGATTAGTGTTGTGTTTATATTTAATTGTTTGATTTGGTAGTTTACAGTAAAGAAAGTAACATAACCTCACTTCCTCGTGGCTAAAGTAGTGTTGTGTGTTGTATAACAGTAACAGTAATCCCACTTCCTTGTGTCAAGAGTTGTGTCGTACTTGTTGCTGACTGACATAACCTTACATCTGTAACCTTTGAGAGTTACCATAACCTCACCTCCTTGTTCTTTTATACAGTAACTTCACCATTTCGTTTTACTTGGTAGTGTTGTGTTTGTATGTGTTGGCTAAAATAACAGTAACCTTTGAGAGTCACAAAAGCCTTATTTTCTTGTATCAAGAGTAGTTTTGTGTGTTGTATTTAATTGTTTGATTTGGCTAGATTAGTGTTGTGTTGACTAACATAACCTCACACCCAGTAACCTCAGTTTCTTGTTTGATTTGGCTATAGTAGTGTTGTGTTGACTAACATAACCTCACACCCAGTAACCTCAGTTTCTTGTTTGATTTGACCATAGTAGTGTTGTATTTGTATGTGCTGAGTAACATAACAGTAATCTCACGTTATCATGTACTTGTCTTGTTCATGTCTGACTTACCTATATTAAGAGCGCTGTATGACTTGGTAGTTTACAGTAAAGAAGGTAAACATACCCTCACCATTTTGTTTTACCTGGTAATGTTGTGTTTGTATGTGTTGGCTAACATAACAGCAACCTCAGTTTCTTGTTTGACCTAGCTAGAGTAGTGTTTTGCATTGTATTTAATTGTTTGGTTTGGTTAGAGTAGTGTTTGTATGTGCCGACTAACATAACCTCAATATCGACCGTCTGCTTACCATAACCTAATATGACGTAACCTCACTTTTTCTAACCTCACCCGTTACACTCCAACTTTACTGTGTTATATTAATTTTCCGTGTATGGTGTACTTTATTTTATTTTTGAGTACTGTTCGTGGTTATTGTCTTGGCTAGAGTAATGCTGTGTGGTGTATCCATTTAATCTGACTTATTAGTTTACAGTAAAGAAAGTAAACATACCCTCACTTCCTTGTGGCTAAAGTAGTGTTGTGTTGACTAACATAACCTCCAGTAACCTGTTTTTGCCCTGGTTCTTCTGTACAGTAAATTCACCTCAACAACCTCACTTTCTATTATTGTTATTTTATGCAGTTTTGGCTGGAGCAGTTATTATATGTATTGACTAACATAACCTCACGTCCTTGTGTCAAGAGTAGTGTTGTATTTGTATGTGTTGAGTGACAGTAATCTCACTTTCTATTCTTGTTCTTGGTTAGAGTGGTGTTTGATACCTTCATTAGAGTTAACCTGTAGTTCTGGCCTGACTTGCGTAGTTTGTGTGTTAGTGTTTTTCTGACATGCGTAGTAATGCAGAGGTACTGTGCTCTCCTACATACTATATAACTCTTGGAACAAGCTCTAGTTCTTCAGTCTGATTTCAGTCGTGACACTGAGCAGACGTGTTTTGTGCTGCTCTTGCGTAAGTGTTCTCTTGCACAGATTATTATTGATTCTGCGTAATTAAGTTATATCCGTGTGAGTTTGACTCTGTTCGGGGTACTTGCTGTTTTAAGCGTTAACACAGTTTAGCTTGTTTTCAGTATTAAATTCTGTGTTGAAGGATGGATGTTTCTAAAAAGGACCCTCAAAACCCGGTAGATTTAATTAGTAAAGATGAAACCTACGTTAGTCACTTTAGACTTTACGGGACTAACACTGTTTTCAAATTCACTAAACCTCCCAAAGGTATCTCTGAGTTTGATTGGATTCGTAGAGGTTTTAATCAAATTGTAGAGACATCCAAAGCCAACGTTGCACCCACTGATTATCTAGGGTTTAAATTACAGTCTATAAATTTAAAAAGTGCTGAACCGGGATACGTATCATTGAGACCGGTCTCTAAAGTTAGCGGTGATGTTCTCTGGGATATTTTCGGGGGCATAATTCAAAGCAATGCGCAATCTATAACCTCTAGTGACACATTTAGAGTTGATGTTACGAGGATTAACGTCCCCGTAGGTAAAGGAAGGGCAAGACCCGACTTTTACAATACCTTTGATGAAGAATCTAAAGCTAGGAAGGGTATTATAGTAATTAATAATAAAGACAATTTATGTTTGGCTAGAGCGTTGGTAGTAGGCAAAGCACTTGCAAAAAATGATCCTCAGTACAAAGCTATTCGCCAGGACATGGGGAAAAGACAAACATTCAGAGCTAATAAGCTCATAGCAAAAGCCCGTGTAGAAATGCCGGAGGAGGGTGCAGGAATCCCTGAGCTTGAAAAATTCCAGTCCCATCTTAAAAAATACAAAATCACAGTCTACAACTTTGACAGAAAAGGCCGGGATGTTTACTTTGAGGGAGGTAATGAGAACGCTAAGTTAAAAATTAACCTGCTCTTTCACAACGGTCATTACAATGTAATTAGAAACTTAACTGCCGCATTTGTTTGTAATTTCTTTTGTGAAGCCTGTCATATTCCCTATAGCAACAGACATGAGCATCGATGCTCTAACAGATGCACCTCATGCCATACTATCTCCCCGCCCTGTAAACTAGAACACGGTGGCATCACATGCCGTTTTTGCAACCGTTTCTTCAAAAATGAGCGGTGTTTAGTAGCCCATCAAGGGCAAATTTGTAAAACTGTAAAACTCTGCCGTGACTGTAAGAAAATGATTTATCCAAAAAGACGTAAGACAGCTCATGTATGCGGAGAAGTTTTCTGTAAACCCTGCGAAGCGTTCAAAGATCCGGCACATCAGTGTTTCATTAGGGTAGATAGGAGAACACCGAAAGACCGTGACTTTTTGTTTATTTTCTTTGACTTGGAAACAAGGCAAGACGAGTCACTTCCCTCAGATCCACAACAGAAAGTTCATAAAGTAAACTTGTGTGTATCACAACAGTACTGCTTTAAATGTATTAATGGGGGTGAGTGTGAAACTTGCTCGGAACGGCAAAGGGTATTTGAAAAAGAACCGGTAAAACACTTCATGGACTATATCATGGGAATTCGAAAAACATTTAAAGATGTCTGTGTAATTGCTCACAACGGGCAGGGTTTTGACTTCCAATTCATACTACAGTATATTATGGAAGAAACTAAATTTACACCAAAAATAACTCCTCGGGGAACTAAAGCTATATTGATTGAAGTAGCCAACGTAAGGTTTGTGGACTCTCTTAGCTATTTTCCCATGGCCCTCGCTGCACTCCCTAAAGCTTTTGATCTACCTCCCGAGAAAAAGAAGGGCTACTTTCCCCACCTCTTCAACACCCTGGCAAACCAAAATTATGTAGGCCCTATGCCCGACAAAAAATACTACTGTCCGGAATCAATGTTTGAGAAACCACACAAAGCCTTTGAAGAATGGTATGACGAACGAGTCGCTGAAGACTACGTGTTTGATTTTAAGAAGGATTTCTTGGAGTACTGTATTTCAGACGTGGAGATTTTAGCTCAGGCATGTATTAAATTTAGAGCCTTACTTCTTCAAGAGTGTAACGTAGATCCTTTTCTCGAGGCTATAACAATCGCCAGTGCATGTAACTTGGCCTTCCGCCGTAACTTCTTAAAAGAAAATACTATTGGACTAATACCAAAATCAGGGTACCGACTTGCAGACAATCAGTCAGCCGTTGCTTTACAGTGGTTAACATGGGAGGAGGAGAAACGTGGAGTAAAGATTCAACATGCGGGCCGGGGTAGAGAAGTTAAAATTAATGGACTAAAAGTTGACGGGTTTGACGGGGAACGAATTTATGAGTTTCACGGGTGTTACTGGCACGGTTGCCCAAAATGTTATCAATACAACAGAGAAGAACCTCTGCCGGATGATCCCTCAGACAGTTTGCATCTCCGTTACGAGAGAACCAAATCCAAAATGGCAAAATTTAATAGCTATGAAGTTGTAGAGATGTGGGAGTGTGAATTTAGAGCTTTGAAAAAGGACAAAAAACTAAAACACTTGAACAACCTGCCGATCCTCAATAATCTTCCCCTCGACCCACGGCAAGCGTTCTTTGGAGGCAGAACGGGTAATACTAAAACATACCACAAATGCGAAGAGGGAGAAACAATCCAATACGTTGATGTCTGTTCCCTTTATCCGTTTGTGAATAAATATTGTAAGTATCCCGTTGGTCATCCTACTGTTTACGTTGGAAATGACTGCCGAGAGAGAGGCCTTGAAGTAGAGGGCTTGTTGAAATGTAAGATTCTACCCCCTTACAACTTGTATCATCCCGTACTCCCCGCTAAAATGAATAATAAATTGATGTTTGTTTTGTGTAGAACTTGCGGTGAGACTTTAAACCAAGGGGAATGTTTTCATGATAGTGAGGAAAGGGCAATGGTAGGAACATGGACTATGGATGAAATTAGAAAAGCTGTAGAAAAAGGCTATGTGATCTTGGACATGTACGAGTTGTGGGAGTATGAAGTCGCCACATACGAGAAAGATGGACTTTTTACAGACTTTATTAATAAATTCTTGAAAGTAAAGCAGGAAGCCTCAGGGTATCCCGCATGGTGTAAAACAGAGGAAGATAAAGACAAGTATGTATCTGATTTCTTTGAGCGTGAGGGTATTCAAATGGAGAAAGACAAAATTGCTAAAAATGGAGGACTCAGGTCAGTAGCTAAATTAATGTTAAATTCATTCTGGGGCAAGTTTGGTCAGCGAGAAAACATGACAAAAACTGCAATCGTGAGAGACTCTAAAGAATTATTCAATTCGTTAACTCAACCAGGAAAGGAAGTAAAGTTTGTTGAAGTAATTAACCAAGAGGTTTTATTAGTTAATTGGCAGAATGTTGATGATGCCGGTGAGGCTCTAAAAACTGTAAATGTTGTAATTGCGGCCTACACCACTGCTCATGCCAGGCTTAAACTGTATGAACATCTAGATGCCCTTGGAGGTCAAGTCCTTTACTATGACACGGACTCGTGTATTTATCTATACAGGGAAGGATTGTACAGAGTCCCTACGGGAGATTACCTCGGGGAAATGACGGACGAATTGGCAAGTGAGTACGGGCCCGGCTCTTATATCTTAGAGTTTGTTTCTGGGGGACCAAAGACCTACGCTTACCTTGTCTGGTCAGCCAAAAAGCAAAAGCTAGAAACTGTATGTAAAATCAAGGGCCTCACCCTCAATATGAAGACTTCCGAAACATTAAATTTCGAACAATTGAAAAAGATGGTCCTTAGTGAAGCTGCTGAAATTTTAGAAATTGAAGAAAACAGAATCAGGAGAACAAAGAGACGGGAAGTCGTTACAGTAAGTGAAATTAAAAAGTTTAAAATTACAGGGCCAAAGAGAAGATTTAATGATGATCACGACACCCTGCCTTTCGGCTTTAAAAAACAAAGAGTTGCTTAATGGAGCTGTCACTCACACGGGTACTGAGCGTATATACCTCTAAACATCAGCTCTATTAACTCATTCTGTTCTGAGACGCGGTAGTGAACGGACGTGTCTGTGTCTGTTACTGTTTGTCTCTTCTTGTAGAATGTCTGCTGAAAATAATACACTCCCTATTCAAGGGGTGTTTTTGAAGTTTATATCTAAAAGGAAGTTAAATGAAAATTCAAAGTTTCGCATTAAATCCTCAGAGTATGAGTTCTTTCTTACTGGGCCAATAAACGTATCGGAATGGCCTTTAGTGTTTTCGGAGTACATAGTAGATAAAATAACGGAGAACTCCTCATCAAACACCTACATTGGAGTATCAATAAAGTACGGTGATATCTCAGGAAATATACCATTCTTTCCTTTAGGGAATCTAACACCAACAGTCTTTGATGATCACTTTGAAAACATATTTTGTAACGTTAAGAAACTATCTGGTGTTTTACGTCTTGAAGTAACACTTGTCTCAATTCCGTGTTGCTACCTTCGATGAAGGTAGCACCTTTCCTTACGGAGCAATGTTACTCCTGTATATACCAAATGTCACTAGTACAGTTCATCATTCTGCTTCAAGTCGTGATACTGATCAGACGTTCTTCTGCGCTCCTTTTGCCTGTACTATTGAGTAAATTGTGACATGGCTGCCAAGTTCTATACATTCAATAACAAACCGGTATTGGTTCTGTTTGATAGTGAAGGAAATCCGTGGTTTAAAGCTAGAGACGTAGCTACTGCTCTAAAGCATGTTAATGGCTGGAGTGCAGTTCGGAAACATGTAGATAGCAGTGATAAATTAACTGTTGGAAGTTTTTCCGACGCTCAAAAACAGGGCGTTGGACCGATTGAGAAAACAACGGTTTTTATAAATGAAGCCGGATTATGTTCTTTGATGTTAAAATCAACTACTCCTGAAGCAAGACTGTTAGTAAGAAGTCTGTTGCCGGAGAAGTTTTACCTTACTTACACAAATATGAAAGATGAAAGTTCACTTTAAATGTAGTTTTTCTTTAAAATCACAAGTTCCCACTGTATGTGTGTGTGTGTGTGTGTGTGAATGAAGGTCACTGGCGCGGGTGACGAAAAGCCCCGTAAACCTGAATGAAGGTCACTGGCGTGGGTGACGAAAAGCCCCGTAAACCTGAATGTGTGATGAAGGGTTTAGTAGATTGAGGCGCCGGGCTAACACCCCGGCTACTCCTTCGAACAACCCGGTGTGAATGAAGGACTTTGTACATTGAGGAGCCTAGCCAACACCCTGGCTACTCATTGGAACAGTCCGTACGGTGGGACTTGTAAAAAAAGTATAAAAGTAAAAATAAAATAAAAAAAATATAAAACGGAGGAGACAACTATTTTGTTTTTGGAAGGTCTCCACGAGTCATGGCGGTGGAGGGGCCATGACTTTACTAAAAATTCTCTGTTTATCTTAGTAAATGTATAGTTTAAAGGTGTTAAAATGAACGGACTTTGTCTTAGTAAATGACCGTCTTCCTCATACACAATGAACGGATTGACAGAGAATACAAAAAAAATATAAAAAGGAGGTAGCATTTTTGTTATGGAGTGGCTACCACAGTGAGAGGCGATGGTCGGGGCCTCTCACCCCAGAGGTTAGGCCTCCAGGGGAAGCTCTGGGTAACCAAAAAGAACGCGCCGACGCTCCTACGGCCTAGCCTAAAGGCTTACCGTGGTGTGGAAACGCGAGCGTTCAAAATTATTTCATTTGGGTTAGAAATAATTTGCCGAGAAATTTAAAACGTTCCAACCAAGTACATCATGGCCCCCGGGGGCACTTTTCAGCGGTCTTGGGTACAATTGGTCAAGTTATTACACCGTCAAAGTACCCCACGGTCCCCGGCAAACAGCATGGACCCATGTAGTGGGGGTATAGCTTTCTTGCCTGTCCATTTCTGCTAGTGTTCTTTCCTTTAAGATAGTAGAGGTTTTCCAAAGTAATCCTGCTATCATAAGTATAAAGTTCCAAATATTCCTCAACGTAGAGTTTTTAAAGCAACTAATTACACCAAAAAGTCACATCTGAACTATAAAATGTGTAATCTCTGTACCTTTTTAACTTTACAAAATACCCTACTGTCTCTTTTTACACATTAGTTTGAATTCACAATCAGCGGGCCATGCGTGTAGATAGGTCTATCCCATAGACCATCTACAAGTGTGATTTTTATTAAAGGGGTGCGGGGTAAAGTAAGACCAAATTAATAGGAGAAATCTAACTCCACCATTACGGTGGGGTTTGAAAGTAATACCATAACATACCATACCATACCCTGCCATTCCTCCCAATACCATATTCTACCCTACTATACCTCCCAACACCCTATCATACCATACCATACAATACAATACCATACCCTACCCTACCATACCTCACCAAAGCCAAAACATCCTATACTAAAGTCACCATATCCTAACACCCCACCCAAATACCATACAATAACATGACATACCATACCCTACCATGCCTCCCAATACCCTACCATGTCATACCATACCATACAATATCAATACCCTACCATAGCTCCCAACACCCACATCATATCAAACCATCAAATCCCATACCATACCATACCCTACCATGTCATCCCAATACCATATTCTACCCCACCATTCCTCCCAATGCCCTATCATACCATACCATACAATACAATACCCTGACCACACCATACCATACCCTACCATACCTCACCAAAACCATAACATCCTATACCAAAGCCACAATACCAATACCCCCACCAAAATCACCATATCCTTACACCCCACCCAAATACTATACAATAACATGACATACCAAACCAATACCCCATCATACCATACAATACCCTACCCTACCATACCTCCCAATACCATATTCTACCCTACCATACCTCCCAATACCCTATCATACCATACCATACACTATCAACACCATACCATACAATACAATACCACACCATACCGTACCATACAATACCCTGCCATACCATAGTAATGTTATAGAAAGGGTACGGGAATTGCTCACCCTTGCTGGTTTTCATACTTTCCTTGGGGTACAAAATGTAACCAAAATACCTTCAGTTTATTTTATTAAAAGAGAGTCCCAATTCCAAACCCATGGAGTGAGGGTATAGTTTTCTTGCGTGTCCATTGTAGTGTTTGTAGTGCATTGTCCTGTTGTAGTGTTTACAAGCCTCTTCTCTCCTTTAAGTTCCTGTTAATAGTACTTTGAGATTTCTAAACAATTAAATGCATAGAAAGTTTCCCAAAGTAATTCTTTAGTAACACTTAATTTACAGGCATACACAACAGCTACAATTATCCACTCATGAAGCTAAAATCCAGTTAATCCCCCCGATGCCTCAAGACAATGTCCCTAAATAACAGCTAAAACCCAGATAAAGCTTGATGCTCCTAAATAACAGGTAAAAGTCAACATACTTTATTAACAATTACTTTTCTTCATAACAGCTAAAAATAGCCAGAGAGTCATTTTAGCGAAAGGGGGTGTATTGACCCCTTCAGTACATTCACGTTAAACAGACAGTCAAAGTATAATTTATTTTGTGTTGGTTTGTCACTAATTTTCTTTGTATGTGAGTTTGTTTCAATTACATATATTTTACAGTAGTATGATTTAAGAGTAGCTGAGATCTTGGATGATGTAGAGAAAACAGTGCTAGAAGGTCGGGGTAAGGCACTGACCCCCTTTAAACTATCAATCAAACACAGTTTACACCAATAAACCAGGCCTTTACTATATTTAACATAAAAACATAAGCTAAAACTAGTACGACAGAGCTTGAGATATGGTCCTGTCCAGTTTTTGTAATGTTTCTTCTTTACAGAGTTTAAATTGTACCGTGGGTTAATAAGTACCAACAAATCTCAAGATATTACATTTTAAAGTATAGCAAGTGTCTTGATACTTACCCATAGTACAGAGTTTAGGTTTTTGTAAGATGTAGTGGGGGTTAACAAGTACATACATACCAAGTTTCATGAGAATCGGTCAAGCCATTCTCAAAGTATTAAGTTTTAAAGTTTTACACCCTCCATCATCCCCTAAACAACCCTTTCCTACCCTCCAACAACATTGCAAGTTAGAGGAGGTTAACAAGTACCAGCATACCAAGTTTCATTAAAATAGGCTCAACGGTTCTTAAGATATTGATTTTTAAAGTATGGCTCCTTCAATTATTTTGATACTTACCCGCAGTACAGGGTTTAGGTTTTTGTAAGATGTAGCGGAGGTTAACAGGTACCCACATACCAAATTTCATTCATATCGGCTGAGCCGTTCTCGAGATATTTAATTTTGAAATTTTGCCCCTTCAATTTTTTAGATGCAACCCGCAACATTTTGGTTAATATTTTTCATTTGGGTAGCTGTCCCTCGCGCGCGCCTACACTACGTAGTAGGCGAAATCTGTTATCAGAATCGCTCTAGGACTTACCGTTTTCGAGATATTAGCGATTTTAGGATAATCAGACTCAAAAAAGAGAAGAAGAAGAAGGAAAAAGAGAGAAGCAGTGGCACGGAGTGGTGAGGGGGAGAGGGGAAGGTGAGGGGAGTAACATAGCATGCAGAAGAAGAATAAATAAACCAGAGGAAGGCTGAGGGGGAGTGGGGAGGGGGGAAGGTGAGGGGAGAGAGGAAGAAGAACACGCAAGTGCTAACAGAAGTGATCAGTAGTACACGCTGTGAGTGAGTGCTAACATGTTTTGTTCTTTTATATATGTTCATTTGTTGGGAAGTGTTGGGTTGGCAACACTGCCCAAGCTTGGTCACGTTAGCGTGACGTAATTTTTGCTTGTTCACGTTAGCGTGACGTAAGTAGCCAACAGGTTTTTTGTTTTCTTAAGTTGGTACAAATGGTATGTAGGTCATGTTTTTTGTTTTGCAATTTTCTTAGGTTGGCTACACGTTTTCTCATATAAAACAATGTTAGCGCTGAATCATAGGGTAGACTACTGATCACTTCTGTTAGCACTTGCGTGTTCTTCTTCCTCTCTCCCCTCACCTTCCCCCCTCCCCACTCCCCCGCAGCCTTCCTCTGGTTTATTTATTCTTCTTCTGCATGCTATGTTACTCCCCTCACCTTCCCCTCTCCCCCTCACCACTCCGTGCCACTGCTTCTCTCTTTTTCCTTCTTCTTCTTCTCTTTTTTGAGTCTGATTATCCTAAAATCGCTAATATCTCGAAAACGGTAAGTCCTAGAGCGATTCTGATAACAGATTTCGCCTACTACGTAGTGTAGGCGCGCGCGAGGGACAGCTACCCAAATGAAAAATATTAACCAAAATGTTGCGGGTTGCATCTAAAAAATTGAAGGGGCAAAATTTCAAAATTAAATATCTCGAGAACGGCTCAGCCGATATGAATGAAATTTGGTATGTGGGTACCTGTTAACCTCCGCTACATCTTACAAAAACCTAAACCCTGTACTGCGGGTAAGTATCAAAATAATTGAAGGAGCCATACTTTAAAAATCAATATCTTAAGAACCGTTGAGCCTATTTTAATGAAACTTGGTATGCTGGTACTTGTTAACCTCCTCTAACTTGCAATGTTGTTGGAGGGTAGGAAAGGGTTGTTTAGGGGATGATGGAGGGTGTAAAACTTTAAAACTTAATACTTTGAGAATGGCTTGACCGATTCTCATGAAACTTGGTATGTATGTAAGTAGGAGTCCCAGGAGGATAGCGCTAACATTGCGCTTATGGGCTTAAAATCTGGCATCTGATTGGTCTAATTAGGTCACATGACCTAATTAAGCCCCACCCCTTTTCCAAGATGGCTGCGCCCATGGTCCCGCCAAAAAGAGGAGGCCATGATGGAAATTATTGCCAACTTAAGAAAATTCCCAGAGTGTTATACATAGTAATAATATATGCATAGTAATTAAATATACATAGTAATTATATATAGAGTGAGTGACTGCGCAGACCTGCGCGTCACGCCTCAGCGCCCGCGCGTCACACCTCAGAGCCCACCCCAGGTAATCAAGACACAGAGTGTGGTGAATAATTAATTTATTGACTTCACTTCACACAGTTCAAGACTTTAAAACTTTATACAGTAAAATTAACAGTTCAAGACTTTAAAACTTTATACACCCAAACTACACAAGTCAAAGCAGAGCTACAAGTTATGATGAAGGTAATAGAGGTAGCAAACAATACTCTAACCAAAAGAACAAGACTAGAGAGTGAGATTAATGGTGTAAGGATATGTTAGCCTGGTAAAACAATTAAATACATGAGAATTAAAACTAACACTTTTAAATAATTTACACTTGAACACAAACATCACTGATCAAAAAATAGTCTTGTGCGGCCGCTCACGACACTTCGACAGAAGGGGCAACACGTCACCCGACGACTGCAGGCCGGGCATAATGTATGCCCACAAGATAGCGCCATTGTCGGTAACGCATCAAGGCAAATATGACACACGACGTACCTCGGCTGTTCTGTGGGTGGTGGCATGCCTCGTGTGATTAAGTTGTCCATCCGCCGGTCGTTGTAAGCGAGGATCCTCTCCATAGTGGCGCGGATATCCTCCCAGACGGCTGGAGCAACCTCTCGCACTTGGTGGTCTGCGGTGTCTTCGAGGACATTCCTCGCCAAAGCCAGCGCCTCGCCCAGCTCTGTTCTCACCGTAGCCAGACGAGCCACCATTACATGAACCTCCGAGGTAGTGTTTGATCCTCTCTGCTGTAAAACCACACAAGGTAAGTATTAATAATACAGTAAGATAGGCCTGTAAAAACACACCAGGTAAGTATTAATAATACAGTAAGATAAGCCTGTAAAAACACACAGTGTAAGCTAAGTCTGTAAAAACACAATACCCTCAGTTATCTTACCATCTCAAACATTCGCCTCCTCAGCCGCATAATGCCTTCCTCTCTATGGCAGACACTGCACGCTGGGGGATCGGCCGCGGGCATCCGCTCCTCACACCGTAAATTCTGAAACATTACAAATTAAATATAACACAAGTTCACAAAACAAAATTAAACCCTGCTCCTCACACCGTAAATTCTGAAACATTACAAATTAAATATAATACAAGTTCACAAAACAAAATTAAACCCTATCCCCGATAGAGATACTTACAACAGGTTCAACTCGTCTAGATGGTGGTCGTGTGGGCGCAGAACTTTCGGCGCGGTTCATACGCTCTTCCAAGGCGGCAATGCGGACCTCTGGTATTGACTGTAAAAACAAACAATCAATTACACAGTAAGATATAATTCAGTAAAAAAAACAACATACAACAAAATATATCAAAAATAAAATTACCGAATGTCTGGAGGCTCTTGAAGCTCTAATCCGTGCCTCAACGGTCGGGTGAAACGCAAACACGTCTTCCTCCTCCTCCTCTCGCTCCTGATAAGAGCATTAAGGTGTAACCAACAGTAGTTTACATATGACATAAAAATAAAAGATAGAAACAAAAAGACATAAACTTTTACCTGTAGACGGAAACCACGCCCGATGCGAGGGTCTCCATCCGGGTATATTCCGCATTCATCCACACCCGCATCTCTAGCATTGGTTAAAACCCGCCTCTGAAAAAAACAAGATAGAATTAACATCACTACTAAAAGCACTACTAAAAGCACGACTAAACAAAAACTATCATTACGGCTAATCGTACTAACCGTTTGATCGGCAAACGGTAAGACAGGAGCTGGCGTATCGGGCCGAATCGTAGCACTTGAACTACAAGCTGCTGCTGCCTCCCTCACCTGTAAATAATTAAAATATTATTAAAACCTAAAAATCAATGAAATATACAAGTCAACTCAACCAAAAGTACGTGGGACCCAAGATGGGTCCCACCTATCTAATAACGATTCTAAAGTAGTTACTTACAATATTATTCTGTGGAGGTTCACTACTCCTGACAGTCATCCAGCAGGGGAGTACTCTTGTAGTGTTTGGTAGAGATTGTGTCTCCCTGGTACGTCTCAGAATGTTAGGCATGGTCCGCCTGATTGGAGACGCAGGCCTCTCCCACTGAAAAAAAATATTAGAGTTTGAGAAAACAATGCCTGAAGTACTAGGTGAACCCCCCTTCCCCACCCCGCCCCAAGGGAGTCCTGATTCGGGACTCCCTTTGAATTATCAATCAAACACAGTTTACATTAACGAACCTGGTCTATATCAATTAATTATGAAATACAAGTTAAAACTTACAGTTCCCAATGCTCGCATGCTAGCCTCTACAAGCTCAGGACTTACACCAAGATCATACTGCAACAGACAAATAAAAATAAAATTTAGACTTACATTTTCTAGCCCGCGAGAGATGGACTCCCTAGCTTCAGGACTCAGACCGGCAATATCGTCCTGTAACAAAATTATTAAAATTACGACAAATAGAAAAAAATCACAAGTGAGCAAAATACAGATAATAACCCAATACTAACCATAAACCTATTTCTGGTCAATAAACTGCCGTCATCGAGGAAGGTCCGTGAGGTCTCGATATAAATCCCAGACTCGCCAGACAATCTTAACATCTGTGTTATTCTTCCGTTATATTCTTCCTAGAATATAGAGAAAAACATGTATAAACAACACTCTTAAAAGATAGATATAATAATAATAAAGCATAAATAAAAAACACACCTGAGTGATAGATCGCAACCCAGATGACCCGCTCGAACCGCTCTGTAAAGAAGACAATAATTGTTAATCCCGTATCAAATTATAAAAAATTACTAAAAAACATTTAAAAGAATTACTTGACAATTCCTACCTGTTGTGACACACGCTGAGATATGTCGCTCAAGGATATGTGAGACCCGCTCAAGGATATGTGAGACCCGCTCTGAAAACAAAAAAAACAAACGCGTTAAATATACTCTCCAAAGGGGAGTGTATCGATACACCCCCCTTTGAACTATCGCTATATATGAGACTACCTATAAATAAAAATAAAAAACTCACTGCACGAATAGATAGCACGTCGAGATCATCCGCAAAAAACATATCTTGACTAAGTGTTTGTTCATCTCGTGAGGTAGTAGCCGGTAGATCCTGAAAACAATTAATAACTAAGTAAACTACTAAATCTATAGTGGGTAAATCTATAGTGAAATTGCAAGAGACTTTGATTACCTGATTATTGGGCGGGATGTTCTCATCCTGGTCGAAACCAATCACCAAGCGAAGACACACGAGAGCTAAAACTTGTAACAACATCACTACTGTTATAAACACTGTAATGTGCATAGTACAATGATACCAGGTCAGAGACCCGTATTTATACGCAAAATCCCTTCCAGCACTGCTTTAATCAACCAACCAATCAGCGCCCGCATATTCTGTGCTCCCCGCCCACAAACTATGTACGCACCGCCCCCACACTGTGCTCCTCTCTCACTTCATGATGAACACTCTGCCTAGCCTAACTCAGCTTTGCCTTCAGCAAATCTGTTTAGATAACCCTAGACTTTTCCAAATTCAAAATTTAGACGTACCATTTTTAATCAAACAATTACTAATATCAGAACACCACAACCATTGCTGGATTTTAAAACAGCATTTTCATTATTTTGAATACAACTTATTAGAGACTTGTTCAGAGTGCTACTGGGTAAGTTTAAAGTAATGAAAGGTAAGCAAATCCTTTATTAGTTATTATTGTTGTTTTATTCTTGTTTTATGTTACAGGGAGACGAGTTGGTAAATCAGAAGAGGTACACGAAGGTGGAGTCGGTAGGTTATTCTCTTGCTGAGCCTCGACCTCCGCTCCAAAGGTGTATTGCCTGCTGGAAGCGAAAGAGAATAAATCCAATCCTCATCCGCTGCTACTGCCTCGACTTTGAGGCAAACGTAACGGAAGAGGCTTGGACTGCGAAGGTCCTCAGATCCATTGAAGATTACTACGACTAGGTGAGTACAATTACATCAAAAGCGTTTTACTGTAAAAACCCGTTTTTTAATCCACCTGTCGTTATGCGGGCTAGCGCCGGGTTCCTAGAGTCGGTTAGGTAGTCTCCACTTAGTCGCGATGGTTGAAGTTTATAGTCTGTGCGAGTCGTGTGAGAAATTGTGCTCGTGCACGATGTTGGTAATTTTTGAGGGTCGGGGGTGGGATTTGTGCTGCCGGTGTATTTACTTGGACCCGGAGGATTACAACACCCAACCGCCTCCGGAACCGTGCGAGCACGAGGATTACTGTAAGTTGAAAACCGTCACGGTAAAATGGCTAATGTAGTTTTTACGTAACCCGCATGAGCTATGCTTGACTTAACACCCCCGGTAGTTTTACTGGCAAAACGGCCAGTCTTCACCATGTCATCACACTGCGCGGACTTCACGTTAATGTGCTCCTCTTTTGAGCCGTTTTGGAGGTACGGGTGGTGCGATGACGAGCACTGCGTGGAAGTGACGCCACATTTAAAAGTGTGGTATCACTATCCACGCAACTCCATCCTTCAGGTCCAGCTCCGCTACTCGTGGAAGCTGGACTACCGCTGTTTGGATTGTGATTGTGTGTTCTCCACCGGTTGGATGGATTTCTCTTTATGAGGTATGTAACACTATGTTTTTTAATCACTGCCCCAACCAACGCAGTGATTCGTGACAGCCAATCCATTAAAAATGCTGCCTCCGATTTTTATATTTTTTTGTTCTCTGTTTATTCCGTTAGGCTATTTACTGAGACTGTGTCCGTTCATTTTAGCCTAGAAAATAGACAGAGAATTTTTACTTTTTATATTTTTTTTGTTGCGCTTTTCCATCCGTTTTTCCCTGACAGTCGGAGGAAAGCACAATGCTTTATAGGGTTTAACCAGACCTCCCCACATCCCTGGAATTACGGGTTTTACGCCGACCTGTTAGATGAGCGACTGCCGGGCCTTATTTTTATTAGGCCCCACTCGAAAATATTTCTCGAGCGTAGTACTTTGCGGACTTTAAAGCGCAGTTTTCATTTTTATTTCCATGTACAATACAATCTACAAGTTCATAACTATCGCTACTATTTACAATATTTATTTCTTTAACATTAGGGTGAAATTCCCGAAGGAATTGAGCCTTTTCCAAACCTTTTGTATAAATAGTTTCAAAAGGTTTACAGAGTGAGCATAAAAGCTCTTCGCTGTAATGTACCTCACCTTCATTCCATTTTATGTGGTGATAATGACGAGTCAGCCAGCGAGCTGTTCTCTGCATTTTACTATTCAACAAATTAAAACAGTATGGAGGTCGGAACACAATCTGTGTTCTATACGACCTCCCAACTATAGCAAATTCTTTAATAATAAATCTATTAGAATTGTCTTTAAACGCGTGAAACTCCACTATTGCTTCCATAATAAAATTTCCTGATAAAGTCGCTCGGCTATGTGAGGTGGCAATTGATCTGTACAGGTTTCAGCACCGGTTGAAACCTGATTAAAAAAAACTTGTATAATATCCTCAATATAAAATAATTGCAAAACCTCGCGACCGATTAAAGGAATATTTTTCACAAGTTGATCCCATTCATTAAAGTTTAGTGCTAAGGAGTGTACTCCATCAGAGACACAGACGTACTGATGTCCAAAAATATGTGTCAGTTTAATATTAGCTCCAGACTCTATAGATATTAAACACTGATTTTTACTCAAGAGAGCTAACGTCACTTCGTTAAACCTGTCAATTAGCTGGCAAAACGAGTCGTAACTCCAAAATACAATACCTTTTCTCCCTTTAATTAATACACCCAGACTATTGTCCCTGTTTTTAAAAATACCCGATACTACGCACTTGGTGAGCTCAGGGTCCAAGAAATGGACTGACTTTAAAAATACACCAGTCATTAAATCTATAGGTTCTTTACCTTTGGGAATGACTATAAATTCTTCCATAGTTTCAGTCAGATTCCTCTGAATTTTCATAATCACTGTAGTTTAATTCTGTACGCCATTTAACTATAATGCTATCAGCCCCCGTGGGCAATTGAAATTTTTCCTCGACGCTATTAAATTTATAACTGTCTAAAATATCCTTTTTAATTAAAACTCCTTCTTTGTAATATTCAATTTTAATCCAACCAAAATAATTCATGTTTACTCGCTGAACGCTAACTACAGACTGATTAGATATCTATTTTATTTATATAAATGTACTTTTTTACCCCTTCCCCACCCCGCCCCAAGGGGGGTCAGTCGACTGACCCCCCTTTGTACATACATTCCAAGTGTCTGACCCTGAGGGTCCACTTTTTAAAAATTACATTGGAGATTTTCTCTTGTGTCAGTTTAATACGTCTTAAAAATCTGGTTCTGTCCCTTGCTAACTGTTCCCAATCTGATTTCCTGTCTTCTTCTGTGGGTAGAATGTATATTTTTGTAACTACCGGGTCGGAGAAACTAACTCGAGATTTTCCTGACATCTCCCGTGATTGGTGTGTATGTGTAGTGACAGTCGTGGATTATGAGGCAGTATGCCCAAGTATTAGCTGGAATTACTGTTTTAGCTTGAATCTCAAGCCTTACATCTACGGGGCCAGTCTTAATAGTATCGTCCTGCTTTGAACAATCAATTACGTACAGAGGGCATTTTGTTTTAAAATCATCAAAGTTTAATATCGGTGACCCGATTCGTCCGTAATACGAATTTTGGAATGTAGCATACATGTCATAGAACAAGGCTGTGTTCCCACGAATATTATCATAAGGATAAAAGTTTGAATTTAAATAAAGCTTTACATCAGTTATTTCGCAGGCATCAAATAGTGACATATCTTTTGTTAAATCATTCTTTCTGTCTGTCTGAAAGGCGAGAACAACATACCGGGGTTTTTCTGTTTGGTTAGATGTTTTTAGTGTCCAAGATAATGTGTCTGTTCTTGGTAGGTTCGGGTATTCAATCATGTCCCACTGACGGAAGGGAACATGTATTGCGGGGTCTTTCTCAATAAACTTGTACAATTTTAGTTTACAGGCGTCGTTGACTGTAATATGAGGTATACGCCAGTAGATTTTGTCAATTGTTAATGTTAAAGTACCAGCCTCTGTAGTTTTTACAGCGTTAATATCCGAAGCCGAGCGTAAAAATATTAATTCTTGTTTGACGTTTACTAAAACCTTTCTATAATCTTCGGCAGACCCTAACCAGAGTTTTAGCGGGATCGAATATATAAAATCTGTCACCTGTTCAGATACCCCGGGGCTTTTCCAACACGCGTTTTTCAATATATTTGTTTCTTCCGAGCGAATGGATAAAATATTTTTTAAAGTAGTACTAATGCCGACATTTCTCGTCCTATCAATTTCCTTGCCACAAATCTCGTAGCGGATTTCTTCAAACATAAAAGCCACTGCGTTATTTACAAAGGATACATTCAGAGCAGTATCGTTCGCTTTTTTAGCGCTAACTTTACCGTGAATCACAATAAAGCTTTCAAAAGGCGCAGTTATAATGTCCTGTTGTAATATCGGTATTCTTATTTCATCATTATTATTATAAGTTGTATTAGCGTATGGTAGATGAGCATGGAATTCCATTCCTGTTATCAAATCATCGTAATTAGCGTGATTGTCAATTTCTAAAAGAGCCATTTTTTACAACTTTAAAACCGAGGGAACGGAGAAACTTTATATTCTTACAAGTTAACACCTTTGCTTTCTGAAGACTACTGGCTTGTTGAACTGTTGGGCTGGAATTAAATAGTAGCCCCATTGCTTTGCCTTAGATGTAATCTAACCGAGATTCTTTCTCCACGAAAATTAACAAGATTTCCGTCTTGATCTTTGAGAGAGATTGTTAAGGTATTGATCCTTTGACTTATTACCGGTAAATAAACCACGTTTCTCGGGAGCTCAACTATTTTATAGCCCGGTGGTTCGGCCGGGTAGAATTCGTGTATCACATGACCCTCAACTCCATTTAGGTACGACCCGCGTGTGATATTACATTCTACCCGTATAGAATTAACTTTAATTATATCTACAGGCAGTTCGGAAACATGTTGTTTATTAGCCTCGTATATTTGTTTTTTGTAACCCAAGAGTGTTCCCAATGAATGTTCTTTAGTAAAATCAATTTTTTGAGAACAACATATCGTAGCCTTTAAAGTGTTGTTATTTGGTTTTAATGTAAACTTGGTTTCTTTTGGCAGTTGAGATTGTATATATGTCTGTATATCTTCAATCTCGTAAGATCCTTCAGGGATTGTAATGCTGTTATTTTCACCGTAGTAAAACTTATCATTATTGTCTTTTTCAATGTTTGGAATAGAATTATAAGTTGTCAGTTCAATTAAACCTAGCTCCCATTCACCCTTGCTAACATCTATGGGAAATGCTAGCTCGTGGGATAGTATACTAGTTGTTCCCGTGAGGCAGAACATTACTGCAGAGAAAATGTAAGCACAAATGACCACACACCACTGTATCAAAATTCTGTTGTCTCTCGTAATTATAGTAGAGTTCACATCCCGCCAAATATCGTGTTATTTCTGGTGGTGGCCTTAAATTGCCAAAACTGTCATAATAATAGGCTTTCTTATTAATCTTCCTGTAACATACCCAGTGCGTGCCTGAGCCGGTTGTACTGTCCAAGTTAACTATAGCAGATTCACACTTTCTCGAGCGTTTTGGTAAACTATCCCTCATGTAAACTCCTCTAAAGTTTGGAATTTTTAATAATCTCGCGTATTTGATTATATCGTAATTTGTCAGTGGTTTTATTGGTATCGAGATGCTTTTTTTTTCGTTTGCCTTTTCTTCCTCTTGCCGGCCCCTTGCTTTTTATAGGGTCTAAGATATAAACCTCTACCTTTAGGACGTTTAGTGGGTCGTTTCTTTTTACGACCTCCCCCCAATTTAGTCTTGGCCTTCATTGCTGTAGTGACTAACCAGGATGCTGCTTTTTCGCCCAAAGATGCGTCTGATGCTTTAAACCTCTGCCAAGCGCGCTCTGCCAACTCTTTGTCAGCTTGCCTTCGCCGCTCGTTGTCGGAGTACCGCGAGTATGCTATATCGTGTTGTTTACAAGCTTCGTCTAGCCCGTTTATTCCTTTGTCACCTCTAGCTAATCTCTCTTTTAATTTCGTGCCGGGCCCGCAATACCGATATGGTTTTAAGGTTGGTGTTCTTAAATGTAATTCGATAGGTAGGAGGTCTATAGCCTTATTAATAACAGATGAAACAATACCTCCGCCTCGCACAACCGCTTGCTTACATCTGAGAGGTTTCCTTCTTGTGTTAGCCATTTTATTGTAAATATTTAATCACTTCGTAAAGTTTAGTTAATAGAGTCTCGCGTATACACGGTATTTTTAAAGCTTCAAACACGTCAGGCAACGTGCGAGATACCGAGTTAGTAAAATCGCTGTACTCCAAGACCCCACTGTCAGTTATAAAGTAAATCATCCCGTTTATATACCTAAAAGCACCGTGACTGTGGGCAGGGATACCGTAAAGCGTAGACGAGACCATTCCCATAAATGTACCAGTAAAGTCGCACTCGTTAATTTCAATCAGATACCAATCATCAATAATCATGTAGCTCTTTCCCGTGTTAGTTGCAAAGGCCGCGTTTACTTTATGTACCATTCTACCAGCTATGTTATTGACATTATACACTGTAATCAAGGACAGTGAAGGGTATCTGAATAAAAATACATCATTGCCAAAAAAAAGAGCAATTTCCCCGTTAGGCCTCTGGTAAATGGCAGATATTTCAGTAAAGTTTTGCGGTAAAAATTTAAGCCAGTGTGATATTCTTCTTGGCCGTGTTAAGTCCTCAGGAATTCTCTCTGTAGGATTTAAACTAATAATCCATACATAGTCTCTAAAGAAAGCAAATATCCTTTTGTTTACAATAACAAACATATCAATCTGATCTTTTAATTCGCAAATATCGCGTTTTTCAAATATCTCGGGTGGTGTCTCAGGTGCTGTACTGCTTGGTGTGGTAGTGGTTGTTGTTGTAGTTGTTGTGGATGTTGTTGTATTCATTTTTGGAATGGTTGCAAATGTCTTAGTGGGCCTACCGTACAGAAACTCCATAGCGAGTCTGTCATCATTGCCAAGCTCGTATTCGTTAAAGTCAACAATCCCTGTAGGGTCCCTGTTGAAAGGGAACATTACTGATTTATCATCACCTGAATGATCCAAACCAAGGGCATGTCCAATTTCATGAATCAATGTTAAATAAAATGAAATTTTTCCATTTCGTGGTAAATTCATAGTAAAATCCCAGTTTTCTTCCGAATCAAAGTGTATGTCCGTTTGGTTATAGCCGATATGAGGTAAATACCCGTGAGCCAAAACTAAGCCTGGACCATCAAAATCATAGGGACAATTGTCCTGTCTCGAGTAGAATACATGTTTTCTAGATGTTGAAAATGATATGATTATTGTGGGATTATTTATGTTTTTTTTAAATGTTAAATTCGCGTGTTTAGCCCATACGTCAAAAGCTTTCTGTATCAGGTCGGGGTGTTGAGAAGGGCCGTATTGATACCAGGTTATTTCTGTAGTGTTCCACTTTCTATTGGGTAAAGCTGAGAATGGTAATATATTGTCGCGATGGCCGCATCTAGGCGTTCCCATGAGGGCTAATGTATCGTTATCAAACACTCCCGTTGGTTCAAGACGAAAGTACTCTTGAAATTGTCTTACTGCAGAAGTAATGTTTTGTGTCAAAGCGTTTTTCTCCAAATACCCGTAATAAGTTAGAAAATCTACCGACTTGTTGCACGAGGCAAGAGGTAGAAAAATCAATAAAACAACCCGCATGTTGAGTGGATCGGTGTAGACTAATTAGTGTTTGCCAGTTAATGTGTTTTTAAACCGGATCCCGTCCTCAGGAAACTGGGGAAAGGGTCCGTGTCTATAATTTCTTCTTCATCATCATCATCTTTATTACGGAATTGTCGTGTATTTTCGTCTAAAAAGTATTTATTAATAACATTTAATCTTACCCACGTGTCCTTGTCTGTCTGTATTGGAGCTCCTAAGGTATTGTAAATGTCAAATAAAACTTTACTCAATAGTCTTACAATATAATTTAAGTTTAATACGTCTTGAAAATCTGTAGGATCCGCGCAATTTTTTATTTGTTTTGACTGACAATCATAAAAAGTGTTATCTACCAGCATTAATGATTTTTTTAACATCCTTAAGTTTACAGCGTCATATTCTTGTTCACCGTCTCGCACGTCTCTTAGTATTTTGTTTCCTAAGATATAATGTTCTCCTGTAAAAGGAATACATTTGTAGTCTACGTAAAATTTTGTGGCAGCATCATCAGAATTTTGTGGTGATTTTACATGTCGAATAACACATTTATTAGCGTCAAAATACTCTTTTTTTTCATCTAAAATTAAGGTATTGTCACACATAAATCTTTTAGTCACCGCGTCGTTATCCTCTGCAGGTCTTTTTAAATTACATAATCGCTTATTTTGTATATCGTAATCACCGTCGGGCGTTAAATTGAAACCCTCTCCCTTGGGACCTTTGACGGCCTCACCTCGGGATTTTCGGCTACTACGTCCAAACTTGTCAATAGTCATTATAATAATGCCTTAAACCTGCTGTTCCCCGATCCTTTTATGTAACCAGCCTCTCTCAGTTCCTCCACGATACTTAGTATTTCATTGCTATGGACTCTGTTTCCAGTCTCTGTTGACATGGCAATGTGTCGTAATCTGTCCACCAATTCATTGGCGTCATCCCAATGTATAATGTCACGAGATCGTGCATTCTTCCACGCTAAACCTTTGCCCGCTTTAACCGGGAATAGGTCTTTAATAATTCTTCTGTACTTTAGATTTTTGTCCCTTCTAATTACATTGTGGAATTTGTATCCTTTCTTGTGTGCGTTGGTGGCAACAATAATACTCTTATAGGTCTTTAGGTCTTCTTCGTTGTATATTTCCTCGTCAGGGGTTCTTTTAAATATTAGCTCATACAAGCCTTCGCTTGGACTATACCTTGTGTTGTTTATTAGTATAGTTCCATCGTTGTCAAAGTCTAACACCTTATCTCCCATCATTAAAGTACTGCCTTCGTATCTAGGGCCATAGTCATGATCAATTACTCGGACCTTACCGCTAGCATCCTTTAAAAGCATTGTCATATATCTCACCGTAATGGGGTTACTAAACTGACTTTCAATATATCGCGACGCTGTTTCCAGTCCCGAAGGAGTCGATACAATTTGTTTTAACCCACTGCTTTCAGGCGTAGATACACTCTGCGGTATAAATTCAGCTTCATCATCTGTCGTACTATAGTCCATTGGCTCTTCTTTAAAGGTTTCAGGTTCTGTTTTTATGTCTGCTGTGTTTGTTTTTCTAAGTTCTTGAATAATTGGTTTATACTGCTTCTCAAGCAAAATATCACTTTCCTCGGATCCTTCCTTAAACATTTTATACTTTCTCTTAATAGCATTACGCAGCTCTATGAGCCGGTTTGTCAGTTGCTGTTTACTGTTTCGCTTCATAGTCGCAAATGATATATTTAAACCAACACGTTTAAATTTAAGGCATTTCGACTTGCCTGAAAAACAAGGCACGCATTTTGCATCTTTTCATGTAACGCGTAACATCTAGAAGCGAAATACCGGCGCTCAAGTCTAATCCTTTATAATACCTAGCTTCCTCCCTTACAAGACTGTGTCTCGGTATTATATAACGATTTGTGTAACTTTTAAAAACAAAGGCTCGCTTTACATTGTCCCTCCATTGTGAGACATGTGTTACTATGTACTTGTCGTTCTCAATGGTTTTTTGCATATATTTTCTCAACATTCTCAATGGTTTGTCATGATGTCTGTTGTACATTAAATACGAGTTAAGAAGCCAAAATTCGCACGGGTTGGTTCCAGTAAATTTTTTCCACTGTTCAAATAATGTTTGATTTGTCACTCTATATACACCGTTTTTTAAACTAATACCAAATCTCTCACACTGTGAGGCCACTGTGGGCAGGGCTGCTCTTAAAAACTCTGTAGTATATAATCCTTGGCAGTAGTTATTTACAGCAGCAAAAGGTTTACCCCTCGGCCCTTTGGGAGTATCGTCAGGAATTGGCCCCCAGGCTGTATTATAACTAATGTCAATATAACATTTGAGGGATAAAGCCATTTTATAAATTTTGACAGGGGACCTGATGGGTATAGTTCTCTCTGTCAAAACTATACATCTGGCCGCGTGAGGTATTTTGCAACCATACTCTAACATTTTTAAAACAATCTGAGAAAAATTAATACTACCATGCAGGTTTCTTAAAGGCAATACTTTACCAAATATATCCGGAAAGGGTCTAAATCTAGATATTAAATTTTGGGGGTCTCTCACTGTTGAATTTCTCATATCTTCATGATAAATCACTAGTTCTAAGGGTACACTCTGTTCTTCACACTTTTGTAAAAAGTTTAACCAAGTATCTCTATTATAAGTTCTCTCACTCGCAGATATCATTAATAAAACTACAGGTGGTAGCCTCGCAGTGCTTGGAGGTTTTTTATGTCTCCAGCATCTGTTATTGAAGGGATGGCCGTGTTTACCCTTTCTACTGCAATAATTACTACAGAATTTATTTTTGTCCTTGTAATAAAAAGAACACAGGTTAGACCTTACGTTATGAAGTTTCTTATCAAATCCCCTTAAATCATTATAATAGTAGATGCGTACCATTATACCTCTGCTATAAAAGTGTCCATTCCCACTCTGTACCTTCCCTTAAATGGATCTAGAGTCTTGTCAATAACTAGAAATCCAAAATTGTCACGCCACGCCTGAGCGCATATTTCTCTAAATTTTTCAAATGACATGTCTGTGGTGATATGATCGTTGTATACATGTCTTAGGTTCATTTCGTCTTGTTTGAATAAAATAACAAAGTTACAATTGTCCCTCACCAGCTGCTTGGGAATAGCACTATATGTCTGTCCCAGATAGAATGAATCTAAATTGTTGTGTCTCCCCATAGTAAAAAAGTTGCGTATATTATTATGTTTTTCTGCCGATATATCATCAAAAATCATTATAGAGTTTGGTTTAGCTTGATTTGGGTGTATAACTAAACTATTATCGTCAAATTCATGATACCCAACCTCTTTAGGCATAACCTGTTTAAGTAATTTGTATTTAGGCTGATAGAGGGATTTTGAAAATATATAGATATTCTCAAATCTTAGACCGTTTGGGTCAAATAATAAATTAAATAAAACATTGGTCTTCCCACAGGAACTCGGCCCCGCGATTATACAACGTATTGAATCTGGCAGTAAAGCGCCATGTTTGTTCTGTTTAACCATTCCGGCCCCCGAGAAATAATTGTCAAAGTTTTTTACAGAGAACTTGACTTTCTGCTTAATAACCCGCATTGTGACTGGTTACATACTACTAATTGCTCTGCTTTTTAAGTAATCACTTCACGGTAGAGTGACATGCGGGCTTTTATGCGGGTTTCACATGAAACTTTTTCCCATTTAGCGGCACACGTGCAGGATTTACGCTTTGTTGGACATTAGTGCGATGACCCAGGAGTTAGTGCATTCACCTTTATCCAAGAATTATGAGAAGAAGGAAAACCAGACCATTTAACAAGTGCTAAATTACCCTTCCGCTTTAAGATTTTTTCAATCAAGTAAACATTACCTGTTTTTGACTTGCTAAGTTCTTCAGCGTAAAACCCTCCTTTAAGTATCTCTCCTCTGTTGTCTTGTAATATGTATGTTGCTGGTCTTGTTGGTTTAATCGCGTATACTGTAAACGTCTCATTTGACCAATTTTGTAAATAGCTTTTTTTGAACACTCGCTTGGTTTTACTGATTCTAACAATGTCGCCTACCTTAAATTTGTGTTTAAGATTTTTTGCGTTGCCAACTCTATTTATTCTATTCAGAATATCTTGAAAGTGCTTTTTTTTGACATCCCGTGGTTTCATACCTATAGTCTTGTGCTTTGTATTGTTGTAAGAATTTAAAATTTTTGGTAAAATACTTAACCATTCGTAACTTCCACGGGCAGTAAATAACTTGTACATTTTTGTCTTGATAGTTCTGTTTAATCTTTCCACTATACTAGCTTTAAGTTCGGAAAATGTATGATAATGGTTGATTTTGTATTTTTTCATTAAAGCATTTACGTGTTTATTGAAAAAGTCTGTTCCCTGATCTGTTTGGAAATGCGTCATTTTATATTTAGCTAAAATAGGAGCGAGTGCCTTTGCCACTTCTGGCCCTGACTTGTTTTTTAACGGAACGGCAAAAGCTAGTTTGGATAAACAGTTAATCATTGTCAATATGTACTTGAACCCTTTATTGACTCTGGAATAAGGCTTCATTTCAACTAGGTCAGCCTGGTATAGTCCGGGAAGAGTAACTTTACGCCTGGGATAATTTCTCCTGGCAGGCCGGTGTAGTTCGTTAGCTATAGCGTCCATTGTCAAAATAACTTATTTATTCGGTAAACATTAGTTTTATACCAGTGTCTGTTTGAATGGGGTTTGAGACCATTCGTGCATGAGCACCCAGGTTCAACCTTTATTTCGTGCGTGAGCCAATCCAGGTTATTACTGGTTGACGCCCAGTACAAAATAAAAGTCCTCTCCCTTTGAACAGACAAGTGGGAAGAGTTTTTTATTTGCTTTATATTTATTTGCTTTTTTTTTGCCCACCGGATTGTTTTAAGGAGTAGCCTGGGTATTAGCCAGGCTTCTCAATGTACAAATCCTTCATTCACCCGAGGTCGGTTCGATTGAGTAGTCTGGTGTTGGCCAGACGCCTCTAATCTACTGGACCCCTCATTCACACATGAGCTATTCAAAGGAGCAGTCAAGCGATTAACTTGACTGTTCAATCTACTAGGCTCCCTTTCAGGTTTACGGGGTTTTTAGTCACCCACGCCAGTGACCTTAATTCACACACACACATTCATACAGTGGGACTTAGGCATTATCTAACACATGTTCAACAATATTTACAAAGTTATGTGAGGTGAGGATGTTATTATGAGCAGAATCAAAGTGCATGCCATAACTCCTCATCAACTCTTTAGCTTTATTTACAACATTTATCCCGTTAGGGACAGATGATTTTACAAAGCAAGGTACAAAACCTTCCTCCTTTGCTTTATTTAAAGCCTTGTGAAAACTCACTTTTTGAGTACGGATACACTTGTATTCGCAGACTCCGTACAACTGCAACATTGTGTCTTTAATAAGAATACACAATACGTGGCTAAGGTCTTCCTCTTTAGGAAAAACTGCCAGTTTAGGTGCTTGGTCAGTTAACATTTTATTTATAGATTCTTTTTTCTTTTTCCAGTTGTTTGTTAATTTCCAGTGATTTTGTAAGTGATTTTAACAACTGATTATTCTCCTGTTTGATTTTATACATTCCATATTTTCTTATGGAAGGCAAGACTTCACTTGTAACCCATCTTTTGAATGCTTTAGCTTCTGGTTTCAAGGAGCGAAAAATAAGAGAATACAAACCAGATTCATTGATGAAGTTAGACTGATCTTGAAAGTTAAAGGGGGGTTTATCGATAGACCCCCCTTCGCTTATTATGTTTAAAGCGTTACACTTGTCTTCCTCATCTACATTTATCCGCAACGCCTGTTTCGTATTTTGATAGCCCAAAATTTTAGCAACATCTTTTGCTTTAAACCAAGGATCATCACTGCTGTCAAACAGGACAGCAACGTCCTGGTCATTAAATATATAAGAGGTTAAGTGAGACATTTTTATTTGTATCGCTGGAAGCTCTTACCTGTGCAGCTGCAAGGGGCAGAGTGAAGTTAACTCTTGAGAATAAAAAGCGCTAAAAAGTCTCGACCAATCACGGCACAGAACGCTAATTACAACCAATAGAATGCATTTTTATTACAACCAATTACAGAGCAGTATTTTAACAGGTTACAACTAGTTTTCAGGTTTTTTAAATTTAATTAACACGTGGTGCACGTGTTCTTTATTAAATTCATCATAAATTGTAAGGTCAATGCATGGGCGATCTTCCGGTTCGCCCCACTCGTCATTTAACACAAATGAGTCAGTCAGACATCCTAGTTTTTTTGCACCGCTGTCAAAATAAATGTTATATTCTAATTCATCGTACTTGGAAAATTTAGCTACTTTTTTCATAACCCTTTCTTTAGAGAATCCGCTATTTAGCATCGCCTTACCACTCAAAAATTCAACTTCTATCCTGTCAAAGTCTGCATTTGATAACAATTTTAATGGTTTTCCTTCAAATTTTATTTTTCGTACAGGTCTTCCGTCACAAAATATATTTATAAAAATCCAACCAACATTTTGTTCCCAATCCTCCTCCTCACACATTGTACAGCAAACTGACACACGTCTGATCGCAACGAAAGCTGGATATTATATGTACAAAGGGGGGTCAGTCGACTGACCCCCCTTGGGGTGGGGTGGGGGTTACTCCAATCTTTGACTCTTTTGATATCCGTAAGGTAAAGTTTCATACTCGCTCTCGAGCCTCCTTTTTGGTCCTGTAATTTTAAACTTTTTAATTTCACTCACTGTTACTATATTTTTGTCTTTAGTTCTCCTGATTCTATTCTCTTCAATTTCTAGTATCTCTTTTGTTTCACTGAGGACCATCTTTTTTAGAGCTTCAAAGTTTAAAGTTTCGGAGGTTTTCATATTTAATGTTAGACCCTTGATTTTACAAACTGATTCTAACTTTTGCTTCTTGGTTGACCAGACAAGGTAAGCGTAGGTCTTTGGTCCCCCAGAAACAAACTCTACAATATAAGAGCCGGGCCCGTACTCGCTTGCCAATTCGTCCGTCATTTCCCCGAGGTAATCCCCCGTAGGGACTCTGTACAAACCACCACGGTATACGTACAGGGTCGAGTCGGTATCATAATAAATTACTTGGCCTCCTAAAGCATCTAGATGTTCATACAACTTTAATCTAGCCTGGGCTGTAGTGTAGGCCGCAATCACAACATTTACATTTCTCAAAGGTTCCCCAACCTCTTCGAGATACTCCCAACTAACAACCACTACCGTCTCATTAATTATCTGAATCCTGTTGACTTTTACTTCTGGGTTTGTCATCATTTCAAAGAGTGTTTTGGGATCTCTAACAATCATTGCCTTAGTTTGGTTCTCCCTCTGTCCGAATTTTCCCCAAAATGAATTTAACATTAATTTTGCCAATTGCCTCAAACCCCCGTTTTTAGCAATTTTATCTTTGTCTAATTTAATTCCCTCGTGTTGGAAATAGTCTGAAATGTACTTTTCTTTATCATGTTCAGTCTTACACCAAGAGGGATAGCCTGAGGCTTCCTGCTTGATTTTTAAAAATTGATTTATAAAATTTGTAAACAAACCTCCATTTTCATAAGTGGCTACCTCGTACTCCCACAACTCGTACATGTCCAGCACAACGTAACCTTTCTCTATAGCTTTTCTAATTTCATCCATGGTCCATGTTCCTACCATTGCCCTTTCCTCACTCTCATGTTCACAATCTTCTTGGTTTAATGTTTCCCCACAAGTTTTACACAAAACAAACATTAATTTATTATTCATTTTAGCGGGGAGTACGGGGTGGTAGAGATCTCGAGGTGGCAGAATCTTACATTTTAACAAACCATCTACCTGCATACCTCTCTGCCTGCACTCCCTATCTCCCACATAGATTGTAGGGTGGCCCAAAGGATATTTTCCATATTTATTTACATATGGGTAGAGGGAACATACATCAACATACTGGATTGTTTCTCCCTCTTTACATTTATGATATGTTTTTGTATTGCCCGTTCTGCCTCCAAAGAACGCTTGCCTAGGGTCAAGGGGAAGATTGTTGAGAATCGGAAGGTTATTTAAATGTTTAAGTTTGTTATCTTTTTTTAATGCTCTAAATTCACACTCCCACATTTCTATAGTTTCGTAGTCACTCATTTTTTCCATTTTTTTCAAAGTTCTTTCATACCTTAAGTCGAGTGAATCAGAGGTATCCTCCTTCAGAGGAGCCTCTCTGTTATAAGGAAAACATTTCGGGCACCCGTGCCAGTAACACCCGTGAAACTCGTAAATTCTCTCACCGTCAAACCCATCTACTTTCATTCCATTAATTTTAACTTCTTTACCCCGGCCCGCATGTTGAATCTTTACTCCGTGTTTCTCCTCTTCCCAGCTTAGCCATTGTAAAACAACGGCTGACTGATTGTCAGTCAGTCTGTACCCGTTTTTAGGAATCAAACCTATTGTGTTTGGTTTTAGAAAGTTACGCCGAAAAGCTAAGTTACAGGCGCTGGCAATAGTTACAGCCTCGAGGAAAGGATCTACGTTACATTGTTCAAGAAGCAAGGCTCTAAATTTTATACACGCTTGAGCTAGGATTTCCACGTCAGAGATACAATACTCCAAGATTTCCTTTTTAAAATCAAACACGTAGTTACTCGCCACTTGCTCGTCGTACCAAATCTCGAAAGCTTCGTGAGGTTTCTCAAACATTGATTCCGGGCAGTAATACTTTTTGTCGGGTATCGGGCCTACATAATTTTGATTTGCCACAGTGTTAAAAAGATGCGGGAAATAACCTTTCTTTTTCTCGGGAGGCAGATCAAAAGCCTTAGTAAGTGCAGCGAGGGACATGGGAAAATAACTAAGTGAGTCAACAAATCTCAAATTGTCCAGTTCCATAAGAATGATTTTAGTTCCCCTCATTACCAGCTCCGGCGTGAATTTTGTTTCTTCCATGACGTACTTTAACAAAAACTGAAAATCAAATCCTTGCCCGTTGTGAGCAATCACACAAACATCTTTAAACTGTTTTCTAACACTCATTACATAGTCTATAAAATCTTTAACCGGGTCAGAGTTGAAGACTCTTGTACGGTTGTTACACATCGTACAAATTTTACCATCGATACACTGATTGCAAAACTGCTGGGAAACACACAAGTTTACTTTATGTACTTTTTTATCTGGATCTGAGGGGAGTGACTCGTCCTGCCTTGTTTCAAAGTCAAAGAAAATAAACAGGAAGTCTTTAGATTTAGGTTTTCCTTTATTGGGTTGCATGTAGCATTTATGATTGGGATCTTTGAACGCTTCACAAGGTTTACAATAAACTTCTCCGCATACGTGAGCTGTCTTACGTTTTTCTGCATAAATAATT
This sequence comes from Allygus modestus, assembly GCA_963675035.1. Taxonomy (NCBI): domain Eukaryota; kingdom Metazoa; phylum Arthropoda; class Insecta; order Hemiptera; family Cicadellidae; genus Allygus; species Allygus modestus. The sequence goes on from OY776116.1 coordinate 79,479,582, forward strand.
TTGTTACAGTCAAGACACTTTTTTATTGTTTTACATTTGTCAACCTGATGGGCAATAAAACAGTGCTGGTTTCTCAAAGTCATGTTACAGTCCGGGCAAATTATTCCCCCATGTTCAAGTTTACAGGGTGGAGAGATAGTTTGGCATTGAGGACAAATATTAGTACATCTGTGCTCAGCTTTGTGATCATAGGGGACATGACATGCTTCGCAAAAGTAGTTGCAGACAAACGCAGCGGTCAAACTGTTGATTACATTATAGTGCCGATTGTGAAAGAGCAGATTTATTTTAAATTTAGGATTTTCAACACGGCCTTCAAAGTAGACATCTCGGCCTTTTCTATCATAATTATAAACTGTGATTTTGTAATCTTTTAACAAGTCCTGAATTTTTTCCAATTCGGGGATTCCTGCACCTTCCTCAGAGATCTCTACCCTAGCCCGCCGAATAAGTTCCTTGGCCCTGAAAGTTTGTCTTTTACCCTTGTCTTCACGTATTGCTTTATACTGAGGATCATTAGTCACTTTAGCCATAGCTACTACCAAAGCCCGAGGGAGACATAAATTGTCTTTATTATTAATCACTACAATTCCCTTCCTGGCTTTACACTCTTCGACAAAGGTGTTGTAAAGTCCAGGTCGTACCCTCCCGGAACCCACAGGGAGATTAACTCGGGTACATTCCACTTTAAATGTGTCGGTAGATTTAATAGTTTCGGAATTTGATTGAACAATTCCCCCGAAAATTTGCCAAAGGATATCTTCATTAATTTCACCTGCGGGCCGAAAAGCAATATACCCGGGCTCTGTACTTTTTAAGTTTAGAGATTGTAGTGTAAATCCGAGCTGATCATTTTCATAGGCTTGGCCCTTCATCTCATTTACAATTTTGGCAAAACCTTGTCTGAGCCAATCAATTTCGTTTGTTTTTGCAGGAGGTTTTGTGAATTTAAAAATAGTTTTTGTTCCGTAAAGTCTAAAGTGTCTAATATATGTATCATCGGTACTTATAATTTCAACAGGGTTTCCTGCCATTTTCCAATGGCGAAATATACAATTAATCTCAACACATACAAAATAAGCCAACAGTTACGCCGATAGCAACAATCAGTAATGGCTCTTACCTGCACGAAGGCCAGAGGCAGAGTGATGGAGTAACAATGTTAATTTTTGTTCTCTGTATTTGTGTAAGCCAATCAGAGCGCAGAACGCTAATTATAACCATTAGCATATATCCTTATTCCGACCAATCACGTAGAGATTGCTGATCACATTATTTGTTATGTTACAGGACCCCACCGCCCCCCCGGCCCCCCGCTCACCGACTCCACCTGCACCCCACCGCCCCCCGCTCACCGACTCCACACACCCACGGCTCGACCAGCACCAGCGATGGCGGAGCCAAGCACCACCTGCCACCTGCACCACCTGCACCACCTGCACCACTCACCGATATGTACATCACTTTGATATAAAACTGTAATTATTCACCACACTCTGTGTCTTGATTACCTGGGGTGGGCTCTGAGGTGTGACGCGCGGGCGCTGAGGCGTGACGCGCAGGTCTGCGCAGTCACTCACTCTATATATAATTACTATGTATATTTAATTACTATGCATATATTATTACTATGTATAACACTCTGGGAATTTTCTTAAGTTGGCAATAATTTCCATCATGGCCTCCTCTTTTTGGCGGGACCATGGGCGCAGCCATCTTGGAAAAGGGGTGGGGCTTAATTAGGTCATGTGACCTAATTAGACCAATCAGATGCCAGATTTTAAGCCCATAAGCGCAATGTTAGCGCTATCCTCCTGGGACTCCTACTTATGTACTTGTTAACCCCCACTACATCTTACCAAAACCTAAACTCTGTACTATGGGTAAGTATCAAGACACTTGCTATACTTTAAAATGTAATATCTTGAGATTTGTTGGTACTTATTAACCCACGGTACAATTTAAACTCTGTAAAGAAGAAACATTACAAAAACTGGACAGGACCATATCTCAAGCTCTGTCGTACTAGTTTTAGCTTATGTTTTTATGTTAAATATAGTAAAGGCCTGGTTTATTGGTGTAAACTGTGTTTGATTGATAGTTTAAAGGGGGTCAGTGCCTTACCCCGACCTTCTAGCACTGTTTTCTCTACATCATCCAAGATCTCAGCTACTCTTAAATCATACTACTGTAAAATATATGTAATTGAAACAAACTCACATACAAAGAAAATTAGTGACAAACCAACACAAAATAAATTATACTTTGACTGTCTGTTTAACGTGAATGTACTGAAGGGGTCAATACACCCCCTTTCGCTAAAATGACTCTCTGGCTATTTTTAGCTGTTATGAAGAAAAGTAATTGTTAATAAAGTATGTTGACTTTTACCTGTTATTTAGGAGCATCAAGCTTTATCTGGGTTTTAGCTGTTATTTAGGGACATTGTCTTGAGGCATCGGGGGGATTAACTGGATTTTAGCTTCATGAGTGGATAATTGTAGCTGTTGTGTATGCCTGTAAATTAAGTGTTACTAAAGAATTACTTTGGGAAACTTTCTATGCATTTAATTGTTTAGAAATCTCAAAGTACTATTAACAGGAACTTAAAGGAGAGAAGAGGCTTGTAAACACTACAACAGGACAATGCACTACAAACACTACAATGGACACGCAAGAAAACTATACCCTCACTCCATGGGTTTGGAATTGGGACTCTCTTTTAATAAAATAAACTGAAGGTATTTTGGTTACATTTTGTACCCCAAGGAAAGTATGAAAACCAGCAAGGGTGAGCAATTCCCGTACCCTTTCTATAACATTACTATGGTATGGCAGGGTATTGTATGGTACGGTATGGTGTGGTATTGTATTGTATGGTATGGTGTTGATAGTGTATGGTATGGTATGATAGGGTATTGGGAGGTATGGTAGGGTAGAATATGGTATTGGGAGGTATGGTAGGGTAGGGTATTGTATGGTATGATGGGGTATTGGTTTGGTATGTCATGTTATTGTATAGTATTTGGGTGGGGTGTAAGGATATGGTGATTTTGGTGGGGGTATTGGTATTGTGGCTTTGGTATAGGATGTTATGGTTTTGGTGAGGTATGGTAGGGTATGGTATGGTGTGGTCAGGGTATTGTATTGTATGGTATGGTATGATAGGGCATTGGGAGGAATGGTGGGGTAGAATATGGTATTGGGATGACATGGTAGGGTATGGTATGGTATGGGATTTGATGGTTTGATATGATGTGGGTGTTGGGAGCTATGGTAGGGTATTGATATTGTATGGTATGGTATGACATGGTAGGGTATTGGGAGGCATGGTAGGGTATGGTATGTCATGTTATTGTATGGTATTTGGGTGGGGTGTTAGGATATGGTGACTTTAGTATAGGATGTTTTGGCTTTGGTGAGGTATGGTAGGGTAGGGTATGGTATTGTATTGTATGGTATGGTATGATAGGGTGTTGGGAGGTATAGTAGGGTAGAATATGGTATTGGGAGGAATGGCAGGGTATGGTATGGTATGTTATGGTATTACTTTCAAACCCCACCGTAATGGTGGAGTTAGATTTCTCCTATTAATTTGGTCTTACTTTACCCCGCACCCCTTTAATAAAAATCACACTTGTAGATGGTCTATGGGATAGACCTATCTACACGCATGGCCCGCTGATTGTGAATTCAAACTAATGTGTAAAAAGAGACAGTAGGGTATTTTGTAAAGTTAAAAAGGTACAGAGATTACACATTTTATAGTTCAGATGTGACTTTTTGGTGTAATTAGTTGCTTTAAAAACTCTACGTTGAGGAATATTTGGAACTTTATACTTATGATAGCAGGATTACTTTGGAAAACCTCTACTATCTTAAAGGAAAGAACACTAGCAGAAATGGACAGGCAAGAAAGCTATACCCCCACTACATGGGTCCATGCTGTTTGCCGGGGACCGTGGGGTACTTTGACGGTGTAATAACTTGACCAATTGTACCCAAGACCGCTGAAAAGTGCCCCCGGGGGCCATGATGTACTTGGTTGGAACGTTTTAAATTTCTCGGCAAATTATTTCTAACCCAAATGAAATAATTTTGAACGCTCGCGTTTCCACACCACGGTAAGCCTTTAGGCTAGGCCGTAGGAGCGTCGGCGCGTTCTTTTTGGTTACCCAGAGCTTCCCCTGGAGGCCTAACCTCTGGGGTGAGAGGCCCCGACCATCGCCTCTCACTGTGGTAGCCACTCCATAACAAAAATGCTACCTCCTTTTTATATTTTTTTTGTATTCTCTGTCAATCCGTTCATTGTGTATGAGGAAGACGGTCATTTACTAAGACAAAGTCCGTTCATTTTAACACCTTTAAACTATACATTTACTAAGATAAACAGAGAATTTTTAGTAAAGTCATGGCCCCTCCACCGCCATGACTCGTGGAGACCTTCCAAAAACAAAATAGTTGTCTCCTCCGTTTTATATTTTTTTTATTTTATTTTTACTTTTATACTTTTTTTACAAGTCCCACCGTACGGACTGTTCCAATGAGTAGCCAGGGTGTTGGCTAGGCTCCTCAATGTACAAAGTCCTTCATTCACACCGGGTTGTTCGAAGGAGTAGCCGAGGTGTTAGCCCGGCGCCTCAATCTACTAAACCCTTCATCACACATTCAGGTTTACGGGGCTTTTCGTCACCCACGCCAGTGACCTTCATTCAGGTTTACGGGGCTTTTCGTCACCCGCGCCAGTGACCTTCATTCACACACACACACACACACACATACAGTGGGAACTTGTGATTTTAAAGAAAAACTACATTTAAAGTGAACTTTCATCTTTCATATTTGTGTAAGTAAGGTAAAACTTCTCCGGCAACAGACTTCTTACTAACAGTCTTGCTTCAGGAGTAGTTGATTTTAACATCAAAGAACATAATCCGGCTTCATTTATAAAAACCGTTGTTTTCTCAATCGGTCCAACGCCCTGTTTTTGAGCGTCGGAAAAACTTCCAACAGTTAATTTATCACTGCTATCTACATGTTTCCGAACTGCACTCCAGCCATTAACATGCTTTAGAGCAGTAGCTACGTCTCTAGCTTTAAACCACGGATTTCCTTCACTATCAAACAGAACCAATACCGGTTTGTTATTGAATGTATAGAACTTGGCAGCCATGTCACAATTTACTCAATAGTACAGGCAAAAGGAGCGCAGAAGAACGTCTGATCAGTATCACGACTTGAAGCAGAATGATGAACTGTACTAGTGACATTTGGTATATACAGGAGTAACATTGCTCCGTAAGGAAAGGTGCTACCTTCATCGAAGGTAGCAACACGGAATTGAGACAAGTGTTACTTCAAGACGTAAAACACCAGATAGTTTCTTAACGTTACAAAATATGTTTTCAAAGTGATCATCAAAGACTGTTGGTGTTAGATTCCCTAAAGGAAAGAATGGTATATTTCCTGAGATATCACCGTACTTTATTGATACTCCAATGTAGGTGTTTGATGAGGAGTTCTCCGTTATTTTATCTACTATGTACTCCGAAAACACTAAAGGCCATTCCGATACGTTTATTGGCCCAGTAAGAAAGAACTCATACTCTGAGGATTTAATGCGAAACTTTGAATTTTCATTTAACTTCCTTTTAGATATAAACTTCAAAAACACCCCTTGAATAGGGAGTGTATTATTTTCAGCAGACATTCTACAAGAAGAGACAAACAGTAACAGACACAGACACGTCCGTTCACTACCGCGTCTCAGAACAGAATGAGTTAATAGAGCTGATGTTTAGAGGTATATACGCTCAGTACCCGTGTGAGTGACAGCTCCATTAAGCAACTCTTTGTTTTTTAAAGCCGAAAGGCAGGGTGTCGTGATCATCATTAAATCTTCTCTTTGGCCCTGTAATTTTAAACTTTTTAATTTCACTTACTGTAACGACTTCCCGTCTCTTTGTTCTCCTGATTCTGTTTTCTTCAATTTCTAAAATTTCAGCAGCTTCACTAAGGACCATCTTTTTCAATTGTTCGAAATTTAATGTTTCGGAAGTCTTCATATTGAGGGTGAGGCCCTTGATTTTACATACAGTTTCTAGCTTTTGCTTTTTGGCTGACCAGACAAGGTAAGCGTAGGTCTTTGGTCCCCCAGAAACAAACTCTAAGATATAAGAGCCGGGCCCGTACTCACTTGCCAATTCGTCCGTCATTTCCCCGAGGTAATCTCCCGTAGGGACTCTGTACAATCCTTCCCTGTATAGATAAATACACGAGTCCGTGTCATAGTAAAGGACTTGACCTCCAAGGGCATCTAGATGTTCATACAGTTTAAGCCTGGCATGAGCAGTGGTGTAGGCCGCAATTACAACATTTACAGTTTTTAGAGCCTCACCGGCATCATCAACATTCTGCCAATTAACTAATAAAACCTCTTGGTTAATTACTTCAACAAACTTTACTTCCTTTCCTGGTTGAGTTAACGAATTGAATAATTCTTTAGAGTCTCTCACGATTGCAGTTTTTGTCATGTTTTCTCGCTGACCAAACTTGCCCCAGAATGAATTTAACATTAATTTAGCTACTGACCTGAGTCCTCCATTTTTAGCAATTTTGTCTTTCTCCATTTGAATACCCTCACGCTCAAAGAAATCAGATACATACTTGTCTTTATCTTCCTCTGTTTTACACCATGCGGGATACCCTGAGGCTTCCTGCTTTACTTTCAAGAATTTATTAATAAAGTCTGTAAAAAGTCCATCTTTCTCGTATGTGGCGACTTCATACTCCCACAACTCGTACATGTCCAAGATCACATAGCCTTTTTCTACAGCTTTTCTAATTTCATCCATAGTCCATGTTCCTACCATTGCCCTTTCCTCACTATCATGAAAACATTCCCCTTGGTTTAAAGTCTCACCGCAAGTTCTACACAAAACAAACATCAATTTATTATTCATTTTAGCGGGGAGTACGGGATGATACAAGTTGTAAGGGGGTAGAATCTTACATTTCAACAAGCCCTCTACTTCAAGGCCTCTCTCTCGGCAGTCATTTCCAACGTAAACAGTAGGATGACCAACGGGATACTTACAATATTTATTCACAAACGGATAAAGGGAACAGACATCAACGTATTGGATTGTTTCTCCCTCTTCGCATTTGTGGTATGTTTTAGTATTACCCGTTCTGCCTCCAAAGAACGCTTGCCGTGGGTCGAGGGGAAGATTATTGAGGATCGGCAGGTTGTTCAAGTGTTTTAGTTTTTTGTCCTTTTTCAAAGCTCTAAATTCACACTCCCACATCTCTACAACTTCATAGCTATTAAATTTTGCCATTTTGGATTTGGTTCTCTCGTAACGGAGATGCAAACTGTCTGAGGGATCATCCGGCAGAGGTTCTTCTCTGTTGTATTGATAACATTTTGGGCAACCGTGCCAGTAACACCCGTGAAACTCATAAATTCGTTCCCCGTCAAACCCGTCAACTTTTAGTCCATTAATTTTAACTTCTCTACCCCGGCCCGCATGTTGAATCTTTACTCCACGTTTCTCCTCCTCCCATGTTAACCACTGTAAAGCAACGGCTGACTGATTGTCTGCAAGTCGGTACCCTGATTTTGGTATTAGTCCAATAGTATTTTCTTTTAAGAAGTTACGGCGGAAGGCCAAGTTACATGCACTGGCGATTGTTATAGCCTCGAGAAAAGGATCTACGTTACACTCTTGAAGAAGTAAGGCTCTAAATTTAATACATGCCTGAGCTAAAATCTCCACGTCTGAAATACAGTACTCCAAGATTTCCTTCTTAAAATCAAACACGTAGTCTTCAGCGACTCGTTCGTCATACCATTCTTCAAAGGCTTTGTGTGGTTTCTCAAACATTGATTCCGGACAGTAGTATTTTTTGTCGGGCATAGGGCCTACATAATTTTGGTTTGCCAGGGTGTTGAAGAGGTGGGGAAAGTAGCCCTTCTTTTTCTCGGGAGGTAGATCAAAAGCTTTAGGGAGTGCAGCGAGGGCCATGGGAAAATAGCTAAGAGAGTCCACAAACCTTACGTTGGCTACTTCAATCAATATAGCTTTAGTTCCCCGAGGAGTTATTTTTGGTGTAAATTTAGTTTCTTCCATAATATACTGTAGTATGAATTGGAAGTCAAAACCCTGCCCGTTGTGAGCAATTACACAGACATCTTTAAATGTTTTTCGAATTCCCATGATATAGTCCATGAAGTGTTTTACCGGTTCTTTTTCAAATACCCTTTGCCGTTCCGAGCAAGTTTCACACTCACCCCCATTAATACATTTAAAGCAGTACTGTTGTGATACACACAAGTTTACTTTATGAACTTTCTGTTGTGGATCTGAGGGAAGTGACTCGTCTTGCCTTGTTTCCAAGTCAAAGAAAATAAACAAAAAGTCACGGTCTTTCGGTGTTCTCCTATCTACCCTAATGAAACACTGATGTGCCGGATCTTTGAACGCTTCGCAGGGTTTACAGAAAACTTCTCCGCATACATGAGCTGTCTTACGTCTTTTTGGATAAATCATTTTCTTACAGTCACGGCAGAGTTTTACAGTTTTACAAATTTGCCCTTGATGGGCTACTAAACACCGCTCATTTTTGAAGAAACGGTTGCAAAAACGGCATGTGATGCCACCGTGTTCTAGTTTACAGGGCGGGGAGATAGTATGGCATGAGGTGCATCTGTTAGAGCATCGATGCTCATGTCTGTTGCTATAGGGAATATGACAGGCTTCACAAAAGAAATTACAAACAAATGCGGCAGTTAAGTTTCTAATTACATTGTAATGACCGTTGTGAAAGAGCAGGTTAATTTTTAACTTAGCGTTCTCATTACCTCCCTCAAAGTAAACATCCCGGCCTTTTCTGTCAAAGTTGTAGACTGTGATTTTGTATTTTTTAAGATGGGACTGGAATTTTTCAAGCTCAGGGATTCCTGCACCCTCCTCCGGCATTTCTACACGGGCTTTTGCTATGAGCTTATTAGCTCTGAATGTTTGTCTTTTCCCCATGTCCTGGCGAATAGCTTTGTACTGAGGATCATTTTTTGCAAGTGCTTTGCCTACTACCAACGCTCTAGCCAAACATAAATTGTCTTTATTATTAATTACTATAATACCCTTCCTAGCTTTAGATTCTTCATCAAAGGTATTGTAAAAGTCGGGTCTTGCCCTTCCTTTACCTACGGGGACGTTAATCCTCGTAACATCAACTCTAAATGTGTCACTAGAGGTTATAGATTGCGCATTGCTTTGAATTATGCCCCCGAAAATATCCCAGAGAACATCACCGCTAACTTTAGAGACCGGTCTCAATGATACGTATCCCGGTTCAGCACTTTTTAAATTTATAGACTGTAATTTAAACCCTAGATAATCAGTGGGTGCAACGTTGGCTTTGGATGTCTCTACAATTTGATTAAAACCTCTACGAATCCAATCAAACTCAGAGATACCTTTGGGAGGTTTAGTGAATTTGAAAACAGTGTTAGTCCCGTAAAGTCTAAAGTGACTAACGTAGGTTTCATCTTTACTAATTAAATCTACCGGGTTTTGAGGGTCCTTTTTAGAAACATCCATCCTTCAACACAGAATTTAATACTGAAAACAAGCTAAACTGTGTTAACGCTTAAAACAGCAAGTACCCCGAACAGAGTCAAACTCACACGGATATAACTTAATTACGCAGAATCAATAATAATCTGTGCAAGAGAACACTTACGCAAGAGCAGCACAAAACACGTCTGCTCAGTGTCACGACTGAAATCAGACTGAAGAACTAGAGCTTGTTCCAAGAGTTATATAGTATGTAGGAGAGCACAGTACCTCTGCATTACTACGCATGTCAGAAAAACACTAACACACAAACTACGCAAGTCAGGCCAGAACTACAGGTTAACTCTAATGAAGGTATCAAACACCACTCTAACCAAGAACAAGAATAGAAAGTGAGATTACTGTCACTCAACACATACAAATACAACACTACTCTTGACACAAGGACGTGAGGTTATGTTAGTCAATACATATAATAACTGCTCCAGCCAAAACTGCATAAAATAACAATAATAGAAAGTGAGGTTGTTGAGGTGAATTTACTGTACAGAAGAACCAGGGCAAAAACAGGTTACTGGAGGTTATGTTAGTCAACACAACACTACTTTAGCCACAAGGAAGTGAGGGTATGTTTACTTTCTTTACTGTAAACTAATAAGTCAGATTAAATGGATACACCACACAGCATTACTCTAGCCAAGACAATAACCACGAACAGTACTCAAAAATAAAATAAAGTACACCATACACGGAAAATTAATATAACACAGTAAAGTTGGAGTGTAACGGGTGAGGTTAGAAAAAGTGAGGTTACGTCATATTAGGTTATGGTAAGCAGACGGTCGATATTGAGGTTATGTTAGTCGGCACATACAAACACTACTCTAACCAAACCAAACAATTAAATACAATGCAAAACACTACTCTAGCTAGGTCAAACAAGAAACTGAGGTTGCTGTTATGTTAGCCAACACATACAAACACAACACTACCAGGTAAAACAAAATGGTGAGGGTATGTTTACCTTCTTTACTGTAAACTACCAAGTCATACAGCGCTCTTAATATAGGTAAGTCAGACATGAACAAGACAAGTACATGATAACGTGAGATTACTGTTATGTTACTCAGCACATACAAATACAACACTACTATGGTCAAATCAAACAAGAAACTGAGGTTACTGGGTGTGAGGTTATGTTAGTCAACACAACACTACTATAGCCAAATCAAACAAGAAACTGAGGTTACTGGGTGTGAGGTTATGTTAGTCAACACAACACTAATCTAGCCAAATCAAACAATTAAATACAACACACAAAACTACTCTTGATACAAGAAAATAAGGCTTTTGTGACTCTCAAAGGTTACTGTTATTTTAGCCAACACATACAAACACAACACTACCAAGTAAAACGAAATGGTGAAGTTACTGTATAAAAGAACAAGGAGGTGAGGTTATGGTAACTCTCAAAGGTTACAGATGTAAGGTTATGTCAGTCAGCAACAAGTACGACACAACTCTTGACACAAGGAAGTGGGATTACTGTTACTGTTATACAACACACAACACTACTTTAGCCACGAGGAAGTGAGGTTATGTTACTTTCTTTACTGTAAACTACCAAATCAAACAATTAAATATAAACACAACACTAATCTAGCCAAGACAATAAAATGAAGTACACCATGCACGGAAAATTAATATAATACAGTAAGGTTGGAGTGTAATGGGTGAGGTTAGAAAAAGTGAGGTTACTTTAGCAAGTCAGATAATGCTAAAAATCACACGAGACGCAAGATTACTATAATACAAAGTGAGGTTATGTAAAATACAAAGCAAAAGTGAGGTTAGGAAAAGTGAAGCCGCTATGGGGAGTAAAAGCTCAAGTTTTATCTTTGCAAAACGCAACGAACGGAGCAGCGCAAAAACACGTCCGATCGCAACGGGAGCAGGGAGCAAAGAGAGAGAGAAAATGCGCGGGATAATAGAAGGTGGTGGGGGCCATGTCTCTTTCAATCACAGAGCCCACAGGTAGCAACTAGTTACAACGAGTTTGCTGACAGAGACTATGTTGAGGATGTTGTGGTTAGATGTACAGAAGGCTAGATGATTAACAACAGAAGGACACGTGGGTTAAATAATTACCACAGAAGGCTAGATGATTACCAACAGAAGGGCACGAGGTTTGGATATGTTGAAGGACATGTAGGTCAAATAATTACCACAGAAGGCTAGATGATTAACAACAGAAGAACATGAATTAACATACCAGCCAGTCAGGTTACTTAAAATTTTCACGTTACACCCTCCAGCTACAGTACGCTAAGAGAACAGGAGCTGGAGTTAGATACACAGAAGGAAGTGAAGGACGCGGGGGTTAAATAATTACCAAAAACTGTAGATAATTAAACACAAAGAGTCAGATAATTAACCACAGAGGGTAGCAAAAGAGCCGCAGAGGGAGGCAATTACACCCTAATTCCATTCCTCATAAGAGCCCTTGTTAATCTATTCTCCGTAAGAGTCCATGTTATTCTATTCCCCCATAAGAGCCCATGTTATTCTATTCTCCATAAGACCCCATGTTACGGCCAAAGCGCGCGGCATTACTACTCTGCATACTCAGTCATAATGTTTTTCTTATGGAGAATAAATAAAAGTTATAAGAGTCTCTTTTATTTATGAATATGCTTTGATGAAAGTTGGTAAGTGGCTTCATGAGGTAGTGTAGTACCATTTTAAATTCGCTGAGTAGCTGCAACGGGGGTATTTATTTTTCAAATATCAACCTCTAACAAGTTCCATATAATTTTAGAAAGGTAAAAATAAATAAAATGAATGCCGCAAACTAAACCTCTCTGTGTTTATTTAATTTAATGTTATGGCCATCCAAAAATTTATTAATTTTGTTATATGTACTCCTAAGTTTCCCCTCCTTACCATAAATCAGATACGGTTGGGAAAATTGAATTTGTCTTTGTTCAAAAATTGTTTTGTTTTTTATTGTTGCTTAAAAATCTCAACTGCTCGTCACCATAGACCTTTCAGAGACCAAGAAAGCCTTTAGAAAACCTTACTTTACTTTTGCCAAAAGGTCAATGAAAGCCATTTTTAGCGTCCCATTTAGTTGACTTTTTTAATAATTGGTATTTTACGAATGGTGTACGACTTAAAATTATGAGCCAGACTCTGACACTGAAAATGTCTCCTGACAACGGTCAGACTAAAGCTTAGTTGTTAATTATTTAAATGTTTGTTGTATTTTCAGAAGGGATAGTTAAAAAATCAATACGATGATAAAATATTATTTAAATCATCATGGAGATGTCTAGTTTGTGGCATCCATTTTCTTTTTTACCCTCATTAAAATGATATGCAACTTGCTAGGAGTTGCTATTTGAAAAATAAAAAGTATCCCCATCAACCCCTATTTATGGATGAGGGTTGAAACCCTTAACCACCTAAAAAGGTACTTTGATTTATGCTAGTAAAATTTACCAAAGATTGTTTGAAAATTTACAGTCGTTCAAAAATAAAGGGAGGGGGACCTTTATGGGACACCCGGTGCGATTGCCATTAAAGGAACCCTTACGTTAACCCTTACAGGTTTATCATCCCAAAACAGTAGCAGTGTTATTTACGATGGTTACAATTTAATGAGTTTGTATCATATTGCTCTATTATGATTTAATAGTTAATTTTATTAACTTTCTCTTTCCTTTCCATAAGAATTCCGCAATCTATTTGACTAATAGATTTGTACAGTCAAATATTTATTTTTAAAAGATGGTTTTTTGTTTGGAATAGTTATTAAAATCTACACCGATGAAATGTTTTAAAGAACTACTGACGATACAAACATTAACACTGAGAGTAGAGTCAGGAGAGAACTTTATCTCACGGCTGTCATGTTCACAAATAATCGGCAAGATTTATCCTTGTACGAGCTCACAATCTTCTGAAGAAAGGCGAATCTCTGTGAATTATTCAACTAAGGCTTAAAATTCGTTACACCTGGTTATATAAACCTTATTAAACCGGTTTTATTTTTAATGTTTCTGGGCGTAAAAATAAATAACATTTGTATTATAACAAATTTATTTGATAAAATAAGAGTACGCAATTCCTTGATTGTGAGATTGTTAGTACAGTAACCTGGGAGACCAAACATTAGCTCGGAGAAAGGCAGTTAGTTTGTTTTAATAAGTATCTTTTAGCCTAACAGTCCCTCTCATGATAACACATTATAACTTATGCTCATGATAACTTCAGAACAAATTTTTTGATTACGTTCTTGATATGCAGAGGAAAGAAAATACATTTACACTTGTGGCTAGCCTACTAGACTAATAAATACGATGGAGGTCTACTAAAAAAACCAATAGATTATAGAATCTATCAAATACTCTGGTTTCTGCCCAATGTTAAATATTGTTATAAACATGTTTTTTATTGTGGGGCCAATAAAGGTTTTTGAATGTGTTTATTGTTATCGGATTTACTCAGACATTTGTGTATACAAATTCATGCCAGCCAAAGAAGAACATGTTCATCATATAAACCAAATCGATCATTGAAAGATAGCTTTGCCATTTTTTAGGGTCCTTTTAACTCATTCAAACAGCCGACCAGAGACGGATAATGAATAGGGTAATCACATAAACATACAGAACGCAGATGCCACTGCGGCGTATTGCAATTGAAACGCTCCGCTGGCGGTCATTGTCGTCATTACCATAAAATGGGACAGTCATGAAACGTTCATGAAAACCAATCTCACTGTACATTCCGAAGATGGAAAGTAGTAGTTTTATTGACATAAACCGTAGAAATTAATTCAATTGGGGAGGGGAAGGGGTTCGGGCGAGGAAGGATCGGAACTTCAAATTGTAGTTTCATATCCATTTATGTAACATTTTTGGAATGTTAAAATTTGATTCAACATATTGAAAGAGGAGTTGGGAAAAATACGGAATAACAAATTTAATAAGCTCCACTGTTGAAATTGCTCTCACTTGAAAGTTTTCGGAGTATAAGAGGTTATGAAGTCAGGCTATAAAGCTTCAAGTAAACAAGCTTGTCGTATAAATAAAATGACCTTAACCAACCAAACATGATCAACCAAATCAGAAACACCTACTAAAACTGAATTTTATCGTCAAAAGAGTAGGATAAGTTAATTGAGGGTCGAAAGTAACATTTACTTATATACTAATTATCTACTAATACTAATATTTTACTTATATACTTATATACAAGGTCAAAAGTAACATTTTAAATTACCTTTTATTTGTAACTTGTTTGAATATTTCAATGTAAGTAGTACGGGCTGTGTTTCAATTTTATAAATTTCGACCAACTAAATGTAAACAACTTCGAAAGTTTAGGAATGGCTAAATATTTTACTTAAATTCGAAATAATTCTTCAATCTTAGCACTAATTAGTTTTTACAGTAACACATGGTTGAGAAAAAATACTCAAGGTACCATATTCTTGTTTCAGAATACTTTTAAACCCTCAATAAAACAAACGCATCAAATTATAAAAACCAATTAGGTGAGATAAAACCGTAACGGCATAATCATAATTTTTTAACTTGACAAAATACCTTAACATTTTATGTACAAATCAAGGATTAGGATAGTAAAAAAACAATACCAAAGGACATATAATATTCCAGATGTAACCTTATTTTCAAGCACTCGGTATTTAGAGCGCCTTCACGCAGCTCTGGAAACAAATAATGTTATTCGGTCCCCAAACATTCTAACCTGTCTGGGTGTCCTCTCGACCTTTATAACTGTGTTAAGGAATTTACATCTCCATCAGCCTTAGCTATAGAGGAGATCCATCCAATAGCTTCAGTGAAAGTGTAAAAGTGATACTTTGAGTTGGTGTAAAGGTAGGTATCACTGGCAACAAATAAGATCAGTTAAAATGTATTGTTCTTTAAATTTTACTTTTCCTGAATACAATAAGTAATTTATTGTTGTATCATGCATTAAATCAAAGCAAAATAATTTTACAACCAGAAATTATTAATTAGTATGTAATTGCCATAGACTAGTTTCCCGAAGAAGAGAGATTACTTAACACTTTGCTTGGATGTTTGATTTACACAATTCCATCTCTCTTTCAGTTAGGAATAAGTCAAATAAAGTGATATAGTTATTTTTTAATAACTGTAAGTAAGTATGTATTTATTAACTACCATCAGACCAGATACGGTTACGCCTGCGAAAATTATAATTGAAACAGAATGAAACGTAAAGTTACTTGTGTGTGCTGCTAGTGTCCTGTTCATCGTACGGGGATCTGAAAACCCTGTTATTTTAAACAATGTATTTGAACTTTAGAGACTCGGGGGAGTAGCTCTAAGGGATTTATGAAACACGAGTATGCTTATCCGGAACCTATTTACATACATTAACTCCCTTCATGTGAAATTTTAGATAAATTGGCTGATTAACTTTTAAGTTAGACCGGAACAAACATAGCGATAGTATGTTCCGGACATCCGATCACCGGTCACCTTCAGAAACCCGTGAAGATCAGGGAAGCGGAAATGAGAGAAATAAATCAGTACTTCAGGTTGGACACATACATACTAATACTGTGCATAAAAACCAGAAGCTTAAAGCACATTATCAATATGTACCGCTTATTATTAGTTGATTTTAAAGTTTTTACATTTTTGGTTTACTTTAAGATAATCTTTAAGGAAAAATAAGGGGGAAAATGGGCTCCCTGAAGGTCTTCTTCATCTAATTTTCTATGAATATTCTAATTTTCAGCCTTCTAGGTCCTATATGACAGATCCATAAATCTGCGAAAAGACCGATATTTACCATTTTATAAATTAGTTTTTCCTTATTATATAACGTAACTATTTACTCTTATTGAGATTTAGTTCTGGGGAGATCTGCCGTACTTGATGGTATTTGATTAGTTTCGAGGGTGAAAAATATGTCAACTCTATATGCAGTATTTTTCCAGTGGTTCTTGTAATTGTTTTAAAGAAACCACTTCTTGATAATTTGTAAAAGTGCTTCTTTTACAGTTAACTGGTTAATTTATTTGCAGTGAAATGATTTTTTTTTTATTTTAAAATCCCTAAGCCTAATGTTAAAATTTTCAATTGAGACTTTTAACAAAATATGAACCTTCCTAAAGGTTGAGATTTTTACCAATCTACTACTTAGGTCCAAAAGCCCATAGTTTAAAAGTTTGATCAAAATCTTTCCAAATGATTCCGAGATAAATTTTGTAAACAAACAGACTGAAATTGCTCGTGTTAGAGTATTGGATTCATTTCAGTGTAAATGATTGTGTAAATTATTGGAACATTACAAAATAAAAGTTATAAGAAATTAATTATCGTTTGATAAATTGAGTAAGAGGTTTAAAGTGAAGTAAGGGGAACATATGATTAAAAACCTGAATAGCAATGAAATTGAAATAATCTTTATATACGCATCTAATACTTTTGCTTAAAAAACTTAACCACTTCTGTGCCGTATAGGGCATAAATCTAAAGCTTTTTATTTATACTTACTTGGATACTTGGTAATTCATCCAGTTTGCCAAAATGGCGTTGGATGTCGTCAAAACGCCAGGTAGGCCCTGGACATTATAGGGTTCTATTTTGGCGACGGTGAGGTTAGGTTAGGTTAGATTCACAAATTATTTTGTGATTTGCTATATTTTGTGCATCAAACTGAAATTTTCTCCAAGTATAAATTGTAGTGAAATAATGAATCTATTGTAAAAAATCAGCAAGAAAACAAAATATATAAATATAGTCGTATAATATTAATTGGTTGTACTGTTGATATTACCATTCGAAATAGAGGATATTACAATGCCAAGAATACATTCCTAATCTGCAATCAATATTTGATGTGGAAACGACGATGTTATGAAAGACATAAACATGGGTTAATCCGGGAGCGAAGCCTGCATGGGGTAAATAATGTGATAAACCTTCGAAGAGCCACCGTGTTGGGAACACTTTCTATCAACATTGTTATACTCCAACCTGATTTATATGGTTTGTATGGTTATTTGATTAGGTGAGGCTAATCTTCTATATCTACAAAATACACATTCGGAATACTGATCCATCACGAAGTCTTAGGAATTACTGAACAGACTGAAATGTAGTTTGAAACGCACTTCTTCCTTTAGCTTGGAGGCTTGCTATGAAAGTTTGTTTCTAAATTCCTTCTTGGCTCCGCTCCCTTTTCGTAGAATATTTCTATGTTGCTCTTACGGACATAAATTTGCATTGGGTAGGTAATTACTTAAAAATATTAATTCTTTGAACAGCTGTTGCAGTGTTTTTTAGAAGTTAAGTGAAGATTTGTAGTAAATAATTAAAGTATATAGAGTGGAAATATTATAAAGGTGAAAGTTTGTGTGTTTGTTCGTAAGTCCATCACGCACTAACTACGAGTCTATGATTAAATACAATATGCATTATATTTATTTCATAAATGCTGTTGTGGTGTTTGTTTGAAGCGTTGAGTGAAACGTTGAGTATAAACAATCTATAAATACAAAATCCAAATACTACGTACCGATTGACTAAAGAATCTCTGGAACCACTAAACTAATAAAATTAAAGTGAAATGTAGTTCTTTCTGAATTTCACCCCGTTGCACTACAATCTTTTTATGTTAATATAGACAAAACATTTTCAGCGGATCAAATGATTACTTAAAATATGAATATCATAAAATGGTGTTCTAGTGGTTATGTAAAGTTCAGAGTACAAATTGTTGATAAATAATATAAGCTTCTCTCTACAAACAAATAGAGCTAGGTGTATATAGCAATCATCGGTGTAGGTTCTATTTTTTGCAAGAAATTCAAAGAGTTAAATAAAGAGTAATTAATAAAGAATTTATAATTTCTAAACAGAACAAAACCCTCTTCACGATCCTGCAGAGATAAAGCTCAGGATTAATTAACAGCTGTGCCAACCCTTGCTGCGGATAAGACCAGACAATTCTTCTTCTCTATGAGCACTCAACTTAACTGCATTTATAGTTTAATTTTCGTTAAAAAGTGGGTAGTTTCATATTTTCTCTAAGAAACTACTGTTTCCAAACAAAATCACCTCATAGTTACATGACAGACTGTAAACGTCAAAGGAATTTGATTGGGGAAGTCATCAATTTATTTATGCGAAAACATATTATTTTAAATAAATTTACAGGCAGACGTTTTTTGCTAATAAGCCCAGTATTGGAAAATCCCCTTCGAGACTGCTAATCCGTAGAGCCCGGGATCGGAATAGATTATCCCGCATTTCTTATCCCCGAGGATCTCAACTTTCCCGCACCAGTACACCTGTCCCCATAGGGAGGACACGTTGATCTAGCCTCTACCGCCAGGGTATCTTAATCCAGTGTATTCTGGCATATAACATATGTTTCGTTTTTAATAATCTATTATTTATTAATTTTCTTCTTTGATTGTGGTTGGAGTGTCCAAATTTTATTTTACATCAATGGTAAAATAATATGTAAAAAACCCCTGGGTATTCAAGGAAAAATCATTATTTTTTCAAGGATACGTGTTGATTTTTTACAGTTAATCAAGATAATGCCAAAAAAAAAAAAAAAACTTTTGATGTCATTTATTTATGAAGCAGCGCAATACTATTGCAATATAAGTGATATATACCATTTAAGATGAATTCCTGTCCAATTACCTTATTTCACAAAACTTTGTTTACTTTAAAGCCTAATTAAAACTTCAACTGCATCTGGACTAGGTTTTATTAAAATCAGATGTCAAAATATAAAAATATATCAAATGTGCAATACATTTATGGAAACAAAACAGCATATATTTCTTGAATGTTCTATAAACATTCAAGTCAACTTGAAAAAATTACCCTGACTAGTATAAACTTAGTTTTAAAGTCAAGATGCCATTATAAAATTTATTAAAACTTGTTATATTTTATTATATACTTGTATGGAACTTTGAGTTAGTAGTTTTCATCTATTTTATTATTTTGTCCAAGCGGGGGTTAAAATAAATTCATACGGAACTAAACTGAGATTAGTGTAGCGAATACTATTACAATAATTGCCAAGATGCAGCAAATACTATTACCATAAATAATAAGCTATAATAAGTTTCATAAAGTTGTATATTTTAATAAATAAGTCTTAAATTCCATGAATTTATCCAAAATCAATTTCACAAGGAAAGTTCAAGGAAAAGTTCAAATGTTTGATTAAATATAAAATAAGATTTTCTCAAAGTTTGTTACCTATCTCAATCCCTAGGTCCTAAAATTTAGGTAATTTATCTTCAACTAAGAGGTCACATCGCTATTAGCATTCATTAATTTCATAGTTAATACACGAAAATCATTAATTAGATATGTAAATAAAATGGAAAGGTAAATATAATTGAATATAGTATTACATTTCTGTGAAATCGAAGAGACAGAACCAAGAGGAGGATGCACACAAGTCGTTACGTCTGACGTGAGGTGAATGTTTCTTGGGATGTGACTTTAACTAGCAACAGGATAACGTTTGTCTGAGGCTAACGTATAAATGACTGTGGCGAAAATAAATGCTGGTTTTGAAATTCCCCTTAACCTTTTAACATTTTTCAATTTGTAACATTATTGGTAATGCCAATTAAACCCAGTCACCTTCCAAGAAAATGTTAAACTTTTATAATATTATACTAATAACATACAAATTAAATTTGGATCCTTTTTTACTTCAACAAATAGCTATTATATTAAATTCTTGTTTAAAAAAAAATTTAATATAAATTTGTTTACAAATTATAAAAAAACTGCAATATAAATAAATACCCAATATATAATACAGTTTGCGTTAATTATCTAGTCAGAAGATGTTCACGACTAAAAAGTATGTTTAACAAATCTGCAGGCAAGTAGTTATGTAATTTACCATGAAACAATATTGGTGATCGAGATTTCACCCCTTTCTTAAACATAATTTGAATTCGCTGATTAAGTTGCTAAAGGGAATTTGGTATAAACAACTTAAGCATGTGTTTAAATAAATCCCAATTAAATGGCCATAAGATGAAGAGTTTTCCTCGGTGACTAAACAAAAAGAGAAGCACATGATTTAAAGGACAGATTTCTTTTGTATGACCTGGTATTTTATATGCGGGAAACAATTAAAAAAGAAGCACTTTGTTTGAACCAAAAGTAGGGCGTACAGTATAAACTAGAGCTTTTCACACTTACATGTGTTTTTACAGATTCCTCTATAAATAAAGGAATATATTTAACTTTATAACTTTATAAATAAAGGAATAAATATTTTTAAGATTCATATTTTATTTAAGTAAAACTACAGGCGTTTTGTTGGGCTTAAATTATATTAAAATCCATTTTCATTATAAATATTTCAACAATAAACATTTCTAAGGTTTCCAAATTCTAAATTTTTCACTTACATTGCATTTAATATGTACAAAATAATAAACGTATGTTATATTCAAACACCGAATTTTAGCACTAACCAAAATGTCTGTCCATCTCGCATTGTGGGTATTGAAAAATACCCTAGTTGCAGGATGTGTATTTGACTCGAATATTGGCAAAACAATAAGCCCATTTCAGGATTTGGGTGAAGAGACTTATTCAATTTCCAAAATAAACTCGTCCTTCGGCGATTTAGAAACATAATAACACCCACAGGGCGACGCCGTGACGTTAGCAATCGGTTCTGCCCGTCGTTACCTCGTTCTGCCCAAATTCCCAATTTCCACTGATCAAGACGAGGACAGGTGGTTCTAGTCATGAAAGCCACTTCACCCACGGTTATTATCATACCATGACATCGAAAACCACGCATTTGCAGTTGTAATACACAGTAGTAGGGAATGAAATTAATAAGGTGAACGGAGTATGAGTTAATCAGAATCCTCGGTGGGGAGGAGATCTGTACACAGTAATACACTGAGGCAGGTGGTAACTCTATTTAAAGCATATCCGGTTATCATCAACGTATTAACCTTGGTTGATCGCCACCGCAAGTTGTAAACATTAAAAATAAGAGTTGACTATTGCAGGACGATTCTAAAACAACGCTAACATGTAATATTTAATTAGTTTAAACCTGTCTAACATTTCATAACTGTGTGACAGAGCCATAATATTTTTAACTATATTAATAAAGTTAAGAGGTGCTAAAAATTTAATGCATAAATCAATGTGTAACGTTCTTTAATTATTTAAGTTGGGGAGGAGAGGAAATGCATTCTAATGTGTGGAGTAAAATAATACGTTTCACATTGGTTTTGTTGCAATAATTAACCAAGTTGGAAACTGATTATACTAGTAAATAATAGGCAGTTTTTTCAGGTTTAAAAACTTCATAAATGCGACAGTTCCTTAAATGATAACTTTTTATGTAATAATGCTGGGATTAACCACGGTAATGTACACTAAACTATTTTAAAGATGTTTAAATTGAACCAGTTGTTTAATAATTTTGGAAAATTAACTATATTATATATTAAAATAGATTGGAATGAAAATGCACGTTTGCACTTATTGTAAAATCACAACCATAGATTAAAGAGGATGTGACTTAGTTTATAAGAGTGACTATCTTACTTAATTACGTGACATACACGCAGGAGAGGTTTACTGTGGTTTAAGTGGTTTAACCAGTAACCAATCACAACCACAGCAACTCCTAATTATACCGGTTGCCGGTGCTTATTGTAGAATAATTTCGAAATAATATACTGTGCAATATACAAACTTAGCCTGTTTCTAGAATATTGTTACATATGGATTAAAAAAGTCCATCAGAATCGCTAGTTGGTGTCTCACTACGGTAATTTCGCGTAGGTCCCAGAAGGAATGGAATTTTTAGGGAATATCACAAAGGAAACTAAGGTGAAGGAAAAGAAAGCTTGTCATAATGAATAGTCAAAGCGCTAAACTAGTCCAAAAGTCGTCCTGGGATGGCAGTAAGAATTAGCTGGCGATTACAATATGTCTTTTAATTCCAGATTAAAATATCGATCTCTCTCACTCTTCCGATCTTTATGTTTTAACAAAACTTAAAAGACCATAATTTAAATGTAGAGAGCCAAAGAACGTCTTGGAGACAGCTCAGTCTAAATTGTTTCTCGTTATAAATATTTTACTAATTTCCATGGCTCAAACCCACCCTCTAAAAAAAATTCAAAATAAAAACATGATACTCTACCCGACGTGGACGGGTCTACATCCACTGACATTTATTTATAAGATAGAAGATAGATACAAGATAGAAACCCTACTTGAACAGTGTCATTCCACTAAGGGTCAAGATTTTTGGTGTTATACATCTACATTACATTTACTATGCATCAATTCCTCAGCATCTGCTAGTAGCTCATAAACGACCATTCCATTACATTTCGATGTAATCAAAGATTTGTTAGTATTATAATTTAAAAATTAACTTACATCTAAGTCTTCATACCTATTCCTAGCAAAATAATTCAAAGTTAATTAAATTAAGACTTAGAGTGCAGTAGAGAAAGTAAATGTGTTTACTACGACCCACATAAAGAAATTTATAAGCGCATAAGTTTTATAAATCGTATGGATGCAAATAATAAAATCATATTATTTTATATATTGGTGAGTTTATTTTACAATTTTATTATGATAAGAAACTTTGTTTTGACTGTTATTTATGAACAAATATTAAAGTTGGTTACCACGCATGTATTTTTCTTTTCAAAGAAGGTGTTATTGATGTCCATGTGCATTTGTAATCATTAAGCGTGAAATGTTTTTGAATTGTAGCTTTTTCTACTCAACACATTCATCACCTAATGGATCTGCACTTACTCTGACAATGTTTATTTTACAACTGTTACATTATGTTTTACATAAATCAAAGTAAATATTTAACTATTTATTTTAATTGTTATTGGCCCTTTAAAAATATAAATATAACTCAATAAATCATTTATTACCCAAATTACATATGTAAATACGTTGGACTTGTCAACAAAAATGGAAATAAGACAAATTTACAATTTAATTTAAATTAAATTGATGCTATCGAACTAAAATGTGTATCACTGCCTGAAAATTAATCAACTTCCTTGTCCACTTAATCAATTAATAAAAGAAAAGAGGAATATACCCTCCATGCAGACCTACTAACTCTTAATAACTTAATAAACCATCAGTGACGGACGCTGTAAAATCACTTAACAATAAGAAAGAATTTAGATTTGTTATGAATTTAAAATGATTTTACTCTGCTTTGAGGTGTATTTAGAGAATACTGAATTGTAACGGTGATTTTTTGGAAGAAATCAGTTTTGTGAACCGGAACTTGTATATTATTGGAAATATGTAAGCTTTAATGATGATTTTGAGGAATTTTGAACTTTGTAATGTTTTGTAAATATAGAGAGATGGAAAAGTTAAAACATTTGAGGACTGAAAAACTGGACTTCACGTTTTAAGTCTAACCATGGAGAAAACTTCTCTGATTTCCCTCTTTCGCAGAAATATTGAACTCTAATTCTCACACCCCCATAAAGGTGAAGTGTAAGCAAGGTGTGGGAAAATGAGTCATCGGAAAGCAGAAAAAAGAACATGTCAGTTTGATATTTTTGCAAGAGAGCGGATGGCAAATATGCCTCAGTTACCTTTGATGATGACGTGTTCTATGTGTTGATGAAATTTAAGTTTATGATCCAAGATCAATCCAAGAAACTTTGTACTCTTGGACGGGTGAATAGGAGCTTCATCTAAATAGAAGCTAAAATCTAGAGAAGATCTGCCTGAAATATGGAAGCTGGGTATGAGAGTATAGATTGAGAGCAGGTTGCCGTCAAGCCATTGAAGTAATCCGTTAGCTTGTATAAACGTTAATTGTTCAAGAGACCCCACAGTAGGACCGGACAAAGAAATATATGTGTCGATCGCGTAAAGGAAGGATTTGGTCAATTCGATGTCGTCAGAAAGATTATTAATAAAAATAAGAAAAAGTGTGGGGGCAAGAATGGAACCATGGGGCACACCACTCGATATTGGGAGCTTGGGTGAGTTGTACTGCCGAAAAATCCACGCTCATCGACTGATGATAAAAAACATAAATATCAAACAATACAATAAAAACAAATAATAAATATATTTTAGCACAGTTTGAGTAAAAACATTAATTAATTTCAGGTACGTTTTTCACAATAATGAAACTGACTAATGTTCTTATTAGATTTTACAAATGTGTATTTATACGTAACAAATAAAAATTGGAAAAAATGTACTGCATAATTAATTCAAATAAAACCCAAACAATGATTTTTATATTTTATTATTGCTACATGTGACCTTCATAGCGTTATTCCTATTACTGACAAGGGTCTCAAACCTCCGTAATTTAATTTTGTAAATCATTTTTTATTTATTTATTTTTATAGTAGTTGCTGAGATGAAACAAATTTAACAAACTAGACTCTATAGACAGGTGTAAAAATCATGCATTACAAATAATATTAATACTCTAACCTACAGAGTAAGTTTTTAAGTCCCTTAAAATTGCCTATTCACTCAGTGTTACCTTGAAGAAATTCTAAATGGGATACTACGATAATCCAAATGTGTAATGAAATTATGTACCTTATATTGCCCTTCAAGTTTAAGAACACTTTCTGTATAGTGGGTTTCATCCTAAATTAACAAATATTAAAAAGGAAGCTAATAAAAGTTAATTTATGCGACAAATCGTCTTTTAATGTCAACGTTACAATTATGGTGCCGCTTGTTTCCTTGAATATTTATGACATTTTATTTTAGGGGCGAACATAAGTGGAAATATTAATTTAACACCTAGCCTAGTGTAAGCCAATAAAATTAAGTGTTTTAAGAATGTTATACAAACAAACTTTATTGTTAAATTTTGATTGGAAAAGTTAGATTTTATATGTACATATTTCCAGATATCGCATGTATACATCAATGTATCTATGGATAGGTAAAGTTAATTTAAGTTCTAAATGCATACTCTACCAGTAAAGTCACCCTGAATGCACCATTACCTCTTCTCAGACCTACCCTTTAAAAGGTCATTGTTGAACAGTTTGGGTGAAGAGGATTTTCCTAAAATAGCAATTAATTTGTCAAAATCACACATATTATTTAAAAATGTTTAAGTTGTACAAACAAATAAAAACACAATTTTGCTAAAAAATGTGTTTCGAATCTGATTATGTGATACAACAAAGTCGTAATTGAATGAATAATATTTAGTTACACAAAATTGGTTACATATATCGTTATTAATAAAAAATAAAAATAAAACAGCACGCTATTATAATATTTAAAGAGAGATCGAATCATACAACTAGTATTATAAGTTAAATACATACAATTAAATACTGTATAGGTATAACTTTAAACTCATGTATTTGATTACTTTAAAGATTGAGAATATAAATTGAATGGAACGTTTAATACAAATTATAAAAATAAATTGTACTGGTTATGAGAAATCACGAACGAAAGAATCACCTTTGGTAAATAAAGCGGAACGACCGAGTACAAACGCCACTTCAACATTTTTTTCTTTTGCGATACCTCCCTTGTGTCACGTATCTTTGTTTTCGCTACGTAGCTGTCCTTTGTTTCTGAACTCTTACATTTGTGTTGTATAAATCTTGATTCTAGCCTCTATCTATGTATGTTAAGGACAATATTAGATAAATCTATAAATCTAAACAGTTTCTGTCGGCCGTTTAGTTTTACCAGTGACTACATAAACTACAATTATTGTAGTTGTTTAGGCCAAAGAGAAAATTTATGAGTTTACTTTAATAAATCTATTACTATGAACCTTAATTTAATAAATAATAAAATGCTGATTCTTTTAGGATACACCAATTAGCGAGCAAAGTAAAATAAAACAAAGTTTATGAGGAATTAGTATATTGATACAAAATGTATAAAATAAACACAATTTAAATTTATAAAAGTCTACAAGTGGTAAATAAATAATATTTCAATTCAAAATAAACAATAAAAATGTCTTAGCTGTCAGGTGGGTTTAAACCAAGGAATTTGAGATTTGAAGGCCCAGACGTTGACCACTAGACCACAACTGTCTCTGAGTGAGGAGCTGCAATGACCACTGATGACGTCATGTGCGCTAAATTTTGCTTGTATTCATGTATAAATTGGCTGAGCAGATTCTATTCTGAATAAGTTTATTAGAAAAGGGATGCTGATGACCCTTGAAATTAATATATGTCTGTATGAAAAAAGGAATACTAATGACCCTTAAAAACTTAAAATCTGACTCATGAACTACATGGTGAAAATCTGTCACTTCAGCACAATAAAAACACAGCATTGATCATCCATAACCACCACCACTGTCTGTGGGCTTTTAGCAGAGTGAAGTTGGAAGGTCTTCTAGCTTGACCGTTGACCTAAACCTGACAGCCTTATCTACATGCTTGAAAACCATCTAAAGCAAGTATTCTCTTCGCAGTCTATTTTTAATGTGAGATATTTCAAACCAACTGTTTTGTGTTATTTATAAAATTTGAATATAAAACAAAATAAAGGCATTCTATAAACGTAAATAAAATAATCTATTTATTTTACATAGTAAAATATTAAATGCTGAGATGCTGAAACAGTAGTTTATGGAGTCATTGGTTTTACTCTGGAACTTTTGGTAAGTATGCTGAGAGGAATTACTTGAACCTCATAATTGACATTTGTTATTCCGAACATTGCGTTGATTTTGTACATGGTTTCCCATTTCACCTAGATAAAAGTCAGAAGAATTATTGAAAGAACAATAACACACAAGGTTTTATGATGAAGCTGTTTTTTATGATGTCAAATACTGTTATGTTAAATTGTTTAGGGTTTTACCTTTAAATATGTGATATGTATAAAGTTAAATTTAATAAGAAGAGTTTTAGTTAAAACACAATAACAAAGAATACCTTGTTCTTGTATGAATTTGGTATAAACACGGTGAAAACGTTTATAAAAAATTAATAAAGACCAGCATTTGGTAGGACTAAAATGGGACTACCTCATTTCATGAAGACAGAATGTAACTACTAATCGTGAAATTTCAAGTTGGTGTCAATAAAAATAATACACAAATTTAAGAAACCAAACTTAACTTTATTACATTGCCTCAACCTTATTGCACTCCTGCTTTATGGTCATGTTTATCAGGAGCTATTTTTAGATAGTCTGTTCATGGATTCAAAGGTCCACGACTGAAACATAATACTTTGTACTCAATTTTATTCCAGATTAAAATGTTTTAATGAACAAAACACATTCAGTCAGTGAAACATATACAGTATTTTCAAACGTATCCACTTACATACCACAATTACTACCTTTATATAACAGTAATTCATCTTATTACATAGTATAACAATATTAAAATAATGGCTCTAATAGTTTTATTCTTTGATTAGACGATTCCGGTTTAAGAAACAAGGACGTAGGTTAAATCATCTCTGATACTGGTATTAGAGTTTGTAACAGTAAAATAAAATAAAAATATGTAAAACGAACCGTTCAGTAAGTGTTTTTTTATTGTTTACCATTCTTAAGAATTTTAATTTTAAAACCAGTAAAGTTTTCAAAACTTGCTTAAAAGGTGAATTATTACCTTAAAACAAACTTATTTAACTACACCAAGAGTCATGATTAAAAAGTATTCATTATATGTATGGTAAAACTAAATGCTTTTAAATCGTTCTGTTTTTGTGAAGGTTTTTGTGATCGAGAACAAATTGTTATTATCAAGGGACAGTTTTAATATTGCACTTAGCAATATATAAGCTCTTAACTATAGTGTCAGTCTCCTACTAATAATACATTTCAATCTATCCATAAAAAACCTAACTATTTGATTATTCTATTTCATTACAAAAGTTATTATTTGCATATATACGTATATTACGTATATTATTACATTATATATGTATATTAAATATTTAGTAATTTTTAGTACTTAACTTTTAACAGCCCAATTACAATACGGTAAAAATTTAACTATCAGTGAATAATCCTTTTTTATCGATTCTTTCATATTAAAAATTGCATATTATGTTCAAAACGCAACTTGCAAAACACCAGACTTTTTACATACTCCCGTTCACTTCACTTACTTTTATCGGAATTGCTAATTAATAAGCATTATTGATAAGCAGTAAAGGATAGTCTAACTTCAAACTATATTGTACATAAAATTGAGAAACAGTATAAAAGAGCTTTCCCATTTGTTTGTCTAAATCCTCACTTGAAAATTAACACTAAAAATAACTTGAAAGGAGTTTGCTGTAGAACAACGACCGACCGTTGCGGGAAATCCACTCAAATAACGTCCCTAATGTCCACTCTAAGCTTTTGAAGTATCAGCCAGTCTTTGGTTTCTCTGTAACTTCAGTGTAATTTACACTAGAGCTTTAAAACTATATTGG
The DNA here is from genome assembly GCA_963675035.1 of Allygus modestus. Classification (NCBI taxonomy): domain Eukaryota; kingdom Metazoa; phylum Arthropoda; class Insecta; order Hemiptera; family Cicadellidae; genus Allygus; species Allygus modestus. The sequence continues at coordinate 79,508,661 of OY776116.1, forward strand.
TTATATTAGGAAGTAGATTACATCTGTTTGTGTAAAAGCAACTGTATTCTAATAAATTGAATATTTTGTAATGTTTATGGTAAACTGTAAAACTAAAGAATATTCTTTTAAACTGTTATAGAAAAAGTAGATATGCTTAAATATTACAAGTAGCCAACTGTTATTTAAATTTAAAACATCTGTTATTTACCATGAGTTGTATTTTACTCCAAGACCATGGATACACGCCCCTCACTACGGCTTCCCTCCACTACTGTATAGATACATTCTGTTACCCGCGGCTTTACCCTAAAACCATAATACACTCCCTTCACTACGGCTTTACACCAGGACACCAGGTATAGGTACAGTGCACTCCCTTCGCTGTGGGTTCACTCCCTCTTGCGAGAAGCGTACCATCACTCTGTAATCTCAGACTCGAGTTTAGTTGGGTTGCTTGTTTAAGCAAGTAAAAACATATGTGAATTTTTCTGTTTTAAAAATTAATTAAGTACAAACAAACCATTTAACAAACAAAGTAAAAACTAAAAAATATATCTTTGAAATTTAATTCTCCATTTCTTGTTACATAAAGTTAGTGCTTGAAAATTATTTAAAAATATATGACTGTATGATTACAAAAACGTGGAGGTACAAAACAAAATTCCCACCAAGATCCCATTTGCTTTATCCTGACACGTAATGCGTTGACAATCTTTTTATACGTAAACAAAGTCCATTGTTCTCGGGTAAAACGTTAGATATTGTTTATATAATATTTTTAATAAATTAGTAGCTAATAATAGGTAATAGCACAAAAGTTATAATTTACTACTGATGTGAGTGTCTTGCATTTTATATCTTTCAAATTGAAAACTGTTAACCAGCCTGGGTATTGAGTATACTGATTAACCATATTAGCTTCTAGTTAATTAATATCTCAAGCCAACATGCACAGGAGGGACTGGCGCAAGGCAATCATGTAACGTAATCTCGTATTTGAAAGCACTCAGTAATTCTAGTAGTGCATACATTTGTGAAATTTCCCTCAATAAAGCTTTTGGGTTCTCTTAATTTAAATTATTACCCTTTACTTATTTATGCATTAATTTACAAAATGTTAACACGAGAGACAGGGACAGCTTTCGCAACGGTTAGCATAGAATAGTAGTTTACGAAAGTTTTCTGACCCAAGGTGGTTTACGCTTTTTCCGATACATCCCGCTTTCATTGAAAACGTTTTTCTATGTTAAAAAAAGTCTAAGGACAATGGAATTCCTGGCTTTCTGTAGCCAAAACCAGTTTTTGATGAGACATATGCGGGTGATTCACAATCACAGCCTGACCAAGAGGCACCAAACCAAGTGGCGAATGAAAGGTAGGGATGAGCGAAAATGTGTAAGTGAATGTGGATGAATACGTGGAATAAATAAATTTGAACAATCTTCCTTTTTGCAAGAAGAATTGACTTTTGAAATACAATTAGAAACTATTGTAAAAATGCAATACAAATAATTATTGTTAATATTATAGGATTGCGCGATTTGAAATTCAGTACAAAAATTGTACTTTAGAATATGGATGTCTTCGAAATTTTACCTGAACATATTGTAAAAAATTAATAATTATGCTTTGTGTTAAGATGGTGAAAACAAACAACTGATATTTGAATAATACAAAGATGTTTTCACCACACTACGCTGTAATCACCTGTTTTCGGAATGTCATTTGAATACCGAAAGTAGAGTTTTTCCGCCAAGGGCCGAAAGTCAGGTGATCTATTTAGCCAGTGTTGCCAACTTGTTTTCATGCGTACATGACGTTACCTGGTTAATACGTGCATACCATTTTGTGTTCTTTGGTTGAAACACTGGAAAAAATAACAATCAAATTCAAAACATTGTACTACCGATGATTTGTTTATTGGTTAACTGTTTTTAGTCCGAGATTGCATGAGGCCGCTCGTGTTTATTGACTGATACATTTAACCCGTTAATAATTGTAGTATGGTGAAAAATAGTGTTCACACCTCTGCCGAAAGGGTTTTGCATAGCCCTCGAACGATTTATGACCTCGAATTCGTCTCGGTCATAAAACACGATCTCGGGCCAGCAAAACCGACAATTTCGACCCTTGGTGCGAAATATACTATTAACTATAAATGTTTAATTCGTACTAGGCTATAATTTTGTAAATAATAGTATTAGGTTAATCCTGATAAACCATAAACCGGTACCTAAATTGTATAGGTACTTAGTGTATCAAGTTAGACACCATAGACTACACCGGTTTTTGATAAGTTGTAGGGCATAAGATGTCCAAGGCTTAAAAACATTAAACAATTATTGTATGAATGTGTATTTGTATTATTTTTGTTTTCTAACTAGGTAGGTTTAAGGAGGGTTCCGAACCAACGGGCCACGGTGTCATCGCATCACATAGTTAGTACAGTAAAATGGCGATTGGCGGGGACATAGCGGATCAAAATAACGCGCTCTAACCATACACCTGACCGCGCCAAATCGATACGAGTAAGTGGCTGTAGATTGAACTTATGAGTGTAGATTAAGCTTGTATCAACATAATTATCCATGTTATATGAATTATTTGATCAGTTTCATTATTTCATAACTTATAGCCCTTTTGTGTTCTCGTAAAAGAATATACGCCAAATAATATTTCTTAGCTAATAATCCGTCTACCCTTTGGGCGTTACATTGCCATTCTTACTCAGACTATTTATGTCTGATGGTATGTAAATGGCTAGTTAAATAAATGCTCACTTTTGACTCATGAGAAATTTCCATATAAGTTGAAATATTATATAAATAATGTTAATTTCTTGAAAGTAAGATATTAATATAATGTCACTGTTGACAGTTTTCTCGGAAGACAAGCCTCTCGTAAAATAACAAATTCGATTATCCTTTCTGGAAACTAATCTGAATTTCATATAAACATTATTGAAATAGTGGTCTGAGGGACATTATTGTTGACATTATTTCATGTAAATTAGTTTTACAGTCTTTCAGCAGGCGGTTTTTGCAAACGTTAATTTACGTTTGACTTTCCCAGTTTGAATTAAAAAGAAAAAAATATGCAAAATTACTAATGGGACATATGTATATGGGCAATGCTGCAAAATGGGACATAACAAGTATCTCAATCTAGCTAACAATTGTATTGATTTATCTAAGTAGGTGAACTGTTAGCGAGGAGTGAAGAGTACATACATGTTGTAATTGCTGTGTACAAAGCAATTTACAGAATATTTGCAACTATCTTAAACTACGAGTAATTAAAGACCTAATCTAACTCTTTGGTTTAACTAACTGACTTATTGATGAAGTGTATTTTAGCTGCATGTAATATAACCGTCGTATCTGATGTATTATTAGAGATTGTGTTCCTGTTGGTAAAAGGAACACAAAGGTATCTCCTTCTAAACGTAAAGAGAACATACACTTAGTGAACACAATTCAAATGCAATTTAGGTATTTTTCTGTTCAAACTATTTTTATTATCAAGAGCTAAATTTTTCACACTCTTCAGAGAAGCCTGAAGGAGGAATATTAATCCAACAGATGAACTTAAGGTACAAATAACCCGTCCATCCAATATTTAGTTTATTTTCACATAACTATACTTAATCAAAATCATATTGTCTTGTTATTGGCACCAATTGTCAATTGTCACCTGTTAAGTGATGCACATTGTCGTGAGGCTACAGTAAGGGGATGCACTGGCACCACAGTGATGTTATTCCAGCTTTTCAACAATGGAACGTGCCCGACGGCACCCCACAAACACTGGGCGTCGACTGGAGAACGGTCGTAAAGCTCTAGAAGCTCTTCAACGCGCTCTGGAGTCCATTTGATCTTTCTAAAGTTGTCTACGTGTCTTGCCATTGGAAGGTCTTCAAGGCTCACCTGTCTTATAACAAAATTACATTTGGGTTTCAACTATTAGGACTTGTTTTCAAAAAGTACCCTCAGCTCTAGAAATAAACTAGAACTTAGTTTCAGTTATCAGCAAGTACATATATTTGTGAATGCAAGTCTTTGACAACGTCGAAACTCACGGAAAACCGATAAACTAAGGAAACGAAAGACGAGGTGCATGACTTAAAGTTATATAAGAATCCAAAATAATGAATAATTAATTGAGGCTAAGGATTTCTCTTAATACGGTTCACTATTGAACATCTTCGGCTATTATTTGTGATTCGTATTTAAATGAGAAAACTATAATGTAGAATCATTACAAAGCACTTGTTTGCGGTTGTCTAAATTTTCAGTCCTCTCTTGTCCAAACAAAACATTGCGTGTTTAATTTATTGGCCAGGATAAAACAAATATCCTTCACCTGACAGATACTTGGCTGAAAAGGTATTACGTATTCACGCAAACATCATCAAGTAAAGCCTCGATGGAATGGGCTTTAACATACCTCTAAGTTTTCAACAGTTTAAAACATGTTTGTAAAGTTTAAACCTTCATGTTTACAGTGCAGAGGTTTTATGTAATGTAAACCACAACACATACGATAATGTAGAAATTAAAAATACCCAAACCAAAATTATTAAGTGTTATTTGAGCTCAAGCACATCAATATTCACTCTCTCACCCATTATTTGTAAAGAAGTATTCATTGAAGCTGTGTTCACTGACGGAGCTTTTGCAGACTGCGAGCACAACTTTAGGATAGTAGAAGACAATATCCAGACACTTTTCGTCGGACTTGCCAAACCCTGTTAGAGTGACGTTGGAGAGCTTCGTGGTGTCGAACCAGCAAGTAGTGATCAGTTCATCGCCCTAAACACAATCACAATCATTTGGCACTGCGAAAAAATCATTTTAATCCTTCCTTGATTGTTTGCTTTGTCAAACCAACTGTACGCTACAGATGCAGATTATAGATACAGGGTGTAATACAGATTTTAAGACAAACTCATAAAATAATATTGAAAAACTTCATTTTTGTATTTTTGCAAATTCACTTGTAAGAATCACTGAAAGACACCAAATCCACGCAACGCTGCATATGTAACTGTCATTGAGAAACATTCTACTTTCACAAACTTTGTAAGTTATATAACTTTTTTTGGAGTAAATAAGGTATAATTTAATAGTTAACTTATCGATTAATTATTTATTAAATTAGCGTCCTTCGTTCGATTAGTCCTTATGGAAATCGAATTCCATTTTGTTGGTTATTTACCAGAGACAATCATGTATATATTTATCAAAATATCAGTCGTACGGACAAAGAAATGGAAAAAATACAGAGAAAAGGTTGGTGTGATCACGTTATCAAGTTATAACTATACATTTTAACAACCCTAAAAATGCTTAAAAGTCATTTCAACCTTCTCATCCTATTGCAACCCTTAATAACTATTGTAACCGAATTGTGACCATACCGATATTTTAATATTTAACAAACTTTATTCTTGAATCCTCCGAGATTTTCCAATTCTGCCTGATACGTAGCACCTTATTTTATCAAGTCCACTCGCAACTTCTGGACAAACACGCAAGGGTGGTATTTGTCACTTAATTTAATTCAGTCATAAATATATTTCAGACCGGCAGGAGTTTGACGTTGCGCCTGAGTCGCCATATGGGCTGTTTGTGGATGTTGTAGTGGTTTTCCCGCACAACATCTGGCAACTCCTCACCCCCTCGCATGTGGCGGGTCACCATCCCTACAGCTGCCGTATGCAAGTGGAGGCGAGAGGCGAATAAGGTGATCCCCTCTGGGGGCAGACTCTGAAACAAAGGCACAATAGGTAGAGAAACCGTTATGCAGCCTACCCCATCACTATGGTCACTACTTTAACTGTGATTACTCCAAATAAGAATCAACAGAATACCATCAGGAAATATCAGGTTAATATTGTTCCGTTAAATTGTTAGTTTTCAGGTTTTTGAGCCCTTTTGACGTTTTAAAAAATTAAGTTCATAACTTTGTACATTTTGTATAGTTACAGTTTATGGTTGGCGAACACCCTAAGATTATAAGTTACCAAGTACAACTTACAATTTCAGTGCAGGATGCGACACAGCGACTGGTGACGGGGAAGCGGCGCTGGCCCGGGGGCAGGGCGGTCTCCCCTAGAGACTTCAATCCCAACTCCAGCACGTCGGCGTCGTACTGGCGGAGGCGGGGAGTCACGTGGAGCCGAAGCCCCGAACTGTCCACCCAGTCTGGGCCGAAGACAAGGGTAGTAAAGTGCAAATGAACAACAGTAATAGTAAAGGGAGATGAGAAGGCTAAGGCGTAATGTATAAGGTGGTTGACAATTAAAGGACTGAGAACATCCTTAAATAAGGAAATGTGGATGAGGGTGTAATAATAACGATTAAATATTAAAATGGTAAATAATATGTATTGAAGGAAACATTATTCGACACTAAATACCTTTTATTTTGTCAAGAGGAGTGTAGTAAATCTCCAGCACTGCGTATATTGGAGAGCTGATTCCTCCGAGAGCAAATCCCGCCTCCTGAAAATGTTTTTAGACGAATGAATAAAATAATGACAACAATTCGTGGTCGTTAAATCATCAAATCATCGTCTAAGACACCAACGAGACTAGGGTGTATTTTAAATCGAATATGAATGAACGATGTGTATAGAATGTGTGAGATAACTTGTGTAGCTTTGTTACTGACTAATACCGACTGATTATTTAGCCAGGATCATTAATTAATAGCCCAATGACCAATGGCAGCTGGATAAAGTATCGAACCTCCAAAAAATCTGCTCAGGATCGATCTAGTGAACTTCAGATTATGAAGCGAGCACGCTAACCACTGTTTAGCGTAAAACCATAATGGTAATCAAGAAATGCACAGATTAAAATTGTGTTTCCTAAACAACCACAACTCTATCTTATCTTCTCTAAAATGGTATCAAGGATGCACATGCACTAACTAAACAAATTTATCATCACCACTGATACATGCAATTCATAATTCATGGTCTACGATTCCTATCTTACGAACAATGATTCGCGATCGGTGCTTGATGATCCACGACAGACGGACAATGAACCAACAACCAATTATCCATACAAATACCATACTAATGATACAATTAATATAGATCAGTGATCCATCACAATCGAGTCTGGCCCATACTTATGAAAAAGGAGTATTTATATTTATTCGAGCCATTTTTAACAAATTTACATCCGTCATACACATTTGTATGTAATATGAACACCAGTCACAATCTCATTGATATCTATATTTGAATGTCATTGCACTGAGGAAACCTGGACTAACCTCTGGAAAGGTGAAGTCCCCTAGGCCCATTGCGAGCACTTTGAAACACGTTCTGTCGACCCCGAGTTGGTGACAAGGGCCCTCAGCGGGACTTATAGGAGCCGCACATTGTTTCAGTATAATATGGTGGACCAAGTGTTCATTTCCTGGTGTCACAACTGATTCAAACTGAAAACACAAATAGCCTAGATTTTAATTTTCAATAATTTAGGTCTGGAAAACTCATGTTTGCTTAAACTTTCTTTGTTCGGTTCACTAGAAGAGAAAGGTACTAAATGGTAGGGTAAGAGTAAGGGTAGGATTTAATCTGTTATATAAAATAAGTAATTATTGAAAATTTATAGGAGGGTACACTTTTGATCAATCAGATGAGGTAGAGCATGAGAACACTATGAAATATTTATAAAAAGTGCTATTTGCCATCTTCTCCTAATAGATTCTTATTTTTAAACTAGCCTGCAAAACACAATTGTCTTATAGCCAGGCAGTCGGGGAAAGTCTTGAGAGATTTCATAGCTTTTTAAATTTATCCTTATATAATATTATTTTCATAAAAACTATCAAATTTAAAATTGTATAAGAAGTATTTGTTTTAATGCTGCCTGTACCCAAATAAAGTGTTTTTCTGTAACTATACCAGTTTGGAACTATATTCGTTAAATGTATGAGTCAGTTTTAAAAATCTTTATAAAAATTGAATTTTTAATAAGCATTACATTTATTGCTGATTACTGCTAAGTGAGATAATTGCTAATTCTATTTCAAATAGTTAAAATTAAAAAATGTCATAACTTCTTTAAAAGAACATCCTGGCTATGTTTTTACCCAGGAAATGTGTATACCAATTACAAGTTTTTTTTAGAAAATACACACTTTTTGTTCTGTTTCGATTGGTTGCTTACATGTTTTTTTTTAATTTTGGTTGAAAAAGGTAGGCTTTACCTGTTAATAATAATTCTTCCAATTTAAAGAAACTTGAAATAATGAGAGATTTACAAATAATTATGTTGTACCTTGACAATATGGTGTTTCTGCTTGAATCTTTCAGACAGCTGAAACATTTTGCACCAGAGGATGTCGGCCTTGGGTACTTTGAAGTTTTGCTGGGTGATATCGAAGGACAAAACATCAGCAGACAGTGGTGGATCAGCCTGTAGCGGCCTCAGCAGCCTAGTGCTGACGGAGCCGTGCTGAGCAACGGAGAAGTTAAGCCCCTCGGGCGAGGATACAGGGCTGACACCTACAGCCCACACAACATTCATCGTGCCATCCTAAAGGGTAAGGGTAAACTTATGAGTGATTTGTGCGGAAATAACCAATTATTATTAAATCGCCAATACCTATCACGCATTATCAAGTTACGTACTTTAAGATAATTTAATTATAACATTAAACCTTACAGAACCTAAACAGAACACTTTTAATGTATCACAAATACAATTAAAATTACTGTAATAATATTAAACCCAAAATATTCAAAAAATATAATTACAGCCCCTAAATTTAACAAAATTACTAACGTGACCTTTTAGCGAATTTCCCCTATAGGGAAGAAGCTATTACCGTAGGTCTCATGGTAAGACTTAAGCCCGAGACCATGATAACTTTTTGTTTTGAGGTCCCCAGATGCCAAAAACACTATTCGTTCAAATTTATATATATGTATATATATTTATATATATATATATATATATATATATATATATATATATATATATATATATATGTCCGTAAGCACGATAACTCTCGTAAAAAAGGTCCGATCTTAATGAAATTTGGTACAAATGTTTAAAGTACCATTTATTTGAACGAGTTCGAAAACCAGATGAATCGCACCATCCGAAGGGGGGTTTTTGGGGGGTTTTCTACCCCAAAAATGTGTTTTTTGGGGTTTTCACATGTAACCATTTAATTCAACTTAAAAAAACAAACAATTTGGTATTTTCATCATTGCTCTACATCAATTGGTTACCGAGATATTGAAAGTGCTAAACACAGTACGTTGTCTAATGTTATTCTTATGGAGAAAAAGTAAAATTGTTTATCTCGCTTATTTATGAACATAAACTGGCGAAATTTGGTATATGGCTTGATCTGTTTGTGGTTTATTGTTGTTTGCACAAAAAAACTATTTTTCGCCTATGGTTCCTGTAGCAGCAAACCTAGGTACTTGGTCCCCATGTTATTCTTATGGAAAATACTTAAAATGTTATACATCGCTTATTTATGAATGTATATGGATGAAAATTGGTATGTGACTTCAATAAGATGAGTTCTATTGATATTTGCATAAACACCCATTATTTTGTGTGCCTTGTTGCAGCAAACCTGCGTACTCATCCCCAATGTTATTCTTTTAGAGAATAATTAATATTTTAAATATCGCTTGTTTGTGAATACATTTCTCATGAATCATGTTAAGTGTTTTATTGTGTTATGTTATATATTCATTGGAAATTTGCTGAGTATGCAGGTTTGCTGCGACGGGGGTATTATTTTATTTTAGTCCTACAAAACCTCTGCTAATACATTTTATCAACTTGATTTAAAGGTCAGCAACAAACTGTGCTACGAATAATTTTGTTTAGTATTGGGAGTTTAGAGTTTACATAGTTTAATTAAATTAATAGCAAATAACCAGTTGAGCTAAAACGCCACAGCAGTAAAATATATAAAGAAAACCATCATACTCTAGGTTTATAGGTCAACATTTCTCATTTATTAAATTGCTAGTTTCATGAGTCAGCTTTAGTACGCTGCAACACTCATCCCAAGACAACCGTAAAACTGGTCTATACCAGTTTCGAGGTGACATTGGGTACAGCAAATGAAGTTGTTTACCGGTAAGTCTTTTGGCTGTCCATTATGACAAGTCTCCCTTTCACTGTTGGTCCCTTGATTTGAAGTGGCTGGGGACGTAACGTCCAGGTTTAGTCCCCAACCTGAGAATGCGTTTCCTGGCTGTTGTACGTGGATATTCTGTCAGTTGAATTGGCCAGTTGGAGGACAGAGCGGGTCCGCTTGTTTGAGCCTAATCGAAACTTTCACAGGAGCACGGGAGTTGATCCTATGCAAGGTCAATTTGGCTGCCTGTCTCTTCCCACCCTTTCCTTTCCTGCTGTATTTTATCCTTCCGATAATCTGCTCGAACGTTGCGCTTGTGGAATACGTGCCGAGGAACTTAGCTACGGTTTGCTAATCCAGATGAACAACAGCAACAACGCTACTACATGTATAAGTACACCATAAATCCATAAATATTTTACCTCTATCACGTGATCATGGTCGTCACAAGTATCAAACTTGCGAGAGAGTATTGCAACAGTAAGGCCGCTGTCGTGTTTGTAGCCTTTATAACCACAGTCCTGTTGGTCATCCACATGAACGGTGCCGGTCTCGTCCGTCCAAATGTCCTAAAACGAATTGACAATATTTATTTAAAACTACTGCTATAACTATACCGAAGTATTTTCATCGACTAGAACAAGTGCAATTAAAAACAATCAAACCATAGTTATGAATTTTAATACAGAATATACTTCGAACTTAAATATACACTTCGAACTTAAATATACGACTATATGAATAATCGGTGATAACTAGCTCTAGTCTGACATTAAATATTTTGTATACTTAGAATACTTATTGTAACCTGCAGTCTGTTCATATTTTGCAAATCCGCCCAAACCAAGCAGAAATCTGCTTTACTTAAATCTTCACTGCCGGAGAACCCCAGAGCGATCCAAGAAACGTTGGACATCTTGGTATGTAACTCCATGGAGATTGACTGGGCGTCGTAATCTGGGGTCCAGTAAAGCGTGTGAAGCCCCAGTGCATCTAGAGGAATGGAGAACTGGCCTGAAGGGACTGCATAAAAAATATCTGTGGAGTGAAAAGAAAAAACTTATCCAGGAATAGGAATCTTATCTTAGGATAGTATTGTTTAAATACGTCCATAGCTAATATGCATGTATAAGATAACAATTTTTTGAATTATTAATCTAAGATATAAGAACGAGTTAAAGATAAGTATACTGTAATTCATTACTTTGGTACTAATTTTTGTCTTAGTTAAAAAATTCTCGATTTCACAATAAAAACTATTTTTAGAATAATTGTTATCTGATAGTTTTTGTTATTTGAACTTTTACAAAACTATTTTCGAAATAACCCTCTTATTCTATATTTTGTTATGATTATTAGTGTCTATCAGTAAATCAGTAAAGAACACACACATTGAACGATATCTTTATCGTTTTTAATTATCTAATTCATGTTACCAACATATTCTTATTAATAATGGAGTTTCCTCTCGAAGGAAGTTTGAGTGTTTAAAGTATGTCTGTGTCTTGGTTCACTACTACAAGTACCAACATATTGGTAAAGTACACTTCCTTTTTCCATGTTTTTGTTTTTCCAGTCTTGGAAATGAGGAGGACTGTAAAAAGGTTCCCTGTAACATTATGACGTTCAAAATTCCTTTAAACTTGAACTTCATAGCTTGTAATACTGAACATGGAACCTACCTTGCTTTATTCCTTTCAGGACATAATACCATTTTTCAAAATAAGGTAGTTGAATTAAGTAAGTATAGAGTAAATTAAAACAATGGAAAATATACAAAGTTCAGAACATGCATGTTCAACAAAAATCAAACCGAACAAAATATAAATATTATTTTACATTTCGGACCCATTTATAATTTTAAAGGTAAAATTACGACACTCAGTGTATGCAACTATAAATAGTTAATAGTTACTATATATAGTTAATAGTAATAAAACCATTTATTTTTTTATTTACATATACCAAAGTTAACCTTGCCACCAGCCCCATTATATATTGCAAATCATTGTTGTTTTTCTGAATTGTTTTAAATTATATCGGTTCTCAGCAAGACTCTGATTATGATCATCAACAAAACACGTACTCAAACAACACTTTGTGGTATAAAGACCACTTCCTTCCTCTCTTTCACCGGAACCGCTCAGAGATGTAAGGAACGTTGGAAATGATTAAGGTTTTATAAAAAAGCCACAATATCAAAATTGATACCAAGTTATTTCTGTTGTGGGAAAGGTATAACATCGTAAATTGGGATTTTGTGAACATGTATAGTTTATTTTGATTTTTATCAAATTGTTGATGGTCTGGTGCAAACAAAATATTGACAATTTTATTATTTTAGCCTAAAACTGTTTTTTGATCGTCCCTAATACATTTTTACTTAACATTTTATCTTAGCGTATCTTGTATAACTAATCCCTATTATAAACGGATAGGTAAATTTTTATACTGTGATTTAAGCAGTCCAGAATAGTGTTATTTGCATAGGATATTGTATTCGACATAAACATTCAAACATAACTACTGCAGAATCAAAACTCACGATGACATGACAGAACATATAAAAAACTTAACCTGACTGTAATAAATTGTAAAATATTGCAACATATTATAATCTATTTGTGAAAAGAAACTTTTACCTTCATATTTATTTGGATAGCATAATGTGTCATTGATCAACAATACTGGTATCTCTAATAATATATCTAACAGTATCAGCGTAACAAAATCGTAGACTAGAAATTATGATTTACATTCTAACGTGAAGTTTTAAATGGTTTAACACAAACATTATCTGTATTAAATATATAATATTTGGTCATTCTATCGTATAATTACCTCGTACTATGAATTTAAGGTGTTGAGTGTTTAACATATTAATCTCTCACCCGTGGGACACTCTGTAGGTATCCGAGGTGGTATTTCCAGCCCCAGCCCCGTGATTACGTCCTCCGCTCGACGCAGCGCCTCCTGGGTCTGTAGGTGATTCTGGAGAGACTTATAGTCTCGGACACTGATGATGACGAAGGCCTCGGGACCGTCACCGCAGCAATACCAGGCTGTCACACCGTGGTCTGAATACAACGAGAACAGATAGTCAGAATATCTGTGACCACCCATCGTGAACTGTTTAACTATAAAACCTTCTCCTTCGAACAAGTCTGTCTTTAGTTTCAAAGGGTCTTTGAAGTCTTCAATGTAAATCACGTCTGTTGACAATGCTCGCTTCGCATCTATAAGTTGTTGCCAACATTTCAAACCTTCCATGTTCTTTATATTTGTTTTGTAAATTGTCCATAAGCCATTTAGTTGGGAAATTAAGTATTTTGGAGGCTTTTCTTTCCACAGCCCAATGTCGAGTTTGTCGACAACTTCGGAATCACAGTTTGATTGAGATTCATTAAAATATATGGTGATCACTAGTACAAGTACAAGTACACTGGAATGTTTCATTTATACTTAACTCAGGTATAATCAAGCGCGAACAGAACCAAACTGTCGGTGTCACTGGCATAACATCGGTTAGTAGTATTTGCAGAGTATGTTTCACGACTATTGTTCCCACCATCGGGACACATGCTTATACTATTTCATTTATTGTTTCACAAACCGATTTTTAACCGACTAAAACTGCCGTATGATTTAAATAAAACAAGTGATCGTATTTTCTGTTGTTTGGGCATCGTATAATAATATTTAATCAGTTGAAATAATTATCTCATAAACCACTCTTAATTTTGTAACAAAATATCGGCTGTACGGAATAACGAATTAAATTACCACAAATTACCGCAAATATATGTTTCCAACAAAATTTTTGAAACTCCTATTTTTGTAATACAGATCAGTAATTTTACATCATTTTTAAAAGACATTTTAAAGATGGATGGATGATTAGAGTATATAAAATTCACAAGTATTACTTAAGCCTTTAAAATGGTATTAAATATCGACCATAGTGGTTAAAATCCATATACACTCATAAGAGAATAATTTAATAAATGTGATTGAGCGTTTTATTGATTACTAAATTTGTATTGCACCGGGTGTCCATAAAGTTTTTCTCTGATAAAGAAACTGAATAATACGAAAAAATGATAGTAGGATAAAGTTTTATTTACAGATATAACAAGTGACTTATAAAGTTTTTTATAACTATATACAAACTCAATACACCTCTATTTGTGCGCCTCCGGTGATCTGTAGATCTTCTAGGCGACTTTTTAGCTCGTCCCAGGTTTTGGTTAGCATTTCCTGGGTCTCGGACGTCACAGCATTTCTTATTCTCTCCTTTAGTGGTTCCAAATTAAGAACCGGGGAAGAATAACAAATGTCGTTGACAAATCCCCACAAAAATAAATTCAGAGGGGTAAGTCTGACGTACGAGGTGGCCTTTGGTTGGATCATCACGCTTAATTCAGCGGCCTTGGAGGGTAAAATTTAAAAATAAATCCCTCACACATGAAGCCCAATGAGGTGGGGGCACCATATTGCTGAAAAATTATCATAGGTTGTCGTTCTTCTAACTGAGGGACTACATACAACTCTAACAGATCTAAGTAAACAAACCTAGTCCTATTTTCTTCCGCAAATAAAAGAGGTCCAATGATTCTATCGTACATTTATCCACACCAAACATTCAGTTTTGGACTACCCTTTTCGTGTTCAATCACGGGCCTTGGGATTTTACTCCCCCAAATTATACAATTGTGTCGGTTCACCTTCCCACTGGAGGGTGTCTTCCAAATATTCAACTCAAAAAGTCTGCGAACTGTAATTGGGGAGTGGGTTTCATGGAACCCTAAAATACACTGTGACTTATTTTGCAAACTCACCAGTTTTGTTTGTAGAAACTGCATTGCTGAAAATGAGCTGGGTTTAGGTGTAAGCAACTTAAGAAACAAAACTTGATTAATTCCCCTTCAAAACAAGAAATTTAAGTATTGTGTGGTACAAATGGTTTCTGTGCAACAAAGCCATAAAATCAGGGAAAGACTTTGTGGACACCCGGTATTTTTCCTTGTGAAACGAGGCGGGTACTAAATATATTCATGACAGACCAGACACATTAGGATAGGTCCTAATGTCTACAGATAAAACAAACATTACCGTTATCCTGGGCTAGGAACGTGCGTGTATGTTCTTGATACCATCAGTGATGGATATTCAAAAACATGGATTTGATGTTTACTCTGCTACGTGAGTGAGAAACATTGCGGTTTAAAAATGTGTTTTCCTTTACTAGTATTATGTTATGTAATAATCTAAGTTAAAGGAAAGTTTCCTGTTGAAGTAATTTTTCAATAATGACTTCAACTAACACCAAGCACAACCTCAATATCAAAATTCCTATTTACAGTACATGTTATTCTTTGAAGAAACCTTTACTATATAATAGAGTAGTTTTATATAGTAAACGTCCTCGACATTATAAAGAAGATACAAATTTAAAAAAAATTAAGATTGCAAAAATAATTCAGCAAGCTGGAGGATATTAGCCGGAGCATTGATGATTTCATAGAAGAACAAATTAATATAATTCAGTTACTAGAGAACACAATTTAGGCTAGAATTAATCTTTAACATTTTTGTTGTTATGCCAATGCAAAACTACTGTATTGTTTATGGACAATAAATTATTGTTATTATTATTACTGATAGCCGACCTTAAAAAATAAGTCCTGAGGTTTATACAAATTGGAAATATATGATACAGTTAATAGATATTGTATATTTATTTTTTTTTTGGTAGTAGTGCCTTTTATAATTACATTTCGTTTAAGGTTAATTACGCTTTTATAATTGTTTAAAGGTATGTTAGAATTTACGAACATTAACGACAGAACGTAAAAGCACTTTCCCTGCCGGAAGGCTCTTCCGGAAGGACTTTGGTACACGGGTCTTGGCCCTGCCAGCTGGACGCCCTTAGGGCGAAAATTCAAATTGTCCTCCTGGTTGTACTCAACCCTATCAAAGCATAAAACAGTGTTTGAATCAGTAATAAAACATATTTATAGATATTATTTGAAGATATTGTATATTTTATTAAGACTGAGGACATTTTCCAGCTCTGTTTAGTAAAACCATACTTTCACGATACTCCGGGATCTGTAAATTTGGCTTCCAGGTCCCAAAACATCATTAAAAATTGTTTTATTAATCAGTGATGGAAAATGTCCGTAATAATTTCTTAAATAACATAAACCCACAATCACCAATAATGCTTTTCAAAAAATATATCTATTTAATACTATAGCAATTGATTAAACACAAGAACAAGTGGTTAATTGTTGAATTAAAGGCCAAGTCTGCCTAGTGCTTCAAATTGTTAAAAACATGCAATAATAAACAAACAAAATAACAATGAAAAAAAAACAGTATTTGCTCCAGTCACAAAAAATACAAAGTAACTATCTACAGATTAGGAACAAATATGAATAAATACTGGTGAATACACTAAGTTTATATAAACCAGTATCCGAGCACTATTTTAACCAGTAACCAGTAACCAGTAAATTTTAACACTAATTTACTCCCTCCCTCAAGCTAAGGGGGTACCATTTTTAATATGGTATCCATAACATTTTCTGCATAGGACCATAATGACTCCCAAAGTTGACTGCTTCACGCATTTCCACTGTTAAGGTTTATTGAAATACGTAGCTAACACAAACACGTGGTCACTATTTCAAAAATGTTCCGCCATGACTAAACAGACAGGGGCTACCAACTTTTTTTGCGCTGAATCGTCATTTTTCCCTCTATATAATGGTATAAAGAACGGTCCTGTCAGCAGGACGCAAATCGTCATATGATTTTGTGGAGCACAACCTCATTTCAGGACTTATAACGTCCTGCCAGTAGGCCGGTGTACGCTATATCATTAAACTCATACAGGCCAGCAGTCCAAATAATCCAGGACGAGCTACTACAGGTTGTTGGAGCTAGTAAGGGTAATAGAGAGGTACTTGTAAATAAGAAGGAGATGGATTGCAGTCTTTGGAAGAACGAAGATAGCTATAAGATGGACTATTTTTTCCCAATTAATTAACATCACTCATGTCTTAAGTTGCTAAAATGATCAACTTTAGCATTTCATTGAACTATAAATCCGTTCAACTGCTTGCAAGGAGTGTTTTCTCTACAGTCTAAACAGTGCATTTCCAACAATACAACCTTGTGGACTGTCCAAACTCGTTCAAGAGAAAGAAAATTATGAATTTCGACTAATACAATGGGTTGACTGACTTAAATCCAAAGAAGATACAAGAACTCGCACTTCATATACATGTTATAGTTTCTAATTATTCTGTGCACATTGTTTAGCACTAAAAACTCTTAAATATAAATAATCAAATTCAAGATTATAATTTTACTTACTTTACTTTTTTTATGTAACAGATTTTAGTTTATTGACCAGGAACAGCGTATTTTTGTATTTTTCTTTTCCACTTGCTCTACCATAATTAAATTCCTACAAAAGTAATCAACAATAATTATTTCTGCTATATTGCTACCATTTATGTCATTCGTAATGTTTCTTTTGTTTATTGGCAAATGTACTAGTCATTATATACCAAACACTCTATCCGATTAGCTAAATCAAACTGTTATGATGACATTATTCAGCGTGAATGTGCAATATATAGTTACGTAAAGTAAGTAAGAATGACACTGTTACCTAAAGTAAGAAATGCATTTTTGTATTATTTTTGCATGATCTATGAATATATTGCATATTTATTACTCAAACAATTAAGTTAGTTACAGCTGGTTGTTGCCTTTGTTTTACCTTAGATATTAGCCCATAATTACCTCATTAATGTCAGCATTGGAATCAGCTACGATTGTAAATATACCATTAACACGTGTCAATATCAAAAAACCTTTACTTCAAATCGTCAGTAAGTTCTCTTGCTTTCACGTTAGACGTATAGAATGCCATTAAACGATATTGGAACACAACATAAACTAAAGGATCATTTGTCTCAACTACCCCAGTGACCCTAATATGTCTGATTGACTGAATTATAACCCGTCTCTGCAGTGTACTTGAACGCTGGAAGTCTCACAAGATATGTCAAACCGATGTAACTTTGACTGGATTTTATAAGTTCTTTTTGAAGATTCTACAAATAAAACAACACAGACTATATATATATATATATATATATATATATATATATATATATATATATATATATATATATAGGTATATAGGTTATATAGTCTTAATTTTACTATAAATATGTTCTCAAGAATGTTTGCTGGAGTAAAACGACATGCCCACTAGCTAGGCCTTAATGTGAAAAAAGTGTTTATATTCTTAAAGGGGTTTCCAAAAAAGGTATAAACATTAAACAGTCGTGAATGTGTTTTCTCCTAATGACTACATGACTTTAGGACCTGACTGTTTGACTTCTGCTGTCCTTCTAAGTAGATTAAATATTAAAGCTATCTATGCAGTTTATTAATAAGGCTAGATAGGCAATACTGCTTAAATTAATACATACATCAATCAATACAATTATTAATTTATTTTATAGTTAAAAATAAATTAAACAGATTTTATTAATTGATGTATGTGTTAATTTAAAATTAAAATCAATAAGAAGAGCTATACAAGATGAATACTGTTTAAGTAACATTTAATTCTGGGAAGGAAATGATTGCTAAGGGAATGAATAATTAATTACTAATTACTTAGGATACGACTAGAATGAAAATTAATGGAGTATAGGTAAACGTAGATAGGCGCGATCAAACAAGGGGTTGGGGTTAAAGTCGGGTTTACTTAAGTTAATTAATGTAATTATCCTTGCATTAAGTATGGTCAGGAACTTCACTTCCCTCTCATTCCTTTAATTAATGACTGTATTCAGTGCTTCTGTTATCTGAGCACTTCTTCAAGTAAAAATTCAAAAGTTGGACCTTTTAAATAAATATTATTGTTTTATTATATCCTAATGAGGAGTTAATTATATTCTAATTTAAATATATCTATTCTATATTATTAATAGGCTATATGCAAACTTTTTAAACAATAGAGCTTTTTGTTTCAAGATTTACCCCCACATATTAAACACTAAAACGCAAAGGTGTGCAGATGTGCAAACTGGCTTTAGATTTTCGATTGAGGCCTTAACGGCTCTGCCCCACGGGACTTCCAATTCCCCATGTTATTCATATTAAAGATAGTTTTATTTATGTCACACGTGTTTTTTCTTAATTCAATTGAATTAAATAAACAGCTGTTATAAGGATTATATCTAACTACAGAATGCCTATATCTCGTTTAATATTTAACTATTTACTATTCTCGCTTCTCAAAACGGGATGCGCAAGCTGCACATAGGAAACTATAGTTTGTATTTAAATCACCAAGGTTACGTTTATTACTCTTTCATCCGTTAGTGGTTTGGTCTGATGTCATGTTATTTATAACATGTCACAGTTATGGAAGGTGGAGTCATAATGTCATATGGGAATGGGATAAAAATGTGGTAATAGTTAACTAATTAAATGTTGAATACGTTTGTTGTACAATTTCTAGATGAAACTTCATTTGACATAAATTGTTAATTGTAACCCTCTAATTTAACTTTCAAGAGTATAATGACTAACCGCCTCACTGCATATCGCTCTCCCGAGTCCCGAACGACTCGACGAACAGCACAAATGTAAACAGTGACCAAAATAGTCAAAACATAAGATTTGACAGAAAAATACATATTGGTAGGTTGACTGTACTAGGACCCGTAGAGGGGGGAATGTATTGCTGCGCATGCGCAAACCAGGTGCCAACCACAGCGAACAGGGCTGTACAAATGACGCGAAATAAATATCCTTAAATTTATTCACACCATTGAAGATCATTATGTAAATTATAAAATTGAGAGTTTAGGGTTCCTATGATAAAAATTATCGTAATTTCGTAACTATGTATTTTTTTTGTAATAATAAACTTATTTAACTGTGGAATTGATTCAGTCCTAATTTAATCTGATAATAACTTAAACAGATATTTTTTAAACTAATCATTAAAGTATACGTGAGTTTTCTTAATACATTATTAGTACAGTCATATATGGTATTTATATTAGCCTAATCCAGGAAAAAATTCCGGAAGTTTTTTCTCAATGGTTCTGTATGTTTTTTGGGGTGCTGAATACGAATTTCATGTTTGCCACCTCGAGAAAGGACGGCTTCACCGAGAAAGTTGCAAAAAACCTTAAATATTCTGTACTTTTTTTATTTGTTGACATATATCTTGAAAGCTATGCGTTTTAACGGAAAGACCATTGGGTTCACACTTAAAGAAGACAAAATTCCCTTCAATTCCAAATATTAGTTGCATTAATATTATAAAGAACATAGGAGATAGAGCGCGCGATTTTTTGGCCAATCGGACCAAAACCAGAGAAACGTTCCCTCTCACACACTCCTATTTAGCGGCAACGTTCTAGTGTTCTAGTTTTACTAAGTCATGCTAAAAACCCACTTTTTGAACGATTTAATTGCATGTTCAGCTTACTACTGGAAAATTAAGATATGAGTTGAATAATTGTATTATATATATTAATCAAATTACATTAGATTTAATGAAGCGTAATGGTCTGGTAATATAAGTTTGAATCAAAACAATAATTTTAAGGTAAATTTATTTAACTTAATATAAACGTAATATTAAAAAAAATGTCAGCCTAATACTGCATTTAAAGGCTAAGTTAGAACCTTCCCAAGGTTAGGCTAAAGGCTAGTTTATATAGTTGAACTCCCAAATATTCATTCCTGTAAAGAATTCTTAAATAATAACATAATAATAACATAACTGATAATATTAAAATAATTTAGTTTATATTTAATTCTTCCTAATATTTCCTCACATGGTTAATAACTGTCTTTGTAAATATGTAATTTTTAAAGATTTTTAACAGATTGCGATAAAACACAAGTATTATTATTGTTATTATTTTATATACGAGTATTATTACTTTACTTATAAAAGATCAAAAATCCATATAGCAGTAGAATTGAAGTGAAAGTCTTGATCAAGATACACATTATGAGGAAGGCTTTTTAGCGAAGTTCCCTTTAGCATTGACTATAAATACTGAAGGAGACATCCCATCCATATGGCCCAGCTGTCCCACTTTTAGTGTATGCTCGAATTTAAAATTGAAGTAGTTTGATTGGGTCACCGACAGATTGTGCTGCTGTCAACTTTTAGCGAATTTCCCCTATAGGGAAGAAGCTATTACCGTAGGTCTCATGGTAAGACTTAAGCCCGAGACCATGATAACTTTTCATTTCAAGGTCCCCAGATGCCAAAAACACCATTCGTTCAAATTTTTATATATGTATATATATATATATATATATAAATATATATATAACGAATCGCATCATCCAAAGGGGGGTTTTTGGGGGGTTTTGTACCCCAAAATGGGTTTTTTGGGGTTTTCACATGTAATTTTTATTTTAATCAAATTGCAATTTTTACCATTAAAATCAGCTTAAAAAAACAAACAATTTGGTATTTTGATCATTGCTCTACGTCAATTGGTTACTGAGATATTGAAAGTGCTAAACACAGTACGTTGTCTAATGTTATTCTTATGGAGAAAAAGAAAAATTGTATATCTCGCTTATTTATGGACATAAACTGACAAAATTTGGTATATGACTTCATCTGGTTGTAGTTTATTATTGTTTGCTCAAAAAAACAATTTTTCGCCTATGATTCCCGTTTCAGCAAACCTAGGTACTCGGTCCCCACGTTATTCTTATGGAAAATATTTAAAATATTATACATCGCTTATTTATGAATGTATATGGATGAAACTTGGTATGTGACTTCACTTAGATGAGTTCTATTGATATTTGCATAAAAACCCATTATTTTGTATTCCTTGTTGCAGCAAACCTGCGTACTCATCCCCAATGTTGTTCTTATGGAGAATAATTAATATTTTAAATATCGCTTGTTTGTGATTATATTTCTTATGAATTCTGTTAAGTGGCTTAATGTGTTATGTTATATATTCATTGGAAATTCGCTGAGTATGCAGGTTTGCTGCGACGGGGGTATTTATTTTAGTTATTTACGTTAACTTTTAAAATATCTCCACCCCAGAAAGCAAGTGATAATAAACTTATATTTGCTTCCTGACACACCAACTGTTGTATTATCCCCTCCTTGAGAGGATAAGTAATAGTTAACAGCAGTGTACTCTATTGGTGATTATTTTAAACTACGACCTCTTTCAATCCTGTTATACACAAAACTCAAAACACAAAACACAAAACACAAAACTTGGGACACATTTTACAATGGCAATGAGAAGTCTACTTCAGTATTAATTGTCAATGCCTATAGCTATTACCGTAGTCGGCATGGTAAGACCTAGGCCCGGGACCATGATAACTTTTCGTTTTGAGGTCCCCAGATGCCAAAAACACCATTCGTTCAAAACTGTATATATTAAGTTCGTCATATACAGTATAACGTATAATGTATATATATATATATATATATATATATATATATATATATATATATATATATATATATATATATATATATATAAAACGTATAATTGCCATTTCAGGAAATATTAGAACAAATTCAATATAAACTAAATTATTTAAATTTGAACAGTTGTGTAATTATTTAAGCATTTTTTTAGGAATTACATGTGTGGAGTTCAACCATAACCTTTTAATCTAGCCTTTAAATCTATACAATACTGAAAGATATATTTGTCAATTATATTGCGAAAATAAATTTACCTTATAATTATTTTTCACCCAAACTTATTTATTACCAGAACATTGCGTTTAATTAAATCTAATGTAATTTGATTAGGAGATCTAATGTGATTATACTACTTATGTCTTGATTTTACAGTAATAAGCTGAATATACAATTAATTCGTTCAAATAGTGGGTTTTTAGTGTTACTTAGTAAAACTAGAACGTTGCCGGAAAAAAGGCATTTCTCTCGTTTTGGCCAGATTGACCAAAAATTCGCCCTTTTTCAGCGCACTCTATCTCCTATGTTTATTGTCATAGAAATACAAATAATATATGCAATTGTAGGAAATTTTGTCCTCTTTAAGTTTGTATACAACAGTCTTTCCGATAAGACACATAGTTCTCAATATATTCGTAAAAAACTAAAAAACGTACAGAATTTTTAAGGTTAAAACGTAGCGAATTTCCCCTATAGGGAAGAAGCTATTACCGTAGTCGGCATGGTAAGACCTAGGCCTGGGACCATGATAACTTTTCGTTTTGAGGTCCCCAGATGCCAAAAACACCATTCGTTCAAAACTGTATATATATATATATATATATATATATATATATATATATATATTTATTTATAAATATTGTATATATATATATATATATATATATATGTGTGTGTGTGTGTGTCCTGGGTGCGATAACTTTCGTAAAAATGATCCGATTTTGATTAAATTTGGTACAATTATGTAGAGCATCAATTATGAGTAAGTTCGAAAACCAGCCAGATCGCTCTATCCAAAGGGGTATTTTGGGGGGATTTTTTACCCCAAAAATGTTTTTTTTTTAGTTTTTTACATATAATATTTTACTAAATCCAATTTTAGTTTTCACTATTAA
This sequence comes from Allygus modestus, assembly GCA_963675035.1. Taxonomy (NCBI): domain Eukaryota; kingdom Metazoa; phylum Arthropoda; class Insecta; order Hemiptera; family Cicadellidae; genus Allygus; species Allygus modestus. The sequence goes on from OY776116.1 coordinate 79,532,429, forward strand.
ATTCAGCTTAAAAAACAAACAATTTGGTGTTTTGATCATTGCTCTACATCAATTGGTGATCGAGATATTGAAAGTGCTAAAAACAGTACGTTGTCCAATGTTATTCTTATGGAGATTAAGAAAAATTGTATATCTTGCTTATTTATCAACGTATCCTTATGAAACTTGGTATATTGCTTCATACCCGTTGAGGTCTATTCATATTTTCACTAAAAAAACCTTTTATTGCCTATATTTCCCGTAGCAGCAAACCTGCGTACTCAGCCCCCATGTTATTCTTATGGAAAATAAGTAACATGTGATCTCCCTTGATTATGAACATAAATTAATAAAATTTGGTATGTGGCTCTACCGACTTGAGTTATATTGATATTTGTATAAACCCCCATTTTTTGTGTTCTTTCCTTCAGCAAACCTGCATACTCAGCCGCGATGTTATTCTTATGGAGAATAATTAAAATGTAATAAATCGTTTATTTATGAATGTATAATGATGAAAATTGGTATTTGGTTTTACGTGGTATTAAGATACATATATATGCATTGGAAATTCGCTGAGTACGCAGGTTTGCTGCTACGGGGGTATTTTTTTTATTTATTTTCTCCGTGAAGCCGTTCTTTCTCGAGGTGGCAAACATGAAACTCAAATTCAGCACACCAAAAAACATACAGAACCATTGAGAAAAAAACATCCGGAATTTTTCCCTGGGAAAAGTGCCATTTGACTGGACCATATTGCGTATTTTCTTAATTCACATTGCCATTGACCAAATGACAAAGCGGATATTGGCCAAATACTTTGTAAACTTTGTAATTTTATATTTTACATTTGAAATACAACTATTTAATGCAAACTTGAAAAAACAAAATGTAAAACATTTAGGTAGAATAATTATTGGTTGTATTTTATAGACATAATAATTTATGATTAAACAGAGAGTACTGACAATACAAAATCTTAAGTAGAAAAATATGTTCTTAGCAGTTTTGACACAGCAAAGGTTCATCAGATGTTATGCTGTACATATTCTTATAAAACCAACATACTTCCTCTATTTTCTGGTCACGACCTATCAATAATTTGGTTTACGGATTACGGGTGTTTGACTTCCTCGAAATATATTGGTTCATTTGCTTTACTCATAGACATATAAAGCTAATCCGTCCAATGAGTCTTGTGATTACCTTTCAGTATAGAGATTATTTGCATATTATCTCTTTTGCAATACATACAATATCTCTCCCATAGTAGATATATATATCTGTTCACGATAACTGTATATAAGTAATACTTGCTGGCGTCCCGTTCTCCGCACGAATATCTTGCACACATAGAGCCAGATATTTTGATAATTTTATATTTAAAATTAGCTCACTTACTAAAAATAACATCCTTCCTCACTAAAAATAAAGACAAAATTAAGCTATACACATAAGAATTAAGTCCCATACAATTAAATTAAGAGCTGTTTTACCTAATTATACGCTTAATAAATAAATGAACGCCACTTCTCTTACAACTAAATGGACTTGAGGTTAATTAAATGAGAAAGATAACAAAGCATGTATATTTTGGTAAAGATCAATCGATGATATCGTGTAACTATCATAGCTTTACATAAAATCAGAGTCAATCGGACTATTAATCATGACTGTCTGAACCTGAACTGTAAATGGGGGAGTAAATAAAACATGTTTAAAAGCTTGTTTTAAAGTATATTATTTGTATCACTATTTTAAAGGGCTTCATAATCAATATATAAGTGATACGCTTCACTACTACTCGCTAGCATCACGACGAGTAATTCACCAGTGACAAAGCAAGCATCACGATAAAGCCTTTGTGAGCTGCTGGTGGAACAAATCGTAGCCTCTAGTGTCTTGCAAAATGCTTTCTGCAAACCATTGCGTCACTAAGTACGTTATCTATTTTCTATGACTTAGGGGATCACTAAAGATTTGTAAGGTTATAAAACCCCTTGGACTGATGGATTTTTGTTGAATACTATTGTAGTTGGATGTATGATCAAAATATTTGAGACCGTCAGAGTTTTCCTGCTACCTTAACGGTGAAAAAGTAGATAACTTTATTGTATTTTAATTAATAAACTAAAAATTCACACCACATATGCGATATTTATATTATTAAAATTATTTTATTACTTTTGTTCGATTTCAGGTATCTTTAATTATTATTTTACAGATACGTTTGGTATAAATCGAAAGATTTTAACCTCTAGATGTACATTTTAGAGTTTTGGAAAGTATCACCCAATGGGCTTTTGAAGTTCCAATGATTATCTTATGGAGTTATTTTATTTATAAAGTGAGCTAATTAAAACGTACAATTTTCTAAATATCTGGCTCTATTTCTGCAAGATATTCGTGCGGAGAACCGGACGCCAGCAAGGATTACTTAAAACAGTTGTCGAGATTTATATTTACTATCGGAACCTATATGGTATGGTGCAGAGCAGTGCGGTATGTTAAATAAACGTCAAATGGAAGAGTAGAATTGTTCATTAACTTGATCTGAACGTACTAGGTTGAATACAAAATGAACTGTTCACTAATCCAATAGTGGTAGATTTGAAGTGTTCCCTTAGATATAAAACCACGTGATGCTGAAGTGTATCCCTGGTCACCAGGGTATAGAGGGGAATAAGAAGGCGGATTGCTACAGAAGGGGCCTTAAGACCTTTTTATGGTCCAGAACCAGTATGCGGGATCAATCGTGCAACGGTTAGAGATGCAGCCAAACATTGGGCAAGGAAGGAGCTCCAAAAACAAAAACAATCCATCCATGGGCAGAGGCACAGCAAACGTATGAGCAATAATTCAAGCCAAGCCTATACAAAAATAGTTGTTGTCTAGATAGGAAAGAAAAATGCCAACTGTATCACTTTTAACTGGACACGAACACTTCAGGAGAAATTTACAGACAGTCCAGCTCCTTGACGATGTCCAAACTGCCATGCACATGTCCCAGGACTACCTTAAGACTGGTCTTTACCAGTTTTGAGGCTAACATTGGGTACAGCAAATGAAGTTGTCACTACATATGGTAAGTCTTTGGCTGTCCATTATGTCAAACTTCCCTTTCACCTTTGGTCCCTCCATTTGCAGCGGCTAGGGGCAGAATCTCCGGGTTTGGTCCCCACCTGCCAACCTGAGAATAACCTGGTCCCTGGCTGTTGTACATAGATCTGTCAGTTGAGTGGACCAGTTGGAGGGAAAAATGAGGGTCCCCTGTTTGAGAGCCTCATCCCAGCTGTCACAGGGGCACGGGAGTTGGCCCTCTGAAGAGTCGATTTGACTGCCGTTCCTTCCCACCCTTTCCTTTCCTGCTATATTCTATCTTTCCGGTAACCTGCGCAATATTCCCGCTTGTGGAAGATGTGTCTAGCAGCTATGCTGGGGTTTCCTAATCCGCAACAATGATGATGATGATGCCATGCACATCATATTTGAATGTGGGCAAGGAGGAGAAGGATCTTTGGAACTTCCAAAGTAAATTCATCAAATCTACCCAAAACTGTAAAAACTACTACTTGAGCTAATTAGTGGCTCAAGTTTAGGTAGGCAAGACCAGTGCACTGGCAGCACAATAAGATAAAAGGTTGACGTGGGTAGGTGCGGACACCCAGTTACCAGGAGCTGGGCCGCAGCTCCTCCCCAAATCTAAGCTAATCTAGCGTGTTGCTTTTGAGGCACATTTCATTGTAAAACAAAATAGGAATGCCGTCAGGTATTTTTCAATAGGGAACTACCACATTTTTGGTAGATTCCCTATTGTGAATTGTTCAGTAACATAATACAAAAGAAAATGTTAAAGCCTGAATGTGTTTAAGCTCATTTTAAACACTTGTGAAATTGAGGATTAGGGCAACGAAGTACTTAATAGTGTACTACAATATTATAAAAATTCAATATAACCTAGCCCGAACACATTTTGAACAATCTTGTTTTATCAGCTGGAATGCCACTTGCTCTTATACAAAATAATTTTAAATATTTTAGTCCCTGTAATGGTGCACTACACAGTTCTCTGTAATTCAAAATTTATAATAAAACACTGTACTTTACAGTAAAGCATTGTTATTAAATAATGTATATGTATGTACTATGACTACATAAAATACTCCTTGACCGGTTTACTACATTGTTACCACTTCGCTTAAAAATATCGTCCAACAAGCGAGGGCAAGAAAAGTCTGTTTGAGAATCCTTGGTCCATGATCCCGATTTATGTTGTCCTGACCGAGAGATGTAAAAGTGCAATAAATCCCAACAGAACTCAATCCGGTAACAAGATTGGGGGTTTATCACTTCCCAACCAACCAACAGGTTTTATTCCTACGAGCTGTTTGTAGCTGTTGCTATAGCGTAAGTTTTCACAGTAGTTCCAAGGTTAGTATTCAAATCTACTTAGTCAAACTACTTATTATATTATGTTTAAATAATAATTATTAAAATTTTTATATTATGAAAGAAAAACACAAATCGATCCTTAAAATATATCCGGAATCGTAAATCCTGCATACATTTTAAAACTCTGACTACTAGTAGCAAAAATAAAGTAAAAATAAATTATCACACTTCATTGGTGTACACGAGGTAACGGTTTAGTAAATCCGTATTTAATATAACTAATAGTAAATTTCCTTATTTACTCACTCACTGACTAATTTACTTCTTCAACTCACTGATATAGAATTGTCCTAAAACTTTTGAAGCTAGAAAATACAGGACATGACTTGAAGCATTTGTGCACGTAATAATAAATAATATTTGTATTCGTTTTACGTGGGTAAAATTTGTTCAATGCCAGGGCTTTACCTATACTAAAATAAAGCTACAAAATCTTTGATTATTAACGTGGTTTTAGCTTGAAAAATAAGTAAAATACTACCGTACGAAATAAAGACGTACAGTACATTTATATTTATATGTAAGAATGTGTAGAATCTTTCCTTTAATGACAAATAAATTTAATTATAGGTCGTTGGTGCCTCGGTTTTTGTAAAATGGTTGCATAAAAGTTAAAGTAGATATAATCATACAATATACATGAATCCTATTTAGTTTTTGTAGAAAGTATAGAGTAGAAAAAGACAGATCGATGATCATCTAGAGAATGTAAAGTGAGAAAAGCGGATGTAAAATATTAACGCTTTGGCTATTGTGATGAACCTGGCTCAGTGTCTTGTGTACTGTATAGGTAGTAATATTAACCTGTGAACGAATTAATGTAGCTGAGTGAGTGAGATCATTAAAAAAACTTACAAAGGGGAAAATAAATTTGTACGAATTCCGTTACAGATTTAAAATAAAATCCATAGTAATTCAACCTCAGAGTTTCATTTGTTTTCTATTTGAATTTTTTTTTTTATTTATGTTTCTGTGAAAATTTCCACTTGTACATATATATTTTAATGTAGCATAGTTTAATTCATATTTTAACTGAATTTATAAGTGTTAAGTGTTGTAAATATATTTAAATGATTCATAAATAAAGATTTAACTTTTCTAACCGAAATATGGGGTTTTAATCGAAAGATATGCATATAAGCAACAATATGAACTATTTGGATGGATAAGGTATGCAACCTAGTTAGTTATTATAGAATCTAGCCCAAAACGAAGGTTTGTCGGAGCAATTGGAGGAAGGTTAGACGATGAACAGGTCCAGCAGCTAAACAACTCCAAGCAGATGAGACAGGATTGATGGGAGGGAAAAATAACAACTGCGAAACAGCTTCAACACGTCAAGACTTAACGCCTTCATTACTCGAGATAAATTATTATTTGCTTCTAGCTTGTTTTATAAATGATAAAACGTTTTCTTTTTAATTTTTAACTATAATAAACCTCTCATAATATTATAGTTTCGAGCACACTGACTGTGAAATTTCTTCATTTTCTTGAACAGGTCGTTATTTTAATAGCTTTCCAGATAAATTGATTGACACAAACTCTCCGATAGACAAATTTCGTTATATAAAAGCGGAACGTATTATGTAACAGGTCATTCTTACTCACAGATATAACAGTTATTGTTTTGTTTTGAAACGTGTGATTAGTTTCTCAAAGAGATATTCGTTTGTTATGAAGTTTTCAGCCTTTTACTTTGTTCGTCGGCTCCTTGATTTATACAAAATTGGCTGGCTAGTGGAGTCTGAGTTGTATCCAGACATCTTACTTAATATTGTTTTAACTACTACAAAAATAAACAAAACCTAATCAAGATATTGTAACATTGGTTCAAACGATTGTGTATAATTCAGGAAATAATTACTCAAACGACCAATACAAAGTTATAAAATTCTCATCTATTTAAAGTTGAAAGGTAATATCTATAACAATTTTTGACTCTTAATAAGTTATATAACTAAATAATAGGGAAAAACTGACTTTAACTTATGTTTTACCGAAAATACCTGAATCAATATTCACATGTTATTTTTGCAATAGTAATAATTGAACAGAATTAAATGTAAAAAAATATTAAATAAACAAATAATTAAAGCTATTTACAGTATATACATATAAAATCAAATATATATAAATCAAATGTCGTTAAGATAATACCAAGAATAAAACATATGACACACACAAACACATACTACAAGCTAAAACATATTTTTATGCATTTCTAAAATAATGACGATTTATTTTAAAACCCAGATTTTACTTCTTTAAGCATTTAGTTTGATTGAAAATCGGTTTCTCGTTCATATCGAAAACTGTAAATATTTAAACAACAATAATAATAGCGATCTAGAGTTGGCATTTTGATGTTTCCATAATTTCGAGAATTCTAATAAATATAATATTGTACAGTGTTACTGTTCTTGAAATCAATCTACATGAAAAGATACATAGGAAGAACAAAACGTTTTACAATAAATCCGTCAGCACAAAAATAATTGTTAAAAGCACGTAAATCCACCGTTTATTTTTAGACTAGTTCTGTAACAAAAGGGACACAAAACAATCGAAGCATATTTGTTAACCCGGTGCAGGTACTATTACTACTAGAGTAATATTTAATTTGATTGAATAGTTAAATATTTGATGGGACAGCCAATTTACACCCAAAAGTTACATTGCAATATAACTTGCATCTAATGTTTAATATATAACCCATGAGATGGTCAATAAAGTTAATTTAAAAAGAAAACAACCTTTAATATTGTAAACAAACTAAAACTTCATGTAGCCATTGATTTCAAAGCGACTAAACGTATTAGGGGGACACAATACAGAAACTTCTGTAGCTTCGTTGATTTATTTATACTTGGTTTATCTCAAAATAATTGGTTGGCATAAGACAAGACAAGCCGATTTAAACAGGTGAACCGTTTTGTTGGAAATAAAAGGTTTAAAATACCTGTTCCGTCATATGATCCGTTGTTGTTGGGAGGCTACAGCTGTTTCATGTGTTTATGAACACGCTATTCATATATAATGTAAAAAAGGTTACATGTCCATCTTCATGTTTGATGTCTTTTTTAATAAATTAACACTAAAACACACATAAGACAATTCACAGTTTAGTTAAGAGTGGGTTAACAACGGTGGCGCCGGAAGTGTGCCCGTGGGGCGTTATTTGGCCAAATTTCCGTTAAACTAAATGTTTACACGTCTCGTGAGTGTTTAAGTGTGCAAATGTTTTTAAACAACTTGGTATCCATAGCGATGGACACATAACATTTTTTTAAGTCCGACTTGAATATATGTTATTAAAGCACGAAACAGCTGTAGTGTTCCAACTACAACGGATCATTTGACGGAACAGGTATTTTAACACTTTTGTTTTGTTGATTCAATGATCCAGAGGCTATCCACAACGACGATTTGCTAGCCCAGAGAGGGAGATTAGCTAAGTTAATCGCCCTATATAACGAATAGGTTTGCCTTGTAAAGCTAGTCATGCGACTTATAAACAAAACCGGATTGCTACTCAAACGTCTGAAATTAAGGGTGAACTTTATTGACGGCTTTAGTTTGGAAATAATTTAAACTTGTAATTATCCTGAACATTTTTATTTTAGAGTATAATTATATAATTATAACAATACTGCTTTAAGACTATTAACTAGTGCATGTAATGGCCCAATAGTGGCATAAACTCATAAATATTCTGTTTAAAAATAACGCACAACACTGTTGTTTTCGGATCCTAATGTAGCGAGGGATAGCGTGGGGATAATGTGTGGTAATTCAATATATCGTCCTAGTTAACATGAAATTTATATTTAGTTTTTAATTGAAGATAATGTCGAATACAATTCAACTGGAATCAAACAACCTTTAATATTGTAAACAAACTAAAACTTCAGGTCCCCATTTGATTATAGCCATTTCAGGTAGGCCTATATATCTTTATGTATCTTTTAACTATCAAACTAAAACTGTCTCATTTGGCATCTCCACCCCACAGCCTGAACAAAACCCCTCAAAGACAAAAGAACTAGATGAAACAAAGATACAAATTAAATTAAATTAAAGATTAGGCTCGATCATTTACTATTGTTAAATCATAATTAGTAGCCATGGTTTTATACTGGAAAGGTGATATTTAAATATCTCATGTGTAGTCAAAATAAATTTACTACACTATATTTTTGATATAACTACTACTTATACGGTATACTAATAAATAATTGCTAAATATAGTTTAAATCTTGTATACTTCTCGCCACATTATTATTGTTTATTATATCACCAATAAAAACAGCACAAAACTTCGCTTTACACTGTGCACTTCACTCTCGATGTAAGCACATCGTAAAAACCCAACGGTCCAAAGTGCATAATTGTTTTGTTTACTCCAGCAATAATGGCGTCCCTTTTTTACTCTTAAATATACATCTCAAAAATATTTTAACACTAGCTTTTCCTCGTTGTGGATCCATTTGCAATCAGGTATAAGAAGTATTTACATTAGATAACATTGTTCGAACCCAGATCAACTTCAGTGTTTTAGCAGGGCTATTCAGTGGTTTATCCTGATAAAAGCCTATTATCCTTCCGAATTTAAGCCTAATGAGTCAAGTAGTAGGTCTTTGTTGTTTAACGTTGGGATATTGAAGGCCAGTAGATTGAAGCCCATAACTTGTTTGATACGTGAGAATGCTAACTTTAATTCTCAACAAGTCTTAACTTACTTAGAAATTTTACCTTAATCGGTCAAGTAAGTACTAAGAATCATAATTTATAATAATTTTATTGTAATTTGATATAAGTAACGTTTAAACTTAAACTTGAAGGCCAGTAGGTTAAAGCCCTTATGATCCTTTCGGATGTTGAGTAAGGGGGTTTAAATTGTGATTCTGCCAAATTTAATCTTAAATGGTTATTTACTTGCTGCGTGCTGGTTATTATAGGAGTTTTAAAGGCTAGTGGAGGTAAACCTGTATGTACGATTTTAATATATTAAAACATTTCCAACAAACCTTAGCTCAATCGGTCCCGTGGGCCCGTCATTTCAGGTGAGATTAGCATGGTAAACACAGTAAACACAGTTTTATTGTGGTGAGGGCCAGTGGGGAAGAGACGAAAATAAATATTTTTCAGAACAGAAGACGGGCTTAGTGTATTACCTACTTTTCTACCAAATTCAAGGTTAACCTAACAACCTAAATCGGACACTAAACATCTTTCATATTAAGGGCAGTGGAGCATAGCGCTTAAGATATTTGAAACTGATGTAGTCACATGTATGATTTTAATATATCAGCAAACTACCTGATAAATCTTAGCTCAATTGATCCAGCGTGATTGTTAACATGGCCACTTTGAAGGCCATTGGATGAAAGCCTAATTATTTTGTCCGGGATGGGAATATGCTTATCAAGCATTGAATATTTTTACTTGTACAGTCTACATATTCTACATGAGAAATTTCAAGGCCAGTACGGTGGTTATCCAAATAATTTCCGGTATATAAATATGCCTATGTGTGCCTTGAGTGTGATACTCCTATACGACTTACTATAAAATGTAAACTCAGTAAATATAGTAGTTACAATTTTTTTAATAGTAAGATATAATTAAATGGGATGGTATATGTGGAATTTGTTATATGATGATAGTTTAACTAACTATTGTACTCCTAAAACATCTCATCCTCGCCTGAAATGGCTATAGAAAATCAAATAAGACGAAATTGGACACTCTATCGCAGATGGTTTACTTGAGGAAAGAAAGTGGCTTTCATAAGACACCTGTTATGGTTTACAAATATGTTTTTAAGTTTTATTCAACCCAAATATTTGTGTTATTTTATGCAATAACATTTAGAAGATCTGAAATCTAATTTTATTTCAGGATGGAAAGGATGAAAAAACTATGACGAACTGTTTTCGTCGTAATTTGTTACGCTTTTAATGTAAGGTGTATATTAGTTTAGGTATTATATACCATAATATTTCACTGGGAAACTGGATTGAAGGAGTGACTTCTTTTAGGTTTAATCAGTAAACAGCGATGAATCAGGTAGCATTAGCGGAAAATATCATTGAGCCAGTGTAACATGGACCGACATATGGAATTTAACATAATGTTGAAGAGGTCCTCAACAGGGATATATAAGACAGAGGAAACCCGCGGATAATTAAGTTTTATCCTTTGGTGTTCATGGCCTAAATGTATAAAGAGCGACGAAATGTTCAACGGGACCACGCAATATGCAATACAGAACTTTGCAAAGTCGGTCGAAAACCACGGCAAGGTAATATTCTCCTGATCCTAAACCCCAACTCAACCACGTAGGTTCGAAAAACAGTCGCGAAAACATGTTTATATCATCGACATAAAATCCAGATTTTATGAGCAAGAGCAACGACTGTTATTAAAATATCACCTATAACATTTAAGAAGTCATATGCATTAGAGTGTAAGTTGTATAAATACTACAACGATCTATGAATACGGATTTTTATAGGCTTAAAAAAGTACCTTTAAATATTGGCCATAGCATCAATAATATGTCATTACCAATTAATTTACAAATATAATTATTATATATAATATTTAACTTATTTTGGTATTCCAAATATTTTGTTAACTTTCTAATATACAGACTCATTTACTGATACCCTTTCCACAAAGAAGAAACGATATATTGTTATTTAAATTTATATATTTAAACAACCATGTATTAAAGTAGGCCCTAACTGAAATGTTATATAAAATACCAATTGATATTAAAAACTGAGAATAAAAATGGTTGGATTTGAATTAAAACATTACTGTATGATAGAAGTTGAAGTGTTCATATTAACCTATATTTTAAGATTTGGGGAGAAGTACTCAATCAAATTAGACACAAACAAGATAAAACAAATTCTGCCCATATGTGTTTAATCTAATAACTCATAAAACTAATAGGCGATCCTAATAAATATCTGTGAAAGTTATGAAGGAAAAATACAACCTTTAAATAGTAAAAATAGTGAAATAGTACCTTTAAATAGTTGTACTTTAACCGTTTACAAAGCAACTAATAAAGGAATGTTATGAATCGAATACTGTCAGCAAACTCTTAAACATATTTTGTGTTATAGGGCATTCTAAATCGATAGTTCACGGATGAAGTTTGACTTAAACACGGTTGGTAATTGTAATCTGAGAGCCAGTGCGATCCCCACTGAGCTACCACGATAAGTGTTATTTTGGGGAGAAGTGACTATGACTATAGCTAGATAGATGTAACACCCGGATTATGGTGGCAGTTAAATGATAATGGAATGTATTCTGATAATGTTACTCAAATCATAACTTGAATTTTTTATGAGACTCGATTTAAGTTTGATCATGTGTTTTGATTATCCTTATACGCGAGGAATGAGCGTACACCTAGTATTAGCGTGTACAAGGCAAGGTGAAACCACCTATTCCAAAACAAATACTAAACTTAGAGAAGCCAGGTTGGTGTCAAAATATTTCCCTTAGGCCAAGGATGATTAAAAATACGATATCCTAAATTTACTCAGTTATACGTTTTCAATCGGCAAAAAACACTGTTTTTTGGACGTTTTTCGTCATCCCCATGTTTAAGGAACGTGTAACCACCTATTCCAAGTAAAATACTAAACTTAGAGAGGCCAATTTGGTGTCAAAAGATTTCCCTTAGGCCAAGGATGATGAAAAAAATACGATATCCTAAATTTACTCAGTTATACGTTTGCATTCAGAAAAAACACTGTTTTTTTGCTTTTTTCGTCATCCCCATGTATAAGGAACGTGTAACCACCTATTCCGAGTAAACTACTGAACGTAGAGAGGCCAGGTCGGTGTCAAAAGATTTCCCTTAGGCCCATGACGATGAAAAAATACGATATCCTACATTTATTTAGTTATAAGTTTGTAAATGGCAAAAAATACGGTTTTTATTTTGGCAACTTTTCATCTATTATTTTGTTTACCGTACCATGTGTTCACTTTCCCTTCTTTTCATCAAAATTCAATACGACAGCTGAGTAAAGTTAGCTAGTTGAGCAAGTTGTGTTTGTAAACAAAGCAGACAACTATTCTTAATTAAATTTAGGTTTTTGGATTGAAATTGGCAGGCAATAAGCAACACAAATTATATGCTGAGTAGAAATAGAGTTTATAATGCTGTATAAAAGTGGTAGAAAAATTCGTTTTAATTAAAATTCAGATTTAATTATTCTATATTCTCTCCTTAAACTTCTAATTCGTGTCCTTTAATGTTGCAATAATAATTGTGTTTTATTACTGATAATATAACTAAAGAAAAGTTAAGGCAATTTGTATAGTTCAATAAACAATTTGTAAGTCCAAAATTCAGTTTGATTTCACAGAGTCCTCTGCTATATAATATACCTTCTTTACTATATTGGATGAAATTAGTCAAGGTAGATGAAACTCTGGTAAGAAATTGTGATAGAAGGGATAAGAAAACTAAGAACTATGGACCTATACCACTATTAGCATTGAATACATACATTTTTATTCAGTTTAGCTAATTATGTGTTTTTCTTGGTCTGTTAGATAGGTTTATGTCTGCAGACGAAATACAATTAAGTGTTGGTAAATATGTAGACTGTGTTTATCTTTTGGTTATAAAAACAAGGAAAACAGTTAGGTAAATTTGTATTGCATATTTGAGCCCAAAGAAAAAAATATTTAAAAATTTGATACAATTTTACTCCAGTTTTAAGGAACAGAATTTGGCTTGAAGTTACATAAATCTATGCATCTGAATCAATATCCAAATCTAAACTAACAACAAAGTTTAAACTAAACCATCGAATTCTTCTTTTGGGCTATTTGTTGTGCAGGTGTAATAAGTCTTCCGTAAAAAGAACTTTGACCCATCCTAATGAATATTTTAATATGCAATATGCATTGTTACAATAGCATCTTACAATTTCGTATAGAAATTTCCTATTTGATTATATGCATTTCAAAATTAGCGTTTTAAATAACTACCAGATATTTAAATATAGATTTGTAAAGAACAATCTTGAAGATACTACATTTATTTGATTACTAATGAAAACTATTTGATTCGTGTTTTAAGCCCGTCATTTTTGACTGGATTTATATTTTTATATTTTTGACAGCTAGTTTGAATATAAAATTTGTTTTTACATTCTTTACGCTCAAGTGGGCCCAGGTGCTCTCCAAACTCAAGAGTTATGTCTGGTGCAGTTCCGTTTTATTCGTTCCTCAGACAGAGAGTATTTTATTCACCAAGTCGTGTATGCTCAGTGCTTTACGGTCTCTATCTTTAACAATTAAAATTTTCTTCAATTGTTCCCAACAAAAAAAACTGTAAATTTTGTAAAAATATACAAGAATCATATTTTACCATGGAATAACCGAAAACCGGAAAGCTCGAATATCGCAAAACACCTCCTGGAAAATGGCCAATCTTTGGAAAAATTGAAGAAAATTGGAATATTCTCCATATTTGTGAGAAAGGAAATGTAATGAATGAATGGGAAGACTTGTTTATTTTTAAAGAAAAATGTTAGGATGAGGATAAATTGATCAATGAACAGGTCAACATTGACTCTGGTGGTACTTATGCAAAGTTCGAACTTTGCCTAATACAAAGGTACAGCAGTCTAATACAAATGCCTAACACAAAGGTCTAAGCCTATTACAAATGTGTAACCCCATAGGTCTACTAAAGTCTGCTCTTGGTAATGTTTCTTGTAACATTTTTCATTGGAAGCCTATTAGTGTACTAGAAGTAAGCAACTGTGTAAATAATCTTAGTAATGATAAATCGGAAGAGATTTTTGGTCTCTCCAATTTGGTGTTTAAGCAGCTGTTTGAATCTGTGCATCAGCCTCTAACTTATTTGATCAATTATTTTTGTACGAAGGAACCTTTCCATCATGTTTAAAGACAACATATAAGAAAGGTGATAGAAATTGCTGTAACAACTACAGGCATATTGCTTTGGTACCTGTCATATCCAAAGTAATTGATTCAATTATGAAGTCCCAACTTGAAAATTATCTTGAGTCAAATAAGCTTTTTTCTTCCTCCCAGTATGCGTTCAGAAGTAGGTTATCTGCCATAAAAGCTCTTGAAAATGTAGTTTCTTTGGTTTTGGCTGGTCTTGAAAAGGGCTGTCAGGTTTCGGCAACCCTGTTAGATCTTAATAAAGCATTCGATCTAGTTCCACATGCCACTCTCAATAAAAAATTGTCTTTTTATGGGATAACTGATGTAGAACTGTCTCTGGTAAAATTATACCTTTCCGGTAGATGGCAAATTGTTAAGTTAAATTAACAGAGGTCTGATCCATCTCAATTAATGGCGGTGGTACGCCAGGGCTCTGTCCTGGGCCCCTTCCTATTCACAATCTACGTAAACGACCTCCCCAGTTTTCTCTCTTCCTATTGCGTACTTTACGCAGACGACACAACCGTTCTTAACGTTCATAAGAATATTGAAGTACTCCAACAGTTGAAGTCTAACTCATTGGAAAGATCCGATCTCTGGTTCTGTACCAATAAGCTTGGGTTGAATAAGGAGAAAACTGAGGAAATTATCTTTAGCCTCTCTTGTAGTGAAGCAAAGAGTGTTAAATTGTTGGTTATAAGTCTGGATAACAAACTCAACTGGGACTGTCATGTAAAGTCCCTGTGCGCTAGGCTAGCTATAGTAATCTTTCTTTTAAAAAATCTGAAACAATTTACTAGTCCTGATCTTCTTATGAAAGCATATTTCGCTTTTTTCATGTTCATTTACTTTATGGCATCACTTTGTTGGGTAATTCTCCAGGTTATAAAATAGTGTTTAAGTTGCAAAAGAAGACAATTAGGTGTATTTTTGGGCATAAAACAAACTGAAACTTGCAAACATCACTTTGTTGGGCTTAAAGTGTTGTCAATACCTAGCCTCTATATCATATATGCTTTACTTCTTGTCAAACAGAACCTTCATCAATTTAATCTTAGAAGTGACAGGCATTCCCATTATACTAGGTATAAATGTATGATTGATGTTGACTTCGTTAGGTTAAGCAAAACTCAAAGAAGCTTTATGGCCACTGGAATCAGACTATTCAATAAGCTCCCTCTATGAGCCAGGACTGTGTCTCACTTTAGATTTAAAAACACTTTGGAAAATGGCTTTTACAACAGTGTTTTTACAGCATTGAAGACTTACATACATACATACATACATATTCCACGTCGTCCCGATTGACTATATGTGGCATAGGACCAGTCAGCTTTTTCAGGTTTCATTTGGCACATCTTCATGATGCTGTCATAATCATGATAAGCAGAGACGCAAATAGAGGGGGGTTGTCAAAAGAAAACATCTTGACAGCTTTGAGAGTCAGGTCAGGTATGATGGAAGTTGGTAAAGACATTGATATAAGGGGTACTTTTTGAGCTCGTATTTATTTTTTTTGAATTTACTAATCTGAGCTATGTGAGAAGGAAGTTGATTAAATAGCTTAAGACCAATGTAATCTGTCTTTTTCTCAAAAAGCTTTAAGTTGTGAGACACAGAAGGATCGATATTTCTATTTCTGGTACTGTAAGAATGCTGATGAGTTTTAACAAGGTTATGTTCTTTAACATAACTAATTACTTCAAACATGTAAATACTAGGTACTGTCAAAATTTGCAGTTCTTTGAAGTGGTCAAAACATGGTTCTCTAGGCTTAAGTTTCAAAATTCACCTTATCGCTCTTTTCTGGAATACACAAATTATATTTAGATTAATATTACTAAAAAGCCCCAAAGTATAATAGAGTACCTAATCAGACTCTCAATCAAGCCAAAATATACTAATTTGGATAGTGCAATATTGTTCAAAGATGAAATATTTTTCAAAACAAAAATATTTGAAGCAAGTTGTTTGGCAAGTTTATCTACATTTTCGTTCCACCTAAGGCCACCGTCCAATCTCACTCCTAGATAATCGACAGATTGAGCTTCCTCAATGATCATCACATCAAGTACAACCGAAGGAAAAGTTGTACCTGCGTTAGTTAAACGGTTTCTTGTCGGTCATGAAATGTATGAACTGTGTCTTTGTGGGAGTGATATGAAGATTTATACCTGAGAAATATAGTGAGAGTATGATAAGGTTGAAAAAATTCTGCTACTCTAAAACACTGAGATTTTTGCTTGAAGTTAAAATTGAAGAAAGCTGTGAGAATATTACCGGGTAGATGGTCAGAGATAACGTTGATGTATAGAATAAATAGGATAGGCCCTAATATGGTTCCTTGCGGACCTCCAAAGGATAATGCTTTTGAGTTTGAGTAAGAACATTTTCTGATGCCATCTTGGTCAAGAAAGTCAATTTTGGTTTTGTGAGATCTATTTGAGAGATATGAACTAATCCAATTTAGTGCTTTATCTTTGATGCCTATTGCTGCTAACTTATTTAGAAGAACTGGGTGGGAAATGCAATCAAACGCCTTGGACAGGTCGATGAAGCAGCCCATGGCTGTCCCACCACCATCCAAGGAGTCGATGCAGGAATTGATGAAACTAACCAGAGCTAACTTTGTGGACTTCTGCTGTTGGTAACCAAATTGGTTTTTAAAAAGGATTGAGTGGTTGCTAAGATAGTTGACCAAGGAATCGCACACTACTCTTTCCAGTATCTTGGAGATGGATGGTAGGAGCTGCGTCCGGAACTCGCCCTTCTCTACGCAATTGTTTATCAGAACCAGTAAACGACCAATCAACTCGGGATAGTACTTTTTTACTAAATCTATTGAAATGCCGTCATAGCCAGTTGACTTTTTATTTGGTAGTGAAGTTATTATTTTGACAAGTGATGTTTTGTTAATTAGTGGAAAACTTGTAAGCTGGGAGTTTGTTCGATTCCTACCATCGCAGAAAAAACTATTATTATTTGAAAGAGAGTAAACCTGTGGAACATCAGAAAAGAAGTCATTACAAATTTTGCAAACTATGTCAGGATTACTTTCAACTCTGTCATTTATTTCTAAAGTGATATTTTTTGTGAACTATGGGGCTTGTTTCTAAGAGAGTTAACGAACTGCCAAGATGTTTTGTTTGGATTATTTGAGGTTTTTATTTTATTTTTAACAAAATTGGATTTTTCTGTGGTGATTGTCTTCCTATAATTGAGCTTCTGTATGTTGTAGTGATGTTTGGCAGTGATATCCTTTGTTGCGACCCATCTTGAATAAGTATCTAACAACTCTTTTTTCATAGTTCTGATTTCATCAGTGATCCAATTATTTTTTCTAGATTATGTCGCTTTAAATTTCCGTAGAGGACAGGCTATCTCCATGTGATAAGAGAAAATCTCAACAAATTCCTCATATTGACAATTAACAGAATGGGCTTTATAAAAATCCCGCCAGTCCTCTCTGCCTAACCTTAACCTAAGTTCCTTAATATTATTATCAGAGAAATCTCTGCTTAAACTATAATTTACGTTATTTCCAGGTTGGCCTAAAACCGGGAACTCGAATAACAAGGCTGAATGATCAGCTATAAAAGGTTCTGTTGAAAGAATATTGCCACTAATATTGGAAATAAAAGTATCTAAGCAGCTATCTGAATACTCACTGATCCTAGTTGGGAAGTCTACAAGACTGTTCAAGCCATAACTAGTTAAAATATCACGAAAATATTTGAATTCATTTTCATGTTGCACTGGGTCGATGTTGAAGTCACCCGCAATCACTAATTTTCGGGTATCTTTGGCTCTTGAGAACAGATAATTATCTAATGATTCAAAAAACAAGTTAAAACTAGTGCTGTAATTAATGGGCGGTCTGTAAATTTACTGCACAAGGAGTTAAATGTTCGTTGATGGCTAATCTAATTTTTGCAATTTCAAAGATAAAAGAAGTTGATAACTTACTAGCGTCAGGGATGCCTTGAGAAATTTCAAAACCCAGTCTAATTTAAATGGCTGTGCCACCACCCAACCTGTCCTTACGACAAAAGGAGCTGCATAATCTATAGTTTGTGAGAGAGATATTTCCCAAGATTGAGGGATTTTTTTGTCCGTGTACTTTGAAGAATCCAATAGGACGCTCTGAAATTTTGATGGTAGATTGTTAACCTCTCTCAAAGTCATTTTAATATCACATTTTATTTTCAAGCGTATAATAAGTTGATTTTGTCCATTACAACAAATGTTGTAAAGACAATAAATGATTTCTGATTTCTGAATTCTGATACATATCGCAACTTGTTTCCGGAACTTCAGGTAGCCAATAGTATGTAAGCTGTTCGCCATCTTGTTTCTGTCATTCTCTGACTGGGCTTGATGATGACCGGTCTAACTGGTTGAAATCGATTGCCTTGTACCATCCTTCATGTATATTTTACCGTCTTTTATGTAAGTACAGTATAAGTGTAAATATAATTTATAATATTGTGAGACGTATTTTATTTATCATGTTCAATGTTAAACTAATATAGTAGCATTTTACATAAATTGTATAATGGTTAGTTAATTATGTTAGTTTAATATAGTACATAAGTGTCATTCCGTCATACATGGGGGTTAAGAGAATTAAACATTTAATTTCACACTAAATACTAAACATTCAGGCAATCGAGTTTTACAATTGTTTAAACATTTTATAATAATACTTTTTCAATACTCATTTTATAAAGTAAAAAGAAAACTGCACCATATTAGTTTTTTGATTTTATGTACGCAAGTTTATTTATATTAGAATAGTTCGAACTGATTATTGAATTCTAAAGTTGACAACTCGTTCTAAAACATGGCGGTGAATATCAAAACATGGGAAGTTAACCAATAAATAGCTTGTCAGAGTTTATAGGTGTAATATCCTCTTAACCCTTTAATCACATCCTTCTGCCCTAACATATGCCATACCTCCATGCTTTAATGTGTTAACTTAACATTATTAACTTTGCTTGAATAACCTAACACCTAACTACATATATTTATGCTGGCAGTATCAAATTTGTCTTAGTCCGCATTTCCATTAGGGGATATTTCAACTAGTATTATATTTTATATCATATTTGTTTTTGGAGAATCTTACTGAGCTCTAATATATATTGTGTATTATAGTGTAGGAAAAGGTCCTGGAATTAGATTTGTATTAGTGAATTGGAACAGGCAGTTACAATATTTTTAAAAATCCTAATAATTCATTCAGACATAGTTTATTTTATTTTTTAGTTACTGACAAATCGATTAAATTTATGTTTAAAGTGCATGACTGATTCAATCACTTTTCTTTAATAATACATAGTATATGCTTATTATTATAATACGCATAGCAACAACAAGCATACCAACTTAAACTTGAATGAAATAAAGGATAACTAACATACCCTACACCCCCCCTATCCTACCCAACCTATCCCCTACCCCTTACCCCCCCATCCACTATCCCCTACCCTATCTAACAGGGTAGTTAAACAAATTTTTAATTTGTTAACTATAATAAAATTTACTGTATCAAAGCGTACTCATAAGATAAAACGCCGATTTGTATTAACTTTTTTGACTTAAATAAATATAAGACATTTGTAAAAGGATATTATGATTATACTTAACTTATGAAAAACTAGCATAGTTCCATTTTTAACGAAACAGGCCTGTACAAATATTATGATTTTACTACTTCGTCAGTAACAAAGAATTTATTTTTAAATGCATTTTGCCGATGTATTTACATAAGAAATTCTTAAAATATAATTATAATACTATTCTCTATATTATTCATATAAACTCGTTACAGAAATCTTTACTACAGTTCGTCAGTCTCGTTGGGCACTGATGTTACAGTCACGTATACAGTGGTGGTGGGGTGAAGTGGGGTTTGTGAATAGTTACAATTGTAGCAGAGTAACAGCAGGAGCCAACTGACAGCGTTACGATGTTGTAGTAGGCAATAACTCATGGAAGGGAAGTTGGTCGACCCAACTTTGGCTACAGTGTTGTAGTAGTGCCCGGACTCAGTGGTTTGACAAGTGAAGTTCGCTCACAAGAGATACAACACACTTAAGAGATCCAAAAACTATTGAACAATTATGATTTTAGATTACTAATAGGTCCCTGAATAAAATTAAAACCGGATAACTAATAACGACGAACATTATTTGTTGGTATGTTAATAATTCTTCTTGAGGAAAATATATTTGACATGGAGCTTTACAGCAGCAAAAAAATATCAGGCATTACGGTAATTATCAAAGGGTCGAGCACGACTGAGTATGTTTAGTAGTCTTTATTTGTTATTATTCCTTATAACGTTGCAAACATATCGTAAATTTGTCATCTGTCATTAAATGACTATCGGATCTGTTATATTTTCCCCTAAAAAATGCACAATGTGGATGAATCAAGTTATCTCAATTCCATTTCTTTAGATGGTAGCAGATGACGGGCTAGCGAACGAATATTCTTCGTTGATTTGAATTCCTTTTTATTTTTTTACAGTCATCATATATAGTTATCAGTATATTTTAAATATAAGAATTACGTTTAACATGGCTACAATGCAATGCAAGAGGTTCTAGTATGTTGTACAATTTCGTCGAACCTTTACATTGTGAAAAGGTCTAAAAAATAGTTTAAGCTCAAAATAATGTTAAATACGGGAATATAAAATCAATAAATTCAAAATAAAAATCAATAAGATTCCTCTTGCTAGTCAATTGCTTTAGTTAAGGTGGAATATGTTTAATTGATAATAGACTGCATATCTTTATTATGAATATGTTTATGTTCGTGTTTAGTATAATGTGTTATTTGTTAATTTACAGGTCCTATAATAAATAAAAGTAACGCAATTTTCTAAAAACATCGAACATATATTTTTGTTAAATATTCTAGGAGGATAGCACTTGAAAATAATAACTAACTGGTGTCCCACAACAAGGGGATTGAGCTGGATGTTTTGTAGGATGGCCAGACTATTTACTATTGCCATGGTAATAACTGAACAAAAACAATATTCAAAAGAATATTGTTTCATCCTTTCATTCTTCATTCAAAAAAGAACTTCTTACATTCAACTGATATTTAATCTGCCTCAGTGTCAGCTTCATACTTCATCCATCTAGACTTAAACCTACATTTTAATAGTATATATTTTAATTCACACATAAAATTATGTTGTAGGTTATGTCAGCTGCATTGACTAACGTATATTTTATCTCTTTGAGGTGGGACAAAACAAGTTTTATAATTCGAAATACATATAAACTCTGCTTAGGCGGAAGTCAAGTAGAATTATAAACCACTGGATGTACAAAGACTGCCGTCGCTCCGCCTCACCGTTGTTGTTTTATTCCCCACTTCCTAGGCTCAACGACTTTTATATTCTCCTTTGAGCATCTTTTGTGACATAAATGGGGGGTCACAAATTCTAACGAATTTATCTTTATGTGACGTTACGAGTTTCATTACTTGATTTTCTGTTTTTCACGACACTTTTTTGTGCATTGTAATCAATTGGAGTAGGCCTACGTAAAACCTTTGTAATGCGGTATACCCACGATAATTGCTATCCGACGATTTTAACTGAACACACCAAACACCTACATTTGTTCCCTTTGGGTTGACCGTTTGATTATACATCACCTTGAAGTTAGTAATCCAATCCTCCCTATCTGGCTTATCTCTTGGTATTGGTATATCCGACAGTACTTTATAAATTAGCGTTTATGGCTGACGACAATTCACTGAACTGACACGACCGTTAGACTTCAGTGTGAGTCGGTGTGTCATGCTGAAGTCATGAATTGTCATCATTCCATCATCCATCAAATCTGTTCTTTGGTGGGAGCTCCCATCAATTAATTTATGCATGTAACACAATTTTGGCGGTTCGCATGTTTACGCCGAGTAAGAAATTTTAAACTAAAGGTATTTCATTAAGAAATCACTCCCAATCGTAGTTTTGCTCAAAGGTTTAAAATAGTTTAATGATTTACTCTGAAACATACCTTTTTTAATGCAAATTATCGTCCACAAAACTGATATTGAAAATTACATAAAATAGCATACTAGTGTTTTGTCTTCAAAACAGGTTTGAGGGCAAGACAAAATTGTACAATGAAAACAAATAACTAAAGTAATTAAATCTTTCCTGATATTTACACCAATGTTTATGCAAAAGTTACAAATCAAAAGACATAAAACAAATAAATGCATGACATTTTCACAAAATCCATTACAAAGACCCAAGACAACAAGTTTGTCAATAAACAAGCAGAAGGTGGTATACATTGGGAGGCGAAAACCCAAAGTCATAAACACATTTGAACGGTACATTTTACAATCGTCACTAAATTGAGATTAACAACATCGCAGTTATCAGCTTAGCTCGGTTTCAAGTCATAAATGGTTTTGACCGATATGAGTTAATACATATTCTGGCCTCTCGGTTACCCAAAGCCGATCCCAGCCCGTGACGCGGTGGTGAACAGAGACTCCGCAGTCCTCTCAGCTATCTGAAAACAGATCAGGGCCACTCGATGTTGGAGATTAGTATGTTGTAATGCGTATTCCGTGAAGGAACTAAAATACACTTAAATCAAGGGGAAAGGAATATAGAGTTAGTTTTGGCTAGTGGGAATTAATGGTGATGTAGAAAAGTTATTGTTTGAAATCAAGATTATCAGTAGTTTATGATTTAAATATGTTAAATTAAAGTTTTGGTATGTAATTCGGTGTGTAAGTTATTTATTTAGTAACAATATTTAATACCAATATATTAGCAGAATAGATAATATCAAATCAATTTTTTTATAGAAAAATAGCTGTACCAATGTATACAAAACGCAGAGTGATCCGCCTTCTTGGCTGCTTAAGAGTCCTCGACAGGGCCATTGTCAAGAGTTTTGCCAAATATCCTTTTTTCATCTCTATAGATATTCTGGGGGATTTTATTGTAGATATTAAGAAATACACCATCAAGTATACGCGTTTAATATACAATATTATAAAAGAGGCATGTATACAAAATTATATTTGTTAAGAATTGACGAATAAGCCTAAATATCCTATATAGAACTAAGTGTGATGCAAATATTCAACTTATGTAATTATACCGACTGACATAAAAATATTTTTTTAAATATTAATGTCAAATTTGTTGTTGCAATTACGGCTACTTAAATTATTTAGTAATATCATTGGTTATACGTTTCAGCA
Source organism: Allygus modestus (assembly GCA_963675035.1). NCBI lineage: Eukaryota > Metazoa > Arthropoda > Insecta > Hemiptera > Cicadellidae > Allygus > Allygus modestus. Next base: position 79,556,081 of record OY776116.1, read on the forward strand.
CATGCTATGTCAAATTAGGGGTAGTATTACGATGTATTATTATCTATATATGTATTCAGTTGCTCCAGCCCGTGTCTCGGAATTGCAATAAATAAACTAATAAATTACTCTACTACATAAATAATATCCCCGTCGCAGCAAACCTGCGTAATCAGCGAATTTCCAATGCATAATATATGCCCCATGTCTTAATACCACATAAAGTCGCATACCAAGTTTCATAAAAATATATTCACATATAAGCGATATATACAATTTTAATTATTCTCCTTAAGAATAGCATTGGTGATGAGTATGTAGGTTTGCTGAAACAAGGAACAAAAACAATTGGTTTTTATGCAAATATAAATAGAATTTAACTAGGCGAAGCCACATACCAAGTTTCATCAATATTCAATCATAAATAAGCGCTATATAACTTTAAATTATTCTCTATAAGAATAACATGGAAGCTGAGGAAGCAGGTTTGCTGCAACAAGGAACAAAAAATGGGTTTTTATGCAAATATAAATATAACTCAACAAGGTGAAGCGACATACCAAGTTTTATTAATTTATATTCATAATTAAGGGAGTTATTACATTTTACTTATTCTCCATAAGAATAACATGGGGGCTGAGTACGCAGGTTTGCTGCTACGGGTATAATCAACAAATAATCAATTTTTTGTGCAAATATCAATATACCAGTACCATGTGAATCCACATACCAAGTTTCATCAATATACATTCATAAATAATCGAGATATCAAATTTTATTTATTCTCCATAAGGATAACATTGGACAACATACTGTGTTTAGCACTTTGAATATCTTTGCAACGGTTAGACGTAGAATCACAATTTAAACACCAAAATGATTTTTTTGTGGAGCTGAAGTGATTGGTAAAAGAAAATGTTAAGATTAAAGTAAAATTAACTGAGGAAAAGCCAAAAACCTTTTTCCCATAAGATTAACATGGGAGATTTTATGAGCAGGTTTTTTTTGGATTTTTTCCGCAACCACTTAACCTAGGTTAATAATTCAAAATACCATACTATTTGTTTTTTAAGCTCTATAACATGGTTAAAACCAAAATTAAGAGTTTTAAAAATTATAGGGTGAAAAATGCAAAAAATTGGTTTTTGAAAAATTTAAAACCCCCATAAACCCCCCTTCCAAATGGTCCGATTTTTCTGGTTTTCGAACTTAAAGTCATAAATGTCACTTTACACATTTGAGCCAAATTTCATCGAAATCGGGCGTTTTTTACTCAAGTTATCGCATTCACGGACACACATATATATATATATATATATATATATATATATATATATATATAGATATATAGATATATAGATATATGTAAACACACATATATAAATTTGAACTAATAGTGTTTTTGGCTTCTGGGGACCTCAAAACAAAAAATTATCATGGTCTCGGGCTTAAGTCTCACCATGAGACCTATGGTAATAGCTTCTTCCCTATAGGGGAAATTCGCTAAAACTAATTTTCAGTCACCTATAATGGGGATTTAATGTATAAATGTCTTACCACTTTATAACCAAAGATTATGAAAGCATGAAAACAGGATTATATAACAAACAATATGTGCTAAAGAAAGGGTTTTGTTTATTTGAGAAGTTAAATCATAGTATTGTTCATTATTAAACAGCCAATAGTCCCTAAAATGGTAAAAATAAGGTCAAAATATCATCTGTGTGTTAGAAATCATAATATAAACACATTATCGTTGGTTTCAGTGGATGGCACGGATGATCGGTTGGTTTGTGCAGATACGCTCAAATATCGACTAACCAATCCGCTTAGAGTTCACCAAACTACCTTAATGATGAATGTCTCTGACGTAGAACGTTTTAATCGGACAGTGATCGTTTCCCAGTTTATTTAAACCTTCATACAACTTATATACACAAATCAGTTCAAGGTTATTCACATAACATATCACTGAAATGTGAAAGAAAAATTGTTGTAAATGATCACTTATTATAATTTGTATGTTATTCATTAGGATTTTTGATGTTGTTACATTCCTGAATACTAAAAGTTTGTGTTTAATTTAATCAGGTGTTTCTAGATTTACATAACAAAATGATAATCTTTTGGATGATTCCTCAATGTCATTGTTTTAAATTTGTCTTTTAATAAAATAATCTTGTTTGTGAAATGTATTGATCTGAATACAAAAAATGGTGACGAGATGATGTAAGAAAACATTTCAAAATTTGTAATTTATACAATTTTATATCTAAAAATTTCTTAATATGACTGAAGATCCAATCAATACATTAGTAGCGGCTCTACGGCAACTTCAACCACCTCACAAATCGACCCAGTCTGCCAGCCGAAACGATGGATACGGGTTTCAACTTCAACCATACGATGAAAATGAAGAAGCATGTGACAATTACATATCACGATTAGAAAATGTATTTTCTGCTTATGTTGCGATACAAAGTTGCATGCATTCGCTATTTTCCTCAGACTAGATACATACTGTCCAATGGACTCACTTTCTTCTTGAAGTCGAAGCACAACGCGGTGTTGTTCCTTCATTTCACGAGCTTTTGGACAAAGATGCCCCTTAAGCAAGGCTATAAGTTCTTCATAACTCTTTCGATTAGATTTATGAGGTGCTGTCAGTGCAGTTAATATCTGAAACACTCTAGAGCTTAAGCAGTTTAGGAGTACGGTATTGGAAATCTACGTATTTTCGTTTTGTTGTTATCTCCTGTAATGTTTGTAGTTTATAGTTATTTGTGCAACTAGTGAGCAAAGTGAGCAATTGCCTCACTCGAGAGAAATCCTTACTCACGAGCCGTAGGCAAGTGAGGAATGGTTTCTCGAGTGAGGCGATTGCACTTTGCACTCGAGTTGCACATTATATTTTTCCTACAGTTACCATAAAACAAATAAATTGGAAAGAAACGTAACATATTTTTTCCGTTGGGCTTTTTACATTCTTACTTTCACACCAGGAAGTAAACAATTCATACCTTTTTTCATATTTATGTTTTGATTTCTCTGGAAGAAGATTTAGAGACACATTCCTCGCCACATTTTTTAATTCTTCTGGAGTACAAGATTCTTCTGGTGAACTATTATTACTAAAATCGTCATTAACGTCCATTTTGCGACAGCAAAACCACCTTCAATGTTTACAAATGGCAAATCAATGAAATGGTGGCTTCTGCCGTGACCGGAAGTGTTGTGACAAATACAACAGTACAACAGCTGACCAGCTGATTTACAGCCAGTGCTGCCAACGTATTTCGCGCGCATACGACCTTGTCTGCATGTTACGCGCTCACTATTTCGTGCCTTCACGTTGCAAATCTGGAGTGAGACAAAGTAATTAGAGTGAGACAATGTTAACATTGTCTCACTGATGAGCGAATTGGCCACTTTGCTTTCTCAAATCAGTGAGAGAACATGTACATTGTTAGGTAACTGTAGGAAAAAGCTTGAAAGTGGACAAACACAAAACCAGAGATTACCTGTATCGATTCCAGGGATTAATATGGTGAGTTTAATCAATAAATTCTCAGATCTTACATTTACAGACAAACTTAAAATTTCGTGAGATCACTGTTTTAAATGTGGAAGCTCATCACACATCTCCACTGAATGTGAGGCGAAGAACCGAACTTGTCATCTTTGGCGGAAAGTGGGTCATATAGCTACGGTATCATTTCAAATTGAAAAGTTAATAATCGCAGGGACCAACAACAGTTCAACCAGACATTAGCTTCAACGTCAACATCTTCTAGAAGATCCGATGATGAAGACATATTCTGCATGCGGAAATATAAGGGGAATCGCAACGACAGAATTTTGGTAGGCGTGACCATAGATGACAAACGTGAAGATTTAGAACTAGATACCGGTACAGCAGTCATTACAATGTCACTGGACACCTTTAAAAGATTATTTCCTTACAGGATTCTCAAACCGACTAACCTCAAACTACATACATATACGAATGAGGTAATAAAGCCACTAGGCGTATGCCAAGTAGAAATACAAATAAAGCATGGTATAAATGAAGAGAGCGCCAGGATGCAAGCTATAAACACACATTTGGGAATTTTTGAAACAAATAGGATAATATTTGGAATTAAGAAAGCACCCGAAATCTGTCAAAAGCAAATGCATCAAGCATTGTAGTTACTCGAAGGGGTTTCTTGTTTTTATGACAATGTCAAAGTTCTAGGTAGCTCTATTCCAGAAGCACTAAATCGACTTAGAGCTGTGTTAGAGCGCGTGATTGTCCTGGCTATGGAATCCAACTCAACGAGGAGAAATGCAAGTTCTTTGAAAAATCTAGCAATCCTGCCTACTCAGCAGCTATAATGTTTTTCTTAAGGAAAATGAGAATCATGTTATATCTCACTTGTTTATGAACATAAATTGGTATATTGCTTTATCTGGTGGTGATGCACTGATATTTGCATTTCTTTGTTCTTTATGCAGCAAACCTGCGTACTCAGTCCTACTGTTTTTTCTTATGGAGACAAAAATAGAATGGCATAACTCGTTTATTTACGAAAGCGCTTTGAAGAAACTTGGTAAGTGTCTTGATGACGCAAAGAGATAACAGTTGACAATCGCTAAGTATGCATGTTTGCTGCAACGGGGAATAATAATTTTGGGACAACATTTATTCGATTTTCAAGGGAAAACTGATTTTCCGAATTGAAATTCCTTTTTCGCATTATCCTATGTGTCTGAAAAGTGCACTTTTATGTCGAGATTAATTAAAAATAAACGTACAGCAGACGCAATACTGACTGCTGATGTGATGTTTGTTGGTTTGTTTTGTGTTCAACATGATGTGACAAATTTATGGTGTGGAAGTGAGAAGTGGCATGCCACGTGACTGTTGTTTATGTCGTGTGTGACGTTCCATAGAATAATAGCTTCGCCGTGTACAGTTCTAAATTGTAATTATAATTAAAACTGTCAGCTTCAATTACTGTCAGGTGAAATAATCCGGATGTAAATTTAATAATTGGATTAGAAACTACAGAAATACCAACGGATTCATAAAATAACCGTGTTAATATACAGCCCCAAAATGAATCACTTTGATAAGCAGATTAAATATTTATATGATAGGCAATATGTATTCAAATGAAATGATAATAAAAAATGCGGAGATTTAAAGTAGAGTATTAATGTTATTATTATAATTTATATAGATCCATAACCTGAACTTTAAAATAATAAATGATGCATCACATAATAGACTATATTTATTGTATTAATTCTATATACAACTACACAGTTTTAATACTTAAGAGGTAGTAAATATAAGTAACACTTTCATTGTTTTTATAACACTGTAAGTGTACCAGGGAGAATGCATTGAGTCACACACAAAGCATTTGTAAGCTACTGGGACTACAAAGCTTCGCCTCAAGTGTTTTGTAAATCTTGTCTGCCGTCAGTGATGAATCGTATTATGGACCTAAAGAAATATTATCAAATATATAGTCATAACTTATCAAATATATAGTCATAACTTATCAAATATAATAAACACTTAATTGTAATTGAATTTAAGCCAATTAAACAATAATTGCAATACAATTTTTCCTAAGGCTCTTAAACATGGAGAGCGCCTTTGTAATCAATATATTTCATATGTTTATTTACTCGTATTATTTAGCATAAGCGTGATTTCAGTATTTTGATTTTAGGGGCAAAAGTGGTCGTGATCGTGATTATTGGAACTTTTCATATATTACAATAATATTTCCTCATAATTATTGGGGTTGGCAACTACCCCCCCCCCTTTTCACCCCCACATCTCGCCTATGTTATTTAAAAATTGCTGAAACTGATATAAAAAAGTTATTATCCAACCAATGAATGAATGAAGTTTTGTTGCTACAGAAATATATGCATGTTTTTTAATATTTTACGGATTTTTTACGATAATATCTCGATGAGATAAGTTTATTAAAGCAGGCGAACACTAAAAAACTACCCAGTATTTTAGTACAAATTAATATAATTAAATATGTAGCCCAACGATTAAAAATATCTTTAAGATATTTTGATAAAAAAATAAAATAAAAATGTAATATATAAGTTAAACCGAAGGGGTTCCAACAAGATTTTATGCACATGATAAGCTATTCTTAATAAACAAATATGTAATTTCATTGATCCTTGAACGATAACGAGAATCTTGACATCTCGAGTTTCATTTTATTGACAAAGGTTGTAAAGGATTTTACGATCTTTGCCAAACCGACAAGCTATAAAGTACCATGAAAGTCGCCTTCTTTTATACAACGAAAGAAGTATTATTTTTATTCGTTTTGATTTTACTTGAGATTAACTACGTTCTTTGGCCAATTTATCAGACGTTGGTTAAGCTTTCTAGTTATTTAAGTAGGTATTATGAAACTTTGCAAGAAATACCTCTGGTCATTTGCTAGGGTATCTAACTTATCAAAACATGTTATTTAACGAATTATTTAAAACATTTAAAATCAGTTGGTAAACTGAGTTGCTGACCATTACTTTAAATGTATTCTTTCAGTGATCAGAGTCAACTACACGTAAATTACTACGACAATGCCATTTTTAAAGTTTAGTATGCACAAACAATGGAAACAGATTAATAAATAGCTACAAAACGAATACTTAAACTCGCTGCTTTACACTTGAGTTGCGTTTTGCCACTTACTAGCTAGATTAGCAATGGAGGTTTTGGTCAATGGCCTATACAATTTATGGTTCTGGTTAAATAAACAAGTGCTCTTTGCTAGGAACAGGGTTGCACTATGAATTTAATTTCAATCACGTGTTTACCAATAACATATTGTTGATATAATTTGATTTTACTTTCTCCCTCTATACATAGTATATGGAAAAAGTATTTTTTTCGTCAAAATTTTAGAATTTGAGTTGTTAGTGGAAATATTCGTTTTGGTGCTCCCTGAACCCAAAAAAGTGGTTTTTACGTGATGTCTGTGTGGTTGTGTACAGAGCTAGAGCCTTAACCAATGGGCCGATTTTTATGAAATTTAGTATGTAGGTACTAATCCACGATACCTCCAGGCATTTTTTCATTTTTTCGAATTTTTATTTTTAAGGGTAATTATCCCCCAAATACCGCCAAAAAAACATGAAAAATACGAATTTCTCAACAGCTCTAACGATTTTGATTAAATTTTAGTCGTTTGTAGAACTGTAGTTTTCCAACAAAATGACACCACCCGCATTCCTGTAAAAATTCGGGTTCAGAAATCACAGGACTTAAAACATCAAAAATTCAGTTTTTTGGATTTTTCATAAAAACACATAAATATAAAAAATATTACTATTCACCATCAAAAATAACTCAAAAAACTAAATAATTCAATATTTTGAATTACTATTCTACGATTTCTGGTTTCGGAGAAAATTGAAATTTTAATTTTGCGGTATACGCAGTACGTTGTCCAATTTTATTCTTATGGGGAATAAAAAATTACTATTTCTCTCTTATTTACTGATCAATTTCATACAAACTTTATATGCTTGTCAAGTTAGCATTGACCAACAGAGGAAATTCGAAATATGTTGTCATTTAACCCTGGGGGGACAAGGGGGCATTTCCCCTCTCAAAACCACTGTGTGTGGCAACGGACTCTACAGTGCCTCCCAAAAAGGGATTTCGGTGGATATTTCTGAAAACAACTATTTTAGACAATTTTCTGTACATTTATCTGTACTTCATATTCTATATTTAGTAAATAACAAAAATTTCATTAAAATTTGGCTAAAAGGGAGAAGTATGTGTCAGTTTCCTGATACCGTTTGTTTTTAACTTAAAACATAGGATCTGTTATTAATTTTCAGAAAACACACTGTACGGATGGGCAGCACTAGCCTGTGTATGTAAATTATTAATTTAAAAGTTTATTTGAACAGATAAACTGAAGACGATGGAGTACCAGGTATTGTTGGTCAGGCCAAAGTCATGTTGAAACTCTGAACTTATTGGCTTGCCATACAAATTTATGCGGGGGAAGCTCGATTACACATCATATAGATGGTCCATCGACCCTCTGATATATTGAAAGAAATTTTAATATCTGAGGAAGGGTCTATGGCCCATCGAACGATTTATACAAATTTGGTTTTGTTTATAAAAGGGGTCGATGGACCATCGACCCAGTTTATATATTTCTCTAATCAAATAAAATAAGGCTGGATGTACCATCGGCCCCAAAATTATAAATATTAATATTATATTTAAATACCCCCGTAGCAGCAAACCTGCGTACTCAGCGAATTTCCAATGCATATATATGTATCTTAATACCACATAAAGCCACATACCAAGTTTCATCAATATACGTTCATAAATAAACGATTTGTGACATTTTAATTATTCTCCATAAGAATAACATGGCGGCTGAGTATGCAGGTTTGCTGAAGGAAGGAAAACAAAAAATGGGGTTTTATACAAATATCAATATAACTCATTTAGGTAAAGCCACATACCAAATTTCAATAATTTATTTTCATAATTAATGGAGATAACACGTTACTTATTCTCCATAAGAATAACATAGGGCTGAGTACGCAGGTTTGCTGCTACGGGAGCCTTTGGCAAAAAATTGTTTTTTTGAGCAAATATCAATGGTCCACAACCAGATGAAGCCGTATACCAAGTTTTGTCAGTATACGTTCATAAATAAGCGAGATACAAAATTTGTCTTTTCCTCCATAAGAATAACATTAGACAACGTACTGTGTTTAGCACTTTCAATATCTCGGTAACCAATTGACGTAGAGAAATGATCAAAATACCAAATTTTGTGTTTTTTTAAGCTGAATTCAATGGTAAAAACTAAAATTTGACTATTTCCAAAATTATATGTAAAAAATTCAAAAAACCCATTTTTGGGGTACAAAACCCCCCCAAAATACCCCTTCGGATAAAGCGATCTGGCTGGTTTTCGAACTTAAAGTCATAAATGTTGCTTTACACGTTTATACCAAATTTCATCAAAATTGGATAATGTTTACGAGAGTTATCGTGCTCACGGACACATATATTATATATATATATATATATATATATATATATATATATATATATATATATATATATATATATATATACAGTTTCGAACTAATGGTGTTTTTAGGGTCTGGGGACCTCAAAACGAAAAGTTATCATGGTCCCGGGCCTAGGTCTTACCATGCCGACTACGGTAATAGCTTCTTCCCTATAGGGGAAATTCGCTAAAAATAAGTAAAGGATCGATTACACATCAAATAGGCCCGGGACCATGATAACTTTTCGTTTTGAGGTCCCCAGATGTCAAAAACACCATTCGTTCAAAACTTTATATGTGTGTGTGTGTGTGTGTGTGTGTGTGTGTGTGTGTGTGTGTGTGTGTGTATGTTTGTGTGTGTATGTTTGTGTATGTATGTTTGTGTGTGTGTGTGTCCGTGATTGCGATAACTCTTGTAGAAATGGTCCGATTTTGATCAAATTTGGTACAAACATGTAAAGCAACATTTATGACTTTAAGTTCGAAAACCAGCTAGATCGCTTTATCCAAAGGGGTATTTTTGGGGGGTTTTGTACCCAAAAAAAATTTTTTTTAGAGATTTTTACTTGTATGATATTTTAGTAAATCAAACTTTACTTTTCACCACTGTATTTTGCTTAAAAAGACGAAAAATTTGGTGTTTTTTTTCATTTCTCTACGTCAATAATTGGTTACAGAGATATTGAAAGTGCTAAATACTGTACGTTGTCCAAAATTATTCTTATGGAGAATAAGAAAAATTTTATATCTCGCTTATTTATCAACTTATCCTGACAAAACTTGGTATATTGCATTATAACGTTGTGGTCTATTGATATTTGCACAAAAACAATTTGTTTGCCGATAGTTCTGTAGCAGCAAATATGCGTACTCAGCCCCCATGTTATTCTTATGGAGAATAAGAAGAATGTTATCTCCCTTAATTATGAACATAATAACAGTTGGTATGAGGCTTTACCTAATTGATTTATATTTATATTTGTATAAAAACCAATTTGTTGTGTTCCGTGTTTCAGTAAACCTGCATCCTCAGCCGCCATGTTATTCTTATGGAGAAAAATTAAAAATGTGATAAATAGTTATGAATGAATAGTTATGATAAATAGTAGTATGAATGTATATTGATGAAACTTGGTATGCGTCTTTATGTGTCATTAAGATACATGTATTTTCATTGTAAATTCGCTAAGTATCCAGTTTTGCTGCTACGGGGTATTTTAAATTGAAATCGTTCACCAGAAAGGAAGTCAATTTCTGTAACGGATCAACTGAGCATAGCCTAACCAGTGCCAGTTTTACTATCGACTTACGGTCTACATGTCTTTATTAAACTCCTAAACCCCTTGTTAATATTAGACTAATATTTATAACAGTATTTTCTTTGTAAAATAATGCAATTTTAGATTTTGTTTGTTGAGTAGTTTTCTTTCAATTATAAAAACGCCAAAACATAAAAGTATTAAAAATAATTTATATTCACAACTTAATTAATTTTATTAAAAAATCACCAGTTGGACAAATCGGTCTGTGGAAGGCATTTAATTTGAGTCGTCGCTCATAATGTACTGACCATAAATCAATGGGATATCGAGCGTTACATTTAAAATTGGTTCTTATGGAGTATAAATTCAACATCCAAACTTCCTGTTAGTTAACTTAACATTACATCTCATGCTGAAAATATTTCAATTGCATCGTTTGGTAATATACAACCAAGTATAACGTGGTTTTATTTTATGGAATTAAACTGTTTCATTGATGTATTCGTTTATTTTTATTGATGGTAAATCTTCTGAAAATCAACCATGAATGAATTACGAAAGTAATATAGCTGAAATTCCGTATCATATATTTTAAAGAACAGATCCACAATGGTCACTGGGCGTACAGTATACGATTATTAAAACAATACTTTGCTTTAAAGAGAGGAGACAATGTAGTGTGAAATTGCAGGTGAAAAGTATAAAATGCTATTTGTCTAGTAGTGAGGTTTGAAAAAGAAAAAACGAGTTCACACGCCGCACGCTGACGTGAGGGAAGTGAATTTCCACATAAAAACTATAAAAACTCAAAATCAGTTAAAAACATACATTTATTCCAATTTTTATTCATATCTGAAAGCATTGATTTTTTTGCTGTTCTGATGCTCCTGGTTCTATTTACCTGCAATGCCGGGAATACAATGTTGTGCATTATAAGGTTAGGAGAAGGTCCAGTAAGGCTTAAAAGTAGGAGTGAGGTTGTTGGGAATGATACAAGTACACCAACAAATGAATAACAGACTTTTCTGATGTAAACCCCCCATAAGACAACGTACTGTGTTTGCTCGATACACGTTTTCTTTAATAACTCGGTAAATATTTATGCTGGAATGACGATAGAGGGCTTAAACGTTTTGCCACAATAATTCCCATCTTTTTACATGCATTAATTTCACATTCAAGGCTTTTCTGGCCCTTTTTGGGCCAAAAAACTCGAAATTTGAAAGATTAATCCCCAAAAAAGGTGTTTAGAGTTTTCCGATTGATTTTACCAACGAACTTGTCCAACTGATTATAGCAAGGAACGTCCCTACAAAATTTGAAGTAAATCAGACAAAAAATGCGACCGCTAGAGTGCATACACATATATATATATAAATATATATGTCTATATATATTTATATGTATATATATACAACTTTGAACGAACCCCCAAAACGTGTTCAGGGGGTCACATTAGGAACTTCTTTGGTGGTCCCGGGCTTAAGTTTCACCGTGCGGGTCATGCTAATAGTTCACTTTCCATAGGAAATTCACTAATAATTGGTTTGTTTCATCAGACACATAAATCTGGTGAAACGTATGTAGCACCCCGGCGGGGATGTGCATTGCACTTCTTAAACCTTTACTTTTTTTTGTAAATAAATTCTATGAAGGAATATAATACAATTGTATATTTTACAGACTATATGGCATTGTAACTATTATATTTATTATTATATAACAGTTACTTTTTCTTAGTTAACATGAAATGACGATAATATTAATATTTGATGTTTCTCAACCATAAATCTTCACTTGATTTATCTTTATTTTATTTTAATACTCTGTCATAAGTATTTAATATGCTTATCAAAGTTATTCATTTTGGGGGGTGTTTATTAAAGTGGTTACTTCCTGATTCTATTGGTATTTCTGTAGTTTGTAAACCAATTATTAGATTTAAATGTAATTATTTCACCTGACAGTAATGGGAGTGACGGTTTTAATTATAATTACAATTAAAACCGTACACGGCAAAGCTATTATTCTATGGAACGTCACACCCAACACAAACAACGGTCACGTGGCAAGCCACTTGCCACTTCCACACCATAAATTTGTCAGATCATGTTGAACACAAAACAAACCAACAAACATCACATCAGCAGTCAGTTTTCACATTGCGGACCAGTTTTAAAACAATACACACCAGTTTTAAAACATTGTTCACATTGCGGACCAGTTTTAAAACATTTCAAACCCGTTTTAAAACATTGATAACACAGCAGACCAGTTTTAAACACTTTAAACATTGCGGACCAGTTTTAAAACGATACGGACCGGTTTCAAAACATTGTTCACATTGCAGACCAGTTTTAAAACTTTGCAGACCAGGAATAAAACATTGTAAACATTACGGACCAGTTTTCAAACATTGCGGAAAAGTTTTTAAACATCGTCATCAATCCGGACCAGTTTTAAAGCATTGCGGATCGCTTTTAAAATATTTTGAACATTGCGGACCAGTTTTAAAACATTTTTCACATTGCGGACCAGTTTTAAAACGTTCTTAACATTGCGGACCCGTTTTTGAGCATTGCGGACGGATTTTACGACATTTTTTACATTGCGGACAAGTTTAAAAACATTGTTTATATTGCGGACCAGTTTTAGCGAATTTCCCCTATAGGGAAGAAGCTATTACCGTAGGTCTCATGGTAAGACTTAAGCCCGAGACCATGATAACTTTTTGTTTTGAGGTCCCCAGATGTCCAAAATACTATTCGTTCAAATTTATATATATGTATATATATATATATCTATATATATATATATAGATATATATATACATATATATATATGTGTCCGTGAATGCGATAACTTGAGTAAAAAGCGTCCGATTTCGATGAAATTTGGCTCAAATGTGTAAACTGACATTTATGACTTTAAGTTCGAAAACCAGAAAAATCGGACTATGGGAAGGGGGGTTTATGGGGGTTTTAAATTTTCCAAAAATCAGTTTTTTGCATTTTTTACCCTAAAATTTTTAAAACACTTAATTTAGGTTTAGACCATGTTATAGAGCTTAAAAAAACAAATAATATGGTATTTTGAATTATTAACCTAGGTTAAGTGGTTGCGGAAAAAATCCAAAAAACATGCTCATAAAATCTCCCATGTTAATCTTATGGGAAAAAGGTTTTTGGCTTTTCCTCAGTTAATTTTACTTTAAACTTCACATTTTCTTTTACCAATCACTTCAGCTCCACAAAACAATCATTTTGGTGTTTAAATTGTGATTCTACGTCAAACCGTTGCAGAGATATTCAAAGTGCTAAACACAGTACGTTGTCCAATGTTATCCTTATGGAGAATAAATAAAATTTGATATCTTGATTATTTATGAATGTATATTGATGAAATTTGGTATGTGGCTTCATGTTGTACTGGTATATTGATAATTGCACAAAAAATAAATGTTTTGTTGATTGTCCCCGTAGCAGCTAACCTGCATACTCAGCCCTAATGTTATTCTTATGGAGAATAAGTAAAGTTTTATATCTCCCTTAATTATGAACATAAATTAATAAAACATGGTAAGTAGCTTCACCTAGTTCAGTTACATTGATAATTGCATAAAATCTCATTTCTTATCTTCCTCGTTGCAGCAAACCTGCGTACTCAGTCCTAATGTTATTCTTATGGGGAATAAATAAAATGTAATAAATCACTTATTTATGAATGTATTTTTGTCAAACTTGGTGAGTGGCTTTATGTACTAGTGAGAAACATATCAATGTATTGTAAATTCGCTGAGTACGCAGGTTTGCTGCGACGGGGGGTATATTTAACCATTGCGGACAAGTTTTCAAACATTGTTTACATTTCGGACTAGTTTAACACATTGTTAACATTGCAGACCAGTTTTGAAACATTGTTCATATTGCGGAACAGTTGTTAACCATTGCAGACTAGTTTTCAAACATTTTTCACATTGCGGACCAGTTTTAAAACATTTATAACATTGCGTACAAGTTTAAAAAAAAATTCCAACCTGATTTAAAGCAATGCAGACTATTTTTAAAACATTATTCTCATTGGGACCAGTTGAAATCATTGCGGACCAGTTTTAAAACATTGTTCATATTGCAGACTAGTTTAAAACATTGTTCACATTGTGGACCAGTGTTAACACATTGTTAACATTTCGGGCCATTTTTTAAGCATTGCTAACCGGTTTTAAGACATTGTTTACATTGCGGACCAGTTTTAAAACATTGATAACACAGCGGACCAGTTTTAAAACACTGTTAATATTGCGCACCAGTTTTAAAACATTGCGGACAACTTTTAAAACAATACGGACCAGTTTCAAAACATTGTTCACATTGCAGTCCAGTTTTAAAACATTGCAGACCAGTAATAAAACATTGTAAACATTGCGGACCAGATTTAAAGCATTGCGGAGTAGTTTTTAAACATCAACCTCATTGCGGATCACTTTTAAAATATTTTTCATTGCGGACCAGTTTTAAAATATTGTTAACATTGCGGAACCGATTTTAGCGAATTTCCCCTATAGGAAAGAAGCTATTACCGTAGGTGGCATGGTAAGACTTAAGCCCGAGACCATGATAACTTTTTGTTTTGAGGTCCCCAGATGCCAAAAATACTATTCGTTCAAATTTATATATATGTATATATATATATATATATGTATTATGTATATGTATATATATCTATAAAAATATATATCTATATATATATATATATATATGTGTCCGTTACCGCGATAACTTTTGAAAGAAGCACCCGATTTTGATGAAATGTGGCACAAATGTGGAGAGAAACATTTATGACTTTAAGTTCGAAAACCAGATCGATCGGTTTATGGGAAAGGGGTTTTATGGGGGTTTAGAATTTTCCAAAAATCATTTTATTGAACTTTTTACCCTAAAATTTTAAAAACACTAGATTTTGGTTGTATCCATTTTGTAGAGCTTAAAAAAAATCAATTTAGTATTTTGAATCATTAAGCTAGGTTTAGTGGTTGTGGAGAAAAATCCAAAAATGTGTCCATAAAATGTCCCATGTTAATCTTATGGGAATACAGTTTTTAGATTTTCCTCAGATAATTTCACTAAAAACTCCACATTTCTTTCTACCAACCAGTTTAGCTCTACAAAACAATCATTTTGGCGTTTTAATTGTTGTTTTAGTCCAACCGTTGCAGAGATATTCAAAGTGCTAAACACAGTACGTTGTCCAATGTTATCCTTATGGAGAATAAATAGAATGTTATATTTTGATTATTTACGTATGTATTTATGTATATTGATGAAACTTGGTATGTGGCTTCAACTACTTGTGGTATATTGATAATAGCACAAACAAGTTTTTTGTTGATTTTTCCCGGTAGCAGCAAACCTGCATACTCGGCCCCCCTGTTATTCATATGGAGGATAAGTAAAGTTTTATATATCCCTTAGTTATGAACCTAAATTAATAAAACTTGGTATGTAGCTTCACCTGGTTGAATTATATTGATAATTGCAAAAAAACACATATCTTATCTTCCTTGTTGTAGCAAACCTGCGTACTCATTTATAATGTTATTCTTATGGAGAATAAATAAAATGCTATTTAGCACTTATTAATGAATGTATTTTTGTGAAACTTGGTAAGTGGCTCTAGGTAGTAGTGATACCCATATATTTGCATTGGAAATTCGCTGAGTACGCAGGTTTGCTGCGACGGGGGTATCAAGCATTGCGGACCGATTTTAAGACATTGTTTACATTGCGGACCAGTAAAAACATTGTTTATATTGCGGACCAGCTTTTAACCATTGCGGGCCAGTTCTCAAACATTGTTTACATTTCGGACTAGTTTAAAACATTGTTAATTATGCGGATCAGTTTTGAAACATTGTTCATATTGCGGACCAGTTTTTAAGCATTGCGGTCTAGTTTTCAAACATTTTTCACGTTGCGGACTAGTTTTAAAACATTTTTAACATCGCGAACCAGTTAAAAAAAATTTCCAACCTGATTTAAAGCAATACAGACTAGTTTTAAGACACTTTTCAAATTGGGACCAGTTTTTAAGCATTGCGGACCAGTTTAAAAACATCGTTCACATTGCAGACCAGTTTTATAACATTGTTCACATTGCGGTCCAGTTCTAAAACATTGTTAACATTGCGAACCAGTTTTCAAACATTTTTCACAATCCGGACCAGTTTTCAAGCATTGCGAACCAGTTTTAAAACATTGTTCATATTGCGGACCAGTTATGAAGCATTGCGGACAGTTTTCAAAGAATGTTCACATTGCGGACCAAATTTTAAGCTTTGCGGACCGGTTTTAAGACATTGCTTAAATTACGGACCAGTTTAAAAACATTGTTCATATTCTGGATCAGTTTTTAGCCATTGCGCACAAGTTTTTAAACATTTTTAACATTGTGTACCAGCTTTAAATCATTGCGGCCCACTTTCAAGATATTGTTAACATATCGGACCAGTTTTCAAACAATGTTTACATTTCGGACTAGTTTAACACATTGTTAATATTGCGGATCAGTTTTGAAACATTGTTCATATTGTGGACCGGTTTTTAAGCATTGCGGACTAGTTTTCAAACATTTTTCCCGTTGCGGACCAGTTTTAAAACATTTTAAACATCGCGAATTAGTTTATAAAAATTCCAAAGTGTTTTAAAGCAATGCAGACTATTTGAGAACATTGTTCACATTGGGACCAGTTTTTAAGCATTGCGGATCAGTTTTAAAACATCGTTCACATTGCAGACCAGTTTTATAACATCGTTCACATTAAGGCCCAGGTTTAAAACATTGTTAACATTGTGAACCAGTTTTCAAACTTATTTTACAATCCGGAGCAGTTTTCAAGCATTGCGGACCAGTTTTAAAACATTGTTCATATTGCGGACCAGTTATAAGGCATTGCGGACCAGTTTAAAAGCATTGCGGACCAGTTTTTTTTAATTGTTTATATTGCAGACCAATTTTAAATCATTGTTAACATTGCGGCCCAGTTTTCAAGCATTGCGGAGAGTTTTTAAAACATTTTTCACATTGCGGACCAGTTTTAAGGCATTGCGGACCAGTAGTAAGGCATTGCGGGCCACTTTTAACATATTTTTAACATTGTGGACCAGTTTTAAAACATTGTGCACATTTCGGACCAGTTTTAAAATATTTTTAACATTTCGAACCAGTTTTTAAGCATTGTGGACCGGTTTTAAACATTGTTTATATTGCGGACCAGTTTTAAAACATTGTTAACATTGCAGACCAGTTTTTAAGCATTTTGAACCGGTTTTAAGACATTGTTTATATTGTTAACCAGTTTAAAAACATTGTTCATATTGTGGACCAGTTTTTAACTATTGCGACAACTATAACTATCGGACAAGTTTTTAAACATTGTTCACATTGCGTACCAGTTGTAAATCATTGCGGCCCACTTTCAAGATATTGTTAACATTGCGGACCAGTTTTTAAACATTGTTTACATTTCGGACTAGTTAAAAACATTGTTAATATTGCGGATCAGTTTTGGAACTATATTCATATTGCGGACCAGTTTTTAAGCATTGCGGTCTAGTTTTCAAAAATTCTTCTCGTTGCGGACCAGTTTTAAAACATTTTTAACATCTCGAACCAGTTAAACAAATTTCCAACCTGATTTAAAGCAATGCAGACTATTTGTAAAACATTGTTCACATTGGGACCAGTTTTTAAGCATTGCGGACCAGTTTAAAAACATCGTTCACATTGCATACCAGTTTTATGACATTGTTCACATTGCAGCCCAGTTTTAAAACATTGCGAAGCAGTTTTCAAACATTTTTCACAATCCGGACCATTTTTCAAGCATTGCGGACCATTTATAAAACATTGTTCATATTGCGGACCAGTTATAAAGCATTGCGGACAGTTTTCAAAGATTTTTCACATTGCGGACCAGTATTTAAACATTATTCACATTGCGGACCAGTTTAAAAGAATTTTGGACCAGTTTTTAAAAAAATGCAAGCATTGCGGAGTAGTTTTAAAACATTTCGGACCAGTTGTAAGGCATTGCGGACCACTTTTAACATATTTCTAACATTGTGGACCAGTTTTAAAATATTGTGCACATTTCGGACCAGTTTTAAAATATTGTTAACATTGCCGATCAATTTTTAAGCATTGCGGACCGGTTTTAAGACATTGTTTATATTGTGGACCAGTTTAAAAACATTTTTCATATTGTGAAACAGTTTTTAATCATTGCGGACCAGTTTTAAAACATTTTTCAAATTACGAACCAGTTTTCAAGCATTGCGGACCATTTTAAAACATTTTTCACATTGCGGACCAGTTTAAAATATTTGTTCATATTGCAAACCAGTTTTAAATCATTTTAGCGAATTTCCCCTATAGGGAAGAAGCTATTACCGTAGGTCTCATGGTAAGACCTAAGCCCGAGACCATGATAACTTTTCATTTTGAGGTCCCCAGATGCCAAAAACACCATTCGTTCAAATTTGTATATATATATATATTATGTGTGTGTGTGTGTGTGTGTGTCCGTAAGCACGATAACTCTCGTAAAAAAGGTCCGATCTTAATGAAATTTGGTAAAAATTTGTAAAGCACCATTTATTTGAACGAGTTCGAAAACCAGACGAATCGCACCATCCAAAGGAAGGTTTTTGGGGGGTTTTGTACCCCAAAAATGTGTTTTTTGGGGTTTTCACATTTAATTTTAATTTAAATCAAATTTTAATTTATACCATTGAATTCAGCTTAAAAAACAAACAATTTGGTATTTTGATCATTGCTCTACGTCAATTGGTTACCGAGATATTGAAAGTGCTAAACACAGTACGTTGTCTAATTTGATTCTTATGGAGAAAAAGAAAAATTGTATATCTCGCTTATTTAAGAACATAAACTGGCTAAATTTGGTATATGGCTTGATCTGGTTATGGTTTATTGTTTTTTGCACAAAAAAACAAATTTTCGCCTATGGCTCCTGTAGCAGCAAACCTAGGTACTTGGTCCCCATGTTATTCTTATGTAAAATACTTAAAATGTTATATATCGCTTATTTATGAATATATATGGATGAAACTTGGTATGTGACTTCACTAAGATGAGTTCTATTGATATTTGCATAAAAACCCATTATTTTGTGTGCCTTGTTTCAGCAAACCTGCGTACTCATCCCCAATGTTATTCTTATGGAGAATAATTAATATTTTAAATATCGCTTGATTGTGAATACATTGCTTATGAATCCTGATAAGTGTTATGTTATATATTCATTGGAAATTCGCTGAGTATGCAGGTTTGCTGCGACGGGGGTATTATTTAACATTGCGGCCTTGTTTTCAAGCATTGCGGAGAAGTTTTAAAACATTGTTCACATTTCGGAACAGTTGTAAGGCATTGTGGACCACTTCTATAATATTGTTAACATTTCGAACCAGTTTTAAGACATTGTTAACA
This sequence comes from Allygus modestus, assembly GCA_963675035.1. Taxonomy (NCBI): domain Eukaryota; kingdom Metazoa; phylum Arthropoda; class Insecta; order Hemiptera; family Cicadellidae; genus Allygus; species Allygus modestus. The sequence goes on from OY776116.1 coordinate 79,575,915, forward strand.
TTGTGGACCATTTGTTAAGCATTGCGGACCGGTTTTAAGACATTGTTTATATTGCGGACCAGTTTTAAAACATTGTTCACATTGTGGACCAGTTTTCAAACATTGCGGACCAGTTTTGAAAATTGGCAAACCAGATTCAAACCATTGCAGACTAGTTTGTCACATTGTTTACATTGCGGATTAGTTAAAAACATTGTTAACGTTGCGGCCCACTTTCAAGCATTGTGGACAAGTTTTTAAATATTTTTCACATTGTGGACAAATTTTAAAGCATTGCGGTCCATTTTAAAATTTTTTTAACATTGTGGACTAGTTTTAAAACATTGTTCACATTGCAGACAATTTTTAATACAGTACGGACCAGTTTTAATACACTGTTCACATTGCGGACCAGTTTAAAACATAACAGACCAGTTTTAAAACATTGATAACATAGCGGACCAGTTTTAATACATAGTTAACATTGCGGACCAGTTTACAAGCGTTGCGGAGTAGTTTTGAAGCATTGTTCACATTGCGGACCAGATTTAAAGCATTGTGGACCCCTTTTAAAATATTTTTAACATTACGGACCAGTTTTAAAACATTGTTCATATTGCGGACCAGTTATAAGGCATTGCGGACCAGTTTAAAAGCATTGCGGACCAGTTTTTTTTTTAATTGTTTATATTGCAGACCAGTTTTAAATCATTGTTAACATTGCGGCCCAGTTTTCAAGCATTGCGGAGAGTTTTTAAAACATTTTTCACATTGCGGACCAGTTTTAAGGCATTGCGGACCAGTAGTAAGGCATTTCGGGCCACTTTTAACATATTTTTAACATTGTGGACCAGTTTTAAAACATTGTGCACATTTCGGACCAGTTTTAAAATATTGTTAACATTTCGAACCAGTTTTTAAGCATTGTGGACCGGTTGTAAGACATTGTTTATATTGCGGACCACTTTTAAAACATTGTTAACATTGCAGACCAGTTTTTAAGCATTTTGAACCGGTTTTAAGACATTGTTTATATTGTTAACCAGTTTAAAAACATTGTTCATATTGTGGACCAGTTTTTAACTATTGCGACAACTATAACTATCGGACAAGTTTTTAAACATTGTTCACATTGCGTACCAGTTGTAAATCATTGCGGCCCACTTTCAAGATATTGTTAACATTGCGGACCAGTTTTTAAACATTGTTTAATTTCGGACTAGTTAAAAACATTGTTAATATTGCGGATCAGTTTTGGAACTATATTCATATTGCGGACCAGTTTTTAAGCATTGCGGTCTAGTTTTCAAAAATTCTTCTCGTTGCGGACCAGTTTTAAAACATTTTTAACATCTCGAACCAGTTAAACAAATTTCCAACCTGATTTAAAGCAATGCAGACTATTTGTAAAACATTGTTCACATTGGGACCAGTTTTTAAGCATTGCGGACCAGTTTAAAAACATCGTTCACATTGCATACCAGTTTTATGACATTGTTCACATTGCAGCCCAGTTTTAAAACATTGCGAACCAGTTTTCAAACATTATTCACAATCCGGACCATTTTTCAAGCATTGCGGACCATTTATAAAACATTGTTCATATTGCGGACCAGTTATAAAGCATTGCGGACAGTTTTCAAAGATTTTTCACATTGCGGATCAGTATTTAAACATTATTCACATTGCGGACCAGTTTAAAAGAATTTTGGACCAGTTTTTAAAAAAATGCAAGCATTGCGGAGTGGTTTTAAAACATTTCGGCCCAGTTGTAAGGCATTGCGGACCACTTTTAACATATTTCTAACATTGTGGACCAGTTTTAAAATATTGTGCACATTTCGGACCAGTTTTAAAATATTGTTAACATTGCCGATCAATTTTTAAGCATTGCGGACCGGTTTTAAGACATTGTTTATATTGTGGACCGGTTTAAAAACATTTTTCATATTGTGAAACAGTTTTTAATCATTGCTGACCAGTTTTAAAACATTTTTCAAATTACGAACCAGTTTTCAAGCATTGCGGACCATTTTAAAACATTTTTCACATTGCGGACCAGTTTAAAATATTTGTTCATATTGCAAACCAGTTTTAAATCATTTTTAACATTGCGGCCTTGTTTTTAAGCATTGCGGAGAAGTTTTAAAACATTGTTCACATTTCGGAACAGTTGTAAGGCATTGCGGACCACTTCTATAATATTGTTATCATTGCGAACCAGTTTTAAGACATTGTTAACATTGCGGACCATTTGTTAAGCATTGCGGACCGGTTTTAAGACATTGTTTATATTGCGGACCAGTTTTAAAACATTGTTCACATTGTGGACCAGTTTTCAAACATTGCGGACCAGTTTTGAAAATTGGCAAACCAGATTCAAACCATTGCAGACTAGTTTATCACATTGTTTACATTGCGGATTAGTTAAAAACATTGTTAACGTTGCGGCCCACTTTCAAGCATTGTGGACAAGTTTTTAAATATTTTTCACATTGTGGACAAATTTTAAAGCATTGCGGTCCATTTTTAAATTTTTTTTAACATTGTGGACTAGTTTTAAAACATTGTTCACATTTCGGACAAGTTTTAATACAGTACGGACCAGTTTTAATACACTGTTCACATTGCGGACCAGTTTAAAACATAACAGACCAGTTTTAAAACATTGATAACATAGCGGACCAGTTTTAATACATAGTTAACATTGCGGACCAGTTTACAAGCGTTGCGGAGTAGTTTTGAAGCATTGTTCACATTGCGGACCAGATTTAAAGCATTGTGGACCCCTTTTAAAATATTTTTAACATTACGGACCAGTTTTAAAACATGTTTCACAATCGGACCAGTATTTAATCATTGTTCACATTGCGGACCAGTTTAAAATCATTGCGGGCCAGTTTAAAAACATTTTTCACATGGTGGATCAGTTTTAAGACATTGTTTACATTGCAGACCAGTTTTAAAAGATTTTTCTTATTTCGGACCAGTTTTTAAGAATTTTGGAAGAGTTTTAAAACATTTTTCACTTTGCGGCCAGTTTTCAAATATTGCGGACCAGCTTTTAACACATTGTTAACATTTCGGCCCAGTTTTCAATCATTTTAGAGTAGTTTTAAAACATTTTTCACATTGTGTACCACTTGTAAATCATTGTGATCCACTTTTAAGATATTGTCCGGACCAGTTTTAAAACATTTTTCACAATACCGACCAGTTTCCAAGCATTGCGGACCAGTTTTAAAAAAACTGTTCACATTGCGGACCTGTTATAAAGCATTGCGAACAGTCTCCAAACATTGTTCACATTGCAGACCAGTATTAAAACATTGTTCACATTGTGGACCAGTTTAAAAGCATTGCGGACCAGTTTTGAAATAATTGTTCATATAGCGGACCATTTTTAAAACCTTATTCACATTGCGGACTACTTTTCAACCATTGCGGACCAGTTTTAAAACATTGTTAACATTGCGGATCAGTTATAAAAATTGGCAAACCAGATTTAATACATTGCAGACTAGTTTTAACACATTGTTAACATTGCGGACCAGTTTAAAACATTGTTCATTGCGGCCGGGTTTTCAAGCATTGCGGACTAGTTTTTAAACACTGTTCACATTGCGTACCAGTAGTAAATCATTGAGGTCCACTTTTAAGATATTGATAACATTGCGGACCAGTTTTAAAATATTTTTCACATTGCGAACCAGTTTTCAAGCATTGCGGACCAGTTTTAAATATTGTTCACATTGCGGACCAGTATTTAACCATTCTAAATTCATTTCATCATTCTAATTAATCATTCTAATTTCATTGCGGACCACTTCTAAAATATTTGTAACATTGCGGACCAGTTTTAAAACATTGTTCACATTGCAGACCCGTTTAAAACATTGTTAACATTGCGGACCAGTTTTTGCGAATTTCCCCTATAGGGAAGAAGCTATTACCGTAGGTGGCATGGTAAGACCTAGGCCCGGGACCATGATAACTTTTCGTTTTGAGGCCCCCAGATGCCAAAAACACCATTCGTTCAAAACTGTATATATATATAGTTTTGAACGAATGGTGTTTTTTGCATCTGAGGGCCGATCTGATTAAATTTCAGAACTTATTAATGCAATTTTTGTATCTAATTTTGTTGTGATTTCTTTTATGATAAAGTGTTTGCGTGATGGTAGGGAATAAACATAATTTAAACATCGGAATCCGTAAATTTGTTACCTTAAAATAATTCTTTTGTAAAAATATGTAAACTATGCATTGTGCTGTTGGATACTTTCATAAATCACAATGTAACGTGTTGATGGCGTCATTCTGAAATTAATGGGGTTTTACTTTACGATTCCATTTTATGTGAGCAACAGCAACGATAAACTACCGTCTATTAATGCAGTTTGGTTTATTACCCCCATCAGAAATCATATCTCTGTATTCTACACGTGGATACACATTATTGATATTACATTTAATGTTTCGTATTTAAAGGTCACGTTTTAGTAACTTATTAGACACATTAAAATAATTTTAGTAAATTTCCCTAAATTTACTAAAGGGAAGAAGATAATACGGTAACATGGTATGACTTTTTATTCAAAAACCAAACCGATTGCACCATCCAAATGGGTTGTTTTTTTTTCTTTTTGTTCATTTATTTGGGGGAAAGGGTATCACAAACGTATACGTCAATCGGCAACTGAGACAATAACAGTGCTACAATCAGTAGCTTTCCAATGATAATATTTTGGATATTAAATAAAATTGTTCATCCTACTTATTTATAAACATAATATACTGATGACATTTAATTTTAGCTTAATCTGGTTAAGGTCTATTGATATTTGCATAAGACAATTATTTTTGTTGTGGTTCCGTGGCAGCAAATCTTAGCACTCATGCCATGACTAATATCATTCTTATAGAAAACAAGAAAGATTTTATACCTCGATTTTTTATGAATGTATATTTATAAAACTTTATGTTGCTTCATCTGGTAGTGTGCATTTACATTTGCATACCCCATTTTCTGGTCCCTGTTCCAGAAAACCTACGTACCAAGTCCGATTGTTATTCTTATGGGGAAACAAATTTCATATCTCGCTTATGTATATTGATGAAACTCGGCAAGTGGGTTGATGTAGTTAGGTATTTGCATTTTAAATTCGCTCAGTACGGAGGTTTACTGCAACTGGAATATTTTGTATCATTTCAATGGAATTATGTCAATTTATTGTTTTATTTACAAGAAAAGCATTAGACAACGTAATTTGTCAACAAACAAATCAAAATTGTTAGTTTCTCAGCATCCAATTCGCATAGAATAATAATCCGAGATTCTAGATTGTTTTGCGGTGATGGTATTAGTCATGTTTAATAACAACCTAAGATTTGCAAAATATGAACAACATCATGTTTGATACCTTCAGTCGGGACATAATGTTAGTTTTCATAGCCCATATAACCTCTGTCCCAATAATTTGTTCTCATAAATTCAGGTGGTGTCATTTTTTAGGAACTTCGAGTACTACAGAACAAATTTCAATAAAACTCGTATGAGCCAATTTAAAAAATTGTTTTGTTTCATTATGAGGGTTTTGGGGGATAATTTTCCTGCAAACCAAATATTCTTGAGATATGATAGAATCGTACATGATACCAAATTTCATATAAATTGGGCCGTTATAGTGGTCTCTAGGTCTGTACTTCTTCACACAGACAGAGAGAACATAGAACGGACATCATCTTGGAAACTACCTACTTTTCTGAGTTCAGGGAGCATTAAAACAAATATTTCCACCAAAAATAAAATTGTAAAATGTTGACAAAAGTAATTCTATCTCCAAATGCTATGTATAATGAAAAAGACCAGGGCCACAGCTTTTCGACGAAATCTTGAACAAAACAAAGTAAAACATGATCGGAGTGTCGAATCGATCAAACTCTGAACTTTATTAACATTGAATGAAAATTACCTTTGATGACAAAGCTCTGTGTGCAAAAGATTATACTTTTCTGGAGTCCGTTCTTCTAAGTATCACAAAACAAAAAAGTTACACTTTTTCTCTTAATTTCTTATGTATTTATAAGAGTGAAATACGGTGAAATATAATATCGATAATTGCAATATTACGTAACCATTTCCGTGTACACGTTTCTTATATTGGTATAAGAAACGTATACATGCAAATGGATACATGGTATTGCAATTATCGATACTATATTTTTCACACTGTGTTTATTCTTATATACACTTAAGAAATCAAAAGAAAAAGTGTAATTTTTTCGTTACCTATAGAGAACAAAAATTTTCAACATTTTTTTCCTACAAAGAATAAAAAGGCCTCGAACGTTATAAATACCGATCGAAAAGCTACGCACTTGTGAAACTGCTACACACTGAGGTGTGTGGTGGTAAGATAACCAAATCAATAAAATTAGTTAAAATATTCAAATTGCGAAATTTATTTCTTAACTTTACGTGATAGTAGTAATATTGTAAAAGTGCGTAGTTTCTTTGTTTTATTTGTTGTATTATTGTATCTGTATTAGCTGCTTTATTGGATACATTTATGATAATAAAGCACTCAAAAGAATGAAGTGGTCATACCCAGTCCAATTCACTGCCAACCGTGGAATGGCTAGATGGCCGCAGTAACGAACAAGAGACAGCTCTCGAGCCACTGGCCTCCTCCAAAGAGCCCTTGCTGGAAGAGGCCTCAGGCCACTTACCCTCTCATTATCAACTATACACCCCCCCTCCGCGTGAGCGTAAACAATGTAGAGGGGTTGTCAATTCCCTGACTTGTTATATTATGACAGACATTCTCTTAATTTAAATATTTATTTTTACTCATCCTAAATTTTCAAATTGTCAGCCTTTAACCTTCAATTTTGTTGTCATATAATTATGGCTATGAAACACGAATTTTACAAATTTAAAACATACTTTAAACAATGTGGTTTATTGGCAATAACATAGACTAGAGTAGAATAGAAACGTCTTTTTCACTACACTACTTTGAGATCAGCTGTTTTCGTTATGTGTTTATTACCTGTGAAACTTCATATTTACATACAGATGTCTAATGTTTACAATGGAAAGTAATGTTCACTGTGGAAAATCTGTCATCAGCAACAACTCATATGATAAACACATTACGATAACAGCTGATCTCAAAGTAGTGTAGTGAAAAATAACGTTAAAAACTAAAGTGAAAGTGTTTTCATAGATTAAGCATACTCCTTAGGATAATGCTTAATCTATGGTGTTTTGCATCTTCTCGGCCATTTGAAGTGCTCGACAAGTCTCGCATTTCAAACATATGGTCTCGAAAATACAAAAATCCACTTTCCACTCTTGTTATGAAATATACTATTTATTCCAAGCGGTTTTCAGTACAGTACAACTGTTTTTAAAACGACTCAAGTCAATAATTACATTATTACAGTGTAATAAAACATAAATAAAAAACTCAAATTTAGCTTATTTTTAATCTTATAGTGACATATACAATTTTTCCCTTGCATTTTAAATGTTTTATAACTACAAGTCTTAAGATTTTCAGATAACTCATTGTACTTCTGAAGCCCAAAGTATGAAAGCCCTCTTTTTCCAAACTCAAGATTGACGCGAGGCAAATGCATCAGGCCATCCTGTCATGTACAGCTCTCTCTTATCTCTTTACGAGTCACTGTTTAATCTTTGAGATAAGCGGGTCTGTGCGTTCTAACTAACCTGTGCACAATGGCAACGGTGTCTGAAACGCAATTATTCAGCAACATTTCACTTTATCATCTGAATTGTGATGTATGATAATTTTTTTTAGGTCATAGACCTCTGTTTTGCATTGTTCTGTAAGCGGTTTAAAATATTTGTATACTCTATTGTTAAGTTGAAACCAAAAGCGGACAGAGTGTAATTTATGATTGGCATTACCAAGGGTCTCACCCTCAGCATTTGTAGCTTCGCATCCTCGGACAACATAGTCTGAATCTGTTCATCACTCTGAGTTATGACACAACTCTCTGTATGATTGATTTGTCATGCTTTGAAAAATTTAATTGACAATCGATTGTGAGACCAATTACCTTAACAGCCTCTGTGGCCTTCAATACTTCACTCAAGAAGAATTTCAATACTTGGTTGATGACTTAGGATATTGTGACTCAGGAGGTGGCTGAAATGTAGCACTGAGCACTTTTCAACGTTTAACCTCATCATCCTTCTGATTACTTTGTATATAAAATTGTCAAAATTAAAGAAAAAACCCGCACTCAAAAGATAGGGGTTTCCACTTTTTAACACAAACAAAATTGCAATGCCAACTACAAAACATAAAGAAATTTAATTTCGTTTTAACTTTAAAACAGATGAATTCAGGAAAATATAATACCATTTTTAAACTGATTCGAAAGACACTAGATTTGTTTTTATTCGTACTCGTATATTAATAGTGGGAACTTACTGCAATACTTTCATAAAGATCCTGATATATACCATTTCTTTTGCTGGTTATTTAATCTCACATAAATAATAATTATATTCATGAATTATTTAGTGATTTATTTATCATAAACTCAATAAAGTTCAAATTCAAATTAAAAAAAAACAACTTTACGTAAACTGATACAGCTATTCCACGCTATAATTGCGAATATTCCAAAATTAATATTTTCTTATTATATAATCCGTTAGTGTTTATAAAAGTATATTTAAGTTTATAACATGTTTAGAAGAGGTAAGAACTCGAATAGACAATTTTGAGCTTTTCTCAAGTGAGTTGTCACTAATAATAAATTAAAAATTCTGGGAAGAAAATTTGGACATATTAATAAACAACTAGTAGCCAGTCACGGCTTCGCTTGTGATCACAACGTAATATTATACTGACATTCCCGTATCAGTCTTTTGGGTACTTTGGTATTATACGGATGCCACCCTTATACAGCGCGCTGCGGCAGTTATGTTAGGATGGGTTATCATAAAAATGATTGTAGGACTTTCCTTGTTTTGTTACAAATCGAATGATACCTTATGAGTCATACTTCCGGCCGCCAAACCCCCTCCAAATAGGCCAAGGTCAGGTCGTTGACCGGAGCACGCGCATCACCTGTCACCGCCTGTATCTGGGTCAGTGTCATGAGTGATTTATTGCCGTGCACTACGTTACATTTGTTTTCATAATGAGTGACGTTCTTTTGGTGTGGGATTTACCTCGAAATGAAGAGGAATCCCGTACGTCTTTTTATGATAACCCATCCTAACATAACTGCCGCAGCGCGCTGTATATTTGGCGGAGTACATCCGGGGCGATCGGGTGTGGCTGCTAGCGGCGGCGACGCATTCAACACGATCCTAGCGGACATCGCTGCTTTTGGGAGGCACAACACAAAGACCGCTCATCAGAATGATGTAACATTTTTACAGTAAGTCAATAAAAGTACGTTTTTTCGAATTATGTAGTTATCCTTTGTATCCGGTAAAAATTAACCTCCAAAAATAGTGGCATCCGTATAATACCAAAGTATCGTATTTGGTTACTGTTCCAAAGCCAACATGGCCTGCTGATTAACTGTGTGTACTCTATCCAGCTGATTGCTTAAAACTTATAGTTTTTTCCAATGTTGAGCTTATGGGAAAAAACTCAACTTTAAGGAGCCCCAGGGCCTCACTCACAAATTATTTCTTATTAAAAATGTTTCCTGCAGAACTTCACGTTAAGCTCTTGCCAATGACACCAAAAACGTGAAAATCGGTTCAGTGGTTTAGTAGGAGTGATTGTCACAAAAAACCTGCTCGCCTAGTAAACCTGTCGCGGCTTCGCTCGCAATCATCATTTATAAATATTTTTTTACCGTTCCAAAGCCAACATGGCCTGCTGTTTAACTGTGTGTCCAGCTGATAGCTTAAAACTTATAGTTATTTCCCAATGTTAAGCTTATGGTAAAAAAACTCAATTTTAAGGGGCCCCAGGGCCTCACTCACAAATTATTTCTCTATAAAAAAGGTTTCCTGCACAACTTCACGTTAGGCTCTTTCCAATGACACCAAAAACATGAAATCGATTCAGTAGTTTAGGAGGAGTGATTGTTACAAAAAACCTGCTCGTCTATAAAATAAGTATAGATAGATGAGCAAAGCGGTGACGAAATAATAATCCGCAGCACACTTCAATGACCTGGGAAACAGGACCAAAAATATCTATAGTCTCTTAAAGAATCAACATACCTGATGCTAAGGGTACAGAAAACTACGAATGTAATACCGTTTTCTGTGCTAACAGAAGAGGGGCAATCAAATATGGCATTTTTAAGTTGAAAGTGTTAAAAATAAATAGTAGGGAGCTATTGAAGTGAGTGTAATACGATTGACAAATTACCAGGAGAGAGATAGTGTAAAAGGTGGCTGAACTCTGATGGCAAGGCTGAAGAACTTCAACAACAATCGTAGTGTGCTGAAGATCGTCGAGTGAGGGAGTAACAATCATGGGACGTGTTGTGCTGACTGTCAAGTAAAGTGACTCCAGTGTTGGGTCTCGTTCGTCATTGTTACGTCGATTTCGAGGCTGTTCCCCCTAAATATGCACATCCCTCAACAATACTAACTTGTACTCGGGTTTCTTTTGGACTTGATTTAAGATATAGGACTTGTAAATTTAAGAGTGTCATTATATCAGGCTTAACTTTTTTCATTAAAAACCAGTATTGACTAATGTTTACAAAATTACAACCAAAAAATTAACAGGTTAAATAGTATAATAAAAGGTATCATAATTAAATAGAACAAATCAGTGGCTCACTGAAAACAATGACTTTACATTTTAAGTAATACACTTTACTGCCTTAAACTGAGATTTGGAACAAAATTGTTTTTAAAAAGGATCATTCTCATTTTTTATAGATCATTCGGATATAAATTATTATTATATTTACTATTAAAGAGTTAGTTGTTAACCTGATATAATTTATGGGCATAATTGACACGTTTACTATTTATTATGATTTAATGACGTCCATTGACGATCTGGGCAAATATAACTTTTGAAATAGGTTTTGACGAAATAAACTTTAATTACTATAATTGGCAATTATTTGTTATATAACAATATCGGCGATTTATAACAACAGATAGGAGTTATTTACAGTGTGTATAATATAGTAATTTCCTTCATATACCTAATGATTTTTAACTGACCGAGGTCAACGAAGTTAATACATCCTGAGATTTCGTCTGGGGTAAAGAAGTGAAGCCCACATTCTGTGCGCCATTTTCCCCTCTCTCCCCTCTGCTCTCGTGCAACCAACATGGAAACCAATCAAATCATCTCTTCACAAGTTACATGTTTGTCAGTTGGCAAATGCACAATGCTATATATGCATTGAAATTCGCTGAGTAGGCCCTACGCAGAATTGCTGCGGCAGTTGTTTCCACAACTTTTCCTGCAGGGACACTTGCTAAAATAAACTTCTAAAATGTTCATCAAAGGTTACAATGCAAACTCTAATTCAAGTTTGTTTCAGAATAAAATACTGCCGTAGATTAAATCAACACGTCTCTCGATTTGAATTGTAAATGTCGCTCAAACGGTATTTACATTTTTATCAACCGCCATTCGTTTAGTGAATCTATGTACCGGTACAACAATTTTATGTTTCGTAAAAGAATATTTCCTGGAGTGTAATGTTATCTCATATATTAATACGCTAAGCTAATTTTTTCTAACAGAACTCCTCCGATGTTTCTGAGCCGATTTTAACGATTGAAATATGCTTCAATTGAAATAACAAAATATTTATCCTAATTCGTAGTTGTGCATAACGGATTTTTATGTTTCGATAGTTTTAATCAAAAGGGGCCGCCCTCAAAGTTCATATTTTGCCCATAAGATTAATATGGGGAATACTTTGATTTGAATTGAAGCTGTTATACGTTATGGACAGTTTTATTAGCAATGCAAGATTTTACAGGTAAGGAATCTATTTATCTATATAAATTAAATAAGTTATTGGTCTACATCACTTTGAGCAGTGAAATGTTGTATGCAACCAAGGTATTTAAACTGGTGTTAAAATTTGTTTATCCGTCTGTCTGTTTATAAGCCATATTTGTTCCGCGATTCACACAAAAATACTATACTGAATGAAATAAAATATTTGCCCATTTTCTAGTAGAGGAGGACAAATGTTGGCTGTTTTAAATCATAGTACGTCATTAGGGTTATGCCACTTTTCCGGCACTGCTACAAAGTCGATCTTAAATGGTACAGGTTACTCGACCTTTCACTATAGAATGCACCATATTTGTTCTAATGAGCATTTAGTCAGCTAATTATATTTCATCACAGAACGGAGGAAACACGTCTGCTTTACTACTCGACAAATGTATACCAAACCATATAAAATAACGGCACGGCAATAAATCATCGGGTACAGAACACGGAAGACCGTGTAACTGTAACATAGTCTAGTGTTTAAAGCTCAGTTTGCCTAGGTAGTCATTGTGATTATAATACCGAATATTTTCTGTGTTTTTAATTCCACCGTCAATAAGTCAACAAACTATAGGAGTTATTGAGCATATATTCGGAAGAAGATGGGTCAATCACAAAAAAAACGTTATGGGCTTATTCCCATTCCAATGAGGCACGGCTCTAACGACCTTCAACATTTCAATGTTAATTATATACTTACTAGACCGATTGAGCAAATATTTGGCATGAAGACAGCAGGCAATGCACTGTAGTCAGAAACAGGCCTATCTTTTCCTTCCTGTGTGCCCTTTGGGACTTATCTGCTCCGTCGGAGACAATTTAATTTATTCATCACTGACGTTAGTAGCATGTATTCAAAATTCTGTATTCCGTAGGATGTATAATCAATGTCAGTAGTTACTGAAACGATTGAGCATGCATTTGTTAGGAGGATAGTTAATACATCAGAATAAAACATTTGCCTACTCCTGCTCCAAAAATGCTTTACCGAATGTTGGAATGATCGAATTTATGGGTTAATAAATCAGGCCTCATCCATGGAAAAATATGGTATCCTCCTATATAATAATAACGTGTACAATACAACGTGTAACCACCTATTCCAAGTAAACTACTAAACGTAGAGAGGCCAGGTTGGTGTCAAAAGATTTCTCTTAGGCCCAGGATGATAAAAAATTCGATATCCTACATTTATTTAGTAGTAAGTTTGTAATTGGGAAAAACACTATCATTTTTGGGCATATTTTATTGGCAATCATTTTATTTACCATGTGTTCCCTACTTTGCATCCAAATTCAATACAACAGCTGAGGAACGTTAAGGTTGTTTTTGTAAACAAAGCAGACAACTATTCTTAATTAAATTCAGGTTTTTGGATTGAAATGTGCAAGCAGTAAGGGACACAAATTCCATGCTGAATGGGAAAATAGTTTATAATACTGTATAAAAGTGTCAGAAAAGGTTAATTCATATTTATGTATTCTATATTTTCTATTTATATTTCTGTTTTTGTTTACTTTTACTCATGCTGCGAAATTCGGTTTTATCACTGATAAATGGAACCAAAATTAGATGATTTTCCTTTGATAAGTCCTGGGTTTTAGAAAATATGACAGCTGGGTGGCATTCTAGCGGTTCACTGATATGGAATGTTTTTAGGTCGTTTTTAAAGTTTGTGTAAAACTGAATCAAATTAACATCGATGATAGCAATTACACTCCCTAAAGTGCGATTTGTGCATGAGTATATACAAAAACATGATTAGGACACAACCTAAATGTTTTTATTACTAACCATATAAGGTTTGTAAAAATTTAGTTAGATTTCGATTTTACTTGCTGTATTGGATGACAATGGGTAAAACTTGATGAAACTGTGGTAAGAAATTTAATGCAATGGATTAGAAAACTAAGTTCAATTGAGCTATGCTATTAGCATTGAATACAATGTGAAATATGTTTCCATACAGTTTATAGCTAACTAAAATTTCCTTTGCGCAGCTTGCGCATCCCGTTTTGAGAAAGGAAAAATAGTAAGTAGTTAAATAGTAAAACAAACAATGACAGTCTGTAGTTATATGTATTCCTTATAACTGCTGTGTATTAAATTGAATTGAATTAAGAAAGAACACTTATGACATAAACCAAATAAAACTCTCATTCATATGAATAACATGGGGACTTGGAAGTCCCATGGGGCAGAGACCTCAGGCCTAAATCAAAAATCTAAAGCCAGTTTGCACATCTGCACACTTAGACGCGCGTTTTAGTGTATAATATGTGAGGGTAAATCTTAAAACAAAAAATCCGTATTGTTTACAAAGTATTCATGTGCAATATTAATAGTTTAAATAGATAGATAGATTTTTTTTTGTCTTTCCTTAGATAGTTGTCTCTTAGCAGATGAAATACAATTAAATGTTGGTAAATATGTAGAATGTAGACTGTATTTTTTATCTTTTAGTTGTAAAAGCAGTGAAAGTAATAAGGTTAGTTTTTATTACATATTTGAACTCGATGAACAAACTTTTAAACAGTTAATAACATTTAACTGCAGTTTTAAGAAACAAAATTTGGCTTGAAGTGACACCAAAAGGGATCTAATTCAACACCCAAAACTAAACGAACAACAAAGTTTAAACTAAACCATTGAAACCCCTTTTGGGCTATTGTATGCAGGCGTAAAATGACTTCAGCAAAAATACACTTTTTGAATTTGGACACGTTCTAATGACTATTTTAATATGCATCATGATACTTTATTACAATTACATTTTTAAATTTTGCAAGGCAGATTCCCATTTTATTAAATGATGTTCAAAATTAGCTTTTTAAATATAAATTGTTAAGCCATTAAATTTATTTGACAACTAGTGAACAATACTTCTTCAGTTTGTTCAAGCCCGTCATTTGTGACAGGCTAATAACAGCTAGTTGTATAGAAAGATAATCGAAACAACTAACATTGGGGTTAAGATTTGTAAATAAAAACAAAATAATCATGACACCTGTTAAGAAGCGACCATTCAACTGTAAAAATAACACTCACTTGGTAAAGTATCATGTGATTTTTGTGAAAATAGTGATTAGAACCTATGTGTTCATAACTTTAAATATGCATGATTAGGTTATGTATGAATTGTGAGAACCATTCAAACTGAATATTGAATATAAAGTGGACATACCCAAAATGAAAAGAAACGAGCAAATAAGCAAAGCAAATACGCTCGCCTTGGGGAGGAACCGTGAATATAAGTACTCTAGCCTTTTTTAACAAACTGGCTGGCTTTTCTAGCAACATTGTACTGTGATCGCGAGCGAAGCCGTGACGGGCTACTAGTACCATAGAAAAATAAACCAGATAGTTTTATTTTTCTATGGTGATATATAACTTCCCTTTGTAAACCTGTTTCAAAGTCCCATTTTTACTTTCTCCCCCTTATACGTAGTATATGGAGAAAGTATTGTTTTCGTCAGAATTTTCGAATTTGAGTTGTTAGTGGAAATATTCGTTTTGGTGCTCCCTGAACCCAAAAAAGTGGTTTTTACGTGATGTCTGTCTGTGTGTGTGTGTGTGTGTGTGTGTGTGTGTCCGTGTGTGTGTGTGTGTGTGTCTGTGTGGATGTGTACAGAGCTAGAGCCCTAACCTATGGACCGATTTTGATGAAATTTGGTATGTAGGTACTAATCCACGATATCCCCAGGATTTTTTTTCATTTTTTGGAATTTTTGATTTTTAAGGGTAATTATCCCCCAAAAACCGCCAAAAAACATGAAAAATCCAAATTTCTCAAAAACGGCTCTAACGATTTTGATTAAACTGTAGTATTTTGTAGAACTTTAGTTCTCCAACAAAATGACACCACCCGCATTTCTGTAAAGATTCGGGTTCAGAAATTACAGGACTTAAAACATCCAAAATTCAGTTTTTTGGATTTTTCATAAAAAAACATAAATATTAACAAATATTACTATTCACCATTAAAAAGAGCTCTAAAAACTAAATAATTTAGTATTTTGAATTACTATTCTACGATTGCTGGTTTCGGAGAAAATTGAAATTTTCATTTAGCGGTAAACGCAGTACGTTGTCCAATGTTATTCTTAGGGGGAATACAAAAATTACTATTTCTGTCTTATTTACTGATCAATTTCATTCAAACTTGATTGCTTGTCAATTTAGCATTGACCAACAGAGTTAATTCGAAATATGTTGCCCCTTAATAACCCTGGGGGGGAATAGGGGGCATTTCCCCTCTTAAAACCACGAGTGTAGCAATGGATTCTGTAGTGCCTCCAAAGCAGGGATTTGGGTGGATGTTTTTTAAAACAACTTGTTTACAAGATTTTCTGTACATTCTACCATGTTTTGTATTCTATATTTAGTAAATAAAAAGTAATTTATTCATTAAAGTTGGGCTAAAAGGGAGAAAGTATGTGTCAGTTTCCTGATACCGTTTATTAAGATATAAATTAGTGTAAAAACAATTTCATATGTTTCATGTATTGTCAAAGATTATTGATGTTATTACAAAATAAAAACTCTGGTCGAAATACATATTTAGTAAATATACTACCAAACAAGCCCTCCTATCAAATATGTTTATTCCTAACACTACCTTCATTGGTTACTATTTTGCCTTTTAAAAGAATACCTTTACCAAAGAACATCTGTGGTGGCCAACCGTGTTATATATGTATATATATATATATATATATATATATATATATATATATATATATATACATACATATATATAAATTTGAACTAATAGTGTTTTTGTCATCTGGGAACCTCAAAACAAAAAATGCTCATGGTCTCGGGCTTAAGTCTTACCATGAGACTTACGGTAATAGCTTCTTCCCTATATGTATTTGCAAGCTTCAAAAATTGTTTAGTCGTTACGACCATAATCTCCAGATCGTGTATACGAAGACCTCTAATATCTTGATACCTTGTAACCTTTATTCACGTTACAACTACGCTTGTTATTCAAACTAATTTAAAACTGACAAATTGAAGTAATTGGAAGAGCAGAATTAAGAAAAGTCAAGGAAATTATAATGAAAAATCCTTTATTTTCATTGGATGATTTTTTTTAAGGAAAAAAATACAAAATCAAATGAGATAACATGAAAAAGTAGAAAATTTAAGCTGCAGTATTTTTAGACTTAAGATATTTTTTGTAAAAGCCTACACAATTTATAATTGTTTTTCGGCAAATAAATATTATTATTATTATTATTACACAATGTCAGTATAATTACACCTGGTTTTAAAATATTAAACTATTAAATGTCAAACCATACATTAACTACATTAAAAATTAATTTGTTATAAATAAATAAACAATTTATTGACTAGCATAATACGTGTTACAATAGTGTTAAATTATGTCTCACGCCACTTCAACATATAATTACTTTTATACTTTACTATAAGATACAAGCGATAAGTATACATAAAAGATTATACAAGGCAATTAATTTTGACCGGTCATCATCAGGCATAATCAGATATACCTCTCCCATGGCCTGCCTCTCTAATTCAGTTCCCGTCTTGTAAGTACTGTAACTTGTAAATACGAGTATGTCTTGTAGTGTTGGAGACGTAGTTTATTTTACATCTTTATAATCAGATCGAATAATACAGAGGTAAAATTGTCAACATTCTCAATACCAAAGTAAATATAGTGTGAAATGTAGTCCCACTCGCAAAACATATTCCGTTACAAGTTGTTATTACTTGTCGAGTTTTAGCAAATTCCCCCTATAGGGAAGAAGCTATTACCGTAGGTCTCATGGTAAGACTTAAGCCCGAGACCATGACAACTTTTCATTTTGAAGTCCCCTGATGCCAAAAAAACCATTTGTTCAAATTTGTATATATGTATATATATATGTGTGTGTCCGTCAGCACGATAACTCTCGTAAAAAAGGTCCGATCTTAATTAAATTTGGTAAAAATGTGTAAAGTACCATTTATTTGAACGAGTTCGAAAACCAGATGAATCGCACCATCCGAAGGGGGGTTTTGGGGGGTTTTGTACCCCAAAAATGTGTTTTTTGGGGTTTTCACATGTAATTTTAATTTAAATCCAATTTTAATTTATACCATTGAATTCAGCTTAAAAAAACAAACAATTTGGTATTTTCATCATTGCTCTACGTCAATTGGTTACCGAGATATTGAAAGTGCTAAACACAGTACGTTGTCTAATGTTATTCTTATGGAGAAAATGAAAAATTGTACATCTCGCTGATTTATGAACATAAACTGGCGAAATTTGGTATATGGCTTGATCTGGTTGTGGTTTATTGTTGTTTGCACAAAAAAACAATTTTTCGCCTATGGTTCCTGTAGCAGCAAACCTAGGTACTTGGTCCCCATGTTATTCTTATGTAAAATACTTAAAATGTTATATATCGCTTATTTATGAATGTATATGGATGAAACTTGGTATATGACTTCACTAAGATGAGTTCTATTGATATTTGCATAAAAACCCATTATTTTGTGTGTCTTGTTGCAGCAAACCTCCGTACTCATCCCCAATGTTATTCTTATGGAGAATAATTAATATTTTAAATATCGCTTGTTTGTGAATACATTTCTTATGAATCCTGTTAAGTGTTTTAATGTGTTATGTTATGTTATGTGTTATTCACTGGAAATTCGCTGAGTATGCAGGTTTGCTGCGACGGGGTATTTATTCCCTGTATCGTAAATCTTTCTTTGGCCGTAAGAGATCCAAGTAAAACCTTTTACATTAATGTACACTCTCCCTATGTAAGCGATACGGCACTTGAGAAAACGTGTCTGTGGAATTCTCTCTCGCCTTACTCGTTGTAAAAAAACAGTACAGTTATTATTAAAGTAATTTTTATTTCTCCTGGTAATTGCTAGAATCGTTGCATAACACTGCAAGTCATTGTCAGCTGGCTTTGCTCATTAGAGCTAAGCCCATTTTTTGTTGCACACAATAAACAGAACTAGTAAACCTATCGCAGCTTCGCTCGGGATCATCATTTATAAATATTGTGTTACCGTTCCAAAGCCAACATGGCTTGCTGATTAACTGTGTTTACTCTATCCAGCTGATTGCTTAAAACTCATAGTTATTTCCCAATGGTAAGCTTATGGGAAAAACTCAACTTTAAAGGGCCCCAGGGCCTCACTCACAAATTATTTCTCTATAAAAAATGTTTCCTGCACAACTTCAAGTGAGGCTCTTTCCAATGACACCAAAAACATGAAAATCGGTTCAGTGGTTTAGGAGGAGTGATTGTCACAAAAAAACTGCTCGCCTATTAAATAAGTATAGATAGATGACTTCTGGGTCATAATCAACCAGACCGCGTATCAAAACTTTGCTATCTAGCCAATTGAGCTACACCGGCTATTGCATTTGTTGTATGTTATAACATTATGTGCCACCTACGACAATTAATTCTCTCTGGAATAATCCATAGTAAAAACATTTCAAAATTATTGTATTTTTCCCTTAAAAACTAATAAATTACGACTGAAATCATTTACTTTTTAGATTTCAAAATGAAATAACTCGTATCTTTTAAATTTAAGAACAGAACCAAATTTTATAATGCTTTTTCAAAGTTTCCTATTGCTTTGAAACCTATGACCAAAAACATTAAACATTTATTGTAACTTGGTACACTAATTCGTTTTGCTCGCAATTAAGTTTATAACTTTTATTAATAACATTGATAAGTAATTCCCTAGTCTATAAAGTAAGTTTTACATTATCCATACCAAACACAACGGCGTATGAGTAAAATATATGTCCCCGAAACAAAGTAATGTAAAACCAAGATACACTTTGCATTCGTTTCCTTTTCCTATTTGTTATTTGAGACACGCTATCTTGAAAACGAATGATTCTTCGTTGTTTGTGTGAAGTGTTCAACAACAACTTTGAAATCCACCACTGTTTTAAATGTTACTCGATAAGGGAATGAAGATGCGCTTTAAAATATATCTCCAATCAGCAGTTTAAGCAGTAAAACCAGCCAAGAGTATATTTCAGCCATAGTTCTGGTTATATTTATGTCATTCTGATATTCTATATCACTCATGTGGCGTTGTGAGTTAGTTGCCGAAAAACGCTCTTGACACCACAAAAATTGCTCCTAAACTATAATACTGTAGGGCCATATTGCAAAAAATTATATAAAAACCAATAGATTTTTTTCTTATAAGAAGACAAAACGTGGAATGCTTCACTCGTAGACTGGAGCACATAACAGTAAACACTTTGAACATGCGCCTTTTTACAGCTTGTCATTACTTAATGGACAACCTCATTTCTTAACGGCCTCATGTATAGCTGGTGCCAATGGCTATTTTATCACTTTTCCATGTTTATAACGCTTAAGTGAACGGTCATTCCCGCATCACGCTTGCTTTTTACAAAAATGTAAATAATATGTCTTCATAAATATGCAAATAATAAAAACATGGAAACCATACTGAATTTGTTTAAATATATTTTTCTGGCAGATTTTATTATTAATTTATTCTACTTCAGTATCAGAAAACTAATGTAAATTTTCGGTATGACTTTCTCACATTGTAAATAATAGGCATCTCTTTTATAATGCCGCTTTAATGTAGAACGAGTTAGATTCCATAGCTTAAATTTGTAAGTGTTTTAGTATTTAACAAAAATTATGAAATACATTGTATTAACCATACAAAGCTTTGAGATTGTTTAAAAAATGCTTTTTAGGCACTCGTTCTTACACAGCATTTTGTTCCACTAAAGATATAAAATCTTAAACTGACAATTATAATATCATTAAATATATCAAATTAATCGCTTTAAAAACTGGTTTAATCATGCATAAATATGGTATAAATACGATTAATAAGTTGTATTTATCATTTTGATTTATGAATAAAAGTCGGTATTGTAGTTTTTATTTATTTAAAGTGTTAACCTTTTTAGAATCTTCTTGTCCTAGCAAAAACCGAAGCCCCCTAAAATAAGTCGCATATCACATAATAAATTACCACTTAGAATTACTTTTGCGGAGGTATTCGAGTTAATTATTATCATTATTATGTGTCCAGTTATGTAGAAAACCCCTTTTACTGGCACATTTCGTTCAGTTCATTCAACTACATGAGTTTTTTACTGCCTAGGCCCCTATGTATGAATTAAGACTAATACATTTTATTTAAATCGTCTTATTTAATAATATAGGATACGCGCGTTGCCGAATCCTATCCTATACTCTAATACGAGCTATGTCTGTTTGTTTGTTTGTTTGTAAAATTTATCTCGAGATCCAGCGGATGGATTTTGCTGAAAGTTTGGGATTAGGGGCTTTTGGGTCTAAAAAAATCGATTGGTGAAAACCACTACCTCAGGAAAACTCGTATTTTTCTAAACAACTCATTTGAAAATTGAAAATTTTAACATTGGGCTTATGGAGTTTAAAATAATAACACCGGTTACTATGAGTAACAAATACCCCCGTCGCAGCAAACCTGCATACTCAGCGAATTTCCAATGAATACATAACATAACACATTAACACTTAACAGGATTCATAAGAGATATATCCACAAACAAGCGATATTTAAAATATTAATTATTCTCCATAAGAATAACATTGGGGATGAGTAAGCAGGTATGCTGCAACAAGGAAGATAAAATATGGGTTTTCATGTAAATATCATTATAACTCAACTAGGTGAAGCCACATTCCAAGTTTCATCAGTATACATTCATAAGTTAACGATATATATCATTTTGATTATCCTACATAAGAATAACATGGGGACCGAGTACCAGGGTTTGCTGCTACGGGAACCATAGGTGAAAATTTTGTATTTTGTGCAAACAACGATAAACCCCAACCAGATGAAGCTATATACCAAATTTTGTCAGTTTATGTTCATAAATAAGCGAGATATACAATTTTTCTTTTTCTCCATAAGAATAACATTAGACAACGTACTGTGTTTTGCACTTTCAATATCTCAGGAACCAATTGACGTAGAGCAATGATAAAAATACCAAACTGTTTGTTTTTTATGCTGAATTAAATGGTAAAAATTAAAATTTGATTTAAATAAAAATTACATGTGGAAACCCCAAAAAAACCATTTTTGGGGTACAAAACCCCCCAAAAACCCCCCTTTGGATGGTGCGATTCGTCTGGTTTTCGAACTCGTTCAAATAAATGGTGCTTTACACATTTGTACCAAATTTCATTAAGATCGGACCTTTTTTACGAGAGTTATCGTGCTTACGGACATATATATATATATACATATATACAAATTTGAACGAATGGTGTTTTTGGCATCTATGGGGACCTCAAAATGAAAAGTTATCATGGTCTCGGGCTTAAGTCTTACCATGAGACCTACGGTAATAGCTTCTTCCCTATAGGAGAAATTCGCTAAAACAAACCATTAAATCAGCTTCTATAAATTACACTATTGTAAACAGCTATTTATCACTATGGAAATAAAAAATCTACTTGAATGGCAACTCTCATAATGGAGATAAAAAAACTACTTGAATTGCAACTCAAACTATTTTTTCGATAGGCGAGTGAGTGTAGTGAACGAGCTAATCTAGAAGGCGAGTGAGCGAAGCGAACGAGCTCATATTAAAAATGAACGAGTATTTGAAATAAAACAAATTCAATGCCTCTTCTGCGGAATCAAACACCGAGCATGGCTCTGTCCCCCGGTACTATACAGAAACACATACAGGGTGAGTTTTAAATTAGTCCCCCCCCCAAATGTTTTCTTTATTTCTAAAAATATCGACCTTGGAACACGCCTATCATTGTTGATCAACTTATACTTCATTTTGACTTAGTTAATATTTTTGGCCGCCATCTTGGATCAGCCCTATTGGATTAAACTATTTATTTTTAAGTGTTAAGGTGGGATTATGACCCGTCATATAGAATTATTTAATATACAACCTCGCTGTAATCTGGTTAGTATATAAGATAATGAATAATAATAAATTAATCGTAAAATATCGATATAAAAGGGAAATAAGATCAACAAGATTGCAAAGTTAAAATTTTACCCCATGTTAAATTGGCATGAGAAAGCTTCAAATTGTATTTGTAGTTACTGACCAGATACAACATTTTTAGGTAAATTGTGCAAATAAAGGGGTTATTCCCTTTCATTTCACACCACCCGCGTGTAAATCGGTCCAATGGAAGTTTCACACGTGCTTCCGAAAAATGTTTAATTTTGTGTTTTAATTATAGGATTTGCCGCCACAGTAATTATTGGCGTTACCAGGTACGACGTTTACTGGGAATGTGTGGTTGCTTCCAAAGATTCGTCGAAACACGTAAATAATAAAATGTGACGTTTATAATATGAGGAAGCTTGCTTGCTTGGAACTCTTAGGTCAAAACCGCCAAGAACTATTTCCGAAAACAATTTTTTGAATAAGTAATTATGATTGAAATGTGTTAAGTAGGTCTACTTGAATAACTGGAACTGTACTAATTGTTAGTGAATTTCCTTTGGAAAGTGAACTATTAGCATGACCCGCACGGTGAAACTTAAGCCCGGGACCACCATAGAAGTTCCTAACGTGACCCCCCTGATCACGTTTTGGGGGGTCGTTCAAAATTGTATATATATATATATATATATATATATATATGTATATATATATAGACATATATATATATATATATATGTGTGTGTGTGTGTGTGTGTGTGTGTGTGTGTGTGTGTGTGTGTGTGTGTGTGTGTGTGTGTATGCACTCTAGCGGTCGCATTTTTTGTCCGATTTACTCCAAACTTGGTAGGGACGTTCCTTTCTATAATCTGTTGGACAAGTTTGTTGGGCAAAACAATCGGAAAACTCTAAACCCATTTTTTGGGGATTAATCTTTCAAATTTCGAGTTTTTGGGCCCAAAAAGGGTCAGAAAAGCGCCAGATGTAAAATTAATGCATGTAAAAAGATGGGAATTACAGAGGCGAAAGTTTTAAGCCCTCTCTCGTCATTCTAGCATAAATATTTACCGAGTTATTAAAGAAAATGTGTATCGGCTAAACACAGTACGTTGTCTTATGGGGGTTTTACACTAGAAAAGCCTGTTATTCCTTTGTTAAAGTACTTTTATTATCCCCAGCAACCCCACACCTACTATCAAGCCTGTCTGGACCTTCTCCTAACCTTATAATGCGCAAAATTGTATTCCCAGCTTTGCAAGTAAATGAAACCAGGAGTAACAGAACAGCCAAAAAATCAATGTTTTCAGATTTCAATAAAAATTGGACAAATGTATGTTTTTACACTGATTTTGAGTTTTAAAAGTTTTTATGTGGAAATTCACTTCCCTCACGTCAGCGTGCTGCGTGCGAACTCGTTTTGATTTGGAGCTGGTTAGTCAAATTATGGTATCAAGTTCACATTTAAAAACAATGAATTTATCCACATTGGTTAGCAGGCCCTATTTCCTAAATAGTAAATAGCAGGTAACAGAAAACTCATCAAACTCAGTAGGGCAACTAACACCATTTTAACAATTTTAACATTTAATGGCAAGAAAGGCTCCACTCGCGGCTAAATCGCATTTTGGCGCGTAAAGAGTTACACTACACATTAGAAGCCACAATGGTCTCGCCTTACAAGTCACGCGTCTGATGGGATGGTGGGGGCGAGAATGAGGTGAGGGGTTACCTGACCCCACCTCAGTATCAGGAGTCGAATGTCTCTGTTTACACTAATTTAATTGGTTTTCAGATTTTCGCGCGATTTTTAGATTTAGCACTTAAAAGTCAGTCTCACCCGACTACCCTGAGTCTATCACATGCTTACTACAGCTCGTCTAGTTTAACGTTTTGTCGTCCGGTGATTGTTGAGTTACGCCTAGTGTTCTGCTGTATTGTTCTTGGTAACGTCAATAGTGTTTTTAGTTTATTAATTCATTCATTCATCTATTTAGTTTAGTGTATTCTGGCCTAATTTTCAGTTATGCTTCAACCGGTGGAGAATCGGTTATCTTAAGTTTTTCATTGTGAGGGATTGAATGGCGGTGAGTTGTTTCATAGCGGTGACGGGTTTTACTACGCGAAACATGTAGTAAAAAACTACGGGATTATCTTCGCTGTAAAACAAGGTGTTATAAGGGTGCTGCAAAACTGCTGAAGACTGGTGAAATCAGACACCTCGAACATTTGAGTGCCCATTCTGACGGATGTAAACCATATTTTCTTTTTCGAGGAGACTTTGTCCCTGAGAAGAAGGATCCTTCAACGGTGCCAATCGGAAAGAACACCCATGACGGAAATCTTCAGGAATTAATGTAACAGGTATAATATACATTTCGGCATTGATGTAGATTTTGATATTACATATAATTATTTTAACAAGTCTATATCATTTGGGGCTGTATTAGCTACGCTTCTTTTTATTTTTCTATTAAATATCATACAATTTGACCGTTGGGAAATATCTCGATCAACGACACCACACACATTAAAATTTATTTTTTTTCCAAAATGTTGGAAATTTTACACTGATTTCCGAAATGATAGTTTTCCGCGGAAAATTCGTTAAAACCCCAAAAAATCGAAAATTATTTGAAAATATTATTAAAAAACATAGAAAAAATGCCACCACAGCGAAAATAAAAACACAGAGCTCTGCGGAGTTAGGTTAGGATAGGTTAGGTTATGATAGTTAAATAATTGTTATCATAAACTAACCTAACTTAACTCCGCAGAGCGCTGTATGTCGGAACAACGTACTAGCACATTGCAAGACATGGGTTCGGTTAGGTTAGGTTAGGTTATGATAGATATATTATTATAACCTAACCTCGTTATTAAATGCGGATGAAAACCACCGAAAACTAGTTGTGTGGCTGCTGTAAAAACCACGGTGCCAGGCCCGCTCTGTGTTGAATACATTGTAGACTTTTATTGGTAATTTCTTGGTTATTAATAGTCCTATCGGCAAAACAATTGCGCAAACGTAATCAGGGTAAAATTCCGCACAATTTTAATACCCACATGACAGAATTATAAGAAAAAACATATTTTCATATTTTCCGTGGTTTTAACTACTATTCCGCGGTAAAACCATGCAATCGGGATAGTAATTGCACTACGTATTCAGGGTGAATTTCCGTACATTTTTGAATACCTTCATAAGAGTATTATAAGAACCATGTTTTTTACAATTTTCCGAATTTTTCCGCCTTTTTCTTGGAGAAATAAAATGTGATCAGGAAAATAATAGCACGTTCGTGTTGATGGTGAAATTCCGCACATTTCGAATACCCACAAGACATTATTATAAGAACAAAGTTATTTTCCGATTTTCCGACATATTCCCGACTTTACCGCGGAGAAAAAAGGGTTGTCGTTGATCGATAGTTTTACCCCCTCGGTTAGTTGTTAGTCTGTAGTAATTTTTAATATATAATCAACACCAAAATAATATACACAATAATACCATTAATAGTCCAATTTGAGGGGTTTGGACCCCTTTCCCGAAAAGCGCTTGTATGATCTCATCAAAGAAATGCCATTGGCGTTGGAATAAAAAATAGTGATAAACTTAAGTAAAAAATAACCAAGGACTTCATCAAGCCCAACTCTTCCGTCCTTCGTAACTTTGTCAAATTGGTGTTTTAAAATGCCGGTTAGACCTCCTACTCCAATGTTACGAGGTAGCCGAGAGGGTAAAGGCGCGTGCAATAAGTAAATAGGATCGACCTTGTCTTAGCCAGGATCTTTTTCTGATTATAATAACCATTATTTCACCATTTCTTAATTACTTACATTTCACCTTTGATGAATCTAGGTAGGCCTAATCTAGTTAATGTGTTGGCTTGGTATACATTTTTATTGGAAACTCCCCGAGCAGCCTACGCATGTATGCTGCGATGGGGTATGTTTATTTTATGGTGTTATCTCAAGGTTAATTATACACTAGGCGTAACTAGGCCCTGCCATGACATGACATTTGTAATATCAATTAGCGAAGATAAGTTTTAAATACACTGTTCATTGGTACTATTGTTTTCAGGGTTTTACCTGAGGTGGCAGCCACAATAACGTTGGAACAACTTACAAGTTCTATGAAGAGATCGAGGAGTAAAGATACCCCGCAGATACCAGATTCGTATGAGATGTACGAAAATCTTCTGGCCGGAAGGATCAGGGATACCGATGGGACAGACTATTCATTCGAAAGAGTGGGAGGAGTGGATGACGAATCTGTATGCTTTTTTGTGGACCCACTGAAAGACATTTTAAAAACGGCTGGAGAAATACACATTGACGGGACCTTTAAGGTGTACCAAGTGTACCGAAGAGCAGACAGTAGTTCACTGTCCTTGTAGTCAAAAATGATCATGTGAGTACATTTTCCTTTTTAAATAAGATATAACATTTTAAGACAACCATATCCTATACCAGTTTTAGGATATTTCCGTTATTCTCCATAAAGATTACAATTAATTCAGTGCTAATGCTGACGTTTTGTGGGTGCAAATATCATAATAACACAGCGATATAAAACCAACTCTTCACCCCCCCCCCCCCCCCCATAATTGCATTGCTGCTCCCCTGGTTACTGCAGACAACTCAGCGAGCACATAGACGACTACAGTCAGAGGAGGTTCCAGTCCTACAGGATGTTACGTTTCTACTGTTAGTTCTTCAATAAGACCACAGTTAACAAGTCAGGTAATAAAGTCAGGAATAGTTAAATTTTAAATAAATTTATGGGTGTACAGTACCCTTGTTATAACATTACAACTGCACTGTTCGGCATTACATGGTTTTGGCTCCGGGTGATGTTGAATGTTAACCTTTAGGTTTGTGTCTCTCTGTGTTAATATTTATGTACAATCATAAATTATGCGGCCGATAATAATGTTTCATATAGCAAATTAGTGGTAGTAATTTAACGGAAAAGGTCCGTCTGGTTCTGCGTACAAACGTGTCCTGCAGTTGATAAAAGGAAATGTGATGGGTTTAACCCAACACTAATCATATCAGATTTCGAAACAGGAATCAAGAATGCAGTTAAAGAAGAATTCCCTGAAGGTTGCTGGTTTATTTCAGTCAGGTATGCTTTGAAAAATCAATTATTTTATTTTCTTAGAATATGCAGTACTCAGAATTATTCATGCTTTTGTATTGACCAATTAGTAATAAAATGTATATTACAGTATTGTATACCCGTAAAACGTTGTAAAGAAATTGATAACTTTGTTTACGTGGTCTAGCTAATGATTAATAAGATTTCTAATTAGTCTGGGGATAATTGGTACTTCAATTAAGTACAAAGTATATTTTTTTCAATACCAATACCAAACAGCTGAAACCACATACCATGTTTCAACAAAATTTATGTAATAAACTTTATTTTTAAATATTGTAAATAGTATAATCAAGTTTTTCAATTGAACGAAAGGACTAAACCAAACTTTGTTGTAATATTACACAAAAATAAATCTCATCTAGATTTATTATTTAGCATAATACGTGTTGTTACAATTAACAGGATAAAATAAACTACACGCACAATACTCACAGTGATGGGGAGTAGCGTCAGCTGTACCTCCGCTACTTTAGAAAAAAGTAGCTTTAGCTGTAGCGCGCTACAGTTTTAGAGTAGATGTAGCGTATTATGTAGCTACTTTTTACGCTACTTCTACAGTTTTGTTGTAATTACGTTTACATACTTGACTTCAATTAATTAATCATAACATAACCTCAATCTCTGACATAGAAATTTTGCAAAGTACAAACTTGCAATAAAAGAACATGTAGATGTAGGTTACATTTAATGTACGTACATCATACCACAGGGCACTTTGTATTCTGTTTTTATTTTGCTAACTACTTTATATCATGGCACCAAAAGCAAAATTGATGATGACATTAATGTTATTGATAAAGAAGCTGGTACTTCTATAGAGCGGTGGACATACAAAAAGCACTACCCTACCATGACCGGCCAAAACCATTTTTTCAAACTAGTAAAGAAAAGTAATTTTGTAGTGACATGTAATTTATGGTGGAATTGTGGCCTAACTGTTTCTAGAAATTCAAAACTTAATATGCGAAGCTACATATTAAGGTTAGTTCTTTTAAAATTTGTATGTAGGCCAAGTCTGTAAATGTTATGAGTTACTTTACATTATTGAATATATTATGCTTGAAATTTTTTTGGTTCCTCAGCTATTCCTTTGATGTAGGCCTATGTATTTGAATTAATTTTAAGACTTTATAGACTTTAAGATTAATAATTTATTACTTTTTAAAATACTGTACTGTACCCATCATATTTCAATTTGATCCCAGCGTTTTTTTAGGCGATTTTCAAGCGGGTACAGAGAAATGGCAAATTGACTGCATACAGCGACAATTATGAGTTCAAGAGTTCAAGTTCTGCTATAAATGTGTGACAGACCACAGTTACGTCTAAAACAACTCAAGAACAGTCCAACTCGAAACTCGTAGGGGTGGCTGCAACAAACAATACATTGATGTAACGCTTGCTGTATCACGCATTATGAAGGCATAGAAGCTGTGGCTAACTTCAGCTATACAAAGTAGTTACATGGATAAACCGTAATGCCTTTATCACAGTTAATGGTTTCTATAATTACTTATATTATTAATAAATAAAACTTATATTAATAATAGCTTTAATTGTTAAGTAATATATACAAATTTATAAACAAACCAGAATTAATGATTTCCCTGAGTAAATATAGCCTTTCCTCCTTCCCGTTGTGCATATAACGGTTGCTTATATTTGTTATGTAATTGATATATAATATCGGAAATAGATTTATCTGAACAATAAATGACATATTAACTACGCACATTATTATTAGAAACAAGATAATTTTTTTTTTTTCGGAGCGAATATACTGCTTGTAATGACAGTTAGTCATGCAGTACGCTAAAGTGTAGGTAATTATATTTCAAGTTTTAATTACAATTTAGACGCGCGGCAGCTCCACCAATAACTTTCTTTCCATAACATCGCAATAACAAAATAAAAAAATGATAGGCTTGGCTAATGGTGATAGCGATGTATAATCAATGGTGATAGACAAAGGTAAATTGGAATGATCCTTCAACGAACTATTACTATAAATTCTTAAACCATTTGTGGGTAAGTTTAGGAGGAGGCTGAGATACTTTTTGGTTGCTAAGGAGTACTACAGTGTGTCTGAGTATTTCATTGACAAGAAGTAATTATAGTTATTTACCGTTGACACATATAATTTTGTAATGTATTGGACATTGTGCTATGAATTAGTTATATTTTCTATGTCACATTTTTTTGTAAATGACGTTTGTCAATGCTTGTAAAAGTCGAATGACAATAAAGATCTGATTTCTGATTCCACACATCCTGTGTGAATGAAAATGAAAATGTGACATTTGCATACTCTTATATTACCTACTAAGCTCTATCGATATTATTTAAATGAGGTTGCATAACGTACGTGGCATATCCATGATACCTAGCGGAAAAATAAGTAAACAACGGAAAACCGAATACAGTTATGTATACTCCTACATATACATATATAAATGCGTATGTAAGCGGGGATCACCAGATTTTTAAAATTTTTAAATATCTGTAATAGTTTTAATGTGGTTTAAAATATGCAATATTTCATATTTTAAACTTTGATAACAGGTAAATATTTTTCATACTCAACATAGTTACGTGCATATCTATATTACTAAAATAATTAAATGTCTTGATATTTTCGGTGTTTTTCAGGGGTCTTATTTTTTGTATTTTTCTACACAGGTAGCATATGTTAAAATCTATTACTCTCCTTTGGAAGGAATTAAAACATCACCTCCAGAGCTCATCTCCGTAGGCTTTCAAAGTTTCAATATTAATCTTACGGAGGTAGTTTATTTATGTAGCTATAGCTACTTATAAAATAAAATATTAGCAATATAATGCATACAAGACCCCCGTGTGGAGAACGGGACACTAGTCAGCCAAACACACGTGTGTTATTTAATAAATTAACATTTTTATAAATAATATTACACACAATATTAATTTTAAATAACATATCAAACTGAAAGGTTATTGAACAACACCCTAACAAAACATGCAAGTGTCTAATTTAGTAAGCTACAAGGTGGCATTCAGTCTTTCTTGTTACTTGAACAAAAGAAAAATGGATCACCCAAATGTAATCCTACTTAGGAGGTTAACCATCTTAATGCTTATCGACAAGTATTAAATAATCGTAGATAGCACAAATGGAATTCAGACACCTATTTTATTTACTCTAATATTTAAGTTATTTTGTATTTAGTTATCCCGGTGACTCCCATCTTCTAAAACTACATTATTCAAGTAAAATTATGTTTTAAAATGTCAAAATTATAAATACATTGACAATTACAATTTATTAACGTTTATATATTACTGGATGTCACAGTACGACTGAAAGCAATGTAGCGGCAGAACCATGTTTTACCGCGCTAGGCTGAGCGCCTTCAGTTGGCTAGATGCAGAGTGCACGGCGAATCCCCTATTCTATTACATTTTCTTGAACAGATACGAACTGGTAATAGTGACTACGACCCTAAAGGAAAAGTTTAAAGTATTTCATGTGAAATTGGTTCATAGTGACTATGGTCTGATTTCACATTATTCAAATAATTTTGTATTTTTGGGCAGTAGACTCTATGATCAATAGTGTAAATGAACCACATCAATGTTGTTAAAATATAAAGAGGTTCATTGTGTCTATGAGCTGTAATGTAAATGAACCTATTTCATTATTTAGTTTATTTGAGATGGGTCATAGTCACTATGATCAGTAGTGTAAGTGAGCCTCCTATATTTTTGCTTAAAGTTTTATAGGATCGTAGAGACTATGATCAGCAGTGCAAATGAACCCTAACCATATATATTATACATTATTATCAATTTTATGAAATGTTGGTACATTATTTTTTACCTTAGTAATGTAGAAACAGATATAAAAAGGTATTTTTACCCAAAAACATAAAGATGCTAGATTTTTTTCGTTGTCCTGTGGAGAGGACAGCGGGCAAATATTGCAGTCTAAAATACCCCCGTTGCAGAAAATAACTTGCTTACTCAGCGAATTTCCAATGCATCTATATGTTTCTCACTACCACATAAAGCCACTCACCAAGTTTCACACGAATAAATAAGTGATATATAGCATTTTATTTATTCTTCATAAGAATAGCATTGACAGCTGAGTACGCAGGTTTGCTGCAACAATGAACACAAAATATGTGTTTTGTTGCAATTATCAATATAACTTAACCAGTCGAAGCTGCAGACCAAGTTTTATTAATTTATGTTCATAATTAAGGGAGATATAAAACTTTATTTGTTCTCCATAAGAATAACATTAGGGCTGAGTATGCAGGTTTGCTGCTGCGGCGAAAATCGACCAAAAATTATTTTTTGTGCAAATATGAATATACAGTACTAGGTGAAGCGACATGCCAAGTTTCATCAATATACATTCATAAATAATCCAGATATCAAATTTTATTTATTCTCCATAGGGATAACATTTGACAACGTACTGTGTTTAGCGCTTAGAATATCTCCGCAACGGTTGGACATAGAATCACAATTTAAACACCAAAATGATTGTTTTGTAGAGCTGAACTGATTGGTAAAAGAAAATGTGACGTTAACATTAAGATTAACAGAGGAAAAACTAAATACCCCCCGTCGCAGCAAACCTGCGTACTCAGCGAATTTCCAATGCATTTATATGTTTCTCACTAGTACATAAAGCCACTCACCAAGTTTGACAAAAATACATTCATAAATAAGTGATTTATTACATTTGATTTATTCCCCATAAGAATAACATTAGGACTGAGTACGCAGGTTTGCTGCAACGAGGAAGATAAGAAATGAGTTTTTATGCAATTATCAATATAACTGAACCAGGTGAAGCTACTTACCATGTTTTATTAATTTATGTTCATAATTAAGGGAGATATAAAACTTTACTTATTCTCCATAAGAATAACATTAGGGCTGAGTATGCAGGTTAGCTGCTACGGGGACAATCAACAAAACATTTATTTTTTGTGCAATTATCAATATACCAGTACAACATGAAGCCACATACCAAATTTCATCAATATACATTCATAAATAATCAAGATATCAAATTTTATTTATTCTCCATAAGGATAACATTGGACAACGTACTGTGTTTAGCACTTTGAATATCTCTGCAACGGTTTGACGTAGAATCACAATTTAAACACCAAAATGATTGTTTTGTGGAGCTGAAGTGATTGGTAAAAGAAAATGTGAATTTTAAAGTAAAATTAACTGAGGAAAAGCCAAAAACCTTTTTCCCATAAGATTAACATGAGAGATTTTATGAGCATGTTTTTTGGATTTTTTCCGCAACCACTTAACCTAGGTTAATAATTCAAAATACCATATTATTTGTTTTTTTAAGCTCTATAACATGGTCTAAACCTAAATTAAGTGTTTTAAAAATTTTAGGGTAAAAAATGCAAAAAACTGATTTTTGGAAAATTTAAAACCCCCATAAACCCCCCTTCCTATAGTCCGATTTTTCTGGTTTTCGAACTTAAAGTCATAAATGTCAGTTTACACATTTGAGCCAAATTTCATCGAAATCGGACTTTTTTACTCAAGTTATCGCATTCACGGACACATATATAGATATATATATATATATATATATCTATATATATATATATATATATATATATATATATATAGATATATATATACATATATATAAATTTGAACGAATAGTGTTTTGGACATCTGGGGACCTCAAAACAAAAAGTTATCATGGTCTCGGGCTTAAGTCTTACCATGAGACCTACGGTAATAGCTTCTTCCCTATAGGGGAAATTCGCTAATTCTTCCCTATAGGGGAAATTCGCTAAAACCTTTTTCTCATAAGATTAACATGGGGGATTTTATGAATACGCTTAATGGATTTTTTCCGCAACCACTTACCTGTTTTGGCCATCTGGCGGCCTTAAAACGAAAAGTTATCATGGTCTCGGGCTTAACTCTTGCCTTGCCGCCTACGGTAATAGCTTCTTCCCTATAGGGGAAATTCGCTAATACTATTTCTCCATGGTGAGTTGTGATGTTGTGATGCGAAGAACCATAGACTAACCTATAATAACAGTTGTTTGAACGTTTTGAAGCCATCCGAGAAATATTGTAGCTAACGACATTTTGGGCGTCATAAATAGATGAGGCAATTTTTACAAAAATATTTAATTTTTTGAAAGTATTTTTATGACATTAAAAATGAAAATTATTTTATTATATTCAGTGCAATGGTACTATATAGACTGACCAGGCCTTCTTAAAGGAATCACTTAACTTTTTTATAAGAAAGTATTCAAAAAAAGGAAACGACGGCACATTTAAAAAGCATTTTTATAGATTTGTCAGGTTCTGCGATTTATTTCATTGTTAAGTTAGTAATTCTTATAGTTTTGCTGTTTTATAAACATCAATTTTGTGTTTTTAGTCGAAAAATAAATTTTAAAATTGTAAAAATACAGTACACTTTTTACTTACATATTTGCCCAGTGTCCTCTGCAGAGGATATGTTTTTAAATTACAGCAAAAAAATTTAAAAATAAAAAATGCTCAAAACATGTTTAAAGGGTGTACGGTGACTGAAGTGTTTTATATAAATAATTTAGTGATTTTTTTCCCAACAACAACTAAATTTGGGTATGAAAGGGCCCTGGTAATATGATGTCCCGTTTTGGACCAACACTTGCATGGCAAACCTATATCGGGAGAACTATAAACAGGGCTGGATATGATCAAAGGCACATAGGTGGTCCCGCACCACAAAAAAATCACATTTAAAAACCTCATACAAGCAAATAAAACACAGGTTCCTTAGCCGAACTGGCCGGTAAGGGCTCGCACCTCTGATTGAGCCTAGGGGGGCCAACAGCTCTTAAATCCGGCCCTGACCATAAGGCTTAAAATTCAACTGTTTTGCATGAAACAGAAGAAAAATAATTTTACTATATCATTGATTACGTAATCAATTATATAATTTCTACGTATACGCTGCCAGTACCCAGTGCCTCAAACCATCCCAAACTATTTGAATCCGCTCAAAATTCCCCAGTCACATTTCTACTTGTAGTATTCCCTCTATGCTATTGCCATCTTCACTTAACGCTAGTTTGACATTGGCCCTATTTGTTTTGTTATTGTTTTGATTTATTTACACGCAAAACAAAACTTACATCCCACACACATGCTACATATACTTAGCATTTACATACTGCAGGCACTGAACAGAAATATGAATTTAGGTAATTATGAGTTTTTTTTTAGAGGCAGAAAAACGTAGTAGATGTACAGGTTATGAAAGGATTATTTTCAATCTATTCATTATACATCTGTTGGCAATACAAGGTAAGTTTTTGTATTAGGCCTATTGGTTGATTCCGCTGAAAATTTTAAATTTGGAATATGTAGGTGTAATGATAAGAACAAATATTATAATAGGCCTTGGTATATGTCAGTAAGCATATAACCTTGTAACTTATAGTCTAGGCCCATTCCTCACTCATCCCAAGGGTACAGTACAATAAGCATCCACCAACCATATGATTTGGTTGTCATTGTACTGCGGGTGTTAGGTTAGATCAATGTATGTATATCACTATTTTATCATCCACAATGTACTTAGGCAACTTATTATCTTATTGTTTTGCTGTTTGGAGGTTGGTATCATCTTTATTTTGGAGAGGACTCAAATTCCATTGCAGTTTCATTCATCTAGCTTAGGCCTAATATAATTTTTTACCACAAGAATGGAACATGATGGCATGCAACTGAGGGAAAAGAGAGGGTGAAAGATCCACACAAGGCGTTAATATGCAACCTTTCCTAGCCCCCTATTTGTCACAAGTGTACAAAAATTAAAAACTTTAGGTACACTTTCATAAGCGGAACAATAAAAAAAATAGCCCCGTTGCAGCAAACCTGCATACTCGGCAAGTTTAAAATGGTACTTCAATACGTCATGAAACTACTTACCAACTTTCATCAAAGCATATTCATAACAGGGTTTAAGCTGCAGTCGCATTTGTCGCAAAATGCGACATGCACCACGAAAATGCGACAATATGTGGGCTGTCGCTTTTTTGCTCCAAAGAAAAGTATTTTTTAATTCTATTATAGAAAATCTTGTTTTAACAACACAAATTGTATTAAAAGTCCGTGATCACGATTCACAACCAATAAAGATTAGAAGAGTAGTTGGGATGTTGTAGAGGTTTAACGTTGCGTTGGTTTCACTACGTCACTTTACCGAGCGAGTGGTAGAGGAGACGAGCCTACAATACTTAAACAGTTGCTGTCGATTTCAACTGTGTACCGTGTAAATGGAACGGACGAGTTACTGATATGACAGTTATAGTGACAGTAGCTAACCCCCTATTAGACGTCATGCGCTATGACTCGGTTTGGCGCGCACTCCGTAGTAGCCGAGCGAATCGGCGAATGCGAGAATGTCAAGGGCTAGTTCGCCACCGAAGGGTTGACTGCGCTCGCCTCGCCATCGCACCGATTCTAGTCGGTTTTTGTGACCGAGTCAACGGAGACGAGCGGCAGGTCCTCCATACTTGGTGCCGCTCGCGGTCTCGACTCGCTGCAGCATGTGGACGGTTACAGGAGCATGAGTCGCTCGAAATCGCAACGATTGGGCGAATGTGTAGAGGTACCTTAGCGAAAACAGACAACTCGAAATCGGTGATGCGCAAATACGATCGTGATATGCTTTGAGGATATGTTTCAGAGTGTGTAATGTTTGGGGTGTGTGAGTTTTAGTTGTTCTGGTGTCATATTAGGCCTATTCTATTAGAATGTTAATATATTTTCATTACAGACTTTAATGGTTAAAATGGATAAGTTACCAAGAAAAGTAGACACTGCTGAATTATATATTATTTAAATGTTAAACCTTAAAAACAAATACAAGCAAAAACAACTTAAGACCAAAAAATAGTATAATGGCACACAATAAAAATGTGAAAAGGAAAATATTTTTGCTACAAGTCTTTAAGAGCTTATAGCAATTTTGCTCTAAGATTTTTTTCCCAGCTGAATCCCTGATTCATAAATAAGCGAGATATGGCATTTTATTTATTCTCTATAAGAAAAACATTAGGACTGAGTTTGCAGGCTTGCAGTCTCAAGGACCATAAAAATCGGTGTTTTATACAAATACCAATGGATCATCACCAAATGAAGAAACATAAATTACCAATTTATGTTCATAAAGAAGCAAGATATCATATTTTTTCTTACTCTCTATAAGAATAGGTAACATTGTAGCTGCTAGTACCCAGGTTTGCTGCCATGGGGACGAAAAAAATAGGGTTTGTTTGCAAATATCAGAAAACCCCAGCCATATAAAGCCACATACAAAGTTTCAACAATATATGTTTATTACTAAGCGAGATAAACAATTTTACTTATTCTGCATAAGATTAACATTGGACAACGTACTATGTTTAGCACTTTCAATGTCTCGGTACCCAACCAATTGACGTAGAGCAGTGATCATAATACCAAATTGTTTGTTTTTTAATTTTGGATTTAATGGTGTAAACCAAAATTTAGGTTTAAAAAGAATTGTATGTAACTTAAACAGTAAAAAAAAAAAACTAATTTTTGGGGTGCTAAACCACCCTAAAATCCCCCTTAATATACAGCGACCTGTCTGGTTCTTGGACTCATGAAAATAGGTGCTGCCTTACACGTTTATATTAAATTTCATCAAGGTCGGACCACTTTTACGAAAGTTATCGTGCCTACGGACATATATATATATATATGAATTTGAACGAATGGTGTTTTTGGCATCTGGGGGCCTCAAAACGAAAAGTTATCCTGGTCCCAGGCCTAGTTCTTACCATGCCGACTGCGGTAAGTTTAATAGCTTCTTCCCTATAGGTGAAATTCGCTAAAACAAATTAAATTTGTTGATACAGTATATATATTATTTAGGTTAGACCCTATTTGGTTATAGTTTCAGTTAATTAGGTTTCGATTATATTCGGTCTGAAAGAGGTAGAAGATATCATATCTTAAAATTCGTCCAGATTATTAATGTTGCTAGGAATACGTTCCAAGCTCATCGCAGACCAGTGGCGTAACTGCCGGGGCCCGCAGTGCGGGGGGCCCACTGGCCTAGGGGGCCCGCGGGCCGAGGTAAAAGCTCTGGCGGGCCCGCATTTTTGGATGAAATTGTTAAATTTAATTTTGATAAATGTTAATAACTTTAGCCATTTTTTATTTTTTATTCTGCTTTTCGCTGTATAAGTCGTCTAAATAATGCATAAAACAGCATGTTCATTGTGCTTCCTAAAATTTAAACAATGTTTTAAATTATACTATTTTGAATATTCAAGAAAACAAAAATTGTTGGTATAGTTGATTGGTTGTGTATTTTTTCAATTAAAAATATTAAAAGGTAGGACGTTGTAAATTCAACTACTTACACTTAGAAACTTTGCCACGCAGGTCATCTCGGATTGATTCTTTGCAACCTTTAAGGCATAACTAATCAAGTTGACATAATGAGAGCATTGACAAAAATGTTCTTCAATTCCTTTAATTACAGAGAGAAAACTCATGACACCTCATAAAAAATAAACATGGAAAGCTTTGAATTTGTGTTTCAAGTGGTTTTGCATACCTACTTTAATACTTGAGCCTACGAACTTGGTATCGAAAGTTCTTAAAAGAGACGGCACAGACTTGCATAAAGCAATCAAACTATTGGTGAAATAAAAACAGTTATGGCACAGCAATTGTAATGTCACAGCCATTATTGCTCACCAGTGGGGAGTTGAGCCATAGTTCAAAATCAAAAGTCGCCGAAAAGTAAAAAAAATACCCCCGTAGCAGCAAACCTGCGTACTTAGCGAATTTCCAATGCATGAATCTGTTTCTCACTACCACATAAAGCCACTTACCAAGTTTCATAAAAAATACATAAATAAATAAGTGATCTATAGCATTTTATTTATTCTCTATAAGAATAACATTAGGGCTGAGTACGCAGGTTTGCTGCAACAAGGAACACAAAATATGTGTTTTTATGCAATTATCAATAAAACTCAACCAGGTGAAGCTACATACTAAGTTTTATTAATTTATGTTCATAATTAAGGGAGATATAAAATTTTACTTATTCTCCATAAGAATAACATAGAGGCTGAGTATGCAGGTTTGCTGCTACTGGGATAATCAACAAAAAACCAATTGTTCGTGCAAATATCAATATACCACTATCACGTGAAGCCACATACCAAGTTTCATCAATATACATTCATATATAATGGAGATATCAAATTTGATTTATTCTCCATAAGGATAACATTGGACAACGTACTGTGTTTAGTACTTTGAATATCTCTGCAACGGTTGGATGTAGAATCACAATATAAACACCAAAATGATTGTTTTGTAGAGCTGAATTGATTTGTAAAAGCAAATGTTAAGATTAAAGTAAAATTAACTGAGGAAAAGCCAAAAACAATGACAAAGTTATACAAAATAATTAATCATTTGAAAACTGTCTTATAAAACATATTTTACCGGTGTAGGCTGCAGTTATAAGAACTAACTAACGTGTTAGTTAGTTCAACAAATAATTTACTTATTTGGAAATAAATGAATTCGTATTTGTATTTGTTATATAATAACTAACAGTTATGGTATATTTCAGGTTTTTGAATAAAATGGCACTGACATTGCTCCCAGAAGAAGTTCTTGAGGTGATCGTGAGCCATCTCACCGTGAAAGACTTGCTTGCCTGCAGCATCGTCAGTTTGGCATGGAGGGAAAAGTTTAATGCTGATGCATTTTGGAGAAGGTTCTGTATCAAAAACATTACAGATTATCTTGGAAATGTCGAATCACAGGTTAAGCCAGTTTTTCTGTTGCCTAAAGAAAATGAGGAACGCCTACAGCCACTTTGTAAATGGCGTATTTGCTACATGAGGCAAACTCATTTAATTAACAATTGGAAAACAGAAAATTTCTTGATTTCTGATTTTAGGTCTTATATAGGAGTAGTTTCAGCAGAAGTGAAAATCGATAATGAAGGGATTCACTGGTTATTTATTAGGACTGCCTCAGAATTAGAAATTTGGAACGTACATAGAGACACTAAGCTTCATGCATCGATAGCTTTATTTCCAGACTGCCCCATCATCAACGTATTCTTAGCTGAAAAGTATGTTTTGGTAACTCAGTGGAATGTTTTATCTATTTATGACTTGCGATTTAGTGGAGCCTCAGTCAAGGCAAAATCAAGATCTATACTAGAAGAGGACAAGTCCCTACCACCGACATTGTGGGAGACAACAGACAAAAAAGATATTAAGTTTATCAATGAAGACGATGATTTTCGCTATTCTCATTTTGGAAATTTGATTGTCGGATACAAGAGGATACCTAACCCTCTAACCGATTTATCTATGCACATTTGGGAGATAAATACAGGTGAAAAAATTAAAATTGAATCTATGTGGAGTAGCCTGTATGAAGGCTATGAAATAGCTTTTACAAATATTTTTAAAATCGATGATGTAAAAGGCTTGATTCGTATGGTCTTTATCGATATTCCAAGAGTTTTACATTCTCAAATCTTTGTTTATGACTTCAAGAAGCAAAAGTTCACAGACACTAATATTATGTTCGATGGAGTTGTCGTTTGGTGCGGTTGTACCAAAAACATTATTGTCACGTTTACATCTCATCCCGGTACCATTAAGTTTTACAATTATTTGACCGGCAAGCTCCTAGCAATTAAAGAGATTGGAGAATACACAAATTCTGAACAGATGCAGTTGGTGGACTCCTACCTACTATATTGTATGTTCAACTGTATGAACGTCTTGGACATTCACAAGCGAGAGATCGTGTACTGTGTGGAGTTCAGTTTCTACTCGTTTGTAAGGCGGCTGACTGTCATTGAGCCCAGGTTCGTGGTGGTTTGGCTACTGGAGCGAGGAGGAAGTCCAGGCTGTCCATCTTACTACCAGGAGGTAAATTATGCATTACAAAAGAGATATAACTGTAGATAATTGAAAATATTATAAAGAAGAGGTGGTTTCTGTCTGTCTGATGTTCCGGGTAAACGCAAAAACTACTGAAACTTAACACAAAGGTAGATCTTGAACCCATGCAACCCATAGGCCTATTCACTTCCTTAAAATCCCCTCAGGCTACGCCCCGTGAACGTCCTAAGTTTCAGTGTTTACATTTCAGAAGAAAGTAAACATTCGGAAGGTGTAATGCGAACAGCTTAACACTTCCATTTGACAGCTTAAAGAGAACAGCAGAAGCAAGAACAGCTGTTTCAAGCTAACTAAAATGCAAATTGCATTGACTATAGAACGGGTAAAGAAAACCCCTATGCAAAGAACAGGTACATCAGCTAGTTGAAAATAAATTAATCTCTCCTACAGAGCAAAAGTTTGATTGTTAAGACTATCAATACAAACATTATCTCGAGGCTTCATACAAAATCCATAGAGAATGCGAAGCAGTTATTTTTTTTTATACACCAAACAGATGGGGCACTGACTGCTTGCCTTTCGGGGGAATGAATGGGAGGATATGGATGACTCATTGGTGAAAGGGTAAGAATAGACTACTCATGAAAATGGGGGGAAGTGTGAATATGACCCGTAATCAAATAAAATAATCAAAATATACAAACAACTGAGTCCCAACTTTAACAGTACAGAGTTAAACATGCCTTATAACCTAAACAATTTAAGAAACCAACAGTCCAATGGTAAATCAGTAGTCAATTTTAGTCAAGGTACGACTGATTTTTAAAAATGTCTTTCTACAATTACATGCCCAGATAAGTTACCAGAATCATTTATTACAATATTTCCTTTGAGCCTTAACCCTTTTACTGCCAACCATTTTTTTATGATGTCACAAAAATGCCAGACTACTATTAAGATTTACTTTCCAAGACTGCCAGGTTCAATTAGAGCAAATTTTACGTTCACATTAAAAATTTGTAACTTTTTTATTTTTCATCAAAAATATAATTTAGGTCTTGTTTTATTTGTATTGAGTTGTTTGTTTCAAATAAAATATATATTTTGGTGTATGTAATCGTTTTTTAGTTAAAAAAATAAATAAAAAAGATACAAATCAAAAAATATGTATATTTTTTAGTTTGGACTATAAAAATTACCTCCCAAACTTATACCTCAACCAATTTTAGACACATATGTTGTAAAACAGGCATTAGACACACCCAAATTTGCCTGCCATTACCTTGATAAATGCAGGAATTCTGATGTTTTTTTTTCCAAAATTATTCGTATTTTCAAAATTGAACTTAGTTGCATATACAATTGACATTATTAGTTTAGTTCATAAAAACATGAACATGGCTTTTAAATTGCAAAATGTTGTAAGGCACATAAAATAACTTTAAAAATACCCCCGTAGCAGCAAACCTGCATACTCAGCGAATTTCCAATGCTTATTAATTATCTTGATACCACATAAAGCCACATACCAAGTTTCATGAATATACATTCATAAATAAACGATTTATTACATTTTAATTATTCTCCATAAGAATAACATGGCGGCTGAGTATGCAGGTTTGCTGAAATAAGGAACACTAAAAATGGGCTTTTATACAAATATCAATATAACTCAAGTAGGTAAAGCCACATACCAAGTTCTATTAATTTATGTTCATAATTAAAGGAGATAACACGTTAATAATAAGAATAACGTCTCCATAAGAATAACATGGGGCTGAGTAAGCAGGTTTGCTGCTACAGGAACTACCGGTCAAAAAATGGGTTTTTGTGCAAATATCAATAGACCACAATGAAATGAAGGAATATACCAAGTTTCGTCAGGATAAGTTGATAAATAAGCGAGATATACAATTTTTCTTATCCTCCATAAGAATAACATTGGACAACGTACTGTGTTTAGCACTTTCAATATCTCAGTAACCAATTGACGTAGAACAATGATTAAAACATCAAATTGTGCGTATTTTTAAGCTGATTCCAATGGAAAAAATAAAATTTTACTTTATCAAAAATTGTATGTAAAAAACTCAAAAAACCCATTTTTGGGGTACAAAACCCCCCCAAAATACCCCTTCGGATAGCCCGATCCATCTGGTTTTTGAACTTTAAGTCATAAATGCTGCTTTACACGTTTGTACCAAATTTTATCAAAATCGGACCTTTTTTTACGAGAGTTATCGCACCCACGGACACATATATATATATATATATATATATATATATATATATATTCAGTTTCGAACGAATGGTGTTTTTGGGGTCTGGGGACCTCAAAACGAAAAGTTATCATGGTCCCGGGCCTAGGTCTTACCATGCCAACTACGGTAATAGCTTCTTCCCTATAGGGGAAATTCGCTAACAGACTAAAATAATGAAACTATAAAGACAAAAATATTTACAACGGAGAAAATTTCACAAAAAAACCCTTTCAACACCTGTGCTCACCGAAACAGGTGGGTGAACACCTATTTATGATGATATTTTCACTTACTGGCTATCTACTCCATTTGTCCATTTTTGTAATGACATCAAAACTTGACTCACTAAACCACAGATAAATCCACAAACATAACCAACAAACCAACACCAGTAAACATAAACAACAATCGAAAGACGGACGGCAGACAACACTCACTACACAGAGCAACTGTCGACAATGCACAGACGGTAGGGGAAATCAATGAGTATAACTTGTAGTCATAGAGTATAAATTGTATTTTCGTATGTTCCTCATAGTCTTGACAACGAGTATCTCAAGTTTTGTGGCATTTGGTAAACATTTAAGGCCAATAAGTTAGAAATGTTAGACCTGCTTTATTGCGCACGTCGGCGATTCTCGCACAATTAATGACGTGCACATATGCGCGCGTCGGCGTTTTTCACACGATTCTAGACGTGCGCAAATTCGCACGTCGCCAGTAAAAGGGTTAACGCACCAATGTTAATCTCATGGAGAAGATTGCATTTATTTAGACAATTGCTTGTAAATTAGAAGTTTCAGAAACTGTTTCACTATTGAGTGTTTGCATATGTTATATATTTCCTTCTCTTAAAGAAAAAATATATAATAAATCCAGTAATTTTCCAGCATAGCTCCAATCATCTAACCTTTGGCAGTTTAAAGTGACTCATATAAGTAATTATCGAGTGCAACTCATAAAAGATTTAACAGTAATTTTGATACCCACCAATCAAAGAATTTTTAATGGCCTAACCTCTCTGTCAGCACTCATCAAAACAGTTGTGGTATTTGTGGAGGCACGCTCCATTCCATTGATGTTCTCAACAAGTTCAGCAATGTTACAGTTGGCTTATACTTGATCCATTGTGGACATTTATTCTGCCACTTTCGAACAATTGTTGTACTCATAACTTTTTGCCTATACTTAACGCAAATTTCTGGGTAAATTGTTGCAACAGAAACTTAAAAAATATAAATAG
This sequence comes from Allygus modestus, assembly GCA_963675035.1. NCBI lineage: Eukaryota > Metazoa > Arthropoda > Insecta > Hemiptera > Cicadellidae > Allygus > Allygus modestus. Next base: position 79,620,501 of record OY776116.1, read on the forward strand.
TATACAAAATATCTTGCAATAGTGTGATAATCCCGCTGCCAACGCCTGGAAGCCAACTGTCCTAACATAAAAGGTCTTTCTAGAATTTTTGCCCCACCACCATGACCTGTGCAGTCAGAGGCTTCTTGCCTAATAGTCCTCGATCTTACGACCATTTAGTCTGAGTGGCTCATTTCAGCAAACTTCATAGGACCAAGATTTCATACTCATTAAACTTGATGTTACACAGAACAGTGATTGTAAAAAAGTGCCTTTGAAAATACTAATTATTGAAATATCTGGCAAATAAACTATGCTGCATATCACAACCCTCGGAGAGGGGTACGGGTCCCCCCTTGACCAAACTCCTAAATTATTCTTTAAAATATCTACCAACTATGATGGTATCATTAATTTTAGCCCGAGATTGAGATCATTAAAAAAGTTCCTTGCTCAATCAAATTTAGCCAAATAAACTCCTATCTTTTGCTCAACCAGTTTGCATAGAGTTTGACCTCCAGCCAGAATCATTTATGTACGATTTGATTTAACATTGAACCTATTTTCTCAGAAATAATACGTCTGATGTTTTAGGTATGGGACACCAAGGATTTGAGCAACAAGTTGCTGCAGTGCTCAGGAGAGCAAGGGTTCGAGATGGCCGCCACGAGTCCATCTCCCATTAAACAGATCATCTGTTCTGATGTCACCATGTCTGTTTACACTTTTTGGTAGAACGTCAATTTTATTGAATCTACGAATACTCTCAAATATCCGGTGTAATGTAGGGGACGGCCAGGCTAGGTTTCCCGAAGGGGAGGTTGAGTCATTACTTCCAATCCACTATTAAGCAACTATGCAAATCTTTCATCACATTAAATTAAAACGAGTCTGCACACAGCTCGCTGACGTGAGGGAAGTGAATTTCCACATTAAAACCTTTAAAAAAATCAAATAAAGGGTTCAAATAAACACTGGTGACATTATTTTTTTAAATGGAAACATTAATTGTTGGCTGTTTAGATGCTCCTGGTTCTATTTAAATTCGCTATTAGGATGGCAATGTTGTACATAATAAGGTTAGGAGAAGGACTCGTCAGTATTAAAAGTTGGTATAGGGATAGTGGGTTGATAAAAAAAACTACATCAAGGTATGAAAAACAGTCTCTTCCAATGTAAAACCCTCATAAGACAACTTACTGTGTTATGTCAATTTACATTTTCTTTAATAACTCGGCAAATATTTGTCCAAGAATGATACGGTAGGGCTTTCAGTTTTTTGCTTTTTATGTCCAATACTTTAATACGCAATAATTCTATATTTTGGGCTTTTCTGACCCATTTTGGGCCCAAAAACTCAAAATTTAAAATATTAAAATCCTAAAAAAAGGGAGTTAAGAGTTGTTTGATTGTTTTGCCAAACCAACTTGTCCAACTGTTGACAGAAGGGAGGTTCCTACCAGATTTCAAGTTAGTCGTACAAAAATTGCGACCGCTAGAAAATTTTTTCCTCAAATACATAGATTATAGATTTCACAATAAAATGTAAAGTTGTAATTTTATTTGTTCATAGTTTATCTAGAAAATTGTAATATGTTTTTAAACTTGAAACTAAAATAGAATGTTTTTAAGTCTTATTTCTTAATCTTTGAAACGACAGTCATTTTTGTAATAATTTTTATATGTTTTACCATTTATTAAATACCTTAACATCAGTGATTTTCCGTCATTTATCAGTTTATTTTGCAAATTTTAGACATTTCATATAAGACAATGAAGTGAAGTGAATGAGTGAAGTGTTCAATAATTTGTGTGTTCTAACTTTTCAAATATTCTATCATAAATTATATACTTCGATATCAGTGTTTTTCTGGTTTCACATCAATATATAATAATCATTTTGTACCTAATATGTATTGAACTATATTCAGAGTGTTTTCGTGCTATTTTTGGGACACATGATTGATTTACTAGTTTTAGGTTCAACGAAGTATGGTTCCTCAAAAGTTCAAAAAGATAATGTCTTGCTTTAGGTTTTGTTTTTTGATAGTGTGATTAATTTGTATTTATTTGTTTTCTAAGATGCCTGGAAGAGACCGCGTCCGCAGTGTAAATGCTAGGGCTAGAGACAGAGCTAATCGTTTTCGCCCCTATCCACTACCCTTGGCCATGGACAATTCGGTCAATCCCACTGGTTTTGATATTGGGCCAATGAATGAAGTATGTAGATTTTGTCGTGGTCGTTACTTCCGATATAAAAAAACAACTATAGGAACATTTACAAAATGTTGCTATAATGGCAAGGCACAACTAATGGTTCCAGAATTGTCTAATACAGTTCTCTCACTTTTGACTGAACAAGACCAAATATCTAAAAAATACAGATCAAATATAAGGTCTTATAACGCAGCCATGGGCAGCCTAGCGAGGAGGTGGAGGACCTTACCATTTTAAAATGCATGGTTCTTTTTACCATGGACATGGACTTCTAATACCTTCAAATGAAGAGGCGACGTATGCACTGTTATATTTTTATGACTCTGAAGAAGCAAATAGACACAGACTAAACCGACAGGAAAATGTGAGCTGCTTAGATGTTGTGATGAGAACGCTTTCAAACCATTTCATTATTCACTTAGGTGAAAAACTATACCTCCAGTGGTTATTTGATGCTTATATAAGAATAGAAAGTACAAGGCTTCAATGGATACGCCAAAATTAAAGAACACTTAAGAGTTGAGAGTTATAAGGGCCTTTCTGACTACCTACTAACTAAAGCAGAAAATGAAAATTTAAGGAGTGGGAAATACGTGGTTTTGCCATCCACTTTTATTAACAGCCCAAGAAACATGCTAACGAAGTATAATGATGCTATGGAAATAGTGAGAAAATATGGGAAACCAGATTTGTTTGTGACTGTTACCGAAAATCCAAAATGGCCTGAAATAGTGAACAATCTCCATCAAGGACAAGCAGCATGGATGCGCCCAGAACTTGTAGTGAGAGTTTTTCACCAAAAGCTAAAGGAACTCATCCACATCATAAGGGAAAAACATATATTTGGAGCTGTTTCAGCCATTATATATACTATTGAATTCCAGAAACGTGGTCTTCCACACTGTCACTTACTTATCTCCCTCAAAGAAGATGACAAAATAACAGAACTAGATCAAGTTGACAGGGTGGTTTCATCTGAACTACCTGATGTACAGACAGATTTTGATCTATTCAATTTAGTGAAGACCCATATGATTCATGGCCCTTGTGGTGAACTCAATCCACAGTCCCTCTGATGGACAAAGGATCTTGCAAAAAGAACTACCCAAAAGAATTCAACAAGAGGACTGCACAAAACCCTTCTGGTTTTCCAATCTATCGTCACAGACAAGGCAACAAGACAGCAGAAGTCCGTGGGCGATCGATTGACAATCGGTGGGTTGTTCCATTTAACAGATAGTTACTGATGAAGTACCAAACTCATACAAAAGTTGAGGTTTGCACGACTGTTAAGTCAGTCAAATACATTTATAAATATATGTACAAGGGTTACGATCGTGCAACAACATCAATATCCGCCGGAGGAGTTCTTGATCACGATGAAATAAAAACTTTTTTAGACAGCAGTTGGGTAGGATCATGTGAAGCTTGCTGGAGAATTTTAGATTACGAGATGCATTACCAGAACCATAGTGGACTGACATCTCCCAAATGAACAGAGACTGTATTACAGAGAGCGAGAGGAACAACGAGCCGTCGATGTACCGAAAAAACCAAACTTCTTGCTTGGTTTGAGCTAAACATGATTGATTATGAGGCTCATGATTTTTTGTATGTGGAGATACCTGAACATTATAAATGGGAACAGAACCAGTGGAAGCCGAGAAGAAATCGCGCAAAGGTTGTCAGCCGTCTATACACTGTTGCGAGCTTTGGAATATTTACAAAGGAAGTATGAGTGAAGATTTCCTCACAACAATGACAGAAGCCCAAGCTAGCAATCGTGCTCTTCTTGAAACAGAGGAAATTCTCTTAACACACATCACTTCTTGTGAAAATCTTGAACTGCCTTCGCCAACATGTGGTTTTACTCCACAACACGAAATCGATGTTAATGAACAATATCAAATGTTTAATACAATGAACAAAGTGCTAACAATTTGCAGCGCCAAGCAATTGATGCCATCTCATCAGCTATAGAAAATCCTCAGTTTTCCAATTTATTTTCCATTGATGCCCCTGCTGGTTGTGGGAAAACATATGTTCAAAGAGCAATCATGTGTCTGATCAAAAGCCGAGGATATTACTGTATTCCCGTTGCAACAACAGGAATAGCTGCCAGTTTATTACAAGACGGTCGTACAATTCATAATCAGTTTAAACTACCGATTAATGTAATCCATGATTCTGTATCTGGAGTTATCCCAAATTCAGCAACTGGGCAATATATAAAGTTATCTAAGCTTTTGATAGTTGATGAGGTGAGTGCAGCTCCTTCAGAAATAATAACTGTGCTTGATCGACTATACCGTGACATAGCAGATATTGATAACAGAAATAGGCCTTTTGGTGGACAAGTTGTTTTATTTTCTGGTGATTTCCGCCAATGCTTACCAGTGATTCTACATGGATTGTGTGCAACAACTGTTGAACATTCAATAAAGATGAACCCTATTTGGAGGTATGTTAAGGTATCAAACTCCTTGAAAACATGAGAGTTGATGAAGATGAAGTAGAATTTGCGGACTTCCTCCTAAAAGTTGGGAATGGAACGCTCCACAAACCTGTTGAATCAGGTCAATTTTCATGTATATGGACAAGCCGTTTCTTAGGTATGGGGTCACCTATAGATTTTATATACGACAAACAAGACCTTATGGCAGACACCATCATAGACAAAGCTAGCTCGTGCCCTACGAATGAGCCCTGTGCCGAGATAAATTTGGCTGTTCTTTCTAATCTGCAATGTAAAGAACGAGAATATTACAGTTTTGACTCTGTCAAATTCAGATGATGCTGATGAACAGCTTAAATTATGAACAGCTTTACATAGTTCCTCAACAGCATTGAAATTTCAGGCCTTCCAAGACACAGATTAGTATTAAAAGTCGGAGTAATTGTAATGCTGTTGAGGAATATCGACACAGCCAAGGGTTTTATTAATGGTACCAGGCTCAGAGTTGTCAAGATGTTAAATAACATGGTTGAATGTGAAGTTTAAACAGGAGCAAGCCAAGGAGTGAAAGTGGTAATTCCTAAAATCAAACCGTCTCCTTCCGAAGCATTGCTTCCTTTTAGTATTGTTTAATCTGGACACTGTTTTATAAATAAGAGGCTGTTCATCTTAATATCAATTTATTAAGTGAGAACATAATTGTAACAAAACATACACATTTTCCATTAACATATCAGAGAGTGATTACCCATCAACCAATGTGCATCGTCACCACGCAGGGTAGCAACATTGCAACATTAAATGACAACTATACAAATAGTGACATATACAACAAGTATGGAGCATTTCCAATTCCCGCTTACTTTAGCATTTACATTTACAATAAACAAAGCACAAGGTCAGTCTCTTGATCAACTCACAGTATACCTACTAAAACCCGTCTTTTCCCATGGACAACTCTATGTCGCTTTAAGCCGTGCCCGATCATTTAATGGAGTAAAGGTTTTCATCAAAGCTTCAAAAGGATAATATGTTACTTCTAGCCAAGAAATTGTAACAGACAATGTTGTCTGGACAGAGAAGTTCTGTAAATTCATATATATTACACTATATGTATTATAATAAAGAAATCAAGTAATTTCGTACTTATATTACAATGGATTTTTCTAATTTAATTTAATTTTCACTTTTTCTGGCTTTTGTTTTTATGCATATTTCATTTTTTAATGAAAAAAGTGAAATAGGGAGTTATAGAATTATAGTTAACTAAAATCAGAGTTTGTTTACAAAATTTCAAAGTCAATTAGAGTCTTACTAATATTGTGTGAATATTTTTAGTCAAAGAAGAACATAAATTAAACAATAAATATCATTACGGACTTATTTTGAAGTCACGAAGTGACGCTGGCTGCTAGTCTTTATTAACCATTAATCATAGTATCACATGAAATAGTTTTTGTCAAAGTTAAAGCTAATAACATTCAGACATAGTATATGTGTATATATATATATATATCAAGTCTGCCGTGGTCAAGTGTAGGTTCAGTCCCGGCCGACTGCTGTGACACCTTTTCACAAGCGGTTACACTGGCTTGTCCAAGTGATTATTTCCGTGTATCGGTACCTCGCTGTCTTTAGATTGCCGCATAGGCCTATTGACGTATGGCGACAGGCATTTGAGGTTTAAAAAAAATCACAAATAATACCAGAGGGACAATTTTTTCTATTGATTCTAGTATGAATTAGTTCAAATAGAGTTTGGATAATATAAAATTATTTTATTCCACATTACTGAAAGTTTTAAAAATATTGTTCTGACGGTTCAAGTCCTCATCCCCGTTTTGAACCAACATAAAAATGAGTTTAGATTAAAATTTGACATATCCTTTTTGGATACAAATTTGTATATTATTTTTAGTATTGATCAACAAAATAAAATATTTAAAACGTTAATTTGGTATTTACAATAAAATGGTAACTCGACCGTTTCAGATTTGAAAGTGTTATCTTGACCAAACCCAAACATATTGCATTTCAAAACGTTCATTAGGAATCCTATATGTCACAAAATTCAGAAAATGTCCAAAATAGATTCAAGGCTTTGCCCCTTTTAGGTAGCCTTAACAAGTTTCAATGTTTATCTATTTCAGACGATTTTATTTGGGCTATTAACACGTGTATGATAGTTGTTAAAGTTCAGTAGTTCCCCTCAGAATGCAGCACAAACAAATGTTTTTCACCCTCCATGAATCTTCCCTTGTAACTAGTATCGTTCACCGGTAATAAAGGAAGTTTTTTAAAGCATAAGGATTTTTTTGTGTTTTTGGGTAAAAGTACTCTAAAGTTCAGGATCAACAGATTTCTTGGATGAGGAAGTCTGACTTATTTGAGCTGGATATTTGAGAGTCTGTTATGTTTTAGGATTTTCTTATGAAAATTTGGAGGGAATGAATGGTAGTAACAATGAATACAGAAACAGTAATAAGGTCGGATCTAATGTTAAGAATGCAGACAGTTTTTTTACGCTTGGAGCATTGTAGACGATGTTCTGGACTAAAACAAAAGATATCGTTTTTGGTGCGTTTATAATAACTCCATATAGTTTGCAATGGATCAGCTGCTGTCTCTCTTGCACACTATCTCTCGTACAGTGCAGAACTACATCCAACTGGTGAAACTTTTGGCTTAATTTTTCCCTGGCCTTCTTAGTGTTTGTGTATTTACTGGCAGCATTCTATTTTTTATTTGTATTTTTTAGTGTAAAATTAAGGTGTACATATATGTGTTGTTTTTCTAGTTTAAAAACTAAAGGATTGAGCCTACTTGACTCTGTTTCTATTTAGACTTTCTTATATAGCTGGACAGTTATATTTTACATAACCTGCTGTTTTCCCTAGTTAAAATCACCTGGTTGTACTACTACTATATTTAGTTTGATTATTAATTGTTTACTCTATCAAAAACTAACAAAGTTTGCATTTATTAGCAATTAGTTTAGTTTAACATTTTCACCTGAACCCTGGATGGAGCCCCAACTTCAATATATCTAATTACACTTTTTCGAAAAATTCTAAATTGCTCATACTCAAAAAGATATCATTTCAGTTGTGTGAGATGTCCATTAAATGAACTTCCCGCAAGTATAAAACAGCCTACAAGAATCTGTGAAATTTTGCATTGCAAAACGGGACTTCCTGAGTTTATAATCAAGTAATTGGCTGTAAAACAGTCAGTTAAATACATAACAATTGAATTTATCTTTTTTGTTCAGTTTTACCGTTGCCTGATTTTCCAGTTTTACGTAGATGAACAGTGTATGTGTGTTTAGGTTTTTGTTGATTTTTTGGCCATTTGTATCATACACACTGGTCCCAATTAGTTTGGATAATCGAATCTAAAGTACTTTTTGATTTTACATTGCCTGATATTAATTGTATAAAGCTTGTTTCGTAGTATTAGATTCCACAGCTCTTTGTTAGAATATTTATTTTCCATTCTTATTATAGACCAAACTAAAATAAAAAAAAAAAACAGTTAAAAATGGTTTTAGGTTAAGGGTAATACCTGAATTCTTGAGCCCTGATCTTGTGCTCTTTGTTTATATTTATATAGATAGTGACTTATTTATCCATATATTGTTGGTTTTTATCATTTTTAAAAATCGTTGGGATTTATCTTATTTTATATTTACACTTCCTGTTAGATCTATATTGTATAAATCCTGCTGATTTTATTATTTTTGTTTAATGTAAAGGCTTAGTAGGAATGAGCCTTCTACATGTACTTATTTAAAATATTGTTTTTTATCCCCACCAAAGACTGAGAAAGTTTGAATTTGTTACCATTAGTTTAGATATGTGAAAATATGAATCATATTGACAATTTTTATGAATTATTTAAATAAAATTTATATTAGATAAAAAATGTCATACATTGCCAACAACAGACTGTAAATATTGAAATTTGGTCAAGTATTGGCTACAATTATTTAGTAATCACTGTGTGTATCTTAGAATCTAAATCTTTATTTAAAAGGGTAACTAAAGTTTCTCCACAGAATGCAGTACAAACAAAATGCTTTTTCCTCTTCATCAAACTCATATTGGTTCAGGAATTTTGTATAAATATTGAGTAATATACGATTGATATCTGTTAGTAATAATATTTTAGAAGTCTGAAGTTGGCAGTCGGCTCACTTCATTAAGTGAGCCCACTGCCAGCTAAAACCCTTGTTTAAGGGTTGACTGAATTTTATTGTGTATCCCAAATTAATATGAAGTCTTAATTTAAAGTTAAGTTTTATATTGTTCAAGATATATTGTATTTTTATGTTTTATTTGCCTTTTAGAAAAGTAATTCTAGTCATAAATTATTCCCAGATATTTTTATTATATTGTGATAAATTATTAATTCAAGTTATTTGAGATGGAAAATTAAAGCGCAAGACTTAAAGACTAATTTGTAGTATTCATTTTACAGCCCTCAAGAATAACTCGCCCCCCGAATTAGGTTTTTAAAGCATAACTAGTAGGTGCCTGTCAAAATTCTATGGATACAATATTAAGCTTGAGTAGTCCGGTACCCTGTAGAAACAATCACCAACAACAAAAGGTACCTGCAGTTTTTTAAATATACCTACTGAAAATATTACAAATTATGAAAATGCACCTTTTATATGTGGCACGATAAGTTAAAAAGTCACACAATCACAAAACAAAAAATTAACTCTTAAAAAATAAGATACTTTTGACAGGTTACAATCACCCGCTCATGCTGTGGTCGCCCTCCTATCTCATCAATTTTTGAGGGGGGGGAGATGGGTTTAGTGGGTAGTGTCTTGGAGGAGTCCCACACGGGTGATGGTCTTTTGATTTGTTTCACAAAGCCCCAACGATCTCTTGAATGATGCCCCATCGTTGGATACGTCCCCCCAACCAACTTTAAGGCTCCGCCCCCCGGCAAAATCTCCATGTTATTCTTTCCGTTGTTTGCGTGATTTTGGTCAGTTGTCATTTATCCATATCATTAGGACAGATTTTTTATAACCCCAAACTTGGCTCCACCCCACTGGCTAAAAACCATGTTAATCTTACAGAGAAAAGAGTACTCCAGGTGACTGCGAAATAGGATCCTCAAATCTGCTCCCAAACCATACCAAGTCGTTGAGGGTCTAAAAGACTCCAAATACTTTTTTCTCAACCTCAGGGCCCCACCCCTCTCGCTTCTTCTGATGACTTCCTAACGTACAATTTTAACGTGTGAATGGTTCTTTGGATTTGTTGTACAGAGCCACATCTCTTGAATGATGCCCCGATGTTAGACATGCCTCCATGTTATTTTACACGTTTGTTTGCGGGGTTTTAGCAAATTATCACTGATCCATAACATTTAGATCCATTTTTTTGTAACCCCAAAGTTAGGGGCCTGCCCTACTGGCAAAAAGTTGCCACGTTATTCTTAGGGTGAAACGAATACCCCAGGTTATTGCAAAAAGGCTCCAGGGCCGTATTTAAGGTCGTTGTGGCCCCGGCAGCTCACTCCAGTGAGGCCCCTTTATTATTTGTTAATTCTTCCTCTGTCCTCTCATTTTTATTATTGTAATTCTGTCCTCTCATTTCTTCCGTATCTTTCATACAAATTTCAAAACTAGCTCTTTTTTCTCAACGTAGCTTCCAAGAGAATATTTAACACTTTTAACGGACACCGAAAAACATAAATTCTTCATAAGCCTGAAAATAGTTTGGGGAAAAGGCCTGTTGCAGTGCTTGCGTAAGAGCTTCGTAGCCACTCTTAACGCCTTTCGAGAGTCCTTCATAGACGGCGAATGCTCCTAACAAAAACAATCTGGAGCTCCTGACAAAAATCTGAAAACCTTGTTCCCGACATATTTGAATTATTTCACTGCCGAAATAGCTTGTAAGAAAAAAAAAATACTCCACTAATTCGGGATAAAACACTTTTACCAAAATACACACCCATTAGGGAAAAACCATTTCTACCTCCTTAGCAACCAAAAACAATAAACTAAACATAAATCATAACAAAAGATGAAAGTAAATTGTAAACAGCTGATCAGCCACATACCTCACCCCTCTCATAGCTTGAGGAAAACGTGATAAAATAAATGTAGGAAAACTAACAAAATTCAATTTTTATGCATAAAATTTGGGTTCTTAAAAATTATTTTGTCTAATGCTTTTTTTCTTTTGCTGTATATTAAACTACACTAATGGATTTTGAAAACCCAACAATTACTATATTAAAGTTAAAAAAAATTGTTTTGATTGTTAACAAATTTGTTGCTAGGCAGCTAGAAGTCTATAAATATTATGGGAGCTCAAGAAGCATGAGGTCCTTTTGGGTACCACGTGAGTTAATTAACGTAATTTAATGTTTTTATTTATTAAGATTCAACATTAGTTGTACGAGGCATGTTTTTAAAGTAAGTACCGTTTTTTAATTCCACGGGTACCCCTGCGTTCGGCATTTCTATATATGCTACGCTGTGTACCTGTATCTATTGGCAAGCCTGGGACATCACTTCAGCAAAAGTTACCAGATTTTGATTTGTTTGTGAACATTCAAAATGGCGCCGACAGTTAAGGTTCCTGCCAACTTTGAAGTCGGGCTGCGATTCAATTTCTAAGTGTTAACGGTATGAAAGTGGCTGAAATTCAACGGCAGATTAGTGGAGTGTATGGATAAAACAAAATAAGCAATAGAATGGCACACAAATGGGTTAGAAAATTTAAAGATGACCACATGAATGTTCATGACGAGGAACTAAGTGGGCGACCCTCAGTCATTACTGCAGGTTTGGTGCATAAAGTTGATCAAAACGCGAGAGAGAACAGACTGTTTACAATTTCTTCACTATCTTATGAGTATTCTTTGGTGTTAAGAAGTGTTTTTTACGTAATTGTTACCGAACAACTAAATTATTGAAAGTTGTGCTCACGCTTAAAAAATGTTGACAGAGTTGCACAAATCCAAGCGTTTGGGAAGTGTGTTGACTTCTCTTGAGACGTACGAGGAGGAATACTTTCAAGCCAATTTGTCTCAGGTGTTAAATCACTTTTTGATGCTAGAGGTGTTGAACACATTGCCATACATTTGGCTAATGAATTTCAGCCGCTTTCACATTGTTAAGACTTAGAAATTGAAACACAGCGTGACCTCAAAGTTGGCGGGGATTTCAATTGTCGGTACAATTTTGAATACTCACAAACAAATTAAAATCCAGATGATTTTTGCTGAAGTGATGTCCCAGACTTGCAAATAGATGCAGGTATACAGCACAGCATGCAGGAATGCCAACCGCAGCGCTACAACGGCGGAATTCAAAAACGGTACTTACTTTAAAACATGCCTCATATAGACATGCTTTGAAATAAGAATTATTAATTGCTTTGATCTTAGTCAGATATTATTTACTTTGATTTCCCTTAGAGAGACAGGCAATACAACTCACTCAAAATTAAATAAATTTACTAACAGCGTGAAGTTAGGACTAGCAAGTCCTCTCTGCCACCTAACCTCTCGTCTTTATATTTCTTTAGTTGCATTCTCTAATTTTAAGCAGCCAAAACGTATCTTAGTGAACTATTTATCTCCATTTACAGTTTACTAGCTGTCACCGGTGAGTTTGTCATTTACGATGGAATGCTCAGTAGCCTTTCAGTAGATTTATATCAGTCGAGTGAGCTGCATTTTGGGGTGAATATGTTGAACCTGCCAACCGTGTCAGCTGTCATTCAGCTCCATCAGTCTAGTAGCTGGGGGCGTGGTGGGCTCACGAACAAACAATTAGCTTCAGATCATTTATTAACAATAAATTTACTCTAAGGTGTGGCGTATTAAAACTATGGTAGAGCATTAAACGATATTTATTCAGTAATTTACAAGTTACATTTAATAACAACCAAACAGCAACATAACCACAACAAATTTGCAAACAAGAATAAATGAATTAAAACATTTTAGAAACTAATCTCAATTCAAGGAAAGAGTTAAAATACAATTTAGAAAATATAAATTTAGAATTACGAGATCTTAGTGATAGTGTGGTTGAGGGGAGAGTGGAGTACCTACAAAATATGTATGCAAGGCGTTACATATAATTTGGTGAACAGACGAAGCAGCTCCTCGTCCCATTGAATCTTCTCTTCTTCCTCCAACCAAGCTTCTTCCCCCTCTCTCCTCTCTGGCCCAGTTAATGGGTTATCGTAACTTCTAGTCAGTCAGCACCGACCTAGATCAAAGATTTCTGAACCAGGCCAATGCTGATGACTTAGCGTTCTACTTGTTCCTGGCTTCTAGAGGTTACATGCCCCGGCCTAACCCTCAAACTTTGTTTGAGGTTGAAACTCATTTGAAATAACAAATATATAAATATTTAAAAGTTTGAAAATATATATGGGGTTTCGGAAATCTTGAATAAGCGACGCTAGACCCTATCTCTTCTTCCCCATCTCACACATCCCAGTACGTCACGTCTTCTATCGCGGTGTTGTGGTTCCTAGGTCGTCCCTTCCAGCGTGCGCCCTGCTTTCCCAGGAAAGCAACGTTCACGTCTTCTCTCCACGTTAAACAACGTTCTCCAATACAAATAATTTAGTGTTATATTTTGAAGTCTTTTTAAATAAATTATAAATATTATCACAACCAGTATATCTATTATATTATAAAACCGAATCTTGTATGGAGTCCCCTACATGTGACGAGATGTCCTAGGCAGAAGGGCAGGCGGACATAACATTTTAATTTTAATCAAATCAACAACAGTGGGTACTTTGGTATTATACGGATGCCACTATTTTTGGAGGTTAAATCTTTACCGGATACAAAGGATAACTACATAATTCGAAAAAACGTACTTTTATTTACTTACTGTACAAATTTTACATCATTCTGATGAGCGGTCTTTGTGTTGTGCCTCCCAAAAGGCAGCGATGTCCGCTAGGATCGTGTTGAATGCGTCGCCGCCGCTAGCAGCCAGACCCGATCGCCACAGGTACTCCGCCAAATATACAACGCGCTGCGGCAGTTATGTTAGGATGGGTTATCATAAAAATACGTATGGTTTCCTCTTCATTTCGAGGTAAATCCCACACCAAAAGAACGTCACTCATTATGAAAACAAATGTAACGTAGTGCACGGCAATAAATCACTCATGACACTGACCCAGATACAGCCGGTGACAGGTGATGCGCGTGCTCCGGTCAACGACCTGACCTTGGCCTATTTGGAGGGGGTTTGGCGGCCGGAAGTATGACTCATCAGGTATCATTCGATTCGTAACAAAACAAGGAAAGTCCTACAATCATTTTTATGATAACCCATCTTAACATAACTGCCGCAGCGCGCTGCATAAGGGTGGCATCCGTATAATACCAAAGTACCCAACAGTGTCCTATCTTTGCACCCAACCCATACCATGTGCTTGAAAACTATAACAATGGAAACCTAGTCAATAACAACCCTGCATTTGTAAAATTATCACATTCTAGCCTCAAGAAGACAGATTATAAAAGGAATCACGTAGTTAAGGAGAGTGCCAGAGGAAGTGAGGCACACAGGAATGGAAATACAAATTTAGTTACAGAAGAAAAAATATGCGAAAATGTGTAAACTTATAATATCAGTGATCAGTGACAGCCAGGGAAGAGGGAAAATATGTGTTCAGTTTTAAATACAAGAAGAAAGGTCAAGATACAAAAATATTATATATTCCTTGTACTCACTAGACATGGGTACATCACGTTTTCCTTTTCCCTATTTTTTCTGTTTCTCACTTTATTAGCTGCATACAGTCCTAACATTTTATATATTTTCCAGTAACCATCTGTTAATAACATATTTTTAAATATCATATGTTTTAATTTCCTTTGTTTTTATTCTGTTTTCATTGTTCATATAGCAACCCCAAAACTTATTGTTTTTCATCTTTTCACAAAAACCTTTCCACATTATTTAAAAACTACATTTTTTTTATCAATTCCTATAATTCTCTCAGTAAAGTATTTAGTATTTCCCTTCAATCATCTCCCTTTAATATTAATATTTGAATATGCATTATTAACTTATACAATCTGTGATTATTGTGTGTGAAACTTTCCTTGTATGAAACGAGTGCAACAACCAACCATGGACCTACCTTGATGATCTACTGAGTGTGGAGTAAAAATGAACTTCATCCTTTCGTGAGTGACTTGAATTATCCATTAACAAACTTTTCAACCATAAACATTTTGTGACATTGAGACCTTTATGTAAAATTATTATTTCATACCTTTGTAAAATGCAATATTCAAATAATTGTTAACTCTAGTCTTTTCTTTTTTTTTCAACTATTACTATTGGTTTCACAAGGTACCAAATTAACTTTGTGTGGTCCTTCAAACAGTCTAAGCTATAAACCCCCTCAATATACAATCTTTGCAAATTATAAGATCCCCTCAACCATTTGGTCCTTCGAGCCGGATTAGGTGAATGGCCCATTGGACCATCATTCACTCTCTAATTCTGAGCTTTTATGTATCTCATATCACGTGTCTGGCCCATGTCTAGATTATGAACAACCCAGAGTTAGTATCAAGTGTTTTCTATGAATAATGGTATTATAAATTAATCAAGACTTGATTATGGCACCAACGCGAGGGACGGAATTGCGGTTTGAAACTTACGAGCGACTTAATGCTATTACAAAAGCAAGATTTTTGGTGATTAAGAAAACCGTGGATGAATTAACCGATCAGTTTGATCATTTGACTAAAATTCAAGAAAAATCATTATTTGCGTATCGTGCTGAATTAAATGCAAAAAAAGAAGACTTTGACGGCAACTTTAACCGTGTACTTAATTCTTCTGATCAAAGCATTGATATTAACGTATTAATCTCGGACCAGAATGACATCAACGAACTGTTCGTATACATTTCAAGTCGTATCGAGACGCTAATTGCTGACCCTATTGAAAGTGATAAACCTGGTTCGGATGAAATCTCCTCTCCTAGTCGTTTATCCGTGTTAAGTAGCGCTCAAGTACGGTTACCGAAAATTAACTTGCCTAAGTTCAATGGTGACTTAGCTACGTGGTCGTCCTTCATAAACCTCTATGATACAACCATACATAACAATAGCTCCTTGTCTGATGTAGTGCGTTTCCAATATTTGTTAGGATTACTGGAAAAGGAACCTTTAAGTCTCATACACAGTCTTAATATCACACCCGAAAATTATCGCATCGCGTATCAGTTGTTACGTGATAGATATCATAACGATCGGCGTCTTCAACTGTTGCATATCAACCAACTCTTAGATCTTCCTAACATTTCGGCGTCCAACATCACCGCAGTTAGACACTTCGTTAACCTATTCAACGAAAACACACAAGCTCTGTTAGCATTGAAATACGATGTTCAGAATATGAATCTACTTTTGTCTGTAGTTTTATTGCGAAAAATGGACCTCAATCTTCGTCATAAATTGGAATCAGTTCGCAACTCTTCTGATGTGTGTAATCAAACGTTGCCCACATCACAACAAATCATTGCTTTCCTTGATAATGAATGCACCCATTTAGAGGACGCAATGCTATCTCAAAAAATGCGAACCCATGACATCCAAACAACACAAGTCCGATCAAAATTCATTGGTCAACCAGTTCCTCTCAAGAAAAATGTTGCAATGTATGTCACTCAGTCCCCAGAGCATAAACTGACATCCGCGCCATCCATCTCATGTTTTGTATGTAACCAATCAAGTCATAAGGTGTATACATGCCCTTCATTCTTATCTCAATCACCCTCTGAACGATTTCAAGTAGTGAAGAAATCTCAAAAATGTGTTTCGTGTCTCGGCTCTCATGCTACCAAAGCATGTAAATCACTATTGTCATGTAAGAAATGCAATAAACGTCACCATACTCTGTTACATTTTGACCCAATTGAGGCTGGTAAGGTTGTACAAACATCAAATCAGCCAAACCATCAACCTGTATACGAAACCACTGTTTCGGGAAAACAGAACACAGCTGTGTCACTACATAATCAGCCTGTGTTACCTAGTATCAATACTACTGTATTACTCGCTACACTTTTAGTTCAAATCACATCTTCATGTGGCGAATGCCATACATTTCGTGCTCTCATTGATTCTGGCAGTATGTGTAACTTAATCACTGAACGTGCTGCAATGCTTTTGAATTTGAAACGCTGTAAGTCAACAGTTCAATTGTCAGGTATTGATCAACATGTCACCAGGAACAAAGGACAGATTTTTATTGATCTCAAAACAATGTCAGGGAAAACTGTAATTGAAGCATTACCTACCTTAGTTCTTGATAAACTAACAGTCGAATTGCCACGCACACCTATTTCTAATGACGTTTTACGTCTCACACAATCTCTTGAACTTGCTGACCCTTCATTCCATATACCAGGACGCATTGACATAGTCATTGGCAGTGCCATCTTTCCACATCTTCTGACCCAAACCCAGTTTTCACTTGGTCCTAATTTACCTTCTGCATTAGGAACAATCTTTGGTTTTGTACTCATGGGTACAGCTCCATGCATACCTCCCAGAGATGATTCTCACGAAAATAACTCTACATCCACCCTAAACGTATGTCTTCACACAACCAGTGAGGCTGATTTGCATTCTGCAATCCAGCGGTTCTGGACACAAGAAGAATTACCTTCAAAATCCATACGGTCACATGAAGAAACATTATGTGACAATCATTTTTCTGATACACATTCCCGTGATGAAAATGGACGTTATGTTGTGAGACTTCCTCTCAAAAGAGTCTCATACTTGTCTTGGTGAATCTAAGCGTGCCGCTGAAACACGTTTATATGTCATGGAACGTAAGTTTGGTTCCAATGGTAAATTCTCACAACTTTATCATGAGTCCATGGATGAGTACCTGAGTCTAGGTCATATGTCCAAATTAACAAATGCGGATCTCACTCAACCACATTATTTTCTGCCGCACCATGGAGTGATTAAAGAGAATAGCAGTACCACGAAACTCCGCACAGTTTTCGACGCCAGCTGTAAAACAAGCTCTGGTTTATCACTCAATGATATTCTCTTGACAGGTCCCAAGTTGCAAAACAACATTTGCGATTTACTCTTACAGTTCCGTTGTCACAATGTCGTCTTTTGCTGCGACATTAGGCAAATGTATCGCCAGATAACAATTCACCCTGACGACCGTCATCTTCAATTAATTCTTTGGCGTCAAAATTCCAAGCAACCTGTTGATATATTTCAATTAAATACCGTTACATACGGTATGAACAGTTCCCCATACTTAGCTATCCGCACACTCCATCAGCTTGCCATTGATGAAGGATACAAATACCCTTCTGCCGCTCATGCATTGCTACATCATACCTATGTTGACGACATAATTACAGGTGCGGAAACTACAGAAGAAGCGCTCTTACTTCAATCTGAACTCATTAAACTACTAAAAGCAGGTTGTTTTGAATTAAGAAAATGGGTTTCAAACTGTCCAGATGTGTTGACTACTGTTCCCCAATCTCATCTTGAAACTCCTAAGTTTCTTCAAAACTCTGATGTCCCTCACTTTAATGTTTTAGGACTTCAGTGGTCATCCACTTCAGACACATTTTCCTACAACTTTCAAACCTCACAGTCCAACAAATTACCGACCAAGCGGACAGTTCTAAGCACCATTGCACAAATATTTGATCCTTGCGGTTTTCTAGTTCCATTTATCATGATGGCAAAATGTTTCATGCAGCAACTTTGGACAAAAGGCCTATCATGGGATTCCCCACTACCTGCTGAACTTCACACCCAATGGAAATGGTTTTCTGATGACATGCAATACTTATCACAAATTTCTATACCTCGTTCTTTAAACTTATCATCAAATTGCAACTTTGAATTACATGGTTTTTGTGATGCATCCGAATTAGGATACGCAGCTACAACGTATGTTAGATGTGAATTCCCTGACAAATCTATATGTACGAAACTGTTGATGGCAAAGAGTCGTGTGGCACCATTGAAAAGGGTTACTATTCCAAGACTTGAACTATGTGCGGCATATTTACTGTCACAGCTGATTAACCACATTCAACTTTTATTTTCTGATATTTTTAATACACATAACATTCATTTATGGTGTGATTCAACGATAGTGTTGACATGGATACAGACTCCATCCTATCGATTGAAAACTTACGTTGCCAATCGTGTTTCACTGATTCAAGAACTAACACCAACAGAAGTCTGGAGACATATATCATCGGAACACAACCCTGCAGATTGTGCATCTCGCGGAATACGACTCTCATCTCTAATCAATCATGACTCTTGGTGGTTCGGCCCGACTTGGCTCTCTCTCCCTGCTTCACAATGGCCGTCTTCTAAGTTTAACCTCATTCCCTTAGATACTTCTCATGAGATTAAACCAAATCATCTACCTTCTTTTATGGTTGTTAACAAACCTGAGTGGTCCATTTTAACTAAATTCCCTTCATGGACTACCATTGTACGTGTCATGTCATACGTTTTAAGATTTGTACATAACTGTCGTAATCCTGACTCTAACCGCCATTTTAACTATTTAAGTACTCAAGAGTTGAACACCGCAAGTAGCAAGATTTTTTATCTTGTTCAACAATCTGTCATGTCTGATGAATTTAAACATTTGTCTCAAGAACAGGCTTGCTCTAAACGTCTCCAACGTTTAAAACCATTTATAGATCCGGACAAACTAATACGAGTTGGCGGTCGCATCAGTCAAGCACCACTCCCTCACGATATTCGGCATCCAATTGTGTTACCTAAACACCACCACATAGTCAATGTTCTCATAGATTATTATCATAATCTTTATTTACACGCTGGACCTCAACTGATCCAATCATTGCTGTCAAAATTTGTTTGGATAATTTGTGCTCGGAACGTGATCAGGTCGCGTATTTTTAAATGTATCACTTGTTTCAAACTTCGTCTGAAAACAATGTCACCTCTTATGGGAGATCTACCACCATGCCGTATCACACCAGCTAAACCTTTCTTATCTACGGGAATCGATTATGGAGGACCGTTTAACATCAAAGTCACAAACCTAAGATTTATCAAACAGATAAAGGTGTATATTTGTATTTTCATCTGCATGGTAACCAAAGCCGTACACATCGAAGTCGTGCATGATCTTTCTACCTCTGCCTTCATTGCTGCTCTTGTCAGATTTACAGCACGACGTGGCCAATGTAAGCACATTTATTCAGATTGTGGTACCAATTTTGTTGGAGCTAATACAGAGCTAAGAAAAATCATAAAAGAACTTAAAGTCAAAGAAACACGTGATATCGTCAATCATTTTGCCACCGAGCATGGAATTACTTTCCATTATAATCCACCAGCTGCGCCCCACCATGGTGGTTTATGGGAATCAGCGATCAAGAGTGCCAAACATCACTTGTACAGAGTTATCGGTTCAACAATACTAACATATCCAGAATTCACGACACTTACTACTCGTGTTGAAGCGATGCTAAATTCTAGACCGTTAACACTACTTTCATCTGACCCTTCCGACTGTTCCCACTTACTCCAGGACATTTTTTAACCGGAGCTCCTCTTGTTTCAATTCCGGAAACTGATTTGACTACTGTACCAACGAATCGGTTGAAACTTTGGAAACTGACATCTGCATTTTTTCAACATATTTGGAAAAGATGGACTGCTGAATACTTTCACACGCTACAACAACGATCGAAGTGGACAATCTCAACCAAGCATTTAAAAATCGGAGACTTGGTTTTAATCCAATCTCCAACCCCATCGTTGCAGTGGCCTCTTGCCAGAGTCACAGCTTTATTTCCTGGTCATGATGGTGTTGTTCGAGTAGCTGAAGTACGTACTGCAAACAGCTGTTTTCGTCGTCCCGTAACCAAACTGTGCGTTCTACCGTTGGATTGACATTTATGTTGAAGTAAGATACTTCAAGGCCGGGAGTATGTTCAGTTTTAAATACAAGAAGAAAGGTCAAGATACAAAAATATTATATATTCCTTGTACTCACTAGACATGGGTACATTACGTTTTCCTTTTCCCTATTTTTTCTGTTTCTCACTTTATTAGCTGCATACAGTCCTAACATTTTATATATTTTCCAGTAACCATCTGTTAATAACATATTTTTAAATATCATATGTTTTAATTTCCTTTGTTTTTATTCTGTTTTCATTGTTCATATAGCAACCCCAAAACTTATTGTTTTTCATCTTTTCACAAAAACCTTTCCACATTATTTAAAAACTACATTTTTTTATCAATTCCTATAATTCTCTCAGTAAAGTATTTAGTATTTCCCTTCAATCATTTCCCTTTAATATTAATATTTGAATATGCATTATTAACTTATACAATCTGTGATTATTGTGTGTGAAACTTTCCTTGTATGAAACGAGTACAACAACCAACCATGGACCTACCTTGATGATCTACTGAGTGTGGAGTAAAAATGAACTTCATCCTTTCGTGAGTGACTTGAATTATCCATTAACAAACTTTTCAACCATAAACATTTTGTGACATTGAGACCTTTATGTAAAATTATTATTTCATACCTTTGTAAAATGCAATATTCAAATAATTGTTAACTCTAGTCTTTTCTTTTTTTCAACTATTACTATTGGTTTCACAAGGTACCAAATTAACTTTGTGTGGTCCTTCAAACAGTCTAAGCTATAAACCCCCTCAATATACAATCTTAGCAAATTACAAGATCCCCTCATCCAATATGTTTGTGTTCAACCAGAAATGAAAGGCTCTCTAAAATGTAAATCGATGGAAATGTTAGCAAGTTGTCTTATGGCTTTTATCTGCAGGGAAAATGTCGCCTTGTTTGTAGCAAATGTCAAGGTCAAAGTCTGCTATTTGTAAGGCCATTCGGGTGAGTCTTGCAGATAATCCCTTAAAGTTCTTTTAGTATAGTAATGCTGTGTGATCTGTAAACACTATTACTTTACGATTTATAAAAAATGTTTCCACTGTAGCAAATCGTAACACATTGCTAAGAATTCCTTGTCCGTGATGGAAAGCGAAAGCTTGCTTTCAGGTAGCTTCTTACTGAAATATGCTATGGGGTGTTCTATTTGGGTTTTATCATCAAAGTGTGTTAAAATCGCTTCAATACTTTTATTTGAAGCATCGGTGTACAGTGTAGTTTCCAACTCTGGATCAAAATGTTTTAATAATGGGGCTGAAGTTAAAATGCTTTTACCCCATCAGCACAAATCGTTGGGCCAACGATGGGGAATGGTTGGCATGGTTAGAAGTGGTTGGATAATGGTCGGTTGGCATTACCGCGGTTGGGCCAAGAATCGAGAGTTTTATTGTCCTTATTAACAAGGAATAGACAGAGTCAATATGCTTAACCTAATATTTACAAGAAATTTACAATAATATAACATATATATATATACAAACATAGACTGTGAACCTCTAAAATTCAATGCTAACATCAGCTTCTGAAAACTCACTTTTGCCATAGAAAGGATTATTGTTTAGCCAATCCTGTAGTTTTATTTTAAATATATTAAAAGAAACCATCCTTGCAGATAAAGGTAATTTATTAAAAAATCGAATGCAGTTTAATTTATGACAGTTACCACTCTTAATAAGTCTATGAGCAGGGATTTCAAGTTTAAGTTTACCTCTGGTCTCATAAGAATGCACTACCTGTCTAATACTAAAAGTTTGAAGATTTAATTTCGTATATAGCATTATATATGATAAATTTATAAACTGACAACAGTCATGATTTGTAGTCTGATAAATTACAGTGCTCCACAGGGCCCGCTCCACAGATGGTGCGAATTACTTTTTTTGCAAGATTAGAATTTTTTTAACAAGAGAAGAGTGTCCCCACAGTACAAGACCATACGATATATGTGACTGGAAGAATGCAAAATATGTCATTCTTAAGCATTCATTAGTTACAAAATCTTTTAATTTCCAAATCAAATAACTGACTCGAGAAATTTTTTTACATGTATCTTCAATTTGTTCCTGCCAATTAAGTTTGGAATCTATGTGAAAGCCAATGTATTTAACAGAATTTCTTGCAATTTCATTGGAAAGGCCAAGAAGAATATTTTGAGTTTTATCTTGATTACATTTGAGCTTGTTGGCTGAAAACCAAGTTGATGCTAAATCAGAGGCTTCATTTGAAACTGCACTAAGTGTAAAAATATCTTTGTGAGATGCAAGCAAAGTGGTATCATCCGCATATATTACAGAATCAACCCCAACATTTCTAGGGAGATCATTAAGTGAAATTAAAAAGAGAAATGGTCCAAGAACCGAGCCCTGCGGAACTCCTGCATCAACTCCCCTTAAACCAGATATCCCCCACCAACAGAAACATACTGCTTTCTATTAGTCAAATACGATGTGATGATTTTCAACTGTGGCTTTTTGATGCCATAAAATTCAAGTTTTCTTAGCAAGACATTGTGGGGGACACAATGGAAGGCCTTTGTTAAATCAAATAATGTGAGAGAAACGGTTTCTTTTTTTTCAAAAGCATCTAAAGACTTATTCACAATATAAAGAGCAGCTGGTACTGTAGATTTTCCTTCACGGAACCCAAATTGAGAATTTGTTAACCCATTGGCTCACAACCCCGAGTATACTCGTGGCCGCCGAAAGTAGCCCGGACGTGCAACCCCGAGTATACTCGGGATAGCACTTTTTATAAAAAAAAAAAAATTATTTTAAAATTTTTTTCTTTTTTGTTTATTTGTTGTTTTAACTTGTTTTCATATTTTGTTCGAATGTATTTTTTATGCATATGCCCATCCTTTGGGAAACTTAGTCAAATTTAGGAAAAATATGATTTTGGAAAATATGTAATAACTAAGTCAAATATAAATGTATCACTAACATTTTTTATTTTCACGTAAAAAAATAAATAACCCACAAGTACATAATAGTTGTTGGGCTGAAACATTTTTTTTTGTTGTTATTTACATGTAACTCCTTTTAAAATTTATGTTTTTTATAAACTATATATATATATGATATATATATATAATATTTACCATACATAAATGCTGTCAAAAGTATCTTCTTCTTGTAGATAATTTATTTCTCTAAAGATTAGTGCAAAAATTAAGTAAATTGAGCAATAATTGTTGCTATAGTGACAGTTTTAGTAAAAGTCTACATTTATGTAATTTTTCTTAGGAAACTGAACGGTTTGTCAGGTGGCAAATTTCAGGTAAGCCAATGGGTTAATAAGCTATTATTTTCAAAATATTCACTAAGCTGTTTAAACAGAGATTCAAACATTTTTGAAAAAATCGGAACTACAGATATGGGTCGGTAATTTTGAGGGAGGAATTTATTGCCTTTCTTAAACACTGGTACTACCTTAACAATTTTTAAAAGAGCAGAAAAATAACCTGATTGTAAGGATTTATTGATACAGAATGCTAAGGTTTCGCTAATTAAATGTATGACTGTTTGAGAACATAATTTGAGATCCAGTAAAAATCCATTGTTTTAGATTTTGAAAAGTTGGATATTATTTTTTCAATATCTTTGGGTGATATCTCCCTCAAGTGGACATTTAAAGTTTGAACTGAACTACCAAGTAAATCAGACGCAGATTTATTTGTGAATGCAATACTATCCTTTAACTCCTTTACAGAATCAATAAAGTAATTGTTTAAATTGTTAGCATCCAAATCAACATGTTTAGATTGCACTGGTGAGTTTTCATGGGAAATGACTTCCCAGGCAGCCTTGCATCTGTTGGGGGCCCCTTCAATGTGATCCTCAAACGCTTTTCTTTTAGCTAGTTTAAGTTCACAGTTGTATATTTTCTTACAATTAAGATAGGCTAAATATGCATTGTGTGAGTTTTCTGATTTAGTACTATAAAGGTGTGTGCAAATTGTGTAAAACCCCATCATTTTCTCCCTGAGCTTTCTTAGTTCATCATTATACCATTTCAATTTACCTTTATTATTTACTTAACTGTATTTGCTATGAACAAGGGGAGAGCAAAAATGCCACAGATTTACAAGCCTTTTCAAAAATTCATCTAACAGTGTTTCATCATTAACTTTGCCAATTAAATATTCATTAATCATTTCCCATTTTTCAAGTTTTAAGATGCTCTAAAAAGTTCTTAATAATACCATCACTTTGCCTACGTACATATTGTTTGGTAGCATTATTTGAGATTTGTTGTTAAGGTCAACGTTACAAATAATTTAAAAATCAAAACATCATGACCTACCAAATCAGTTTCATACAAGTCAAAAGAAAAGTTAACAATCACATTATCTATACAAGATTTACCACGTGTAGACCTAGTATTTGTACAAACTAAATTTAGACTACGCAAAAGATTAGCAAATTCTTTAGATGACTTTTCTAACATTAATCTCATTTCAATATTAAAATCACCACAGACAGAATCATATTTACCCATTTTTAAAACTTGCTTTGACACGAGTTCAGATTTTTCAAAAAACAAATCTACATTACCATTAGGTGACCTATAAATGCTTATCACAATCATATCAAGATCTGTCAATTTTACACAAGTTACAGTAGTTCACAATGAAATTCTAAACAGTATTTACTGACATCAATTTTTATAAAATTTAAATCTTCACTTAGAACAATTCCTGCTCCTCCATTTTTTTTATTAGTTCTACACATAATATCACCGACTACAAAATTACCAATCGTTGGATAGTCCGCGTTGGAAAATCCAACCATAATAGACGTTGGGCCATCAAAAGCAAGTATTGTTGGCATATTATATTATTATTAATGATATACTGTATATATATATATATATATATATACATATATATATATAATATTAACATTATATTTGTATTATTATATTAAATATATATTAATTTGTTCCTACTTTTATTACAGTGATTTTGCACGCGTAGATTCACTTAGAAGAATAAAACAAGTATATAGCAGAAGTCGTATAGGTACAGACTATTGGTAATTTTTATCCTCAGTCCATCCTGCAATCCTCATGAGTTAGAATGGCCGTGGGGGTTAAGGCCAGTGTTCAGTACGGTAACTCAAAGGTTGTAGGTTCGAGACCCGATCCTACACTCAATATTTTTGCAACTAATGTTTTTTTTATTTCTATTATTGGTTTACCAAACAATTCAATTGGAGAGATCATGCTTTTTAAAATTAAATAAGCATTTAAATATAACAAAATGATAAACTGTTAGCATTTTGTTGAGTATAGGTTGGCATTGTTGGATAATGGTTAGTTAATCCATCAATGGGTCAACCTCGTGCCTCGCGACATGCCCAACCGTTGGCCTACCATTTCCGCTGACCATTTTTCAAAGTTGGCCCAACGATTTATGCTGATGGGGTAAGTTTATTAAAAGCGTCCTCACAATCCTGCGTCAAGAAAAGTGTCCTGATCGATTGTAAGATTTATGAGCTCAGAAAAAAAAAAAATCTGCGCAAAATTATTAATAAATTTCCTGAAAAATTTGAAAAAAACCTAGCTCCCCTCAGAGTTTTAATGGTTGTCAGACGCTTCAGTTTTTGAATGGCTGCTATACTTGATTCCATAGGTCTGATGCCTTTACGTGAAACCTCATGACCTAGAATATCAATCTTGATGTACGTACATAAGTTTAGATTTATTAGTGTTCAACTTAATATCATACTTAACTCTGAAAGAACAATCTTCAAGTTATTCAGTTGATTATAAAAACTGGCACCTATAAATATTTATATCATCAATACATGACAAACACCTCCAGTAGGTACAGGTACAGGTGTGGACTTAATATCTTCGTTATCGAACGCTGAAAAATTGGAGTACTGATGGAGAATCCTTGAGGTAGAACCGTGTAGATATACTTCTCTGTCTCTGTAAATTCTGTTAATAAATGCTGATCCCTTTCATCCACAGCGCATTGAAAAAACTATTTTTGGCATCCAAGCAGCTAAAGTATTTCATATGTTACTTAACGAACTTCAAATCTATTTTAAACTTGGAATCGGAAAAGATATTCTCTCAGTACAAATCTGTTCATTTAACTTACGAAAATCTGTAATAACTGTTGGTGTTTTATCTTTATTACGAACAACAACAATTGGTGACTGAGCCTCTGTATATTGATCTGCTTCACACAATGTTCCTGCTTTAACCAACTTCTGAACCTCCTCATGCAAAATAAGTCTCTATTCTAAGCTTTGGCGATAAGGCGGTACATAAACTGGTTTAGCATCGCCCTTTAGTTTGATCCTAACAGGTGGTAATTTACAAGGTGTCAAGTCTTCTACTTTATTGGTGAATAAACTCCTTTAATACTTCTACAGTCTTATTGTGCTGTTCTACAGTCAACTCTGGATTAATCTGCAAAATATCACCATTCCTGTCAGTAATTACATGCTTATACCTGTCATAATAGGTAATAAGAACTAATCTGATGGTTTCCTTTGGGTCACTTGTAACTGTATTATCTTGAGGGTATAGATTTTTCAAGAATTAAATACCCTATAAGCGTATTGCTTTTAAGACTTTAGCCATATATACGGCATTATATATTTGCACTTATGCAACCTTCTGGCCCCTTGGTATCAACCACCTTAAGAAGGGGGAAGGGATAATTGGGACAGAAGAAACCCCACCCAACGGACAATATTCAGAAGATCAAGACAATGGGTTATAAAAGTGTCCCCCTTTAACTTTCTGGCCCCGTGGTATCAACCACCTTAAGAAGAGGGGATGGATAATCGAGACAGAAGAAACCCCACCCAACGGAAAATATTCAGAATATCAAGACGATGGGCTATAAAAGTGCCCCCCTTTAACTTTCTGGCCCCATGGTATCAACCACCTTAAGAAGAGGGGAGGGATAATCGGGACAGAAGAAACCCCACCCAACGGACAATATTCAGAAGATCAAGACAATGGGTTATAAAAGTGTCCCCCTTTAACTTTCTGGCCCCATGGTATCAAACCACCTTAAGAAGGGGGGAGGGATAATCGGAACAGTAGAAACCCCACCCAACGGACAATATTCAGAATATCAAGACAATGGGCTATAAAAGTGTCCCCCTTTAAATTTCTGGCCCCATGGTATCAACCACCTTAAGAAAAGGGGAGGGATAATCGGGACAGAAGAAACCCCACCCAACGGACAATATTCAGAAGATCAAGACAATGGGTTATAAAAGTGTCCCCCTTCTGGCCCTGGTATCAACCACCTTAAGAAGGGGAAGGGATAATCGGAACAGTAGAAACCCCACCCAACGGACAATATTCAGAATATCAAGACAATGGGCTATAAAAGCGTCCCCCTTTAACTTCTGGCCCCATGGTATCAACCACCTTAAGAAGAGGGGAGGGATAATCGGAACAGAAGAAACCCCACCCAACGGACAATATTCAGAAGATCAAGACAATGGGTTATAAAAGTGTCCCCCTTTTACCTTCTGGCCCCGGTATCAACCACCTTAAGAAGGGAGAAGGGATAATCGGGACAGAAGAAACCCCACCCAATGGACAATATTCAGAAGATCAAGACAATGGGTTATAAAAGTGTCCCCCTTTAACCTTCTGGCCCCATGGTATCAACCACCTTAAGAAGAGGGGAGGGATAATCGGAACAGTCGAAACCCCACCCAACGGACAATATTCAGAAGATCAAGACAATGGGTTATAAAAGTGTCCCCCTTTAACCTTCTGGCCCATGGTATCAACCACCTTAAGAAGAGGGAAGGGATAATCGGAACAGTAGAAACCCCACCCAACGGACAATATTCAGAAGATCAAGACAATGGGTTATAAAAGTGTCCCCCTTTAACTTTCTGGCCCCATGGTATCAACCACCTTAAGAAGAGGGGAGGGATAATCGGAACAGTAGAAACCCCACCCAACGGACAATATTCAGAAGATCAAGACAATGGGTTATAAAAGTGTCCCCCTTTAACCTTCTGGCCCCATGGTATCAACCACCTTAAGAAGAGGGGAGGGATAATCGGGACAGAAGAAACCCCACCCAACGGACAATATTCAAAAGATCAAGACAATGGGTTATAAAAGTATCCCCCTTTAACCTTCTGGCCTCGGTATCAACCACCTTAAGAAGGGGGAAGTGATAATCGGGACAGAAGAAACCCCACCCAACGGACAATATTCAGATGATCAAGACAATGGGTTATAAAAGTGCCCCTTTATTCCACCCCTTTATCCTTCTGGTTGAGGGTGTCAACCACCTTCAGGGCTTAGGAGGAGAAGGGATAATCGGGACAGAAGAAACCCTTGTCCAACGGACACTATTCATAAAATAAAGACGATGGAATTTAAAAGTGCCCCTTTATTCCACCCCTTTATCCTTCTGGTCCCATGTTGTCAATCACCTTGAGGGTTCAGGAGAGGGTAGAGATGATCGTGGCAGAAGAAATCCCGCCCAACGGACAATATTCCGAAGATCGAGACAATGGGTTATATAAATGCCCCTTTATTCCATCCCTTTTTCCTTCTGGCTCCAAGGTGTCAACCACCTTGAGGGCAGTGGCAGACTTACAATAAGGCTCACTAGGCACGTGCCTTGGGGCGCCCGGCCGCAGCGGCGGGCACATGGTGGTTAGTGGTGAAGATGACTCACATTCATGTCGCGACCCATGATAATTACAAAGAGGCAGAGATGTGACTGCGAGTAGCGAGCACTGTCAGTGTGTCATTACCAGTACTTGTGTTTCTAGTAGCAGTCAAAGGTGGTGGCAGATGTTGTGTGTGTATGTGTTTATCTCTTGTCTGTTTATGATTAGTATTTGTAACATTGTTAGGTGTACTTCATTTGCAATCAAAAGCGGTCACGCAGTAAGTACAGTGATAATTTGCTTACGACATTTATAATAGTATAATAAACTACTCTACTACTCGTACAGTTGAAATTAATTCCCAAACTGTATTAATTTTAATATGTCAGTCAGTATAATACCCGGCTAAAGCCATGTTTATACTTGTATTAATTAATTTAATGCATAAAGTATAAAAAATAACTGCATAGATTCATGGAATCGAATCAGGTAAAATTGTGTTTTGAGTACGATCCTAAAAATGAAATAAATAAAGGGCCTCTCTATTCCTTTAAAGTTGAAGTTAACCCATTGGCGTAGACATACGAGCAGGTCTCGTTCCTTACTTGTAATTTTATTAACGTGTGAATTGGAGTATAAAATTGGTGTTTTTAAATGGATTAATGGCATATTTTAATTAAAATATTGTTTTCTTTCAGTTTAGAGAGTCGCATTGGCACACACACAGTAGACATAAGTAAAAATTAGCAAAATCAGTGTTGACCATGTGCAAGTCTCAAAGAATTAACCGATCCCGTCAACTTCCAAGCAAGCCTGCCACCGTTTATTTTACTTGGACCCTCCCACCAACGTTGCCACAGACTGGTTAACTCATTGAGAGTTGCACAACTGGTCAGTTTTGGTCGTGTGCGGGAATCGAACCCACGAACATCGTATCGCCACCTGGCCAAGGTGTTTCCACGACGTAGCCAACTCAGCTAACACGACCAAAGGCCTGGCGGGGATATTAAGTGTTTTCAGTCAGTCCGCGCCCCTAGCGGATAGAACCGTAGACGCCCGCGGACATTAGTTACATATTTTGCTACTAGAGTGCAGCACCAATCAATTCCCATTATAGGCTACTACAAATAGAATAAAATTACTACCTCAATGGGTTAAATGTTATATTGTATACACAACTCATATAAAGATGTGATAAAACAGTTATACAAGGTGTACATAAAGTCCCGCACGGGTTTAATATTTTCTGAACGATAACAGATAAATCAATAAGATTTGGTACATCAACACTACACCTAAAAATCTACTTTTTGAAGGAACTATCAGTTTTCTGTACTATCATGGGGACGTCCCGCAAGGAGTCAGAACGAAATCTTAAATAGGAGCATAGGTCAATATGCACATCACTTTAAAGGGCTTATCTAGCAGAGTTGAATGCCGCAAACCGCACTAAAAAAAGTTGATCCAGTACAAAATGGCGGCTGTTCAAAGGTTTTATTAAAAAAAAGATAAGATCTTTCTAATTGTTACTGCTAGCAGGTTTTCCCCGTTATCAATAGATTAGGACCAAATTTGTAACCCTTGAGGATAACTAACGTCATAATTCACTTCTGTATTGACAGGCATAATGTAGTATTTAGCTGCAGTATTCATTTAGTTGCAGTTTTGCTTTAATGGGGTTGTGACTACTAATAACATGTAACTAAGTAAAACCTTTGAACAGCTGCCAATTTTTACTGGATCAACCTTTTTTAGTGTGGTTTGCGGCATTCAACTCTGCTAGATAAGCCCTTTAAAGTGACGTGCATATTGATCTATGCTCCTATTTAAGATTTCCTTCTGACTCCTTGCGGGACGTCCCCAAGATATGACAGAAAACTGATAGTTCCTTCAAAAAGTAGATTTTTAGGTGTAGTGTTGATGTACCAAATCTTATTGATTTATCTCTTATCATTCAAAAAATATTAAACCCGTGCGGGACTTTATGTACACCTTGTATGTTAACCCTTTCAGTGCTATGGCCCGATATATCGTCTTTTGAATCTGTTATCAATAAACACTGTTACTGCTTCATAAGCGATTGTACCGTTAGGCGCTCAGTCTGCAGTCTGAGTCTGACATGTGGTGAAACCTGGTAGACACGAATTGAACTACCTTGTCCAGCGCCTAGTCTCTATAATACCAACTGATCCACTGCAGCTGCTAGCCTGACCAGTGGCTGTGCGGTCTAAGGCGTTACCTTCCCGGCCGGGGATAACACTTGGATCGAGGGTTCGAATCCCGTCACAGTCGGTGGTTTTTATGTGCAACTCATGGAGAGTTCACCTGTCTGTGGCAGAGTAGAAGGGGAGGGCGGACCTTAAGCAAACGGTGGACGGCTCGGGTCCAAGCTGACGGGATGGGTGGATTCTTTGTGAGTTGCACATCTGATCAGGTGTTTTGCTACTTTTTACCTATCCTTTACTGTGTGTGTCCAGCGGAAGCACGTTTTTATTAATTTTAACTGTTCAGGCGTTCAATATATTAAAAAAATCAACAAAACATCACGGATTCAACTACTCTTTTCAGAAGCTTAGCACTCAAAGGGTTAAGTAAAATTGTTAGCTGTTTTGAATGTTAAATTTAAAATCTTTCAGGGCTAAGTTATTTTAGAGTATAGTGTACATTGTTGTTAACCGCCTGAGAAAATGTTAGTAAATAAAGCAATTAAGTCATTGCTCAAAATTTTGCCCATTTTATAAATTCCCGATTAAAGTACTCATAATTAAATCACAAAATAAAATATCTTATTATGGTGGGATAGCCTCCGGATCATTAAATTAAGCAAAAATTAGGTTTTTTAACATTATGACGAAATCAGGTGCGAGGGATATGTAGATATGTAACAGTTTTAACCTGCTGTTCTCAACCTGAAGATGCGCCAATGAGCAGGAAACAGCTATAGTTTCACTACACAACAGGATCATTTGACAGTAGCTCAGGTAACATAAACCTATATTTTGCAAAATATCTTACAACTTTTTTTGCAATGATACAGGGGGACATGTTGAAAGGAGTCATAAATTATTTTTGTTTTGGTAGAACTATATATATATTTGTTTACATTTAAAATGTATTAATAATACTCCATCAGCAGAAATCGTTGGGCCAATCTTGGAAAACGGTAGGCCAACGGTGGGCATGTCGCGAGGCGCGAGGTTGGCCCATTGATGGATTAACCAACCAATATCCAACAATGCCAACCTATACCCAACAAAATGCCAACAGTTCATATTTTTTTTATTCTTATTTTAATTTAAAAAAGCATGATTCATCCAATTGAATTGTTTAGTAAACCAATAATAGAAATTAAAAAAAGTAATTTAGTTGCAAAAATATCGAGTCCCGGCCGGGTTTCGAACCTATGACCTTTGAGTTCTGTATACTCGCCTTAACCCCAACGGCCATTCTGACTCATGACGATTGCAGGATGGACTGAGATATAAAAATTACCAATAGTCTGTACTTACACAACTTGACTTGTCCCATATACTTTTGTTTTATTCTTCTAAGATTGCATAATACTTTGGTTTTATACTTTTAAGTGAATGTACTCGTGCAAATCACTATTATAAAAGTAGGAACAAATTAATTTGATTTATGTATCTATGAAATATGAAAAACTACGAGTAAATTAATATTGGTATATTTAATATAATTGTAATTTTAAAAAATATAGTAATATATGTATATATATATATATATATATATATATATATATATATATATATAAAGTTTAATCTATAATTAATAATAATATAATATGGTTGGATTTGCCTGTGTGGGATTACCCAACGATAAGTTTGTTGGCCCAACGTCTGCTATGGTTGGATTTGCCTACGTGGGCTACCCAACGATAAGTTCGTTGGCCCATTGCCTGCTATGGTTGGATTTGCCAATGTGGGATTACCCAACTATTGGTTCGTTGGCCCAACCGCGTTAATGCAAACCAACCATTTCCCTACCATATCCTACAATGCCGACAATAATCCAACGTTGGCCCAACGATGTGTGCTGCTGGGGTATTTATTTTAGATTTAAAAAACTCATTTTAGCGAATTTCCCCTATAGGGAAGAAGCTATTACCGTAGGTGGCATGGTAAGACTTAAGCCCGAGACCATGATAACTTTTTGTTTTGAGGTCCCCAGATGCCAAAAACACCATTCGTTCAAATTTATATATAAGTAGGGCCTATATATATTTATGTGTCCGTTACCGCGATAACTTTTGAAAGAGGTGTCCGATTTTGATGAAATTTAGCACAAATGTGGAGAGTAACATTTATAACTTTTACGTTCGAAAACCAGATCGATCGGTCTATGGGAAGGGGGTTTTACGCGGATTTAAAATTGTTCAAAAATCAGTTTTTCGAACTTTTTACCTTAAAACTTTAAAAACACTAGATTTTGGTTACAACTATTTTATATAGCTTAAAAAAAATTTAGTATTTTGAATCATTAAGCTAGGTTTAGTGGTTGTGGATAAAAGTCAAAAATTTGTCCATAAAATTGTCTATGTTAATCTTAGGGGGATAGTTTTTAGATTTTCCTTAGATAATCATTTTTTTACTTTTTTAGTAATTTTAATTCTGTAAAAATGCGTGAAGAAAATAATAATAATGAGTGACAACAAAAAAAGTTGTGGTGCAGCATTCCGCAAACTGACAAATAAAAAGCGTGAGAGAGAGACTACCTTTTTAAAATCTGTGAAAAAAGTTGACTTTTCTAAAAAAGGACAAGTAAATGAAAATAGTCAACACGAAAATGAAAGCCAAAATGAACTCTGTGTTAACCCAAGTAGGACTACTAATACAGACAATGAAAGTGGTAAAGTTCAAGCTATCGTTAATGATATCAAGAGTGCCAAATACTTCTCTGTAATAGTTGACTCAACCCCAGATATCTCGCACACCGAACAATTGTCTTTTGTAATATGGTATGTTGGAAAAGATGGTTTACCTATTGAACGATTCATTCAGTTTATTCCCAATTCTGGACACAAAGCAGAGAATTTGGCTGACACTGTGTTAAATACTTAGAATCACATTCCATTGACATCAATGACTGTTGAGGTCAATCCTATGATAATGCAAATAACATCTGGAATTTACTCCGGCTTACAAACTCGAATTAAAGAAATCAATCCCAAAGCGCTTTTTGTCCCTTCTGCTGCACTTTCACTCAACTTAGTGGGTGCATGTGCTGCAAGCTGTTGCCAGGATGCATGCACATTTTTTCAATTTAGTACAAAATGTGTATAATTTCTTCACAGCTTCTACAAAACGTTGGGAGAAGTTAATGCAGTGCCAGGTACATACAAGTAAAACTGCAAAGGGTTTAACTGATACGAGGTGGTATGCACGTAAAGATGCTTGCAGAAGCTTGTGTGAAAGCTGGGAATCTGTTATCGAAGCCCTACACTTTCACCAAAATGACCCGTGTGAAAAACCTCTAGTAAGAAATGAAGCATGTGGTATTTTGAATGGCATATGTACAGATTGGAAACTGCATTGATGTTTGAGATTTGGACAGATAATTTAAAAAGGTTTGGGAAAGTAAGCGAGACTCTCCAAAGTGTTACGACCATTGAAAGAGCAAACCGACTCTATGATTCTCTTGTAGAATATATGGACTCCTTTCATATATTTTACGTATACGAAAAAAGGCAATGGCTCGATGTGAATGGTGTGAGAGTGATTATGACACTTCTTCAAAACGCTTTCAGAAGAGAAAATGTCGTCCAGATGAAGAGAGTGGAGACGAAGTCGTCTTTACAAGGCGAGACGAAGTCATCCTTATAGGGCGAGACAAGTTTAAAGTGGAAACCTTTTTTACTGTTATCACTGACAGACTTAAAATTGAATTACTAAAAAAAAATAAGCGCATTCTATCGTAGCTGACAGATTTTGTCTTTTCTGATCTTTCAAACATACAACCATCAGTAATTTTAGAACATGCAAAAAAACTGCAAAACCATTACAATACTGAC
Source organism: Allygus modestus (assembly GCA_963675035.1). Lineage (NCBI taxonomy): Eukaryota > Metazoa > Arthropoda > Insecta > Hemiptera > Cicadellidae > Allygus > Allygus modestus. The sequence continues at coordinate 79,655,798 of OY776116.1, forward strand.
CTAAAGTCATAATTTTTTTTAAGTACATGCATTTTTCAAAATTGATCAAATGCAATAACGTCAAATGCACATCTCTTTTTATGAGCACGTTCCTCAGAGAAGAGAACTTGCAGGGTACATTTCCTAAAATATAGAGAATGTATTTGTGTTCTGCGGTTAGCAACTGTTCTACAGAAAGATCATTTTCGTCATTAAAGAGGATTAAGTCATATCTACGTTCTAACCTAAAGGAAGAAAAATTGAAATCTCTTGCAATTCTGAACATTGAAGCCGAGATCCTCAATTGTGAAGATTTTGGATTTGAACAATTAATAGAAGCGTTTCCGGTTATTAAAGCAAGGGATAAACGTTTAATGTAAGAACATACTTTCATAATTCCTTAACAGTTTTGTTTTCGTAGTAAACCTGTTCAACAATACTTTATATTCCACATACAACGAACATTAATGATAATTAATTGTTCACTATTTTTACCATTATATTGCATTTCCGTTATATTAAAAAGGAAAATACGAGTTTAAGGAAAGTTCTCCTGTTTGTGTTAAAAGTATTACTTCTTAAGATCTTAAGAGTAATAAATCAAACTTAACAAACATTGTGAGCTGTCTTATTTTGAATCTTCTCACCAACAAATGAGAAAATTAAGGTATGAATATTTTCATAATATATTACTTTAAATATAGTTCATTATTATTAATGTAATTATTATATGATACATGATATTATTACATTAACAAAATATCTAGCAGATATATAAATAAGTGCATAGAAATTTGAAGAAAAACTAAAAGAAAAACAATTTTAGCTGAATAAATTTTAATCGAATTTCATCAAGAATGGCATTGCGTCCGGTGATTAATTTAGGCTATTCATATTCATTCTTGCCTCAACCATAAAATATATGTTTTTCTCAAAACATTTAAGTACAAATTAAAAATAATGTACTCATATTGTACTATGACTTTATTGGAAAAATGCATTAATAAGCGTGCCAACAACGGGAAATTTAATATCGCCTATATGTTGAAACCTTTCCTTTTTTCACGAAACACAAAGGGGCGGCCGACCGAACAGGCCTAGGGGCGGCGCCATAGGTAAGTCCACCACTGCTTGAGGGCTCAGGAGGGGGAGGGATAATCGGGACAGAAGAAACCCCACCCAACGGACGACTTTCAGAAGATCAAGACAATGGGTTATAAAAGTGCACCTTTATCCTTCTGGTCCCATGGTGTCAACCAACTTGAGGGCTCTGGAGGGGGAAGGGATAATCGAGACAGAAGAAACCCCACCCAAGGACAATATTCTGAAGAGCAAGACAATGGGTTATAAAAGTGCCCCTTTATCCTTCTGGCCCTGTGGTGGCAGCTCAGGAGGGGGAGGGATAATCGGGACAGACGAAACCCCACCCAAGGGACAATATTCTGAAGAGCAAGACAATAGGTTATAAAAGTGCCCCTTTATTCTTCTGACCTTGTGGTGACAACCACCTTGAGCTTGAGGGCTCAGGAGGGGGGAGGGATAATGGGACAGAAGAAACCCCACCCAAGGGACAATATTCTGAAGAGCAAGTCAATGGGTTATAAAGTGCCCCTTTATTTCACCCCTTTATTCTTCTGGTCCCATTGTGTCAGGGATAATCGTGACAGATGAAACCCCACCCAGTTGACAACATTTAGAAGATCAAGGAAGCAAGTGCTCACCCTGCATCTTTAGGAAGCTAATTGTAAGTACTGTAAAAGTAAGTTTGACGAAAGTCCGGTTGGAAACAATTTACTGATCGGGATTACCTTGAACAATTTATAATATAATTAGCAGAGACCCTGTTTTTCCTACAAGGATCCCGCATACAAACAATACAATTCAGTGCAAACATAAAACGTAATTAACACTGTGATAGAATGTATTTAGAAATAATTCTTATATAGCGGTTTAAGTTCAACTAATTACGATAAAAACATGTAACAAACTCAGTAATTTTGTTCCATCAAAATCAGCCTTGAAATTAAAACTTTCTTAAGTAATTGGGAAGTAACGTTTGTTTAGTAAAGTAATGAACAGAATAAAATAAAACTACGTCTCACAACCGTCTTGTATGCAAGTACAGTATAAGTGTAAAAATATTGAGACGAAGTTTAATTTTATCCTGTTAATTGTAACAACACGTATTATGATACTCAAGAAACTATTTCAAGAAATGAAAACATGACGATGCTACTTTGTAAACGAAAGGCCCTATCAGTGAGCTAAATGCAATACAAATAAGTTTGGGTTGTAGGATAGAAAAGACAATAAAGTAACAGAGCGCTCTCTTTATTTGACTCTCCTTGTTTACAGAAAATGTTCTCTTTGAACAATCCATTTTACACCTTTGGGCTATTTTTTATAACACTAAATATGAAATTACATACAGTACCTTCAAAAATCAAATAGTTGCATGAGTTTCATATAAACCAAATATAAGAAGTTATCGTGATCATTAACAAAAATCGCTGATGTGTATCAAACGGCTCACAACAGTAAATTATTGTTCTCTCATGTAGCCAGACTTAACATTTTCTTTCAGTTACATTGTATGTATCAAGGCAGGAAAATATAAAATTAAATTTATATCAATGAACATTCTTAGTTATCTACAATAAGCGGTTTTGATTATAACTGACATATAAAGGTAAGAACTGTGAAGCAGTATCCATGAGTTTTGAATTACTTCTAACAATAAAGTACACCGTTTCCTAATTTACATTTTGTTATTGTTGATAATTACCAACATTAGGTTTCTATGATATGTTAGGGACAAATTTAAGTTACCGTACTTTATTGTGTTTTCAAACTAAAATTAGAATAAACAGAGTTGTTACATTAGGTAACAAAAATGTAAGTCTATCAACAGAATCATTTGATAACCTAAATGTATGAAAAATAAATTCAAATATTGAATGTAGAAACAAGTTGTTGTTACATGACCCTAAATGCTTTGCCAAGGTCGCTACCAAGCACCTCATTGTATGTGCAGGTTCAGCCTAGGTGCATTTAAGTTAGGTGTGCTACTGCACATCGTGGCGTGACGTCATCTGGTGACGGGAAGCGCGTCACTAAGGTATTCTGACTATCCTATGTGAAGGAGTGGGGGACATAGGCTAGAGAATACTTTGGTGGCACGCTTTTTTAAGAACTAGTTTGCAACAATGGGAAACTTCAGCACTGGTGGCTGTAGCCTGTCCAAAAACTCAGGTCGGGATCAGAACGTCTGCCCTCCCGATAATCCCCATCACAACATTAACGTTGAGAGTGATGTTATAGGGTTTTTTGCAATTAAGTCAGCGTAATTTGGGGTTGTCATAGTTGCAGGGAAACTGTAAAATTTTAGTCGCGGCCACGGTGGTAGGGATGGAGGGAGGGTTGATGTTCTGATCCCGACTTGGGTTTTTGGATAGGCTCTAGCCAAGAGTAACTTCACCTGTCACTGCAAACCAGCTGATCAAATAAACCCCGTGATGTCACCTGGTGGCTGCGCAGAACATACTCAAATTCGTACTTCTTATCAGCACTCCTTACTTCAATACACCTATAATAGCGGACAAATAAATTGCCAGTTTAGGGCGTGGTTTGTCGGGCTATCAACCAAGATCAGCCAATAGTAAACGTGCCGCATTGCCAAAACTCCACACCAGCTGATGGGAATAACATTCAAGAGATATTTTTCTATAGCAAAATAGCAACAGTGGCAGCGTACAGCCATGCTATTGGCAACAGCCCAACTGGCAATTTATTTGTCTGCTATTATTGGGTTAGGCCACTCTCACAGTCTGTCATATAAATTTGAAAATAGTTTGCTACATCAACAATTGGATTACTTAAATTAAGGTACATCAACCATTTTATACAGTACAATATGTTAACTTGAATTCTCTAAACAAGTTTGAAGCTAAAATGTTTCCAAATGTTTTGGCCAGTCATAATATTTATTAAACTCGCCTCAGTTCTGTGTTCTCCCGTGCCAAATAAATCTTTTGACCACACCTACTGAAAGTTGAACTGAGTTTCTTGAAGAAACATCATTTCCCACCAGTGATCAAAATTTACTACAGATTAATTTTTCATTTATCTTAATTACCTAACACAAAAAAATATATAAATCTGCTGCTAATTGTGCACCCCTGGTTTAATACTAGCTGACAGGGTAAAAGCAGATTTAGTTTGAAGTAAGTTGTGGTCCCCACTTTACATTTTCAGTAGAGATGTGCGAGTACAGGTTTTTTAAGTCGAGTCGAGATAATCAAAACAGTGTATAGGGTTCCATTTATAAATGTTGTTATTAAAATATACTTTTCTAGTCACTATGACCTTAAAATAAAAATAGTAAGTAAAATAAATGAATTCCTGCTTCATTGCAAAAAGGTAAGTACATAATATCTGAAAATAAATCATATTAAAGTAATTGCATAACATTTTGCCATGAAGATTAAATTATTTTAATCTGTTGGTATTAAGGTTGTTATAGCCTATATGGTATTATTAAACAGTTTCATTCAAAAATAATTTCAGTTTTTATTTCCTCCTTTTTATTTATCCTATGTTTTGAATATTATGTTTATTATGTTTTAATATTATGTTATGTTTATTATGTTTAGCTACATCTTTCTACGAATGGAGAAAATAAAATTACATTTAGGCCTATAGGTTAAAATTAACTTTATTTTAATATTGAAAAGGCCTATTACATGGTAAAACGCCATGGCCTACTTACTTACCACACAAAATGTATTTACTAATTAGCATTAATTTTAACACTAATAGTCCTAATAAGAACAATCAGTTAGTAACAACATGAAGATATGATTGAAAATGCCTGGCAAAGTAATTGATGAAATTGAAGCCATGTCTTGAATACAGTTTTAAAATATTACAAATTATTCAAAAAATCATTAATGAAACTTAAACATGGCCAACTCACCTTAAACTTAAACTTAAAACAAATCACTTGTCTTTAAAAACAGCTCAATACCAAAGGACAGTTTAGCCTAAAATTAATGGATTGCCTCAATTTAAATTATTCTGGAATAAAAAACAAACACAAACTTCTTATGCTTACATATTAGATTTCATTACAAATATGTTTTTGATATTTTACTTTAAAAAAATGACAAGGTTAGGTTAACCTAAAAGTGGACTATACAGACAGTGTTCATACAACTCAATCTGAAGGTCCTGGTAAATCCTCCATTTTGGTGTAAATAGTAATACAAACTTATTTATTAATAAAACACTAAAATCGACATCACAACTCTTGAACACCTCAAATGTGCTCACACTCAATTTGAATTTACAGGCGATGCGCGGCCGCGGACGACCCTTGGTAGCGCGGCTAAACGGTGGGAGTAAACTCGCTCGAAACATTCGAGTTTCAGTAAAACCTCGAGTTTTAGTGCCGAACTCGGCTTGAACTCGAAATTTGGAGTACTCGCACATCTCTAATTTTCAGTTTGGGTTCAGTGACAATTTTCAGTCCTGAAATAGTGTCCTACCACAAGTTGAGGTAAGCTTTATTGTTTTTCAATACAAATTATAATGTATAATGTAAATTTTCAGTGTAACCATTTAATTTAAGGTCAAAAGGTATTTGTGACAAGTGAGTATTGGTGAACAATTGTGTTTGCATCTTGTTAAGGGAGTTCTACATTGAAGGGTTACTTTTACATTAAACAAAAAGAGCAATGTGTTCATAGGTTAAAATTTACTGAAATGTAAAAAGATAAAACAAAATAAACACTTTACAAATAGATTTTTTATTCCAGGACGTTTGTTACTAATTAATGGTAAATAATGATTGAATACAACTAAATTAATAAACAACCTGGGAAAATAAAAATAGGACATAAAATATACTTTGCTTGAGTGTATATGTAACAGTTTAGAATAAATAAGATCTTTACATTTCAATAAAATATCAGTATAACCTAATTTTTTACAAATATTAAAATAATTGTTTACTGACTTAGGCTAAATACACTGAAAACATCAGGATTACAATTTACATAATATACAGTTAACTAAGCCCACACCTATCTCCCACTCTATCCTTTTGATACATTACACTTTAGTATCACTAAATCTAGAGCCCTCGATGTTTTCTTTTTAGTAAGAACTAATTTTCCACTAGATCCTACACTATTTACCGAATCGCTGTTGACAAAATGCAAAACTTTTTAAACATTCCACAAAGTCTTCGAGTTGTAGATTGTGATGTGTTGGCATGTGACTGAAACAAATATTTCAAACAATTAGAGATTTAGGAATTACGGTCTCCCGCCACACAACACTCAACATGAGAGCTCCAAGGCCGGGTTGGGGTCTTCCTGTTCCATGATTTTAAAATAGTAAAAACACCCCTGAATTTTAATATTTTATGTTTTTATATCATAACAGGATAAATATCCTAAAGGAGAAATATCTTGATTATAAGCAAACAATGTATCATTCAATGGTTTTACATTGTGTAACCTTGTAGATGGTGCCACTGAAAAGAGGACATTCCAATCTATAATAATAAGTGTATATCACAGGGGTTGCTCATTGTCATGTAAAGGGATGAAAAAGAAGTAATTCCATAATATTGTAACTGTGAGGTTTTAAAGTTCAGATTTGTGAGGAAATTTGATTTCTATAACAGGTTCCCTAAGAAATTTCATTTCAATTTCTCTGATTTTGTCTGGCCTTGGCATGTAAAACATGATATGACTCTTCTTTGAAACACAAATTATACAATAGAGCGAATGAAAAAACACAAATTTGTAAAATTTAATGAGGTCTCCACTATCTCTACAGCTATTCATAATTGGCTAGAGAATGGGAGGTGAGGTAAAAGCAGTCTAGAAGTAAAAGGAAAGGTTGTGTTGAAAAGAAAACCAGTAAAACTGTAGCAATTCAACTAAAGGAAAAGGCTATTAACCCTTCCCGGACTAAATTAAATGTCGGGCTGGGGCGTAATTTTTTCAAGCCAAAGTTCAGTATATAAAGTTGTTATGTATGTTATTAATTCGATCAAAATAATTCATATGTTATAAAAAAAAGTGTTTCAAATGCTGAAATAATTCTTTTACATATATTACAAGGAAAATAAAATTAGAGAAGACGGATATATCCGTCTTTGGCCTGCAGAAAAACTTAGGTGGGTGTATATATCCGTCTGCCGCCCGGAACGACAATCAAGAAATATGAACACTGCCGATAATCTTGAGTATTTTTGCGGGCGGAGGACGGATATTTCCGTCAATCTAAGTCGTTTCGTTGTTTTATTTGCTTCCTGCAAAAACCTAACTGCAAAAACTAAATTATCCGTTCATAAGGCAATATGATCTTTATTATCGTAATGTAAACGACTCATAATATTTTGTATTCATGGACGGATATATCCGTCTTTATCCCGAAAAAGAAAATTTACAAGACGGATATATCCGTTTTAAGCCCGGAACAGAAATGAAGTATGACGGATATATCCGTCCATAGCCCGGGAAGGGTTTTAAAATAAGTGCACCTAAGAAAGCTTAGGGTCTACTTTGTGAATTTATTCATTTCTTTATTTATTGGTAAACATCGTAATTGCCATAGTTAAATTATGGTTAAGACTACAATAAATTAACAGAGTATGTAATGCTAATAATAATTGGTAGAATTTTGATTAATTGAATCCTTGAATCTTACAAAATAATTTTATTAATCCAATCTTGAAACCACAACATTTTGATTTTAAATTTGTTATATTTTCATTGCTGGTTTCCTTTAAAAAGTCTTTAATTTTGTATGGACATTTCTCGTTAAGGTATTGCTTTATTTATTTTTGAATAGACTGATATTATTTAAAGATTTGATTTCTGAAGGTATTTTATTATAAATTTTGATTGATATGTAGTCTGGGCATCTTTGTCAGAATGTTGAATTTGGATGTGGCAAGTCTATATGGTTGAGATTTCTTGTTAGCCTATAATTATGAATTTGTCTTCTGAATGAAAATTTATCAAGGTTCAAATGTACAAAACTTGTTTCTTGTAATATACAAATTGACCATAATGTTAGAATATTTAATTGTTTAAATAGTTGTTTGCACTATGTTCTTCCTGAGACTTGACAAAGAGTTCTTATAGCTTTTTCTGCATTTTATAAACAATTTGGGCTTGAACCCCATATAATTAGTCTATATGATATAATTGAAAGGATATAAGAATAATATATAATAGCCTACCTATTTTATTTGTCTAAAGTACAGCATTTAGAAATACATTTGATTAAAAAGATTCCAGAACAGATTTTTTTGCAAAATTGTATCAATGTGAGACGACCATGAAAGATTTGGTTGTAATGTTAAACTTAGAAATTTTTACTCAGTTGCCAGTGGTATTGCAGAGTGGCCAAGTAGAACATATTGAATTGGTTCATTATTAAATTGTTTTAACTACACTAGAACCCATCTAATCCAAACTAAATGGAAGCGGGCCCTTTTTGGACTGCCAAATGTCCGGAAATCAAAAGTTTAACCGTGAAAACCCATTTCAATAATTTAAACATGTGTAGGAGGTGTAAACCTCAATAAAGAATCTTGGAAAATAATAGATGAGGACATTTTCCCACAAAAGCTGATCAACTTTTTGTCTCAGGGTATAACTTGCTTTGTAAGGAGCAACATGGATTTGTCAAGGGCAAAAATACATCAGACGCAATGGTTGATTACGCAACAAATGTTCCACTAGGGTTGGATGAAAAATGTAAAACTTTAAGTATATTTTTAGACCTAAAAAAATCATATGACAAAAAGAAATTTATTGGTCCTTCAGCACACTAAAAAATTGGAATAGACTTCGTCAAAGAATCAAAGATACAATTACCAATCTTGGATATGTAGGCCTACATCTAATCTTATTTTAAGTCCAGCTAGGCCTAGTTTTCTTCAAATTCACAAATTATTTATGAATTCATCTTTATGATAGAATGGGTGCCTGAAGCCAATCATTCAATCTTTTTTTAAATTTATTCTGTGGCAAAGTTTGAAAACTGGCCAGCAGCTTATTAAAACGTGTTACACCTAATGTTACATGATCTAGTTCATTGGTTCAGTAAACCTTTGCCTTGATTGGTCTAACTTATAATTAAATCTGGTTGCATGTCCACGTATTGCCCTCTAACTAGATACATTTGCAAATTAACCTTAACAAACATCACTATTTCTGAAATATTATACAGATCTATAATAGAAAAGAATACCTGTATCAAGTAATAGTGGCTTACAATGGGCTAGTCTTACTGAGTCTATCAAAATTCTTAAGGTCTTTTTACGGTACTAAAATTGTATTAATACCTACTCCGTTTCCCCACACACGCAGGCCATAGCTTACAATACTTTAGAACATTTATTATTTATATTGTACTAACAGCTTAACTGTACTGGTTGTGAGGCTTCTCAAGCTCATTGCCTAAAATAACAGTACACGTCATGGGGAATATCTTGAGCCGTGAGTGACTGAGGTAACCAGCTGGCCTACTGAACATGGAATACTGAAGAAAAGTTATTTTGTTTACATAATAACAATATTACGATTAGTTGACTGAACAGATAATGGAAACAACAGATGACAGATTTAGACCGATATCTAAATCTCGCTCTACTCCAACTGTTTGAACTGAAAACAGTTCCCACAGATTTAGACCGATGTCTAAATCTCGCTCTACTCCGACTGTTTGAACTGAAAACAGTTCCCACAGCTTAAGATATTCTGCGTCAAGTGTAACTACTATGTACATGCAGATTGATAAGTGATATAGCTTTACTGCTAAAAAATAATTTGACATCACACTTAGATATTAATTTGTTTTTTAAATGACCTAATCTTTAACAGAACTTTAACAGTGGTAAGTCTTAGTGGAATTTACATGTAAACCCAGAAAAGACTTAATTTTTTTCTAGTCGAAGACAGAATATGTATGATCCTTTGATCATCATGAATGATCTCGAGCTTCCGTTCTCTTTTTAATGCAAACATAAGAAATAAAGTATGGGTTGACATTTGATTAAAATTGATCGTGGACTCAGCACATTTAATGCATTATGCTCTAAATTATTATCTCAATTATTTTTATAAAGTAAATTTTCTAAATTCCAAATTATATTTCTGACGAAACTGATTTATTTCTTCCTGATAAGAAACGAGAATAACATATCTATGGTATTGTGCTCTGGGGTTTTGCATCAACTTATTTATATCACACGTCTTTAAATTACAAAAAAGAGCGATTTGAATAATAAAAAGTATACAGTAGAAATCACAGTTAAATGGACAGTCTTGCACATGTAGCCCCCTCTGTCCTAATCCTGTTTTTTTTTATATTCCAACGCCAATTGCATTTTCGCTGATAAAGCAGACAAACACTTTTAGGGAAAGTGGTCCAAACCCCTCAAATTGTTATGGACACCCCGGGATTTGATCCCGTGACCCCTTGAACCGAAGTCCAAAACGCTACCCATTAGGCTAGCAAGATGCCCAAATAAAAAAAAACCCTTCGTAGCGCACTTGATGCGCGGCCAACAGGTAGGCAAGGAACCCATTCAGTAGTTTATAACACCTTTCCTTGACTTTTTGTGATTTTGTTAAATTTTCCCTAATTTTTTGCCTGATAAAAGCTTCCCTGACTTTTCCTAACCCTAAACAAATTTCCCTAACTTTCCAGGTCCGTGGGAACCCATGCAAATTAATTACGCCCTTCTGCGTATGTCTTTGTTATCCGCCTTAAGCACAAACAGTGCAAGAACCAGTGTGATTTCTTATGACTTTTCTTGTTTGTGTATATTATTTTTCTCAGTTATTGTTTTTCATTACAAAAGAAGTATTTTCGTGCAGCAATTGGATACTAATTCTGTAAGGTACAATTTTGAAAATACTGGATAAAACTGTGTGAAAATTGCAACCCTTGCTGATATTTTGTTTCAAAGGGGGTAAATCCTTTTCACAACGGGCTACTGTAATCAGTTTTGGTTAATCATGATTTTCTATACTTTCATTGCTATCATCTGTGGATAGAATGAAGAATTTTAGGCCTATTGAATTTTTACTCTTACTGACAAAACAAAACAAAGTTTTTATTAGTCTTGTGCAAAAATCACAATGACTTTGTTTAGTGTACTGCAACCCGTAACTGCAGATGGAATCAACTCCGAAACGGCCGTAGTACGAAACCACAATTTTTGATTCGTTCTGTCGGTAAGTAATATAGCTATACATAAACATACTCTTAAAGTACTCCTTTTTTAGTTTAACAAAAATATAAAGTGAAACAAAAATGTAATACTGTCAACTTACGAAAATTCAGTAACTCTAATCTGCCAAGGCATAAAACCAAACGTGCTCAGTGTTGGACCAAACACCAACCCAAGGCAGGGGTCAGGCAGAAGCAGTTCTTCTCTAAACTTTTGGTCCACGGTGTCTATTGTAATATCATCTGGCTTTACTCCTTGTCTACAAAGAGTGTGTATCACGTTTTCAACCATGTCATGAACAGACTTAGACGAGAACATGTTGACTTCCACGACCGGAGACCAAACATAACCTGAAACAGAGTTGAAGAATTTACTTTACTTTGGTCATGACCCTCTCTAGAAAAGGATTTTTAACAGAACAGGCTAAAAAATGTTGTGTTGCAAAATATGTATTTATTTATTTATTTTTACAATGGACACATCACCAAATACACTGGAGTAATACACTCACTTGGTAGATGACTCGTCAATCTTTAAACTATCTTAAAATCAAAACTAAATTGCAAGCATTAAAATTAAGATACACAACATAAAATATAAAAACTATTATCTCCAGTCACACTTTTTCTTAATAAAACCTAGTTTCAATAATTCTCAAAACTGTAAAAACATTTTGTAATTAAAAAAGATTGAATTTGCTCTGCAAACAATGTGTCAGTTTTAGAGTCTTTTATATAAATAGGAAGTTTGTTATGCAATTTCTTCCCCTTATAGTGTAAATTATTTGCCAAAAGACTTGTATTATGGATTGGATAATGTAGTATATCATTATTTTGAATGTTATATATGCAGTTAAATCTATTAACGTATTAACAAATTTATTAAAATGTTTTCTTACAAAAACTAATGATCTATAGTTACACATATACTAATGGAACTATCTATGTTATATATATACACATGGAACAGGTAAGATATTATACTTTATAAATAAATGTCTACAAGATGTTTTTGGCTTTACACTGGCGACAACTCTAATTATTTTCTTTTGTGTACAAAATATTTTGTTTATGTCTTTGGAGTTGCCCCAGAATTCAATGCCATATATGAGATTAGAATAGAAGTAGGCATAGTAAATCCTACTATGATTAGGGTGATGAAGTCTATTAAATCCTACTATGATTGGGGTGATGGTCTACTATTTTTGAAAGAAAGAGTCAGAATTACATAAAAGGCCTTATTCAGTTTTTTAATCAACTGTTCAATGTGCATCTTCCAAGTAAACGAGGAGTCTAATTTTACTCCGAGAAAATTACATAAAGATGATTGTGGAATCACCCCACTCAACTGCTGAACGTTGGATTTTGCACTATTTTTGTAATTGGTGTGAAAGTTCAAAATTTGAGTTTTACTTTGATTAAGGTGTAGATTTGTTAGCTAAAAATCTTCAAAATTTCAAAATTTTTCAAAATTCTGATATATATTAACTTAACATATTTGCTTCTAAGGAATTGAAATCATTGTTGTGGATAATGGCCATTGTATCATCAGCATACATGAGAAGTCTAGAGTTAAAATTTGTCTTAAGCAAGTCATTAATGTAAATTATAAATACCCCCGTCGCAGCAAACCTGCATACTCAGCGAATTCCCAATGAATATATAACATAACACATTAACACTTAACAGGATTCATAAGAAATATATTCACAAACAAGCGATATTTAAAATATTAATTATTCTCCATAAGAATAACATTGGGGATGAGTACGCAGGTTTGCTGCAACAAGGAACACAAAATAATGGGTTTCTATGCAAATATTATTAGAACTCATCTAATTAAATTCACACACCAAGTTTCATTCATATACATTTATAAGTAAGCGATATATAACATTTTAATTATCCTCCATAAGAATAACATGGGGACCGATTACCTAGGTTTGCTGCTACGGGAACCATACGTGAAAAGTTTGTATTTTGTGCAAACAACGATAAACCCCAACCAGATGAAGCCATATACCAAATTTTGTCAGTTTATGTTCATAAATAAGCGAGATATACAATTTTTCTTTTTCTCCATAAGAATAACATTAGACAATGTACTGTGTTTAGCACTTTCAATATCTCGGTAACCAATTGACGTAGAGCAATGCTCAAAATACCAAATTGTTTGTTTTTTTAAGCTGAATTCAATGGTATAAATTAAAATTTGATTTAAATTAAAATTACATGTGAAAACCACAAAAAACACATTTTTGGGGTACAAAACCCCCCAAAAACCCCCCTTCGGATGGTGCGATTCATCTGGTTTTCGAACTCGTTCAAATAAATGGCACTTTACACATTTGTACCAAATTTAATTAAGATCGGACCTTTTTTACGAGAGTTATCGTGCTTACGGACACATATATATATATAAATATATATATATATATATATAAATATATATATATACAGTGGAACGTGGCTAATTCGAACTTCTATAATTCGAAATCTTCTTTAATTCGAATTTTTCTCTTGGTCCCTAGCATTTGGTATAAAATCAATGCTAAAAAGTCGTGGTTAATTCGAATTATATTTTGGATAATTCGAAGTTTTTTCCCCTAAAAAGTCGTTCGGAAGTCACTATGTCGGGTCAGGTCTTTCCGAAAAACGACGTCGTCTCATTGGCATGCGCCCCCTCGCCGGCCCTTTCGCGCGCAGGCTTTATTGCGCCGAGGTCAGCGTACCCACCCCTTCCACCCCGCCACCCTACCCTATTGTTTTGCCTACGTGACTAACCCGTCTGCCGCGCTCCTCTCAAGGTCAATGCCCAACCCCTCCCACCCACCCTCCTATTGTTTTGCAACGCTCTCGCATCTCATAACAGTGTCAACCCTTACACCTGTCTGGTAGTGCGTGCTCTATACTGCAGTAGTCCGAGTGGTTTGTTTAGCATTGTGGTCTTAGTTTTGTTTTGTCTGTGGTAAGTGTGTGAACAGAGTTAAGATGTCGTCATCAAAGCCTCGGGTTTCATACAAAACATTGACTTAGGCGGAGAAAGTAGCGGCAATTAAAGAAGTGGAAAAGGGACTGAAGAAAAAATCGGAGATTGCGAAGGCTTTCGGGATTCCTCCAAACACCTTGTCTACATATCTAAAAAATAAAGACAAAATTCTCGGGTGCGAAAGTGAGAGTGGCAAAGGCCGAAAAAGATTGAGAGAACCGGTAAATCCAGACGTGGACCAGTGTGTTTTGAAATGGTTCAAGCAAACTAGAGATAAGAAGATTCCTATTAGTGGTCCACTTTTGAGAGGCAAAGCGGAACAGTTTGCTAGCGAACTAGGAAAATCAAATTTCAAAGCTAGCACTGGGTGGCTAGATGGCTTCAAGGACCGAAATAAGATTTCGTTCAAATTTGTTTGTGGAGAAAGCGGGGCTGTTAACCAGCAAGAAGCAAACCAGTGGAAAAAGTATTTGGAAGAAATGATACAGGACAGGAACCCAAAGGACATCTTCAATGTTGACGAGACGGGCCTTTTTTTTAAATGTACCCCAGACAGAACGCTAGCATTTAAAGACGAGAAGTGTCACGGAGGAAAGCTAAGCAAAGAAAGACTGACGCTGCTAGTTGGTGCAAACATGGACGGGACGGAAAAACTCCCTCTGCTGATGATTGGCAAGTCGGCAAATCCACGTTGTTTCAAAAACGTAAAGTCAAAACCAGTGGAGTATGTTAACAGCCCAAGAGCGTGGATGACTGGAAGTCTTTTTGAAAACTGGCTGTTGAAATTAGACAAAAAGTTCATCAAAGAAAAACGAAAAGTCATAGTTTTCATTGACAACTGTACTGCCCACAACACAATACCTCTGATGGAAAATGTGAGTTATTTTTTTCCCTGCAAACATGACCTCCGTGATTCAGCCCATGGACCAGGGAATAATAAAAAATCTAAAACACTTTTATAGGCGTTTGTTAGTGGAGAACATCCTTACTGAAGATTGTGACGCTCTCAAAATCAAAATCGACATTCTCCAGGCATCTCGAATGTGTAAACAGGCTTGGGACCAAGTGACTCCGCAAACAATCGAGAATTGTTTTAGAAAAGCAGGGTTTAAAAGCACGGAAGACAATGAAGAAATCGCCGTCGAAACTGTGCCTCCAGTTGACAGCTGGGATGACGTCATCGCCGATCCTGCCATTTCGTTCGAGGACTTTGTCAACGTGGACGAAAATGTCGCTGTTTGTGGTGAGCTGAGCGACGCAGAAATCATCGCCGATGTACTGAGCTCCGAAAAACAAGATGGTGACGACGCTTCTGGTGACGAACTTGTAGAAGTTGCCGAAAAAACAGTTCCGAGTGCAGCCGAAGCAACAAACCACATTACAGAACTTAGGCGATTTTTTGAAAGTAGAAATGACGTAAGTGATTCTGTTTTCCGTTCCTTAAATTTGTTAGATTCTTTTGTGATGTCTGAGAGACTTAATTGTAGAAAACAGGTAAAAATCTCAACCTTTTTTGAAAAACAGTAGATTTCCCTGAGACTTACTACATTTCTGTATTACTACTCTCGTCAAATAGGCCAACAGGACATTTTGGTTTGCCTATGTCTTATCATTTTAAACTTTTGAGGTTATTAATGATTTCGTTAGGCCTACTGTTTTATACAATACTGTCTTCTGTAATGTGCTTTTTGTGAACATAAATCATTAGCAACGTAATAAATACTATATAAGAACTTTAATTGTTAAAACGTTTGTAATATTATGTTCAATAAAGGTTTTTGGGAAAAAACTTGAAATTTTAGTATTTTCTCTACCCTTTTCAAAGAACTTTCATAATTCGAATTTTTGGATAATTCGAATTTTTTCACTGGTCCCTTGAGGTTCGAATTATCCAAGTTCCACTGTATATATATATACATATATAAAAATTTGAACGAATGGTGTTTTTGGCATCTGGGGACCTCAAAATGAAAAGTTATCATGGTCTCGGGCTTAAGTCTTACCATGAGACCTACGGTAATAGCTTCTTCCCTATAGGGGAAATTCGCTAAAAGAAGGGGGCCAAAGATGGATCCATGAGGAACTACTTCCAGAACTGGCTCAAAAACAGAATCTACATTTTGAGTAGTGAGTCTAACTCTTCGCTTCCTGCCTGTAACATAATATTTGATTAAATTTAAACTTGTGCCATTGAAGCCACAAAATGAAAGCTTTTCCAAGAGTATTTCGAAATTTACACAATCGAAAGCCTTCGATAGGTCACAAAAAAGGCCAGCTGCATAATGTGACCCATCAACAGCATCAGTTAAAGTAGTTACCAACTCATAAATTTCATCGGATGTGCTTCTTTTTTCCGAAATCCAAACTGTTCATCACTCAAAAGTTTCCAGGTACTTAATAATTTGGTTATCTATTGCTTTTTTTCAAAAATTGTTGAGAAGCAGGTAGTATTGATATTGGAAGGTATTTTTCAAGGTGAGTTTGGTCTCCTTTTTTGAAAATTGGCCTTACACTGCTGTATTTCAAAAGTTCTGGGAATATTCATTTTTTGAATGACTTATTGACTAAAAATGCAAGTGGAAGGCTCAATGATTTATTATTATAATAATAAACAGTCACAGAAGTACTAGGTACAGAGTAAATAACCAAAAGCAATACTGAAAAGCCAGACGGCAACAAAACTTCACCCTCCAGGTTCAGAAAAGGTCACAGAAAGGCAAGTTCACTTTTATTGTACAACTCAGATGCACTTACTTCATGCCAGAATGAGCCTATATAAATTAATTGGTATTAATTTTATTTTAGTTATGATATTTAATTTATAACTACTTACCTACACTGAGTGTTAAGATCTATAAATGAATATTGATAGCCCAATAAAACTAGTCCAAAATATGTCTGAACCCTGAAAAAGGGCCAACAATAGGAAGTTGTTCAGCAACCTTAGCGCCAAATATGATAAAAACGTTCTTGCCAAAAAATTATGTAGAGTTGAAAAGGAAATTTTTTTAAATCTTTCTAAATATTTAGAAAACTTTTCAAAATCTTTATTTTAGAGCATTTTTGACTATATGTAATTTAAAAAAACATTACATTAAAAAAAACTACTTATTAGTTTTGGTAAAGTTTCTAAACTATGAAGGGCAGTAAGGTATGAGCAAAATCTGTTAGGTTTAGTTTTAAATCCATAAACAAATTATAATTTACTAACCATCCAGGTAAAACATGGGTACCATAAAAATGACGCCTGCAGGCGCAAGGATTG
Source organism: Allygus modestus (assembly GCA_963675035.1). Taxonomy (NCBI): domain Eukaryota; kingdom Metazoa; phylum Arthropoda; class Insecta; order Hemiptera; family Cicadellidae; genus Allygus; species Allygus modestus. The sequence goes on from OY776116.1 coordinate 79,673,293, forward strand.
TAGAATTAGACAAAAAAGGTTTTGTTGATAAAAACATTAGAACAGCATATAGGTCTCTGCTGCAAACCAGAAGTAAAATGCCAAGCACACAGAAGAAGTGTTCAGATTTATTGAGGTTTGAACAGCATAATCCTTTTTTTAACTTTCCCACCTTTTTCTCATTCCCATTGGTGGCTTATCAATTTGTAATGAGGTTTATTAGGTTGGGATTACCTACAATCAAATAGTTTGAAGGGTTTAAATTTAAATCAATCGGTTTGAAGAGGAAATGCACTGTCATCGTTGGCAGCAGCAACAAAATCACTCAATATCCAAGATAACACCACTCTCAATCTCAATCAGCTGTTCTACATATGATTTTTTACATGTAGTACGGAAGAACAGTTACAAGAAATATTTGGCTATTATCTATGTACATATCTCACTTCAGTGATTAATGAGAGTGGTTTGACGAAGAAAAGCACCAAATCAAATCATACTGAAAGTTAAAGCTTGTGTAAGTAAACGTCAACCTGATCAAGAGATGTGTATTGTACATTGTGGATAGAGAGTATCTCCTTCATCGGGTTGAATGGTAACACCCTGCTACAGTATATTCAACGTGATATCGTGATATGCCATCATCAATACTGTGACTACGTAACACCCCAATTTTGATTTTTTTATTTTTCATTCGATTATCCCATAAATAATACAGTTGTGTTGGCATTACAGAGAGTAGCAAAAAAGCAAAAGATAACGAACATTTTTGAAGGTCTTGCGCAACGTTTAGCTTAATATCTCCAACAAGAACACATAAGACAAAGGGATGCAAGGTATTCCAGGCTCCTAGGACATGGGCATTAATTGTTTCATTAGCAATTGAAGCAGCTTAAGAGGTAATTCAGGTGGAAGTAGTAAGTGAAGACACTGATCAAGTCACATTAAGTGCTCCTGATTCTCCTACTGCACGTGACTGGTGCAAGTGTTGCATCATATCTTGGAGGAGATGAAAGATTTAGTCCTGTCAGTTTAATGCCTTTACAGCTGTGATTCCTCCTCAAAATGCAGGAGAGGCAAATCTGCCCCTTTTAAAAGTCTAAACTGACGTGAAACTGAATTATAAATAGGTTGCTTTCAATTATCTAAGTCCATAAGCAGATGATGTTGCTGATAAAAGGAACCAACTTTTTCTATCTATATATTGACTGAATCCAACACAAAAGTTAGATCTTCTACATATCCAAACTCTAGGTGCATTTAAGTAAGGTGTGCTATTGTGCATCATAACGTGACGTCATCTGGTGGCGGAAGCGCGTCACCAAGATATTCTGACTATCCTATGTGAAGGAGTGGGGCATCGGGTAGTCAGAATACTTCGATGACGCGCTTTTTAATGAACTAGTTTGCAACCAATGGAAAATTTCAGCATTGGCGGCTATAGCCTATCCAAAAACTAAGGTCGGGATCAGAACGTCTACCTTCCACGACCCTCCATCCCCACCACAACGTTAACGTTGTGAGTGCCGTAATTTATTTGTTATATATGTCATTGTTAGCGAAACTCTGCAATTTTAGTCGTGGCTGCGGTGGTGGGAAAGGTTGACGTTCTGATCCCGACCTGGGTTTTTGGATAGGCTTTAGCCGAGAGTAACTTCAGCTGTCATTGTAAACCAGCTGATCAAATAAACACCGTGACGTCACCTGGTGGCTTGGCAGAACGTGCTCAAATTCGTACTTCAGAATAGCACACCTTACTTAAATGCACCTAGACCAAACTTACCTTAAGGCTGTTGCTAATGGCCGGTGTGAAGAGTGTATAAATTAGTGACTACTCCCTCAAGAGCAAGGGAACATTCATCGAGGGTCCACACCAAGTGCCCAAATAAATTAGACGGTTGAGTGAAATACTTTCAATACAAGTTTTCAAAGTGTTGGTTCTACGAAATTCCCTGATTAGTCAGAAAACATCAATTTCCAACCTTTCTCCACCTCTCACTTCCAAACTAGACCCTATTTTAGCATACATTTTCAGGTAAGGGTGCTGAACAACTTCCAGCAGTCACTTTTTTGCAGTTTGAGATACAGCCCAAATTTGACTTTAACTTACTTGTTCAGGTCTAAGAAGCTGTTAGGACTCCTCGATTTTTTTAAAACTTGATTAATGCAGTAGTTTAATAAAAGTAAAATGGTAGCCAGAAAATATTTGTTATAAGTATTAGACTACCGTATGGAGTTAACATTGAAATTCGCAGTTCAAATCGTTCAAATTTTTAACACATGTAGAGCAGTGAAAATAAGAGAAAAAATTAGTAGCCTAACAATTAGAACAACCTAGGAATTTTGTATAAATGGTGGTTGTAGCTCCCTATTGAATATAGCCTACTCAAGGTTCCCTAAAGCTGCACACAGCTACGATCTTGGAAAATTTAATTTTGTCACACATTTGGTGTATGTTTTCTTGTAAATCGTTTTGTAACTTATATGTTGTAAATAGTTTATGTTTAAGTCCTTCAATTCTGTCATTTGATTTGGTGTATGTTTTCTTTTAAATCGTTTGTATATGTTAAAGGTTTGGTTTAATTCCTTATTCTGTCTTAATTTTGTCATTTCATTTGGTGTATGTTTTCTTGTAAATCTTTTTGTATCTGTTGTAAATAGTTTATGTTTAAGTCCTTCAATTCTGTCTTAATTCTGTAATTTCATTTGGTGTATGTTTTCTTGTAAATCGTTTCTATATGTTGTAAATAGTTTTGATCAAGTCCTTATTTTGTTATAATTCTATCATTTCATATACATAGTGCATGTTTCCTTATAAATAGTTTGCATATGTTTCCCTATATGTTTCCCATATACTTTTAATTCTCAGTAGTTTTATGTTTCTACATATATGGACATTTCATTGAATCTACACATTGCCTTTGGATTCTGTCATAGGATACGTTTTGTTCTACAGACGATTTATTTTCTTATATATGGACATTTTATATTGGCTATGTATATTTTTGAATTATTTGTTTTCAAGTAGCACTGAGTTTTTTTCGTAGGTCATTGCAACAGAAATGTTCAGATAAAATACAGCCTTGAATTCGAACCCGTATTATCGTATTTTCGTCATTTTGTTTACCCCGAAACTCAAACTACTGCTTGGGTAAGTTGTTAATTCTCAATGTTGCCAATTATAATGGCATTCATTATTACGTGTTTGTACTATTAACTTATTTTTAGTTGTATCCTTAAAAACAGGCTGGTTTCCATTTCATTTCATTATTTTGTGCAAAGGTAGTTTGAATTGAGCTCGTTTTACACGTCACGGACTTAGGACAACAAATCACGGAGTTTTGGTCAACTGTCACGGAACTAGGAAATCAGCTGTAGTATATAATGAGACATTAATTTTGACATTTTTTATTATTTATAATAATTTTGTCATGATATAACCTATACTTATACCTTCACAATGACCTGGCAAAACATAAAACAACAGTATAGATATCCCATAACCTAAAAATATATTAATATTTGTAAAATAACGGCAGAACCTACTGTTAAGGACACGGTATTTGGCCGTTTTACCTTAATCGTAGAAAATTGACAATCAGATCATATTTTCTTTACGAAAATTAAAACCGGTTCGCGTTATATCGTCAATATCGCAAAGAACAACCGGATAAAATTGGAGATTCAACCCCGTTTTATCGCCAATAAACGGCGATTTCTCCGCGACACATTGGTTGAAAACGGCAATTAAGTTACAATTTATGGCCCGGAAACGACGATCGAATCTTGTCTTATTGGCTGAAAATGACAACCAAAACAAGACACGGCTGGAAACAACAACCGAGCCATATAAACGAGAATGTCCGAAAAAGGTGTTTCAAACTAAATTCCTGGATTTTCGTAAATATTACTGTATATTCCCCTCATTTTTCTAGAGTGAAAAATCCCCGTATAATACCCGATTTTCCCAGAATTCACGGTTTAGACCAAAATTTTGGCACTCTAGGCGCGCGCCTAGTCCGCCTACTCTGAATTAGGAAAAACTCCACTGAATACATTAGGTTTATAGAAAACAATTACACTACGTAGCCTAAAAGCTTGTTGGTATGCCAAGCAGATTTTCTGGTTGTCCTTGCACTAGTCTTGTCCAAATTTGTAACAAGTGATGTGATCACCCTTTAGGTAAACTTGAGTCATTGTTTATGGTTTGTCTTAAGTTTAAAAGTCAAAATAAAAATTCAAATACTTACCATTGATATCTTTTCTAGCCATTTCTTTCACACTTTCGTGAAATGACTTCCCCCACTTTATATTTTGAAGACTGAACTTGCTTCTTTTACATAAAACTTCATAAAGGGAAGTAGGGTTGATACCTGAAACAACAAACACACATTTAGGCGTACTTCACAAAACTATTAAGACATTAACAGGTTAGATTATTATATATCCTTCACCAAGTCCATTAAATTTGTTTTATAAGTCAACGATTTTTGCAGGACTGAAATGGTGGCATGAATTAGCAAAAGAGGATATAGCCTAGACCTACTGTATTGGGTAATTTTAATAATATATTAGGTAACATTTGCTTTTCCTATTTAGTTAGCATTGAGTAAAAGCATTTGCTAAGCTTTATTTACATCACCCAAATGAGTAAAAGAATTTGCTAAGCTTTATTCACATTACCCAAATATATCAGTTTTGATTGATTCTAACCAAAACCTATGTCTATAGCTACCTACCTAAGTGGTTCGGGTAAATACACAGCAGGTAGGTAAACTAAAATTGTGCAGTCTTTCACGTTTATTAATGTCTATTGTCTACCCTTGTGTTGATATTTAGAAAGTTATTATTATGAAGGTTCCAAAGGCCAACATAAAGGTCTAAGGAACTCAAAGCACTCGATCATATTGTGTCATTCAAGTTTCAGATTTTTTTTATTTGGATCATGAACATTTAGGCCTGGTTAGTCAGGCCTATTTGGAGTCAGGAAATACAATTAGTACTTAAAGGTACATCGGGTTGGTTGGTGAGGTTGACATGGCAAACCGGCTGGAGTTTCATAACTGTCCAGAAAAACAATCGAAGTAATATATCAAACTATAATCGATATAGCCTAACGATAGTAAATATCAATATATAAATTTTGATAGATTTTATCAAGATTTAAAAGAAATTTAAACTATAAATAAAAATATTAGCCTATATAAGCAAACAACAAGTAACATTTTGTTATTTTAAATAAATCTAACTTAATAACGTACAGTAGAACTCTGATTATCCGAATTAATTGGGGATCGGGCCGATTCGGATATGTAGAAATTCGGATAATCAGGTATACCTCGGGAACTAAGCAAAAAACGTCACCATACATTAAAATACCCCCGTCGCAGCAAACCTGCGTACTCAGCGAATTTCCAATGAATATATATGTCTTTATAACAAATTAAGCCTCTTACCAGAATTCATAAGAAGTATAAGTAGACGCTCTTTTATCCGGCATGTTCGGGACCACGCCCATGCCGGTAAATCGATTTTTCCGGATAATAGAACTTTTGAGTTATTTAATGGGAATACAGTAATCTGAGAGTCTGTCATCTCGCTACAGTAATGAGCGTGTTCGCGTGCGTTGGTTGACCTTGGCACTGCTCCGGAACACCTGCATTTGTGGATGGATAGACAGACAGACAGACAGACAGACAGACGGGCGGACAGACAGCCGGGCGGAAGTTGGCGTCTAAAAATAGAAACCAATCAAAACAACAACCATTTCCCCGATGTTTACCCTCACTCGTTACTGTACTGTATCACACTTTAAAGTTTTCAAAAGAATTTACTGTACAGGTACAACTTACATGACAACGTAAATTGTGGACCGTTGCAGGCGATAATTTTGAAGGAATCGTACAGTACTGTATGAAGGAAAATGGAGTACAAAATCGAGTTTAAACACAGAATATTTATTTAACTACCGGTACACAACATAAAGTATACAGTATGTAGAACTGAAAAGTTATTGCTATAGAAAAATCAATAAAAATACTACAGAAAAAATACATACAGTACGTACTGTATCTGTTACTTTTTACTTAAAAAAGTCTCTGATGTCACGTTGCTTTCGTGATTCGGATTTCTTCTTCAAAAAATCGTTACGGATTATACACAAGTTTATGAGTTCTGTGGTGCTGTAACTCTTATTGGACTCAGCAAATGATATAAATGTATTTAAAGCATCAGTAGCTTGGTTCCACGAGACTTTAGACACATTTTGCATAGCTTCTTCTTCGTCGGATTCTACATTTATAACCTGAGCTTCTTGTGGGTTCAAAACACTCTGAATAATTTGTTCATCACTCAGTTCTTCTATTTCAATCCAGTCTATAATCTCCTCACGGGTTACATCTGTTAAAGGGTTGTTTGGCAGAGCTTCTACCAAACTTAGCACAGTATTTTGACCAGCGCAATTGTCACGTAAATCTTGAGCTGGATCTTCGTTGATTTGCCAAAGCTTGCGCCAGCACCGCTGAAGTGTCACTTCTTTAACTTGACTCCAAGCCAAGGCAGTTGCGAAAATTGCATCTTTTACACTGAACTGTTTTTGAAAGTCTTTTACGTCACAGTCAGAGTCCAAAAGACCTTGTACAAAAGAACCTCTATAATGACACTTAAAATTCTGAATCACTCCTTGATCCATTGGTTGAATCAAGGCAGTGACATTTGGTGGTAGGTAAACAGCCATAATATTTCTGGAAATTAACTCGGATGCATGAGGATGAGCGGAACAGTTATCCAATAACAACAGCGCTCTGCTGTCTTCTGGCATTCCCCGTTTCTTAAAATTTGCTTTTACTTCAGGGACAAAATGATGAAAAAACCAATCCTTAAACAAAACACCTGTCATCCACGCATTGCTCTGTGCGTCATAATGAACAGGCAAGTTTACTACACCTTTTAATTCTCTAGGTTTTTTATATTTACACAACAGGTGTCAGCTGATGGTCACCAGAAGCATTGGCACACAACAAAACAGTCAATCTGTCTTTATTTTTCTTAAATCATTTTGCACACTTTTCATCCCCACCTGCAAGAGTAGACGTTGGCAAACAACGCCATAACAAGCCGGTTTCGTCTGCATTGTAAACCTGACAACGGGTTAATTCCCACTGAGAAACTAGGCTTTCAAAGGTGTCCTTATATTCTTCAGCGGCGTTTTCATCGGCTGATTTGCTCTCTCCTGCCACATCCAGCCTTCGGATTCCATGTCTATTTTTAAACTTCTGCAGCCAACCATCGGAAAACACACATTCAGTCTCGATATTCATGTCACGATGAAACTGTTTTCCTTTTTCAACTATCATAGGCCCGGTCACTGGTTTCCCCTCTGATCTTTTCGCACTAAACCAAGTGTACAAGGCATTGTCAAGAACTTCAAGTTTAGGTTTCTTCATTGCGTGTCTTGTTTCTAAATTTTTTTCAGTTACAGTTTGAGCAGCAAACTTTTTAAGTTCTTCTTTTTGCTTTTTAATTTCATAAATAGTTGATGAACCAATACTAAAATCACGCATTATAAAGCTTTTGTTTTCACCTTTTTCAAGACGTTTTATTACTTCTAGAATTTGTTGGATTGTGAGAACCACACGTTTACGCTTATCAGCTTCTTTGGCACTAGAAGAACTTGTACTGGGCTTCGAGAACATGTTGTAGACCAGTCGGTAAAGTACGTTTTAACGGCTAAAATAGGAAATACTAAACTTAACTGAGCACTGACACGATAAACAATAGGCGAACCAAAACACGGTTGAATACAGTAGTGTACTGAGCAAAGGTTACGAACATCACTGAACGTTACTGCTTGAGACGTAAACAAACAACAGGTGACTAAGAAAGAGGCAGGAACAGTCCAGCGCAGTCGCAGTACGAAACGGAAACGACCGAAAATACCTGGAAAAACCCGGGTCGCCTGGTGCCGGTTAATAGAATGTGCTGGTTCATAGAATGCCGGATAAAAGAGCGTCTACTGTATTCATAAATGAGAGATATTTAAATTATTCATTATTCTCCATTAGAATAACATTAGGGATGAGTATGCAGGTTTGCTGCAACAAGGAACACAAAATAATGGGTTTTTATGCAAATATCAATAGAACTCATCTAAGCGAAGTCACATACCAAGTTTCATCCATATACATTCATAAATAAGCGATATATAACATCTTTATTAATCTCCATAAGAATAACATGGGGACCGAGTACCTAGGTTTGCTGCTACGGGAACCATTAGCGAAAATTAGTTTTTTGTTCAAACAACAACAAACCACAACCAGATGAAGCCATATACCAAGTTTTGTCAGTTTATGTTCATAAATAACCGAGATATAAAATTTTTCTTTTTCTCCATAAGAATAACATTGGACAACGTACTGTGTTAAGCACATTCAATATCTCAGTAACCAATTGACATAGAGCAATGATCAAAATACCAAATTGTTTGTTTTTTTAAGCTGAATTCAATGGTATTAATTCAAATTTGATTTAAATGATAATTACATGTGAAAACTCCAAAAAACCATTTTTGGGGTACAAAACCCCACCCCGAAACCCCCCTTTGGATGGTGCGATTTGTCTGGTTTTCGAAATCGTTCAAATAAATGGTACTTTACATATTTGTACCAAATTTTATTACGATTGGACCTTTTTTATTAGAGTTATCGTGCTTACGGACACACATATATATATATACATAAATACAAATTTGAACGAATGGTGTTTTTGGCATCTGGGGACCTCAAAACGAAAAGTTATCATGGTCTCAGGCTTAAGTCTTATCATGAGACCTACGGTAATAGCTTCTTCCCTATAGGTGAAATTCGCTAAAAAATAAGAATTTTATTGACAAAGTTACTATAAATGTAATGAACAGAAAGTGAGCGAACTAAAAGAACAGAACAGAAGTGAACGATTAAAATCTAGGATGAGACACTAAACACAACACAAACTGTATACGAACACAGCTAATCTCGGTGAAAGAACAGTAGCGACTGATGATGAGCAGGGCGGGAAGGGGGTATGACTCATTGTTCCCCGTGAAAATATCGCGCCGGAAGGTAACAGCGTGGGCTTTTATTTTAGCGCTCAGGTTGCCGCAGTAACGGAATGGCGCATTATCGCTACACACGCTCCCGCTGTTATTTTTTTGATTTTTATATTTCTATTAAAATTTTTATTATTTCACTCAAAATCGATTCGGATAATTGGAGATTCAGATAATTAGGGTTCGGATAATTGGATTTCTACTGTATAACAAAAACAACAAGAAACGTAATAAAATGTTATTAATACATCAAAAATGGATAAAACTAACAAGTGTTTTTGAAAGCATTTACACTTAGGTCGTGTTTGTTGGTTGTCTTCCTACAAAAAAAGTTTACTGAGTATTCTCCACGAACTTTACCCTTCATTTCGTCTTGACATATCTCGTATTTGGGATTTTTACGACCAAGTCCCTTCTCCTGAAGCCATTTAAAGCAGGTTTCCGTAAATTATATGTCAAAACATTTAGGGTTAAGTTAAATCATGATAAGTTTTAAATTACCGTAGTTAATTGCTTTAGAACATTCATATAACAAATTTATTTTCTTTCACAAAAATGTACTGTAATCAAAATGCACACATAAACATAATAATTATAATCATATGATTATATAAATATTGCATTTTGGATGTATTGAATACTAATTTACCCGGTATTTCGATAGTTTTTACAATCGACATATCGATTACGATAGTTCTATGTATATCAATTTGACTGTTTTGCGGGACAGTTATGAAACTGCAGCCGGCAAACCTTGTAAGTACCTCGGCAAACTGTACTTGGAATGGCCAAAATCAACCCACCAGACTACACTGTCTTATAAACTTTACCGAAAACAACAAAAACACAACCCATGTCAAAACCACCAACCAACCACCCAAACTTAGGCTATTTATTTTTGCCTCATATCTGCAGTTACTTACATAAGGTTTATTAAAAGCTAAAATAAAACAGAATTTGTCATTACCGGTATTAAATCGGCAAAACTAAAACGAACAACAAAAATATCCTAAGCCTAGCATTATGTTATTCAAAGGAATTTTTGCGGACATTTTCTATCACTTATTAGTAAAACCAAAGTTTCACCTAGCATTATATTTTGATCAGGTTCTGTATTTTGATTTACAGAGCTCTCAAGCAGTAATTTAATAAATTATAGTGCCAAAGTCAGGTCAACACATCAGTTAAAAGTTGTCACACTTTGACCCTACATAACAGCTGTTTTAAGATGTCCATTCTGCTCCTTAATTCGATAGGCGCTTAGGCCTGTTTGATCATTTGATCAGCGATGCAGTTGCAATATGGTGGCAAAATTTGTGACAGTAAATTTGTGCCAGTTATGATTACTTGCTTTAAACTGTAGTATTTTTATCGCAAGACTACCATACCATTACTCTCCTCCACCTGTTAATCACAAGCGAAAATTGGAATCGTCCACCTTTTTCACATAGAGCTTTTTTATCGTTTGTTTTCTCATCAAAACGATGTGTCCAAGAAAAATGAGGGTTATATATCAGGTAACTTATTTATAGGTACAAATTTTTAATTTAAGAACACAATTCCAAAAATAGACGGACCATTAAATTAAATTTGTACCGCTGTCTCCCTCAACCCTTTTTTAATCTCTTTCTTAAATATTACCTCAAGAAAGGACACTATCAATATACTTAATATAGGCCCATGACCTATTTTCTAACAACTTACCACTGCTATGATTATAAAAACTAATGTATGGTATTCCCGAATGTATGCACCATAATATCAACTTTACACAGTCTTGATACGAAATGTCTTTCTCTTCAATGATTACAACTAAATGTTTTGGTATTTTAGGGTAGCACTTTAGTTCTCCTTTAAGTAGACTAACACTAATATGTCTGGACTTGTTAGTCCTAAAGTATAAACTCTTCAAGCTATGTAATGTATTACACAAATAGTTGGAAAGATAATACAAAACACTGAAGATGGAATGGACAAGAAATAAAACAACAGCTCCACACTTCTTCACTAGAAGGTTCATTATGGATTGATCACTTGTACTATGCATTTTAGTAGGCCTGGCTGAAACTCTCATAAACTATTCACTTGTTTTATAGTGAAATGGGCATTTTTAAAGTGAAATTGTTGGTAGCCTAAGGAACAAATTACATTTTAGTTTCACGTGATACATTTTCAGTTTCCCAAGAACAGCTTGTAAATAAAACTAAAAGGAGAACTAACAGAGTGGGGTAACATCTTCGAACTTTAACTCTAAAACTACACTTTCAGCGATAAAGTTATAAATTATCACCGATAATCCAAAAGCCGACGCCAACAAAACTCACAAGACACATGACGGATCGGATAACGGACCTGGGCCAGACCCTTGTAAACTGTTAACGAAACAAACCAACCAACCAAATTCCACCAACACATGAGACGAGACGACAGATTTAAGATTTACCCAAGCTGACCAGCTGACCAGCTGAAAGAGTTTCATCATGTGATTCCTCGACAGCTCATTGGTGATTATAACTTGAAAACATGGAGCTGACATGATGATAGGGAATCTTTTACCCAACGCATTGATTATTACTTTAAAACACTTATTTTGCATTCATGTGATTAAAAGGATATCCACCGTGTGAGAGTTGAATTTGTTACCATATACAAAAAACCTATCATGAAGTTCTTTAAGATTCCTAAACGTCTCCCTGTTTATTTGCATTTATCACTGACCACTATGTTATATCTGGAGTCACTACTCTCTGACTAAATATTTTACAAAAACGTGCCGTCAACACTGACTTTTTGCTCTATTGTGTTGTCACCTTGACGTTAACTGGACCATTCAAAATACATTGGCTGGACTACGTCAAAATTTCAGCCAATAGGAAATAAAATAGGCGTCTTCTCTTCGTTGTCGGACGCTTACCCTAGTAGCACACATCGTTGGCCCAACTATAGGGAATGGTTGGGATGGTTAGAAGTGGTTGGATAATGGTCGGTTGGCAAATCCCACCATAGGAGACGTTGGGCCAACGAACCAATCGTTGGGTAACCCGCGTTGGCAAATCCAACCATAGCAGATGTTGGGCCATCAAAAGCTATTGTTGGCAAATTATACTATAGTATATTATTATTAATTATATATTAATATTAATGTATATATTATATGATATCTTATTAACATTATATAGTTTATTATTATAATTATATTAAATATGTATTGATTTGCTCCTAGTTTAGTTTATAGCAAGAATAGACACATCAATCAATCAATCAATAATTCCTTTATTGCCTTAAAACTTGTACAAGCATTGGTATGATTCATTTACAAAATGTACCTCTTACAACAACAAAATAGTCAACACTTCCAAATTATAAATTCCTTATGTAGTCATTGACACTGTAAAACGCTCCTCTCAACAAATAGGTCTTAAGATTCCTCCTAAATTCATCATGTGGCATCTCCACCTTGAGGCAATCATCCAGGCAACGCATTAAAAAGTTTGACAGAGCAATAATAAACATTGTTTTTTAAAAATGTAGTTTTATGTTTTGGAATTGGGAGATTTAAACTTTGGCGAAGAGAATATACCGTAGAGATTCTAGACTCAAAAAGCCCACGGTTTTTCCTAAAAAATATTAGCGTTTCAAAAATATATATGGAAGGAAATGTCAACAGGCCACACTGACGAAAAGTCTCCTTACAAGATTGAAGCCGCTTGAGTCCAAAAACAATTCTGATTATCTTCTTTTGGAGAGTAAAGATGTATCTCATACTAGTCTTTTTCCGATCCCCAAATGGGTGCAGCGTAAACGAGATGAGGATAAAAGCAACCATAGTAAGCTGTGAGCAGTACATCAGAATTAGTGTAAAATGATAATTTACGTATTCCATAAATTATCGAACTGAGTTTACCAGCCAATTTACTGATGTGGTCAGAAAAACTTAATCTCGAATCAATCAAAAGACCAAGAAAATTTACTGTATAAGTAGATGAAACAGCATTTTCGGAAATTAGCAGATTCGAAACGCTGTCTGTCCGATTACGAATTTGAAAATCAATCATCCCTGTCTTGTCAGTATTTACAAAAGACCATTCTCATTTAACCATTGAAGAAGGGAATTTGACTGAACAAATGCAGCCACCTCTAAATCCTTCGTTTTATGACCAGTAACAACTAGAGATGTTTCGTCAGCGAAGATACATAATTTACCTTTATGCTACTGTCAATATTTTTAATAAATAGAAAAAAAAGAACAGGACCTAATACCAACCCTTGAGAAACTCCCTTCGATACTGCCAATTTATTTGAATAGAGTGCTTCCTATGTGCTGGTCTGTTACCACTTGTTATGTGGCAACAATGAAAACTCAATTTATTTCAATTTCACTAATCTGTCAATTCCAGTAATGCAGAGCGAGTGTTGCTGGGCCCAAAAACACTCGTGGATCTCTAATTTAGTTGTGGGTTGCTTGAATGAAAAAACTGATTGCAAGAAACTATTTTATTTAAATCTAAGAAAAAACATTACAACATATACATGCTTAAAACAGAGCCGGAAAAGAGTATTTTTAATTAATCTGAAATGGATCACCTTAGAGGTTATGGCTTTGGTCGATTTCTGGCCTTTTTAGTTTTAATATTTTTTTTGTATTTTAAATAATCAAAAGCAGTTCTCAAGTGAAAGTATCAAGTTGTGGTAATCAGGAAACCCTAGTTAATCAAATGGTGGTTCGTAAAAACAAGCGAGTGGTCGGGAATAAATAATAATATTCTAGTCCTCCTAACTAAACCTCCTGACCTCCGACACTCTATCCTCCTATATCATTTAACCACCAAATAAAATTACACATTCGAATGATTCATGATTAACTCATTAAAATCTGTTGTGAATCCTGATTTGAGCTCTGAACTGCAAATTAATTAATGTTATACTCTTTTTTTTAAATCAACCAAACAGTAACACTCTGTTATATAAGTACTAAATTTCCTAGAATTTTGGATTATACTCAATTTCCAGCTCTCACAATTATTTTAGATTTGAGACAATATTATCAAGTTCAAATATTTTTCAAAAGTATTCTTGCTTAAATATAAATTAATTCTTGTACAGCAATTATGTTTTCAAGTTAAATTACAATAAATAGAGAGTTGCGTTAAATGATCTGTGAATATGAAATTACATCAAATAAATTAACAATGATAAATGAATTCAAACTTAACAATTATTAAACATTGATCAGTACCAATTATGACATATGCTCTGGTGAAATATGACCAAGTATGTAAAACAAATAAATATTACTTACATGACCATTGTAGAAAATTACATACACAATATAAATACACTGTAACACTATTAATGCACTAAATACTAACAATACCAGTTGTTTAATCCCCAAAAAACGACAAGAATGGCAGTGTTAAAACCTGCTCTTAGCACGTGTAATTTTGAAAAGTTTGATAAATTAATTTATACGAATGCGAGATTGTACCGCGAATTTCGGCCTTTTCACAAAAATAACTCGCGAAATAGAGAACGTATGGGATGCACCCCGTTAACAAATCGACGAACTTTTAGAATTGGCAAAGAAACGCGGTATTAATTTAGAAAAAGGTTTTAGATGCTGTTACGCCGAATTGTTCCGAGCTAAGAGAACGAGTAGCCGCGGTCAGTCAGTTTTATGAGCGAGGCGGGTTACGTGACTGCATTCTTATTAGGTCCTTCTGTGTGCGGTAGTGTGTTCTAGATGTTTCCGATATGGCGGCAAGTTTGAGTTTGAACTTGTAACACCTAATGCGTTTCCTTTGGTCACAGTATGGCATCTCCACACTTTGTTTCCAGTTCTCAAGGTATGATCTAAACCAGTCCAAGGTCACACCTCTTACCCCAAGGTTAAACATTTTCCGAATGAGAAGATTGTGGTTTACAACATCAAATGCCTTGCTAAGATCCAGAAAGATACCTAAAGCATGTCTTCCTTCATCCAAGGTATTAACAATTGTATCAACCAGAAAAAAACATAGCGTTCAATGTGCCTTTCCAAATAAAAAAAAACCAAAACAAACAACAAAAAAAACAAACATAAATCAAAAGAACCAAATTACATTGTTCCAACTTTTATTACTCTTATTACAGTGAGTACCGGGGGAACGAGCCGTGTTCGGTGTTTGATTCCGCAGAAGAGGCATTGAATTTGTTTTATGTCAAATACTCGTTCATTTTCAATATGAGCTAGTTCGCTTCGCTCACTCGCCTATCAAAAAGAGAGTTTGAGTTGCCATTCAAATGTTTTTTTTATTTCCATTATGAGAGTTGCCATTCAAGTAGGTTTTTTATTTGCATAATGATAAAAAGCTGTTTACAATATTTTAATTCACAGAAGCTGATTTAATGGTTTGTTTTTGTTACTCATAGTAATAGCATTGACTATAGTCAATGGTAATAGTATTGCATCGCATTTTGTAAGCTAATTTGTAAATGGTCATTACCATTGAATAAATAAATAAACAACATGTCTGAACTTCCCTTAGGGCTTCGCACCACTGGCCTTGTAGCATTTATAGTTTCAATATTCGTTATGGCAGACAATGATTTTATTTGGTAAAGTGGTTATATAAACGTATGAGTTAAAATAGAGGTCATTGATATAGAGATATGTAAATAGTCATATTATAAAGTTCATTATGTTTTCACTCTATTTGAATTTTATAGGTGTACACGGGCTTTTCATATTGATTTGGATAATTTCGTTCAGTATTAATCAAATTATCTTAAAACCAAATTTATTTTTTTCTCCATAAGAATAACATTGGAAGCCATTTTAGTGGTACTTGAATCGTTAAAATTTAGCCGACTCTATGTTTCAACAACAGAGTAACAATAGTTAGTTTACTATAGTATACTTTGACTTTGTTATACTGGATAACAACAGTTTTTACCAACAAAAAAAAACACAAGAGAGATAAATCGAAGTATATTTTTAAGTTGTGAGCATATTTATTATTTTATAAATTATTAAGTGTACGTTTAAAAAAAACAATATTTATACAGTTAATATTCCCTTAGTACGCCTACTCTATGTAAATATCGTCAGTCGTCGAAGGCGACGATTGACGATTGTATCAGTGGCAGATGACAGACGACGCGTGTGGCAGCTCGAAAAACTCAAAATAACTTTTTGATGACTGTAGATACTAAGATATTAACTTATAAAATAGTTTGTTTTATTACATTTTCTTAGACAATTGGTTATTGTGATTGTCATGTGTAAAAAGTATACAAAGCCTCAATTTGTCTAGAAAGCGTTGATGAAGTTAGTCACAGTAAGCGAACAACCTTAACATTTATTTTTGTAGGACAATTATTTGCTAGGTTATATTTTCACTAAACTAATAATAAAAATTGACTACATTACCTAAAGTACATTACCAGTAATTCAGTAGGTAACCACAATTAAAGCTATAGATTATTCGAACCAAACAGCCTTTTTCGGAAGGTTATCTTGAATGATTTGACATAGCCTAGGTTGGATTACAGTAAGAGTAAGCCGACATTAAACTCGTAATACAACAACTGTTGTAAAATACTTTAAACACATTACCAGGAATGTTGTTTCGGTGACACAATTTAAAGTTTTGTGGGTCTGAAGATGACAAAATTGCCTTTGACAAAAAGTGTCATACATTAAAAAGATATCCTAGGATCACAAGGCAGATTACAGGTATTTAACGCGTTTATACACTTAGTCAACCTGATTCAAAAAACAACACCACATCAATATGAAGTCAAAACTTGTGTTTTTATGTGCAAGCTGATGAGCATGGGCAATTATAGTATTATTTATAAAAGGATAATTTAAAGTTGTCTTGTAATTTATTTTAGAAGTGTCTTCCTATCAGATTGTGTGACCATATTGAAAGGTGTCCCATTATTCTATCAGTATGAATCCCCTAATCCCACAGATATCCCTGCCTCCCCATGATAATTCTGCGGTCATCCTTAGGAGGCCATATATGGCTTTAGGATACGCACTACCTATAGTGATCATCTACAGTGCTCGCACGCGTCCAGTGCGCACGAGCGCGCGGCCGCTCAAGGTCGTGTCCACCTCGCCTCCGCTCACTCTCTTGCATTTTCTCCCTCCAACTCACGCACCTGTATCCCTATTCTCATTGTCTTGTTTCGCGCGAAGTCTTCACAATTTGGTGGCTTCAGCAAATATTCACAGTGTTACTGTTCGTTCGTTGTTACGGTTTAATCTTGACGACTTTCCACGAACTCGTAAGTAGCCAATTCCCGATTCCCGATTGTATATTCAAAATCAAAACGCGTTATGACAAATATAACTAAAAACAAATAAAGAGAAACATAAAATCCATTTATTTTCCAAGCAGTGTATATTTTTGATTTGAGTGTATATGTTTTAAAATCAGTAAATAGTAAAAATAGGCGTTCATTGGCGATAGAACGGGGTCGAATCGCCGATTGTATTTTTTTTAAATATGTTCCGGTAGTCGTCCGGGCCCATAAAACGGGATCCGGCTTCATTTTTCGCTGGGAAAATGTGAACCGATTGCCAATTTTTATGATTAATCACGGTTAGATTTTGAATTTTGGCATACTATATTCAGGCTCAGTCGTTATTTTCGGTCAATAAACACGTTGCGGCCGTCGATTTCGGACTTTAGACTGCGAGAAACGGTTGTTTTCAGCAAATACAATGCTGTGAAATTGCCTATTTTGTTTAGAACATTTTTTTAGTCAGTAATGTTTTTCTTTAAAACGCAGTTTGGCAGTCTTTTCCGGCCTGTAAAATGCGGCCCTTAATTTTATTGTGGTCGATGTTTTTGCCCTACTAATCGCAGTAGGGGTTCGTCGGTCAATTGCCTTTTTCGGAAGCTAAAACGAGGTTATATTGCTATTTCCATGGATAATATGTGGTTCGCTTACCGCTTCTGGCCAACAAAACGCTGTCCAGTCCATTAAACCTAAAAAATTCAGTCATTTGGGTGTTTTTAACACTATGTTACGGCAAATTTTATGTTTTTACCGACAAAACACGGCCTGAAATGCGTTTCGGACGGCGTTATTGGTATATAAAACGAACCGGCATTATTTATTACCGAGAAAATGCGGTCCGATTGCAGTTTTTGAACGATTAATTACATTTCCGGCATAAAATACGGTTTGTACTAAATTTTTGACCGATACAAAATTTTGCGGTCATAGTTTGACTCTTGTATATAGACAATGGTAATATGCTGCAAAATTACCGCAATAATCACCGATTTTGGCTGATGACTACACACGCCTGGTCAGTAAATTTGTCTAAAAACCCAGTTTTATCGTTTTCTCATATACTCATATATATATATATATATATATATATATATATATATATATATGTGTGTGTGTGTGTGTGTGTCCGTGGGTGCGATAACTCTCGTAAAAAAGGTCCGATTTTGATGAAATTTGGTAAAAACGTGTAAAGCAGCATTTATGACTTTAAGTTCGAAAACCAGACGGATCGAGCTATCCGAAGGGGCATTTTTGGGGGGGGGGTTTGTACCCCAAAAATGGGTTTTTTGAGTTTTTTACATATAATTTAAAAATACCCCCCGTCGCAGCAAACCTGCGTACTCAGCGAATTTCCAATGCATTGATATGTTTCTCACTAGTACATAAAGCCACTCACCAAGTTTGACAAAAATACATTCATAAATAAGTGATTTATTACATTTTATTTATTCCCCATAAGAATAACATTAGGACTGAGTACGCAGGTTTGCTGCAACGAGGAAGATAAGAAATGAGTTTTTATGCAATTATTAATATAACTGAACCAGGTGAAGCTACTTACCATGTTTTATTAATTTATGTTCATAATTAAGGGAGATATAAAACGTTACTTATTCTCCATAAGAATAACATTAGGGCTGAGTATGCAGGTTAGCTGCTACGGGGACAATCAACAAAACATTTATTTTTTGTGCAATTATCAATATACCAGTACAACATGAAGCCACATACCAAATTTCATCAATATACATTCATAAATAATCAAGATATCAAATTTTATTTATTCTCCATAAGGATAACATTGGACAACGTACTGTGTTTAGCACTTTGAATATCTCTGCAACGGTTTGACGTAGAATCACAATTTAAACACCAAAATGATTGTTTTGTGGAGCTGAAGTGATTGGTAAAAGAAAATGTGAAGTTTAAAGTAAAATTAACTGAGGAAAAGCCAAAAACCTTTTTCCCATAAGATTAACATGGGAGATTTTATGAGCATGTTTTTTGGATTTTTTCCGCAACCACTTAACCTAGGTTAATAATTCAAAATACCATATTATTTGTTTTTTTAAGCTCTATAACATGGTCTAAACCTAAATTAAGTGTTTTAAAAATTTTAGGGTAAAAAATGCAAAAAACTGATTTTTGGAAAATTTAAAACCCCCATAAACCCCCCTTCCCATAGTCCGATTTTTCTGGTTTTCGAACTTAAAGTCATAAATGTCAGTTTACACATTTGAGCCAAATTTCATCGAAATCGGACGTTTTTTACTCAAGTTATCGCATTTACGGACACATATATATATATATATATATAGATATATATATACATATATATAAATTTGAACGAATAGTGTTTTGGACATCTGGGGACCTCAAAACAAAAAGTTATCATGGTCTCGGGCTTAAGTCTTACCATGAGACCTACGGTAATAGCTTCTTCCCTATAGGGGAAATTCGCTAAAAAGTAATATTTTATTTTTTTCTCATTGGAATCAACTTAAAAAGACGCACAATTTGATGTTTTAATCATTGCTCTACGTCAATTGGTTACTGAGACATTGAAAGTGCTAAACACAGTACGTTGTCCAATGTTATTCTTATGGAGGATGTAAAGAGTTTACTTAATTCAAACAAACTTAATTAAAAATTGGAAATTCACTAGAAGTTCGACAATTCAAAAGGTCTTTGTGCGTAGACAAAACAACTAAAATAACAGGAAATGAAGAGTCATATTACGATACAAAGTTCATGCAAAATAATCAGCTGAAACTCACCAAATATTCCAACATGGCGTCTTTCTGCTGACCGGGAATGCGGCCAATAATAGCGGGGCCGAAAGTTCACGAATAACACGATTGGTTGTAGTGGGCGTGGTACATCAAAATTGGGGGAAACATCTAACTGGTGGGAAAAACTTGGAAGGGGAGAGCAGAAGGTACGGGGAGGATTCGGCAAAGGAGAGATGAAGCGGACACAAGGGCTGGATCGAGTAGGCCCGGAGTTACATCAGGATAGGTGAGATTGCCACCTGCGTAGAGTCCAAGTCCTCATCGTCTACATCGCCCGATATCACTGGGGTACAGCCGAGCAGAAGAGTGGAGAGAAGACTGCCAGCCACCAGCCAGCATCCACGAGAGGAGTCCAGGAGCTTCAAAACCGAGAAGGGAGAAGGTGTCCGAACGGCCAGAGACTGCGACCGGAGGAGAGTCCAGGCGATCTTCAGGAGAGTCACCGACAAAGGACCACACGAGGGACCACGAGCACCACACGAGACCACGGGGGCTCGAGGACCGACATCGCACTGGGACATTCATCGCACTGGGTCACCAAGTTCTCACTTCGGGGTATGTGAAGTTTTTATCTTCTGCTAACCTTGCTGCTCTTATTTAAAAATAAATTGTATAGGAAAGCGCTCTAAAAATTGAGAGGAAGGATTCACTTAATAAATAATCATAACTTAATAAAGATTAAAAATTTAAAGGAAAGCTTAAAAAAAAATTAAGCACCCATAAATAGAGACGAATAGGAGAGATATTGTAAGATATTAAGATCTGTCAGAAATTAGGTAATGAAATGAGTGGTAAGTGATAAACACAAGTTGTGTTATATAAAAATGGCCCGCAGGCTGTAATAAAATCTGTAAAATATTTGTATATAAATTTCGTAGTTTTTGATATCATTGATTATTGACGTGCTTTATCCGAGATGGAGAAAAATATATAATTAGAATAGGTAACTTGAGCTTAAATAATTGAGCTTTATATATGAGAATATTTATGGGAATAGAAATGGCCACACGGCTAAAAGGAGTTTAGGCGTGATATTGTTTGACTTTAATTTATTGCTTTATATGTGTATGTGTTTATTAATAATATTATTTTAATAGCTGAAAGATAATAATGTAATATATTTATTTTATACAAGAGTTGATTTGAGTGACGGGCCCTTTAAATTGGACTAGCGGCTACCGCCCAATATCTCATTTATCTGAGTTTAAAGTGTGTAATTTACTTAGTAGTTGTGCCTTACGTGATTTAAGGGTTGTATTGATGGACTTTGGCTGATGCCGAATTTATGTGACTATTCAATATATATTTAGGTTAAGAGGGTTGATAATTTGTTTCTGTGTTCAAATAATGTCATTCCTGTTTTGAAAAATAATGGTTAGAGCACAGAGGCCTCTGATTTGAGTGCAAAAGGGTCAGAACTTGTTGTTAGATATAGATTATTATTGAAGTGAAATATCAAATATGTATATTAAAGGGCTATGTGTTATTACAACTCTGGTGTTAGTTCAATTGATATCCTGGGTACTGTCTCACTAAGCTAAGCGAGTAAATTTCATTGGTGTCAATTTGGAAAGATATTTTACAAATTGGAGAGGTATTTTACAAGGATAAGACAAATTGTATATCTCGCTTATTTATCAACTTATCCTGACGAAACTTGGTATATTGCTTCATTTCATTGTGGTCTATTGATATTTGCACAAAAACCCATTTTTTGGCCGATAGTTCCCGTAGCAGCAAACCTGCATACTCAGCCCCATGTTATTCTTATGGAGAATAATTAACGTGTTATCTCCTTTAATTATGAACATAAATTAATAGAACTTGGGATGTGGCTTTACCTAGTTGAGTTATATTGATATTTGTACAAAAGCCCATTTTTAGTGTTCCTTATTTCAGCAAACCTGCATACTCAGCCACCATGTTATTCTTATGGAGAATAATTAAAATGTCATAAATCGTTTATTTATGAATGTATATTGATGAAACTTGGTATGTGGCTTTATGTGGTATTAATATAAATTAATATGCATTGGAAATTCGCTGAGTATGCAGGTTTGCTGCTACGGGGGTATTTATTATAAACGTAAAAAAAACATATTATTACGTTTAAAGGTAAAAATAAAGCTACAAATATTTACACAAACAAGATCAGTTTAATACTTACGGACCGTTACCATTTAAATAAACTAGTTTTCAACTTTTTGAGAATTTAAACGGGTTCGGCGATCACTTATAACAAGTTCAGTTAAAAAAAAAACACTTGTTTGCAAGGAACTGAAGTTGCCACCTACAGAGACAATTGAGCAGGTTGGGGGTGGAGCTGGTTTCGGGAGTGACTGGGAATTCCAGCTCCGAGAAAGCAATGCACTTTCTCTCACGATATTTCAAAGTTCAACCCCAAAGGCCGGCGGCTCCTGCCACTCCTGGCACTGCTCCCGGAGCATGTTTGTTTGGTGAGCTGTTCCAGGCCGAAGCAGCTCAGTTGTCTGAGCAGTTCCAAAGTAACAGCTCCGGCAATTTTGGCACACCTCTACTCCTCACCGCCAGACTAGCCTAGCGGCCATAGTCGGCCAAACACCCTTAAACAGAAATGATTTTAATAAAAGTTTCAAATACAACGGGAATCCTAAGCAATCGAGTTGGTAAAGCACACCTTGTCGAAGGCTTATGAGACGTCAAGGAAAATTGCAGTAGAGTGTTCTTTTTTCGAATCTTTGTACAATAGTTTCTGTTATACGCTGAACTTGATTGGTGGTTGAATGTTGGGGTCTAAATCCGAACTAATGCGGAGAGATTGTAACAGTGTCTTCAATGATTTTTTTTATCTTCCGAGGATAACCTTTTCGCACAGTTTTGAAAAACAGGATAGAAAAAACACACATAATATTATATCACGTTACAGTAAAAACTGATTGTGTTTTTACTCCATGATCCCGAAGGGTTTCAGCGTTTCCTCATAACTTTTCTCTATGCTGTGTTCCTTGACGTTTCCTTTTCTAACTTCGTGAATTTGTAGAATTGAGCAGATTGCACGTGGTAAGCTTTAATTTATTTATTATCGCTTTGTTGAACAGTTATTTCATTTTTATGTTGGGGAATGATTTTAAAATTAAATTAGTGTTAAAATCTCTTGATCAGATCTCAGGCTGAGATTTTATTCTATTTCGCTTAAACAAATTGTAAGTGACTAACAAGTCTACAGATACTTTTATTTGCCTCTGTATTAATTTGCTAAACATAAGTTAGTCATTTTAAATTACTTATGTTTAGATTCGGGATTGTTAAAAATCATATTTTTTGTCATGCTAGAATTTGGTATTGTAGGCCTAGTGATAGGTCAATCGACTGATTTCGCCAACAGATTATTCACCCAGTTCCTTAGATGAGTAAGAATGATTCACCTGAACCAGGCTCTTTACATCAGCAGAAGAGCCTGCACCCTAGTAATTCACCTGTGGCTGCGCTATGATTTGTGGGTTAAAATAGCCCGTGTTCCAGTTTCACCTCAAATAATAATTTACCGTACCTGTAAGTTAAATGAATTTATATACTTATATATCAACACTAAAATATAAACTGCCGATTCACACTTGTCAACCTATTTTAATTGTTTTGATAATTCCTTGCAACAAAAAAGTGAATTACTTTTTCTCCAGTAGGTATATTTGTAGATGGAACAGGTGAATCGCCTAGTTTTCGGTTGTACTATTCCATTCCATCAGTTCTGTACTAGGTTCCAGTTTTTCAGGTGATTCACCCAACCGACAGAGAGAATAAGAACTGGGTGAATCGGTTGAGAGACAAGAATAAGGTTAATTTGGTTTTTCACCTGGGTTAATCCCACTACTATGGTATAGGGCCCAACTTATCAACTTATTTGGTTGAGACCTAGGAGGGTATTCTAAATGGTGGTAAGGGCCTAGGTTACTTATGATTTAGCTTAGGCTAGGTTGGAGGAAAGGTGGATCTAAACAAGAAAACCAACTAGATAATAGGCTAATAAAAACTAGTAATGGTTTAGGGAGGTGGTAAAATTTAAATTAAGTGAAAGATTGTATGATGGTACCGTAATATAACAATTCTGTGTAGGTGCCGAAGTTCTACAGCCTTGCTGAAATGTATCAATTTCTAATGTTGGCTAACTTATTTCTTAAGCTTATTTAGTTTTTTCTGGTAGACTTTGACAAGCGTAACAATATTCCACCTTTCAATAGCCTAGCCTATATCTGATACATTTTTACGCTGGGGTCAATCCATGTAACATGATCCTAATAATAAATAATTGGTTGCTTGACCATTTTTGAAAAATTGATAATTTCCCAGTTGTTTCTATTGTATTTGAGGAGTTGAAAGCCATTTTTGAATTTTTTATCCCAACTCGTTTAAGTGTGGTGGCCATTTTTGTATTCCTAAACACCCCGATTTTGGTGTTTGCAATCTTTTACGTCATTAAAAATATCTCATAAACTATTTATCCTAAATAGATTAAGTTTAAACAAAACCCATTTTAAAGTTAGTTAAGTATAGCCTAGTTCCTCTCTTTAATTTATGTCATTAAAAACTTTTGTCTATTTCTCTTTCTTCCACCAGAAAAGTTGACTTAAAGTTAGATATCAAAATTGCGCGAAATTCACTTCTAGACATTTTTTTCTCATGGAAGGAGTCCTATATCCTTGGTATTTTTTATGGAAAATGTTATATACCAACAGATTGAAACCAACCCGTAACTTAAATTTACCAACAGGTAAATGAAATGTTTACAGGTTGTAGTCTTTTTGTTGCCAATGCATGAAAGAAAAGCCATTCTTGTGTATTGGGGTACGGTATGTGGTTTTAAAGTTCCGCATTCTCATAAATCAAGAAAAAGTTCTGTCGGAGACAGTAGTTTCTGTATGCTTCCATGACTGATTGGTGAAGTATTTGTTGTTTTGTTTGGACCTTTGAAGCACTTAGATCTCAAAGTTGTTAAATTCAACTATAGCGTATAAATTTATTAAATAAAATAAGCATTAATATGACCTATGTACCATTTTTTTTTACCATATTTGGATTATGATCAATTAATTAGGCTAGGCAATATGAATGTGAATAGGCTACTCTATACAGGGTGTTTCTGATATACGGCACCTCAAACAACTTTGGGAGCTGATTTCTCATACAAAAATAAAGACAAATTTCATATGAAGGTACGTCCTGAAAAGCTTTGTTTTCCATCTACCCGTCTCTAGCCTATGTGGTTTTTACTTAATATTTTTTATCTTATGAACATTTGAAGATATCACCTTCAAACATGGAACATTTATTAAATCTAATAAGACCCATTTTGGTTATGGAATAACAAGTTTCTACTTTGTACCATTTCAAAATGGCAGCAATTTTTTTCATAGCTAAGTAAGTTATCTTAAAATCCGTAATATTTAGGAAAACAACTGTAGAAGTGATAAGAGTTGAGTCTTTTTGTCCTGAAAGTAATGATAAACAACAGAGGATTTGTGTATGATAGGGTGCACTGGGATAAGTGGGGCCACGGGGCAAGTGAAGCAGTGGTTACCACATCTTTGTAAAATATTATTTTAAGAAAAAGACACCAATATATATCTTTTAGTACACTTTTGTTATCAGTTTTATAGGACAAACAATATTTTTTTATACATTACAAAAAACCTTACATTTTGCGACAGAATGGAAGTGGAGCGGAGTGGATGTTACATTACTTTATATTTACCTTGTAGGAAATTTTGTTTTCTACAAATTAACTCCTTAGACATTTTACTGTACACCTTGTGGAAAATTAGTTAGTTGATCTGATATGAGATAAAGTCCAGTTTTAGCAAATTTCCCCTACAGGGAAGAAGCTATTACCGTAGGTCTCATGGTACGACTTAAGCCCGAGACCACGATACCTTTTTGTTTTGAGGTCCCCAGATGCCAAAAACACTATTCGTTAAAATTTATATATATGCATATATATATGTGTGTCCGTGAATGCGAAGTTTAAAAAACGTCCGATTTCGATGAAATTTGTAAAATGTGAAATGTGTAAAATGACGTTCATGACTTTAAATTCGAAAACCAGAAAAACCGGACCGTGGGAAGGGGGGTTTATGGGGGTTTTTAAATTTTCCATAAATCAGTTTTTTGCATTTTTCACCCTAAAAATTTAAAAAACTTAATTTTGGTTTTGACCATGTTATAGAGCTTAAAAAACAAATAATATGGTATTTTGAATTATTAACCTAGGTTAAGTGGTTGCAGAGAAAATCCAAAAAAAACCTACTCATAAAATCTCCCATGTTAATCTTATGGGAAAAAGGTTTTTTGCTTTTCCTCAGTTTATTTTAATGTAAACTTCACATTTGCTTTTACCCATCTGTTCAGTTCAACAAAACAATCATTTTGGTGTTTAAATTGTGATTCTACGCCCAACCGTTGCAGAGATATTCAAAGTGCTAAATACAGTACGTTGTCCAATGTTATCCTTATGGAGAATAAATAAAATTTGATATCTCGATTATTTATAAATGTATGTTGATGAAACTTGGATATGTGGCTTCACGTAGTACTGGTATATTGATATTTGCACAAAAAATTGATTTTTTGTTGATTATTCCCGTAGCAGCAAACCTGCATACTCAGCCCCCATGTTATTCTTATGAAGAATAAGTAAAATGTAATGACTCCCTTAATTATGAACATAAATTAATAAAACTTGGTATGTAGCTTCACTTGGTTAAGTTATGTTGATAATTGCCTAAAAACCCATTTTAGCGAATTTCCCCTATAGGGAAGAAGCTATTACCGTAGTCGGCATGGTAAGACCTAGGCCCGGGACCATGATAACTTTTCGTTTTGAGGTCCCCAGACCCCAAAAACACCAAACTGTATATATATATATATATATATGTGTGTGTGTGTGTGTGTGTGTGTGTGTCTGTGTCCGTGAGCACGATAACTCTCGTAAAAATTATCCGATTTTGATGAAATTTGGTATAAACGTGTAAAGCAGCATTTATGACTTTAAGTTCGAAAACCAGCCAGATCGCTTTATCCGAAGGGGTATTTTGGGGGGGTTCTGTACCCCAAAAATGGGTTTTTTGAATTTGTTATGAATAATTTTGGAAACGGTGAAATTTTAGTTTTCCCCATTGAATTGAGCTTAAAAAAACACACAATTTGGCATTTTGATCATTTCTCTACGTCAATTGGTTACCGAGATATTGAAAGTGCTAAACACAGTACGTTGTCTAATGTTATTGTTATGGAGGAAAATACAAATTTTATATCTCGCTTATTTATGAACGTATCCTGACGAAACTTGGTATACGGCTTCATCTGGTTGTGGACCATTGATATTTGCTCAAAAAAAATTTTTTTACCCAAGGCTCCCGTAGCAGCAAACCTGCGTACTCAGCCCCATGTTATTCTTATGGAGAATAAGTAACGTGTTATCTGCCTTCATTATGAAAATAAATTAATGAAATTTGGTATGTGACTTTTACCTATATGAGTTATATTGATATTTGTATAAAACCCCATTTTTTGTGTTCCTTGCTTCAGCAAACCTGCATACTCAGCCGCCATGTTATTCTTATGGAGAATAATTAAAATGTCATAAATCGTTTATTTTTGAATATACTGATGAAATTTGGTTTGTGGCTTTATGTGGTATTAAGATATATATATATATGCTTTGGAAATTCGCTGAGTACGCAGGTTTGCTGCTACGGGGGTATTTTGCTTCCTTGTTGCAGCAAACCTGCTTACTCAGCCCCATGATATTCTTATGGAGAATACATAAAATGTGATATAGCGCTTATTCATGATTGAATATTGAAGAAACTTGGTATGTGACTTCGCCTAGTTAAATTCTATTTATATTTGCATAATAATCAATTGTTTGTGTTCCTTGTTTTAGCAAACCTACGTACTCATTACCAGTGTTATTCTTATAGAGAGTAATTAAAATCGCTTATATTTGAATATATTTGTATGAAACTTGGTATGTGCCTCTATGTGGTATTAAGGCATATATCATGCATTGGAAATTCGCTTAGTACGCAGGTTTGCTGGGACGGGGGTATTTTATATATTTTTCAATCTGTTTTCTGGATTAATACCTATGATTCTTTTAATTCCAATTAGTTGTATTTCCCAATATCAAATTTGAATTTTGTAGGGAATTTTATAATCTTTAAATAGGCCTATGATAAGAAGGTGTTTTTGCCTACTACATACTGTAAGCGAGTTATTAAAGGAATAGTAAAACGAGAACAGTTTTTAGACTATTTTTATTTTCTCCCCTTATACATAGTATATGGAGAAATTATTGTTTTCGTCAAAATTTTGGAATTTGAGTTGTTAGTGGAAATATTCGTTTTGGTACTCCCTGAACCCAAAAAAGTGTTTTTTACGTGATGTCTGTGTGTCTGTCTGTCTGTATGGATGTGTACAGAGCTAGAGCCCTAACCAATGATCCGATTTTTATGAAATTTGGTATGTAGGTACTAATCCACAATATATCCAGGTTTTTTTTCATTTTTTATTTTTAGCGAATTTCCCCTATAGGGAAGAAGCTATTACCGTAGTCGGCATGGTAAGACCTAGGCCCGGGACCATGATAACTTTTCGTTTTGAGGTCCCCAGTCCCCAAAAACACCATTCGTTCGAAACTGTATATATATATATATATATATATATGTGTCCGTGGGTGCGATAACTCTTGTAAAAATAATCCGATTTTGACGAAATTTGGTATAAGCGTGTAAAGCAGCATTTATGACTTTAAGTTCGAAAACCAGACAGATCGGACTATCCGAAGGGGTATTTTGGGGAGGTTTTGTATCCCAAAAATGGGTTTTTTGAGTTTTCTACATATAATTTTTGAAAAAGTCAAATTTTAGTTTCTTCCATTGGAATCAGCTTAAAAAGACGCACAATTTGGTGTTTTGACCATTGCTCTACGTCAAATGGTTACAGAGATATTGAAAGTGCTAAACACAGCAATTTTAATCAATTCAAAGTTGGATTTTTTTGAAAGACTAGATTTAAGTTTATATTTTGAAGATTCTGTTTTTGAAGGTTGCTGTATAGAGGTTCCAAGTCTAAGTTCAATTGTTATCTCAATTTATCGTGTACCTAATACTAATAATTTTAAGTTTTTCATTTCAAAACTAGAAAAATTATTACAACTGTTAAAGAAAGAAACAAAACACAAATATGTATACATATCTGGAGACTTTAATGTAGATGTATTGGATACCTGCAAACTCAAAGCACAAAAAGACGTTTTTGTTAATCTGTTATCACTTTATGGTTATTTTTATTACACTAAAAACCCCACCAGAATAACATTAACTTCAAAAACATGTATTGATAATATTGCTTTGAATGTGGGTAGAGGTTCTCCAAACTACCTAAATATTGAGACTGGTTTCTCTGACCACAGAGCTTTATTTATTAAGATCGAAAATAAAGGTTCAAAGCTGGTTAATACAAATCCCAAAAAAAGAGTTTTCTCTGAAAAAAATATCAGCAATTTTTTACTTGATCTTGAAAAATCATCATGGAATGTTTCTCCAACAAATAATGTTCAGCAAAATTTTGATAATTTTTTAAATAACTATAAATTGAATTTCCAACATTGTTTTCCTTTAAAAAGTGTAAAACAATCTAACGGTAGTAGTAAAAGTAAGGCAAAAAATTGGGTTACTCAGGGTATCAAGGTATCTAGTGCAAAAAAACGGGAGCTAAGCAATGCAGCTAAATACTCATGTGACCATAATTTCATTCTATATGTTAAAAGGTATAAAAAGATTTTTAAGAATGTATGTAATTTGTCAAAGAAACTTACAAACTGTAGTTATATTAAGAATTCTAGTGACAAAAGTAAGGCTGTGTGGGCAGTTGTAAATTCAGAGCTTGGACGTGAAAAGAAAAAAAATAGTTTTTGCAATATTCATAATCGAAATCAAGTGATTTCAGATGCTTTGGAAATAGCTAAGCATTTTAATAACAAATTCGCTGACACAGCCAATCAAAATATGGTAGAATTTAATCATGTTGATGCGCAACGATTTTTGAGTAATTTTAATGCTGTAAACATAGTACCTTCCTTTTCTTTCATTCAAACCAATTTCAAGGAAGGAAGTAATTAGAGCCATTTCATCCATAGAAAACAAAATGTCGGCTGGCTGGGATGAAATTCCAGTTAAAGTATTTAAAAAGACTTGTGATATTATTGCTGGCCCTTTGAGTTTGATGATCAACCAGTCTTTCCAGAGTGGAATTTTTCCTTACCAACTTAAATTTGCTGAAATAAAACCTCTTTTCAAAAAAGGTAGCAAAACAAATTCTGATAACTATCGCACAGTGTCAATTTTACCTGATTTTTCTAAAATATTTGAAAAAATAGCTTCCAATCAATTGTCAGTTTATTTTGAAACTAATAACATTTTTGTCGGAGTTCAATACGGATTCAGATCTGGGAGCAACACTATTCAGGCTTTATCCGATCTTTTGTGGGAGGTAAACAGCAGCCTGGACAGGACACAGAATGTAGCTGGCTTATTCCGTGACTTGTCCAAAGCCTTTGATTGTGTTGTACATGAAATTTTGTTTTCTAAACTTGAATATTATAATCTCTCACAAAGTGCTTTAAAATGGTTAAAGTCATATTTAACAAACCGATTTCATAGAACAGTTATCTTTAAAAATAATAGTTTTAATTTTTCTAAATGGAAGGAAAGTCTTTGTGGCGTGCCCCAAGGATCAATAATTGGACCACTTTTGTTTTTGATTTATATAAATGACCTGCCTTTTAATATACATTCAAAAACTATTCTCTATGCCGACGATACAACAGCTATTCTGAAAGCCAACAATCCAATCGGCTTACAAAACTCAATAAACCATGCTTTTGAAGAATTGAATAGATGGTTCACAGCAAATGCTCTCAAGCTAAATGGGTCTAAGACCCAAATTATTCGATTCAAGACAACTCATAATAGGGAAATTTTTGACTTACAAATTAATTTTGCAGGACAAATCATTGGTGAGGTAAATTCAACAAAATTTTTGGGATTGCAGGTACAAAGTAATTTAAAATGGGATGACTACTTGCAAATCTTGGCTAGGAGACTAAATACAGTCTGTTTTCAGATGACTGTACTGCAAAATGTTACAGACTTAAAGACTAAGTTGATTGTCTACTATGCCTTATTCGTCTCCAATATGCAATATGGGATAGAATTTTGGGGCAGTTGCTCTAAACTGGTTGCAGAGAAAATTTAGATTTTCATTTTGCGGTAAACACAGTATGTTGTCCAATGTTATTCTTATGGGGAATACAAAAATTACGATTTCTCTCTTATTTATTGATCAGTTTCGTTCAAACTTGATATGCTTGTCAAGTTAGCATTGACCAACTGAGGAAATTCGAAACATATTGCCCCTTAATAACCCTGAGGGGGGATAGAGGGAATTTCCCCTCTTAAAACCACGTGTGTAGCGATGGATTCTGTAGTGCCTCCTAAGCAGGGATTTGGGTGGATACGCTTGAAAACAACTTGTTTACAAGATTTTCTGTACATTCAAACAAGCTTTGTATTCTTATATTTAGTACCTGTAAATAAAAAGTGATTTATTCATTAAAGATGGGCTGAAAGTATGTGTCAGTTTCCTGATACCATTTATTTCAAGATGACAGAAAATGCACAACGGCTGCAAGGACAAAAACTTTGATTTTTTATCATGGGGTATAACATACCTGAAAATCTAAATTAATTTTGATTGGACTACGTATGAACCACAGACTGGATTGGCTAATGCAGACGCCATAAGTGAAGTAGCTGGGGTTAACCATTTTCAATCATTTATGGATAAGCTTTACTCTTTGTACAGCACATCTCCAAAAAATAAGCGAGAGTTAAAAGAATTTGTACAGGAGCTCAATATTCAAATTAATAAAATAGGTAGAATTTTAGGGACGAGGTGAGTAGCAAGCAGTTTTCGTACTGTTTCAGCCGTATGGTTTGGTTACCAAGCCTTAGCCAGTCACTTCACTAAAGCAATGAATGACTCTTAACAGAACATCAGCTGATAGAAGCAAATATAATGGTTTATTAAAGAGGCTGACTTCTCGTAAATTGTTGTTAAACTTAGCATTTATGTATGACATTCTAGCTGAATTGGCTTTGTTGTCTGAAAGTCTGGAAAACAGAATCACATCCCTTGTGTTTGCAGATAAATTGATACTTAGATCTCAGATATCTGGAGTCATTGAAAAACCGGGCACAAGAGTTCTGGAGGCACAAGTTGCCATGAGAGAAGGTAGTTTTGCTTCTGTAAAGTTAAATGAAAACCCTAAAACCGTATCTTTTAATGGTGAGCCATTGATTGCTAGTGAATCAGTAACCTAAAAAAGAGAGCGTTTACCGTTAGCTTACACGAACAAAGAGCCAAGAACGAGGAGTTTGTAGAACAATTAAAAGTTTTGGAATCCGAGTACTGGTCTACTGAGATTATTCAACCAGGGTTTGGCCAAAATCAAGTGAGCTATGCAAGCGATTCAAGTTGGACATCAACAGAACTGTGACTGCTTACAGGGATTACTTGGGCAACAGCAGGCGGTTGCCTGATGGACTGCAGGAGCTTCTAAACTGCACTAAAATAATACCCTGCAGTTCTGCTGATTGTGAAAGGGGTTTCAGCAGTATGAACAACATAATCACACAAATAATAAACTCATTGACAGTAAGTCATGTCTCAGCTTTACTGAAAACTCCAAGGTCCACCTTTGCGCAAATGGAAGCCTGACTCCTACATCATGACATAGCTAAGAAGACATTGTTCAGCAGCTGACACCCAACCAAGAGAAGCAGAACCTCCAAAGAAAGAAGATATGAATGAAAAAGGAGAGGGATTTTGGGACCTACTTTAGATGTCGATGAGTCGATGTCAGGGTTATCATATGTCACCGCACAATAATAATAATGTCATACAAAGTAGACTATGTTAAAATATTACCTCCACAATATTTTAAAATTTGTATAATGCATTTTTACAGAATTAAGTATTAATCTTTTAGGCTAAAACAATAAATTAGTACAATGGTAAATGGTAATGTTACTAAGTATGGCTAAAATCATCGTTTATTTGTTTATCATTAACAATTTGTGTTGGCCTAATTTTCAAAATAAAATTTCCATTAATTTATGAATTCAAAGAGTTAGGCCTACTTAAAACTCACCTCCAATTGACAAATTGAGCTGTCATTAGTAGTTAAAGATTCATCATTTTAAATTGTGGTATATAAGATAAAGTTCAATGTTATTGTCCTTATTGTCACATTTCTCTTGAGCGCTATGCTCGGTCTGGTTACTAAGTTAACTAATTTACTACTGTTGGTAATTGTCTAATTAATGTTTGTTAAAATGATAGTTTGTGGTTTGGATTGTTTAGTTTTGACAAATTAACACATTCGCTACTACAATGTTAAAAAAAAATCGTAACCACAGACTGCCGCCTCAATTTTGCGGCGGGCGTGGCGTACTCATAGCCCAACGCCGCAGATCTGCGGCGGCTAGGTTCATTAAAATATACTGCCGCCGCAGAACTGCGGCGTTGGTTTCTTGATATTAAATGAGAAATTTCTTCGCATCGGTCTATTTTAAGGGTTAGATGGTTTAGGCACGGTCTACGGGATAGTCCGCCTTATATATGCGGCGCTTGGTCTGTAGCTAGGACTAGGACCAGTCTACAGGGAAGTTTATGATTTTTTTCGTGGGCTGTCAGAGTGACCCGGCCGCCGCATATATGCGGCAGCTGGTAGCGAACGTGTTAAGAAGATATAACACTAGTCTTCAGGTGGCGCAAATTTCGTAGGTTATGTTAAATGACAAACACCAAACACCCCCCTCCCTCTCCTTTAAACTACGTGATTCCCGGAATGGGCCGCTTTGCCGCTACTCACCGCCTGGGACGGATCCAGAAAATAATTTTTGGGGGGCCCAGTTTCCAATTATGAAAGTTGTGGCATGGGGTAACCTAAAAATACAACTCCATAAATAACTGAGTATTGGGAGATTTTTTTTAGTGAAGTTTTCAGGAAAACACTTAAAAAGATTAAATGAATTTTTACTTTGTCATAACATAGGCCTACTGAACGAACAAAGACATGCTTGCACAGTGTTTGATGCTGGACTGACTGAGATTGAGGACTGAGGTGGTAAAATGGCAGCTGTTCGTTCTCACTTTGTGCTAGTACTGCTCCTGGCGGAGACATGTACATGTAGGACTTCACGCGGCCGTGGGCCCGTGGCCGCGTGGTGCCGACGATGTCCGCATGTGTCAGCATGGTACACACAACACAACTATGATAATGAGATTAATCAAGATCAAAAATCAGCACAACCAATCAATCAATCAATAATTGATTTGATTATCAATCTGGATAATTTTTGCATATTCCAGATATTAAAACATTTTATTGGTCAGACATTTTTCCCCAAATATACAGTTTCACTCATCTTATTATATCTAGTGCATTTTTAATTGGTCTGGGGGGCCTGTGCCCCCCCCCCACCTAGATCCGTCACTGCTCACCGCTCCGGCACAGCTAATTTCAGCACTACACCACTGGCTGCTAGGCACGTCTTCCACAAGCGGGAATATTGCGCAGGTTACCGGAAGGATAGGATATAGCAGGAAAGGAAAAGGCGGGATGGTTCAGCAGCCAGATTGACCTTTCAAAGGGTCAACTCCCTTGCCCCTGTGACAGCTGGGATGAGGCTCAAACAGGGTACCCGCATTCTGTCCTCCAACTCAACTGAAAGGGTATGTATGTGTACAGCAGCCAGGGACCATTCATTCCCAGGTTGGGGACCAAACCCAGAGATTTCGGCCCTAGCCGCTGCAAATGGAGGGACCTTTGGTCAATAATAGTCAATAAATGACTATTATTGACCAAAGGTGAAGGGGAAGTTTGTCATAATGGACAGACAAAACACTTACCTTATGTAGTGATAACTTCATTTGTTGTACCCAAATGTCAGCCTCAAAACTGGTATAGACCAGTTTTAAGGTTGTCCTGTGACAAACATGGTATTTATTCTAGCTACGTATACACTGCATAGAATACAATCACCCTAACTTTATGAAATTTTACTTTTTCACTTGTATAGCAGGTTTCAGATTAATTGGCCAACAAATTGAAAGGTATCAAAGTCGAAATTTTAATACCTACCAAACCTTATGCCATAGGTCGATTTTACTCAACAAATACCATTCTTTTTACAGTACTTGAACCAAGATGCAGCTTCAAATACGTGGACAGCAGCATCATGTCATTGAATGCGAAGGCAATGAAACCATCGCCTTAATTAAGGTAAGCCTCAGAAATGTTTAGCTGTGTAGGTCCTACTGTATTACCGTTACTAAAGTAGTGGATCTGTTGCTCGAAACTGAGCAAACAAAATTTAATGGCGACCTGTGCTCTTAAAGTGAAAGTACCGAAAATGTTTCATTTGTTATGTGTGTAGAATAATAAAGAAATATTTTATAAGATAGTCAAATTCATACTTGGCATTAACTGGTTCCTTAAATGCTGTAATATGTGGGTCTAATTTGTTTTCCAATGAGTTAGGTCATTCACTTTACAGGTTTATATTTGTGTATTTGTTATATTTGTCAAAGTCCTACTAGGTAAGCCTATAAGAAGAAATTATAGCTACTGCAGAAAAATGATTCGATACGGCGTAGTAATATTATTGGACAGAAAGAAAAACGAAGGTCATATCATTTATCTTATTATTATATTTGATGTCAACCAAAAACAGCCCGGAGATGTACATTTAGAGAAAACCCAAATATATTAACCTACAACTAGATTAACTAGATTGCTTATTGGCTCAAAAGGAGCAATCCCAAGTTTTGTTCATGACTTGTGGAAAAAATTACAACTAGGATCAATCAAAATTATATATGATTGCAATAACTGCAGTGAAACACTCCTCGATAATATTAAGGAACCATCTTTACAACAACAGTCAAAATGATTTGTTTGGTAGTGTTTGTGCTATTGCAACCTACATTGATGGGAAGATTTTTTATATATTTATTTTATGAATAAATTATCTTTATATAGAATACATTTCACCTTCTCCACATCACAGCTACAATATAATCTCTCTGCTTAACCCAGCATATTTAGTAACATAAATACATGTACTAAATTCACTTCAAATGTGATCTGGATGTGTAGACACCAAGTATGCTATAATCATTTGTGGGTGTCTAGAACCGAGTGGCTCAGCTTGAGCAGCTGCCCAAAGAGCTGTTGTGCCTTTACAACTGCGGCCAGCCTCTCACTGACGACTCCTGTGTCGCTCAGCTCACTGGTGACTACAGCATCGACGTCACCATCCCACTGCTCGGAGGTAACTTGGCCAATACGTATACCCTATACTTAACTTGTGGTCCAAACGTTCCCTGGCCTCAGCGTCCTCCCTTATTCACTAGAGTGTACACTTTCAAACAGTGTAGGGCATCCCTGACAACACATCCCTGAGTTGCATGTCGAAGCTGTAATGTATGTTTCATAAAAGAATTGTAGAAACTCTAGGATATTTTATTCTGGTAAAGTTATTGCAGCAAGAATGTGAAAGGTAGTGGAAGCTCAAGTGCAATTAATGGTAACATTTACTGGTGTAACCCAAGTTGCTAAGACAAAATAGAAGCTTTAAAGAATCTAGCGGCGACCGAGGGTGAAGCCAGACTCCGCTACATGAATTTTTTATTTAGTGTCACAACATTTTATGAAAATTTTGCATTAGCCTGAAGTGAGTTATTCCCTTGATGGAAATATTTTGTTTAGCTTTATGATAATTGCATAAGATAAAGCAAATGAGGGGTTTGGAGGGTTTGTTTGGGGGTATATGATAATATAAAATGAGGTTTAGGAAAAAACTTGTATTCATAATAAATCATAGGTTTGTTTTTATTATTGATATAAGTTTACCTCATAACATGTATGAAATAATAAATATGGTATCAGTGACTACCAAAAATGTATATGTTTACCAATGATATGCGATAAACATTTACCCTTCCATGATGCAATCCACAGTAATAGCTTTTCCCCATAGGGGAAATTCGCCAAAAAACACATACAGTAGAAATCCAATTATCCGAACCCCAATTATCCGAATATCCAATTATCCGAATCGATTTTGAGTGAAATAATAGAAATATAAAAATCAAGAAAATAACAGCGGGAGCGCGTGTAGCGATAATGCGCCGTGAGCGCTAAAATAAAAGCCCGCGCTGTTACCTTCCGGACGATATTTTCGCAGGGAACAATGAGTCATACCCCCTTCCTGCTCTGCTCATCATCAATCGCTACTGTTCTTTCACCGAGATTATCGTTCAAAATGAGTACAAAACGTAAACGTGTTGTCCTTTCGCTAAGTGATAAACTCACTTTGCTCGAGATGTTCAAGTGAAATAACCAACATTGAACAGTGAAATACGTAGGCCTACAGTATGTATTGAAAAGAGCAACTGTATATACTGTATTCAATTTAACTCCTGTAATTTAATTTTTATGACGTATATTCTTGTACTGTTCGCTCACTTTCTGTTCACTACATTTATAATAACTTTGTCGATAAAATTCTGATTTTTCATGTATGGTGATGTTTTTTGCTTAACCCTAGCAGTGGCCAGCCAAAAACTGTAGAATGGCCAACCAATTTTGGCGATTTTGCAGACCTTTTTTTGAAAATTCGTATAAAATTGAAATGAGAACTAAACATAGCCAACCACATATTCATTTTGTTCAGAAAGAACAGGAGCATCATGTAATAGTCAAATAAAAAAGATCGAAGAGATAATTTTTTCAGCGAAGTAAAAAAATTTAAAAAAAATTGAAATTTATTTTTGAAATTTCAAAAGCAGCCTCGGTAAAACTTTTTTGTCAGATTTTTTATGGAAAATTCATTATATACATTTTGTAGACAATTCAATTCCCTACATAGAAATGTATAATATGTTGGGGAAAATATTTTATTTGTAGGTATTATGTAAGTATATACGGAAAACCGCAAAATGTGAAAATTGTACAGTGTTAGTTAGTACTGTAAAAAGGATATGTAAATATGTATATGCTAATAATAATATGTATATTTTTGTAAAGCTAATAAAGTAGGGAATGTAAAAAAGTCATAAAGTTGATGGTAAAAAATTGTTATCACTTATGATTAGATGAATTTTGAAAATGTTAGGGTATTCGGAAAAAAAAAATTCTATGATATTTAGTATATAACTTTTTGTAGAAATTTATTCCTCCAAATACTATATATACATTTAGTAGGACATTCAATTCCCTACATAGAAATGTATAATATGTTGGGGAAAGAATTTTATTTGTAAGTATTATGTAAGTATATACGGAAAACCGCAAAATTTGAAAATTGCGGTCACCATGTAGGAAAAATTACAAAATTAATATTTTTTATATTAGGCCTACTCAATAATCTACTCAATAAATACATCCTACCTTACAATTGTAAAAGTAATAAAAATAAATATAATTACTCACCCCCTTCCCATTATTATGTTATCCTGTTGGCTTATATCACACTCGAACATACGAGACATTGTACTAAAGAAAAACAACTTTTTAGAAACACTATTTCACACACTTCAGTAATATTTATGCATAATAAAATGCATAAAGATTACTGTTATATACACACATACACTTCACTAACACTAACACTCCGAAATAATAAAGGATTTAGCAGTAATTCGCGGATAACACGAGAGCGTAACCTTACCAACAGCGACGACAAAACACGGAATGGCCGACTAATGCGCATTTGATGTGAGATGTGACGTATTTCCCTCGTCTTCCAGCAGCAGGCGGAAATAATAACCATGCGCAAGGCTGCCAATCTCAAACGCTAAATTTCTTCCTCTTCAAAATGAAATATTATATGACTAGTATTTATAACTTGCACTGGATGTAATTCGCATTTCCCATACCAGCGTATTACGCCGGTTGGCCATTTGTTACGAATTCAGAAAACAGGTGTTTTCATAAAATCGTAACTGTTGTGCAATCAATATTTTGTTCTAAAAATCAATACTACAGTGAAACTAAACTCTTTGGCTATGCAGTGGTACCACCCGCAACATCCTAAGACAAAAATTACCCGAGCAGGGTAATTCCAAAGAAGTCGTGTTTTTACATTTTCCGAGCGTCGACTGCAGGAATGGCGTAGTGGCAAAATTTCATAGTAATTATAATCGTCGTGACATTGTTATAGAACTTGTAAACGGTTCATTTATGTAATAAAATGAAAGTTCAGAATGTGATCTTTCGAATGGTATAAATATTGTTCACTTCTGAGTTGACTATTAATGATTTTTTTACCGTTACAAAAATTTCGACCCGTACCAGCGTATTACGCTGTTGGCCATTTCAGGCGACACGTGAAACCAGCGTATTACGCTGGTTGGCCACTGCTAGGGTTAATTCCCGAGGTATACCTGATTATCCGAATTTCTGCATATCCGAATTGGCCCGATCCCCAATTAATTAGGATAATTGGAGTTCTACTATATGACAAAAACGATGTGGTATTTATTAGAATAAAAGTAAACTTTTTATCTATTACAAAAATACCTCACACAATGGTAGTGTATGGGCAACTGGCTTAACTGGAAACTCGTGAAGCAATGGCAAAGAATTATTATTATTGGTTATTTAGCGTTGATCACCCTACCATACAACAGCTGTTGTAAGAACAATGTTGCCACCTCACCGAATTAAAATTGTTATAAAATAAACCGGTATGTCGGTTTACATTAGCAGCAATGTGCCGCTAAAATAAACTTAATTGGGTTGGTAAAGTAGTGGCTTAGAAATATTGTAAGTAATACAGAAATGACTTTCCAGCATATTTTAATGTATATACAGTTGAGTCCCCGCTATTCCGAAAATCCGCTTATTTTGAACTCAAGTTCGGAAATTACTTAAAAACAGGAAAAATTAATCATTACCGGTATTTTTTTTGTGTAAATATGCATACAAAAAATGTGTTTTTTCATTGTTACACAAAGAAGTTGAAAATAAATGCTATTAGAGAATTTGCTGTTTTCAAATTCCCTATTTATTTATGAACATGCTCACAAAGTTTCATGCACTTATCTCAAAAACAAGTAAGTAAAAGGATAAAGTCGGCGATTACAAAAAGTCCTTTGTAATAAGAAGTGTCACTGTCACTCATTTTAGAAAATGTATTAACTAAATATACTGATATAAAGATAACCTACTACTTGAAATAATAACAGTGTGCCAGTGTAAACCAACGAGATATATTTTTACTTGTTGGTGTGAACAACAAAATTAGCAGATCGGATGCTTAATAACCTCAACAAAACAACTCATTACACAAAAAAGCAGCATAGAGTACCGTTGTGTGCTCAATACTGACTATAATCAC
Source organism: Allygus modestus (assembly GCA_963675035.1). NCBI lineage: Eukaryota > Metazoa > Arthropoda > Insecta > Hemiptera > Cicadellidae > Allygus > Allygus modestus. The sequence continues at coordinate 79,713,951 of OY776116.1, forward strand.
TGAGCTCTATGTTATATCTGGAATCACCACTATGTTAGAAAAGCGTGACGCTGTGTTTTTGGTCGTTATGTTGGCCAATGTGTTTTATTGATGCATTGTGGGAGTTTTTGATAGTTTGGTGGTATAGTCATTTTATTCCCCTTTTAAATCACAAGTCGAAACCTGGTGTTAAAGTAAACTTTGAAACATTGTGAATTTGTTTAAATAAAAAGTAACTAATCATCTTGAAGCTAAGTAATGATTTAGGTAACACGATAATAGTCTTGTTTCTATGTTTAGAGTCATTAGTGAATGGCATTGAAAAACGTGCACATGAGTGGTTAACTTAATTATTTATTGTACTTGCACATCAACATAATGACATTAATAACGAATGGATAAGTCCAATATTAAATTCAAATCCAATGTCAATGTTAACTGTTGACAGTAAACACTACAGCAAGCAATCGGTTGGTGGCTTTGGTCCATCTAACCCCAAGTTGACAACACAGCAGATTAAAAAGCTGAACTAGACGGCACGCTTTTGGGAAATATTATTCAAAGAGTAGTGACTCTAGATATAACATAGAGCTCAGTGACTATGATACACACTGATACTCCGCAACTATCTGGCTTCCATATCGCAAAGGTAGCGGCATTTGGATATTTTATAAAGCCAATCAGATTATTTCGCTGACACGACGTCCGAAATATTGGACGTCGGAGTTTTTCGCACAATTTGCAAATGTCCAATATATTGAACCGCGGAGTCTTTGGCAAAAACAGCGACGGCCGATATATTGTATCGTTGATATTATTCATGAAATCCACCTATTCCGAATTCCCGCTAAACCCAATTAGAGGTTCGGTCCCAGGAAGAGTTCGGTCCCAATTAGTTTGGAATAATGGGACTCTACTGTATATTCGTCAAATGCTCAGAGCGGAAAATGTGGTTCGACATATATATACGTCGGGAAAGGCTAAGAATTACAATTAAGTTAATTGTAAATTTGTATTGCCAAGATCACAGCACTCCCCTTAGTTTAATTAAATTTGTATTTAATAGGAAAAGAATATAGTTATTTACTTTTCAAGTTCTCATTCGTATTTCTAGATAGGCAATATTATATTAGCTTTTTCCCACAGGTAAAGTGCACGGTTCCCTGGCTCGAGCTGGAAAAGTGAAAGGGCAGACACCCAAGGTGAGTGGATTTTGCCATGTGTAATGATAAATGTTCAGTTTAGAGTTAACAGCTGAAAATCTTGAAGGGGGGGATGAGAAAACGTAAGTCACATTTTTATGCATTCAAGTGAAGTTTTTTTTTTTTTTTTATCACTATTTTACTATAAAAACAAAACATATTGATACAAATATTTTTGGCAAATATGAATGGATTATGAGAGTGTTTGGATAAGTGTGATGCCTAGTATTAATTAGAGACGTACGAGTACTCAAAATTTTGAGTTCGGCACTGAAACTCGAAAGTTTCGAGCGAGTTCACTCCCGCCATTTACCCGTGCTACCGAGGGTCGTCTGCGGCCGCGCGTCATCTGTAAATTCAAATTGAGTGTGAACGCATTTGAGGTGTTAAAAAGTTGTGGCTTATAAATTTGTGTTACTCTTTTTACACCAAAATGAAGGATTTACCAGGACCTTCAGATTGAGTTGTATGAACACTGTATAGTCCACTTTTAGGTTAACCTAACCTTGTCATTTGTTTAAATAAAATATCAAAAACATATCTGGAATTAAATCTAATAGGTAAGCATAAGAAGTTTGTGCTTGTTTTTTGTTCCATAATAATTGAAATTGAGTCAATCCATTAATTTTAGGCTCAGATGCCCTTGAGCATTGAGCTGTTTTTAAAGACAAGTGATTTGTTTTTGGCCTTGTTTAAGTTTCATTAATGATTTTTTAAATAATTTGTAATATCTTAAAACTCTATTTAACACATGGCTTCAATTTCATCAATTGATTTACCAGGCACTTTCAAACATATCTTCATGTTGTTACTAACTGATTGTTCTTATTAGGACTGTTAGTGTTAAAATTAATGCTAAGATATGAAAATGGTTAAATACATTTTGTGTGGTAAGTAAGTAGGCTAATGTTTTACCATCTAATAGACCTTTTAAATATTAAAATAAAGTTTATTTTAACTTATAGGCCTAGATGTAATTTTATATTCTACATTTGTAGAAATATGTAGCTTAGGCCTAAACATAATGTACAAAACATAGGATAAATAAAAAGGATGGTGTTCTTATTAGGACTGTTAGTGTTAAAATTAATGCTAAGATATGAAAATGATTAAATACATTTTGTGTGGTAAGTAAGTAGGCTAATGTTTTACCATCGAATAGACCTTTTAAATATTAAAATAAAGTTTATTTTAACTTATATGCCTAAATGTAATTTTATATTCTACATTTGTAGAAATATGTAGCTTAGGCCTAAACATAATGTACAAAACATAGGATCTTAGGCCTAAACATAATGTACAAAACATAGGATAAATAAAAAGGATGGAATAAAATAGAAAACTGAGATTTTTTTAATGAAACTGTTAATTAACACCATATAGGCTATCACAATCTTAATACCATCAGATAAAAAGTATTTTATCTTCATGGCAAAGTTATGCAATTAATTCGGTATGATTTATTTTCAGATAAATGTGCTTACCTTTTTCCAATGAAGCAGGAATCCATGTATTTTACTTACTATTGTTATTTTCAGGTCATAGTGACTAGAAAAGTACATTTTAATATAAACATTTACAAATGGATCCCTATACACTGTTTTGATCCAATTCAAGTCGACCTATGTGTTTTTTTTATTTGTATACTCGACTCGAACTCGAGATTCAAATCTTTTGCCATTTACTCGACTCGACTTAAAAAACCTGTACTCGCACATCTTTAGTATTAATTGACCCGTTAACATGTATTATTATGCAACTTACATATTGCTATAACTAATTACATTAGCCTGTACATAAATTTAACCTAATAGTTTATATAACTTATGAAAACTTTAAGTTCAGTGGGGAAAAAGAAAATGCAATAACTGAATTCAGAGATTTTGGATATGAGATGGAGGCTAATGCACATTGTTCCAATTTCAATGGTTATTTTCGGTTTGGTATATTTCGAGAAGAGATCAAACCGGCAGTTGTAAATCCATGGGGTGTTAATAGTTGACGTTTAACTTTCAATGTTTATCATCAGTAATTCACAAAATTAAAAACAACTCTTTCAGCAAGCAAAAGTATTGTGTACATCAAATTTTAGGCCCAATAACAGTATTATTTTGACACCATGAAATGAGTTCAGTCAATTTGTGAAAGTGATTTCATTGGTACCACAAAGTAAAAGGTAATGATTAAGACGTTATGATTAAAATAAAAGTATAATTTAAGATTTAATATCGTGACACAAATATTTATTTCTAGGTTGAGAAACAAGAAAAGAAGAAGAAGAAGACTGGGCGAGCCAAGAGGCGTATCCAGTACAACAGGAGATTCGTCAATGTGGTACAGACATTCGGCCGCAGGAGGGGACCTAATGCCAACTCATAAATCATAAATAAAATGTTTTAAGAAAATTACAATTTTTGGTTAATTTTATTTTAATGGCTTTTTAATATATCCTTGGATTTACATCTTTATAAAGAGTGTCTCAAACAGATTTTAGATGATCCAATTGACCCAGAAGGATGAAATAAAATTATTTCCCACAAAATTGTCCCCAAGGAATAACTTAAAAATATTTTTAGTTTGTTACAGGATATTCCAAAACGGGTGGAGGGTCACTAGATCGAATCTCGGGATTTTGAAATATAAACATATGTCAAGTTCTACATCATTTTAAAGCTCTGCTCTCGACTAACATTTTGGCAAAAACAGAACTCACTTATCTTAATCAGTTTCAAAATGGCGGCCATTTTATTGAAAAATATTGACATTTACGGGGTACCCTGTATCTGCTAAACCACAAGACATAGTTCTGGTTCAAAATTCTTACTTGTTTTAAAATCAGCGTTACCCTGATATGCTACATGACAGTATGTAAAACAAAATACAAAAAAGACTTTTTTTGAAAATGTTTATGTGCCCAAAACTTACAAAAGTCAAATAGTAACATATGTTAAAAAGTACATCATATTTAAGGTCTTGGAAATCCAAGCAACTTTCAAATCTGCACCAACCTCGTATCTTTTTTTGTTTTTAAATGACAAAAAATCATCATTTTCCCATATACAGTGCATGTTATTTGTGCGTAACACAAACTACTCTGAGGCCTCTTTTATAAATGGGTTATAATAACTTGCATTCATTTTATGTAGGGAAATTATGATTTGTATTCATTGCTAAAAAACAAAAAGAGATACTATGATAAAATAGATAATATGTAAAGTGGAAAAATTGGGTTTATGGAGTTTTCAATAAAACCAAAGAATCGTAACAGCTGTTTTTAATCAATCAGTGAACTGTCTGGCGGTGCAATAGGTGCAGCCAAAAAGGGCTTGAGGGATTTTTTACGTGGAAGCTAGAGGAAAGAAACCTTTAGCTTTTAGCGAATTTCCCCTATACGGAAGAAGCTATTACCGTAGCTCTCATGGTAAGACTTAAGCCCGAGACAATGATAAATTTTCATTTTGAGGTCCCCAGATGCCAAAAACACCATTCGTTCAAATTTTTATATATATATATATGTATGTGTGTGTCCGTAAGCACGATAACTCTAGTAAAAAAGGTCCAATCTTAATGAAATTTGGTACAAATGTGTGAAGTACCATTTATTTGAACGAGTTCGAAAACCAGATGAATCGCACCATCCTTGGGGGGGTTTTGTACGCCCAAAATGGTTTTTTTTGGGTTTCCACATGTAATTCTTATTTTAAACAAATTTTAATTTTTACCATTGAATTTCAGCTTAAAAAAACAAACAATTTGGTATTTTGATCATTGTTCTACGTCAATTTGTTGCCGAGATATTGAAAGTGCTAAACACAGTACGTTGTCTAATGTTATTCTTATGGAGAAAAAGAAAAATTGTATATATCGCTTACTTATGAACATTAACTGTCAAAATTTGGTATATGGCTTCATCTGGTTGTGGTTTATTGTTTTTTGCACAAAAAAACAATTTTTCGCCTATGGTTCCTGTAGCAGCAAACCTAGGTACTTGGTCCCCATGTTATTCTTATGGAAAATACTTAAAATGTTATATATCGCTTATTTATGAATGTATATGGATGAAACTTGGTATGTGACTTCACTAAGATGAGTTCTATCGATATTTGCATAAAAACCCATTATTGTGTGCCTTGTTGCAGCAAACCTGCGTACTCATCCCCAATGTTATTTTTATGGAGATTAAATAGTCTATTTTAAATATCGCTTGTTTGTAAATATATTTATTATGAATCCTGTTGTGTTTTAATGTGTTATGTTATATATTCATTGGAAATTCGCTCAGTATGCAGGTTTGCTGCGACGGGAGTATTTAGTAATTTCATTAGGAAGGAGCTGTTGTTTATATTGGTAGAACGGGATTTTGATTAATTGCTCTTGTAAATGTTATGTTAGACTTCCTACTCATTGTAACAAATTCCAAACAACTTTACAATATATAAACTAAAGTACTTACAGTTTTCCTGGAAGCTCATTGCAATTAATGAAACTTAGGACATTATTTCTATTTACATTATGTGTTAAGTATTTTACCCTTAAAGGTAGGAGATTTCTCTGTGGAGTTAATGCAGGAGGTAGACCTATGGACTGGATTGGTTGCTCTCCCACATTCAGCTCAAGGGTACGGCGAGGGGTAGAGCAGCAGGAAGTATACCACACTCCAGAGAGAAGATCAGAGGAGGTCCTGTGATAGAGTCCAGGAAAGATGTGATGTTCAAGCTCCTGGGAATAAAAAGTGACGTTGAAATATTATTTTCTTTAGCGAAGTGTGAACTGTGTGAGTTGCCTCGTTTGACACCTAGAAGCGTTCGGTTCACCCACAAGGAGTGAACGATTCTAACTGGAGCGACTAAGGTGTAAGGGTCAACAGTCTCGATAACCTCACACAGGGCAGAGGTCTAGAATGTGCGACGGAGCCGCTACCTTAGTCCGCTGCTCTGGGTACTGGTCAGTGCACTTTGACCAATTATCCTATAGTTGTGTGGAGTGTCGCGGTGACAAGTGTCACAGGGTATGGTACAGGGACATGGTGTCAAGGTGGCCTAAAAACTGAGTGCTTGGGAGAATCGAGACGTACCAAGAAGTTCATCAAATAATGCAATTGCATAAAGAAATATGTAAAATGATATCTCAGAATGGATTATGACATCCAATAGCATTTGAAAGGAATTATGGGGGATGATATAACTACCTATCGGGTATACAAAATGGGAATTTGGATGTATTTGAAACTGTATTTAAAATTTTAAAGGACTGAGAGTAGGCAATCTTAAAGGACTCCAAAATAATCCTGTATTTATAGAATTCCAAGTGTCCTACAAAATTTCCTTTTTGACCACCTTGGTGAGGGGACTGTAGATAGTGTAGGTCAAACCTATCCGAAAAGTTATTGGATACTGTTAGAAGAAACTGCGGCTGGAGAAGGTGGAAATGGAGGCTACTTGGATGGCATCTGCAACAAAAGAAAAATAAAACATGATGTTTGCTTCTGAACTGCATACATTTAGTTTTGTGGATAAAACAACTGATCTATAAATATTCAAAAATCACAATTTTGTATACATTATTTTCATTCTAAATGTTACTCATGTTGTTTCAGTAATGACCCCCTTTACAATAAGTCTGTTAGTTAAATATTGGTATTTTCTGACTTTTATAATCTCCCTTTAATCTTCTGAACATTTGCAAAGAAATATACTTAAATAATGCACCTTTCAAATCAGGAATAATGAGCACGTACTCAGCTTGTTTTAATGCTCAACTTATATTGAACACACATGTTGTTCTTCACACTTTAAGTGAATTTCAAACAATTTGTTTTAAATCATAATTAAGATTCAACCAGCCATTAAACATCATTTCAGAGGTAATAAATAATTGTAAACATGTAATTTTATTCTTTAATGTAACCACCCACAATTGGCAGCCCTTCTCCCTCATTCTACCTTTTCTATTTGAAAAAATAAATTTTATTTATGTAGTTTTCTCAGATATTTAACAAGTTTTACCTTCTCAATTTGTCCACCAAACTATGTGGATTCATGTATAGAAAAAATAGTTCAAGTGCTGTCACTCTTAACCAACAAGATTTGACTTTTTGATTATTGCTTTATTATTCACAAATTTGAAAAAGCAAAATATTAATTAAAGTCAAACTTAAAATATATTTCTTGTACATAAACATACTTTCAAAAAAGACCTACCTGAAGAACATTTTCCAGTCTGGTTGATGCCACTGTTACCATCTACACTGAATACTAGTTGTTTGGAATTTTGTTTACATTATGAGTAGTAATATACTCATTATTCTAATGTTTTTGTTTCCTTGAAAATAAAAGTATTGACAGCAAATTTTAAAAATTAGTTTGTTTATGAAACACACTTTATGAAATTAGTTTTTATTACAGTCTAAATCTCCAACCATGACCCAATGTAATATAGTAAAACCTCGATCAACCGTCACTTTTTAAACTGTCACTTTCTGTTATCCGTCGTCCGTCTATGAGAATATTACTATTTATTAGACTCAGAATTTAAGCCTTACGGCTTAATCTGAGCGTCTGTATGAGCTATTATATTATTTAAAACAACAAACATGTATGTAGTGGGAAGTATTATCCTTTTGCACACAGTTTATTTTCATTTCTCTGCCAAACATTTTAAAATTTAGTTACTGAACACGTTTATAATATGATGTTTACATTATCCGTCTATTCAGTTATCCGTCACAGTCTCGGTCCCAAAGGTGACGGTTAATAGAGGTTCCACTGTATTTCCTTTCATTTATGGTAGAATTGGAATATAATTAATATTTAGTCATTATAGTCGAAAAGGGTTATGTTTTTAAATAAGAGGTTGAAGTACTGTCTAATGAATCAGTCGGTCTTATTCAATCAATAGAATACCCAATTAAGAGTGTTTAAGAATTTTACATCCACAATTTGTGAACGTACTCATGAGTGGATGATATAGTGGTTAATTTTGATTTACAATCCACAAAAATCCACTGTAAGAAACACAATTTAGTAAGCCAAAAAGTTATCTACTCAAAGATACTGACTGTAGGTTGGCAAAACTGCACCATCCATCATATTGGGACTCTTGGAGCAAGGAAAGGAAAGCTCTTGTAGAACCTATTAAATTCCTAATCCTTAGAATCGTAAAACTAATACTTGAGCTGCTCATAGACTCAGTTTTAGGCAGAGAAGTCAAGAGCACCAGGGCTGCACAATAAGTCATCATACTGACGTGTAAAAGGATCTGACACCAGGGCCATACTCAAGGGGGCAAAGGGGGACAACTGCCCCGGAGCCCGGGCCCATCGTACAAGCAAAAGAGAACCCCTGTTGTCTAATAAAAAGGTCACCAACTTGGATCCGGATGTTAACAAGACCACACCACCAAGCCTGTGAAAGCTGAGTACGGCCCTGTCTGAAAACCAATCATCGGGAGTTGGGCCGCAGCTCCCCTACAATCTAACTTAACTTTCTAAGCCACAAAATTCAAACTTTACAAAAATCAATTATGCAGAACATTCCTGAAAAAATGGGCTTTTGACTTCAATACCATTGTTCATTTCTCATACTATTTTTAAACTTCAAATCTTAATTTAAAAATTATACTATTAATTACATGACCAATCATTACTTTACAATTCACTATTATTCATTTAATATGATATCATAATACCCCCGTAGCAGCAAACCTGCATACTCAGCGAATTTCCAATGCATATATATTTATCTCAATACAACATAAAGCCACATACCAAGTTTCATCAATATACATTCATAAATAAACGATTTATGACATTTTAATTATTCTCCATAAGAATAACATGGCGGCTGAGTATGCAGGTTTGCTGAAGCAAGGAACACTAAAAGTGGGGTTTTATACAAATATCAATATAACTCAAGTAGGTAAAGCCACATACCAAGTTCTATTAATTTATGTTCATAATTAAAGATGATAAAACGTTACTTATTCTCCATAAGAATAACATGGGGCTGAGTATGCAGGTTTGCTGATACGGGAACTATCGGCTAAAAAATGGGTTTTAGTGCAAATATCAATAGACCACAATGAAATGAAGCAATATACCAATTTTCGTCAGGATAAGTTGATAAATAACCGAGATATAAAACTTTTCTTATACTTCATAAGAATAACATTGGACAACGTACTGTGTTTAGCACTTTCAATATCTCAGTAAACAATTGACATAGAGCAATTATTAAAACACCAAATTGTGCGTCTTTTAGCGAATTTCCCCTATAGGGAAGAAGCTATTACCGTAGTCGGCATGGTAAGACCTAGGCCCGGGACCATGATAACTTTTCGTTTTGAGGTCCCCAGACCCCAAAAACACCATTCGTTCAAAACTGTATATATATATATATATATATCTATATATATATATATATATATATCTATATATATATATATATATATATATATATATATATATGTGTGTCCGTGAGCACGATAACTCTCGTAAAAATTATCCGATTTTGATGAAATTTGGTATAAACGTGTAAAGCAACATTTATGACTTTAAGTTCGAAAACCAGCCAGATCGCTTTATCCGAAGGGGTATTTTGGGGGGGTTTTGTACCCCAAAAATGGGTTTTTTGAATTTTTTACATATAATTTTCGAAATAGTCAAATTTTAGTTTTTACTATTTGTTTCAGCTTAAAAAAACACACAATTCGGTATTTTGATCATTTCTCTACGTCAATTGGTTACCGAGATATTGAAAGTGCTAAACACAGTACGTTGTCTAATGTTATTCTTATGGAGGAAAAGAAAAATTTTATATCTCGCTTATTTATGAACATATACTGACAAAACTTGGTATACGGCTTCATCTGGTTGTGAACCAATGATATTTGCTAAAAAAAAACAATTTTTTGCCAAAGGCTCCCGTAGCAGCAAACCTGCGTACTCAGCCCCATGTTATTCTTATGGAGAATAAGTCACGTGTTATCTCCCTTAATTATGAAAATAAATTAATGAAATTTGGTATGTGGCTTTACCTAAATGAGTTATATTGATATTTGTATAAAACCCCATTTTTTGTTTTCCTTCCTTCAGCAAACCTGCATACTCATCCGCCATGTTATTCTTATGGAGAATAATTAAAATGTCACAAATCGTTTATTTATGAATGTATATTGATGAAACTTGGTATGTGGCTTTATGTGGTATTAATATACATATATATGCATTGGAAATTCGCTGAGTACGCAGGTTTGCTGCTACGGGGGTATTTAAGTTGATTCAATGGGAAAAAATAAAATATTACTTTTTCAAAAATTATATGTAAAAAACTCAAAAAACCCATTTTTGGGATACAAAATACCCCTTCGGATAGGTCGATCTGTCTGGTTTTCGAACTTAAGTCATAAATACTGCTTTACACGTTTGTACCAAATTTCATCAAAATCGGACATTTTTACGAGAGTTATCGCACCCACGGACACACATATATATATATATATGTGTGTATATATATATATATATATATACAGTTTCGAACGAATGGTGTTTTTGGGGTCTGGGGACCTCAAAACGAAAAGTTATCATGGTCTCAGGGGGCCTAGGTCTTACACCATGCCGACTACGGTAATAGCTTCTTCCCTATAGGGGAAATTTGCTAAAACTTTAAACTAATCACTGGCTTGTAGCAAATATTGCATTGTAACATTTTTTCTTGTAAAAAACAACTTTTAGATACAATTAATTTTCAGTCCATTCAAAAATATAATCAAAGGCGTAGGCATGCGCAGAGTCCGGTCAGAGTGGGTGCCGGAAAAAAATGTGCCCCCCACCCCCACCAAATCTCGCTGTTCTAAGAACTTATGTTGGTGCCAAATATAACTGAATACTTCAATTATTGTATGAAATCTAAAAGTTTACTTCTCCTTGACACAAAGATGTGATAATCTTAGTCAATGCAATAAACATTGTGTCTGCATAGAGGTATATTTAGTTTACAAAATACAATAACGTTACTTTTTATCTTCTAAAACAATCTAGATTACACGTCACTCCGATTTCTCGGTAAAAGAGTGTATCTTAAAGTTTTAAAACAGTATACGAAATAGCGCACCAAGCACTTAAAAAACACAAAATACAAGAAGATATCATTTCACTATTGATTTTGCTTTAGAAAAATATAATTGGTTGTACAGTACCTAACTGATGATAGCGATGGAATTGTATTATTGACATTGATATGTTTATAATGTTTTAATTTTCCCATTGCTTGTGGTGCACCTGAAGTGATACATAAACAGGATTCAAATAAACGGCGACATAAAAATACCATTTCTATTTGTACGCCAAATTGAACTACTATGACATTTACTTTTTCTCTAAATCTCCACCTAACAATGAATAAAAAGAACGCGCAATGGTATTGTACTTACACCTGGTACTCGGTTTCCAAGAATTCTGCCGATCGTCACGGGAAAAAGTCAGACGTCAGTTCATATTTTAATTGAATTTTGCATTAAAAATACTACTTAACTATGTTACAATAATACTCCCAGTATTACTATCAAATCAAAAACCTTACATATTATTTAGAACTTACTTCTTACATTACAGTTAATTTGTTTAACATACTAAGATTTAAATATTTAATCATCTATTTTGGCGCCCCCCTCAAGCCCTCTTTGTAGCTGCCGTGGGTGCCGCACCCATATCAAAGGTACTGGTACACTAATTCATTTAGAAGTATAAGCTTATAAGAATATTTTAACATCAAAATCTTTTAAGTTTGAAACACTATCTGCAGTATTATTCTACTGTTATAGGCAATAAAATATTATTAGTAGTAGTACTAATAGTATGCTTGTTACAGAAATTGTCAGTATTACAATTATTTGACTACTCACAACCGTTGTCTTCAATAAAATCATAAAAATTGAGAGCTATATTTAAATTAAACTTACTTTAAAATATTTTAGATGAAAAGGTGTTACTAGGTGACTAATTCAACAATGTGATTTATAAAATACACAACTGCCTTTTAGCTGAGACTAGCAGCTAAAAAGACACACGAGCCACTGTAAGAGGAGACATTTCCTACGTGAGTACTGCCAGGTGTAAAACTTTGAAATCACACCAAGCGCTACCTTTGGCAAATTTTAAAAGCACAGGGCCGTCTACTGCTTGATGAATTGTAATTTTTACTTAGTTCGATACGCTATGGTAGTCTAATGGATATGGCACTGGATTCACGATCATGCGGTCCAAGGTTCAATTCTACCTTTTCGTGTTTACTTTTTGAGGTACCAATTTTTGTTATATTTTACACAATCCCATTTTTTTAATGTGTTACAAAGAAAAGAGCTGCCATACAGCGCTCTGCGGAGTTAAGTTAGGTTATTTTACTATAACCTAACTTTGTAAATGTAGCGTAATTTTTTAGAATATAAGTAGGTTTCCTCTGTTTACATTTAAAAATACTACATTTCACTGTTTATAATAAAGCATCTGTTTCGGATAGTTCGTTAGTCATCGGACGAGTTTGGCTTCCTTCGGGTGGCAAAGTCTCCTCTTCCAGTCAAAGTTCTTTATTTTCCAAATAAAATATCACAGTTAATGGGCAAGTGTCATACAGAATACACAAGACATATCTAAAATTAAAAATACCATAGCATTTTATAATTAAAACAACTTTATAATACAAAAAATAAAAATAAACCCATATGCTTTTTAATTTTTCTTCTCTTCTAAATAATTTTGTATACAGTAATATTCCTTACCCAGCAAAAACTTTTTCAGACTTTGCTTAAAAACGTTGATATTTTCCTCTTTTTTATGTGAAAAGGAACTATTTGCTATTTGCCCTATTTGCTTATTTTTGGACTTTTGGCCTATTTTTTGACTTGAGCAAGGCTTTCGATATGGTATTTGACTGGTTGGCGTCTTTTCTTTTATTCCGGAAGCAAAGTGTTAAAATTCCATATATTGATCACGGGCAATGTCTGAAAGTTTGCTACTCACATCCAGCTGCTGTTAAAAGTGGTGTTCCACAGGGATCTGTACTCGGACCAATTTTGTTTTTATTGTTTATTAATGATATTCACACCAGTCTTATAGGAAATCATCATCTATGCCTTTTTGCTGACGACACGTCTCTTGTAGTATCTGCCCCTGATCGTGACACACTCAAAATGAGTACATTTTTACAGGGCAGTTCACTTTTCAATGGCTGTCCAATAATTCACTCTGCATTAACACCCTGAAAACAAAGCTTTTAGACTTCCACATGCGACATGTCACTAATTCCTCACCATCTCTTAACATTATAATTGGTGAGGATGAAATAAGTCTGTGCCAAGAAGTTAATTATCTGGGTTTAATCATCGATGAAAAATTAAATTTGTCAGCTCATATCGACAAAGTGATTAAAAAGTTGAGCTCTGGAATTTTTTTTCTACGCAGACTGGCTTTTTTTGCTGGTATTGACGTTCTTTTGTCAGCATACTATGGCTGCCTGTATCCTTATCTATCATATCGTGTTCCTGCCTGGGGATCTTAAAGCGTTAAAATCCTTTCTATCTTTGTCCTGTGTGTTTGTTAGCCGTTTGACAGTGGCTCGTGTGTTTTGTTAGCTGCTAGTTTAAGCTGAGCGGTCTCTCCAACTTCCTCTTTAGGAGAACATGAAAAAAGATTAGTTTAAACTGCAATCTTGTAAAGGCTTGTTGTGGATTAAGAATAGCTTACACTTAGTCCAAATGAATAATTGATAGCTCAACCGCCATAGCTTGTTGTTCATCTAGATTAGGAAACCCCAGTGCCAAGTGCTAAGCTGCTAGGCACGTCTTCCTGAAACGGATTTTGCGCAGTTTACCAGAAGGATAGGATATGGCAGGAAAGGAAAGGGTAGATTGGGACAGGCATCCAAATTGAGCTTTCAGTGGGCCAACTCCCGTGCTTCTGTGACAGCTGTGATCAAGCTCAAACAGACAGATCCCGCTCTGCCCAACTGACCAACTCAACTGACAGGGTATCCATGTACAACATCCAGGGACCACATCCTCAGGTCGGGGACCAAACCCAGGCGTTTTATCCCCAGCCGCTGCAAATGGAGGGACCCAAGGAGAAAGGGAAGCTTGTCATAATGGGCAGCCAAAAGACTTACCATATGATACAACAACTTCATTTGCTGTTCCCGAAGTCAGCCTCGAAACTGGTATAGAGTTTTGGGACTCAGCCAGTAGCAATCCACTTAGTCAACACTAGAGAATGTGAAGATTGTGATCAGCTGAAGGAAACAACCTGAGTAACCACAAACTTTATATCGGGACCTTCGCGTATTATGACATTGGGCCAGAGGATGAGGATATTACCCCACACTTGTATACAAGTTGTTGTTGCCTTGGGCAATTTTGGGGCTTTGAAATGCAATCCAAGCCATCTAATCTGTTATCAGTACTCTCAATTTGCACCTGAATATATTGGGATTCTCCATGGTGACATCCCTTTGTGACCCAGTTATGACTTTGCAACTCCAAGTTTTCTAGAGAAAGTGAAGGCTGATGGCGGATGCCAATAAGCCACAGAAGAAAGCAGATTTTGTCTTGCTTTCCTCAAATAATTAAATAAATCTTAACTCCGACAACAAGGTTTTAATATTAGTTATTTCCACCTGTTGTTTTTTATGTTTGTCTGCTTTGTGTGTTGGAAAATCTCATTGAACAATCCCTATAGTTTTATCCCCAAAAACAGTAAGTTTATTTGTGAAATTGTTTACCGATATGTAAATGCCGAGTTTCCCTAATGGAGAAAACTTAATAGAACTGGATTCATTGGATCTGTAGTATAATGTACGAACAATGCAAAAGGGAACATTACATGTAACCTACAGAAAAAGGGTTATAAGGGTCTTTATTAGGCTCATTCATTATTCAGTAAAGTTTTTTCGTACATCAAAAATTCAAGGTTCTATTGTTCAGGATACAGCCATTAAGATATCATTCTTACCTTTATATATACTATAAAAATTTGAAATTTATACATTTTCGTCATAGTGAAACTTTATATTGCATTTTTGTAGAGAGTGAGAAAAAAGATGGAGGAGCGCAGAGCAATGACAGTCTTCGAGACCAGCCTCAGCTTCAAAACCTAACAAAACCAGGTATATAATAGTTTATAGAATTGCAGCAATATTCTGACTGTGATATTAATTTTAAAGCCACAACAAAACTATAAACATATTTAAAATATTTAGTAGAATTATGTAAAGTCTTTAAACTATAAATAAGATTTGTTTAAAGTTAGTCTAATATTTTTACACTGCATATTTATCTTCCACATCAGTCCTACAAACGCTAAAAAGATTAATTAGAAAGTTAAGTTCATTTCCTCACAGTAGCCTATAATTCTTAAAAATGATTATTTACTTTACGATAAAAGTTCAAAACTTTTAAATAACTAGCTAGCCCGACAGACGTTGTCCTGTCCTAATGTCATTGAAGTTGTTTTATGTCAAATGCTCGTTTGATTCGCTTCTAGGATGAGCTCGTTCGCTACGCTCACTCACCTATTTTTATATCGAGCTTACTTCGGCATCGAAAAAGAGTATGAGTTGCCATTCAAGTAAATTTGTTATTTCCAAAATTAACATATGTCGAGTATTTGCATATGTGTGTCTTGTATGCCTTTCAAGTATGTTTAGATATAATCCTTATTACAGCTGTTTGGTGTAGCTAAAGCTGGGTTTTCCTAGGCGCGGAACTTTTTGACAGCGGAGAGTGGAACGCGGAGAGCAGAGAACGATGGCCTCTCCTCATTATGTAATCAAATCCAAGGTGCAGCGCGGAACAATTCCGCTGTCTAGGAAATCAGCGCCATTTGATTACATGATGAGGAGAGGCTAGCGTACTCCGTTCTCCGCATTCCACTGCCGAAAAGTTCCGCGGCTAGGAAAATCCAGCTTAACTAACCAATAACTAACATACTAAGCCGACTTCGTTTTATATAGAGATTATCTTAATTACACTAGTTAAGACGTTTTAAGAAAGTTTTGATAAATGCTTAAAATATTACTAGGTTGCATTTCAAAAGTACAACCAAATTTCAATGAAGCAATGGTATGCAAATAGCTGGTCAACAAAATATATAAGACATTTTGTTTGCCTCAAATTCATGGCAAGGGTTAGAATTCACTATTTCACAAAACTGCTAAGACAGTGATATTTTTTAGAATAACCTCTTTCCTTTATTACTACTAAATACTTTATACTTTGTATAACTTCATTACAGAATAAACAGGATAAAATAAACTTCATCTCTCAACCCTACAAAATATAGTTACACTTATATACTGTAATTACAAGATGGTAAATATATTTTGTAGTGTTCTGAGGCAAAGTTTATTTTATCGTGTTTAATTGCAACAACATATATGTATCATGCTACTCAAGAAATTATTTACAGAATAACACCCATATCAAATCATACAGATTTCAACTATCTGATTTGCTATTTGAAGTGATAGATTCTATGTATCAGGGGAACAGAGATTCACTGTCCGGCAGTCGTTAGACATGAATAATTTATGTTTGTGAGACAATTGTGTAAAAACGATTGCTTGTTAAGTTGTAAACTGTCACACAAACACAGTACCGGCTCTAGGGCAGTGCGAGCCGTGCTCCAGCACGGGGCGCGCGGGGCGCGGCGCTTTTGGGGGGGCGGCGCTCGGCGCTCATAACGGGTCGTGGGACGCAGACCGCAGTGGCGTTCTGTCGTAGTTGGGGGCCTGGGGCGGCGGATTTATTTGTAGGGGCCTATATATTTATCAGGGGTTGAAGAGGAAGGCCTATTCTTTATGTGTATACGATGTATTAGGGGCGTGCGAGTACTCACAATTCGAGTATTTAAATAGTCAAATGAACTCAAAGTTTTTAAAAATACTCCAAAGTTCGAGCGAGTATTTCTCGCCAATCTTTTGACGATCACGACCTGCCAAATCACGTAGTAAACGGCCGCCAATGACGATCGCACCACGTAAAATCGGCCGAAAATGATATGAGGCATTACATTTATTACACATGAATCGGACAAAAAAACAACCTAACTGTGTAAATGGCGACCGAACCACGTTTTATCGGCCGAAATTGAAGACGTTACAGATGATATAATCTGGAAATAACATCCTTGCCGCGTAATATCGGCTATAACCGTCGACGGAAAACAAAATACTGTCCAAAAATGACGACTATACTACGTAATAACGGCCGAAAATACGACAGAAGATCGGTAGCGATTCTCCGGAGATCGGCGGGAAATACTCGCTCAGACTTTCGAATATTTTTACAAATTTTGGGGGCCTATGCCAAAGCGGGGCCTGGGGCGGACCGCCCCCGACGCCCCCCGTCGGTACACCACCTGGTGCGGGGTGGGGGGCATAGGACGTAGCGCTAACATAAAGTATTTGTATATATAAAAAAACAAACTGATTTTGTAAATTGTTGTATATTAGTATTATAAGTTGTTTAAAGGCAATATTTGAAAGAAAGTTATGAGTATCACCATGTTGCACCTTCATCATACTTAAACATTAAATTTACATATCAGATAATACAAATTCTGCTCCCCTCTATTCCAAAACAAGAAGTTGTTTGACCTCTATCGGTTTGTGACAACTTCAGGGCATTCTGATTGGTATTGAGAATTTGAATAAAATCGCAATACGATACAAGAAATTTGCAATGTTAAAATATAAAGTAACACAACCCAACTAATTGTTTTAATCGGCCCTCGTCGGTTGTTTTAAACTAGTTGCTATGGATGAGGAAAGATATGGTTTGGAGACTGGAGAGTATTGAATAGGGATTTGATCTATTTGAGTTTAGTATTATATGAAATAACGGGGAAATATGATGCACCCTCATGAGATTTTGGCGCCCCCTTACGTCGTTACTTGTAAGGTCCACTTGTTTAGCTTACTGTACTTTGAAAAATATAGTTTATCGTTCCGTCTGTTTAGTAACCATTTCAACGGTGTTCTTATTTATTAACTGAGTCATTTCGGAGTATTGGAGATGGAGTGGGAAATGTTAAGAATTAAACATATACTTCTCATTACAGATTAAGATTATTTGAGCTCTGATCGTGGTTAATTGACGAATCATCTGAATTTATTACAAATTGACAATACTTTAAATAAGTTGCGACAGTATATCACAGTATAGTACTAACGAAAAAAGACATGTTTGCACCCAACTTGAGTTTTTAGTCATTGGTATCAACGAACACTTAACTTTTAAATATTCATTTTTGGTATTAAACTTAATTGATCCAAATACTTTTAAAATATAAGATTCAATATATCACGGAATAAAAAAACAAGCTTTTATAGCTACACAAAGTCTTAAAGATTAAATACTCGAAGATAGAGTCCGTATAATTGAAAAACATGTTATACATTAGAATCAATAAACAAATATGATATTCGGAAGTGATTTGTTTTTCAAAAACAAAAATAACTC
This sequence comes from Allygus modestus, assembly GCA_963675035.1. NCBI lineage: Eukaryota > Metazoa > Arthropoda > Insecta > Hemiptera > Cicadellidae > Allygus > Allygus modestus. Next base: position 79,732,637 of record OY776116.1, read on the forward strand.
TAACAACAAACTTTGCTGTATCCATCGCAAACTTCAGCCTCACAGATACCAGGAACCGTCAGAATCCTGGTCGGTTTTGATCAGCGTTTTGATTATTGTTTTTGTTCCCCTGGACGAAATCTTTCCCACGCTCAGAACAGATGGTATGTACTTCACCATTCCTACTCAGTTTTAAGGGTTTGTTTTCATTATTATTTTTCTTAAATAAACATATAATTGTTTTATGATACACAGTGTATTGCAATACGTTGACTACAAGTGTGCACATTTGTTGTTTTTAAACATTTAGATTTTTTAATTATTTGAGTTTTTGAGTTTTTATGGCAAAAAGTTTAGTGGTGCGGAAAATCGGAAACGGGATACATTTCCAGGACAATAATATATGAAACCAAGATTTTGAACTACACAAGTCTCTTATCTGAATGTGTTCATTAGCTTGTCATTTCAGGTGATCAGCATAGCACGGAACCAGAATCATCGCAAACGCAACAAGCGAGGGAGCAAGGCGCGCACGTGTCAGTCTATCTCAGAACTATGGGGTAGGGAGGTTTTGGTTGATAGTGGGGGGCAGGGGGCGGCAAATTTGGTCTTTGCACGGGCCCTGAAAAACTGACTGGGCCGCCCCTGCACAAACATTCTCCAATCCAGTATTTGTTCTTCTCAGTATTTTTGTGAGTAAGTACTATACTGGTAGCATAGTACTAAACAATTTTAATTAATAAATGATTGACATCTCCATTAGTCTACATTCAAAATAAAGTGGCTGGTAAAAGTAACAAGTTATGGTATTTGATTTGAATAATTTGATATTCAAATTTCTTTTGGGGATAGTTTCCATAAGCCAAGGCTTAATATAAGGTGGAGGGCCATCGAAATCGGCTGGTAAACAGCTGAGATCCCATAAGGAAAGTACGTTTTTAAATTAATAGCGGGTTTTTTTGATGGTCGATTTTCAAGTTTCTTTGGTCGTTCGCTTCCTTAGCTTGAGGCCTGTCATCTAGCAAAAGTTCCGTTACAATCGGCCGGTAAGAAGGCTAGTTATTAATTTTTAAAGGTGTTTTCCGGGGGTGGCAGGTCAAGGTCATCTCGGGGGGGCAGGTCAAGGTTACCCGGCTCCTCATGCTCCTCACTCTGTGAAGGTGGTCCAGAACCGACCATACACCCCTACTAATACAGTTATATGTTAAGTAAAATTATTGTAAGTTGTTTTATAGCATAGTGTATTTTGTTGTTAACCGCCTGAGAAAATGTTGATTAGTAAATAAAGCAATTAAGTCATTGCTAAAAATTTCGCCAGTTTTATAAATTCCCGATTACATTTCTCATAATTAAATCACAAAATAAAATATCTTATTATGGTGGGATAGCCTCCGGATTATTAAATTAAGCAAAATATAGTTTTTTAACATTATAACGAACTACGGTGCGAGGGATATGTAGATATGTAACAGTTTTAACCTGCTGTTCTCAACCTGAAGATGTGCCAAAGAGTATGAAACAGCTGGAGTTTCACTACACAACAGGATCATTTGACAGTAGCTCAGGTAATATAAACCTATATTTTGCAAAATATCTTATAACTTTTTTCGTTTTGATACAGGGGACAAGTTCAAAGCAGTAATAAATTATTTTTGTTTTGGTAGAACTATATGTATGTTAATTTTTTGAAATTTAAGATGAAAAAAACTCATATTTTCTGTAACCGATTTTGATTGTTTTACTTATTAAGTCATTTTAATTTAGTAAATATGCATGAAGAAAATAGTGTATTTTTGAAACTCATAAAAGCGATGGATTTGATTTTATTTTTTTATTTATTTGAAATTTACCTATCGCTTCTAGTGTTTAAAACTACACTACGTTTCGGGAGGTAAGGAAACTCCTCCCGTTATCAAGTGAACCCTACTTACATCTAAATATCAAGTTCTTACACCTAAACTAACCTACATTTTTTTGGATTTTCTTAATCTTTTTCTTTTACATTTAAATTTACGCTAAAACAAAGATTACAAATATATATGCAAAAAATCAAAAACAATACACTAACACAACATTTATATACACGAACAAATGGAAAACTGATTATACATTATCTGTTCTGCATCGTTGCCTCCAAGCTGACGGCAAAATAAAAACGGGAAACTTCACTCTCACGTCAACTCACTACCAGACCGTGCAAACGACTAGTGGCTAGCGGTAGTGGAGGGGGGAGAGCCGTTACCCCCACTTACCGCCAGGGGCACGTGACGACAAAGCTGTGGCTGCCCACTCGTCTGTGCCGACGGGAACATGACACGGAAACCAAAAACTGCACGATTCCTCCTAGAATGCTACACGGGAGTAGTGGTGAAACCAGAAAGAGGCATCACTTCCGGCGCTTTTTTCCCATGTTATTCTTATGGGGATCAGTTTTTGCACCGACGCCCGATCCCACCCTACACAAATTTTCTTTTTGGCCCCCTGCCTTATTTTCCCCCATTTAAAATTTGCATTAATTTTAATACATCCTTTGCAGAAATCCACGAGTTCAAAAATAACTCCACACTAAATAAACAACACATGTAAACAACTTAGAAGTTATTGTGTAGTAGAGGAGAAATACGGGTTTAACCCCAGAATCGGCGCCTTTTCCCCATGTTATTCTTATGGGGAGCCGTTTTTGAGCCGACGCCAGCTCCCGCCTATAGAGCTCCCGCCCGCAGGCCTATATTAAATATACCCCTTAAATATATTGTCCCCATCCCCCCTCTATATTTTTAAAAATTAATTTTCAAATTCTAAAAAACTATCTTTGGTGTTTACTGTCCGATTTGTCTGCAATTTGGATATGTTATTGTCCTAGGCAAGTGTTTTAATAAATTTCACTTACATTTCCCAAATTCAACATTTCCAAATGTGTATTAATACCTAAAATGTGTATGTAAAAAATAATATTGCACCACCAAATTGGAAATTTTTTTAATTTTTGCAGTAATTAAACCGCAAAAATGTCTTATTTTAGAGTTAAAAAATATGTTTTTATTATTTAAAAAAGATATAATTTTAAAATTTTCAACCAAGGATATATATAGAAGCCCCAAAACCACCACCCTCATTCCAACAAAAAATGTTGACCTGTGCACAGTGCTCCACGTCTTACTCCAACAGAAGCAATTTATTACGCCATTATCGACTTGTTCACAAAGTTATTCCTAAAATTTGTAAAATATGTCATCAAATATTTGACAATAGCAATTTTAAAATGCATATGTTAGAGAACCACAATACTTGTAATGTGTGTAAGAGAGTCATCACCCGGAACAAACCCCGCCACCACCTACGATGTGACAAGCGACCCTATAATGTGTTTAAGTTTTACGGCGAGTCCGCGGATATATTAGACACTCTCCAATCTTGTCCTCTACCCATCAAATGGATTCTTATTAGGAGAGTAAAATTCATCAAACACTCAGTGGACAATAATGGTGATTTAATCATTGACAAAGAATGTATTGCTGATTTTCGAAGTTTAACTAATTTATCAATTGAGAAAGCACAGCTAAAGGCTCAAATTGAAAATTCACTTTTAAAAATCGATACCTCCATGCACAAGCATCAAGCTCAGGGCAGTGGATGGATATATGACCGCACCAAATACTGGCAGTTGCATGTTTACAAATATAAGCCCCTAACTCCCAAATCATACATTCCCACGCCAGAAAATATAAAATCAAAACATGCTGTTTTAAATATTAAAAACACCGATAATAAATGTTTCACCTGGAGTGTTTTAGCAAGCTTAAGACCAAGGAATAGTAAAGAAAATGCAAATCGAGTAGTTCACTACGAACCCTATGAGGGCCAGTTAAATATGACAAATATAAAATATCCAGTAAAAATATCTGACATTGATAAATTTGAAAAACAAAATAACATAAGTGTTAATGTATATGGAATTGAAGGAAAAACAATATATCCACAGAGAACAACTAAACTAAATAGTAACACACACGTCAACTTGCTTCTTCTACAACAAGGTCGGAAATCACATTACTGTTTAATTCGTGATTTTGATAAGTTAATGTTGCGGTCTACAAAAGACAACAATAAGAAATATTTTTGCAAGTTCTGTTTGCAACATTTTGGCACCAAAGATATATTGCAACGCCACATAACATATTGTAAACCCTTTGATGCTCAAAGAGTACAAATGTCTGAAAAAGATACACTACAATTTACGAATTACAAATATCAACTTAAAGCTCCCTTTGTGATTTATGCAGATTTCGAATGTTTTATAAACTGCGGCAAACACACCCCTTCTGGATTTGCTTATGTTGTGGTGAGAGACTCTAAAATTATTTACGAAGAGTTGTACAGCGGTGAAAATGTGATGGATGTATTTTTCGAAAAGTTATTTAAAACCTATGACTTTATTAAAAGTCAGATGGAAGTATATGTTCCCCTTGTAATGACTCCAAAGCAAGAGGCATCCTTCAAAAACTCTAAATACTGCCACATATGCCAACAGCCGTTACTGGGTGATAAAGTGCGCGACCATTGCCATCTAACAGGCAAATTCCGAGGACCCTCCCACAACGCTTGCAATTTAAACTATAAAGTAACCAAGAAAATTCCAATATTCTTCCACAACCTTAAAAACTATGATGGTCATTTAATTATGCAACACTTGGGAAAACTCAATCGCAAATTGAATTGCATAGCCAAGGACATGGAAAAATATATATCATTCTCTGTTGATGATTTGGTATTTTTGGATTCATACAACTTTCTGTCTCTTCCCTTAAGCAAATTAGCTTCCAATTTAAATACATTTAGATTTATAGACAATCCACTACTACAACGCAAGGGCGAATTTCCATACGAATACATGACAGGACCAGAAAAGTTTTTAGAGCCCCTACCACCCATAGAGGCATTTTACAGCAGCCTAACTAAAGAATGTATATCTCCTGCGCAATATGAACATGCTAAAAACGTATGGAATCATTTTAATATAAAGAATTTAAAAGAATATCACGATTTATACCTTAAAACAGATGTGTTGTTATTGGCTGATGTGTTTGAGACATTTAGGGACTTGAGTTTAAAGGATTATAAACTCGACCCTGTCCACATGTACTCATTGCCTGGACTAACATGGGAGGCGTGCCTTAGAATGACTGGCATAAAATTACAGTTATTTAGTGACATTGACATGCATTTGTTTATAGAACATGCCATTAGAGGCGGTGTAAGCACGATTTCCACGCGCTATGCTAAAGCCAACAATAAGTACATGGGCGAACATTATGACCCAAATCAAGAAAGCACCTATCTTGTATACTTAGACTGCAACTCGCTATACTCTACAGCAATGTGCGAGTCGTTGCCCGTTGATGGCTTTAGATGGACAAACGAGAAAGATTATAAAGCCAATAAAAATGAAAACTTTGGATTTATTTTGGAAGTTGATTTAAAATACGATAAAAGTTTACACGATTTGCACAACGACTACCCGCTCGCACCAGAAAAAATGAATGGAAAATTAATACCAAACTTAAATGACAAAACCAAATATATTCTACATTATAAAGCACTAAAAAAATACGAAGAACTGGGTTTGGTAGTTACAAAATACCACAGAATCTTAAAATTCAGACAATCAAATTGGCTTGCACCCTATATTAATTTTAATATTGAAAAGCGACAAAAAGCTGAACATGATTTTGAAAAAGACTTTTACAAACTGTTAAATAACAGTCTCTTTGGTCGAACAATTATGAACCAACGCAAGTTTCGTGATATACATCTTGTAGACGAGTCTAAGTTAACAAAGTATGTTACAAAGCCAAGATTTGACTGCAGCAAAATGTTCGATAACAAGTTGCATGCTGTGCATTTAAATAAATTAATTGTAAAGTTTGATAAACCAATATATTTAGGAATGACCATTTTGGATATCAGCAAAGTAATCATGTATGATTTCCACTATAATTATATGTCAAAATTTAAGAATAAAAAGTTCTTAATGACAGACACAGACAGCCTTCTTTATTCTATAGTAACAGAGGACTTTTACAAGGAAATACAAAGTGACTTGGACCGTTTTGACACCTCTGCATATAGTAAAGATCATTTCTTATACTCTGATAAAAACAAAAAAGTTACGGGCAAGTTTAAAGACGAATTAAATGGTCAAATTATGTATGAATATTGTGGTTTAAGGCCAAAATTATACTCTTTCATTCCTCTACAGTGGTTATACGAAAAAGAAAAGCAAAATGAGCTAGAGGTTAAGAAGGCAAAAGGAGCTGACGGCGCCACAGTTAAACATCTCTTAAGACACCAACACTACTTACACTGTCTTGCAACCGGAGAAGATTACTATGAGAATGTTACAAGAATTAAATCCACAAACCACCACCTGCAAACATTAACAATGAACAAAAAGGTACTCTCTTTTGATGACGACAAGAGGTTTATTGTGGATGGCATCAACACCCTTGCCCTTGGTCACTATAAAATTGGTCAAACATAAATCAGAGACACAATAACACACTCCAACACATTTGGACACAGGCACAGATACTGGTTTACATCCATTTAACACAACTTTACACGTTCTGTCAACCGTCACAAAAATGGTTTGTAAATTGTGTAAGAAATATATGTAATATAAACAAATTTAACACAACCATAACAATGTTCACAATGTTATGATTGTGTTAAATTTGTTTATATTACATATATTTCTTACACAATTTACAAACTATTTTTGTGTCGGTTGACAGAACGTGTAAAGTTGTGTTAAATGGATGTAAACCAGTATCTGTGCCTGTGTCCAAATGTGTTGGAGTGTGTTATTGTGTCTCTGCATTTGTGTTGTTTTATAAACTTTAAATATTACTATGTCCTTATACTCTTACTATTTCTGTTACTATAATATTTATCTTTTACTGTTTGTTTTCCAAGTTTGATTGTGGGTTTGGCTAATATATCGGATGTTGTACCAATACTGTCTAAATAGTAATGGATTGATTACATGCTGCACTATGTGGTGTTTGTCTTTGGCAATACACTTCCAACACATTTCCTGTCTAATATCTGGCCGGTTGTATCCAGCACAATTTATGTTTTACTTTACAACAACACAATGAGACGTCTATTCTGCTGCTTATACAACAGATGTATGGGTCTTGTAGAATGTGCGTATCAAATACATATATTGCTCTACTGCACGGGGTGTTGGGTTTAATAGTACAAAACCTAATACAAGGATTAAGAATAGAATTATAGAATTTCGACAATTTGGGTACTAATGTTAATATGTTAATTATATTGAGACTATAAACTTAATTGGTCGAATTTGTGGGTATTCCATATTTGCATGTGGGTGTCCACTTACATGTTACACTTACCGCTCGCCTGTGTTTATATACAATATCCATATATTTACAACCTCTATATGCCTATGGTGTAATCTGTCCTGTTTACATGTTTCCGCTACTTTTGTATAAAATAAATGTACTCTGTTAGCCATTTATTGGGGAATTGTATTAAACCTACTAACGAAAGATTTGGTATATGGTTTTTATTAGAAAATCTACGTAATAATAACCTTCTTACAGACATAGGTAATATAAACTATTGCGAGGGTGAACCAAAATTAAATAACATCTATAACGGATGTTAGTTAAGATAACCAATGTTCGGAATAAATTTAAAGTTAAGAAGGAAATATGTGGCTCGTTTAATAGCTACTTATGAGGAATATTTAAAAAGTTCTCTTTAGCTCGACATGGTGTTGTGGCCAAACTACCATTCTCCCAAAGCGAGGGTGTGTTACAAATAATAAAGAAAGATATTGACCAAATTAAACAAAAGTATGATGATCCTATAGCAATTCCCTATAAAATTGAGCTTGCAAATGTTAAAATTAAGGATTTGTTGGAAGACCTTCCAAAGATACTGCAAGATCTGGAAAAAGAAATGTACTATCTTATGGATTTCGATATAACACTAGATTTGGTTGGAATATTTAATAAAGAGGAAATGTGCCAATATCTTACAGAAAACTTTTGCTACCAGGGGGGCGAATGGACCCCCATAATGTTATTGTAGATAATGTTAGTAAAGACTGTTTAACATGGTTTAATGTAAATAGCAGGGTAAAAATATATAATAAATTTATATGCTAGATTACAAGCCCTGGAGTAATTAAAAGTATAGGAAACCATATAATAAACTTTGTAAACCTAAAAGAAACGTTCTCGTCTAAACTAGCTAGAGAGAATGGCAAGGTTAGAGGCAACAATCTGTTGTAGAGGTAAAGGGTTTGAACCTTTAAGAGATTGTTTAAGTCTAATAGAAGACAACAAACGGTACTTTCAAAATGCTCCATTCTATGCCTCTGCATAAGATGTGGGTGAAAGTTGCCAATCAATTACAAAACAGTTGTTGTTTAGTGTTTAACGATGCATATTGGGGGAAGATAACTGGAGTACAACTGCCAAAAGATAGTACACAAAGGGAAAAGTTAATAAAGTATGCTCTATCTGCATTTAGCTTTAACTGTTTACCAACTATGTAGAGGCAATGGAGGATGTCGTAAGTGTAAAGCATAAGTGTTACATCAAATCTGGGGGCACATCAAATACACCTTTCTCCGTTATACCTAAACACATCAATTTGGAAAGTCCTAACCTTACTCCCTACGTTTTAAGAAGCCGGACCAATAAACTGTACCCATACACTATTAAAGAAATAGAGCCACTTTCCAAGCCTTTCTTAGAGAGTTGTTCCAAAAAGAGGAAACTGGAATTAGAAGACATTGGAATATGTGGAAAATACTGTTGCAGAGGAATGCACAGTTGGCTAAAGAAAGAAGGGAAAGAGAGGATAAATTAAAAGATTACTTCTTGCGAGCATTATGGACATTATATAGTGTATGCGTTTGTAGTAAACAACAAGTTTGTGGGAGTGTTGGCAGAAAAGGAGGGGTGTATACTATGTTAAAGGTGTCTGTAAAACTGTATTTATAGAGATAAATAAGAATAGGCAAGGCGTGTTGCCATACAGTGGTGATTTGGACATTATTTATCTACCAACCAGCCGCAAGCTTTAACACTAACGGAACCGCAATGTTTTATGGCAATTCCAAAAATAGAAAACCTAAGTTTCCGTAACAATGGACAAGAAGACATAGAGATATTAAAGGCAATGTTAAATTTAAAGAATGTAGTAGACTGGAGGATTTGGAATGTGGTGCGCTATTAAACAAGTCCAACATAGGGGTAGAAAAAGATATATCGTACAGTTTGAAAATATTCGTAACCTTTATGTCTCCAACCACTGGAAAGGGAGCTAGAATGTGGGAAGTTTGATTTTAACTACAAAATTAAGTTGGATAAAATAAAGACTACTCCAAACAAGCACAAAGAAAGATTGGTGTTTTGTGTTTAGTTGTTTTGGGTTTTAAAAATTTATTTGTTGCATTGGCTTAAAACATATCCAAAATTTGTTCTGACCATAATTGTAGATATATATTACTTATCAGCTGGATGTATATAATAAGCTTGTATTTATTTTTTTTAATCCAACCGTAATAGTGAATTTGGAAATGGGGTATTTACTTATGCAATGGCCAGTAATATATTGCAGTCAAAGTTTGGTTACGACAAAACAGCACTAAAAGGGGAAAAAAATATATGGTAAATTTAGATATAGGGGGATATAACAGGTCGAAAAGTAAATAAAGGAGTTATTGGTAGTAATTTACAATATATAGTTTTGTAAAAACACAAATACCAATATTAGTTTTTAGGTTGCGGCAAAACAAACAACTGTATTATAGGTGGAAATAATATTGTAATTTTAGATATAATAGTTGGGGGGGCTATAACATATCCGAAAATAAATCAGACAATAAATGCTGATGTAAATTTTGAGGAGAATATAATTGCAATGCTTTGAACATATACTGCAAAGGGGGGGGTGTATCGATACACCCCCCCTTCAAGTACTCTGCACCGAGGCAGGTGTTCACACAAATAACCGTCGCGTCGCCCTCCTGTCTGGGAATGCGGATGATGTAATTTGATACCTCGACGGGAGGTATCCAATCGGACACAATCGGACAATATCCAAAGTGTAGGCAAATCGGACAATAAACAGCAAAGTCAGTTTTGGGATTACAGCAAAATAAACAATAAATAAACTGTGTGGTAGTGTGGTCTTGTTACCTATATAAGCGCTATAACATATCCGAAAATAAATCAAATCAGACAGTAAATAAAGAAGTTTGAAATTGTTAGTATATTTTTCAAAATATTTTTTAAATTTGACCGTTATAGTTAATTTGTCAAATGTGGATGGTGTGTACTAGCCTAGAATAATGACATATATAAATTTTAAACAAATCAGGCCATAAATAAAGAAGTTGCCAATTGGCAGTATTTTTCCAAATTTTTTAAAATTTAACCGCAATATTTGTAAAATGTGGATGGTGCATATACACTAGCCTACAACAATAACATATCCAAATTTTAAACAAATCGGACAGTAAATAAAGAAGTTGGCAATTGGCAGTATTTTTCAAAAATAATTTTTAATTTGACTGTAATATTTGTAAAATGTGGATGGTGCATATACACTAGCCTACAACAATAACATATCCAAATTTTAAATAAATCGGACAGTAAATAAAGAAGTTGGCAATTGGCAGTATTTTTCAAAAAATATTTTTTAATTTGACCGTGATGGTGAATTTGGGATATGTAAGTGAAATTTATTAAAACACTTGCCTAGGACAATAACATATCCAAATTGCAGACAAATCGGACATTTAATAAAGAAGTTGGCAATTGGCAGTATTTTTCAAAAATAATTTTTAATTTGACTGTAATAGTGAATTTGGGATATGTAGGTGGAATTTATTAAACCAGTTGCCTAGGACAATAACATATCCAAATTGAAGACAAATCAGACATTTAATAAAGAAGGTGGCAATTGGCAGTATTTTTCAAAAATATTATTTAATTTGACCGTAATATTTGTAAAATGTGGATGGTGCATATACACTAGCCTACAACAATAACATATCCAAATTTTAAATAAATCGGACAGTAAATAAAGAAGTTGGCAATTGGCAGTATTTTTCAAAAATAATTTTTAATTTGACTGTAATATTTGTAAAATGTGGATGGTGCATATACACTAGCCTACAACAATAACATATCCAAATTTTAAATAAATCGGACAGTAAATAAAGAAGTTGGCAATTGGCAGTATTTTTCAAAAATATTTTTTAATTTGACTGTAATAGTGAATTTGGGAAATGTAAGTGTAATTTATTAAAACACTTGCCTACGACAATAACATATCCAAGTTTTAAACAAATCGGACAGTTAATAAAGAAGTTGGCAATTGGCAGTATTTTTCAAAAATATTTTTTAATTTGACCGTGATGGTGAATTTGGGATATGTAAGTGAAATTTATTAAAACACTTGCCTAGGACAATAACATATCCAAATTGCAGACAAATCGAACATTTAATAAAGAAGTTGGCAGTTGGCAGTATTTTTCAAAAATAATTTTTAATTTGACTGTAATAGTGAATTTGGGATATGTAAGTGGAATTTATTAAACCACTTGCCTAGGACAATAACACATCCAAATTGAAGACAAATCGGACAGTTAATAAAGAAGGTGGCAATTGGCACTATAGTATTTTTCAAAAAATATTTTTTAATTTGACCGTTATAGTGAATTTGGGAAATGTAAGTGAAATTTATTAAAACACTAGGACAATAACATATCCAAATTGCAGACAAATCGGACAGTAAACACCAAAGATGGTTTTTTTAGAATTTGAAAATTAATTTTTAAAAATATAGAGGGGGGATGGGGACAATATATTTAAGGGGTATATTTAATATAGGCCAGCAGGCGGGAGCTCTATAGGCGGGAGCTGGCGTCGGCTCAAAAACGGCTCCCCATAAGAATAACATGGGGAAAAAGCGCCGGAAGTGGGGTTAAACCGGTAATTCACCTCTACTATACAATAACTTCTAAGTTGTTTACATGTGTTGTTTATTTAGTGTGGAGTTATTTTTGAACTCGTGGATTTCTGCAAAGGATGTATTAAAATTAATGCAAATTTTAAATGGGGGAAAATAAGGCAGGGGCCAAAAAGAAAATTTGTGTAGGGTAGGATCGGGCGTCGGTGCAAAAACTGATCCCCATAAGAATAACATGGGAAAAAAGCGCCGGAAGTGATGCCTCTTTCTGGTTTCACCACTACTCACGGGCACCCGCACGATATTCTCATAGAGATTACCGCATGCCTCCAAGGTGAGCATTGGGAACTGGTCATGCAATCAGGTGGCCGTGTTTTCTCCAAGCAATGGACAGTAGGGCGAGAGAAAGTTTGAACACGCCGGGCTTAGCGGCGCAAGTGGAAAATTCCACGAATTCCACAACGCCCCAAGCGGTCGTCAACCTCTCGGACAAACCATACTGACTCACGACCAAATTCAACTACTTTCTAAAGGCCTAAATTTTGCTGTAGCTCCAAAAGCCGTAAACGAACTTGATTTCATTACTGGTATTGAATCGGCGACACCCCAGCTCCCTGAGGATGTAGCTCAATTCAGAAGTGAGGCCAGTGCGGCACTTAAAAATGTAAAACTAGTGAAACTGAACATAACAATAAATGAAAAAGAGGCCTTAAATGCTTTAAAAAAAGGAAGAAAACCTAAAGATTTTACCAGCCGACAAAGGAAATGCAACTGTGTCAATAAATAAAGTTGATTATTTGCATAAAATTCAGGATGTTCTTAAAGCTGGAAAATACACACTACTAAAGAAGGACCCAACTAAAATTTATGAAACTAAAATCGAAAAGACTCTCAGAAAACACAAAGAATTTTTTACAGACACACAGCGCAAACAACTTACACCACACCACTCAAAAACTCCTCACATGTATGGGCTACCACAAATACACAAAGAATAAGGTGTTCCTCTGAGACCCATATTGGTAGTTCAAGAGACTCCCCAAGTAGAGAACTATGTAGATTTCTCCTGCCCATACTCAAACCTTTGTCAGGAAATACTGATTCATATATGTAACAAACACAAAGCATTTTGTAGAAATCACAAAATATATGCAAATTTCAGACAAGGTCATGTTAGTTAGTTTTGATGATGAAAGTCTTTTCACTAATATCCCCGTAAACCAAACACTAAAAATCATTGAAAAACGGTTACACAATGACCAAAACTTAAACACAAGAACCAAAATCCCAGTAAATGTAATTATGGAATTACTTAAATTACGTATACCAAGTCGAATTATTTTGAATTGGAGGGCTAAATCTTCCGCCAGGATGAGGGAATGGCAATGGGATCGCCTCTGTCACCAATATTTGCCTACACATTTATGGCAGAATTCAAACAGAAAGCTATTGAGTCTGCTTGTTTTCAACCGAAAATGTGGCTGAGGTACCTTGACGATGTCTTTGCAGTCTGGAATCATGGCGATAAAAAGTTAGACGAGTTTACTGAGCATTTAAATAAAGTTTTGCCAACAGTTAAACTCACAACAGAAAAAGAACAAGACAAAAAACTAACATTTTTGGATGTACATATAGTTAAAGATGGAAACGCCCTTAAAACAGAAATTTTTAGAAAGAAAACACACACAGGTCGATACCTCAATTTCAAATCAAACCACTGTGAATCAGTCAAAGAATCAATAGCTTATTCTCTTTTCGACAGGGCCAAATCAGTTTGTTGTGAAAAGAAAACTTTAGACACAGAGCACAATAAAATTTCACAAGAGTAACAAAACAGTGGTTATCCTCAAACAATAATTAAGAGATGCAAAAAGGAAAGGGGGACGACGCCAAACACTATTCAAAATTTTGTATAGACCAACAGCTTTCATAAGCATCCCATATGTCCCAAAACTGTCGGAAAAAATAAGGCGAGTTGCCAGAAAATATAAGATCATAACAGCTTTTAAATCGTCAAACACTTTGAGACAGCAACTAACTAAAGTAAACCCGAAAAATGAAGAACAAGCCTCAAAAAACTGTATCTACAGTATCAAATGTGAATGTGAGGGTGAACATATAGGATAAACTAAAAGGCCGTAAGAAGTTCGTATAAACGAACATAAAAACACAAAAAATGGCGAAACAGTAAAATCTAAATTGGCGAAACACGCCTGGGAAAATGATCATAAATTTAGCTGGGAACGAGGCAAAAATTATACATCATGATGAGTCTCACTATTATAAAAGAAAGTTTGTTGAAGGGGCATTAATTAAATTACATGAAAATCCGGTAAGTCAGAATAGTATTGATGTCAGGCCACTAGGGGTTCCCTTAATTAAAAAGCCATTTCAGTCAAAAATCACCCCACAAACACACGCCAGTTCCTTATTGTGTTCCAGTTGCTCCCGCGTCTAGAGTCCATCCAATGCGGCTACGACACATGCGTCCGTGATCGCCCTTGGAGGAAACACGGCCACCTGATTGCATTACCAGTTCCCATTGCTCACCTTGGAGGCATGCGGTAATCTCTATGAGAATATCGTGCGGGTGCCCGGCGTGTAGCATTCTAGGAGGAATCGTGCAGTTTTTGGTTTCCGTGTCATGTTCCCGTTGAAACAGATGGATGGGTAGCCACAGCTGTGTCGTCACTTGCCCCTGGTGGTAGGTGGGGGTAACGGCTCTCCCCCCTCCACTACCGCTAGCCACTAGTCGAGTGCACGGTCTGGTAGTGAGTTGACGTGAGAGTGAAGTTTCCCGTTTTTGCCGTCAGCTTGGAGGCAACGATGCAGAACAGGTAATGTATTGTCAGTTTTCCATTTGTTCGTGTATATAAATGTTGTGTTAGTGTATTGTTTTTTATTTTTTTTATATGTATTTGTAATCTTTGTGTTAGGATAAATTAAAATGTAAAAGAAAAAGATTAAGAAAATCCAAAAAAATGTAGGTTAGTTAGGTGTAAGAACGTGATATTTAGATTTAAGTAGAAGGGTTCACTTGATAACGGGAGGAGTTTCCTTACCTCCCGAAACGTAGTGTAGTTTTAAACACTATAGAAGCGATAGGTAAAGTCCAAATAAATAAAAAAATAAAGAAAATAACAATGATTGACAAAAGAAAAAAGCTAAGTGGTGCAACATTCCACAAACTGTCAAATAAAAAGAGTGAGAGAGAGACTACCCTTTTAAAATACATGAAAAAAACTGACTTTTCTAAAAAAGGACAAGTAAATGAAAATAGTCAACATGAAAATGAAAGCCAAAATTAGGAACTCTGTGTTAACCCAGGTCGGACTACTAATACGACAGACAATGAAAGTGGTAAATTCAAACTATCGTTAATGATATCAAGAGTGCCAAATACTTCTCTGTAATAGTTGACTCAACCCCAGATATCTCGCACACCGACCAATTGTCTTTTGTAATAAGGTATGTTGGAAAAGATGGTTTACATATTGAACGATTCATTCAATTTATTCTCGATTCTGGTCACAAAGCAGTGAATTTGGTTGACACTGTGTTACTGGAGTCCGAAGTCCGATTATAAGTTTCGTTCACTCGGTCCGGTATTCTAGCGGCTGGCTCTGTAAGCTCCGCTCAGTCTGCTCTGACCGGGGCAATTCTTGAGGCTGTCGAATAGCGAGTCGCAACCAATTCCGTCACCTACCTATTCTTGAACCTGACGTGACGAGATCGCTTGCGGATGTCTAGAGAAATCTTGTCATGTTGAAAGTCCTCAGATAAATACTGTCCAATAAAAATTGCTCTAAACCCATAGGTAATATCTTTTTCAGTCTGAGGTGATGTTAAATAACTAAAGTTTTAAGCTCTTGAGTAAAAAAAGAGGCTGATGTGATTTGAATACAATGATACTGCCAAAGTGATCCTTCTTAGTCCTTGTGTAGGCAACTTCTGTGGAACTTTTTATATTAAAATTGTTTGGTTTTACATATGTAAATAAACTGAATATAACATACATCAAAATGAATAAAATTCTTCAGCTATTGGCTACTTCGATCTTTGTTTTAAAATAAATTGGCCAAGAGCTTTTAATCAAAATGACAATACAAAATGTTGTTGATTTGAAGTAGGCTACTCAGCATGGAGCGTAACACCTGATATATAAGTGCAAGGGCAGGTCCACCAAAGGCAAAAAAGGTGAGCCTGCCTTTTGTCTTCCAATTAGACTAGACGGTAGGTAATTTTACAAACAACATCCTAATTATTGGGTATATTGTAACAATTTAAAAAACCTAACGTCAACTGAGAGAGTTTTAAATTACCTCAAGTGACACGAGAGTTTTAAGTTATATATACTCATTCTTTATAAAATTCAATTATGAATATTAATACCCTTTGTTATTGGAAACTACAAAATGTAAACACAAACATAACCTAAAAAGCAAATTTTAAATTGTATAAATTTAATTTGACAAGGAGCGAAACCATTGTAAAATTATAAGTCACAGATGTTGCAGCGTTGCCAGATTTCCAACCCACACGACAACTTCAACTCTTGAAATTGGTAACTCGCTACTCGATACGTATCCGTTACCGCAAATCATACTTCAAGAATTAACAAAGTGAGTGGCTATCGAGTACGACTGATGAAGTCGTAACTCTTTTATTCTTCAAACTAATTTCTTGATACTCGTTATTCTTCCTCTATCCTCTTACCTTATCGTCTGCATCTTTTGGCGCCAGTCTTTTAAATTCTATTATTATATTATTATTAGTCGTTAGTTTATTATTTCCCTAAGAAAAGTTAATTAATACCTGAGGAAACACAAGTATTTGGAGCGATATTAGATATACAACTGATATTTAGGTTTATTCGTTAAAACATTAGCAAAGAATGGATGAGTTTCCTTTCGGGCCAAGGTATTTCTTTGGGGAAATATTTGGCATAGATATGATAAATATGGTGCTCAAGTTCAATTCAATGTGCGCTAAAATCCTTGGGAATTGAGGAATAATAAATTCATTAAATTATTCAGACTGAATAAACCAGAGGCCAGTGAACTTTTATTCCTAACTAAACACTAAAATATTTCACCCATACTTATAACTGACTTTTTCCAATTTACCATCCATCAGTGTGGCCTTATCTATAGCCTGAAAAAACCAGCTTGGATCCTTTCCCTGATTAAATTATATTTTCCCATGTACCACAAGGAAAAGATGTGGTTAAGGAGGGAGCAATACACCAAAATGAAGTGAAGATTAACTTATTATTTATTGCGAACCTTCAGAAATTAATAAATTATACCCTCTGAATGTAGATAACAATATTTGTTATAGTCAGAACTTATTATTTAATAATACAACTTGAATATTTTACTAAGACATGATTAATAACTTACTAATGTAGATACTATAATTTTACCAATTCATAAGAGAAAGAAATAAAAGGTTTTAGGTATAGTCTGGTTATAGGCCTATGGTATAGGTTAGGCCAGTTTTCTTCAGAATCAGTGTTCTTCTTATAATTTGTATAGTTATTCAATATATTATAATGTTATATATTACTTATATATTATATCGAATAACTATACAAACTATAAAAAGAACACTATGAATCTGAAGAAAACTGGCCTAACCATAGGCCTATAACCAGACTACCTAGAACCATATTATGGTGGTAAGTCTGGTATATGTCTGGTGGTCGTCTCTATGATTGGTTTGCTAGAATTTACAATTCCTCCGAGATCCTATAACCATTTGCAAAAAGATTAATAGAATTTAAAATGTAGGGATAAAACCCCTAATCTCTTTTATCAGTTCCCGTTTTCAATTCCCCTATTTATCCAGCTCTATTTTAGACATACCGTACAAAATATATATCCCTTGACTATTAAAATAATTAACAACAATTTGGTTCTCTGATAAATGAATATGTAGACAATATTATAAAAACAACAGACAATAATACTGAACAATGATCTTTCTCAATTTCTTTACTTCCTTCACTGCCCCTCCTGAGTTTAATTTGTTGGCCGATTTGGCCCACCACTTGTCAAAATGGTGAAGCCCAACAGCACAAGATTACTCTAGGAACGTTCCAGTAAAATTCCGCTCGCACATTCGGTATATTCTAAGATAATCCTAAAATATGCATAGTTTGTCAATTTGTTGTACCCAGAATAAACCTATATGTCCCAAATCTGAAACGGAGTAGAATGATCTTTTTCGATGTTCTGTGTATGATCCTCGTGAACGTTCTAATATTCTTGACTGTTCATGTAACATTCTATGAAGAATCAATGAAGTTCAAGGAACATCCTTAGAACATACTTTTTATTTGTGTGTAATATTCTAGGGAGTTTCTCAAGGATATTTTCAAATAATATCACAAACATAATTATCTTTGGGTATATTAATTTGAGTAATAGAGTATTTTACTAAAAAAATATTAACTAATCTACTTGCAAAAATGTACAATAACGGGTATTATGCATCTGAAGAAACCATGAATATTGCCTAAATTATACAGTTTAGAGCACAAATAATGACATAAAATGAAAGGGTAACATGACTGTATTACAAAATACATATATAAAGTTAGTGATTTTTATTTCTAATTGAAAAAGATTTGTGACACTGAGAAGCTATATATAAGAAGCTATATATATAATATATATAATATAAGAAGCTATAGGTTCTCAAAATAATATCTTATACAATTACATAAACCACAGCATACGCACAAACAACTTGTCATTGTCATTGGAGAGGACTGCTACCACTTCTGCCATAATTCGTCACATAAGATCTCTCACACAACACCCCATATTTCGCTTGCCAAACTTTGAGAAAATTACACCTGGAACATATACCAATTTGATCAGCCTATATAAATTATCTTTAATACATAGTAAACATCTAAAAAAGTTTCAAAATTATAATGAATGTTAAAATTATATTTGAATTATTTTTATTAAGGAAAATCCAAACATAACACTATTGTTTTGTAAAACCTCTAATTAGGAGGCACAACAACATAGCTTTAACTTACTGGTACTTATGCCCAAGTTCATTAGAAAAAGACTTTGTAAACTGGCCCGCAATTATCTTTTTTAAATTTTGGGCTATGCTCATCTATGCATCCCTGAAAGTCAGAGTTTCTGAAGTTATCAGATTTTAAGGTTGGTATACAAAAAAATAAGTGCCATTTATCTGTTTCAAGGGATACTGAAAACTCAATTAGATGTTAGTAATAGGTACCACTAAATTATAGTTAAGAGAATTCTCTCACTTCATTCATTCTTTAATATTAATTTTGTTAGGCAGAATTTAAAGACTTCCACTTAGTTTTTGGTTGCGCACATGAGATGTGCAAATGATTGTTTGACTCATTGACATAGTGGTCAAAGGCGACAGACTCCGCAACCATATGGCAGTAAATGCAGTGCAAATACCGTAGATACAAATCAGAATAGTCTGACTTTGTCACAACACAATACTGGAGGAAGCAACATGAATTTTAGATAAAATAAATTACATTTGTGTCAACAGTTATACCTACAATATTTAATTTGATAGGGCCTATTTGTCCTTTAAATTTGAATTACCATTTACAAAAATGCCTCAAACCCGCTATTAGAAATATAAACTTAAATTAGAGCAAGCAATACATAAATATTTTGTATTGCACCTACTCACAAAATAAAACAATTTTTAATTCCTAGCCCTAATTAATTATCTAGCCTAATAAAAAAAATATCCCAAGCGCTAACATCATACTTTAATGAAACATAAGAGGTGGCGCGGGGTCAATGTTTCAAAATCAACGCAGCTCTGACTTCATACAAAAACTAAAGGAAAGTGAACCCAGTTTGAAGGTACTGAAAGGGAGAAATACCATCTTAGTAGCCCTTGTGTAATTTCACACAATTTGAGAATAGCCTATGCCTCGGGAGAACATTTACTCTGTGCCTGCACACTAGGGTTTAACAGCTTCAGCACACTGATAGACACAACGTGATAAATAGGCGGATACAATGTTGCAAAAAGGAATTATAAATCAAACCCAATTGATTAGGGGCCACAACTGTACTGATAGCTCAGTAACAAGCTTTAAGTTGAGTAGGCCTAGTTTTGAATTTAGCTTAACCATAAAATGAGTAAACAGGCAGTGTAAAATGTAATTAATAATAGGCCTAGTGGCCTAGGCAAAATAACTCCAACCTTTCAATGTTAAAACTATTAAACTAAACAAATGTTTAATATCCCAAACCTGAACTGTATCCTCAATAATAGGCAATTGTTTTCCCAAACATGCACAATTAAAAATGGTAGAAGTCATATCGTTTGAAAACTTCAATAGCACTAATAAAAAACTCAAAGTAGTCCAAAGACCTATTCCCAATTAATTTACAAGGGCTAAAAGCTCAACAATATTTGTAGAGAACTACATATCACAGACCATTACACCAGTATAATATTACTGTAGGCTACCAAGTGTAATGATGATAAATGTAAGAAAAAACTGTGTGATTGAACTTACCTCACTTCATAATGTTATAATGTTGTAGGTTAGCCCAATGTTAGGTTATGTTGTTATGTTATGAAGCTCAAATTCTCAGAATCATAACGTCGAGCAATCCTTGGAGCAAACCAATAATAATAACCTAAAATACTGAAAACAAAACATTGCATGTGTTTTGATTTTTCAGGTGTTCCACCTGGCAGAAACATAATTCTGATTGGTTGGCAAAAGATAATGTCGGGAGTTTACAGCGTTGCCATATCGCCCACTCGCAACTCGTTACGACAAACGACTCGACAGTGGCGAAATCGATGTCTGTTCAAGAATTGACAAAAGACGGTGAGTTGCGGATCGAGTTGCGACTCGCTACTCACTTACTCGACAGCCTCAAGAATTGCCCCAGGGGGGCAATTCTTGAGGCTGTCGAGTAGCGAGTCGCAACCAATTCCGTCACCTACCTATTCTTGAACCTGACGTGTCGAGATCGCTTGCGACTGCATCCACCAATTTTCATTGTTGTCTCTTGCGAGTCGGCTTGCGACTGAGCGAGTTGGTTAGCGAGTCACCAGTAATTCCGCAAAACATTATTCTTGAACCTTTCGAGTAGCGACTCAACTGTCGAAATCCTCTCGTTACTCGACAGAAATCACTCGGCATGTCTTTTGATGACGACTAAACCTATCGAGTGAGCGGAATTCAGAGAGGTTATCTTGAAAACATAGAGAAACCTAAGGTAGAACGTAAACGATAGTGTCCCCTTTTAAAAAATAAAATTATTCATTCAACTGCAGCCATTTTGATTTTATACTTTCATTCTGCTATTATTGTTTGTTTAGATGTGAAGGTTATGTTTCAAAAGTTTGTTGTTACTCAAGACTGTCATTCTGCTATTATTATTGTTTGTTTATATGTGAAGTTTATGTTTCAAAAGTTTGTTGTTACTCAAGACTGAGGTTATATATTTCATTATCATCAATTGAAAAGTGAGAATTAGTTTTTATCTAAAATGACAAGTTAAGACAATTAAATAATAGACGACTGATTTATTATTATTTTTGTATTTACATTTTACTTATTGTAATGGAAATTACATAGTTGTTTCACTTGAAGGGATTGATGTATGGCTACCTAAGCTGTGTAGCATTAGTGAAATACATTTTAGCCTAAGATCGCAATGAAAAAGAAACCCACAAGATCTGTGTATTTTATAGTCTTTGTTGTTTTTGGTGAAGTTGTAGGTATGTTCCAGGTAACCAAAACTTAATTTCCATAAGAGAAATGCTGTTAAAAAATGTACTAGTTAGACCTGTTGTTGTTGACGTTAGTATTGAAATACAAACTTGCTCTGACGATGGCATGTGATGTTTCCCCAAACCTTAATTCCATTCTTTCTTAAGTTCATTATAGGCTACTATAAGTTCTAAGTATATGAGTAAAGTGATTAGGGTATACTTTCATAAGCGGAACGATAATGGCCGAAGTGGTCGATATGTTCATCAACTGAAAATATTGTTTGTATCTTAGTTATTAATTCATGTTTGTTTTGTTTAGGCCTAGTGTGTTTTTCAATTGAAAACTGAAAATAAAAAATGTCAATGAGATGATAATATTGTTCCTGGCAATGCATGTTTATGTAATAGTAGAATCGTCGTTTTCTTACTGGACAAATTTCAAGCCACCTAAACTGAAACATAACATAACCTAAATAATCGTTATAACGTATCAAACAATTTTATTCAATTTCTAATATCGTTCCGCTTCTGAATTTTATAAAACTCTTATAGGCTACTTGGATCTTTGTTTACAAATAAAAATTGGCCTAGAATTTTTTTTCAAAATGAAAGTTAATATTTGGTTAATTTGAAATAGGTACTTAGCATCGAACGCAAGTTAACACTAAGTTAATCACTACCCAGCGATTATATTTTAGAGTAAGTTATAAGTGTTAGGCCTGTAATCCTATATAGGTAAACATGCCTGTTTAAAAAAAGAACCTAACGTAACTTAACTTTCTCTAATGTGCAGCATGGTGACTTATTGATTCAGTAAGCTAAAGAAAGAACAATTCCAATTTATAGCGAAACCCATATAAAAATATACTATACTTAAGATATGAAGGGTGGCCTGAAATGGAAAATTTTATATAAAAACACTAAAACCACAAATTAATAGTGGACACTCATTGCATTGTCTTCCTTACCATTCAAGTTATCAACAGACGATCACTAAGCAGGTGTCCATAAAAATCTTGTCATGTTGAAAGTCCTTAAGATGCTGTCCAGGGAAAAATGTTTTAAACCAAATATAAGGTAGGCTATCCAATGGTCTTTCAGTCTGAGGTGATGTTTAAGTTTTAGGCTCTTGAGTAAAAAAAGAGGCTGTGATTTTAAAGTTAAGCCTTTTTTATTAATACAATTGTTTAGATAGGTATATTTACTGCCAAAGTGATCCTTCTTATTCCTTATGTAGGCAACTTCTGTAGAACTTTGTTATTAAAATTACTTAGTAGGTACTTTTAAATATGTGAAGAAACTGAATAAGTTAGATCATAAATACACATAAATTTATAAAATTCTTATAGGCTACTTGGATCTTTGTTTACAAATAAATTGGCATAGAATTTATATCAAAATGTCAAATAATATTTGGTTAATTTGAAGTAGGTACTTAGCATCGAGCCTAAGTTAACACCTGACCATTAATTAAGTGCAAGGGCAGGGCAGGTCCACCAAAGGCAAAAAAGGTGAGCTTAAACAGACTTCAGAGAAAAGCCTCCTAGTAGAAGAGGCCACAGACTTTTATAACTTTAAGTATAAATCAATAAACAATTAAAGTAAATGGAAACAGACTTTTGACAAACTTAGACAATAGGTAAGTTTAGGGCCTAATTGTACAAACAAAATCCTAATTTAATTATTGGGTATTTTGTAATAATTTTTAAAACCTAAAGTCAACTGAGAGTGCATTTTAGTTCACCGAAGAATCCAGAATTAGGCCTATATGTTTTAGTAATGAGAGTTTGCATTGTGTGCATGTATACGTAAACTTGCTACTGAGTACCTATGTCTATTATTCTATAATTCTCAGCAAAAGTCAATATTGACAGGAGGTTTATTCATATTATGAATATGAATCATGTTAATACCTTTCTATGTTCTGAGTACTTTATGAAAATAATTTATACAGTTAATCGGTTAATACATCGTTTAATATTCCAAATTAATGCAAACACATAATATAAACTTAAGTTGTACAGTATGAAAACAAATATAAATTTATAATAATTTAAGCAAATGAAACATACAGTATACTAGTTTGTCTAGTTTGTACAAATGAATTTAATGGGGTATATTTTATACGATTAACCGGATGTATAATCATGATGAGTTCAAATAAGACATATTGTACGGGGGAGAATTGGCCTCACCAAACATATTTCAAACTAAAGTACACATTTAAAAACCAATAGTTAAGAACTAACAATGAGCAAAGTAAATAACAAATAATATTAAAATTTGGTACTAGGCCTACATTAACTATAATACAAATTAAGTTAATACCTATCTGAAATAAAATGAAAATAATAAAACAGTAGAAAGAAACAAACCTTTCGAGTAAAAAATATTTACGCTGAGCTATGTCATTTGTATTATACATTAAACCCATTCACAAGATATTTCTAGTCCTTCTGATCATAGTCACTAATGTTCATCTCAACTGGTTTTTTCCCCCTACTATCATGTACAAAACAACACAGTCTACATGCATAATTTACACACAATCTTGAGTTGTCTTCAAAAACCAATCAAAATAAGAGGTAAAAACTATGTGATAAAGTTTGGTTATGATTCAGCTCGGAATAATATGAAGTCAACACAAAGTTAGTTTAGCTTTAGTGATGCTACTCCATATCGTAAAGATACGAATATGAAGAATTCCTCGCCTTGACTTGCACCACAGGCTCAAGAAACTTCAATGCAGAATTTCCCTGGAGTCAATTTATTGTTGGTTGCTGGTTCTTCATGTGCGACCTAGTCAAGATAAAAAATCTTAATCAGTACTCTCTATAAAGATAACATACGGTAAGTTACCTACTGAACTAGGAAATATTCACATGATCAAAACATCACCGTAATGTAACGTGACTGTTTGTTATATTGGTAAAACAAACAGGTATTTCCACTAAGGTAATGCAAAAAGTAAGAAAACAGATTTCAAATTTTACAAAAACTCTTATGAACTAGTATCTGATGTAATTAATACATGAAATAAGTAATCCTATACTCTAATATGAGTAAGGTTTGCTTACAACTCTGATCACAAAAACGGATCCAATAATTTCCTTAAAATGTAGGAAATATTTAATTTCAAGACAGGACCTCATCCCAAGGAAAAGTTAAATAATGTAATAAAACAAACAAACTCAAAACAATTAACATTGTGCTTACGGAGTTTAAAATCAAAACAAAACAATCATAACATTTGTTTATAATCAATCAGTAAACTGTCGAATCAGTCGTTCTTAGTCAGTAACAAGGCATCTCACCCATTCTACACCTGTCATTCATTCATATTCGCCTTAAAATACACCCATGTTGCGTCTGCATCCTTAAGAGATATTAAAACCTTTAATATGCAGAAAATCGGCAGATAAGTTAAGCAAACCTGCTCGTCAGTAAGAGGACATGGTGCAGAATTACTCCATATCATGTAATCATGTATGAATCATGTAATTACACTGACTGACTTTCCCGAAGCAAAGCTCGGTCACATAGGTATTTTCTATATTTTAAACCGCTAATTTTGAAAGCATGTAAATGAAGAAGAAATCTGCAGTGCCTAATTCAAAATTGTAATTCTGGCAAAATGATCATCACAAGTTATAACTAATTTTATGTTGTAGTAGGCCTATCTGAAAATAAGTACCTATATAGATTCATAAAATAAGTCAAATTTCCTTTTCAGGTTGTAAGTAAGGTACAGTAGTTTGTGTTGTACATGTAAGAATATTCCATAGATTGTATTTGCATAAAAGCTTTTATGACAACACTACCAAAATCTGAGGTTCATTTAGGTTGTTCGGTTAGCTGTTATATTTGTTAACACACTCTCAATTTCATTTAGGTAAGTTAGTTTAATGCATAAATCCTACTCTATCAAAATGTAACACACATTGTTTACATTTTACCTTAAATACTGCAGTGTCGGTACTTACTAAGATGTTGAGGTTGTGATAAGTTAATTTGATCTCTTGTCATCAGTGACATCTTAACTGTCCCAGACTCAAAAACTGAACATGTAGAAGTAAATTAGGCGTAGGCTAAGTAAATGCAAACTAATTTGATTGTCGTTTTGTATGTGGTTAGGGTGCCATAGTGCCAACAATTACTGCATGTTTGGTATATTCAAACTGTGAACAAAGAAACATTTTACTAGGCAAATTAACTGGGTTGTTAGCACAAGTTAATTTAAGTGCGTGTTTTAAGATCAACTCATTATTTATTATTTAAAAGTATGCAATTAGAAGTATCATTGGTCTTAAACCTACAGAATCTTGATTAAGTTTAATACATTTTAGAAATTGAGAAATAAGCTTATTAACTGTTTCATCTCTGTTCTTCTTTGAAACTGTTTCATATAATTATTAAGAAAAATAATCTTGCTTCACCTCATAACCATAAGTATAATACTAGAAATAGGGCTATAAATCCATCCATTCAGCATAATTCAAAACTGTTGATCAGAAACTAAAAAATATAGGGCTCAAACTTTTTGCAACTCTACCAATAGAAATAAGAGAACCCCCATGTGTTAAGAAACTTAATTTGAAATCTAAAAAAAACTTATCAAACAATGTTAGCCTATTATGATTTACCACTGTCCTCCTAACCTGACCCATCCATTCTTTTGACCTGGTTCGACAAGAACTGGAATTTAGAAAATATAATTGACGGGTCTCATGCCACAATGTTGTAACTGGAGCAACTACAAGAAGTAACAAGTGGGCTAAGTAAGTAAATATATTTTGTATTGGATAAGAAAGAAGGGTTAATGGCTGAGCCTTAGTTATTGTTATATTTAGACCATATAAAGCCATGCTGAATCAAACTTAATGAGGGGCAAGAGCTTGCTTAGATTAAGACCAATGTCCAAAATCATGAAGGTTTTAATAAGGAAAGGTCAAATATCAATCAGATTTCAGACAAAATTAGAGCCCAGGCCAAGTCATAATTCATTCATTGTAACCAACAGCAGATTTTGTGTAAAATTACAAAGATTTAATTTAACCAACCTAAGTAAGTCAAGGCCTATGCCCTTCTCCTGGAAAACTGATAAGACTTGGCTTACAGTATAAAGTATGTACAATCAGTAATTTTAGTAGGTAATGTATTTTTAATTCCCACTAATTTGGAAGCCGGCCATGCCAAATTAATTGGTAAGGCTAGGGACTTTTTGAGGTGAGATAGCATCTTCATTTATGACTTTGGTTCAAATAATTAAACTAACACATACCTTTAGTGACACGAGAGTTTTAAGCGATGTATTTATTCTTTGTGAGATTAAATTCTGGATATTAATACAATATTAATTGAAAACTAAGAAATATAAACATAAACATAACCTTTAAAGCAATTTTTAACCAGTGAAAATTATAAGTTGCAGCGTTGCCAAATTTCCAACTCACACTACAACTTCAACTCTTGAAATTGGTAACTCGCTACTCGATACGTATCCGTTACCGCAAATCATACTTCAAGAATTAACAAAGTGAGTGGCTATCGAGTACGACTGATGGAAGTCGTAACTCTTTTTCTTCTTCATCCTTATTTCTTGATACTCGTTATTCTTCCTCTATCCTCTTACCGTATCGTCTGCATCTTTTGGCGCCAGTCTTTTAAATTCTATTATTCTATTATTATTAGTCGTTAGTTTATTATTTGCCTAAGAAAAGTTAATTAATACCTGAGGAAACACAAGTATTTGGAGCGATATTAGATATACAACTGATATTTAGGTTTATTCGTTAAAACATTAGCAAAGAATGGATGAGTTTCCTTTCGGGCCAAGGTATTTCTTTGGGGAAATATTTGGCATAGATAATGATAAATATAGTGCTCAAGTTCAATTCAATGTGCGCTAAAATCCTTGGGAATTGAGGAATAATAAATTCATTAAATTATTTAGACTGAATAAACCAGAGGCCATTGAACTTTTATTCCTAACTAAACACTAAAATATTTCACCCATACTTATAAGTGACTTTTTTCAATTTGCCATCCATTAGTGTAGCCTTATCTATAGCCTGGAAAAACAGCTCGGATCCTTTCGCTGATTAATATTATATTTTTCCATATACCACAAGGAAAAGATGTGGTTAAGGAGTGAGCAATACACCAAAATAAAGACTAACTTATTATTTATAGCGAACCTTCAGAAATTAATAGTTTATACCCTCTGAATGTAGATAACAATATTTTTTATAATCATAACGTATTATTTAATAATAAAACTTG
Source organism: Allygus modestus (assembly GCA_963675035.1). NCBI lineage: Eukaryota > Metazoa > Arthropoda > Insecta > Hemiptera > Cicadellidae > Allygus > Allygus modestus. The sequence continues at coordinate 79,760,678 of OY776116.1, forward strand.
AAGATTTTACTAAGACATGATTAATAACTTACTAATGTATATGCGATAATTTCACCAATTTATGGGGAAAAAACAAAAAAAAGTTCTAGGTGTAGTCTGGTTATAGGCCTATGGTATAGGTTAGGCCAGTTTTCTTCAGAATCAGTGTTCTTTTTATAATTTGTATAGTTATTCGATATATTCTAATGTTATATATTAATTATGTATTATATTGAATAACTATACAAACTATAAAAAGAACACTGAATCTGAAGAAAACTGGCCTAACCTATACCATAGGCCTATAACCAGACTATACCTAGAACCATATTATGGTGGCAAGTCTGGTATATGTCTGGTGGTCGTCTCTATGATTGGTTTGCTAGAATTTTCAATTCCTCCGAGATTCTATAATCATTTGCAAAAAGATTATTAGAATTTAAAATGTAGGGATAAAACCCCTAATCCCTTTTATCAGTTCCCGTTTTCAATTCCCCTATTTTTTCAGCTCCATTTAGACATACAAAACATATCCCTTGACTATTAAAATAATTAACAACAATTTAGTTCTCTGATAAATGAATATGTAGACAATATTATAAAAACAATAATACTGAACAATGACATCTTTCTCAATTTCTTTACTTCCTTCACTGCATGCCCCTCCTGAGTTTAATTTGTAGGTAGATTTGGCCCACCATCTGTCACAATGGTGAAGCCCAACAGCACAAGATTATTCTAGGAACGTTCCAGTAAAATTCCGCTCGCACATTCGGAATATTCTAAGATAATCCCAAAATGTGCATGTTTGTCAATTTGTTGTACTCAGAATAAACCTATGTCCCAAATCTGAAACGGAGTAGAATGATCTTTTTCGATGTTCTGTGTATGATCCTCGTGAACATTCTAATATTCTTGACTGTTTATAGAACATTCGATGAAGAATCAATGAAGTTCAAGGAACATCCTTAGAACATACTTTTTATTTGTGTTTATTCTAGGGAGTTTCTGAAAGATATATTCAAAGAATATCACAAACATAATTATCTTTGTGTATAATTATTTGTGTAAATAAATTTGAGGAATAGAGTATTTTACTAAAAAAATACTAACTAATCTACTTGCAAAAATGTACAGTAACGGGTATTACGCATCTGAAGAAACCATGAATATTGCCTAAATTATACAGTTTAGAGCATAAATAATGACACAAGATGAAAGGGTAACATGATTGTATTACAAAATACATATATAAAGTTAGTGCTTTTTATTTCTAATTGAAAAAGATTTGTGACACTGATAGCTAAGAAGCTATAGGTTCTCAAAATAATATCTTATGCAATTACATAAATCACAGCATATGCACAAACAACTTGTCATTGTCATTGGAGAGGACTGCTACCACTTCTGCCAGAATTCGTCATATAAGGTCCCTCACACAACACCCCATATTTCGCCCGCCAAACTTTGAGAAAATTACACCTGAAACATATACCAATTTGATCAGTCTGTAAATTATCTTTAATGCATTGTAAACATCTCTAAAAAGTTTCAAAATTATAATAAATGCAAAAATGACATTTGAATTATTTTTAATAAGGGAAATCCAAGTATAACGCTATTGTTTTGCAAAACCTCTAATTAGGAGGCACAACAACATAGCTTTAACTTACTGGTACTTAAGCCCAAGTTCATTAGAAAAAGACTTTGTAAACTGGCCCGCAATTATCTTTTTTAAGTTTTGGGCTATGCTCATCTATGCATCCATGAAAGTCAATGTTTCTGTAGTTATCAGATTTTAAGGTTGGTATAAAAAAAAAAAATAAGTGTCATTTATCTGTTTCAAGGGATACTGAAAATTCAATTAGATGTTAGTAATAGGTACCACTAAATTATAGTTAAGAGAATTTTCTCACTTCATTCACTGTTTAATATCAATTTTTGCTCGGCAGAATTTAAAGACTTCCACTTAGTTTTTGGTCGCGCACATGAGAGATGCAAATGATTGTGTGACTCATTGACATAGTGGTCAAAGGCGACAGACTCTGTAACCATATGGTAGTAAATGCAGTGCAAATACCGTAGATACAAATCAGAATAGTCTGACTTTGTCACAACACAATACTGGAGGAGGCAACATGAATTTTAGATAAAATAAGTTAAATTTGTGTCAACAGGTATACCTAAAATATTTAATTTGATAGGGCCTATTTGTCCTTTACATTTGAATTATGATTTACAAAAATGGCTCAAACCCGCCATTAGAAAAATAAACTTAAATTAGAGCAAGCAATATATAAATATTTTGTATTGTACGTACTCACAAAATAAAACAATTTTTAATTCCTAGCACTAATTAATTATCTAGCCTAATACACAAAATAATCTCAAGCGCTAATATCATACTTTAATAACTTATACTTTCATAAGAGGTGGCGCGGGGTCAATGTTTTAAAATCAACGCAGCTCTGACTTCATACAAAAACTAAAGGAAAGTGAACCCCAGTTTGAAGTTACTGAAAGGGAGAAATACGCTCTTAGTAGCCCTTGTGTACTTTCACACAATTTGAGAATAGCCTATGCCTCGGGAGAACATTTACTCTGTGCCTGCACACTAGGGTTAATAGCTTCAGCACACTGACAGACACAATGTGATAAATAGGCGGATACAATGTTGCAAAAAGGAATTATATATCAAACCCAATTGATTAGGAGCTACAACTGTACTTATAGCTCAATAACAAGTTTCAAGTTGATGTAGGCCTAGTGGTGGAAAGTATTATTGAACACCTCAGGCAATGTAACCCCCTGTGTGACTCTCTGACCCCTCCCCTCCCTACCAATCACATTCTGTAGTGGCTGAAACTTATTCAGCACTTTGACCTGTTCAACGCCATCAGCCTATGAACGGAAACAACAAGTAACAAGTAGTTTTGAATTAAGCTTAACCATAAAATGAGTAAACAGGCAGTGTAAAATGTAATTAATAATAGGCCTAGCGGCCTAGTCAAAATAGCTCCAACCTTTCAATGTTAAAACTATAAAACTAAACCAATTTTTAATATCCCAAACCTGAACTGAATAGGCCTCAATAATAGGCTATTGTTTTCCCCAAACATGTACAGTTATAAATGGTAGAAGTCATATCGTTTGAAAACTTCAATAGCACTAATAACAAACTCAAAGTATTCCAAGGACCTATTCCCAATTATTTTACAAGGACTAAAAGCTCAACAAGATTTGTTGAGTGAGAAATACATATCACAGCCCATAAAATCAGTATAATATTACTGTTAGGCTACCAAGTGTAATGCTGATGATAAATCTAAGACAAAACTGTGTGATTAAACTTACCTCACTTCATAATGTTATAATGTTGTAGGTTAACCCAATGTTAGGTTATGTCATGAAGCTCAAAATCTCATAATCAAGATGTCGAGCAATCGTTGGAGCAAACCAATAATAATAACCTAAAATACTGAATACAAAACATTGCAGATGTTTTGGTTTTCAGGTTTTCCCCCTGGCAGAAACATAATTCTGATTGGTTAGCGAAAGATAATTTCGGGAGTTTGCAACGTTGCCATATCGCCCACTCGCAACTCGTTACGACAATGGCGAAATCGATGTATGTTCAAGAATTGACAAAAGGCGGTGAGTTGCGGATCGAGTTGCGACTCGCTACTCACTTACTCGACAGCCTCAAGAATTGCCCCCCAGGTCGCGGCAGTGAACGAGAACGACTGACCCCAATCCTTGAAGGGATCCGAACGTCGCATCTCTACGTCGTCGTTTCGGGAAGAGAAGTTCCACGATTCGATAGCTGTATTTTAGCATAGACTAACTATAGTATAGACCCGGCACGCAATGCAAAAAAGCGTAGCACTTTTTATTCGTCAGGACAGTGCTGCGCCGTGGACGGAATAGGAACTACGTTGGTTAATGCGGTCGGTAAAGTAAAGTAAGGTGATTGACATTGGTTTTACTTTTGAAGACTATTAAAATACATTTAATAACTCATTATATTCGTTAGAAATTACTGGAATCAGGATTTTAACCAACAACTGGTATTCGTAAATTAAAAATGATTCCGATTTCGTTATGTTATATCAGACTGTGATTTTGATTATACCAATTCGTGGTTAGTTTGATGTTATGTTCTTTCGGCTGTTATGGAAATATTCAAGAAATCCGATTTGTGAGCGTTTCCTAAATGTAAATAAAGGTAAATAACCTAATTTATAATAGTTGGTAATTAGTTTTAATACTTATTTGTATTGACAATATTCAACTAGACCCTGTATTTGATGCATTGTTCTTTGGCTCAACTTTCACTAGGTTATGTTGCAGCTCATCATTTAGGACTACAACCTCTTTACCATTTTTACTTTCCTACTTTTTATTTTTTTATAATCTCACACAGCAGCCAAAAATTTAATTTAATCAAGTTATTTCAAGCTGAACATGTTCATATTCATAATTAAGAATCCAATTTTGACTGTCAGTCAGACATTTGTATAAGATGGGCCTATATTAAAACTCAAAGAACACATGTTCAGTCCATGCTTACCATGAAATACAAATCTTCAGGCTTCTTTCACAACTATAACAGCTAATTGGCTACAATTAAGACTAGTTAAAATAGGTTACCAGTACTAGTTAGGCCTATATATGATTTGAGTGGATACAACCGTTATAAATAGGCCTAAATACAAAGTTAAGGGTAGGCCTAAGGTTAGGGGGTGGTGATGAAATGTTATAGATTTCTGTGGAGTACCAATTGTTGTACAGGTCATTGTGGAGGTTAAGTTAGCCTATGTTATGTTACACGACTTACACGACTAACCTAAACCTATTTTAAGCTAGGCCTGACTGTCGCAGCGCAGTGTTGCATGTATTTCAACTGTAACAACTCTTGTGTTTCAACTGTAACAGCCTTTAACTTCTGTAAATTTATTAAGCTGTTGTGACTAAGTTAATGTAGTAAAATTGAACATAAGTGTAATTTCTGTATTTAGATTGGAGGGGCAAACATGGTTGACACATATGCAGTGTTGTGGAGTAGCGAGCTACATTTTTAGTAACGTCGGCTGTAGTTCCGCTACTTTGGAAAAAAGTAGTGTTAGCTGTAGCGCCCTACAGTTTTAGAGAAAATGTAGCGGATTATGTAGTTAATTTTTTCGCTACTTTTACAATTTTTATGTAAGTTTAATTATGTTATGATGGGTTCATAAAAATTAAGACTAAAATCAATTAAATAAGCTACCGGTACCGGTATGTATTTGTGAAAATTCATGACTAAAAAACTAGATATGGGTGTATGGGATAATTAATACATAATCTAAGAACGTAAGAACCAGACTGCGAAAGTAGCTAAAGATGTAGCTTAGCTACTTTTTACTGGTAGCCACAGCGAGCACTAATGTTCCCTACAAATGTACAGTTCTTTAATACTTTTTAATCTATTTCAGATGAAACTTGTATCGAAACACTTTCACTCGTCGCAAGTAAGCCTTGCAGACACCAGTAGTTACCCCAAGTTGGATGATGACTGCCCAGCGTTGATCAATTTCAAAGGTACCTATTTTGATAAGGGGATGAATAAGTTTAAGTTATGGGAGTGGGAGAATCAGGATTATACAAAAGTATATGTTTATTTGAAGTAGGCTAATAGTCAGATTATTTGTGCGATGCTGATAATTTTTATAAGAAACCTAATAACTTACATCGGTATTGGTATATTAAAGTTAGTTATATTATAGACAGACTCTTCTGAATAGCCTAGTTATAATATGAAGGTGATTACAATATTTTTTAATCAGGATATTGTAGGTAGTGTTTTTTCTTTGCACAATTTGTCTGGTATAAGTGAAGATGACATAAATGATAATTAGGTACCGGTAGGCCTACGTCAGTTATTTTCAGTAATTTTTCTTTAAATTATAACTTAACAGCGCTCTGTTGGGTTAGGTTAGAAAACCTAACCTATCTTAGGGCGTTGTAGTGGCTTATATTTATTTATACTACAAAACGCTCAGTGGTCGATATTCAACCAAATATTTGTTCAATATAAAGTCGACGAATATATGAAACAAATGTTTAATATCTAGTGGGTTATGTTGGACTCATCTCTCTCTCCCTCACTCTCCTCTCTCTTTCACTCTCCTCTCTCTTTCACTCTCCTCCCCCTCCCAGGGGCGGATCTAGGAATTTGTTGTGGGGTGGCGCACTTGATTATTTTAATTATCTATGGACATCATTTTTGCTATAAATCAAATAAAAATGGAGCTGTTTAGTGAACATGATAAGGGTTTCAAATAAAACCAATAAATGTACTTACCGCAGCACCGGCTTATGGACTTGGGCCGAGCATCCCTAAGGTAACGCACCACAGCACCGACCCATTGCCTTTGGCTGTCCTAGGGACACACACCGCAGCACCAGCCTAAGGGCTTTGGCTGAGCTTCCCCTAAGGTCACGCATCACAGCACCGGCCTAATGTCTTCGGCTCCCCTAGAGGCACTCACACCGCAGTACTGGCCTAGTGTCTATTTGGCTTAAATTTTCAAATATTGAAAACAGATGCGAGTACAGCGACAGACTGCGTCACACTATTACCCATTAATTAAACATTTTCTTCTGAGTCCAAGGGGGGGGGGGGCGTGAGCCCCCTGGCTGGATCCGCCACTGCCCCCTCCCCCATCCTCACCTACTGGTAATTTTTATAACGTGGAGTTAAAACGCATAGCAGAAGGGCATTACCATTCCAGTAATCAGTAGCCTTATTATGCCCCAAACCTCTCCACCTCATCATCTCCCCGTCCCTCTACCTCCCACCCTCAGAAACAGGTTTAATTGTTTAAATGTCGAGTTAAAACCGAGAAGGAGTTAAGAGAAGGGTGTTACAATACCAGTACTCACTAATACTTTTTGAGTCATATGTTCTTGCGTTGTACTACATATTTTGGTTTTGACCATGTTATAGAGCTTAAAAAAACAAATAATATAGTATTTTGAATTATCAACCTAGGTTAAGTGGTTGCAGAGAAAATCCAAAAAAACCTGCTCATAAAATCGCCCATGTAAATCTTATTGGAAAAAGGTTTTTGGCTTTTCCTCCGTTTATTTTAATGTAAACTTCACATTTGCTTTTACCAATCTGTTCAGTTCCACAAAACGATCATTTTGGTGTTTAAATTGTGATTCTACGCCCAACCGTTGCTGAGATATTCAAAGTGCTAAACACAGTACGTTGTCCAATGTTATCCTTATGGAGAATAAATAAAATTTGATATCTCGATTATTTATGAATGTATGTTGATGAAACTTGGTATGTGGCTTCACGTAGTACTGGTATATTGATATTTGCACAACAAATTGATTTTTTGTTGATTATTCCCATAGCAGCAAACCTGCATACACAGCCCCCATGTTATTCTTATGGAGAATAAGTAAAATGTAATGACTCCCTTAATTATGAACACAAATTAATAAAACTTGGTATGCAGCTTCACTTGGTTGAGTTATATTGATAATTGCATAAAACCCCATTTTTTTGTTCCTCGTTGCAGCAAACCTGCTTACTCAGCCCCCATGTTATTCTTATGGAGAATAACTAAAATGTTATATGGCGCTTATTTATGATTGAATATTGATGAAACTTGGTATGTGGCTTCGCCTAGTTAAATTATATTTATATTTGCATAAAAACCAATTGTTTATGTTCCTTGTTTCAGCAAACCTACGTACTCATTACCAATGTTATTCTTATGGATAATAATTAAAATCGCTTATATGTGAATATATTTTTATGAAACTTGGTATGCGGCTTTATGTGTTATTAAGACAAATATTTTGCATTTGAAATTCGCTGAGGACGCAGGTTTGCTGCGACGGGGGTATTTATTTATGAGTCATCTGTTCTTGCGATGTACTACATATTTATTAGAATAACGCACCTGTTTATTAAAAGAATACCCCTGTCGCAGCAAACCTGCATACTCAGCGAATTTCCAATTGAGATATAAATGTCATAATACTACATGAAGCCACATACCAAGTTTCATAAAAATATATTCACAAATTAGTGATATATCAAATTTTAATTATTCTCCATAAAAATGGGTTTTTATGCTAATATCAATATAACTCAACTAGGTGAAGTCGTATACCAGTTTGTATTCATTTATGTTCATAGTTAAGGGAGGCAGAGCATTTAATTATTCTCCATAAGAATGGGCTGAGTACGTAGGTTTGCTGCTAAGAGAGCCTTTGGCAAAATATTTTGTTTAGCAAATATCAATAGACCACAACGAGATGAAGCTGTATACCAAGTTTCGTCAGTATACAATCATAAATAAGCGAGATATAACAATTTTCTTTTCCTCCATAAGAATAATTTTAGACAACGTACTGTGTTTAGCACTTTCAATATCTCGGTAACCAATTGACGTAGAGGAATGATCAAAATACCAAATTGTGTGTTTTTTTAAGCTGAATCCAATGGTGAAAACTAAAATTTGACTATTTCAAAAATTATATATAAAAAGTTCAAAACCCCATTTTTGGGGTAAAACCCCCCAAAAGGAATATTATTTCTCGTTGTGGTCTATTGATATTTGTACAACAAAATACAATTTTTTACTGATGGTTCCTGTAGCAGTAAACCTACGTTCTCAGCCCCAATGTCATTCTTATGGAGAATAAGTAATGTGTGGACAAACCCATTGTTAAAACACTGTGATTGTTTATTTTTTATTAATTTACTATACCACACATATTTTTGTTACAGAACAATCTATGCTGAACACATCAGTGGCGAGGAAGAAATGTAGTTAATGGGAGATAATTTTGAAAGAGGGTTAAGACTGATATTATAGATTAAAGATTTGTTACAGTTTATATTTGTCAATAAAACGTTTTAGTTTTTAATTGGATTTATTTTTTATCCAGTATTCTTAATGCATACATATTTTGCATAAAGGTTTTTATAAATTATATGAGAAATACAGTTTTTATTTTTTAACGATTTTAAAGGAGTTTTAGTAAACTAAATGTAAAAAGTCAGCTTGTTAATTTTGCACTACAAATTTAAGAATAAATCACCAGTTATATGTTGAGAATGAAATTGTACAACATAACCAACAAAACAAATTAGTTGGTTCAATACCAAAAAAATTAACTTTGGTTGAAAAAGTACAGCCAGTTTGTATGAAAATGTTTGGCCAGGTCCTTTTTTAAAAAGTCTATTGTACTTTGCCACATAATGAAGTGTTACATCAAATAATTGATTTAATATAGCTGTTACATTCTTAGTTCACGATTATGTTTAATCTATAACGATAGTGTGAGTACCGTACTTTGTCTTGTATTTGGGATATTTGAAACAAGTCTCACCTTTAATCACCCTAAATGGTGTTATAAACCATTTATGGACCATTCCTCAACCATATTTGAATGTTGTAAGTTTATTCCAGGTTGTTAGTGCCAACAACATAATAGTTAATGCTGAACAAACATTATAAGATTATAAAAGTCCACAGACTATTCTCATAAAGTATCCATTTACAACATTCTGTGACCATTCTCAGCAAAACATACATGCTTATGTATAACATACATATTTTTGTATTTAATTTATTTTCAATCATCGGTGAGATGCCAAATGACCGAATCCCATCGCACCGAAACGTTATTTTGTTTGAAAACATCGAAAAGCAAATGTGTCCCAAACGACCGAATTAAAAAAATACTGAAACTGTAACTGTGCCAAATGTTCGAATATTGGAAGAGTCCTAAACCACCGAAAAGTTTTAATACTAGTGTTATCTGACCGAAAGTAATAAATGTTAAACTTATCGAAACTAGCTGTTGTTTTACTTGACCGAAAACCAAATGTGTAGCAACCGACCGAAAGTGAATACTGTCGCAATCGACCGAAAGAGCACGCCGTAGACTCCGCTGAATTGTCGGAGTGTCTACGAAATTATTGTATCTGGATACGATAGTTTGTAAAAGTACGATAATTTGATGATACACACCGTTGCCACTAATCCGTTCACACTGGTTGTTCCCGATTGATATTAGCATAATGACCACATTCTTGTGGTCCCTGTTGCAGCTAACCTGTAAACTCAGTCTAAGGATTATTCATTTCTATATAGGCTTAATAAAATTATAGTTTAGTCTGTCCATTGTTTGGAATTCTTAAATTTTTGCATATTTTTATAGTTTTCACCCTAGGAAAGCCTTGTTTTGGTCTTCTCTCAGTTTCTGTCCGTCTGTCTGTCTGTCTGTCTATCGGTTTGTTTGTCTGTCTGTCGGTAACGCTTAAGGACGGGTTTTTGTTCGCTTTTCACGGGAAAACGGGTGCACTGACTTTGACGACACCTTGTTTCTTTGTTCTATACATTTGTGGAAAGGTTTTAGACCACTGTAAACTGGCATACGCCTTTTGGAAAAAGAATGGCGTCCGCTCAAAAACGTAATTTAGTGTGGTTTTGGTCATGTTTTGTTCGCTTTTCACAGAGAAAAGGGTTCACTGATTTCGATGAAACTTTTGTCTATATGTTCTATGTGTGCGTTAGAAGGTTTTAAGGTAGTTTAATATTTTGAAATCACCTCAGGACTTTGCCCCACGGTGTTTTGAAAATCCAATTTTATTTTTATGGACAAAGTTTTTCTTATGATGACTTAAGAATAATTATTCCATAAACAGCTGTTGCAGTTCTAATTTAAAACGCTGAGTGAGGATTTGTAATAAATAACATAAGAGTACAGAGTGGATATATAATCTAAATCTACATTTGTTAGACTCCTGCACTCACTGACATATTGATCGCTTGATCTAAAAAACTACTATGTCTATGAATATGAAATTATGCATTTTGGTTCCCCTTATGCTGCAGATGTACAATAGGAATACGTTTAAAAAAAATCCCATAGACCTCTGCCCTAATTTACTTTTAGTTAGTAAAGCTCGTGTTCCTCCATTCTGTAGTAAAAGGTAAATTAGCTGACTAAATGGTCATTAGAACAAATATGGTGCATTCTACAGTGAAAGGTTGAGTCACCGGTACCCATAGATCTTCTTTGTAGCAGTGACGGACCAATGGCATAACCCTAATGACGTACGTATGATTTGCAGAAACCTAAAAGTTTCCTGACCCACACGAAAATGAGCAAAATATGTTATTTCATTAGGTTCATTTTGTTTGTGAAAAGCGGGACAAAACTGGTTCATAAACAAACAAACAGATAAACAAAATTTGTATATCTCCCACTGCATACGACATTTCACCGCTCAAAGCTATATAGAAACAAAACTTATTTTATTTATATAGATAAATACTTTCATTATTTGTAACATTTGGTATAGCTAATAAACTGTCCAGAATGTGTTAACAGCTGCAATACAAATAAAATGAACCCCTATGTTAATCTTATGAGAAAAAACGAACTTTGAGGGCAGCCCGTGCCCTTGAGAAAATAAATCTCGAAAATTAAAAACCTTATTGCAAAACTACGAACTAAGACGAATATTTTAACACTTCAAACATTGTAATTGGTCAAGAAATAAGGGAGGAGTTGTGTTTACAAAAAACGTCTTCACGTAATATATAAGGATTGTATGTTTTTATATCAAAACAAAACTAATAATCCATATCTTTAATATAACCAATCCTTTATAAATGTTTTTGGTGATAAAAACAGAGGGACATATCAAGGAACTAGAATACGAAGAATACTTAGTTGTTCATAAGCCTTTCTACCGAAAATATAAATTAAATAATATAGAATCAATATTTTAACAGTATTACATAACTCAAAAGTAAGTCTCTCCAAGAGCCATTGAGTCGTAAATAATTTTTTTATGAATATCTAGGTTAAGTACGTGAACATTGATATTTGTATAGTAATATTCAAAATAAGCCTTGATTTTAAATAAATTTTAATTTAGCACCAAAAGATAAAGAATGTATTCAGTAACACCAATTCCGACAAGTTTAAATTTTTTTAAATCCTCGCACTGTAAACCTCATTTAATTGAGCACGCGTCGCCCAAAACCCATAAAGAGGGTGCACTGAGCGCTACGACGAGTCCTTCAGTTTGAGTTGTGACCTTGAGCCCGGCCGGACCGAATTTTGGTCTATCCCGATCATAAAACTCTGTTAATACACCTGGAACGCTAGGGCTGTGTCTATAAATCAGTCTTTGCCCCCACCACTTCAATGGCACTCACGGCCGCTCAGTTGATTTCAGCATTGTGCGCCCTATCGTTTACACGCTTTTGCGCCTCGCCAGATTCATGTAGTTACAATAAAGTTTATATATTATTGATATGCATGAACTACGGGATCTAACGGTATAAACTTCTTGTAGTTTGGTAATTTATTTTATTCCTATTAATGAAAACTAGTTAGTGTTTTAAAAGTGGTACATGAAAAAGTCACAAAAGCCTACACCTTTTTGTTTTGGGGTTGAAAAGAAAATTCCAGCGGAAAAGGTGTAGATAATTATTTGATCCACAATTTTGACCCCAAAATTTGTTTCATAAGTTGATTTATTTGTTCTGTAAATATGGTAACAACGTTTCCCGCGCTCAAACAAATTTTTGCCGCACTCATTCCAGCTAGCTGACGCAACACTTTGCTATACAACACGAATTCGATTGTATTAACAAGCTGAACTATGACTTATTATTTTACAGGCAGTAAGTGGTCTATGGTAGCTATTTTTATTTTTATTTTAGAAATAGATATATGTTTCATTGCCGCTGTTTTTTATTAAATAAACTGAATCACAAGTGGAACCAACATATACGGTACCATGTAAAATGTCACAGGGAACAGGTTAATAATCAAAATTAATTTGAATCCCAATTTTAAATGATATTTTATTATAATTTAAGATTTAAAAGTTGTTTTTAGACATCTTAAGTGTTATTAAATAAAATTAACTTATTTAATTTCTGCCTTAGGTTCATTGATGCTGTATTTTGTTCCATGGATTGAGTCCAGGTTAAATCATGTCATAATAGTTTCAAAGTAATAGCAAATCGTTTTTACAAGTTGTAACATATGCCGATCATCATAATGGGAGGTGATCGGATTTGATCAACATATGTTGCCACCAAAGTAATTTATTTCACTGTTTATAAAATGAGGAATGCCTCCCGCGAAAAATAAAAAAGTGTAGTCACTGCGTTGTTTTTAATCGTATTCTAAGGCTACCAATATAATTCATCTGGTTTGAAGTGCTGACTACAAAATCTACTTGAATCTGACGGAAAAAGTGTTTTATTTTCGTATAAATTGACCCATTTTTCTATAAGGCCCGGGTCTGAAGGTATATATACTGGAAATAAACCATGGGAAATAATGAGTAAGACATTTGAGTGAGTTCGATTTAATTATTAGTTAAGTTTATTCCTTATACACGGTTTCCCATAAATTATCTTTACAAATTGAATAGTGTGTAGAACGTAATGTAGTAGTATTTTAGTGGGGATAGTTTTTTTCTAACACATGTTCTTAAGTTTGTTTCTTTTTGCATAGCCTTTATTTATTTACTTCATCAAAACTATTTATTTTAAACATATTTTAATTGAAATGAAGCTGATGTGTTTTTTATGTTAGTTAGTACAAATTCTGATATTCGAGTTCGAAATAATGTTTAAAACTTAATTTCAACAAAACTGTTTTTGCGTGAAATGGATCTGGTCTTACGCTCGCAGACTATATTGCCAAAAATTCATATCTGGCTTATTTTTAGCCTCTATTACTTTTTGACCAATGTTAGAACTGAAATAGTATTAGCAAAAAAAATATCAACGCCTAACTGAATTACTAATTGCTAATTATTGATATATGGTTCTGGAATAACCAATGTTAGTTCTTTAAATTACACATACGTTATAATTACTGAGCAAAACGATGGTCAATTAGACATTTTATATATAAATATAGTAGTGTAATAGGTTATTTAAAACTAAAGGTAAAGGTATGAAATGTTAATAATTAAAACCGACGCGACAGTTCAGAAGACGGGGCACTGAAATCGCGTGATGTTGGTAGCGCTGACAACGCTTAGTAAGCGACAGTCAGGAAGCCAATGTAGGGACTAAATTAGACCCGCACGCCCCTGCTCGCCCCTGCCTGGCCTGTGCTAGTAACTCTCCAGCTTTAATGCAATGATAACATTACAGTTAACAGATTACCAAGACGATGAATGTGTTTAAAATAAACGACGGGCTTAAAAAACTAAAGAAATTATTCTTCATTAGTTATGAAATAAATTGTGTGGCTTTAAAATGCTCTTTAACTATTGTTATTTCACAATTTAATTTATAATTTCATGAAATGAAATGGGAATTTGCCGTGCAAAATTAGAAGATGTTATTGTACTAAAGTCCCAACTCAATGCATTTATAAAAAATTTATTACAACGTGTAAAAATTTAAAAAAGTGTTTTTTTACGGAAAACTTTATTAAATTTCTTTGTTACCAAGTCATGTGTTCTATACTTTGTATCAAAATTGCATAGTACATGATACATACGATTTATGAATTACATAGTTTTAGCGAATTTCCCCTATAGGGAAGAAGCTATTACCGTAGTCGGCATGGTAAGACCTAGGCCCAGGACCATGATAACTTTTCGTTCTGAGGTCCCCAGACCCGAAAAACACCATTCGTTCAAAACTGTATATATGTATGTATATATATATATATATATATATATATATATATATACTAACACATTAAAACAGATAGATATAAATGATGAAAAAGAAGTTTTTTGCGAATTTTCGTTTATAATACAAACGTTTTCAAGCAATAAAGGAGAAAGAATGGAATTGAACAGTAAATAAATAAAAATAAACAAATATTTTACATCTGACTTTTAAAAACTAAAACATGTGATTTTAGGTACAGGTAAAAAAATAAAATTTAAATTAAAATCAGCTGAGTTGAATTATTTTTAAAATATTACCTAAGATTTAACCCAGAAGGAACCTTGGTCTTCAATACCAACTGATGTGCCAATTCAGAATTTCTTAATATCAGTTGGTTATATTTTGGATTTTGATGTGGTTTAATTTTGTGAAGTGCTTTTAGTTCATAGCACCCTTCAAAATTTTGGTTGTGGTGAGTTGCATGATATATATATGTGTCCGTGGGTGCGATAACTCTCGTAAAAAAGGTCCGATTTTGATGAAATTTGGTACAAACGTGAAAAGCATAATTTATGACTATAAGTTAGAAAATCAGACGGATCGACCTATCGGAAAGGGTATTTTGGGGGGGTTTTGTACCAAAAAAATGGGTTTTTTGAGTTTTTTACTTACACTTTTTGAAAAAGTAAAATTTTATTTGTTCCCATTGGAATCAGCTTAAAAATACGCACAATTTGATATTTTAATTATTGCTCTACGTCAATTGGTTACTGAGATATTGAAAGTGCTGAACACAGTACGTTGTCCAATGTTATTCTTATGGAGGATAAGAAAAATTGTATATCTCGCTTATTTATCAACTTATCCTGACGAAACTTGGTGTATTGCTTCATTTCATTGTGGTCTATTAATATTTGCACAAAAACCCATTTTTTGCCCGATGGTTCCCGTAGCAGCAAACCTGCATACTCAGCCCATGTTATTCTTATGGAGAATAATTAACGTGTTATCTCCTTTAATTATGAACACATATTAATAGAACTTGGTATGTGGCTTTACCTAGTTGAGTTATATTGATATTTGTATAAAACCCCATTTTTAGTGTTTCTTATTTCAGCAAACCTGCTTACTCAGCTGCCATGTTATTTTTATGGAGAATAATTAAAATGTTATATAGTGATTACTTATTATTGAATATTGATGAAACTTGGTATGTCACTTCACCTAGTTAAATTCTATTTATATTTGCATAATAACCAATCGTTTGTGTTCCTTGTTTCAGCAAACCTACGTACTCATTACCAGTGTTATTCTCATAGAGAATAATTAAAATCGCTTATATTTGAATATATTTGTATGCAACTTGGTATGTGGCTTAATTAAGACATATATTATGCATTGGAAATTAGCTGAGTAAGCAGGTTTGCTGTGACGGGGATATTTACTCTTGCGGCAAAATTGTGGTTTATCCATTACACTGGAAAAATGATTTTCCTTTGACAAATCCTGGATCTCAGACAATTTAACAGCAGTGCGGAATTCTAGCGATACACTGTAATTGTAGTTTTTTATGAAGTTAGTATAGTTATGTGAGATACTGAATCAAAAATTTTTTGTAAACAACAATAACAGCCTTTATAATCCCTAAAAAAAGATTTTGTTATCGGTGTACAAAGATAAGACTTGATAATTGAATACCACCATAGCAGCAAACCTGCGTACTCAGCGAATTTCCAATGCATGTATATGTTTCTCACTACCACTCAAAGCCACTTGCCAAGTTTCATAAAAATAGACGAATAAATAAGTGATATATAGCATTTTATTTATTCTCCATAAGAATAACATTGAAAGCTGAGTATGCAGGTTTGCTGCTACAAGGAACACAAAATATGTGTTTTTATTCAATTATCAATACAAGTTAACCAGTCAAAGCTGCATACCGAGTTTTATTAATTTATGTTCATAACTAAGAGAGACATTACATTTGACCTCATAAGAATACCTTATTCTCCATAAGAATAACATGGAGACTGAGTATGCAGGTTTGCTGCTGAGGGGAAAAACGGCACAAAATTTTTTTGTGTAAATATCAATGGACCAGTACTAGGTGAAACCAAATGCCAAGTTTTAACAACATAGATTCATAAATAATCGAGATATAATATTTTAATTATTCTCCATAAAGATAACATTGGACAACGTACTGTGTTTAGCACTTTGAATATCTCTGCAATGGTTGGACATAGAATCACAGTTTGAACACCAAAATGATTTTTTTGTAGAGCTGAACTGATTGGTAACAGTAAATGTGAGGTTTACATTAAAATGAACTGAGGAGAAGCTTAAAACCTTTTTCCCATAAGATTAACATGGGAGATTTTATGAACACGTTTTTTGGATTTTCTCCGCAACCACTTAACCTAGGTTAGTAATTCAAATTACCATATTTTGTTTTAACCTCTATAAAATGCAGGGGCGGCTCTTCAGTTTTTCAGCGCCCATGCAACCACCAAATTTGCCGCCCCCCGCAATCAACCAAAACCTCCCTACCCCATAGTTCTGAGATAGACTTACACTTGCACGTCTCGCTCCCTCGCTTGTTGTTGTATTCGCGATGTTTCTGATGTCACTGTGTACATAAAACAATTATGTGTTTCTTTAAGAAAAATAAATAATGAAAACAAACCTTAAACTGAGTAGGAACGGTGAAGTACATACTGATAACAGTACATCTGTTCTGAGCGTGGGAAAGATTTCGTCCAGGGGAACCAAAACAATAATCAAAACGCTGATCATAACCGACCGCGATTCTGACGGTTCCTGGAATGGGCGTTTTCACACTAAGCGACACGACACCGGCACGACTACGACACGGTGTCGACTCCGACACGACAAATCGTTAAGGCATTTCACACTTACCGTCACGGCAACGACACGATTGTTAATCGGTGGAGAACTCACCTCATGTTTTCAGTGGTACATCATAGCTGATTACAGCAGGAGGCTGTATTTATTATATCAACGACATAAGAGTGTTTATATAGTTCGATGCATAAGAGGCGCAGTCGGTATAGACAAGTTTGAATTGACCACATAATAACAGTTCGCTATTTGATTGGCTTGTATTATACCTACATTATTTCATAAGCTAAAGTCAGTGTCACATCATTGCAAGCTTCAACGCCAAGTACCTTCTGCTCCCCTCTACCCCTCTTGCCTTGCGATGTTGCCATTGAGGGTATTCCTGCTGTCTGTATTAAAATAGTTGTTTACGGAATTTGCTTCTCAAATGTAAGTAAACAAATTGGCAACATGAGCGTAAAAGCCAAGCTTGCAATGTTATGGCACTGACATAGTGACAAACCCAAATGCATTTCTCATATGAGTTATGAATATTTATTTTCGTATGAGCAAAGAATACTGTATATTGTAAACTTGAGCACTACAAACACAATTAAACGCGACGACACATCAACGGCACCGGCGGGAGCGATGCTGCCCACGACAAGTCGGTACCAGCAACAGCACAGCATCGTCATGTCGGTGTGTGTGTGTAAACGGTTCCATTGATTAGCATTGAATCTTAACCCCCAAGACACCAGGATGGCACCGTGTCGTTGTCGTGCCGGAGTCTCGTCGCCCAGTGTGAAAACACACAATCTGTGAGGCTGAAGTTTGCTATGGATAACAACAAACAGAGTTATTTTTGTTTTTGAAAAAACTAATGTTTTCTGAATATAATATTTGTTTATTGATTCTAATGTATAACACGTTTTTCAGTTATACGGACTCTATCTTCGAGTATTTAATCTTTAAGTTTTTTTGTTGCTATAAAGCTTATTTTAATTTTTTTTATTCCGTGATATATTGAATCTTATCTTCTAAAAGTGTTTGGATCAATTATGTTTAATACCAATGACTATAAAACTCAAGTTGGGTGCAAACATGTTTTTTTTTCGTTATTACTATACTGTGATATACTGTCGTAACTTATTTTAAGTATTGCCAATTTGTAAGAAATACAGATGATTAGTCAATTAACCACAACCAGAGCTCAAATAATCTTAATCTGTAATGTGGAGAAGTATATGTTTTATTCTTAACATTTCCCTCTCCATCTCCAATACAACGGAATGACTCAGTTAATAAATAAGAACATAGTTGAAATAGTTACTAAACAGTCGGAACGATAGACTATATTTTTCAAAGAAAGCTAAACGAGTGCACCTTACAATTAACGATCTAAGGGGGCGCCGAAATCTGAGGAGGGTGCATCATATTTCCCCCTTATTTATATAATAATACTAAACTCAAATAGATCAAATCCCTATTCAGTAATCTCCAGTCTCCAAACCATATATTTCCTCATCCACGCCCGAGCTTTGGCATAGGCCCCCAAATTTTGAAAAATTTTCGAAAGTCTGAGCGAGTATTACCTGCCGATCTCCGGAGAATCGCTACCGATCTACAGTCGTATTTTCGGCCGTTATTACGTAGTAAAGTCGTCATTTTTTGACATTATTTTGTTTTCCGTCCACGTTTATAGCCGATATCACGCGTTAAGGACATTAATTCCAGATTATATCATTTGTAACGTCTAAAATTACGGACGATAAAATGTGGTTTGGTCGCCATTTACACAGTTAGGTTGTTTTGTATGTCCGATTCAGGTGTAATACATAATGTTATGTCTCGTAATTTTAGGCCGTTTACTACGTGATTTGGCAGGTCGTGGCAGTTCACGATCGTCCAATGATTGGCAGGAAATACTCGCTCGAACTTCGGAGTATTTTTCTAAACTTTGATTTCATTTGACTATTTAAATAATCAAATTTTGAGTACTCGCACGTCCCTAATACATCGTATACATGTATATCAATAGGCCTCCCTCTTCAACCCCTAATGTATATATAGGCCCCTACAAATATATCCGCCGCTCCAGGCCCCCAACTACGACAGTACGCCACCGATCCCACGGCCCGTTATGAGCGCCGAGCGCCGCCCCCCCCAAAAGCGCCGCGCCCCCTGCGCTCCGTGCTGGAGCACGGCTCGCATTCCCCTAGAGCCGGTACTGATAAAATGTTCCAAACCGAAATTCAGTTTTTTTTAATTGTAGAGTGAAAAATGCCAAAAACTGATTTTTGGAAAATTGTAAACCCCCATAAACCATCATCCAATAATTATCAATACAACTTAACCGGTCAAAGTTGCATACCAAGTTTTACTAATTTATGTTTCGATTCCCATAGTCCGATTTTTCTGGTTTTCGAACTAAAAGTCATGAATGTCGCTTTACACATTTGAGTAAAATTTCATCAAAATCAGAAGTTTTTTTCTCAAGTTATCGTGTTAATGGACACATAAAATATATTTTAGATGCATATATATATAAATTAATTTATTATATATAAATATATATAAATTTGAACGAATAGTGTTTTTGGAATCTGGGGACCTCAAAACAAAAAGTTACCATGACCTTGGGCTTAACTCTTACCATGCCACCTACGGTAATAGCTTCTTCCCTATAGGGGAAATTTGCTGAAAGACATATATCCAAGGATGGTAGCGATTTTAGCGAATTTCCCCTATAGGTAAGAAGCTATTACCGTAGGTGGCATGGTAAGACTTAAGCCCGAGACCATGATAACTTTTCGTTTTGAGGTCCCCAGATGCCAAAATCACTATTCGTTCAAATTTATATATGTGTGTGTGTGTGTGTGTGTGTGTGTGTGTGTGTCCGTTACCGCGATAACTTTTGAAAGAAACACCCGATTTTGATTAAATTTGGCACAAATGTGGAGAGTAGCTTTTATGACTTTAAGTTCGAAAGCCAGATCGATCGCACTATGGGAAGGGGGTTTTATGGGGGCTTACATTTTTCCAAAAATCGGCTTTTTGCAAATTTGACCCCAAAATGTTAAAAACACTCAATTTTGGTCTTAGAATTTTATAGAGCATAAAAAAACAAATAATTTAGTACTTTGAATCATTAACCTAGGTTAAGTGGTTGCGGAGAAAATCCAAAAAAACATGTCCCTTGTTAATCTTATGGGAAAAAGGTTTTTAGATTTCTCTCAGATAGTTTTACTAAAAACTTCACATTTCTGTTTATTAATGTGTTTAGCTCAACAAAACAAACATTTTAGTGTTTTAATCGTTGTTCTACGTCCAACCGTTGCAGAGATATTCAAAGTGCTAAACACAGTACGTTGTCCAATGTTATCCTTATGGAGAATAAATAAAATTCTATATCTAAATTATTTTTTAATGTATATTGATGAAACTTGGTATGTGGATTCAACTAGTTGTGGTATATTGATATTAGCACAAAAAACAAGTTTTTTGTTGATAGTCCCCGTAGCAGCAAAACTGCATACTCGGCCCCCATGTTATTCATATAGAGAATAAGTAAAGTTGTATATCTCCCTTAATTATGAACCTACATTAATAAAACTTGGTATATAGCTTCACCTGGTTCAGTTATATTGATAATTGTAAAAAAATATTACTTATCTTCCTCGTTGCAGCAAACCTGCGTCCTCAACCCTAATGTTATTCTTATGGAGAATAAATAAAATGCTTTATATCACTTATTTATGGATTATTTTTGTGAAACTTGGTAAGTAGCTCTATGTAGTAGTGAGTCACATATATACGCATTGGAAATTCGCTGAGTACTCAGGTTTGCTGCGACGGGGGTATTTTAATAAAAGCAAAGATAGTTTACAAAAAGTGTGAAACATAAACACTAAGAACACTAAGATAACTTAAATACCTGAATAATAATTTGGGATATCTGTTCTTACAAATAATATGGTTTCATAGCAGAGAGAATTGACTTTTAACATTCAGAGTAATAAACAAACAACCACACCAGTTTTGTGAAGGTTAAGACGATTGATATAATCAACAAGGAGCCATTTTGACCCTGTATACCCTCCGGTCTTCATGGCAACAAATATGTTAACCAATCAATCCCCTCTTCACAACATGTGTTAGTCTTTATTATTCTTCATTAACTGTCAGCATTATACACTGATGATAACAAGGGTATTTCTTGGTGGGCGAGGGATGAGCGATGACTCATTACTTCGCACCTTCGCCGCTGTAAACAGCACAAGAAACACTAGAGGCAGCAGTAGCTGCGCGATTCACGCGCTTCCACTTCCACATTCACGTTTCCATAGCAACGACACGTTCGCACTGCACTATTGCGCCGTGCCCATCCAAATTGCGCCCTGGTTTTGTTTCCTTGGTTTTAGTTATGATTATTACGCCTACAACAGATCTGGACGATCAAAACTAGGATGTAAGGAATTCAACCTTGTTTTAACAAATATATGTCTAAATGAAAGTTAAAATATTTTTCAGCAAGGTTCAGGGTTGAGTACGATAATTTTAGTACGATAGTTTTTTGGATACCAGAATTTAACTGGAACGGTACGATATTTTCGTTTGTACCCCCTCCCTACCTTCTGGCGATGTAAACTGACCAACTCACTAAATTATTAACTATCTTAAACGACCGAAAACATTAATAATTCCATTCAACCGAAAATATAAATTGTTTGACTTCATCGAAAACGTTGTTCGTCGCAATTGACCGAAAGTGGGACGAGTATCAAACGACCGAAAGATTCTCTAGTTTGTCGCAAATGACCGAAAGTAGAATTGTGCCATCGGTCCGATGGCACACATCCCGTTTTCGACAGAGTTGAACTTATATACGGTCAGATCGGATTCGGTCAGATGGGATCCCACGCAATCATCCTATAATTCACAGTATCGAACAAACACAGTACGTTGTCTTATGGGGGTTTTACATTAGAAAAGCATGTTATTCATTTGTTGGTGTACTTTTATCATTCCCAACAACAGTTTGTTGTGTCTACAACTGGTTTCATTCAATCATTATGGTTTGTTAGTGTTATGTCTGTATTATTTGTGTGCTATCATTTCCAATACTTTTCTTCTATAAGTGTTTCGGCTTAGTCCAGTTTGTTTTTAAAATATGCAGTATATCATTTATGTAGTGTAATTATAACCAATCTGTTATAATGGACAGCGACATTTTGCCATGTTTTGTAAATATATTGTTGTGTAAATGAATATATATTGTGTGAATGTTGTGTAAACAATGTGTATTGTTTTGCAAATATTTCACATTCAGTTATTGCACAAGGGGTTTGGATTAGTTTTTCAGGTAGTACAATTTTGTATTGTCTATCAGCCTATTATTAACCGTATATAGTCACCTACCATAACGAAAAGGTTGTTTTCCTTTTCCTGCAACGAGTCTTCAGTGAACCTATTTGTTATTTGTGGTTTGTATAGTTACACAGCTAAAATGAAACAAATGTTCCTCAGTTTATAAGCAACGCCGGCGATTATCAGGACAAAAATATTTAATCGTTGTCGATATATGGTAACGGTATGTTATGCTAGTTGTCGTTTATTTTTTTAACAGGGTTTAAACTAGTGAAATATTATAGTGACAGGTTGGATTAAGTCATAATCACTTCTACAACATAGGGCAAAGTATTAGACAAAGATTCATCAAAATCAGTGCAACTGCTTTCCCGTGAAATACAAACAAAACACGTCCTTGAGCGTTACCGAAGGACAGACAGGCGGATAGAAATTGAGAAAAGACTTGTTTTGGCTCCCATTGGGTGTAAAACGCGAAAATATGCAAAAATGTCATAATTCCAAGCAATGTACAGACAAAACTTTATTTTTTGTATATAGATATCCTCTCTGTCTACTTATGTAACTTATTACCAATCTTCTCTCAAAGTTTTGAATAAGAACTACACAGCATCTGTTTATAGAATAACTATTCTTAAGTCATCATCTGGTTCAATATAAATAAATGCTTTGCCCATAAGAAGAACATAGGATCTTTAAAACCCCGTGGGACAGAGTTCCAAGGTGATTTCCAAAATATCAAATAAACCTAAAAACTTCTAACGTACATATAGAACATAGAAAAAATGTTTCATCGAAATCAGTGCAGCCGTTTCCCTGTGGAAAGCGAACAAAACGTGACCTTAATCGCACGAAATCACGTTTTTGAGCGGCCGCCATTCTTTTTCCAAAAGGCGTATGACAGTTTAAAGTAGCCTAAAACCTTCTCACGCATATATAGATCAATGAAACAAAGTTTCATTCATGTCAGTGCACCCGTTTTCCCGTGAAAAGCGAACAAAAACCCGTCCTTGAGCGTTACCAAAGACAGACAGACAGACAGAAATTTAGATAAGACTTGTTTTGGCTTCTTTAGGGTGTAAAATGTGAAAATATGCAAAAATGTTATAATTCCAAGCAATGTACAGACAATACTCTAATTAAACTAGTCCGATATAGTTTAATAATATATATATATATATATATATATATATATATATATATATATATATATATATATATTATTAAACTATATAAATACAAATTTTATTATAAACTATATATTAAAATATATATATATATATATATATATATATATATTTTATTAAACTATATCGGACTTTATTAGAGTAAGTTCTCACATACATCAAGGAAAAGGTACAACTAAAATTGTTTAGTGGCAGTTCAAAGACAGTCGCAGCCCGATGTCGCGGCCGCAGTTTCCCGCGCCGGCCGCGCCTCGAGCCCTCCCAAAGATATGACGTGGCGCCAAAACCGGTGGAGGAGCAGTACGGCCTGTATCTAGTAGGGCATTGGCTGCGCCTTGCCTTTGATCTCAGCGGCCTCCACCCAACCCCAAAAGAGCGATTGCGAGATGCACCATTCGAAACGTTTCGATTGTTGTAGCCATTCTAAATGTTACCAAATATTTAGTATGCATTCGCTGATCATAATTGAAATGCATCATGTTTATAATACTTAATAATAAGTAAATAAGAATTATATAGATTGGGACGTCAATAAACGCTAGTAAATTTTCGAAATCAAAATCAAAATCCATTCGATTGCGTCATCGGAAACATTCGAAACGCAACCATTCAACAACCGAATCCTCTCGTAATCGTGCATCAATACTTCGGAATCACTCGTTTGTCTCCGTCTCTCTTCGTGGCGGTGCGGCCTTCGGAACCGCTCGTTTATTTCCGTCTCTCTTCGTGAACTACGTTACCATCATCGATGCTAACGCCACCATACCAGGGCTACCCTGAACTACGTCGGGAGCCAGATTAAAAGTGCTACGCAAAGGCCCATAAGGTGCAATGTCTATACTGTAGTTAGTCTATGATTTTAGTATACCGAACGAATCACAATCGAATATCGAAAGATCGAATCAGCTGGAGAGGTGACGTCATGGATGTACTCTGCTCCGGGTGAAATTGTGCTCTCCGCTTTTCTAACAAAGAGTGGTGATTCATCAGATAAAACATAGATCTCCATTAGTCTCATCCCCAGAAAAATCAAATAAAAACGAAAATTACAAGTAAAAAAAAAAATAAAATTGGGCATATATGGGGTTTAAAATCAAAACAAAATAATTAAAACAGCTGTTCATAATCAACCAGGAAACTGTCAAAGTAATACTCTTGTTTGTTTATAATCAAGGAGTTCTATTAGTAATACTGGAGGCAACACTGATGAACAAAATTACAAGCCGTTCTTTACCAAATTATGGGGAGGCTGAAGCAAAGGACTACTCGCTTAGATCGAACGAGTCGTAAAAGTGACTAAGACAAATACTTACTCGTGATTTGAACATTAATAAACTTGTATTTGTTTATTTGCCCATAATTTATCATATTTCATGACAAGATTAGATGCATTAATCAAACGAAAATATTAATTTTTTCCAACTTTATTACTTTTATTCCAGTGATTTACATGAATATATTCACTTATAGGAATAAAACACCAATTAGGATAGTTCAAAGAACGAGAAATTTGCCTCACCAGTATACAACCTAACAAAATCACTGGCTCGCTTTTTCGACAAAAATAGTGAAGCAGTGTTACCTCCAGTTTAACAATAAACCTTCTTGTTTATAATAATTTTTAATATCACTGAGTTCTATGTGGTTAATATGTGTTTTCCTAAGCTCCGTGATTAAAACTGTTGAGAGAAAATTGCATATATAGAGTGGCCATACCCGAAATAAATCAAAGGAGCTTTGAGCTATAAATACCAACTGGATGGACCTTAAAAATTCAGAAAAGACGCAAATGAGCTAAACAAATCTGATAATCAGTCGGAGGAATTAGTAAAATATTACTCTAAATCAAACTGACTGGTCTTCCCCGAGCAAAGCTTGACCCCCAGGGACTAATCAGTTATATGACTTTTCTCTAGTTGTTTTATTTAGGTTGAACTTGATACAAATATCAATGTATACGTACAAAGATTACCGTACTGGACATTCACAGATAAATATTTGGTATAAATATAAATTAGCTATAACTACAGTACTATAAATGCACATTATATTACCAATCTAAAAAATAACTAGCTTGGATGGGAGGTTTAACTGTTGATTTTAAGTGAAAATAACGCTTTGCTTCAACTCCTCATTAATTCTACTTTCCTTATTTTTTACATAATTCAAAACTTAGGTTAAAAAACAACTGGGATATACAAATTTATCGGATTACTAGCTTGCCCGACAGTCGTTGTCCTGTCCCAATGTCATTGAATTTGTTTTAGGGCCTATGTAAATACACGTTCATTTTCAATAAGAGCTCGTTCTCTTCGCTCACTCGCCTATCGAAAAAAACAAAAAGAAAAAATAGGTTAGTCCTATTCTCAGACCTACCGAATATACACTCAAAATTTCATAAGAATCGGTCAAGCCGTTTTGGAGGAGTTTTGTTGCAAATACTGTGACACGAGAATTTTATAAATTAAATTATTCGATGAATAAAACAGCTTACCTACAGCAATTGTATTCATGTTTAGTCAGTGGTGATTGGTGAAACGTAATTAAATATAATACCCCCGTAGCAGCAAACCTGCATACTCAGCGAATTTCCAATGCATATTAATTTATCTTAATACCACATAAAGCCACATACCAAGTTTCATCAATATACATTCATAAATAAACGATTTATGACATTTTAATTATTCTCCATAAGAATAACATGGCGGCTGAGTATGCAGGTTTGCTGAAATAAGGAACACTAAAAATGTGCTTTTATACAAATATCATTATAACTCAACTAGGTAAAGCCACATACCAAGTTCTATTAATTTATGTTCATAATTAAAGGAGATAACACGTTAATTATTCTCCATAAGAATAACATGGGGCTGAGTATGCAGGTTTGCTGCTACGGGAACTATCGGGCAAAAAATGGATTTTTGTGCAAATATCAATAGACCACAACCAAATAAAGCCATATACCAAATTTTGCCAGTTTGCGTTCATAAATAAGCGAGATATTAAATTTTTCTTTTTCTCCATAAGAATAACATTAGACAACGTACTGTGTTTAGCACTTTCAATATCTCGGTAACCAATTGACGTAGAGCAATGATCAAAATACCAGATTGGTTTCTTTTAAGCTGAATTTAATGGTATAAATTAAAATTTGATTTAAATTAAAATTAGATGTGAAAACCCCAAAAAACACATTTTTGGGGTACAAAACCCCCCAAAAACCCCCCTTCGGATGGTGCGATTCATCTGGTTTTCGAACTCGTTCAAATAAATGGTACTTTACACATTTGTACCAAATTTCATTAAGATCAGACCTTTTTTACGAGAGTTATCGTGCTTACGGACACATATATATATAAATAAATAAATATATATATATATATATATATATATATATACATATATAAAAATTTGAACGAATGGTGTTTTTGGCATCTGGGGACCTCAAAATGAAAAGTTATCATGGTCTCGGGCTTAAGTCTTACCATGAGACCTACGGTAATAGCTTCTTCCCTATAGGGGAAATTCGCTAAAAATACAATGACTTAAAATAAATTCAACAACAGTAATATGTATATTTTATTTTGGGGTGGTGAACAGATGAATACATTTAATTTGAAAGGCCTTACTAAAATAACGTAGTATATTGAATTATTTTAATACTTTAATGCTTAATAATTTATTATATTTATATATCTCTCTCGATTTTTTAATATACAACTTTACATATACACAAAAATAAACAATGCAATGCTTCATAAATATTAGTTAATTTTTCTCTCTATTAGCACAATCGATATGGGGAAAACTAACCAGAATGTTTCATTGTTTTATTTATTCGAACTCTTTGACTGTGACGCTCCCGCTCTCTCTTTTCCGCTTTCTTGGTGTTGCGTTGTTTATAAAAATTCATAACAATTTTCTGGATTTTGAATAGTTTTAAATTGACAAAGTTGTTAGTTATTGTAACTTGTGCTAGTTAAAAATGTCAACTAAACGCAAATCTGAAGGAAAAGGAAGAGTATCCAAGAAATCAAAGAAAAACGGCAAAGCTAAACATGATGAAGACCTGAGTGATTTTGATGACGAGTTTGGAAGTGATGTATCCAATGATGGATCCCGTTCTGCAAACCACGATGACCACGACGATGCTAATAATGAAATTGATGATTTACCAGCTGACGATGATACTTTGGTTTGTAAAATTGTTTATTTAAATTAGGCTTAGACCTAATGCAAGTAGCCTACACTTGATTTATTGCAGAATTAACTGTAAATATGACCCTTTGTTCAGCCGTACTGCAGCTACTAACCTCTCGATGTTAGGATAGTATTTTTTCAGGCAGTTTTATCTGAATAATTTTTTTGTGACAGTTCATTATCTTGATTAGTTATGGTCAGTAAGGTTTGTTTATTTTTTTTGGTTCTTTGCCAACTTATTAGCTAATTAACCAGATTAATTGGCTCGTTAATACTAAGTTACCTAACTTATGTACAGTAGTCCTACTTTCGCTTACGGTTCTGAGTATTAATATGTTCCATGGGTTTTCCCACGATTGTTGAAATATCCCTTACTTTTTTTGGGTGAGGAATTCAATAGAACCTAAGGTGACCGCTCCAAAGCCCCCATCATCCCTTTGAGAGATATCTTGAGGGAGGCTATTTTCCCCCAATTTCATTTTTTGTTGCCCATCTAAAGGTTTTCACTTCCCTACATTATAATTACACTAGTTTTAGCGTTTAGTTTAACAGTATATAAATTTGTTTAGGCCTCTAGTTACATCTATTCATAGTTATTTTGTCCTGTAAGAGGTCAAAAGACCTTGAATTCCAGAGCAGCAATGTTAGCCTGGCTATAGATTCCAGTTGCAACAAAAACCAAAAAAGGCCTCATTGTGTTAACCCATTGACATACTTTGACGGTCGCCAACCGCTGCAGCGCGTGGGCGCCTACTGATACTTGGACGAGTAACGACCGCGCGCCAGTGGTTTCAGTTTTTCCGGTTTTTTGGCAGCACTAATCAGACGAACTACATTGCCGACTGCTATTACTAGACAGTACAATCTATTGATTTTGTTTTTCAAGTTGGCAGGCCTACTTTTGGTGGAAAAATATTGATATTTTGACAGCTGTCGTGTTGCGTTGTGAATTTTTGTTTATGTTTGCAGTCATGGCGGGTCGTAGAATTGATTGTTTACGTTCTAGTGAAATCGATCGAATTATAGATGATGATGGTTATTTAGTGAGTGATGCGGACAGTGAAATAGATGAAGATTACATATATGATTCTGAATATAGTGAAAGTGCTAGTGAGTCTGATGAAGTGTCTGAGGACGAGATTATTGATGATCCACAACCACCTGTTGGCCTAGGCTCTGTTGATCAGACGATTGAAGATGTTGTTGCAGGGTATGGATGTATGCCTACGGATTCAATTGACGATATCGTAAATAAGGTGGTAAGTGGAGAAATTGGGTTTTTGAAGGAACCAATTATGTGGGAAAATAAACCTAATGACCCAAAATCTATTATTTTTTGGGGAGAAAAGGTTGGTGTAAATATTGAGTTAGAAGTGCTAGAAACAGAAAATGATGTTATTAGCAAGTTTCTAAGCAATGATTTTTTTCACCTTATAGCTGCAGAAACTAATCGCTATGCTGCTGAATGTTTTGCTGATAACACTCGTAGAAAGTTGAAAGATGACGCCAACTGGTATGATTGTACTGCTGAGGAAGTAAAGGTTTTTTTTCATTATTTATACTTATGAGTGTAGTAAAAAAACCTACCCTTCAGTCCTATTGGAGTAAGAGGAAAGTTTTAGAGACCAAAATCTTCTCTGAAATTATGACATTTCGTCGCTTTCAAATGATTGTACGATTCCTCCACTTTTCTGATGATACATTGTGCCAGCCAACAGACAAGTTGAAAAAAAATAAGGCCAATAATCCAGTATATGTCAGACAAGTTTTTAAAACTGTATACACCTGACCAAGACGTTTCGGTAGACGAAAGTCTTATGAAGTTTCGAGGCCGATTGTCATATGTGCAATACAATCGTAGCAAACGTGCAAGGTTTGGCATAAAGATTTTCAAGTTGTGTGAATCGTCCACAGGGTACTGCTCAGCATTTGAGATATATACAGGAAAGAAAAACCTTCCCAAAGGTCAGTTGGTTAGTGAGCAAATTGTTCTGCAACTCGCTGAGCCTTTCCTAGACAAGGGGTACATAATGCATGTCGATAATTGGTATACATCACCAAGATTGTTTACAGAACTGCTTGAAAGGGAGACCTATGCAATTGGCACAGTTAAGTCCAACAGAAAAAATATGCCCCGTGATATGAAGGAACCCTTACAAAAGGGAGAGGCACAACGTCGAAGTGCAGAGGGCCTCCTTGTTGTAAGATGGATGGACCGAAAGATTGTAAACACAATCAGCTCAAAACATGAAGATATTGATTTCACACCCACTGGCAAAGTATCTAGGCCAAGAGAGATCAACCAGCTGCAGAGATCATGAAGCCGAAACAAATAATGGACTACAATCTAGGCATGCTGGCGGTTGATCGCCAAGACCAGGTTCTGTCCTACAACCCTGTTATGAGAAGGCATGTAAAAGGGTATATACAAATATTTTTTTATTTGTTTGATGTCACCCTTTTCAGTTCATTTGTTGTTTATAAGAAACTGACTGGAAAGAACAAACAACACTTCTCAGAGTTTCAGAGGAGAACGACAGCTTCACAACAGTACATCAGTTCCTATCACTTACAGCTATAATTCCTAATTGAGATAAACAAATTGCTCATAATTCAATACCGGTAGGTGAAGATAACCGGCACATTATATAGCTAGAATATTAATTGCGCCCCTCGTTTTTCGTTTTAGATCTTGAAAGTATTTTTATAGCTACTAAATAAATACTCACAATCACAATATTCAAGGCAATCTATATGGGGATAGGATAAATTATTTTCTACTTTTTAGTCTGTTTAAAAACATGGCATTTTAAATTTTGTTTTATTTAATAAATTATTATTGTTTTTATTTTCTGAGCTTCTAATGTTAGGTCACTTATATGTATATACTTTTTGAAGGGAATAATATTGGATTAAGACTGAATTCTATCATTGATATTTCTAGTAGTATGTTCTTATAAACGAGTTCGCACGCAGCACGCTGACGTGAGGGAAGTGAATTTCCACATAAAAAACTATAAAAACTCAAAATCAGTTAAAAACATACAATTATTCCAATTGTTATTCAAATCTGAAATTATTGATTTTTTGGCTATTCTGATACTCCTGGTTCTATTTACCTGCAATGCTGGGAATACAATTTTGCCCATTATAAGGTTAGGAGAAGGTCCAGTCAGGCTTTAAAGTAGGCGTGAGGTTGTTGGGGATGATAAAAGTACACAAAAAAATGATTAACAGGCTTTTCTAATGTAAAACCCCCATAAGACAACGTATTGTGTTTGGTCAATACACATTTCCTTTAATAACTCGGTAAATATATATGCTATAATGACGAGAGAGGGTTTAAACGTTTCGCCACACTAATTCCCATCTTTTTACATTCATTAATTTCACATCGGGGGCTTTTCTGACCCTTTTTGGGCCCAAAAACTCAAAATTTGAAAGATTAATCCCCAAAAAAGGGGTTTAGAGTTTTCCGATTGTTTTGCCCAACGAACTTGTCCAACTGATTATAGAAAGGAACGTCCCTACCAAATTTGAAGTAAATCGGACAAAAAAATGTGACCGCTAGAGTGCCTGCACACACACACACACATATATATAAAATTTTGAACGAACCCCCAAAACGTGTTCAGGGGGTCATGTTAGGAACTTCTATGGTGGTCCCGGGCTTAAGTTTCACCGTGCGGGTCATGCTAATAGTTCACTTTCCATAGGAAATTCACTAATAAAGAAGAGTAAGTTGGGCTAGTTATATGAAAACTGCTAAAAATCGTCTGATTTTCATAACATTCAAACAATGTGAATTCTGCTATCTACTATCACAGTGTAGTTTCCTTGCAATTATAACCTGTAAAACAAGGAAAATCAAAAATGGGTCAAACCTCCGCTATGGTCAGTGCTCCAACCCTTCCCTACTCTTCAACCTGAGGCAATAACTTTTTATTTTCAGAAGCTTGGTAAGTTTCCGACAAAAACTAATGATATTATCAAATTATAAAGTACGGTAAAAAGTTATAAAAAATTTAAAGGCAAAAAAATAAAAGTCCATGATATTATAGGCCTAATGCATATATTCATCTGAATCATATTATAAATTGCTGAAAATAATTTCACAGTAGCTTGAAATTATTAAGAAATGGGACTATAAAACCTTTTTTTCAGAGGGTGAAAGGACCAGAACACCTGGGCAAGGTGCTGATATGTGGGGCGACCAACTGGGATATGGTGGCTCGCAAGGCAGTGCCCAAGGGCTGCAAAACTGCTAACAAAGGACGCGATGTGTTCTCTCCACACAAATTCGTACCCCTCAGCAATGTAAGGGTGCACATGGTTGTGTCTGGCTGCAACGCTGCCCACAGCGTAATCATAACTGAAGATTGGAAGGCACTGGTGTTTGGTAAGACCGCAATTATCACTACCTGCAAGTTTAAGATTTCTTTACCTGCATTGTATAACATTTTGTTGACGTTGCCTATTTTTTAATAAAGTTTCTTATATTTTTCTTCATTTTTTGTTTGAATGTTTTATTTCTTAGCATTACCATAATCTAATGGCCCTTCTATACGTTAGTATGAACAATTGCCTCATTAATGTATGGTGTGGTGAAAATTCTCTTATAAAAATCTTGAAAACTACTGACAATATCTCTCAAACTCTGGGTATGACTCGTTTCTGAATAACAGTATTGTGAAAATTTTTACAAGTTTTAACTCTTAGTAGATAAACCAAAGTTAAATCAATAATAAACATTAATTAGACATTTTAGGCTTCATAAGGCAAATGTAACTGCATTTTTTAATATATTTTTTTATTTCAGAATTTTAAATTATGTTTTCTGTTAGCCTAAAGGATTTACTTTCTTCCACAGAGGTAGTTGAAATATTGGATGATAATCACCCTAGGCTACCTGAAATAGCTTTTATTTTAATTTGTTACAATATATTTGGTATTAGTTTAGGCACATTTTATAATGTTTTTTAAATATTTTTTATACCTATGTTGGGATGAGGTAGCCTAATAAGCCTATTTGTTATAATTTTCATTGAACAGGAATATACGTGGGTTATTTCTATAAGTGATTGTCTGCTTCTCAGCAAGTATATCCAAATATATCGTAACATTTTATAATATCTCAACCTTCTGTAATTTAAAACTTCTAAAACTCAAAGCAATTCCTAAGTTTGGACAACAATACTTGGAAATTTGAAAACTGTAAAGTCCATAAGACTTCTTATTTTTCTACTTAGCTAATTCTCTGCTGATTGAATTTAGGTCGAAATGAGAAGGGCCAGCTCGGCACCGGTAACACGGAGAGGAGCGATATTCCTGTGGAGCTGGAGGAACTCAAGAACCTGACTATTGTAGGCGCTGCGTGCGGACGCAACCATACTCTGTTCCTCACTGGTACGTTAACATTACTGCAACCTACTGTACTAACTTGAGGACCAACTCGTAAAACCTCAAGTGCATGTTGTGTGGTTGGTTGGCTAACCTAATGAGCGAGTGTGTTGTCTTTTAGGTGTTTGGTATGTTTTTGGTGTTAGGAATCATGTGAGATCAATTGTTTTATTAATCATTGTAAAATATATCTTTGAATTATTGTGAAGAATTTTTGTAGGCTATTAACAATTTGGCTTAATCGATGTACAATAGGTAAAATAATGCATCTAGAAACACTTCGTAATGATAAATAGTCAGATCCTGACAGCAACTGAAAGCGCCAAAATAATAGGAATTTCTCAAGATCATCTGACTCAGGAAAAACAAGTGGCCGACAGGTTAAAACCCCTAGAAATATTTTGAGAAAATGGATCAGGTCAGGCCAGGAGAGAAGGGGCCAATCCATCCCTGCCAATTTTAGGAGAACTTCATGATGAATTTGATCATTCAAGAATAGATTTTTTTAAAATTGGTATGCCTAATCAAAAATGTTGCAAGTCCCTTATTACTCAAACAATTCTATTTTTGTTATTTAAGGTTCGGTTTGTGTTTTATTTTAGTTATTTAAAAGTTTACCAGGCAACTTTTATACATCTAGCCGATAAACAAAAACTTAAGTTTAAAGGCTGTGGTCTTTCTTAAAGATAACATTGCTAATAATTCTAATAATGATTTTACTACCTGTATTATTAATGTTATACCTGGATCTTTATATGTCTAGCCCAGGTACACATCCCAACTAAGATATTATGTTAAATATGATTTTCAGAATTAGATGTTAGAGTTTTCTAATCCATTGGTCCTTTTTCCTTGCGGTTGTGATAGGTTAAATACGATCAAAGTGTTTTTAAGAGCAAGGTGCTCTTAGACCTAAGGAAAGTTTTGAACAAAATCCGAGAATTAGTGGTTGGCTAATATTTTACAGTTTACTTAGCTGCACTTGAATAACAACAATAACCA
Source organism: Allygus modestus (assembly GCA_963675035.1). NCBI lineage: Eukaryota > Metazoa > Arthropoda > Insecta > Hemiptera > Cicadellidae > Allygus > Allygus modestus. The sequence goes on from OY776116.1 coordinate 79,795,341, forward strand.
CAAGTTTACTACAATGCAATGATGGTCTTAACAGCCTCATACATACTTCATTGTACTACAAATCCTTAAATTCTGCTTTTGAAAACAAAACAAAAATGATAATTGAAACGTAAATAAATAAAATTAAATCTTTGTCTCCATTTTAAAGCAAATTCGACAATATTTTTAGACTTAGTGTTGAGACCTGAGTTCTACAAGATGAGGTATGAGGTCAAATGGATTAGTTCCTGGAATTATGAGTTAGGTTTTTACTTTCAACCAGTAAAACGTTCTACCAAAAAAACTGCAAATGCCAGTTTACTAAGGGTTTTCTAAAATTTGTTTGTTAAAATGTTTAGATTTAATTGGTCTAGGGGTAAGTTTCTTCATATTTGCATTGGTTTATATCAATACTATAAGTTTTTCAATTGGTCCGTTATGAACACTCATGCGTCACAATACGTGACGCTTGGGAGCGAACGTGTTCAAATATTTTCAAAGATAATCCCATACAAACTGACTGAGAAGCAGTGGGACGATCTAGGGCTTGGTGTTGGAAACTACAGAGTCATCAATCCACTTAAATCAAATTAACGATCGAACCGGTAGCATCCCTCACCATCGCGGGTTTGTCCCGGTGCATCCCAGTGGGTTCTGTACAGTTAGTTGCAACAAAGTCCATTTAATAAACCACTAACCCGGAAGCGTTCAACAACGACCCATAATTTACTAATGTTTACTTTTACAGATTTTTTCTAGTAGCCTAAAATAGATTAATACAAATTCTTTCTTCCTAGGTATTTTAGCGAATTTCCCCTATAGGGAAGAAGCTATTACCGTAGTCGACATGGTAAGACCTAGGCCCGGGACCTTGATAACTTTTCGTTTTGAGATCCCCAGACCCCAAAAATACCATTCGTTCGAAACTGTATATATATACAGGGTGTCCAAAAGTCCCGGGTCGGTTAAATATTTTTCGAAATATTTAAAATAGAGCTTCAAAACTTTGCACAAAGTTACTGGACATCAAAATCTATTTTAACACATATTCAGTGATCCGCTACTTCCTCAGGGGGACGGCCCGCTAGGAGTCAGAAGAAAATCTTAAATGTAAGTATAGGTTGATATGCACGCGCGATAACTTGAGTAAAAAACGTCAGATTTCAATGAAATTTGGCTCAAATGTGTAAAGTGACATTCATGACTTAAAGTTCGAAAACCAGAAAAATCGGACCATGGGAAAAAGGGGGGTTTTTGGGGGTTTTAAATTTTCCAAAGATCTAATTTTTGCATTTTTCACCCTTAAATTTTTAAAAAACTTAATTTTGGTTTTGACCATGTTATAGAGCTTGAAAAAACAAATAATTTAGTTTTTTTTGAATTATAACCTAGGTTCAGTGGTTACGGAGAAAATCCAAAAAACCTACTCATAAAATCTCCCATGTTAATCTTATGGGAAAAAGGATTTTGGTTTTCCTCAGTTCATTTCAATGTCAAACTTCACATTTGCTTTTACCACTCAGTTTAGCTCCACAAAACAATCATTTTGGTGTTTAAATTGTGATTCTATGTCTAACCGTTGCAGAGATATTCTAAGTGCTAAACACAGTACGTTATCCAATGTTATCCTTATGGAGAATAAATAAAATTTGTAAATCGATTATTTATGAATGTATATTGATGAAACTTGGTATGTGGCTTCACGTAGTTCTGGTATATTGATATTTGCACAAAAAAAGATTTATTGTTGATTATCCCCGTAGCAGCAAACATGCGTACTCAGCCCCCATGTTATTCTTATGGAGAATAAGTAAAATGTAATGACTCCCTTAATTACGAACATAAATTAATAAAACTTGGTATGTGGCTTCACCTTGTTGAGTTATATTGATAATTGCATAAAAACCCATTTTTTGTTCCTTGTTGCAACAAACCTGCTTACTCAGCCCCATGTTTTCTTATAGAGAATAATTAAAATGTTATATAACGCTTATTTATGATTGAATATTGATGAAACTTGGTATGTAGCTTCGCCTAGTTAAATTCTATTTATATTTGCATAAAAAATAATTGTTTGTGTTCCTTGTTTCAGCAAACCTACGTACTCATCACCAATGTTATTCTTATGGAGAATAATTCAAATTGTATATATCGCTTATATGTGAATATATTTTTATGAAACTTGGTATGCGGCTTTATGTGGTATTAAGACATATATTATGCATTCACAATTCGCTGAGTACGCAGGTTTGCTGCGACGGGGGTATTTTGAACTTTTTACATATAATTTTTGAAATAGTCAAATTTTAGTTTTTATCATTGGATTCAGCTTAAAAAAATGCACAATTTGGTATTTTGATCATTCCTCTAAGTCAATTGGTTACCGAGAGATTCAAAGAGATTCAAAGTGCTAAACACAGTACGTTGTCTAATGTTTTTCTTATGGAGGAAAAGTAAGATTTTAAATATCGCTTATTTATGAACGTATAATGACGAAACTTGGTATACAGCTTCATCTGGTTGTGGTCTATTGATATTTGCTCTAAAAAACAATTTTTTGCCAAAGGCTCCCGTAGCAGCGAACCTGTGTAATCAGCCCCCATGTTATTCTTATGGAGAATAATTAAACTATGTCTCCATTAATTATGAACATAAATGAATAAAAACTGGTATTCGACTTCACCTAGTTGAGTTATATCGATATTAGTATAACAACCCATTTTTTGAGTTCCTTGTTGCAGCAAACCTGCATACTCAGCCCCAATGTTGAATATATTTCTATGAAACTTTGTAAGTGGCTTTATGTAGTATTAAGACATTTATATCTTCATTGGAAATTCGCTGAGTATGCAGGTTTGCTGCGACGGGGGTATTTTAGTTTCACATTGTATATAGTTTTTTTAAATTATCTTATTTTACTTTTAGCGAATTTCCCCTATAGGGAAGAAGCTATTACCGTTGTCGGCATGGTAAGACCTAGGCTCCGGACCATGATAATTTTTCGTTTTTAGGTCCCCAGACCCTAAAAACACAATTTGTTCGAAACTGTGTGTGTGTGTGGGTGCAATAACTCGTAAAAAAGGTCCGATTTTGATTAAATTTGGTACAAACGTGTAAAGCAGCATTTATGACTTTAAGTTCGAAAACCAGACAGATCGACCTATCCGAAGGGGTATTTTGGGATGGTTTTGTACCCCAAAATTGGGTTTTTTGAGTTTTTTACATGCAATTTTTGAAAAAGTAAAATTTTATTTTTTTCCATTGGAATCAGCTTAAAAAGACGCACAATTTGGTGTTTTAATCATTGCTCTACGTCAATTGGTTACTGAGATATTGAAAGTGCTAAACACAGTACGTTGTCCAATGCTATTCTTATGTAGGATAAGAAAAATTGTATATCTCGCTTATTTATCTCCTTATCCTGACGAAACTTGGTATATTGCTTCATTTCATTGGGGTCTATTGATATTTGCACAAAAACCCATTTTTTGGTCGTTAGTTCCCGTAGCAGCAAACCTGCATACTCAGCCCAATGTTATTCTTATGGAGAATAAGTAACGTGTTATCTCCTTTAATTATGAACATAAATTAATAAAACTTCGTATGTGGCTTTACCTAGTTGAGTTATATTGATATTTGTATAAAAACCCATTTTTAGTGTTCCTTATTTCAGCAAACCTGCATACTCAGCCGCCATGTTATTCTTATAGAGAATAATTAAAATGTCATAAATCGTTTATTTATGAATGTATATTAATGAAACTTGGTATATGGCTTTATGTGGTATTAAGATAAATTTATATGCATTGGAAATTCGCTGAGTATGCAGGTTTGCTGCTTAGGGGGGATTTATTGATGCAATATCCTCCCAATGCGCCAACAATGATATTTACCAAAGTTTGGTTTTTTTGCTGTTTGTATCAATGTTTGTGTTTTAAATCAATAGTTTTTATTTACATTGAAATCAATATAATTAATTAGTTAAGCAACTTATGCAATTGATTGATTTTCAAGTAATTTTTGAATTCATTTATCATTAATATTTCAAGAACTTGTATTAATAATTTATACTTATTTAATAGGCTCTATACTTATTTAATAGGCGAGCAGGTTTTTTGTGACAATCACTCCTCCTAAACTACTGAACCGATTTCCATGTTTTTGGTGTCATTGGAAAGAGCCTAACCTGAAGTCGTGCAGGAAACTTTTTTTATAGAGAAATAATTTGTGAGTGAGGACCTGGGGCCCCTTAAAGTTGAGTTTTTTCCCATAAGCTTAACATTGGGAAAATACCCCCGTCGCAGCAAACCTGCATACTCAGCGAATTTCCAATGAATATATAACATAACACATTATAACACTTAACAGGATTCATAAGAAATGTATTCACAAACAAGCGATATTTAAAATATTAATTATTCTCCATAAGAATAACATTGGGGATGAGTACGCAGGTTTGCTGCAACAAGGCACACAAAATAATGGGTTTTTATGCAAATATCAATAGAACTCATCTTAGTGAAGTCACATACCAAGTTTCATCCATATACATTCATAAATAAGCGATATATAACATTTTAAGTATTTTCCATAAGAATAACATGGGGACCGAGTACCTAGGTTTGCTGCTACAGGAGCCATAGGCGAAAAATTGTTTTTTGTGCAAACAACAATAAACCATAACCAGATCAAGCCATATACCAAATTTCGCCAGTTTATGTTCATAAATAAGCGAGATATAAAATTTTCCTTTTTCTCCATAAGAATAACATTAGACAACGTACTGTGTTTAGCACTTTCAATATCTCGGTAACCAATTGACGTAGAGCAATGATCAAAATACCAAATTGTTTGTTTTTTTAAGCTGAATTCAATGGTATAAATTAAAATTTGATTTAAATCAAAATTAAATGTGAAAACCCCAAAAACCTCATTTTTGGGGTACAAAACCCCCCAAAAACCCCCCTTTGGATGGTGCGATTCATCTGGTTTTCGAACTCGTTCAAATAAATGGTACTTTGCACATTTGTACCAAATTTCATTAAGATCGGACCTTTTTTACGAGAGTTATCGTGCTTACGGACACATATATATATATAAATATATATATATATATATATATATATATATATATAAATATATATATATATATATATATATATACATATATAAAAATTTGAACGAATGGTGTTTTTGGCATCTGGGGACCTCAAAATGAAAAGTTATCATGGTCTCGGGCTTAAGTCTTACCATGAGACCTACGGTAATAGCTTCTTCCCTATAGGGGAAATTCGCTAAAACTATAAATTTTAAGCAATCAGCTGGATAGAGTAAACACAGTTAATCAGCAGGCCATGTTGACTTTGGAACGGTAACACAATATTTATACGGGAATGTCAGTATAATATTACGTTGTGATCGCGAGAGAAGCCGCGAAAGGCTACTAGTATTAATTAATAAAAATGTTAAAATGCAATACTCCAAAGATGCAGGTTTCAAAAAATATTTGTATCCATTTTTTGGTCTTTTAACCAAATTAATAATACAAACTCTATATGACCTTAAGTATTACTCAATAATTTGTTATCATACATAGAAATTAATATTTAGTACAAATTAGTATATATGACTGTACATTGTACCGTACCGAGAACCGAGGTACAAAATCTTTAACCGTACCGATCTGAAATTTTTGGTACCGCAGACCCCTAATGTCGACTGTTTACACAACAGTGTTATTCATTCTTTGTCTTGTATAATTTATGTTATGGTTGCTTCTAAGGCCTTTTGTAAAAAAATATTTTAAGCAACAAATGACTTTCATTATGTAGTTTTAATTCTCTGCATCACATCTTGCTTTTAAATTGTTGTTTATAGTAATAGTAAAGCGGGAGCACCGATGGTGGCCTGGTAGGTTCACTCCTACACATGCAAGCGCAGGGGATTAAGACCGGCCTCATATCCGCTCCGTTAAGTCTACTATACTTGGCCAATCAAAGTAATTTTTGTATAAGTTTATATTGACTTGTTTAGTATCTTTGAACTATTTACAATATAATAAAAATGATACCAAGAACAATGTATGACTCACACTTATGAATCATATTAGCCAGTACTTTATTAACTAATCATTTTATTGTGTGCTGAGGTCCGCTAGAGAAAATATTAAAATGTTTGATATAATTTTTTATGAAATTCTGCGTAGGATCATACACTGCTGTGGATCTGATTCTGCGTTGTGGATGTTCTGCATGACTGACTAATTTTGAAATAAAATTACATATACAAAAAAGTAATAATCAGTGGACCAAAGTACGCTAGGTGACTCATATGGTTGGAAGGAAGGGTGGTCCTAATCCCTTGCGCACGTGATTGTGAGGATGCGTGCGTACAAGGAACTGTCCTGGCCTCCATCGGTGCTCCCGCTTTGCTGTCACTATAGTTTGTTATGTATGTATTACTTAGTAAAATAACTAGTGCATTGTCCGGCGATGAAAATGTCAAAACATTTTCAGATCGTGGCCATGTGTACGCCTGTGGAGACAACCTCAAGGGACAGTGTGGAGTGGGGAGCACGGTGCAGATGGTGGAGAGACCGACCAGGGTGAGTCACAGAGTCAACTGTGCAGCAAACTAAGCTCGCAATGGTGGTAGTCCATACGGTCGTTTGCATTTTTTATTGTATGAGAGTTAATCATAGTTTTTTATAAGATTAAGATGAAAAATAAATACTATAGGTCTCAGTACTTGTTTTTCCATTATTTAAACGTGACATATCCAGGATCCAGCTATATTTCTCATCAGTAAAGACAAATCAATATTATTTTCAGTAGATGGATGTACTCAACAGTATCACAAATATAAATAGGCCTTTGAAGTCTAAAAAATAAATCATAAAGTTAATGTTGTTTAACAATTTTATTGCAACTTTAATAGTTGCCTGCAGCATATTTCGATTGTTAAATGGAGAGAAATTGATTTAAAACTAGAGATGTGCGGGTACTCGAAATTGCCAGTTTGAGCCGAGTTCAGCACTGACACTTGAGGTTTTACTGAAACTCGAAAGTTTCGAGCGAGTTTACTCCCGCCGTTTTCCTGCGCTACCAAGGGTCGTCCACGGCCGCGTGTCGTCTGTAAATTAAAATTGAGTGTGAACTCATCTTAGGTGTTAAATAGTTGTGATGTGGATTTATTGTTTTATTAATAAATAAGTAAGTTGTGGCTTATAAATAGAGATGTCCGAGTACAGGTTTTTTAAGTCGAGTCGAGCAAATGGCAAAAGATTCGAATCTTGAGTTCGAGTCGAGTATACAAATAAATACACCCGTCGCAGCAAACCTGCATACTCAGCGAATTTCCAATGAATTATAACATAACACATTAAGCCACTTAACAAGATTCATAAGAAATATATTCACAAACAAGCGATATTTAAAATATGAATTATTCTCCATAAGAATAACATTGGGGATGAGTACGCAGGTTTGCTGCAACAAGGAACACAAAATAATGGGTTTTTATGCAAATATCAATAGAACTCAGCTAAGCGAAGTCACATACCAAGTTTCATCTATATACATTCATAAATAAGCGATACCTATATAACATTTGAATTATTTTCCATAAGAATAACATGGGGACCGAGTACCTAGGTTTGCTGCTACAGGAACTATAGCGGAAAAATTGTTTTTTTGTGCAAACAACAATAAACCACAACCAGGTGAAGCCATATACCAAATTTTGTCAGTTTATTTTCATAAATAAGCGAGATATACATTTTTTCATTTTCTCCATAAGAATAACATTAGACAACGTACTGTGTTAAGCACTTTCAATATCTCAGTAACCAATTGACGTAGAGCAATGATCAAGATACCAAATTGTTTGTTTTTTTATGCTGAATTCAATGGTCAAAATTAAAATTTGATTTAAATAAAAATTACATGTGGAAATCCCAAAAAACCCATTTTTGGGGTACAAAACCCCCCTTTGGATGGTGCGATCCGTCTGGTTTTCGAACTTGTTCAAATAAATGGTACTTTACACGTTTGTACCAAATTTCATTAAGATCGGACCTTTTTTACGAGAGTTATCGTGCTTACGGACACATATATATATATAAATATATATATATATATATAAATATATATATATATATACATATGTATAACAATTTGAACGAATGGTGTTTTTGGCATCTGGGGACCTCAAAATGAAAAGTTATCATGGTCTCGGGCTTAAGTCTTACCATGAGACCTACTTCTTCTCTATAGGGGAAATTCGCTAAAAAAAAAAAACACATAGGTTGAGTTGAATTGGATCAAAACAGTGTTTAGGGTTCCATTTATAAATGTTATTATTAAAATATACTTTTCTAGTCACTATGACCTGAAAATAACAATAGTAAGTCAAATGAATTGATTCCTGCTTCATGAAAAAGGTAAGTACATTTATCTGAAAATAAATCATGTCAAAGTTATTGCATAACATTTTGTCATGAAGGTAAAATACTTTTAATCTTTTGGTATTAAGGTTGTTATAGACTATATATGGTATTAATTAACAGTTTCATTAAAATATAATCTCAGTTTTAGCGAATTTCCCCTATAGGGAAGAAGCTATTACCGTAGGTCTCATGGTAAGACTTAAGCCCGAGACCATGATAACTTTTCATTTTGAGGTCCCCAGATGCTAAAAACACCATTCGTTAAAATATATGTGTATATATTCGTTTTTTAGCGAATTTCCCCTATAGGGGAAGAAGCTATTACCATAGGTCTCATGGTAAGACTTAAGCCCGAGACCATGATAACTTTTCATTTTGAGGTCCCCAGATGCCAAAAACACCATTCGTTCAAATTTTTATATATGTATATATATAGTCATATATATATATATATACAGGGTGATCAACTCAAGGAGGCCACCATTGGGATCTCAGAAAGTATTAATTTTACAGCAAACTTTTAATTGGGAACTTTACCTTATTTTTTATGCTCATTAGAATTACGTAGTTAAAATTTTAAAATTTGGTCGCCATTTTCCAATATGGCGGCTAACTTTGAAATTTCTTATGAAAACACCTATTTTTTATGACTCATATGGGTTTTAAATTCAATTTTAAGACCTTTTTATTCTTGTTGTTATTTTGATAAACTTGACCGTTTAGCTGCTAAGAGCGCTGTAAGTTTCAGAAACTCTTATTTCAACACTTATTAAATAGGCATGTTTTACTATTTGCAAACAATAAAATTTAACTCAGAGTGCAATATTATTGTACAATGGAATGTAAAAAGCTGTTGAAATTTCACAAATACTTTATTTTATACAAAAAAAGTACTTAAATTATTTAAAAACATCACTAACGCAACCTCTGTGTATTGGGTAAGTCCAAGTACAGCTCGCTACAATTGAACAACAGTAACACATGATTGTGTTGCTAGGCAATAATCAGCTGTTTCATTGTTGCAAATTTTCACAGTTGCTTTTAGCTCGTCTAACCTAGTAATTGTTTTGTTGCTGGTATTATTACTGTTAACCAGCGTCTGTTGTAATTTTGAATAGAACAAATATTACTTTTGTTTCAATGTAGTTCATAACCCCACTAACTAACCCCACTAGATTCTGTGGTTCTAACCCCACTAGATTTCTTCCTATGGTGACACTTGAAGGATGAACCGTACACCGATAGGTATGCTTCGGTGGAAGAAATGCGCAACAAAGTGATGGACATTTTTCATAACATTCACCATAACACATTATCACGAGCCGTAAATGACTTGCACAGAAGGGCTCACGCATGCATTTATGAAGATGGAGGACACATTGAACACCCGCTTTAAGTCATCATAGATAATTACTTGTAACAGTAATTTAAGTATGTTTTTGTACATAATAAAGTATTTGTGAAATTGCAACAGCTTTTTACATTCCATTGTACAATAATATTGCACTCTGAGTTAAATTTTATTGTTTGCAAATAGTAAAACATGCCTATTTAATAAGTGTTGAAATAAGAGTTTCTGAAACTTTCAGCGCTTCTAGCGGCTAAACGGTCACGTTTATTAAAATAACAACAAGAATAAAAAGGTCTTAAAATTGAATTTAAAACCCATATCAGTCATAACAAATAGGTGTTTTCATAAGAAATTTCAAAGTTGGCCGCCATATTGGAAAATGGCGACCAAATTTTAAAATTTTAACTACGTAATTCTAATGAGCATAAAAAATAAGGTAAAGTTCCCAATTAAAAGTTTTGCTGTAAAATTAATACTTTCTGAGATCCCAATGGTGGCCTCCTTGAGTTGATCACCCTGTATATATATATATATATATATGTGTGTCCGTAAGCACGATAACTCTCGTAAAAAAGATCCGATCTTAATGAAATTTGGTACAAATGTGTAAAGTACCATTTATTTGAACGAGTTCGAAAACCAGATGAATCGCACCATCCGAAGGGGGGTTTTTGGGGGGTTTTGTACCCCAAAAATGTGCTTTTTGGGGTTTTCACATTTAATTTTAATTTAAATAAAATTTTAATTTATACCATTGAATTCAGCTTAAAAACACAAAAAATTTGGTATTTTGATCATTGCTGTACGTCAATTGGTTACCGAGATATTGAAAGTGTTAAACACAGTACGTTGTCTAATGTTATTCTTATGGAGAAAAAGAAAAATTGTATATCTCGCTTATTTAGGAACATAAACTGGCGAAATTTGGTATATGGCTTGATCTGGTTATGGTTTATTGTTGTTTGCACAAAAAAACAATTTTTCGCCTGTGGCTCCTGTAGCAGCAAACCTAGGTACTTGGTCCCCATGTTATTCTTATGGAAAATACTTAATACCCCCGTCGCAGCAAACCTGCGTACTCAGCGCATTTCCAATGAATATATACGTCTCAATAACACATTAAGCCTCTTACCAGAATTCATAAGAAATATATTCATAAATAAGCGATATTTAAAATATTCATTATTCTCCATTAGAATAACATTAGGGATGAGTACGCAAGTTTGCTGCAACAAGGAACACAAAATAATGAGTTTTCATGCAAATATCAATAGAACTCATATAAGTGAAGTCACATACCAAGTTTAATCCATATACATTCATAAATAAGCGATATATATCATCTTTATTATTCTCCATAAGAATAACATGGGGACGAGTACCTAGGTTTGCTGCTATGGGAACCATAGGCGAAAAATTAGTTTTTTGTTCAAACAACAACAAACCACAACCAGATGAAGCGATATACCAAGTTTCGTCAGTTTATGTTCATAAATAACCAAGATATAAAATTTTTCTTTTTCTCCATAAGAATAACATTGGACAACGTACTGTTTAGCACTTTCAATATCTCAGTAACCAATTGACGTAGAGCAATGATCAAAATACCAAATTGTTTGTTGTTTTAAGCTGAATTCAATGGTATACATTAAAATTTGATTTAAATGATAATTACATGTGAAAACTCCAAAAAACCCATTTTTGGGGTACAAAACCACCCCAAAACCCACCTTCGGATGGTGCGATTTGTCTGGTTTTCGAACTCGTTCAAATAAATGGTACTTTACATATTTGTACCAAATTTCATTAAGATCGGACCTTTTTTACGAGAGTTATCGTGCTTACGGACACACATATATATATATAAAAATTTGAAAGAATGGTGTTTTTGGCATCTGGGGACCTCAAAACGAAAAGTTATCATGGTCTCGGGCTTAAGTCTTACCATGAGACCTACGGTAATAGCTTCTTCCCTATGGGGGAAATTCGCTAAAATGTTATATATCGCATATTTATGAATGTATATGGATGAAACTTGGTATGTGACTTCACTAAGATGAGTTCTATTGATATTTGGATAAAAACCCATTATTTTGTGTGCCTTGTTACAGCAAACCTGCGTACTCATCCCCAATGTTATTCTTATGCAGAATAATTAATTTTAAAATATTGAATGTTTGTGAATATATTTATTATGAATCCTGTTAAGTGTTTTAATGTGTTATGTTATATATTCATTGGAAATTCGCTGAGTATGCAAGTTTGCTGCGACGGGGGTATTTATATATGTGTATATATATATGTGTGTTTGAAGCACGATAACTCTCGTAAAAAAGGTCCGATCTTAATGAAATTTGGTACAAACGTGTAAAGTACCATTTATTTGAACGAGTTCGAAAACCAGACGAATCGCACCATCCAAAGGGGGGTTTTTGGGGGGTTTCGTACCCCAAAAATGGGTTTTTTGGGGTTTCCACATGTAATTTTTATTTAAATCAAATTTTAATTTTTACCATTTAATTCAGCATAAAAAAAAAAATTTGGTATTTTTATCATTGCTCTACGTCAATTGGTTCCTGAGATATTGAAAGTGCTTAACACAGTACGTTGTCTAATGTTATTCTTATGGAGAAAAAGAAAAATTGTATATCTCGCTTATTTATGAACATAAACTGACAAAATTTGGTATATGGCTTCACTGGTTGGGGTTTATCGTTGTTTGCACAAAATACAAAATTTTCACGTATGGATCCCGTAGCAGCAAACCTAGATAATCGGTCCCCATGTTATTCTTATGGAGAATAATTAAAATGTTATATATCGCTTACTTATCGTATATGAATGAAACTTGGTATGTGACTTTACTTAGATGAGTTCTAATGATATTTGCATAAAAACCCATTATTTTTTGTTCCTTGTTGCAGCAAACCTGCGTACTCATCCCCAATGTTATTCATATGGAGAATAATTAATATTTTTAATATCGCTTGTTTGTGAATATATTTCTTATGAATCCTGTTAAGTGTTAATGTTTTATGTTATATATTCATTGGAAATTCGCTGAGTATGCAGGTTTGCTGCGACGGGGGTATTTCATTTTATTTCCTCCTTTTAGCGAATTTCCCCTATAGGGAAGAAGCTATTACCGTAGGTCTCATGGTAAGACTTAAGCCCGAGACCATGATAACTTTTCATTTTGAGGTCCCCGGATGCCAAAAACACCATTCGTTCAAATTTTTACATATATATATATATATATATATAGATAGATGAAAAATAAGTAACATGAGTACCCTGGAGAAAACATTTCAATTAATTAACACAACATGTTTCGACTTATAAAAGCCATGATCACGTGCTGATTTGCTAAATACATAACCTTATTTTCATTATCATTCACAAAATGTAAATAAATAACATTTGATAACAGACAGCTGATTGCGATCTCTACTGGTGTAAGTGTTATCTATTTGTCTTATATATATATATATATATTTTAGGCTCAACTGTTCTTTCGCACTGAGCTGTTTTTAAAGACAAGTGATTTGTTTTGGCCTTGTTTTAAGTTTCATTAATGATTTTTTAAATTATTTGTAATATTTTAAAACTCTATTTAAGACATGGCTTCAATTTCATCAATTGATTTGCCAGGCACTTTCAAACATATCTCTTCATGTTGTTACTAATTGTTCTTATTAGGACTATTACTATATTTTATCCTTATATATATATTTATATATATTAAAAATAACTGAGTGATTAGGGCTATTAAACATATTATGTTAAAACCAAAAAGGGTACTCTGTTTTTAAAATTATGCTTACAACTAATTTATATATATATATGTGTGTGTGTGTGTGTCCGTAAGCACGATAACTCTCGTAAAAAAGATCCGATCTTAATGAAATTTGGTACAAATGTGTAAAGTCCGATTTATTTGAACGAGTTCGAAAACCAGATGAATCGCACCATCCGAAGGGGGGTTTTTGGGGTGTTTTGTACCCCAAAAATGTGTTTTTTGGGGTTTTTACATGTAATTTTAATTTAAATCAAATTTTAATTTATACCATTGAATTCAACTTAAAAAAACAAACAATTTGGTATTTTGATCATTGCTCTACGTCAATTGCTTCCCGAGATATTGAAAGTGCTAAACACAGTACGTTGTTTAATGTTATTCTTATGGAGAAAAAGAAAAATTGTATATCTCGCTTATTTATGAACATAAACTGGCAAAATTTGGTATATGGCTTGATATGGTTGTGGTTTATTGTTGTTTGCACAAAATACAATTTTTCGCCTATGGTTCCTGTAGCAGCAAACCTAGGTACTCGGTCCACATGTTATTCTTATGGAATGTTATATATCGCTTATTAATGAATGTATATGGATGAAACTTGATATGTGCCTTCACTAAGATGAGGTCTATTGATGTTTGCATAAAAACCCATTATTTTGTGTTCCTTGTTGCAGCAAACCTGCGTACTCATCCCCAATGTTATTCTTATGGAGAACAATTAATATTTTAAATATTGCTTGTTTGTGAATACATTTCTTATGAATCCTGTTAAGTGTTTTAATGTGTTATGTTATATATTCATTGGAAATTCGCTGAGTATGCAGGTTTGCTGCGACGGGGGTATTTATTTATCTTATGTATTATGTTTAGGCCTCTTTCTACGAACGGAGAAAATAAACTGACATTTAGGCCGCCTATGACAGTAAAACATTAGCCTACTTACTTACCACACAAAATGTATTTACAAACATCTTAGCATTAGTTTTAACAGTAATAGTCCTAATAAGAACAATTAGTAACAACATGAAGAGATATGTTTGAAAGTGCCTGGCAAATCAATTGATGAAATTGAAGCCATGTCTTAAATAGAGTTTTAAAATATTACAAATGATTTAAAAAATCATTAATGAAACTTAAAACAAGGCCAAAACAAATCACTTGTCTTTAAAAACAGCTCAGTGCGAAAGAACAGTTGAGCCTAAAATTAATGGATTGACTCAATACCAATTATTATGGAACAAAAAACAAGCACAAACTTCTTATGCTTACCTATTAGATTTCATTACAGATATGTTTTTGATATATTACTTTAAAAAATGGCAAGGTTAGGTTAACCTAAAAGTGGACTATACAAACAGTGTTCATACAACTCAATCTGAAGGTCGTGGTAAATCCTCCATTTTGGTATAAAGAGTAACACAAATTTATAAGCCACAACTTACTTATTTATTAATAAAACACTAAAATCCACATCACAGCTCTTAACACCTCAAATGCTTTCAAACTCAATTTGAATTTATATACGACGCATGGCAGCGGACGACCCTTGGTAGCGCGGGTAAACGGCAGGAGTAAACTCGCTTGAAACTTTGGAGTTTCAGTAAAACCTCGAATTTCAGTGCCGAACTCGGCTCGAACTCGAAATTTCGAGTACTCGCACATCTCTACTTATAAATTTGTGTTACCCTTTACACCAAAATGGAGGATTTATCAGGACCTTCAGATTGAGTTATATGAACACTGTCTGTATAGTGCACTTTTAGGTTAACCTAACCTTGTAATTTTTTAAAGTAAAATATCAAAAACATATCTGTAATGAAATCTAATAGGCAAGCATAGGATGTTTGTGCTTGTTTTTTGTTCCATAATAATTTAAATCCATTAATTTTAGGCTAAACTCTCCTTTGGCTTTTAGCTGTTTTTAAAGACAAGTGATTTGTTTTGGCCTTGTTTAAGTTTCATTAATGATTTTTTTAATAATTTGTAATATTTTAAAACTCTTTTTAAGACATGGCTTCAATTTAATCAATTGATTTGCCAGGCACTTTCAAACACATCTTCATGTTGTTAATAACTAATTGTTCTTATTAGGACTATTAGTGTTAAAATTAATGCTAAGATATCTTAGTAAATACATTTTGTGTGGTAAGTAAGTAGGCTAATCTTTTACAATGTAATAGGCCTTTTAAATATTAAAATAAAGTTTATTTTAACTTATAGGTCAAAATGTAATTTTATTTTCTCCATTCGTAGAAAGATGTAGCTTAGGCCTAAACATAATATACAAAACAGAGGATGAATAGAAAGGAGGTAATAAAAAAACTTAGATTATTTTTTAATGAAA
This sequence comes from Allygus modestus, assembly GCA_963675035.1. Lineage (NCBI taxonomy): Eukaryota > Metazoa > Arthropoda > Insecta > Hemiptera > Cicadellidae > Allygus > Allygus modestus. The sequence continues at coordinate 79,811,260 of OY776116.1, forward strand.
CTGTTAATTAATACCATACAGGCTATAACAAACAACCTCAATACCAAAAGATTAAAAGTATTTTATCTTCATGGCAAAATGTTATGCAATTACTTCGGTATGATTTATTTTCAGATAAATGTGCTTACCTTTTTCCAATGAAGCAGGAATCCATTTATTTTGCTTACTATTGTTATTTTCAAGTCATAGTGGCTAGAAAAGTGTATTTTCAAGAACAAAATTTATAAATGGAACCCTATACACTGTTTTGATCCAATTCAACTCAACCTAAATGTTTTTTTAGCAAATTTCCCCTATAAGGAAGAAGCTATTACCTTAGTCCCGAGAAGACCTTGGCCCAGGACCATGATAACCTTTTGTTTTAAGGGCCCCATATGCCAAAAACACCATTCGTTCAAAACTGTATATATATACACCCTGTAACTGTATGTATATAGGCCCTGTATATATATATATATATATATATGTGTGTGTGTGTGTGTGTCTGTGAGCACGATAACTCTCGTAAAAATAGTCCGATTTTGACGAAATTTGGTATAAACGTGTAAAGCAGCATTTAAGTTCGAAAACCAGACAGATCGACCTATCCGAAGGGGTATTTTGGGGGGGGTTTGTACCTAAAATGGTTTTTTTTAAGTTTTTACATATAATTTAAAAAAAGTCAAATTCTAGTTTTTTCCATTGGAATCAGCTTAAAAAGACACACAATTTGGTGTTTTGATCATTCCTCTGGGTCAAATGGTTATAGAGATATTGAAAGTGCTAAAGACAGTACGTTCTCCAATGTTATTCTTATGGAGAATAAGAACAATTGCATATCTCGCTTATTTATCAACTTATCCTGATGAAACTTGGTATATTGCTTCATATCATTGTGGTCTATTGATATTTGTACTAAAAAACAATTCTTGCCGATAGTTCCCGTAGCAGCAAATCTACGTACTCAGCTCCCATGTTATTCTTATGGAGAATAAGTAACGTGTTATCTTCCTTAATTATGAACATAAATTAATAAAATTTGGTGTGTTGCTTTACCTTCTTGAGTTACATTGATATTTGTATAAAACCCCATTTTTTGTGTTCCTTGCTTCAACAACCCTGCATACTCAGCCGCCATGTTATTCTTATAGAGAATAATTAAAATGTCATAAATTGATTATTTATGAATGAAACTTGATTATTTATTATTTATTGATGAAACTTGGTATGTTGCTTTGTATGGTATATATACATGTATTGGAAATTCGCTGAGTACGCAGGTTTGCTGCTACAGGGGTATTTATTTGTATAGGTACTCGACTCAAACTCGAGATTCGAATCTTTTGCCATGGACTCGACTTGACTTAAAAAACCTGTACTCGCACACCTCTATTTAAAACTCATGTTTATTCAGTGTTATCAAATTATCTGTATCTCCTGTTATATTGATACCTTATTGTTTAATTTACTCTTAAATAATTTATTTATTAATAATAGTTCTTGCACAGCAATCATATTTGTGTACATATCTTGGTATAGGTTTCGTTAACATGATTTAACCCTTTGAACTCCAGAGGAAAAAAAAAATTTTTTGTCTGTAGGCCTACATAGAATTTATTAATGTTAACACTGAAAAATACCGAAGGTAAAATAGCCTTTTTGTATGCATTTGGGGAAAAAACATATCTCCACTTTCGTTAAAGATATCATTATGATTTAAGTGTTAAATTGTTTGTATTTGTGCCCTCTATAAAATGAGGGGTTTACTTTAAGCCTACACAAAATTTTATTTTTGTTGAAATATAAAAAAATATATTTGTAAATTTCAAAACCTCCGAAAAAACTTTGTTAAGATTTTCTGCAGTCCAAACGAGGAATAATTTAAGTGTGGGAAACAACTTTTTTTAACTTAAAATATTGTTCTATATGAATAAAAAAAATTATAGACCTCAGTTAGCTAATAAACTCAAAAAATTATATTTACTGCTACGCTGTGTTTACGTAAGGAAACCTGACTTTGACTCACAAGGTTACATAGGCGAGAAAAGCACTCAAAAAATTATATTTACTGCTACGCTGTGTTTACGTAAGGAAACCTGACTTTGACTCACAAGGTTACATAGGCGAGAAAAGCACTATTAACTCACTTTATAGGTTCAAAAACACACAACCTCTCACTAAGCTTTGTTTACAAACAGACTAGGTCGAAACAGGAGTGACAGGGCGCTATAATGTAGTACGCATTCAGCTGGCGAGCTCGCGACAGACTTCTAGTTTAGGCATAGAGTAAGATTTAGGCACTGCTTGCTTTCAGACGCTGTAATATAGTATAAAAGATACGACATGGTATAAAAACTATGCCTAAGTCCTTGCAAAAGTATTTATTTACCATCATACAGCAATTGAATGAATTATATACTTTGTTTTTATATAGTAACAACTAACTGCACATCGACGATATGTAATCGCCGACGGTTTTTTGCGCAGCATTTCGGCGACGATATGTCGTCGGGGTTTCAAGGGTTAAAGTTACTAAATGTGACAAGTTTGCAGACTGTTTGAATTAATGGTTACGGACTTCTGTCAGCAGTAAAACATTTGTTATAGTAAGATTGCATAACTGAATTGGTCCCAAACATTTGTGTGCACATGGGAATAATTATTTCTGTAATTTGTTTTTTCATGAATAAAGGGTTTTGAATTGAAAAAATTGAACTGAGCATAATATAAACAGTCAACTAAAATTATTAATCCCAAAACTAGACCAATTTTTATGTTTATTGGACCAACAAACATAACCAATAATATCAACGAGAGAATTTTATCTGTCAACAATAGTTGTATCATTGTAGCCACTGACAACATCTGTTTAGAGACTTGTACTTAGTGTCTGCGTAAAGTAGCCTACACGACAAAAATGTCAGTATGCGAAACGCATGCTAGTGTAGAGGAAGTTGGTACAAAAACCAGCCAGTAAAAACATATTCTTTACCAAAAATATATTTAACTGTCACCTTATGACCGTCTCATAATGAGACACAGGGTACTCTGAAAGCTGTGCAGGTTACATGCTGCACCTCGGGGCGAAACTATAAGGGTTGATTTTGGAGTCACAGGCTTAAGCATAAGACTGCATAAGCTTTGCTGATCATGCTAGGCATAAGATAAGGCAAAACTATGAACTAACTGCAAAATATGTTGTATACTACTGCCCTAAAAAGTTAGTGCCAGTCTTAACAATTCCGACGGTAATCGGGTTTGGGCACTTTAAATTACATTCTGTAAACATGAGTGAGTAAAACGGCTCTAGAATAATACCTCTTATTTATTTATTTATTTATTTTAATTTAATTTGAATCTCTCACCAAGAAGTCTCCATTTTCTATATCAGTTCTTGTAATAGGCCAGCTGAGCGCAGACTAAGAAATGTAAAAGGAAATTAGTGGTATATTGAGCCACTTAATAAATTCATCATTTGTCACTGGTTTTTTTCCCACCCTGTTTAAAAATTCCAAAATTATTCCAGTATTAAAAAAAGTGAAGGTACAAATATAAACAACTATCGACCAATATCTTTACTCCCATCAATATAAAAAATATATAAAAAAATTGTTTCAATTCAATTAAATAACTATTTTGAAAAACACAATTTATTTGATGATATTCAACATGGTTTTAGACCAGGAAGATCAGTGATTAGTGCTGCAGTCTCATTCGTATAATCAGTAGTCGAGTCAGTTGACAAGGGAAAATGCACAACAGTCATATTTAAGGATTTATCTAAAGCTTTGGATAGCGTGTAAAGCACTCCATTCTATTGGAAAAATTACAATATCTTGGCATATTAAAAAATTCTTTGAGTTGGTTTAATTCTTTCCTTTGTGATCGCTCTCAGTATGTAGGAATTACCTCCCTTACTAAGTGTAACAAAATTATTAGGGCATCGTCAGAACTTCGGCCAGTTAAAGGGTTAATTAAAGGGCGAGTTCCTCAAGGGTCCATTTTAGGACCATTACTCTTCCTATGCTATCTTAAAAATATTTTATAATACTTTATCATATAAGCCAGCATCCAAATTATGTTTGTATGCGGATGATTCAAACTTGAAGATAACGTCTGATACATTGGAAGAAACTGAAATTAGTTGCCAGGTAGAAATGAAGAGTATTAGTAACTATCTAATGAAACACAATTTATTATTAAATTTAGATAAGACTAATCTTGTTCAGTTTAAAACAAAACAAAACAAAAAATGGCAAGAACCAGTGGTAACGCTTAATTCCCAAAATATTGGAATAAATCCAGCACTGACTTCCTTGGGTTACTTATAGATCAGCATTTAGATTGTAATGGCCATGTGAACAAAATTTTAACTAAGATCAGCTCTGGGCTCTTTGCTCTAAAAAAATGACTGCCTATTGTAGTTAGTATTAACACATTACAAAACATTTATTTTGCGTATATTCACTCCCATATTTCTTTTGGAATTTGCTTATTTGAAGGAACATCAAAATTTAACCTTGATAACATATTAAAAAAAGTGCCATTAGAATAATGCTTAATTTAAAACAGGATGTATCTGCAAAAAAACATTTTATTGGTCTTAAAATATTAACTTCATATGGACAAAATATTTTTAATTCCATTTTGACTGCAAAAAGTGAAATAACACATCTGGATTATTTCTCCTCAATTCACGAGTATAATATCAGAAATAAAGATAAGATTATTACAAGTCATCATAAACTGCAATTTTTTTAGGAGAAACCAACATACATGGGACGAAAGTTTTTAGAGTATATTCCCAGGGAAATCAAATTAGAAAATAACAATAATACCAAATTCAAAAATGCTTAAAGCATAGCTTCCTACTCATTAAATTAATTTTTCCACCTTTCGTAAAACTTGAAAAGTAATGTAGAAGGTTTATGGTATTATCTTAGCATCAGAGAAAATGTAATAACCTTATAGGGTAAAAATGTGATTAAATAACAGTTATTTACTTTACTTTATTTAAAACATGTTTGATTTAATTTGTTGTAAATATGTATTAGATGTAAGAAAAGACACTTTCGGACACTATTTCAATGTATACTCTGAGTACTTCCTATGAATAAAGAATTTTGAATTGAATTGAATTAACCAGTGACAATATTACTTTTGATCAAAATCTCCTTTGGAACCAAATGATGTAAGCGTAAATTGTAAAAACTAAACATACTCATGGTTTAATTCTGGCATTGAAAAACTTGTTTTGTTAAAAATGAACCATTTATAATTGTACGGTAGTATTATAAGCATAAAATCGAAAACTACATAAAAATATCAACTTGTATAAATGGAACTAGGACAAAAATAAGCTACAAATAATAATGTGTTTTCAAAAGTAAAAAAAAGTTGTATTCAACATGTGTAGAAAAATAAAAGATTCAAATCAAAAATACTACAACAAATTGTATTTCAAAAGATATAATGAAATAGCTTACTTGCTAAAGTGTTGAACGAGTGTTGTTGTCTAAGAATTTATTTAACACTTTGAGTGCGGTAAAAATGTCTGCATGTGTACCCTAGGGCCTGACATTTTTGTAACATAAAATCTAACTTCTTTTATTCAGAAGACAGGATTAAGGTCCTAAACTACATTTCTGGTAATTTTTCACAACAAAAATGGCGTCCAAAATCCGCCGGTCACTCATGCCGGCCGGCCCGCGCAGGAAAATCCGTAGGTGTCGTGACTACAATTTCACCCTTTTGATGTCACGTACGCGGGTTTTTACACTAAATATGGTGAATAGCACTGAACAGAATATTTACAGTTATATACAGTCTCTTCCTCCCTCCCAAATACAATCCTGGCTTATCATCAGCATGACCCGCATGGTGAAACTTAAGCCCGGGACCACTATAGATGTTCCTAACACTTTTTGGGGGGTCGTTCAAAATTGTATATCTATATAAATAAAATTAGAGTTTTGTCTGTACATTCAGTTCATTGCTTGGAATTATGAAATTTGTGCATATTTTCACGTTTCACACCCTAAAGAAGCCAAAACAAGTCTTATCTCAATTTCTGTCTGTCTGTCTGTCTGTCGGTACTGCTCCTGGACGGGATTTTGTTCACTTTTCACGGGAAAATGGGTGCACTGACATTGATGAAACTTTGTTCTATATGTGTGTGAGAAGGTTTTAGGCCACTTTAAACTGTCATACGCCTTTTGGAAAACTAATGGCGGCCGCTTTTTTTCTATATTCTATATGTGCGTTAGAAGGTTTTAGGTTCAATTGATTTTTAGAAATCACCTTAGGACTCTGCCCCACGGGGTTTTAAAGATCCTTTCTTATTCTTATGGACAAAGCATTTATTTATATTGAACCAGATGGTGACTTAAGAATAGTTATTCTGTAAACAGATGTTGTAGTTCTTATTTAAAACGATGAGTAAAGATTGGTAATAAATGACATAAATAATACATAGAGGATATCTACATAAAAACATTAAAGGTTTGTCTAATGTACATTGCTTGGAATTATGACATTTTTGCATATTTCCACGTTTTACACCCTAGGGGAGCCAAAACAAGTCTTATCTCGATTTCTGTCCGTCTGACTGTCCTTCGGTAACGCTCAAGAAAGTGTTCGCACTCAAATCCCATAGCGGGGATGGAAGCGGGTGCACTGATTTTGATGAATCTTTGTTTTTTTCTTTTATACATTCGTGAGAAGGTTTTAGGCTACCTACTTTGAACTGTCATATGCCTTTTGGAAAAATAATGGCTCCCGCCCAAAAACATGTTTTCGCGCGGTTTTGATCGTGTTTGTTCGCTTTTCCCAGGGAAACGGGTGAACTGGTTTAGATGAAACTTTTTTTCTATGTTCTATACGTACGTTGTAAGATTATAAGCTATTTCAACATTTTGAATTCACCTTAGGGCTACACCCCACGGGATTTTCAAGATACCATCTTATGGTTATGGAAAAAGCATTTATTTATACTGAACCTGTTGATGACTTAAGAATATTTATTCCATAATCAGCTGTTGTAGTTATCATTTTAAATGTTGAGTGAAGATTGGTAATAAATAACAGTAGAATACAGAGTGGACATATTATCTAAATCTATATTTTTCAGACACATTCACTCACTCACATTGTGATCACTGTAACTAAAAAACGACAATGTCTAAGAAGGTGAAATTTTGCATTGTGGTGCCCCTTATTCTGCAGATGTACAATAAGGCTAGGTTTGAAACAAAATCGTACCTGACTCTGCCCTAATTTTATTTTATTTTTGGCAATCTTATGAGCATTAGTTCGGATCTTTTAAGTTGAATTCGGTAGGAACATACCTAATATATCAGAATAAACACAAGCCTATTCCTGTTAAGAACGTGTTTTAGGGCCCCACCCCCGAACCTTCAGAAAACTTATTTTAACAATCTTGCACCTGCTACTGGACTGATGGAGATAAAATTCGATAGGAAAAAAAAGCAGATAAAAAAACTTAAGGGATCTGCCCCACTGATCTTTAACACATTCAGTGCGGCAGGTCCGCCGGCAGACCCCAGATGCCGCCGCAATAGTGCTAGGGGGCCGCCGGCAGGGCCCCGCGCCATGTCATGTTTATGGATTCAGTGTGGTTTAGCAGTTAGCAGAAGAACCTTGATACGATACCGCATTGGCTCTAGGGTGTGTGTGCATACTCCAGTTCCATTGGTTCTCGTTTTGGCGGTGCGGCCGGATTTTATATATGTATTTTGTATATTTATTTTGTATATGCGGAGTGTATATATTTTGTTTTGGCCATATATTTAGTAGTTTACGTGCCGGTACTGTGTGAAAATGGATCCGGTCGCGTCTCGCGCCTCGGCGGGTGGGGTGCGGTATGTATTATGTAAAATTACATGTAAATTTCAGTGTCAAGTGCGGAGGGTCCGCCGGCGACCTCTGAATTTTTTTGCCAAAAAACATCGATCGGAGTCTGCGATTTCGATTTTGACACCTATTCCCGACTTTTCAACATGAAAGGTAAAATTTTATGAAAAAAAATTGTTTAGCACATAGGTAAATTATTAAATTAATTTGCCGCAGCGAATGTGTTAATATAATCATCACAAACCACTCAACCAATAGAGCTGAAATTTGGTCCTTTAAAGGACATCAGCAATAACAACATGGCCCATAATGGGGAGTCATGATGTTCTCTAGAGACTTCATACAGACACTTTGTGTGTTTGAGACATGGGGGGGACGAGATCTATTATGCCTCTCTAAATAGATCGTTTATGTATAGCCAACTACTGAGTGTTTCAACTCACTTAACACTAAATTTGAAAATTATTTTTGGATAAGATTAAGAGGTTGAGGAGTTTTATTAAGTCCTTTTTAAAAGTAGGGAACAGGACATTGGAAAACAGTTATTCTTTTAAAATTAATCTATTATTTAGACATACAACCCATACGAAGGACGGGTACACAGCTAGTATAAATATATATATAGACATATACATATACCTATATATGTTTGCACTATAGCGGTCACATTTTTGTCCGATTTACTTCAAATTTGGAAGGGACGTTCCTTTCTATAATCAGTTGGACAAGTTTGTTGGACAAAACAATCGGAAAACTCTAAACCCCTTATTTGGGGATTAATCGTTCAAATTTTGAGTTTTTTGGCCCTAAAAGGATCAGAAAAGCCCACTCGGATGTAAAATTAATGCATGGAAAAAGATGGGAATTAGTGAGGCGAAACTTTTCTCTCTCGTCATTCTAGCATAAATATTAGCCAAGTTATTAAAGAAAATGTGTATCGACCAAACTCAGTACGATATCTTATGGGTGTTTGACATTAGAAAAGCCTGTTGTTCATTTGTTGGTGTGCTTTTATACCAGCAACCTCACGCCTACTTTCAAGCTTGACTGGACCTTCTCCTAACCTTATAATGCGCAAAATTGTATTCCCAGCATTACAGATACGGGTGTGCGAGTATTCGAAACTTTTGAGTTTTCGGCCGAGTATTTTAATACTCGAACTCGACTCGAAGTTTTGAAAACTATTCGAAAGTTTGAGCGAGTATTTCCCGCCGATTTCCGGACGATCGCTAACGATTGCGACCGGCCAAAACGCGTAGTAACGGCCGCAAAAGACGATCGCATCACGTAAACTCGGCCGAAAATGACGACCGCGAACGATTGCGACCGGCCAAAACATGTAGTAACGGCCTCAAAGGACGATTGCATCACGTAAAATCGGCCGAAAATGACGAATGCGACCGGCCAAAACGCGTAGTAACGGCCACAAAAGGCGATCGCATTGCGTAAAATCGGCCGTAAATGACGATCGGACCGCGTAATTTCGGCCGTAATTAACGATTTCGTCATTTAATATTGATTATAAGCAATGTCTGGACCAGGTGAAATTGGCCAAATGACAACTGGGCCCTGTTTCATCGGCCGTAAACGAATGTCAAACCGTGTTTTGTTTGTCAATAAGTAATCCAGTTTGATTGTACTGGCCAAAACTTTGTATTGCTACTCATTTATTAGTTAGAAACCATGTTTAGATTATCAAATCTAGGGTGGTATCCAGATCCCATTACACTATTTTAAACTGCCAACTGATGGCAAATACTCGCTCGAAAATATTCAAAACTCGAAAATAATTGGCACGACTCGACTCGACTCGATTACAAAAATCACTACTCGTACACCCCTAATTACAGGTAAATGAAACCAGGAGCATCAGAACAGCCAAAAAAGTGATGTTTTCAGATTTCAATAAAGATTGAAATAAATGTATGTTTTTACACTGATTTTTAGTTTTATAAGTTTGTTATGTGGAAATTCACTTCCCTCACGTCAGCGTGCTGTGTGCGAACTCGTTTTTGATTTTACATGAAATTGAATAAAGTCTTTTCAAAATTCGTAAAAACATAAAAATACGAATAATCCACAACACAGTGGGTGCATACAGATTTTCCTCCGGGAAAGGAAAGCACAATCTGGCATTCACGGAGGATTCCTCCAGCACGCATTAAAGTCAAGTTAATGTAATACTACTATTATAGCCATGATTGTTTCAAATTTAATTAATGTAAAACATTTCAATACAAGTTAAATACAGAGGTTCTAGAATTTATTTTAACATCGGCTTTGATTGGTTTTCAGATCCGGTACAAAGGACCTCCGATTGTGAAGGTGGCTTGCGGTGCTGAGTTCAGTGTTATTCTGGACTGTAAGGGCTTCTTGTACTCGTTTGGCTCCCCCGAGTATGGTCAACTTGGTGAGTTCCAACTGGCCCTCTTATGTGCACTGTGTACTCCATACAAAATAGTGTCTCAGTCTTTAATTTAAATACAATGTTGCCAAACTACTAATTTAATTACACAGTGTGTTAATGATTATGTATATTAAAATTATAGGTATTCTACACTGTGCAGTAAAGTCAGGCGTGGATACAGTCATGACCCCCCCCCCAAGAAAAAAAAAAACCACATACCTTCACATATTTTACCCATTTCTCACCGTAAAGGTTATGGTATTTGATAATTTATATATTTGTTTCACTCATGAACTAAAACGATCGTCTGTCTCCGCCCCTGAGTAAAGTAGGCTGTACTTAGAATATAAACATGTGTCATTGCTTTAGGAGACCTAAGTCCTGAGCGATACCATGTTTTTCATGTTTCCAAATCAACCAATCAGTCCAATTCCTAAATAATCCTAATAAGATTATTGAAAAATGTTCTTACAAATATCTAGATATTTTGTTAGTTGTCAGTGTTTACACTTGTTCATTTCAACTCATTTTGCAGGCCACAACACCACTGGAGAGTACATTCAGTCCTCAGGGAAGGTGAACTACCAGTTTGAGAAGTCTCCCAAGATGATCGTACACTACATTGAAAAGAACAAAGACCACATTGTACCGATGCCGGATGTTGACATTCGTGATATCGCTTGCGGCACCAACCATACGGTAATATTTAAACAAAGATTTTTGTATTTTTAAAATTTAAAATTGATGCTTTGTTTTAGAAAATATTAAAGTAATTCAATCTTGCACAATCATTTAGCAGATTTGATTTTTTAAGTTGTGTCTTTGTCATAAAATAAGTTTGTATCTCTTATGAAACTTAAGAACTTTTTTCTTTATCTCAAAAACTGAATAGCTAATACACAGTTCAGAAATTATTGAAGTTTTTTGTTAGAAATAAAATTAAGTGAATCCCAATTATTCAAATTAATTTTAGGTGAGAAAGTATACGTAGAAAAAAAAACATTCCCCTGTTCTCATGTGTACAGTCAACTCCCGATTACCCGGGGTATTGACCGGTTGGAGGGTCAAGGATAACCCAAAACCACGGTTAAAACAAAGGGATTCAATAAATTGAATATTACGAAAGTAGGGGGCATTGGAGGGTTCAGAACCAGCAAAGGCGCGGTGAGGAGCAAGTGAGGAGCCCCCCCCCCCGTGACGTCAGCCCCCCCCCCGTGACCCGACATAAACCTAACATAGGCTTTGTCCACCAGTTGTATTATAAATTTGTTTTGTTTGTTTTTGTTGTTGTTTCTTTTTTGTTTTGTTTAGTTTAATAATTTAATAAATATTATAAAATACGAATATAAAAGTACAAATACGAATATAATAGATTATTGAAGTTGCCATTAATTATGTTATTTTATTATTTTTGTATGAATTATAATTTTATTTTCTTCATCTTTATTATAAATTAAAAACTTAAAATTACTTTTGTGAAGAAGTCTCAGCCCTCTCTTTCGCTTGAAACTCCTCCATTGCAATCTCAAGAGCACGAAGACTCTCCCAGTCTGCATTATATTGTTCCCATTCTTCATCACATGTAGGTTGGGAGCACCAACACGTAGTTATCCGTTCCCACATTGTTTCATATTCCCTTCGCAGTTGGAGAGCATATTCCTCTTCTATCACCTCAACGGTAGCGAGGAGTTCTTTATCAGGGATATTACCTTCCCATACGCTATTAGCATACTTTTCTTCGATTCCCTCAACGATCTTGATGAGGTCCTCATCAGGAATACTGCTCTCCCATACATTATCAGTGTTCATATTGATGGCAATAGTTTGACTCTCTGACTTAAACTGAAACTTAGAGAAACTCAATCTGTTTACTCATTAGTGGACTTGTTGTTCATGGAGGAAAAATCCTTCATTAAATAATTTGTTTACTCATTAGTGGACTTGATGTTCACGGAGGAAAATCCCTCATTATATAACTTGTTTACTTACTTGACTCCTCAAGCTAAGTGCTTGACCAGTCTGAATCTTGAGTTAGTCATGGAAGCATACAACCCACTGTCACTAGCTCAGCAATCGTGTATTGTAATAAGAAAGAATAAATACATTCTGTATCAGGGGATTGCACAATTGCCAGTGCCTATACAGCGATACGTTGCATCTTGCCTCAAGGGGTATGTTCGGGAACATGTGTTAGTGCTTAACAACCCCGAAACGGATCCTCAAGTGTTAGACTTGTATAATAGATACAATGGCAAGAGAGTCTATCAATGCCGCTACTGTCAGTACACTGAGCATTATTGTAATAGAGTTCTGTATCCTGCAAGAATTGTTAAAGTGTATCGCTTTTCAGACTCTAATAATTTGCAGCACACTTGTTTTTGCTGTGGTAAGAGTGCTTGGGAAGCGGATTGGCCACAAAACAATGATTACCTATCTACTTTGGTGATTTTAAAGTCAATGACCATAAAAACAGTTTGGGAGGGCTCTAGTCACTCTAAATTCTTTTTCTTCTTTCAATAAAGAAAAAATAAAAGATAAAAAAAATAAAAGGAAAAAAAAAAAACCCATAAATAAAATACTCCCTTCCCCATCATTTTCTAGTATTACATGTTTTGGTAGGGACTACGTGACTGCCTGAGGTTATCTCATTCCCGTGATGTCCTCTCGTCGTTACGACCCGGGAGACCCAGCGCAGTGAAACGAGGTTCTGCAAGTGTTGCAGTTAACCTTGAACCAAGGCAGCATGGCGGTGTTGGACGTCCAGGAAAATTATAGAAGGCCTGGACAGTAATCGGTTAAACCCTAAACCGGTTACTTTTACCCCAACCTAAGACCCTCTGTCCTACCCCAACCCAAGACCCTCTGTCCTATCCCAACCCATAATCCTATTCCCATCCCACCCTAATAAAATTAGCAACGGTGGAGTGAGGACCCACCGGAACATCATGCAGGTGAGGAGCGTCACGTTTCTGGAAGCTTCTAGAAGGTTCGCTGGAGCGCACGACTCGGCTATAAAGAAGCTTCTAGAAGGTTCGCTGGAGCGCACGACTCTGCTATAAAACCGAGGCAGAGCCGCGCGCGCGCGACCTCAGTGTTGTTCGAGACGTCACCATGAACGGAAGCGGAGTCAGCGCAGCCGAAGTGGACCAAACGATCCGCTCCTTCCTAGAGGAGCTGAACGCAATGAACGATGAGAACGCCAACGCACCGCCAGTTCAGCAGGGATGTGCGTCAAAGAAGAAAAAGCTCGATGGGTGGACTGTAAAGAGGAAGGAAGTGCCTATCGATTCCCCGACACTGTGCTGGTCCGCTGGCGGATATCAGTACACTGTGAAGAACCCTACTAACAGCGGTAACGTACTGTTGAAGATGAATGTGTTCAAAGGAGGTCGCCCCACGTTCAGCTGCGGCTTGTACTTGGACGAGGAGCGAAACGCTGAAATCTCCACATGTCTAGAGGACCTGCTATCCAGATTGCAAAACCTATGGCTGGCAAATAGCGAGACGGGAGAGTCAAGATACGACGGGATCACTAGGACCGCTACTCCTCTACCCACTTGGCGAAAGACCGATTGCATCATCTCAGGGAAAACCAAGAGGAGTGCGCACTCCAAGCGCGCTACCCAGTAAACGAGAGAGCGTGGAAAATTCCACTAAGCAGTTAATAACCGAGATGCTTCTAGAACAATCCACTTGTTTACGCAGTAAAGCTTTCCATTACGTCAGCCTTCCTGGAATTGAGCGTGGAAACTTCCACTAAGCAGTTGATAACCGAGACGCTTCTAGAACAATCCACTTGTTTACGCAGTAAAGCTTTCCATTACATCACCCTTCCTGGAATTGAGCGAGTAACTATGTCATCATGTTGTTGATACGCGTGAGTCGGCACGTAGACACCGCCAATAAAAGGCGACTCGGTGGCGAGAGTCAGTCATTCTGCATTCAGCCGCTGCGCCATGCTCAACACGGACCAGAAGATGGACCTCAGGACAGCCCTCAATAGCTGCAAGGCCGCGGGTTACACTCGCATCGCGGATCTGCGGGACAACGCGGTGTACCCGATTCGCTCATTCGAGCGGGTAGATACACCGTACGGCGAGGCGGTGATGGCCACCTTGGAGGGTCTCGTCGGCGACGACCCGATCCGGATCTACATGCCTCGACGGTTCCTTGCAGTCCTGGACGACAACGCCATCTCCCAGTACAACGTTGGCGTGGGGCCGAGGACGAGCCTTGTAAAGAGAAGCGGCCCTCCTGGCAGCAAACTTCCTTTCCTGGAATTTGTATAAAATAAACGGTATTTCCTATTCCCTTATTTCCTTCCAAAATTGAAAAAAAAAAATAAAATCAAATAAAAAAGAGCAAGAAAAGAACCTTTAGTTACAAGAGCCGAGGTGGCGGTGCACGGCGGTCAGTAGACGCCATGGACTTGAGGTGGAAACACCCGTTCACCGCCATCGTGGCCGGGCCTTCGGGCAGCGGCAAGTCGCACTTCGTGGCTCGCTTCATAGAGCACGCCGACCGCATGTGCGATACGCGGTTCACCCGCATCACTTGGCACTATGGCAGCGGTGGTGGCGGTGGCAAGAGCCGTGCGGACTCTGCCGTGCGCTACGTAGCCGGCTTGCCAGACCTGGACGACTATGACGGTAGCGAGCCCGCCTTGGTCATCGTCGATGACATGATGCGCGAGGCTGGCTCCGGCGTGGCGGACCTGTTCACCAAGGGCTCGCACCACCGCAACATGAGCGTGTTCTTCATCACGCAAAACCTGTTTCACCAGGGCAGGGGCCAGCGCGACATATCGCTGAACGCTCACTACATAGTGTGCTTCAAGAATCCCAGGGATCGCGCTCAGATCAAACACTTGGCTCGCCAAGTATACCCGGAAAACCCCAAATTCGTGGAGGAGGCTTACGCGGACGCCACGCGTGATCCGCACGCCTACCTGCTCATAGACTTGAAACAGTCCACGCCTGAAGAGATGCGCGTACGTTCAACCATTTTCCCAGACGATCCGGTGAACTACGTGTACCTGCCCAAGAAGAAGTGATAAATAGGCCGAGCGCGCGCCAGCGTCAGTCATCATGTCACACCGTGTGAAGAAGGACGCGGCGCTGCTGAGGGCCCTAATACACGCTACGCCCAAAGAACGCAAGGCCCTGTTAAAAGCGTGCGACAAGAGTCGCATCAAGTCATTGTGCGAGTGCGCGTATAACGTGCTACGCGGAAACGTACCGCTTTCCCCCTGTCTCAAACGCAAATTGAGCAAACACAAACAGGCGCTCAGACGGCTGGTGAAACGCGGCGAGGGTTGGGCCAAGAAGCGACACTACCTCGTCCAACGGGGCAGAGGGATCTTCCTACCTCTGCTGTTGAACGCTGTTCTGCCCGTTTTAGCGCAGAAGCTAATCGGACATGGAGTACGCTAGGAAAATGGTGGTTGTACCGCAGGAGCTCATCGAGAGATTGCGAGAAGGACCGGGACCAGGGTCGGGACCAGAACCAAGAGGAGGAGCAGGTAGCGCCAATAAGCCAGCCAGCCTGGACGCTGAGATGCATCGCATATTGAGCGACAAGCGGCTGGACGATACGGAGAAATGGAAACAATATCAGCAAGTGTTACAGCGGTTCCTGCACTTTTCCGCGGCTAAACGTCAACCCATAGGTCTGTCAATCATCGAGGGTGAGCAGAGGGAGGAGGAGGAAGCGGCGGGAGGTCCGAGTCAGATGAAGCGCGAGTCTAGCGCCTCGGCGGAGGAGGACATTGTGGAATCGTTCTCAAAAATCTACAGGTCGGTGGCGCGCAACTTGTTGCGATTCATGACCCGGCAAGGCAGCCCCATCGCCTGGGACGCCAGTGGGGCGGTGTACGTGAACAAGGTGAAGATCCCCGATTCCAATATAGTGGACATCGCGCACAGCATAGTGAGAGCGCGAAGGGCGGACCGATTGCCTACCGGCTGGCATCAAGTGATGGCCGCCTTGAAGGACATGAACGTGCCCAGAGAATACGTGAGCAATCCCACGGCGTTGCGTTACTTAGGCGTGGGACTGGACTCGGCATCGAGCCCCTGGGGAGACACAACGGCCTCATCGACACCCCTCTCACCGAGGTTGACGCCGATACTGGACCGCTTGAGACCGCGACCCCCAGCGGCCAGGAGAAGGATAATAACCGAGGAACCCGACCGGGAATCGTCATTGGACAACTGGGAGCAGTTCACACCGTAATGGAGAAGTTGTACTACGACCCGAGCCAGCCCGGTTCCCTCGGCGGGGTGGCCGCCCTGGCCAGAGCCGCGCGCCTACCGAAACGTCGGGTAGCCGACTGGCTGCGCGCCCAGGGCACCTACACGCTGCACAAGCCTGCGCGCAAGCGGTTTCCCCGCAACCGCTACGCCGTGTTCGGGCCCCGGGAGCTGTGGCAGGCGGACCTGAACGACATGCGCGGCCTGAGCCGGTACAACGACGGAGTCAACTACCTGCTGACTGTGATAGACGTATTCAGTAAGCGGCTGTTCGCGGTACCACTGAAGAGGAAAAGCGGGCCTGAGGTGGCTGCTGCGTTCGAGAGGATATTCGGTGAGGCGACTCCTCGCTGCCTACAGACCGACAAGGGGACGGAGTTCACCGGGGCCGCGACCAAGCGAGTGTTCAAGAGTCACGGTGTCAACTACTTCACCACGCAGAACCCCGACGTGAAGGCGGCGGTGGTGGAGCGAGTCAACCGCACGCTCAAGACCCGCATGTGGCGCTACCTGACCTACAAGAACACGTATCGCTACGTGGACGTGTTGGACAGGCTTGTGGACGCCTACAACCGCAGCCCGCATAGGAGCCTGGGTGGTGGCCTACGACCCGTGGACGCGGACAGCGGCGATGGTCAAACGGTGTACAAGGTGTGGCGTCACATGTATGGAAAGGCGATCCGGCGACACAAGCCCAGGTTCGAGCCGGGCGACACGGTGCGCATAGCCAAGGAGAAGGGTACGTTCGCCAAAGGTTACGAGACCAATTGGAGTAAGGAGCTGTTCGTGGTGGACCACGTATACGGGTCGCATCCTCTGCCATTGTACGTGTTGCGCGACCTGAACGGGACGCCGCTGGAAGGGCGCTTCTACGAGCACGAGATGCAAAAGGTGACGATCGCCCCGGACCGCCTGTATCAAATAGATAAAATACTGAACACCGAGGGGCGAGGCTCCAGTAAGCGCTACCTAGTCAAGTGGGCCGGTTACGGAGAGGACTTCAACTCGTGGGTACCCGCAGCGGACGTGCAACAGCTGCGATGACGAGGCACGACCAGTTTTACCTGACGTTGCCCAGTAACAGTTCAATGAATTACTATCCCAACAACATGGTGACAAACTACACGACCCATCTACCCTCGACCGTTGATCTGTCAGACGGCGAGTGGGAGGTCGCTCTGGCGGAGGCGCACTACCCCTTCTCTTTTCTGACCGTCGGTGAGGGAACCTACATCAAACTAGTGCTGGGAATGAGGGACTCGAAAGGCGGGTTGGCCGTGGTGGACAAGTTGTTAATCAAAGTGGAGCCGGGCAATTACAGTAGTACCGAGGAACTCGTGCACGCAATCAACAACCACCCTCAAATGAAGAGTAACCTGTGCGCCTTCTCGTATGACGAGAGGTCCTCCAGGGTGGAATTGATGTCGACGTCTTCAGCCGTTCAGAGCCTCAAACTGAGCCCCAGTTTGGCGCTACAGTTTGGTTACGAGGTGGATACGGATATCGTCAAGCGTCACAGGTCCGTGAGGCCGGCTAACCTCTTCGCCGGTCTGCCATCACACATGTACGTGTATTGCGACCTGGTGGAACCCCAACTGGTGGGCGACGCTGTGGCGCCACTACTGAAGATCCTCAACATCGACATCAGGAATTACACGTACGGTGCCAACACGACAGTGTATATAATAGACCCGCACTACGTGCCGGTGATTAAAACCTCATTCGAGAGCGTGGAAATCGATTTAAGGGACAACCAAGGGCGACACTTGCCATTCCACTTCGGGACTACGTGCATGAAGCTTCATTTCAGGAAAGAGAGGCAGCGGCAATGAATCCGAGCGATCCCTATCTGGCGTATTACCGCCACCAGCAGGCGGGCCATGGCGTATCCTCCGTATTCAGAGGAGCCGCTTTCCAACGCGGACACGGCATCGGCAGTTTCCTAGGCGGGCTGATGCGTACAGTGGTCCCTTTGATCAGATCCGGCGCATCGGCGCTGGGCAAGGAGGCGCTGAGGTCCGGTGTGGGCTTCTTGGGCGACGTGGCGGCGGGCACAGCCAATCCCCGAGTCGCAGCCAACGCCCGACTCAGACAGTTTACCGGGTCGCTGAAACGTAAGGCCGATGAAAAACTGGATCGCGTGCTGAGCGGTGGTGGCGCCTATAAGAGGAGGCGTGTACAGCAGGTTACTCCTCAGTCTCTGGCGAAACTCCTCGGAGCGAGGAAGAAGAGCGCTGCGCCCAAGAGGAAGCCCGCAAAACGTGTCGCTAAGAAGAGGAGAAGCAAGAAGAGCAAGAGTACCGTGAAGGACATTTTTGGATAATGGCGTTTCTACATCAGAAGTCGTGCGAGTGTGTCAAGACCGAGTTGGACCTGTTCTCGCTACCGCCCACGCAGACCAGTATAGAGAGCGGTAAATGGGTGCAGTACAAGCCCATCTCCTCCCTGACAGACGACTCACCCGTTGAGTTCATAGTTCCGGGTCACGGGGACGAGTACACGGATCTGTCACCACAGACGCTACTGCATGTGAAGGCTACCATTAGAACGGCTAACGGAAGCGCTGTAACGGGTGATCAAGCGATAAAAGAGGTGGGTCCGATTAACAACTGGCTGCACTCGCTGTTCAGTCAAGTGGACCTGTACCTGAACAACAAACTGGTGTCTCCTCAGAACAACACGTACGCCTATCGCGCCTACCTGGAGAACCTGTTGTCCTATGGCGGTGATGCCAAGACATCACACCTCACCGCGGAGTTGTTCTACGAGGACTATGCCGGGTACATGGACAATACTGAGGAGGATAATGCCGGGCTCAAGAACCGGAGGGAGTTTGTCAAGGGCAGCCGGTACGCGGACATGGTCGGACATCTGCACGTCGACCTGTGCAACCAGGAGAAGTTCATGTTAAACGGCGTGGAGATGCGCTTTCGCCTGATCAGGTCAAAGAACTCATTCTCCATCATGTCCAAAACCGTGACAGACTACAAAGTGGACATCGCCGAAGTCAACCTGTTCATGCGCCGCTGTAAGATCAACCCGAGCGTGCTGTTGGCTCACAGCAGGACGCTGGAGTCGGGTACAGCCAAATATCCCATTACGCTCGTGGAAGTCAAATCCTTCACGCTACCCTCCGGTATCAGCAGCAAGACTCTGGACAGTGTGTTTCTGGGACAACTGCCGAAACGCGTTATAGTTGGCCTGGTCAGCAATCAGGCGTTCAACGGGGACTACAAGAAGAACCCGTTCAACTTCACCCACAGCCACGTGAACTTCTTCGCGCTGTACATAGACGGTGAGCAAGTGCCATGTAAGCCGCTTCAACCGGATTACACGTTCGGTCAGGAGTTGTGCGTGCTCACCTACCACACGCTGTACACCGGCACCGGCATCAATTTCTCAGACTGCGGTAACGAAGTCAGTCGCAACGAATACCCCTACGGATACTGCCTGATGGCGTTTGATCTGACGCCCGATATGGCAGCCTCTCAATCCAGCCACTGGAACCTGGTGCGCAACGGTAACCTGCGCATAGAGATTGGGTTCTCCGAAGCCTTGGCGGAGGCGTTCAACTGCATAGTGTACGCCGAGTTGGACAACGTCGTGGAGGTGGATCGTCATCGCAACGTCACAGTCGACTTTGGCGGGTAAACGAGTTGCCGCGCGCTCAAGGTCACCGCGGACCGTTAGGTGATGGCGGCGCGCGCACCCAAGGTTATCCCGCTAGGCGCGCTCCCGCCAGCGCTCAGTCGAGTTCAGTCAGCCGTACGGGATGGACGTGCCGCCACCGATCTACAACGAGCCGCCGCCAGCGCGCTGTCATCACGGAAGCGTGGTGATGGATATGCAGTGTTTTAAAGACAGTGATAATGACTTTCTACTGAAAGAGCTTTGCGTGGTGGACGTGACTACCGGCACGCTGCTCCTACATCACATCGCCCGCCCGCCCTTCAGCAAGGACCTCCTGACTTCCGAGAAACAGCGCGAGAGCGTCTGGGTCACTCGCCATTGCCACGGCTTGGAGTGGGACCAGGGGGACATCGCGTACGTCGCCCTGCTGGACAAGCTGCGCTCCTGCCTCATCCACCGCCCCCTGGTCTACGTCAAAGGATCGCAGAAGAGGGACTTTGTACAACGCCACCTCATAACCGAGCCCGCCGCCACCACCGCTCAGGACATGGAGGATCTGGGCTGCGGGTCGCTCAACGGTCCACCCACCTACCGGACCCTGCGCTGTCGCCACCATAAGAGCTCCCACAACCGTTGCGCCCTTCATAACTGCATAGTATTGCGGGACTGGCTCGTGGCTAACGACACACTGGACTCGTCCACCTCGAGCTGCCTGTGCTGCTTCCGCCCACGATGAATACCGTCCAGATCAGAGAATGCCTGGCGAAGATCCCCGGACTGAGGAACGTTGCGGTCTACGCCTCTGACCAACTACCGGACGTGCCGGTCAAGCCTCTCACCGCCATCGTGTCCAACACGGTGGCGCACACCGAGAGCGGTGAACACTGGGTGGCGTTTTACTGCTCGGAAGAGGACAGACTCGAGTACCTGGACAGCTACGGGAGGCCGCCATACCAGGCCGACTTTCAAAGGTTCCTGAGGCGCAATCCTCATCACCGCCACTACGTCTACAACAGGTATCGACTCCAGGGCTACGATACTTCTGTTTGCGGCTACTACTGCCTCACTTACCTGTACTGCCGGGCTGTTCTCCGCACGTTACTCAGCGACTACGTCCAGCTCTTCGACCCTGCCGCTCCCGCCGCCAACGACGCTCTCGTCCGCAGACTCTTCCACTCCATATTCGCTTAAAACTAATTTGTAAGGTTTTTGTAGTATGTAACCTTATTACTGTACAATACATGCCTCATAATGATAAAGCTTGTGTTTTCATTTCTCCTTTCTCCTTACTAAATTTAAAAAATTAGCAAAACTGAGGCAGCGGGGCTGGACCTCAGGTTTATATACCAGCGGCGCGTGTCACTGGCTGAGCCCCCGCCAAGCGGCAGTGAAGGTCGCCAAAGAGGGCGCGTCACGAGACCCCTCGGACATCAGCAAACCGCTGAGCAATTCGAGGGTGGCACCTTGAGCGTCAGCAAACCACTTAGCAACTCCTTCCTGGGCAACTCCTTCAGGGCCGTCCCCGACACGCGCCGCCAACCGCTCCCGGTTGGCGGGGGCTTTTAAGCTGCACGGCCCGGGCCAAACGGCCCATAACGCCTTTCTCACACACTTTAAGCCTAACGGCTTTTGAGTGAGCAAAGGGGAGGAAATAAACAACTCAGGTTTGTGCTGTACATAAAGCTATTATATTTTCTTACAAATACTATTTACAAATTTTTCTTAAAATTAATATTAAAACTAAACAGGGAATTCCTCTTCCTCGTCTTCGTCCTGGCGCTCCTCCTCCTCACCGTCCACCTCCATCCGTCGATCTCCTCTCCTGGCTGGCGGTAGCGGCGGGACGTCCTTGTGTCCCCACGGCAGAGTGTGGATGCCGTCGGGGAGGACACACCGCTTGTCGTCAGTCGGGCTGAGGCTCAGCTTGTCCACTTCCACGGTGTAGACCCGGTGTAAGTGGGACTGGAAGCGGACGTTGGTGGTGCGCTTTTGGACCCCCTCAAACAGGCACTCTCTGTAGTCGTCGGGGGTGAGGACGTTCTTGACAACGCCCTTCGCCACCCCCTTGGCCCGCTTGAGAGCCTTGCTGCCGCCTGTCGCCGCGTCCTCGATGTCCATAAAGTATAATTTGGACCGCAGGCCGAGGTACTCGAATAAGGACAGGCCGTTGCACTCGTCCTTAAACTTTCCAATGACCTTGGCGTTGACGGGGCTGTAGCAGGGGTGGGACCTCGGATAGCCGCTGGTGTCGAAGTCGTCCAGGTGTTCCTTCATCTCTGCGTAGACGTCCTGGGACACGATGTCAAAGACGAAGCTGTCCGTGTCCATGTAGTCTACGGTGAGGCGGTCACCGTAGCGCTCCTTCATCTTGCGCAGGAACTCGTACATGAGCCACTTGCTCAGCTCCAGGACTGTCATGCCTACGTAGACGGGCTTGTCCAACACGATGTTGACCTTGGACAGATGCACCAGGGCCACGTCCTCCGTGTAGTACGTCCGGTCCAGGAAGTTGGATCTGGCGACGTACTTGGAAAACCTCTCCGGGGTGCACACCAGCTTCACGTTGAGGCGCTTCCGTACATTCTCGATGGTCTTGCCGAAGACTGCGTTGTTCATGAGCTTGAAGAAGTCCTGTTCGAACTTCGTCCTGGCCCTCTTCCGCAGCTCCGTGTTCATCAGGATGCTTCGTCTCGCAGCAGTAGGGAAGGTCCTTGTGCAGGTCGTGTAGGCGCGCGGGGTAGTGGAGGTCCACCTCCAAGATGTAGCCTCGATCGGCCTCTGCGTCCAGCGCCGCGACGTCCAACGCCTGGATTTCCTCTCGGCTGAGCCACTCGAAGTCTCCGGTCGGCAGGCGCTGGGACATGGCCCAGCCGTAGAGGTTGTTGGCGTCCAGGTACAGGAGGAAGCGCGTGGGCTCGTCCGGGCGGTAGTCCGGGCACCTGTCGTGGTTGGCCTTGGCGTAGCGGGTGATGGCCTGAGAGATGCCTCCCCGGATCCCCTGCTCCACGAACAGGTACATGTCAAAGTCCTGCAGCGTGTCCAGCTCCACACCGCAGGTCTTGAGCATTACGTCCCAGGCGTAGGACGGCAGGGTGTAGTAGTGGGCGGGGTCCAGCCCGTACTCTGCCAGCGAGGTGTCGCGGAACTGCTCAAAGACATCGGTGAGCAGGGCGATGTCGCATCGCAGGTACTTGTCCGCGTAGTCCTTGAGGTGTCGACACTCGAAGGCTCGCCACACGTTGAGGGCGTGCTCGTACTCCTCGTCCTTGATGTCCTCCAGGGTCATGGAGTTCCTGAACGCCTCCTTGGGAGGCAACTCCCTGGTCCTGTACAGCGTGTCGTAGGACGTCACGAAGTCGTAGGGGAACACGCCCTTCCTGCGCACCAGGTCGAACAGCCGGTCGTCGGGGAAGCGCTTCCTCGTCTCGCGCATCCTGTCCGTGGGGAGTCCCGCCGCCAGGTTGGCCAGGCTCATGGACAGGAACCTGTAGGTGTCCAGGAAGCGCACCGCGAAACTGCTCTGTCGTTGGTTGTCCTCGGGCTGACCAAAGTGGAATCGCTTGGTAAAAGCGATGTACCGCTCCTCCGTGTGGGCCAACACGTCCACGTCGCCGGGGTCGATGGCCAGCTCGCGCACTACGAAGTGGGCGTCGTAGTTGGACAGGTTGTGGAAGTAGCAGTTGATGTGTCGCTGCTCCCGGTACCTGAGGTTGCACGAGCGGTGGGCGGCTCCTCGGAACTCGTAGGGCGGGGCGTGATTGTGGTCCCGCACCTTGACGTCCTGGTCCGTGAACTCCTTCCCGCAGAGGTAGCAGTGAGTCGCTGCCAGGTACTCGTCCATCTCCTGCCGGGTCAGAGAAGGGTGCAGAGCTCTCATGCTGAATGGGAACTCCCACAGCGCCAGCACGTCCATCTTCAACCTTTCCATGAAGACCTTGGACGCGTCAGCCCCGAAGTAGACGCGGGGCTCAAACTCCTCCAAGCCGAGCGAGTCCACGATCTGGTAGGCAAAGGCGTACGGGACGTGCAGTTGCAGGGGCCTCGTGCCGGGCGGCGCTTCCGCAGGGTCAGCGGCGACGGGCTGTAGAGCACACTCAAAGTCGGCGTAGACGCAAAAGCGCTCGCGCCGAGTGTACTCGGGGTGGGTGAAGCGGATTTGCTGCTTCTTCGGCAAGTCCAAGCGGAGGGGGGCCTTGGCGGTGCAGTATCGCATGTGCTCCTCCAGACGCTCGGCACCGGACAGTTGCAGCTTGTTGGGCCGGTTGTCAAAGTAAGCGAAGCTTCGCTTACACACGTAGATAGCGCTTTCGCGGGACGTCAGCTGGGGTCGCACAAGCCTACTCATGTTTGCGATGTAGGCGTAGTGACTGTCCCCGCCAGTAGTCACGTACAGCAGATCCCGATGATCCTCCAACTCCCGCTTGCAGATCTTCAGCGGGAACACGCGGTCCTGGAACTTTGGCGATCCATCGGGGCGTCTCCCCACCATGGCACGCTCGATCCCGTACACATTGACGCTGATGGCGTTCCTCCTCTCGAAGACTTTGATGTCCTTCACGGCTACGGGGAAGCGTAGGCCGACCCAGTCATAGCGTGCCATGACGTCCGGTGTGTACGATGTGGGTCTCTCTGGGTGTCGCGCGACGAACTTGGCCAGGATGGCATACGCAAAGCACATGTCATCGAGGTTGCGCACGTTGATGACGGCATGCGTGTCGCAGATGGTCCTGGGAAGCAGGATGAACCGGGCTCCGCGTTCTCCCAACGGGGTGTAGAGGTTGACGCGGATCTCCAGGTCCCGTATCCGGAGATAGCTCCACCCGCTGCCCACTAGCAGGCACTGCTCCTTCTCTTCCTCCAGCTTGTGGAAGGAAGCCGATAGGAAGTCCTCCAAGTTGGACGCGGCGGTGAGAGGCACGTTCTTTGTCTTGAAGGCCCGCAGACAGGTGGCTCCGTGAACGTTGGCGAATTCACACTCCAGGAACATGTTGACCTTGGTGTTTGGGTGTCGGGTCCTGACGTCAGCCAACAGTTCCAGGACGCTGTCGAACAGCAGCACCAGCGCGTCCTCCACGGTCAAGAAGTCCTCCATGGGCCGGGGCAGGCCGAAGGTCAGGAGGCGTCCGCGGAACCCTCGTTGAATGGTGCGGAACGTGGGTAGTCCGCCACCACCCACCATCCCATCAGGTGCCGTGCTTGGTCCGGGCTGAAGCTCGCGGCTAGGTCCGGGCTGGGGCTCGCGGCTGGGTCCGGGCTGAGGCTCGCGGCTGGGTCCGGGCTGGGGCTCGCGGCTGGGCCGGGGCTCGGGTGACAGAACGGGCAGGCGCGGCATCTCGTCCACAACGAGGTTCCTCACGACGGGGCAGTTGTGGGCCTCGTGCTGGTCCCGGTTGTAGCGCCGGGTGAAGCCTCGGTCGCAGTAGGCGCACGTGAACCTCATGCCGCGGTGGACGCTCTCCATGTGCCGCTGGAGGTACGCTGCCCTGCGGAAAAGGGCGCCGCAATCGGGACAGCGGACCTCGTTGGCGTGCACCAGCTGCACGTGACGCCGGAGCAGGTCCTCACGGGAGAATCGCCGCCCGCACGCGTCGCACTCGGGCCGTGGGTCTCTGAAGGGTGGCGTTGCGGAGGAGGAGGAGGAAGTTGAAGCAGACGGGCTCGCACCGTGGACCGCTTCCATATGGTGGCGAAGATCCTCGGGACCCGCCAGGGCGACGGAGCACAACGGGCACGGATGGCCTGCGAACAGGAAAACAAGTCCTATTAGTTACCCTATAAACACAAGGATGAGGAACTATACAGTGGACTGGCGACCTCTTGTTTTCCCCTAGAGTCTGTTCCCTCATCTCAATCGCCAGTTACCCAAGCCTGTTAAATACAATGATGAGGAGATGGCGGTGAGGAACATGCAGAGGGCTGGCAACCTCTTATTTACCTCTCGAGTCTGTTTTCTCGTCTTAATTGTCAGTTTACCCAGTCAGGGCCGTTTACTCTCTCATAAAAACAAGTCATTAGTTATCAAAGTCCACGGGCTTGTCGTGACATCATGGGTGAGGACACCAGGAAATAGCATACTTAATAAATCTACTGGCGGCTTCTTATTTAAACTAAAACTGTACCTGGCGCTTGGTCGTGAGGAGTGGGAGGATGAACTGCAGCGAGGTGGCGTCGCAAGTTGTCGCTTCGCCCGAAGCGTCTGCCGCAGACGTGACAATCGTAATGGCGATCGTTGTGGGCAGATGCTACGTGGCGGGTCAGGTTTCTTGCAACCCCGAAACTGCGCCCGCAAACCTCACACAGATGAACAGCCATCTGCAACATCGGGTATCTGTACTCTCCATCCGTCACAAAGGCGCAGTTGCCCTCAACATTTCGATTGGAAAGTAAAAACAAAACAAAAGAAACTACTTTTATTTTGCTCAAACTTTTTAAAATAAAAAAGAGTGGTAGTGAATCTATTCTGTTTTTTAGGTTCGGCTTATTAATTTTAATCGTTATAAAACACGACTGTTTCAAGGTCATTACAATTCCACTCATCTCCATCTGAATGGAAACGACAAGACCCCGTGTACTGGGATATGTAAAAGATGAAATATTAATGTTAACTAATTAGATTTTAGAGCATCGAAAACTAGTTGATGAAAACGTAAATTACATGTTACTTACATTTTAAGATATCCAAAGACAAGGCTCTGCACAGTCACACAAATACTCGCAGCGAAAACACCTAGCTCCTCACAAGACGAGTTGCCACTAGATACTGAAGTAGCTTGGGAAAGTAACGCACTTAAATAGACCGGTTGATGACGCCGTGGAATGTAAGCGGTAAACAGTTCCCGGAACCGCTGATGAGTAAACAGGCTGGGACAGTCACGTAGGCCCTGGCACGCGCCTCGACACGTGACATGCTCATACATAGCACTCCAGTCAGGAGGAGGCCTCATGCGACGCACTTGCCGGAACCTTCTAGAACGGAGGGGTCTTGAAGGCCGCTAATGAGTAAACAGGCTGGGACAGTCACGTAGGCCCTAGCACGCGCCTCGACACGTGACTCCACGGAGCCACTCGCAGTTTGGTTTAGTCAAGCCGGCATACAACGTGTAACGAAGTCACATCAAATTCGGTCGGCAAGCAGCCGAGATCCCATGAGGAAAACGCGTTTGAAAATTAATAGCGGGCCCGTTTAACAGTGGATTTTCAATTTTCTTTAAGCGATGGTTTTCTTAGGTCACGGCCCGACATGTGGTGAGGTTTCGTCAAAATCGGTTGGTAAACAGCTGAGATCCCATAAGGAAAACGCGGTTTTAAATTAATAGCGGCCTTGTTTAAAGGTGGATCTATGGGGTTCTTACGTCATTCGCTTCCTTGGGGATAGGCCTACACTCTGGAAAAAGTCCCGTGGGAATCGGTGGAAAAATAGGCTGGTTATTAATTTTCGAAAGTTTTTTCCTCATGTTCAAGGTCATCACGAAAAGTGCCGTTGGCGGCCGGGGGGGGGGGCTGACGTCACGGGGGGGGGGCTGACGTCACGGGGGGGGGGGGGCTCCTCACTTGCTCCTCACCGCGCCTTTGCTGGTTCTGAACCCTCCAATGCCCCCTACTTACGAATGTAATAAAGATTTATCAACAATTTTATACTACAATATTGTGTTTTAATGTCATTTAAGATATATTTAAGTAAATTAAATACTTTTGAAAATCTTTAAACTGTGATAACATCTACGAAATCCCTTAACTACACCGAACAGAATGCTAATTAATTCCACACTGAGAATGAACAACAGCGGGAAGGGTGATTGTTTTGAGATATTTCTATTTTTAGACGTCTGCGTCAGACCGTCCGTCTGTCCGTCCGTCCGTCGCTGAGGGTGAACAGCGGCGGGAAGGGTGATTGTTTTGAGATGTTTCTATTATTAGATGTCCGCGTCCGACCGTCCGAGCAGTGTCAAGATCATCGCTCCCCATCACGCGCCCACAGTTCATTAACGAAATGACAGACTCTCAGATTATGTTGTGTTTACTAAATTGTTTGTATAGTATTTATTCTGATAAAGAAAGTAAATTAAATACGATTCTGGAGATAATTCCGCAAAATAAATTGTTATTATTGTCCTATTTATGTTGGAAGGGGATGAATAAAAATAATAAAAATAAACCTTTCGTGACCCCGGTTAAACCGCAATCCGACTAACCCGCTCCCAGATAATCGGGAGTTGACTATACCTTGATACATATATCCCCTTACATTAAGTGGGAAGTCCATAAGCTGCATGGGACATTACAGAATCACATCAGCGCAGAAATAACAGTCGTTATCCATTGCAGCTCTCACGAGTGGGGGAACAATCTTAACATTGCTGAGGCTTTGCAAGTACCCCTTGGTGGGATAACTGCAAACTCTTCCATTACATTATTGTTTTTAAATTAGTGTCTGTTTAACTGGCACTGCTTGAATTTAACCTGTGCTTGTTATGTTTGTTAGATTGCTTTGGACTCCAAGAAGAGAGTGTTTTCCTGGGGTTTCGGAGGTTACGGACGCTTGGGTCATGCTGACACTAAAGATGAAATGATACCGAGGCACATCAAGATTTTTGAAACACAAGGAAAAGGAATCAAATCTATTTACTGTGGTTCAAGCTTCAGCATCTGTGTCAATGAGTTCAGTAGGTGTTTTGTTTTACTAGTTGTTAGTTTAGACCTACAATTGTAACTACATTTCTGTTACACTAGTACATAACTTTAGCACTAGACCACTATGCGAGATCAAACGGATACCAATTCCCAATAGAATATATCGTACTCTAATCATTGTTTCTTAACTGTATAACAAGTAGGGGTGTGCGAATACTCGAAACTTCGAGTTTTCGGCAGAGTATTTTAATACTCAAATTCGACTCGAAGATTTGAAAACTACTTGAAAGTTCGAGCGAGTATTTCCCGCCGATTTCCGAACGATCGCTAACGATTGCGACGGGCCAAAACGCGTAGTAACGGCCATAAAAGGCGATCGCATCACGTAAAATAAGCCGAAAATGACGATCGGACCGCGCAATTTCGGCCGTGACTAACGATTTCGTCATTTAATATTGATTATAAGCGATGTCTGGAACAGGTGAAATTGGCCAAATGACAACGGGGCCCTGTTTCGTCGGCCGGAAACGAATATCAAACCTTGTTTTGTTTATCAATACGTAATCCAGTTTGATTGTACTGGCCAAAACCTTTATTGCTACTCATGTATTAGTAGTACTCATGTAGTTAGAAACCATGTTTAGATTATCAAATCTAGGGGGTATCAAAATCCCATTACACTATTTTAAACTACCAACTGATGGCAAATACTCGCTCGAAAATACTCGAAACTCAAAAATAATTGGCACTACTAGACTCGACTCGATTAAAAAAATCACTACTCGCACACCCCTAATAACAAGTAGCCATATACACATTTGTGTCAAGTTCTGATATCGTTCAAAATCATAATTTACATCCAAAATTACGATCATGCAGTCGGGTTGCCAATTTCAGCTATTGTTAGGCTGTACAGGTGTCATTTTCAGCCGATAATATGCGGTTTAGTTGTTCACAATCATTTACAATCTTCGCAGGTCAGCGGGAAAACCCGCTTGACTTTTGAGTATTTTTCAAAAACCTCCAGTCAAAAATAGGAAATTTGTAGGAATTTTTGGCTTTTCTTGTTAATATGCGGCTGAGTTATCGTTATCGGCCAACAAAACATGTTGTGGTTGTAATTTTTGGCGAATATGACATGTTGCAGTCATTGTTTTCGGGTTATAATATGCTGAAACCCCCTCGACTTTCAGTGTTTTTCTACATTGAGTTGAGTGTCTATAAAATGCTGTTTTCCGGATGTCGTTTTAGGACTATAAAATGCAGTTTCACAAATGTGGAGCCAAGGGCGGATCCAGAGGTCATGTTTGGGGGGGGGCGGTCACCAAAATTACCCCCCCCCCCCTCTTGTCATGGGTGGTCACTGCCACCCCCATTATTTATTTTAAAACTATATGAAATTATTCAACGAAAGAAACTAAAGTTAAAACAATATATCAGTAACCTTGTACTCAAGAAAAAAATCAATCATAACTTTCTAAACATAGGTACTAAACAAAAAATAACCTTATTTCTGCTTTGCCCTACCGTAAATAAAAATAACAAATATTTAGTCATTAAACTTTTATCTACGTCATCCACAGTCGTTTAAGGACAAGTAAGATGCCTAAATTAAATAAACTATTCATTTCAGTTATTGCACATGCGAAAAACTACTAGTTTACAAAACTTATTTGAAATCTGCATTTGAACTGTGCAACTCGAAGATACAATGAGGAATGAGGCTGACAGCCAAGGTCAACGACTTGAAAAATGAAAAAATGTACCACATTTACAAAATGAAATAATTGGTGTATCAGCTTCCGTTTGCACGCAATTTAATCTTTGTTTCTTCTTATTTCATTACGTATAACTCGAGGCAATGTTTGCTCCTAACCAAGCCAGTGGATATTAATACCTAACAATGAATTAGGTTTACACAAATATAAAACCTAACCTACAGCTGAAGCAAACGGCGCTCGACAGGTGTAATCCACTGAGCTCTATGTTATATCTCGAGTTACCACTCAAAGTCAGAAAAGCGTGCCACTGTGTTTTTCGGCCGTTATGTTGATCAAATTGTTTTACTGATGCATTATGGGAGTTTTTGACGTTTTGAGTTTTGGTGGTATGGTCATTTTATTCCCCATTTAAATCAATATTTAGTGATTTTTCAAAACCATTATCATTGTTTTTAAGTACATTACGAGTCGAAACCTGGTGTTATAAACTTAAAATTGAAACCTTGCGAATATGTTTTAATTAGAGATGTGCGAGTACAGGTTTTTTAAGTCGAGTCGAGTAAATGGCAAAAGATTTGAATCTCGAGTTCGAGTCGAGTATACAAATAAAAAAACACATAGGTCGAGTTAAATTGGATCAAAACCGTGTATAGGGCTCCATTTATAAATGTTGTTATTAAAATATACTTTTCTAGTCACTATGCCCTGATAATAACAATAGTAAGTCAAATAAATGGATTCCTGCTTCATTGGAAAAAGGTAAGTACATTTATCTGAAAATAAATCATACCAAAGTTATTGCCTAACATTTTGCCATGAAGGTAAAATACTTATAATATTTTGGTATTAAGGTTTTTATAACCTATATGGTATTAATTAACAGTTGCATTAAAAAATTATTTAAATTTTTTATTGTATTTCCTATTTTTTATTTATCCTACGTTTTATTGTATATTATGTTTAGACCTAAGCTACATCTTTCTACAAATGGAGGAAATAAAATTACTTTTAGGCCTAAAAGTTAAAATAAACTTTATGTTAATATTTAAAAGGCCTATTACATGGTAAAGCATTAACTTACCACACAAAATATATTTACTAACATATCTTAGCATTAATTTTAACACTAATAGTCCTAATAAGAACAATCAGTTAATGAACATTAAGAACATTAAGATACTATGTTTGAAAGTGCCCGGCAAATCAATTGATAAAATTGAAGCCATGTCTTAAATAGAGTTTCAAAATATTAAGAATGATTTAAAAAAATCATTAATGAAACTTAAACAAAGCCTAATCAAATCACTCGTCTTTAAAATCAGCTCAATGCCAAAGGACAATAGTTGAGCCTAAAATTAATGGATGGAATTTTGTTTAGTCTCTTTTGACTCAATTTCAATTACTATGGAACAAAAAACAAGCACAAACTTCTTATACTTACCTATTAGATTTCATTACAGATTTTTTTTTAATATTTTAATTTTTTTTACAAAGTTAGGTTAACCTGAAAGTGGACTATGACCATACAGGCAGTGTTCATACAACTCAATCTGAAGAAGGTCCTGGTGAATATTCCTTTTTGGTGTAAAGAGAAGGCTAACACAAATTTATAAGCCACAACTTACTTATTTATTAATAAAACACTAAAATCCACATCACAACTAACTCTTAACACCTCAAATTCGTTGACACTCAATTTGAATTTACAGACGACGCGCGGCCGTGGTAGCGCGGGTCAACGGCGGGAGTAAACTCGCTCGAAATCTTTGAGTTTCAGTAAAACCTCGAGTTTCAGAGCCGAACTCGGCTCGAACTCGTAATTTCGAGTAACCGCACATCTCTAGTTTTAATAAAAAGTAACCAATCATCTTGAAGCTAAGTAATGATTTAGGTAACATAAAAATAGTCTTGTTTCTAGGTTTAGGGTCGTTGGTGGATGGCATTAAAAATCGTACACTTGGATGGTTAGTTTAATTATTTATTTTGCTTACACATTAAAACAATAACATTATTAATAATGGATGATTCAAATATTAAATTAAAGTCCAATGTATGATTCAAATATTAAATTCAAATCCAATGTCAATGTTAACTGTTTACATTAAACACTTGCTGAAAATCGGTCGGCGACTTTTAATTTTGACAGCGTCCACCCAATGAATTTGGAATGGTCCAGCAAACGCCAAGGTGACAACACAACAAAGCAAAAAGCTGATATAGACGGCACGCTTTTGAGAATCATTTAGTCAAAGAGTAGTGACTCTAGATATAACATAGAGCAGAACTCAGTGTTGAAATCCAGTAAAAATAAGCAACGAATATAATGGGACCAACCTTTTCTGTTTTTCGTTAAAATTGACCTCCAAGACCATGTTGAAAAAACTGAATTTTTGGCCTGTCAACTGGCAAAACTGCAACAACTTCGCGATACTTGGGAAATAAATGTTTTTTTAAGTCGCTTTTAGGTGAAAGACATGGACTTAAGTAGTGTGTTAAAATGAAAGTTCAGAATCTCGTCTGTTTAATGGTATATCTTTTATTCCATTTATCGAACGTTTAGGTGCAATAGTTTTAATTTTAATGTAACAATGTAGACGGGAGCAGCAAAATTGACTCTCGCGACTGAAAAACAGGATTTAGTGAGACTTTTTCTACTTCA
Organism: Allygus modestus; assembly: GCA_963675035.1. Taxonomy (NCBI): domain Eukaryota; kingdom Metazoa; phylum Arthropoda; class Insecta; order Hemiptera; family Cicadellidae; genus Allygus; species Allygus modestus. Next base: position 79,844,410 of record OY776116.1, read on the forward strand.
ATTTTTATTCGGAGGTATGCAAACTTTCTACTTAGGCCTAAGTAATAAAAATAATTTTAGGTTTGGGGGGCGAATGCCCCTACCGCCTCCCCCTTGGATCCGCCCCTGTGTGGAGCTGATAGCGAGATACAATATTTATCAGTAGGTAAATCAGGAATTGAAAAATTGTTTTTGTAGACTCCCTATTGAATTTTTGAGTAGCCTACTCACTCACACACCTGTTACAACATTTTAGGCATTTAAATAAAACTTGAAACATTAAAGAACTGAGCTTCCTTGTTTTAGTAACAGAACTGCTTTTAATGCCTCGATGAACAATTTAGTTTTTAGAAACAGTTGTTACCCCTATTATTCAGAATGGCAGACCTTCGCAAATACTCTATTGGGTTGAGGTTGAGCCATTTTTATCACCTTATCAAAGTGGCGCTTTACTAGAAATCTATAACAATATTTTCTTACTTATTAGATACATGTGCTCTGAAAACTTATTCAGACCTAACCAAAGACAAAAGTGCCTTTTGATAATGGATGTTAATATAAAATACCCCCGTAGCATCAAACCTGCATACTCAGCGAATTTCTAATGGAGATATAAATGTCTTATTACTTCATAAAGCCACTTACCAAGTTTCATAAAAATATATTCACAAATAAGCGATACATACAATTTTAATTATTCTCCATAAGAATAACATTGGGGCTGAGTATAGAGGTTTGCTGCATCAAGGAACACAAAAAATGGGTTTTTATGCTAATATCAATATAACTCAACTAGGTGAAGTCATATACCAGTTTTTATTCATTTACGTTTATAATTAAGGGGGACATAGCATTTAGTTATTATCCATAAGAATAACATGGGGCTGAGTATGCAGGTTTAATGCTACGAGAGCCTTTGGCAAAAAATTATTATTTTGAACAAATACCAATAGAACACAACCAGATGAAGCCGTGTACCAAGTTTCGTCAGTATACGTTCATAAATAGGCGAGATATAAAATTTGTCTTTTCCTCCATAAGAATAACATTAGACAACGTACTGTGTTTAGCACTTTCAATATTTCGGGAACCAATTGACGTAGAGGAATGATCAAAATACTAAATTGTGTGTTTTTTTAAGCTGAATACAATGGTAAAAACTAAAATTTGACAATTTCAAAAATTATATGTAAAAAATTCAAAAAAACATTTTTGGGGTACAAAACCCCCCCAAAATACCCCTTCGGATAGAGCGATCTGGCTGGTTTTCGAACTTAGTCATAAATGTTGCTTTACACGTTCATACCAAATTTCATCAAAATCGGATCATTTTTACGAGAGTTATCGTGCTCACAGACACACACATATATATATATATATACAGTATCGAACAAATGGTGTTTTTGGGGTCTGGGGACCTCAAAATGAAAAGTTATCATGGTCCCGGGCCTAGGTCTTACCATGCCGACTACGGTAATAGCTTCTTCCCTATAGGGTAAATTCGCTAAAAGGGTTTCTTATGCTATAGGTATAGTACAATATAATTTCCTGGTACAGTAGACGCTCTTTTATCCGGCATTCTATGAACCGGCACATTCTATTAACCGGCACCAGGCGACTCGGGTTTTTCCATGTATTTTCGGTCGTTTCCGTTTCGTACTGCGACTGCGCTGGACTGTTCCCGCCTTTTTCTTAGTCACCTGTTGTTTGTTTACGTCTCAAGCAGTAACGTTCAGTGATGTTCGTAAACTTTGCTCAGTACACTACTGTATTCAACCTATTTTTAGACGCCAACTTCCGCCCGGCTGTCTGTCCGCCCGTCTGTCTGTCTGTCTGTCTATCCGTCCACAAATGCAGGTGTTCCGGAGCAGTGCCAAGGTCAACCAATGCACGCGACCACAGCTCATTACTGTAGCGAGATGACAGACTCTCAGATTACTGTATTCCCATTAATAACTAAAAAGTTCTATTATCCGGAAAAATCGATTTACCGGCATGGGCGTGGTCCCAAACATGCCGGATAAAAGAGCGTCTACTGTATGTGGCTGTTTTCAAAGCTTTTCATACCAATATGTACAACTACAATTGAATTATGTCATTATTATGCAAGACTTTTAAGTTTTTTAGATTGTCAGTCATGGAGCCTGAGATCTTCTGGTTTTGAAAAATTCACTAAGAATCAAAATTTTTGTGCTCTCTAGAGTAAAACAGAATTAAGCCTATTTAACTAAAATCAACTGGCCCTATTTCAAGAGTGTATTATTTTTGCAGAAGTGGCTTACTTGTTTGGCCAGACGAAGAAGACAGGGGAGGCCAATATGTATCCTAAACCGATGCAGGATCTGTACGGTTGGAATGTGCGGTCCATCGGATGTGGCATCACTGCAGTCGTCATGGCAGCTGATAACAGTGTCATCTCCTTCGGACCTTCTCCGGCCTTTGGTGAACTGGTAAGCCATGCTGAGTACCCATACTGATGCTGAGTCACACGTTTAGCATATACGTATGAGAGATTTCTCTCTTTCATAATATGGCTGAGTTGTAGTTCCAATTTTTATATCATTGAGCAAGATTTTAAGCTACCCATTTTGTATACTTTATCTGATATTTAACCCTTTCTATGGACCAATATATCGGTTTTTGAATTTGTTACCAAAAAACATTGGTAACTAAAAACAACGGTACGGTAGCTGCATAAGTGATCCTGTATCGTTAAGAGTTTAGTCTGCAGGGGGTAACACTTGGATCGAGAGTTTGTATCGTGTCAAGGATTTCTATGTGCAACTCGTGGAGAGTTCACCTGTCTGTGGCAAAGTTAAAGAAGAGGGCGGACCTTAAGAAAACAGTAGAGACGGCATGGGTTCAAGCTGATGGGATGGGTGAATTCTTTGTGAGCTCAGGTGTTTGGCTACTTTTCACTTATTCTTTTTGTGTGTTACCAGAAGCACATTTTATATAAGACTTGAACTGTTCAGGAGTTCAAGATATTAAAAATATCAACAAAGTTTAACAGATTTAACTACTCCTTCCAGAAGCTTAGCACTTTAAAGGTTAACAGATCTCTGTGTCAGTTTTGTCTGACCTCTTACTTTATTGCTGTAGCAATACTGTAGAAGCTATCAAGATAATCGACCGTGACTATACCTCCCGATGTGTATTGGTTGCAGGGCCACGGGCCCACCCGCAAGTCCACAACCACTGCCATGGAGGTGAAGGCCCTGGACGGCATCTACGTGGAGCAGGTGGCCTGTGGGATGCACCACACTCTGCTGCTGGCCCGCGACGAGACGGAGGCCGAGCAGGAGAAGATCAACGACCTGCCGGAGTACGACCCCCCGGTGTAACGCGCTCAACGTCTCCACCATTCGATTTTCATTTGATTTTATTTTCTTATGTGTTGGGATTTTCAAGACCTCTGCTGGAAAACTTCACTGTGATCACTAAATGTAATGCATGGAATGGTTGGTGTTTCGAACTTTCTCGATGTCACCCGAGTTAATTTCCCCTCGTTCATCTTTTGTCACGTCACCATATTTTTTACAGATTCATCAATTTTTACAGGGTTTATTTATGTTATTTTTTATAATTATCCGATATACATTGAGTATTTTTATATTAAACGAGATTCAGAAAGAAGTGTTGTCATTATTGCCTGTTGTAAGGCAGTAAAAACTGTATACGATTATTACGACTTTGAAATCAAAATTAGACTGTGCATTTTCCTTTTAAGTTATTCTAACTGAGAAATAACTAGTTTCTAATAGGCCTATTGTACGAATGGCAAATTTAATGTTTTATTATTTCATTATTTTATGCAATTTACAAACTTAAATTTGTATGTGGCTTCTTTTGCAGATGTAACAAATTTACATATTAATTAAACACAACTTGAAACTGACAAATTTACTTTTTTTGTTATGTTAAGTATACAAATAACAATACAATGGTTTTCTGCACTCGAACATATACCTGTGAATCTGTGATATTTTAGGTATAATTAAAGTCAGGATTTTTCTTTTAATTCTTATATTTGACATGGTATTTTAATTGTATCAGAAAACAACATGATTTTGTTGAGCTTACACTCGAGTCAATTAATAGATTGGTTCAAAGTTATCAGTTTATTGTGAATTAATGCATCTATTAAAAAGTCACAGAAACTTGAAAAAATATTTTAAATTTAGATAATATGCTCTGGTTTTCAGAATGTCCAATTTGTTTTTAATTATTGCTGTGGGTCGTCTTATTTGGCACGAGTTAAGCCACAATTATATGAAAATGTAAGAACTACTCTTTTGACAATAGGGCCTACTGAGCCTCTTCATTTGCCCCTCGCTAACAAGATATTTACACTAAGTGTGTTTACTTAGACATTTCCAGTGTTTTAGTTGAACCTAGCAAATGCGGGTACCTACCTATAATTTATTTTCTGAACAAATCAATTCCAAAGTATTAACTGAGCAAATATTAATTAGTTTTTTAGCAGTATAGTGAAAATTAAGACTAACTTATGCCATAAGACTGATTTTACACAAGTTTCTGTTTGCAACAAATATCTACTTTTGTATCACACATTATTGCAATAGTTTTTGCAGACAGATATAATACTAACTTCATTTACTAGACATAAAACTATTTACATTTACTAGAGATTCAAAATGTAATTCTTTTATTGATTCTTCATGTTTTTAAAACAACACTATTTGAAAATTGAAATTTCTCAAAAATATCAATAGTCTGCTAATAGTTGTTAATTTAATTTCTTATTAATTTTCTAGCAGAGATGTCAATTAGGTTTAGATTGTAACTTTCACTATTCTATTTCCTATGTTTTCATTTTGAAAACAATTTGTATAATAATTGTCATACAATTGTATTGCTTGAAGTGTATTTTGAAAACATGAGTAACAGCCTAACACTGCTTCAGAAATGCCTTGAAAGTCTAATAAATCTGTTAATATTGTTGTTAAATTGTCTAGAATGTGTAATCGCCATTCAAGTGCTTGTGATTGGGGTTGTGCTAGATTCTAAGTATTTATTTTAATAAAATTACGGTTGTTTTAACTTCATTGAACTGTATTTATATAAGCTTAGGATAGACACAATAAGTCTTTAAACTCACAGACTGATATACATCTGTTTTATAATATTTTAAACCATTTAATTTTATAGGTACACAATTAATAATTCTTCTAGTGTTTTAAAGTTACAATAAAGAATGTAATATCATGTGAGTTTTCAAGCATTTTTCTTTTTTATAATTAACAAATAAATATTGCATTTTAATGAGAAGGCAAGGTTCTATTATTGATTTTGGTTTGAGAGGTGATAGGGAAAGTTTTGCAAAATATGTGATTGTAAAACACATTTTCCATGCACAATTCTTAAGGGCATTATTATATAAAGCTATGTACAAAACACAACAACACAACATTGAAGTTTTTCTCTAATAATGCGGGATTAAATTCAGTCAGGTAGTATTGCATCTTAAGATCACATTTTTTAAAGGTTTTATACATTTATATATTTCCTAAAGCGATAAACAAAGAATATATAAAAGCTTTGCTAATCTATTGCAATTTTACTTAATTCGGTATCAGCTTAAAAACTGAACAATTTTAAACTTTATAATATTGACCGGGACAATTTCAAAACCTACCATGTTTTCAAAAGTACAAAGCTCTGTTTGTTATAAGTTGTGTATTATTTTTATATAAGTCTACTCGTAGTACTTAATGATGTAGGGTTAGTTTTACTAATTCAAATACATGTAATGTTCTAAAAATAAAATAAGATTGATTTTTTAGAAAGTTTTGTTTTTCAATTTGCCACTGGCAAGGTAAACTCTCCATGACTTGCGAATAAACACCATAGACTGAGATGGGTTTCAACAAACCCTCCATCCAAGTACTTAAGCTATGGAAATTCATTTGTGTCCAAACTAGTGAGGAGGGTGGATAGGAAGAGGAAAGCTCTCGTGGCTTTGATGCATTATGATGACGATGTAGTCGATCTTTTGTCTTGTTTAGTGCCAGCTCATAGTGATCGGAGCGATATTTTAAGAATCGGGTCAGTGAAAGGAACGTACATCATACTCGTTCGTAGACATTTTGTAGACTAAAACAAAATTTAAGCGCTACTTTCTTGTGTCAACAAAAATTTTTCTTTTTGGTTATTCTCATAAAAAAATGACTTGCTCACCAACCTACTAGTTTCCTCCTATTGCATTCCAATTTGTGTCTTTTTTAACAACGTTTTTATAACTAGGGTAACTTTACTTCCTCAACACTTCATGGCCTGCACCAACTCAACAAGATCCTCCTCTTTGGTCGATGAAAAACGATCATCAACTAACACTTCTTTTTGATGCGTTAGACATGATATAATTACAATTGCCCAGTCACAATAATAAATGGCTTCTCTCTGCTGGCGGGTTCCGGACTGGCACTGCTCTCAGACCAGTATGATTTGTCCGCCGGGCGGTACTGAACTTTCCGGACGTGTAAACGCACGTCAGTGGAACCAGTCAACAGGGAACTCCATTGAACCAGTGTTGTTATAATTCACAGCGGAAAATTTTGCACCGCCCGTCATAAATTCCGCAGTCTGTGGAACCATAGCTTTATCCCCTGGCCTGGAGGATAGTGCCTTAGACGGCTGTCAAAAAATGGCTGGTATTTTAAACTAACTAAACGCTAGGTGAATTAATTAGTTCCATTATCAACCAGGTTATACCACTGTTTATCACGGTTCTCAAAGGGGTTGGTTGAACCTTTGATCTTTGACTAACTTAGGACATTGTAAAACATTTGTTAAAACCTGTTGTAGGCACAAAACAGGTTAACACAAATCTATTTTCCCATACTTGTTTTTTTAAATTTATTAGTAATTAACTGGTAAAATATAGTTGAGTAATTACTTAGCAGAATATTTTTTCTTTTATCAATCTCAGTGACGGAACGAAGTGAAGGAATCTATGTATCAACAGTGACAATGATTCGTTGTACGTCAGTGGTTATGTGGTTGTGTGTGTTTGAAACGTACTAACTTAAAAACGGTTGAACGGATTTCTTTCAAATTTGACACAAATGCTTTCCATTACATTTTACACTACCAGTTCAAAAACTGAACACATTCATTCATCCGTCTTTTAGTAATTAACATTTAAAAATTGGAAACGTTCCATAAGGTAAAGCATTGGGAAAAAATGTATATTAGTAAAGTACGAGATGCTATTAAAATGTTCTTTACAAATGACAAGAAACTATTTAAAAATGTTTATATTTTATATGTTTCATAGTTAAATAATTAAAATAGTACCCGCTAAACAATACAGTTTTACAAATAGGTTTCTGAAATTTATTTAAAAAAAAACTAAATTCAAGTTTCACAAGTAAAGATAACGCCTTCTTCTTTGATCTGAGAAGGTTTTATTTGTTCCGGTAGAGTGCAGCATCAATTGATTTACTATTTATATTTTCCAGCTGTACATTTTTGTCAGTTTATGTTATTATCCTGTCATAGCAAACCTTCGTACTTACTGAATTTAAACTATTATCAAAAGCATATGTAATCTTTGCTATTATATATAACAAACTGATCCTCCGCAAAATGTGATTAAAAACAGGGACGGCTTGTCATATTTTTAGCGCCTGTGCAAAGACCAAACTTGCCACCCCCTCCCCCACCCCATCAACAAAAACTCCCCCCTCATAGTTTTTAAATATTTAAAAACAACAAATGTGCACTCTTGTAGTCAACGTATCACAATACACTTTGTATTAACAAACAATGATAAGTTTCTTTAAGAAAATTAATGAAAACAAAACTAAGTAGGGAGGGGAAGTACATACTGATAACAGAAAACCTGTCCTAATCGTGGGAAAGGTTTCATCCTGGAGAACCAAAACAATCATCAAAACTGACCAAGATGCCAACAGTTCCGGGAATCCATTAGGCTGAAGTCTGCAATGAAAACAGCAAAGTTTGTTGTTTGAGTTATTTTTGTTCTTGCAAAAACTAATGTTTTTTAATACAATTTATGTTTGTTTCCAATGTATAACACGTTTTTCAGTTACACAGACTCTTATCTTTGAGTATTTAATATTTATGGTTTTGTGTAGCTATATAAAGTTTTATTTTTTATTACTTTTGTACTATCCGATAATATATCGAATCTTATCTTCTAAAAGTGTTAGGATCACTTAAGTTTAGCACCAGTGACTAAAAACTCAAGTTGGGTGTGAACATGTTTTTTCGCTCCCTGTGGAGCGTATGGGTGTGGGTGTGCGTGGCGTGGGCGTGGGCGTGGGTGTGGATATACTGTCGAAACTCACTCAGTAGCCTACTGCCACTTACGAAGAAATACAGAGATCAGTCGAAACCACGGCCAGAGAGCAAATAATGTGTAATGACTAGAAGTATTTTTAATACTTAACATTTCCCACTTCATCTCCAGTGCTCTGAAATGACTCAGTTAACAAATAAGTACCTGGGGGGTCGAGCTTTGCTCGGGGGAAGGCCAGTCAGTTTGTTTAGATGACTCGGAGTAATATTTCACCACTTCCCCCTACTGATAATCAGATTTCTATTATTCAATTGCCTCTTTTCTACATGTTTAAGGTCCCTCAAGTTGTTATTTATAGCTCAATGTCCCTTTGATTTATTTTACTACTCTATATATGTAATCTTAACTCAAATCTTTTAATCTCTGCTCTCAGGAAACCACATGTTAATAATCATAAACAACATGAGTATTACTTTGACAGTTCCCTGGTTGATTATGAACAGCTGTTACAATTCTTTTGTTTTGATTTGAAACTCCATAAGCCCAATGTTAATTTTTTTAACTTTTCATTTTATTTTTTTATATTATTTGATTTTTCCTAGGGATGAGGCCTGTCTAGAACTTATTTTTATCCCAGAAATTAGTTATTTCGATCATTTGAAGGAAATCGTTGGAGCCGTTTTTGAGATCCGTGTCGCAAGCAAGCAAGCACGCAAGCAAGCAAACCTTACTCAAATTAGAGTATAGGATAGGATAAAAACTTGATTGAAATGGTATTGAACAGATGGAACTATGAACAATTTTTCAAAGTAAGCTAAAGGAGTGGATCTTATAAGTAAAGATCGAAGGGGCGCCTAAAACTGAGGGTACGCATCATATTTTACCCCTTATTACATATATTAGCAATATTAAACTCAAATCATTGTAACTTGAATTAAAGATAAAATCCCGATTAAATACTCTCCAATCCTCGAACTATATCTTCCCTCATCTAGGAAGTAGTTGTTGTAAACTTTGTTCTTAGAAATATATCACTTCTTAATAATATTAGTTTATCCAAAATATTATATTTTAGCTTAATAGACAGTAATATTATATATTCTTTTGTACTCTGGGGCCTCTCAAGCAAGAAAAACCTGAAGAAGATTTTTTTTGATTCAAAAGAGATCAATAGTATTTTAAGATTAAAACCATCTGATTCTTGTTTTCAACATTTTCTTGACTTAGGTATATTAACTGCTCCATCTTTGTACATGGAGGAGACTTTGTCATACCTTGTAGATTTAAGTTGATTCCGGCACACACTCATCCCTACAATACTAGGAACAAGTACGGCATCTTAACCCTTCTGTTCATCATGGGGTTAAAAAGTTAACAGCAAACGAGCAATAACGTAAAATCCCCCTTAAGAAAGGAATGGGGATTTAAACACGTCTGCTCTGTTTACATTAAACATATGTGATTACGTATCTACATTGTTTACGAACTGACATGTGTTCCTACTTATATCATTTAATTTTCCTCACTATGAAAAGAGTAAAAAAACGTAGCAGCAAACCTGCTACTACCTGCTGCGTTCTCAGCGAATTTAGAAGTACATATATATGTTATCTTATTAATACCACATAAAGCCACATACCAAGTTTCATCAATATACATTCATAAATATACGATTTATGAAATTATAATTATTCTCCATGAGAATAACATGGCGGCTGAGTATGCAGGTTTGCTGAAGCAAGGAACACAAAAAATAGGGATTTATACAGATATCAATATAACTCAACTAGGTAAAGCGACATACCAAATTGTATTAATTTATGTTCATAATTAAGGGAGATAACACCAGCGAGCACATAATAGAATTCTATTATGTGCTCGCTGGATAACACGTTACTTATTCTCCATGTCATGGAGGCTGAGTACGCAGGTTTGCTGCTATGGGAACTATCAACCAAATAATGTTTTTTAGTGCAAATATCAATAGACCATAACGATATGAAGCAATATACCAAGTTTCATCAGGATAAGTTGATAAACAAGCGAGATATACAACTTTTCTTATTCTCCATAAGAATAACATTGGACAACGTACTGTGTTTAGCACTTTCAGTATCTCTGTAACCATTTGACGTAGAGCAATGATCAAAACACCAAATTGTGCGTCTTTTTAAGCTGAAACCAATGAAAAAAAACTAAAATTTGACTTGTTCAAAAATTATATGTACAAAACTCAAAAAAACCATTTTTGGGTACAAAACCCTCCCAAAATACCCCTTTGGATAGGTCAATCTGTCTGGTTTTCGAACTTAAAGTCATAAATGCTGCTTTACACGTTTGTACCAAATTTTGTCAAAATCGGATTATTTTTACGAGAGTTATCGTGCTCACGGACACACACATATATATATATATATAGTTTTGAACGAATGGTGTTTTTGGGGTCTGGGGACCTCTATGATGATAATGATGATTAAAACCAAGTAGTCCTAGCCTTTAGTATTTTAATAAATATAAAGGGGTATTTATAGTTGCACTCCTGAATGGCGTAATTCATGTATTGTGGCCATAATTGTAAAAAAATCATAGCTCTTTGACTCACTAAAGTGTGAATTTATTCAAATAAAATACCCCCGTCACAGTAAACCTGCATTCTCAGCGAATTTCCAATGGAGATATAAATACTAAATAAAGCCACTTACCAAATTTCATAAAAATATATTCACAACTAAGCGATATCTACAATTTTAATTATTCTCCATAAGAATAACATTGGGGCTGAGTACGCAGGTTTGCTGCAACAAGGAACACAATAAATGGGTTTTTACGCTAATTGGATTGAGTGAACGAAGTGAGGGAAAATCCTTATACAAACTTTACTGCTCAGACTGGTAAGAGAATCAACTCGAACTGGCGTGTCTGTGACCAAAATAACTCAAAACCGCCTCAACAGATCCACTTCAAACTTTAGAGATAGATTCTACAGTATGAAATCTCGGTCGAGTTTGTTATTTGGGAATATTTGGTTAAGTAATAATAAAATTATCTTTAAAACAAATCTATTTTTTTATCCCTTAAGATTAACATTGAGAGCCATTTTAGTGGTACTTGAATCGTTGATATTTAGCCATCGTCTATGTTTCAACTATAGAGTAACATTAGTATTGCCATATTGTTTTATTTCAAATACTCGTTCATTTTCAAGATGAGCTTGTTCGCTTCGCTCACTCGCCTCCCGGATTAGCTCATTCGCTATGCTCACCTGAATATTGAAACAAGAGTTTGAGTTGCCATTCTTGTACTTTTTTATTTCCAAAATGAGAGTTTCCATTCAAGTAGTTTTAGCGAATTTCCCCTATAGGGAAGAAGCTATTACCGTAGATGGTATGGTAAGACTTATGCCTAAGACCATGATAACTTTTTGTTTTGAGGTCCCTGGATGCCAAAAACACTATTCGTTCAAATTTATATATACATATATATATATATATATATATATATATATATATATATATATATATATATATATATGTGTCCATTACCGCGATAACTTTTAAAAGAAGCGCCCGATTTTGATGAAATTCGGCACAAATGTGGAGAGTAACATTTATGACTTTAAGTTCGAAAACCAAATCGATCATTCTATGGGAAGGGGGTTTTATGGGGGTTTAAAATTTTCCAAAAATCTGTTTTTTGAACTTTTTACCCTAAAATTTTAAAAACACTAGATTTTGGTTATAGCCATTTTATAGAGCTTAAAAAACAAACAATTTAGTATTTTGAATCATTAAGCTAGGTTCAGTGGTTGTGGAGAAAAATCAAAAAATGTGTCCATAAAATTGCCCATGTTAATTTTATGGGAATACGGTTTTTAGATTTTCCTCAGATAATTTCACTAAAAACTCCATATTTCTTTCTACCAATCAGTTTAGCTCTACAAAATAATCATTCTGGCGTTTTAATTGTTGTTTTACGTCCAACTGTTGCAGTGTTTTTCAAAGTGCTAAACACAGTACGTTGTCCAATGTTATCCTTATAGAGAATAAATAAAATGTTATATTTCGATTATTTATGTATGGATATAGCTGAAACTTGGTATGTGGCTTCATCTAGTTGTGGTATATTGATATTAGCACAAACAAGTTTGTTTTTTATTTTCCCAGTAGCAGCAAACCTGCATACTCGGCCCCCATGTTATTGATATGGAGAAAAAGTAAAGTTTTACATCTCCCTTAGTTGTGAACCTAAATTAATAATACCCCCGTCGCAGCGAACCTGCGTAATCAGCGAATTTCCAATGCATATATATGTGACTCACTACTACATAGAGCTACTTACCAAGTTTCACAAAAATACATCCATAAATAAGTGATATATAGCATTTTATTTATTCTTCATAAGAATAACATTAGGGTTGAGGACGCAGGTTTGCTGCAACGAGGAAGATAAGTAATATATGTTTTTTTTTTTGCAATTATCAATATAACTGAACCAGGTGAAGCTATATACCAAGTTTTATTAATTTAGGTCATAATTAAGACTTTACTTATTCTCCATATGAATAACATGGGGGCCGAGTATGCATGTTTGCTGCTACGGGGACTATCAACAAAAAACGTGTTTTTTGTGTTAATATCAATATACCACAACTAATTGAAGCCACATACCAAGTTTCATCAATGTACATTCATAAATAATCGAGATATAGAATTTAATTTTTTCTCCATAAGGATAACATTGGACAACGTACTGTGTTTAGCACTTTCAATATTTCGGGAATTTATTAGAGCAATGATCAAAATACCAAATTGTTTATTTTTTTATGCTGAATTCAATGGTAAAAATTAAAATTTTATATAAATAAATATTACATGTGGAAACCCCCAAAAAAACATTTTTGGGGTACAAAACCCCCCCAAAGCCCCCCTTCAGATGGTGCGATTCTCCTGGTTTTCAATCTCGTTCAAATAAATGGTACTTTACACATTTGTACTAAATTTCATTAAAATCGGACCTTTTTTACGAGAGTTATCGTGCTTACGGGCACATATATATATATAAATATATATATACATATATATATCAAAACATTAAATTCACAGATTAGGGTTACTGATAAATATATTAAACAAAAAGTAAATAAACTTGAGTACCCTGGTAAAATCATTTTAATTAAACTTACACGTGTTTCAGCTCTTAGGCCATGCTCACAGTGTTAGTTATAATACCTAACCTTATTTTAAAACTAAACCTTATCAACAAGAATAAAGATTTTCACATGTGACTATAAATCATATGATGAATTTTTATCAGTGCAGGTTGTTAGGAGCACTTCTAATGTGTATTATTTGGTCGAAAATTGGGCTTTTTGTCTGGACTTGCATCGAGTTTAAAATGTTATTTTTGTCAATTTGATAATTTTGATATATATAAAACTCTTCTTTGATATCCATTTTGTACCCTTTATTTTGGATGTCAAGAACTGTCATATTTGCCTCAATATTTTTGTAATTATGATCAGTTGTTAGTATATGGTCAGCAAATGCAGACTTTTGACATGTCCTATTGTTTGATTTTATGGCCTGGATAAAATCCATTGTATCTTTTCTTAAAGTTTCTGCCTGTCTGACCTATGTAATATTTATTGCAGTCGCTGCCACAGGCGTGGGGTGCGCCGAAGGGCCTGCATGACAAGGGGACCCGTACGAAACAAAAAACCACGTAGGAATATATAAAAAAACAGGTCGGCAACCTGGTAGTGGGGCATAGAGGCCCGCACTACATGTTGGGCCTAGGGGGGCCTTCTGCTCCTAAACCCGATCCTGAGAAGCAGTCAAAGTGCGACTCAAAGTCGTGCGCACCCCATGACACTCCGTAGGTAACTTTGACTGTCGCTCATCGTTACTACCACTAAAACAAATCCCTCTAACACGAAGTGGTTACTCTTAATCGAAACAAAATCAATTAACATTATGTAAATGATCAATTACTAGTAAAACAACAGCATATTACCCGCAGTAGATAATAACATATACGCTAACACTGAAATCTAAAGCCTGGTAAATCCGCCGTCCCGAAGATAAATAACATGAGAAACATTATGTGCCCCCCCCCAAATACCCACCATATTTCACAATACAATAAACTTAGTTATAACAAGTTAAATATTAGTAAAAAGGATATAACATACTAATCATAAAGGGAATAACAAACTATATATAGTCACAGAAAAGTTGGTGTTGTAATTTTCTATGATAAATTGAATCATGATGCGGAACCAGAATGCGGGGCGCTTTAGTTTTTATTTACTTTCTTTTAACTAACTGGCTTAAGTAAACTAACGGGAATCAAGCACAGGCTACAAAGGGGCACGGGACCTAATGAAATCAAAGAAATATCAAAATAAATACCCCTACCGGTATAAGCAAACCTGCTTACTCAGTGATATTCAATGCACATATATGTGTAGTAATGCCACATAAGGCCTCATACCACGATTCATACAAATATATTCACAAATAAGCGATAAATAACTTTGTAAATATTCGCCATAAGAATAACATTGGGGCAGAGTACGCAGGTTTGCTGTAACAAGGAACACAATATAATGGGTGTTTATACAAATTTCAATATAATTCAATTATGTTAAGCCACGTGTTTAGGTTTTACTGAATTGCCTCTGTGTGGAAGACGCTATTAATGTGGCTTATATCATGGTCGGGTAGAAGTATATAGTATGACTTTAAACTACATAAGTAATTAAACTACGCTAGTAAAAATGTAGTTTTTGATTGGAAATTATATATTTTCATCCGTAGATTCCAGATATAAATTAATTTTTGTTGGAAAAAATATGTAACTGCACTGAACAGAATAATTTGTTCCAGTTGTTTTCATATTTGTGTATGATATTCCAGGAATAAAAAAATACCCCAAGGCTGATACATTCTGACTGGTTTTCTAAATTAAAGTCATACATTTTGCTTAAAACGTTTGCATCAAACTTCATCAAAATCTGACTATTTTTATGAAAGTTATCGCACCGACGAACATAAAATAAAACTGAAATTTATGTTTCCCATATACAAATATATGTAAAAGATAGGAACAGATAGTGTTTAGAGGAGATACAGGTAAAAATGTGTTTTATATTATGATGAAAAAGGTTTATTTTACCAGTGCGTCAATTGATCCTTTGTAGTTTAAAAACAACTACGGCTCAACGAACACGAAATCGCTATAGTTGTTTTTGAACTAACAAAGGATAATTTTACGGACAGGTAAAATAAACCTTTTTATAACTTACTTTTTATCCAGAATCCATCATCACAGGTAAAATATGTAAAATCCAAAAAAATGTATGTTTGCTAACTGCGGTACGCTATACAATAATTATCTACGATCCAGCTCTCAATTTTAGCTTCTTTCCCATAGCGGGAATTCGCTAACAACTATTTTTACTCATGTTTTTGTATAAATTTACTCGTGATTTACACGACATTGCAGTTCAGTCAACCAAAGTCCCACATTGCTTCGTTTCCACGCAGTTCAGACAACCAAAGTCCCACATTGTTTCGTTTCCACATCGGACTCGTTTCACAGTCAACAACGTCAACATCATAACTCACAACACTATATAATAGTATAGGCTCCGAAGGGCCGGATTTAAGCATAGGAAACGTAGGCGCGCGCCACAAGGGGGCCCGCACCAGACAAAAGCCATATACTAAATCTGTTAATTAAAAAAGGTCCTTGACATGAGCGGTGGGCGGTAAGAGGGCCCGTGCCACAGGTTGAGCCTAGGGGGCCTACAGATTCTAAATTTGCATCTGGCCCATGAGGGTTACTGATGCCACTTGCAGGTTAGAGAAGCCTACAGGGCACGGAACATTCGATTTACTTTTGTAGGACTAATTTATATTACAATTGTACAGATAAGCTAAGGACTTTGCCTATGGTTTGCCACACCCCTACTGCGTTTTCTCCCTCTTCTATCACTGATGTTTACCTTATTTTTATTTATTAGGTGTCTTGACTGTTTTTACTTTGTGAAGGACGAATTGGAAAGAGGTTTTAAAATAGCAGCTGGGCACTATATATTCTACTTCGTTTTAATGGACATTTTTACATCGGAATTGTTTGTTTTACGGAAGGTTTGGTTTTTACATCGGAAGGTTTGGTTTAAGCCTACAGAGAAAATGATGCCACTCCTATCCCACTACTGTCTTTCAATTCTTTGACAGGTATTTACTTTATTCTTATTTTTCGGTTTATTTACCGTGTTCAGTTTGGGAACGAAGAATTTGGCATTAAATTATAGTGGAGAGCTACAAACTCCCTGATGGTTAATATGTAGTGATGGTGTGTTTCAGATGGTTTATAGTTGTTGTTGTAGCTTATAAACAATACAACTTCGGCACACTTTTTTATACTGCAATATTAGGTTATATATACTGCAATATTATGGTTACATGTTACCAATTTATTTAAATTACCCTGTTCATGTCACAGGTTAAGATGAGTTTTAATAATAAACAAAGAACACACACAAAGAAATATGAAGCAGTCATTTATTGCTGTGTAAGATAAACAAATACTAGATAAAGTGTTACGAGAATTATAACTTTATAGCAAAATAATGTTATACAACTTTGATAAAATTTTTATTGAAACATTTTCTTCAAACAACAATCAACAGGCTTTTTGTACTTTTACTTTTAAAATGTAATCTTAAATTACAATGGAAACAGTAAAACATTGTTTCATGCTACCGTTATTATGATGTTACAATATAGCCCTAGGCCCAGGGTCGGATTTAAGCATAGGCAACACAGGCGCACGCCTAGGGGCCCGCCCCACATGGTACTACATTCAAAAGGATCATCTAAGGCCAAAAACGTCACCAACATGGACCTGGACGGCAACAAGGGCCCGCACCACAGGTTGAGCCTAGGGCCCCCCAGCTCCTAAATCCGGCCCTGTCTAGGTCTGATTGTAATTCTTTATAGCACAGACATGTTATGCTAAAAATATTCCTATTAAACCTGATACAACGAAATCTTGTTACAAAACGATCAGTAATTCATGTTTTGAAATTCCACCTTTATTCCAGCTAAAGCGTGTTTTATGTCATCGTATCAAAGCAGTTTAAAAACAAATATCTTTGCAGTAAGTGATGCAATTATGATCAGGAACTAATTAATAACTAGTGGTCATGTTGCTCGAATCCGAGCAATTTCATACCCAACAAAAGGTTTTCTACAGTTGTTAATAAACATAACAAAACATCTGATATTAAAACGGATGATAACCATGTTTTAGACTTCCGCCGTCAGAGAGTGTCATTATATTCCGAAAATTCAGATATTTAATGTATTTAAGTGATGCCTTTTCTTAAAAGTCTCAGAAGTGTTGGTCAATCTACGAAAAAATACTTTAATTTGACACCTCCAAACGTTAAACCTGTGCAGCCTTTATCGAGTTATGACTGTGAAATAAATCCCCAGGGGTATTAATATTAGTGCAAGAAAAATACGGTTTGAAAAAAAAAAGTAGCACAACCTAGAACTTTTGTCCAGATGTTGTCTCTACCTTCCTGTTTAACATACTAAAAGTCCCCTTAAATTAAACCTGTGCTTCAGCTGCCATATTTGAAAATGGTGGCCAATTTTAACATTTTTGCTTATAACTCTGTATTTATTGATGATAGAGAGAAATAATACCGATACAAAATGTTAAAAATTACAATGTGCAAAATTTTTGGTATAATCATGTTTGCTCTAAATCTGACGGTTTTCGAGTTATCAATGATTTAAAGTTATAAATATATAGAGGGTGAGTCCGACCACACTTCGAGCATGTATAAGGGTAGAACGGTTTAGTATAAAGACATCAAACAAAACTATCTGTACTAAGTCGCATATGGGAAATCTCTTAAACATATTTTTATCTAAATCTATATACAGGGTGCTTAAAAACGAAGGTCATGAGTTTCATAATGCTACAATAGTTTTGGAAAAGTTAAAGGCAAATATACAGGGTGTTGAAAAAACTTCAGGACTTTGGGATATGATTACTTATATAAAAACTAAGAAAAAAGTTCCTATTAACAAATATGTCCTAAAATGCTCGGTTTTCCGTATATCCGTCTGTATGTGTTTTTTACATGACCAATTATATCTCACGAACCACTAAACGTATAAACTTCAAACTTGGTACGTGGATGATTATTAACAAGAACTATTTAGGTACGTAGTATCAAGTTTCTACTTTGTACCATTTCGAAATGGCGGCCATTTTTAGATTTTAAAGCTTAATATCTTAAAAACCGTAAATTTTACGAAAACATTTACATGATACAAAAAAGTTGTGCAATTTTATCTTCTAGAAAATGGTATAAAAATTATTAAGATCGGGCCATAAATAACTGATTTATTGCAATTTGTTTAATAGAATACATGCTTATTTGCTATAATTGCTATAAAATAAAAACTTGCTAAAAAACACATGGAGACGGATATACGGAATCCGAGCATTTTAGGACATGTGTTAATAGGTACTTTTTTCTTAGTTTTATGGAAGTGATCATATATCCCAAAGTCCTGAAGGTTTTTTTTCAATACCCTGTATAACTGTGCATGGTACAAAAAAATCTCAATGCATATACCAAAAATACAAAATATTATAGTGATCAAAAGTATATATTCTGTCGTCTACAGCAAGAATCAATCAATTTAAAAACGTATTTTCTGTTGTACACACGTGGGTATGATCCTGTTTAATTTCTCAGTATGTGGTCTTACCTACTCTGAAAAATCTATACAAATACTAGCTGGCGTCTCGTTCTTCGCATGGAACGGGAATTTAACCACCACAACAACGCTAGATGTTTAAAAAATATTATTATTATACACTGTTACCACACAATGCCAATATTTTCCTGTTCGTGGCTTTTCAACAAAACGGAGGTGATATTCTTGCCCATAAGGATCAAATTGACCAAGTTATAACACCAAATTAACAATTTTAAAACCGTCATATATAATAAACTTTCACTCTGAAGCTTACTAAAATAAAATCTGGTAAATTAATTTTGTTACAGCATTATGAGGCCATGTTGTGGCTCTGAACGCTTACTATGCATTTGAAGCCAATTGGCTTCAAAGTTCTGTAAGGCTCAAATGTCTGTGGATATCTCTAAAACTACAGCAGTTTGAGTCCACCTTATGAAGCCAGCAGTGGCTTTGAACGTTGGCGAGGGGAGTGATGTTGGCCTCATACTGCTGTGAACATCCTGATATATATATATATATGTGTGTGTATGCACTCTAGCGGTCGCATTTTTTGTCCGATTTACTTCAAATTTGGTAGGGACGTTCCTTTCTATAATCTGTTGGACAAGTTCGTTGGGCAAAACAATCGGAAAACTCTAAACCCATTTTTTGGGGATTAATCTTTCAAATTTCGAGTTTTTGGGCCCACAAAGGATCAGAAAAGCCCCAGATGTAAAATTAATGCATGTAACAAGATGGGAATTAGAAAGGCGAAAGTTTTAAGCCCTCTCTCATCATTCTAGCATAAATATTTACCGAGTTATTAAAGAAAATGCGTATCGGCTATAAACACAGTACGTTGTCTTATGGGGGTTTTACACTAGAAAAGCCTGTTATTCCTTTGTTAAGAGTACTTTTATTACCCCCAGCAACCTCACGCCTACTTTCAAGCTTGTCTGGACCTTCTCCTAACCTTATAATGCGCAAAATTGTATTCCCAGCTTTGCAAGTAAATGAAACCAGGAGTATCAGAACAGCCAAAAAATCAGTGTTTTCAGATTTCGATAAAAATTGGACAAATGTATGTTTTTACACTGATTTTGAGTTTTAAAAGTTTGTATGTGGAAATTCACTTCCCTCACGTCAGCGTGCTGCGTGCAAACGCGTTTTATAATTTGATTTCTCAAACGTCTTTCTGATGGCTTTATTAAGTGTTGTACTATAAGGAACACACATATACCGGTACTCACTTTTTGGTTCTAAAATATTTCCTTTTCCAGCTTTTTCTCTGCTTGATCTCATCATTTTGTCAATCAATTTTGTGTCATAACCATTTGCGGTGGCAATGGACTTTATAGTTCTTATTTCTTTATTGTAGTTTTCTTCATTCATCGGTATTTTTAATAATCTGTTGATTAATGAATGGAACGATGCCATTTTTTGTTGCCACGGGTGATTTGAGTTAGCTGGTATTACAAGCATAGTTTGAGATGGTTTTCTAAATATGTCAAATTCATGCTTTCCGTTCTCTTTCGTTATTGTAACATCAAGAAAGTTTATTGATGTGTTATTGGTTTCCATAGTGAATTTGATTGATTTTGATATAGAATTTAAATATTCCAAAAGTTCGTCTGGTGAGTTTCGGTCATTTTTGTATAAACAAAGAATGTCATCGACATACCTGTACCAATATACAATGTTTTTGCTTTGAGGGTTCGAAATGTTCATAATCTTTGTTGCTTCTAAATGTTGCATATATAAATTTGCTAAAAGGCTTGATAGTGGCGAACCCATGGCTAATCCTTGTTTTGTTTAAAAAACTTTGAGTTAAATTTAAAGTAGTTTTGACTTACTGTTTCTTTTGTGAGCAACATAAGACCTTTAATCTCAGTTTTTCCATAAGAATCTAAATATATAAAAGAGGAAGTATGTATGTATATATATATATATATATATATATATATATATATATATATATATGTATGTAGCCTATGGACTCCGAAACCGCTCGACAGATTGTAATGAAACTTTCAGGCATTATTAAGCATTATTCAAGGATGTTTTGTGTGAAGTTTGGTACAAATCTGTCCAAAGGGCTCCGACCCAGAGGGCATACAAGGGTGCAGTGTCAGGTTTTAGAAATTTAGTGTTTACAAAATTAACAGCTGTAATTAGTAAACAACTTAATTTGGGCACAGCAACGCGCGCCGGGAAACTGCTAGTAACATTATAATTGAGTACGCAGATTTGCTAAAACAAGGAGGATAAGAAATGTATTTTTTTGCAATTATCAATATAACTCAACCAGGTGAAGCTACATACCAAGTTTTATTAATTTGGGTTCATGACTAAGGGAGGTGTAAAACTTTACTTATTATCTATATGAATAACATGGGGCGCGAGTATGCAGGTTTGCTGCTACTGAGAAAAATCAAAAAAACTTTTTTTGTGCTAATATCAATATACCACAACTAGTTGAAGCCACATACCAAGTTTCATCAATATACATACATAAATAATCGAAATATAAAATTTTATTTAATCTCCATAAGGATAACATTGGACAACGTACTGTGTTTAGCACTTTGAATATCACTGCAACGGTTGGACGTAAAACAACAATTAAAACGCCAAAATGATTGTTTTGTAGAGCTAAACTGATTGATAGAAAGAAATGTGGAGTTTTTAGTGAAATTATCTGAGGAAAATCTAACAACCGTATTCCCTTAAGATTAACATGGGAAATTTTATGGACACATTTTTTGAACTTTCTCCACAACCACTAAACCTAGCTTAATGATTCAAGATACTAAATTGTTTGTTTTTTTAAGCTCTATAAAATGGCTATAACCAAAATCTAGTGTTTTTAAAATTTTAGGGTGAATAGTTCAAAAAACAGATTTTTGGAAAATTTGAAACCCCCATAAAACCCCCTTCCCAGAGACTGATCGATCTAGTTTTCAAACTTAAAGTCATAAATGTTACTCTCCACATTTGTGCCAAATTTCATCAAAATCGGGTGCTTCTTTCAAAAGTTATCGCGGTAACAGACACATATTTATATATATACATATATATAAATTTGAACGAATAGTGTTTTTGGCATCTGAGGACCTCAAAAAAAAAGTTGTCATGGTCTCGGGCTTAAGTCTTACCATGCCACCTACGGTAATAGCTTCTTCCCTATAGGGGAAATTCGCTTAAAACACATTTCTTATCTTCCTTGTTGTAGCAAACCTGCGTACTCATTTATAATGTTATTCTTATGGATAATAAATAAAATGCTATATATTACTTATTAATAAATGTATTTTTATAAAACTTGGTAATTGGCTCTAGGTAGTAGCATAATCAATGGTAGTAGTGATACCCATATATATATGCATTGGAAATACGCTGTGTACCCCAAAAATGGGGAATGAGTTTTTTACATATAATTTTTTTAAAAGTAAAACTTTAGTTTTTCCATTGGAATCAACTTAAAAAGACGCACAATTTAATGTTTTGATCATTGCTGGACGTCAAATGGTTACAGAGATATTGAAAGCACTAAACACAGTACATTGTCCAATGTTATTCTTATGGAGACTAAGAAAAATTGTATATCTCGCTTATTTATCAACTTATCCTGATAAAACTTGGTATATTGCTTCATATCATGGTGGTCTGTCGATACTTGCACTAAAAAACATTTTTTGGCCGATAGTTCCCGTAGCAGTAAACCTGCGTACTCAGTCCAATGTTATTCTTATGGAGAATAAGTAACGTGTTATCTCCCATAATTATGAACATAAATTAATCAAATTTGGTATGTGGCTTTACCTACTTCAGTTATATTGATATTTGTATAAAACCCCATTTTTTGTGTTCCTTGCTTTAACAAACCTTCATACTCAGCCGACATGATATTCTTATATGGAGATTATTAAAAATGTCATAAATCGTTTACTTATGAATGTATATTGATGAAACTTGGTATGTGGCTTTATGTGGTATTAAGATACATATATATATGCATTGAAAATTCGCTGAGTACGCAGGTTTGCTGCTACGGGGGTATTTTTAGCAAATTTTCTCTATATAAGGAAGAAGCTATTACCGTAGTCGGCATGGTAAGACCTAGGCCCAGGACCATGATAACTTTTCATTTTGAGGTCCACAGACCCTAAAAACACCATTCGTTCGAAACTGTATACATATATATATATATATATATATATATATATATATATATATATATATATATGTGTGTGTGTGTGTGTGTGTGTGTGTGTCCGTGAGCACGTAAAAATTATCCAATTTTGATGAAATTTGGTATAAACGTGTAAAGCAACATTTATGACTTTTAAGTTTGAAAACCAGCCAGATCGCTCCATCTGAAGGGGTATTTTGGGGGGGTTTTGTACCTCAAAAATGGGTTTTATGAACTTTTTACGTATAATTTTTGAAATAGGAAATATTAGTTTTTACCGTTGGATTCAGCTTTAATAAACACACAATTTGGTATTTTGATCACTCCTCTACGTCAATTTTTTACCGAGATATTGAAAGTGCTAAACACAGTACGTGTTATTCTTAAGGAGGAAAAGAAAAATTTTATATCTCGCTTATTTATGAACGTATACTGACGAAACTTGGTATACGGCTTCATCTGGTTGTGGTCTATTGATATTTGCTCAAAAAACAATTTTTTGCCAAAGGCTCGGATAGGTCGATCTATCTGGTTTTCGAACTTAAAGTCATAAATGCTGCTTTACACGTTTATACCAAGTTTCGTCAAAATCGGATTATTTTTACGAGAGTTATCGTGCTCTCGGACACACACACACACACACACACACACACACACACACATATATATATTTACAGTTTTGAACGAATGGTGTTTCTGGCATCTGGGGACCTCAAAACGAAAAGTTATGATGGTCCCGGGCCTAGGTATTATCATGCCGACTATATAACGTAATAGCTTCTTCCCTATAGGGGAAATTCGCTAATAATTTTTTAAAAGCAAACCTTTCCTTTTTCTTAAAAATATAAGTATAAGGGAATCATCATAAACATTAAATTTTAGATTAACAGTTATACATTATAAATGCAATTTTTATGATAATTGCATCATGCTAAAAGATTAGCACTGGAATTTGCTGAGTACGCAGATTTTCTGTAATGTACCGTAGGCATTTAATTTATATAGTTAATTTATTTTACATAATGGAGGAATTACGCAGGGGCAACAGTTGGGGGGTTGGTGGCGTCCTTGACGGCGCCGAAATCATCACGTATGACCGGAAGCTCGCGGACTGGATGTAGTTAAAAATAGCCAAAGAGAGTCACGGAACAAACCCCCTTTCCCAAGGTCACCTCACCCCGTTCCAAAACACTGGTAAACATCACCACCTCGCACCTCAATTACTCATCATATGCAGCGTGATTTGTTAGACGTGCAGTTGAGCCTCGCCTATCTGTCTCTGTAACACCAGTTGTTTTATTGTGATTGTTCGTTTGACCAGTTACTGTGATGTTAATAATTGCTTTTTATATGAATAGCAATTTATTGTAAGTATTGTTACTTGTGGGTCATATTTGTAGACGTTTTTAACTATTATTTTGTAAATAGTTTATTGTGATTCATTCATTGTGCTTACTTCCTCCAAGTGATTTTTTTAGCCGGTAAAAGTCCGGCACTACTCTGGAATGCGGATTTTTGAGTATCCATGAGGATTTCCTCTCCGCCCGACAAAATTAAAAGGAAAACAAATCTAATTTGGGGAAAAGTATGAAATGGGATATAAATTAGAAAATATTGTTTATTATTAACTGATTCGTTGGTAATGAAGTATCGGTTATATATACCATACACCTTTTACACTATGACTGCGCTCTTCTTTCGTAATTTGTATATACAGTAAGACCATTTTCGCGTGTGATTGTAGAAAACGTAACAAGAAGAAGCTGGGGCAAGGCTGGCGGACGCGCTGTGGCTGTGAGCAACGGCGCCGGCCGGCGACGACGTCGGCAGTGCCTTTCCGCGGCCTATGTTCTGTCTCTAGTTGGCCCCGGCCATTCTCTCTCTCTTGCCCTCTCTCTCCCACAAGTACTCCAGCTTTCTCTCACACACGAATGCTGTCGTTGGTTCCTCACGTGGCCACGAGGTTGCACCACTGCCCTGATGCCGCCGGAGCGCTAGTACTAGAAAACCCCGATAGAGTGCGCCACCGTTCACCCGTTTTGGCCATCTCCACCTGTTAGCTTGCCGATGAACTAAATATATAGAACTCTATGGTGTATTAATAGAGTTCTATGACATGGGCGGATTTAGGTCAAAATAAAATATTTGGGGGTGCCAGCTATCCTAAAGTATGAGTCATTGTATGCTCAAATTCAAACACCAAAATCCTATTTAAATGGTCCGTTTTAAGGCCCACGTAGGCCCTAGCTGTTTCATTTATTATAACCAAAAATACCCCCGTCGCATCAAACCTGCGTACTCAGCGAATTTCCAATTCATTTATATGTTCCTCACTCCTACATAAAGTCACTTACAATGTTTCACAAAAATACATTTATAAATAAGTGATTTATAACATTTTATTTATTCTCCATAAGAATAACATTAGGACTGAGTACGCAGGTTTGCTGAAACGAGGAAGAAAGAAATTAGTTTTTATGCAATTATCAATATAACTGTACCAGGTGAAGATACACTACAAGTTTTATTAATTTATGTTCATAATTAAGGGAGATATAAAACTTTATATATTCTCCATAAGAATAACATTAGGGCTGAGTATGCAGGTTAGCTGCTACGGGGACAATCAACAACAAATTTATTTCTTGTGCAAATATCAATATACCAGTACAACATAAAGCCACATACCAAGTTTCATTAATATACATTCATAAATAATCGAGATATCAAATTTTATTTATTCTCCATAAGGATAACATTGGACAACGTACTGTGTTTAGCACTTTGAATATCTCTGCAACGGTTGGACGTAGAATCACAATTTAAACACCAAAATGATTTTTTTGTGGAGCTGAAGTGATTGGTAAAAGTAAATGTTAGGATTAAAGTAAAATTAACTGAGGAAAAGCCGAAAACCTTTTTCCCATAAGATTAACATGGGAGATTTTATGAGCAGGTTTTTTTGGATTTTTACGCAACCACTTAACCTAGGTTAATAATTCAAAATACTATATTATTTGTTTTTTAAGCTCTATAACATGGTCAAAACCAAAATTAAGTTTTTTTTAAATTTTAGGGTGAAAAATGCAAAAAACTGATTTTTGGAAAATTTAAAACCCCCATAAACCCCCCTTCCCATGGTCTGATTTTTCTGGTTTTCGAACTTAAAGTTATAAATGTCACTTTACACATTTGAGAAAAATTTCATCAAAATCGGACGTTTTTTACTCAAGTTATCGCATTCACGGACACACACACATATATACATATATATATATATATATATATATATATATATATATATATATACATGTATATAAATTTGAACGAATAGTGTTTTTGGCTTCTGGGGACCTCAAAACAAAAAGTTATCATGGTCTCAGGCTTAAGTCTCACCATGAGACCTACGGTAATAGCTTCTTCCCTATAGGGGAAATTCGCTAAAAAACCAACATTTTATTAATATAGCTCATTTCAGTTGAGAAAACTGTCTTTCTACTTCGGAATTTTATTATGAAAACCACCCTAGAATATTGATTTTAATCGCTGCTAGAAAACCATTTTGAAAATCTTTAAAGAGCATTTATTTGTTTTTAAATAAGATCGTTTGTTAATCTATTTTTAACCTTCAAGACAATTTGATTTGATAATTAATTACCGTACGAAAGAACATAAAAATACATAAAAATGGTCATAACAAATTAAATTAAAAGTAACATTATTTTAATGATACAGTACAGTACTGTGAAAACTTTAACAAGAAAAAAGTACAACAAAAGATTGTTTTGTTTTTGAGTTAGATAGTGATTACTGTATAACAAAAGTATTTTTATTCTTCATACTATAGCGCTGACTTGCAGGCTATACTATTTCTTGAGGTTAAGAAGAGGTCATAAAAATAAAAGTAATGAATAAACTCTTCTTGTATTTATTTAAATAAACAAATTAAAAGTCCTTCTTCTCAAATAAAATAATTCATAAATTCAAAATAAAATTAAACTTGGTTTTGCTTATCACTTCAATGTTTCATAATAAAGTTAACTCTTCGATTTTTGATATTACTGAACTCTAATTATAATTCTCTTTTCAGTACTTTAACAGTCTGGTTTTTTATTTATCTTCAACCCAAGTATCAAAAAGAAGAAAGAAACGAAAGAAACGCTTCGAACCCTGAAAAAGAAATAATTGTTTTACAGACTGTTCCCCTTTTTGAAAAACAACAAATGAGAAATGGAGCAATGATTTAAATTAAGACTCTAAATTTTAAAACAACTTTATACCTTCAAATCAGAAGAAATTCACGTTTCGCTGGGTAGACTCACGACAAACTCACGACACTAAAGGTATACGTAAAATGCCGCAGCCCTCCAGCAACCGTGAATATATAAGCTTGTCTTAGAAAGTTCTCGAACCCGGGTACGCCGGCCGTCACGTGACCCGGCTCCAGTTCCTTCAAGCCAAGCAAGAATCTAAATCATTGTCTCCAACTCTTTCCGACATCCCCGAACAAGAAAATCGCGACCTTGCCCAGACTTGCAAAACCAAGTAGCACCAGCAATTCTTATTTGAAATTCGTCAGCAATTTTTCACAAAACTTCTTTTATATTACATACATTATTTCTTCTTTACATCTCATAAATAAATATTATATTAAATTATATAGTGTTTCAATGGCAATTGGGACGCCATAATACTTATTAATGTCTCTTTACCAATTAGGCTTACCTTATATTTGTCGACCTTTTGAAAGATGCAAGTCTGCAAGTTTATCATAGTTCATGTCCTTTACTATATCACTTTCTGAGCACAGCACCATTAGGTCCGCCAGACGTTCTTCGCTCATTGTCGAACGCAGCCAGTTGTTTATCCTCCGCATTGCTAAATGTTGTTTATTCTCCTTTCGCATGTCGCACTGTTGGAAGGCAAGGTAAAAGCAACGCACATCATTTGTGCAAGGTAGGGTACGTTGAAGCACTGATTGTTTCGATTAAAACAGGAACGAGTTTTTTCAATGATGAAGTTTCCAAATTTATCACCATATTGTCAGCGTCCTTCTCAGATGTAGTTGGTACGTCGTTTGTTTTTGCAAACTGAATTACCTTCTTCCAAATCTGGTTCCATTTCTCCTCGGTTCTCCAGCTTTCCATATCTTTATTGATCCTTTAATGGATGACGAGCAAGAAGCGATGCTGCTGTTCTCTTTCTGTAAGGTCTTGCTCAGCACATTCACATGGGTAAAAATTTCGGAGAAAACCAAAAGGCAGACAATAAACTCTAAACTCAAGATTGAAGCAAGTATGCCTTTTTCTTCAGGCGCCCTCGCATGCCGCAAATCACAGGCAAAATTTTTCAAAACCTCTACTGTAGGCTTGAAAAGGTCTTCAACAACAGAAACAGCAGTTGCCCTACATGACCACCTCGTATCACATTGTTTAACAATAGTTCGAATGTGTTTTTTCTTGTCATTGGTTTCAACTTTTAATTTCTTTTGCAAATCTATAAACATAGCATTTGAATCAGGACTAGAACAAAATTTGAATAGAGCTTGCATTGTAGGAAAAAGTTACAAGACAGATCGTTACTGTTGCATGCAGCTACTAAAACTAAGTTTAGTTTATGCGCCATACAATGTACATAATTGGCGTATGGTTGGGACCTTTTAACGATTGCTTGGATACCATTGTTGACTCCTGGCATTACTGATGCTACATCATAGGACTGTCCAACCAAAATAGCTGAGATTCCCATATTACTTAAAGAATCTAAAATAATTTCAGACAGACTGTCAGCATCCCGTGCGAGTGAAACATCTTTCATAGAAATTAGCCTTTCTTTAATTTCACTATGGAAAAAATACCGAATACAGATACAAAGTTGCTGAGTTTTATGGGATCTTTGCTTCATCAACTAAAATAGCACAGAATTCAGCAGTATTAACTTCTATCACAATTTGTCTCAGAACTTCCTCAGAAATAATATGGATGATTATTTCATTTTGTGTGTTGGAACCAGTTAAATTTAAGTATTGCTCATATTTCAACTTAAAAGAGGGATCGCATTTACTGAATAATTCACAAAGTTCTAAAAAGTTACCTTTGTTTTCCGAGTTGACAGACTCGTCATGGCCTCTTAAAGCTAAACATTGGCGAGCCATAATAGAGCAATATGTCAATGATTTTTTAAAAATACTCCTTCTTTTCAATTATTTGCCTTTTATGGCCTTCAGATACTTGCGCAAGAACATTTTCAGAGGGCGCTTTATAATTTAACCATTTAGACAGACATGCTAAATTTATGTGTATCACACTCGGAATGCTTATCTAATTTTGCTGCTTTTTTCCTCCAATTGCTCATTCCCTTTTTAGTATATGTATCCTCTTTCCCGCTTGTTTTAGAAGAGAACATTCTGCATGGAAAGCAAAAAACTGCGTCTTTCCTTATACTATATTTTAACCATTCGTAGCTGTTATAATATTTGCTATTGAAAAAACGGGGATTATCAGAAAATTGTGTTACGGGAAACTGCGGCAAAATAGGCCTGCATGGGCCGGAAGGAAGACTTCCCAAATCATTTTCTTCAACAGGTGTAGTAGGCCTATCCGTATCAAGCTGAAGCTCACCTGGTAGGTTATCATTCGGCTTAAGTGTTTTGAGGTTGAACCTTGACTTGTAGACGGAACTGATGCACAGGCACTTGAAAGATTTTGTACTTTCTTTATCTCATTTGGTTTAAAAAAAAAACGATCGTATGTGACGGCCACTCCCCCGGCCTCGTACTGGTTTACTAAAACTCATGATATTTCGCTTATAAATTATGCACTAGTTCACTACTTTGTAATAACAACTATTAAAATAAAAAGTACTACACACTACACGAACTAATAACCAAACCGTACTACACACTGCACGAACTAATAACCAAACCGTACTGGCCACGGTAACTTTCTAGTTACCGTGGTACTGGCCACTGAGCACTGAGTAACGAACGATGCTACACCTGTAGAATCCAATGAATTACAAAAAAATAAAAATAACTATTTCGCGGATGTGCATCATATTCCGAGAAATCAAGTCACTAAAGGTAAAGGATGAGAGGAGAAGGGGGAGGGAGAGAGAGAGAGAGCGCGTGAGAGCAGGGTCGGTACTCGCCCTCGCCGGAAACCGGAAACGTCGTCGCATCGCACACACGCGCGCGCATTGTGTTCAAAATTAAATATAGTTTAATTTTCTTTTAAATAGATGTTTCGATTACGCGACGTACGTCTTACTTGTTAAAAAAGTTTATTGTCCTAAACAATTTTTGATCCAAAACAAAAACATTACAAAAATATGATTCAAATTTGTTTTATATCATCAAAAATCAGGGGGTGCCAGACACCCTCTGGCACCCCCGTAAATCCGCCCATGTTCTATGACTATACTAAGCAGTATGTTTAATCTATGGTTGTATACTCCAAAAATTTGTTTTTAGAATTGTTTACATATTAATATTTCAAAAAGTCAAACTTAAGGTTTTACCATTATGATTCAGCTTAAAAAATACACAATTTGGTGTTTTGATAATTTCTCTTCGTTAATTGGTTACCGAGATATTGAAAGTACTAAACACAGTACCGTACGTTATCCAACCGCGTACGGTACTGTGCAACTGCGTAAATTCGCTGAGTACGCAGGTTTGCTGCGACAGAGTATTTTTATGATTTTGCTGTACATGTACGGCAGCGACCAAAGAATAACATAGACTGGCAGGATGGGGATGAATCAGCGAGCACATAATAGAATAGATAAGCTACTCGGAGCGGAGAGTGCAGCCAGCCTGGCGGTCGGATGAGACAGTCCAAGATGGCGTCGCCGCCCTAGTCCGAGCGTCTACCACGCACCGCTACGCACTATTTCAGTTAGTCGCAGTGAGGGTGGATACGGCTTTTGTTGTAGACCTAAGATGTCGAATTACACGAGATAGTAAATTGATTGCAATAACCGGACACCTATTTAAATGGGGTATCAATCACCCACTGGGATTACATTTCACAAGAGCACATTGTTAGTGAATTTCCTTTGGAAAGTGAACAATTAGCATGATCCGCACGGTGAAACTTAAGCCCAGGACCACCATAGAAGTTCCTACCGTGACCCCCTGAACACGTTTTGGGGGGTCGTTCAAAATTATATGTAGGTATTATATGTATGTATATATTTAGAGTATATATATGTTTATGCACTCTAACGGTCACATTTTTGTCCGATTTAGTTCAAATTTGGTAGGGACGTTTCTTTCTTTAATGAGTTGGACAAGTTCGTTGGGCAAAACAATCGGAAAACTTTAAACACCTTGTTTGTGGATTAATCTTTCAAATTTTGAGTTTTTGGGCCCCAAAAGGGTCATAAAAGCCCCGGATGTAAAATTAATCCATGTATAAAGATGGGAATAAGTGAGGAAAAACTTTTAAGTCCTCTCCCGTCATTCTAGCATAACTATTAACCAAGTTATAGAAGGAAGTGTGTATTGACCAAACACAGTATACGTTGTCTTATGGGGGTTTTACATTAGAAACGCCTGTTATTCAATTGTTGTTGTACTTTTATCATCCCCAGCAACCTCACGCCTACTTTAAAGCCTGTCTGGACCTTCTCCTAACCTTATAATGCACAAAATTGTATTCCCAGCATTGCAGGTAAATGGAACCAGGAAGATCAGAACGGCCAAAAAAACAATGTTTTCAGATTTCAATAAAAATTGGAATAAATGTATTTTTTACACAGATTTTGAGTTTTAAAAGTTTTTTACGTGGAAATTCACTTCCCTCACGTCAGCGTGCTGCGTGCGAACTCGTTTTAATTTAATTTAATATTCATATTAAGTGGTTAAAAAATATGCTTGATTAGTCATAAATTATATTGAATATTCCTATAATTTATCTATGAAATCTAGTCGCTCTATAATAAACTGTATTACTTTCTCCCTCTATACAAAGTATATGGAGAAAGTATTGTTTTCGTCAAAATTTTCGAATTTGAGTTGTTAGTGGAAATATTTGTTTTGGTGCTTCCTGAACTCCAAAAAGTGGTTTTTGTGTGCGTGCGTGCGTGCGTGCGTGTGCATGCGTGCGTGCGTGCGTGTGTGTGTGTGTGTGTGTGTGTGTGTGTGTGTGTGTGTGTGTGTGTGTGTGTGTGTGTGTGTGTGTGTGTGTGTGTGTGTGTGTGTGTGTGTTGTGTCTGTGTGGATGTGTACAGAGCTAGAGCCCTAACCAATAGGCCGATTTTTATGAAATTTGATATTTAGGCACTAATCCACGATATCTCCAGGCGTTTTTCATTTTTGATTTTTAAAGGTAATTATCCCCCCAAAACCACCAAAAAATATGAGAAATCAAAATTTCTCGAAAACGGCTCCAACGATTTTGATTAAACTTTAGTCATTTATAGAAATTAAGTTTTATATTAAGTAGTTTTATATTAATAGTTTTATATTAAGTAGGATACGCAGCGCTTTAGCAGGCCAATCAGAAGCCAGCATTTTGGTCACGTGACTTGTGACGTCATTAGGCTCTGCCCCAAGATGGCGGCGCCCATTTCGGCTTCACTTTTTTCCCGCCAGATTTCCTAACCTCACTTTCTCCCGCCAAATTTTTCCCGCCAGATTTCCTAACCTCACTTTTCCCGCCAGATTTCCTAACCTTACTTTTTCCCGCCAGAGTTCCCACCAGATTTTTTTCGGTAGTGTTGCCAACTTAGCAGTGTTGCCAACCTATGCTCTACGGATATTATATGCTCTACATTATTATATATATATATATATATATATATACTCCATGGTTAGACTATTATATGTATATATGCTCTATGCTACGGCTCCACTCTCATATTCTGTACTATTATATATGATCTACGGCTACTGGTTTATATGGTTATTACTATACTCTATGGTACATACACTCTATGCTATTATATGATACATAATTATACATATACTCTATAGCTACACCATTTATTATTTATATAATAATATATCATCTTCTTCCTCCTTGCCTCCCTATTCTTCTTCTTCTTACTCTGTGCCGTACTCATCAAACATCGTTAGTCAGCTAAAATATCCAGTTTCAAGCTGTTAAAATACTGCTCCGTGATTGGTCGGAATAAGCTCACATCCCATTGGCTGTAATTAGGCGTCCTGCGCTCTGATTGGTCCATCCATATACCTCCACCGCTGCCGGCTTGCCTCGTTCACTCTGTTCCCGGCTTTCGTGTTGGTCAGAGGTCTCTGCGCTGCTCTGTTCTTTGATATTGTGGTATAGTGAGTTTGTGATAGTATTGTGCAATTGCAGTAAGTGCTAGCTATAATTTACCGTTAGTATTTAACGCGTATTATATTTGAGACCTAACCTCAAATTTATTGCATAACATAACCCTATTTTGCGTGTCTAATATAACGTCACTCTTTTAGTCTAATATAACCTCACTTTATTAGTTTAATTTCAGTTTTTCATTTACTCAAGTCGAGGTTTTACATAACCTCACTTTTGCTTAACATAACCCCACTTTTGAGTGTCAGACATAACCCTACTTTTGCGCGTTTAACATAACCTCACTCTTTTAGTCTGACATAACTTCACTGTATTATTTTAATTTTCTAGCCCAGTGTTGTATTTACTCAAGTCGAGGTTTTACATAACCTCACTTTATTGTTTTGATTTATTATTTAAATTTTATTTTGACTTAAGTAGTAATGGCTAGTGTTGTTGAGTCTGTTGAAGTCCTCAGTGACGAGCAGGCGTATGTAAAGAAATTTCGATTGTACGGTACTAAAACCATTTTCAAATTTACTAAGCCTCCTCCTGAAACTACTGAAATTGATTGGCTCAGGCAAGGTTTCGCCAAAATTGTGAATGAGATGAAAGGCCAAGCCCATGAAAACGATCAGCTCGGCTTTACTTTGCAGAGTCTAAATTTAAAATCAAAAGAACCCGGGTTTGTCGCTTTTCGGCCCGCTGGTGAAATTAATGAAGCCATCCTTTGGCAAATTTGTGGGGGGATCGTTCAATCAAATTCTGAATCCATCAAGTCTACTGACACTTTTAAAGTAGAATGTACCCGGGTTAATCTCCCTGTAGGTTCCGGGAGGTTAAGACCCGGCTTGTATAATACTTTTGATGAAGAGTGCAAGGCGAGAAGAGGGATTGTTGTAATTAACAACAAAGATAACTTGTGTCTCCCCAGGGCTTTGGTGGTGGCTATCGCCCATGCTAAAAAAGATCCTCAGTACAAGTCAATTCGGCAGGATGATAAAAAAGACAAACCGTAAGGGCTCAGGAACTTATTCGGTGGGCTAGAGTAGAGATGCCCGAGGATGGCGCTGGAATCCCTGAACTTGAGAAGTTTCAAGACTCCACTACAACGTAATCACTAACTTAACTGCTGCGTTTGTTTGCAATTATTTTTGCGAAGCCTGCCATGTCCCCTACGATCACAAGGGCGTGCATCGATGTTCAAATATCTGTTCTCAGTGTCAGACCATCTCGCCTCCCTGCAAAGAGGAGCATGGGGGAATAGTTTATCAAAAATGTAACATGACTTTGAGAAACCAGCAGTGTTTCACTGCTCACCAGGTTGATAAATGTAAGTCAGTTAAAAAGTGCCTTGATTGCGGAAAATTAATTTGGATTAGAGACAGATCCACACCCCACAAGTGCGGTGAAGTCTATTGCAAACCTTGCGGCTCCTTCCAAGATCCTAATCATAAATGTTTCATGCAGCGAGACGAGGGTAAGCCTAAACGCAAGGACTACCTATTCATTTTATTTGATCTAGAGACTCGCCAAGATGAGTCTCTCCCCTCTGACCCTAAGCAAAAATTACATAAAGTAAACTTGTACGTTTCTCAACAGTTTTGCTTTAATTGCATCGAGTCTAGATTTTGTATGACATGTCGCAACCGTACAAGAGTCTTCAACTCTGACCCGGTTAAAGATTTCATGGATTATGTCATGGAAATTCGAAAACAGTTCAAAAATGTCTGTGTGATTGCCCACAACGGCCAAGGCTTTGATTTTCAGTTTTTGTTAAAGTATGTGTTGGAAGAAACTAAATTCATACCCGATCTGGTCATGAGGGGAACCAAAATTATACTCATGGAAATGGACAATGTGAGGTTTGTGGACTCACTCAACTATTTCCCATTGGCCCTCGCAGCGCTCCCTCAAGCCTTCGATCTTCCTCCTGAGAGAAAGAAGGGCTACTTCCCCCACTTGTTTAACACTCTAGCAAACCAAGATTATGTAGGCCCTATGCCCGACAAAAGGTTCTATTGCCCGGGATCAATGTT
Source organism: Allygus modestus (assembly GCA_963675035.1). Lineage (NCBI taxonomy): Eukaryota > Metazoa > Arthropoda > Insecta > Hemiptera > Cicadellidae > Allygus > Allygus modestus. The sequence continues at coordinate 79,879,962 of OY776116.1, forward strand.
TGAAAAGTCCCACAAGGCCTTTGAAAGCTGGTACGATGCGAGGGTAGCGGAAAACTACGTTTTTGACTTTAAAAAGGAAATCTTAGAGTACTGCATCTCTGATGTAGAGATCCTAGCTCAGGCCTGTCTTAAGTTCAGATCGATATTCCTCCAAGAGTGTAATGTCGACCCTTTCCTAGAGGCTGTAACGATCGCTAGTGCTTGCAACTTGGCCTTCCGCCGCAAATTTTTGAAACCAAACACGATCGGCCTCATCCCAAAGAACGGCTACCGTTTAGTGGATAACCAGTCAGCTATCGCCATTCAGTGGCTCAGCTGGGAAGAAGAGAAGTGTGAAGTGAGGATTGAGCATGCGGGCCGGGGTAAAGAAGTAAAGATTAACGGGGTGAAAGTAGATGGGTTTGACGGGGAAAACATCTACGAGTTTCACGGGTGCTACTGGCACGGTTGCCCCAAATGCTTCCCTTATAATCGAGAGGCTCCTCTGAAGGAGGATCCCTCGGACTCACTTCACTTGAGATACGAGAGAACCAAGTTCAAAACAGCTAAGTTTAATGACTACGAAGTAGTCGAGATGTGGGAGTGTGAGTTTCGTAAAGTAAAGAAAGAACAAAAGCTCACACACTTGGACTCTCTACCCATATTGAACACCCTTCCTCTAGACCCTAGACAAGCTTTCTTTGGGGGCAGAACGGGCAACTCCAAGACTTACCACAAATGTGAAGAGGGAGAAACAATCCAGTATGTGGACGTGTGCTCTCTCTATCCGTATGTTTGTAAGTACGGTAAGTATCCCCTTGGTCATCCTACGATTCACGTGGGTGACAGGGAGTGCAGACAGAGAGGGCTCGGTGTAGATGGTTTGATGAAATGTAAAGTCCTGCCACCTCGGGTTCTCTACCACCCGGTACTCCCAGCCAAAATGAACAAGAAACTCATGTTTGCCTTGTGTAGGACTTGCGGGGAAACTCAAAATCAGGGGGATTGCGATCATGAGAGTGAGGAAAGGGCGTTGGTAGGGACTTGGACTATGGACGAGGTGAGGAAGGCTGTAGAGAAAGGTTACGTTGCGTTGGACATGTACGAACTGTGGGAGTACGAGGTAGCAACTTATGAAAAAGGGGGGCTTTTCACAGATGTTATCAATAAATTCTTGAAAATGAAGCAGGAAGCCTCAGGCTATCCTAGCTGGTGTGAAACTGAGGAAGACAAAGACCAGTACGTGTGGGACTACTTCAATCATGAAGGAATCAAATTAGAGAAAGACAAAATTAGTAAAAACGGGGGTTTGAGACAATTGGCTAAATTAATGTTAAATTCATTTTGGGGAAAACTCGGGCAGCGGGAGAACCAAACCAAGGCCATGATTGTCAGAGACTCAAAGACTTTCTTTGAAATGCTGACAAGCCCAGAAATTCAAGTCAATAGGATCCAGACTGTTAATGAGGAGGTTGTAGTAGTTAGCTGGGAGTACCTGGAGGAAGTAGGGGAGCCCCTGCGAAACGTAAATGTTGTGATCGCTGCCTACACTACAGCCCAAGCGAGACTTAAACTCTATGAACATCTGGAGGCCCTGGGAGGTCAGGTCCTCTACTACGACACCGACTCGGTTCTCTACATTTATAAGGGAGGTTTGTATAAGGTTCCTACGGGAGATTACCTCGGGGAAATGACAGATGAATTGGCAGGTGATTACGGGTCTGGCTCTTTCATCGTAGAGTTCGTTTCTGGGGGACCAAAAACTTACGCGTACCTTGTCTGGTCAACCAAAAAACAAAAACTACAAACTGTGTGCAAAATCAAGGGCCTCACCCTCAATATGAAGACTTCCGAAACTTTAAACTTTGAAGCTCTGAAACAAATGGTCCTTAGTGAAAGTGTAGAAAAACTGGAAATTAACGAATCCAGAATCAGGAGGACTAAAGACCGCGATATTGTAACTGTAAGCGAAACTAAAGTTTTAAAAATTACTGGACCAAAAAGGAAGTTTGAGGGAGAGTACGACACCCTGCCTTACGGCTACAAAATTCAAAGACTTGAGTAAAACAAAACCGGAAGTATGGGGGAGCGAAAATCTCCCCCTAACCCATATTGAGTCATACTTTCCCCTCCCGCGGATCGCTCTGCCTCGGTCACTTTTGCCGCTGCTCCAGCCGAGGTAAGACGTGTTCTTACGTAGCTCTGATCTGTACTATTGCACAATACTTTATATAAAATGTCTCACTTAACTTCTTATATATTTAATAACCAGGCCGTTGCTGTCCTATTCTATAGCGAAAATAATCCTTGGTTCAAAGGAAAGGATGTCGCAAAAATACTGGGATACTCTAAGTTACATAAAGCTCTTTCAACGTATGTAAGTGAAAAATATAAGAAAACTCAACCGGAAGTAGGTCTACCCCAAAGTGGGGTAGACCTATCCTACAATGATTCTAAGGTTATTTTCATATGCGAGCCCGGCTTGTATGAATTGATATTTTCCTCCAAACTACCAATTGCTAAATATTTCAAGTACTGGGTTTTTGAAGAAGTCCTGCCTTCCATTAGAAAGTATGGAATGTATAAAATCCAACAAGAGAATAATCAGTTGTTAGAATCACTTACAAAATCACTGGAAATTAACCAACAGCTCACTCAAATTAACTCAGAATTTAAAACTACAAACGATATAATGTGTAAAGAAAACCAGTCACTGAATGAGTTGCTAACTGAACAGGCACCGAAGGTTGCTGTGATGTCAGACGACGATGGACTTAAACATGTTTTATGTGTCCTTATTAAAGAAACTCTTCTGGAGCTGTACGGAGTCTGCGAGTACAAATGTATTCGCATACAAAAAAGAAAATTTAACGAAGCTCTCATTAAAGCCAAAAATGAGGGTTTCGTACCTTGTTTCATCAAGTCTCCTGTTCCTAACGGGATTACGGGAGTATGTATTTAACAAAGCAAAAGAAGTAATGAAGAGTTATGGTATGCACTTTGACTCTGCATACAACAATATCGTAACTTCTCACAATTTTGTAAATATAGTTGAGCATGTCTTGGACAATGCATAAGTTCCCACTGTATGAATGTGTGTGTGTGTGAATGAAGGTCCCTGGCGCGGGTGACGAAAAGCCCCGTAAACCTGAATGAAGGTCACTGGTGCGGGTGACAAAAAGCCCCGTAAACCTGAATGTGAGATGAAGGGTCTTGTACGTTGAGGCGTCTAGCTAACACCTAGACTACTCCTTGGAACGGCCTGGAGTGAATGATGGACTATTAACACTGAGGAGCCCCAATCCGAGGAGGACTTGGGCTACTCCTTGAGTCCGTATGGTGGGACTTGTAAAAAAAATATAAATTAAAAATAAAAAACGGGGGAGGCAGCTAGTTTACTTTCGGAAGGCCTCCACGGGCCATGGCGGTGGAGGTGCCATGGTTTATCTTTTAAAAAAATACTCTATCCTTTGTTTGCTAAAAAGGGAGAGGACATTAGTTCGTTCTGGGCTACAACCAGGTAATCTGGATTAGCTCACGCACGGAATAATGTTTAACCTGGGTGCACATGCATGGGTGGTCTCAAACCCCACTCAAGCAAACAGACACTTAGTCAATCCTTGGTTCAAAAGCCAAAAATCCGTAACTTTCAAGATACAAAACAGGCATTGCGGATAAATTTTGATGAAGAAGACAAGTGTAAGGCTGTAAATATACTCTCTGAAGGGGGGTGTATCGATACACCCCCCTTTAACTTTCAAGCTCAGTCTACCTTCATCAATGAATCTGGATTATACTCACTTATTTTATCATCCAAAAAAACCAGAAGCTAAAGCATTTAAAAGATGGGTTACAAGTAAAGTCCTGCCTTCCATTAGAAAGTATGGAGGAGTATACGGGGTTGAACAGGCGTACACCGGGTGTCTAGGAGGCACCAACACGATAGAAATTTCGCTCTGTACTGACCGAGCGTTACTGCGGTGAGGGTTATCAAGAGGAAGTATGGCGTGGTGTCTGATAAGCTCTTGGGCTACAAAAAACAAATATACGGGGCCAAAAATGAGCATGTATCGGAACTGCCTGTAGATATAATAAAAGTTAACTCTATACGGGTGGAATGTAATGTCACACGCGGGTCATACTTGAACGGGGTTGAGGGCCATATCATACACGAGTTCTACCCGGCTGAACCACCGGGCTATAAAATAATAGAATTACCGAGGAATGTCATTTATTTACCGGTGATCAGTCAAAGGATCAACAACTTGACAGTGTCTCTAAAAGACCAAAACTGTAATCTTGTTAACTTTCGCGGAGAAAGGATCTCGGTGAGACTACATCTCAGGCGCAGTAATGGGGCTACTATTTAGGCATATACCAGGAGGGCAACAAGTCAGTAGTGTTCAGAAAGCCAAGGTGTTAACTTGTAAAAATATATCGTTTCTTCGCTCTCTCGGTTTTAAGGTAATACAGAATGGCGCTATTGGCGATAGACAGCCACGCTGAGTATGATGACTTAATAACGGGGATGGAGTTTCATACACATCAACCATACGTGTCCACTACTTATAATAATAATGATGAAATAAGAATACCGTTATTACAGCAGGATATAATAACTGCCCCTTTTGAAAGCTTTATCGTGATTCACGGCAAGACCAACGCTACAAAAGCAGACGGGACTCCTCAGGATGTTTCCTTTATTAATAATGCTATGTCTTTCTTGTTTGAAGAAATCCGCTACAAGATTTGTGGCAAGGAAATTGACAGAACGAAAAATGTCAGTATTAGTGCTACTTTAAAAAATATTCTTTCAATTCGGGACGAAGAGAAAAATGCTCTAAAGGTCGCTTGCTGGCTTGGCCCTGGTTGTACTGAAAAAGTGACGGATTTTGTATATTCAATCCCTCTAAAACTCTTGCTAGGTTTCGCTGAAGACTACAGGCGGGTGTTGGTAAATGTTAAACAGGAACTGATACTATTACGTTCGGGTACGGATAGTAACGCTGTAAAAATAGCTGCTGGGACTTTAACATTAACAATTGACAAAATCTACTGGCGAGTACCTCACGGCACAGTAAACGACACTGAAAAACTAAAATTATACAACTTTATTGAAAAAGACCCCGGAATACATCTTCCTTTCCGTCAATGGGAAATGATTGAATACCCGAACCTCCCTAGTACAGACATATTATCTTGGACACTTAAAACATCTAACCAAACAGAAAAACCCCGGTACGTTGTTCCGGCCTTCCAGACAGGCAGAAAGAATGACTTAACAAAGGACATGTCACGGTTCGACGCCTGTGATTTGCTTGATGTTAAACTGTATTTAAAATCAAGTTTCTATCCGTACGATAACCTTCGTGGGAACACTACCTTGTTTTATGATATGTATAAGAACTTTCAAAACTCGTATTACGGCAGAATCGGCTCACCGATATTAAATTTTGATGATTTTAAAACGAAGTGTCCTCTGTATGTAATTGACTGTTCAAAACAGGACGATACTATTAAGACCGGCCCCGTAGATGTAAGGCTTGAGATTCAGACTAAAACAGCAATCCCGGCTAATACTTGGGCATACTGTCTCATAATTCACGACTGTCACTACACATACACACTGATCACGGGAGATGTCAGGAAAATATCGAGTTAGTTTCTCCAGCCCGGTAGTAACAAAAATATACAGTTTGCCCGCTGAAGATAGAAAATCAGATTGGGAACAGTTAGCAAGGGATAGGGCCAGGTTTTTGAGACGTATCAAATTAACAGAAGAGCAAATCTCCAATGTAATTTCTAAACAGTGGACCCTCAGGGTCCAACACTTGGAATGTATGTACAAGGGGGGCGAATCGCCCCCTTTGGGCGGGGTGGGGAAGGGGTAAAAGATACATCTAATTTTCAGAGTGTTATTACTTTAGTCTCATGCTAGCACTCAGCGCGTAAACATGGGCGAGTGGGTTATCATTCAGTTTTATAACGCCAATAATGTTTTAATAGGTACAGCAAAATTGGATTGTTACAAGATATACTGTGAGAAGGAAATATCTGATATTCCTGAGGGTACCACCACCGTAGTTGTTAAACTCAGAGACGACGGAGACTTTAGCAGGGATGATGATGAGGAGGGTATAGATGTTGTGGGTTAAGAGATTTTGTTAGTCTGAGGTTAACAGTCAGTGAGTAAACATGGGTTACTACGGTTGGATTAAAATTGAATATTACTACAAAAAAGTATTGATGAAAACGGATTACGTAGACAGTTACAAGTTTGCTAGTGTTGAAAAGGAGTTTAAATTAATGCCGGGGATCGATAGCATTATATTAAAATGGCGTACAGATTTTGACAACAGTGGAGAATCCTCTTCAGATTCTGAGGAGGAGGGGGAGGGGAACGGAGATAAAGGGGATAGGGTATATGAGGTTGGGTGTTTATCAACGGAGCATGAGTAGCAGAGATGACATCAGCCGAGACGGAGGTAAGTACGCAAGCTATACCCATCCCTAAGGGTACAGAGCCTATAAATTTAATGACCGGAGTTTTTCTAAAGTCAGTTCACTTCTTGGACCCTGAGCTCACCAAGTGCGTAGTATCGGGTATTTTTAAAAACAGGGACAACAGCCTCGGAGTATTAATTAAGGGGAGGAAAGGTGTTGTATTTTGGTCTTACGATTCTTACTGTCAGGTGGTTGGCAGGTTCAATGAAATTACTTTAGCTTTCGAAGGCAAGCATCAATGTTTTGTGAATACCGATACGGGGGCAGAAATTAAAGTTAACAGTATCTTTGGTCAACAGTACGCTTGTATCTCTGATGGTGAACACACGCTCGGTCTCAATCGAAACGAGTGGAATCAGCTTGTAATTAATATTCCTTTAATTGGCCGCTCTCTATTGGAGGATATTATTAAAGTTTTTATTGGTCAAGTTTTATCGGGCGCTGAAACTCGTACTGATCAACTACCATCTCAAGTAGCTGACTGTCTTTTTAGCGAAGTCTCACTATGGAAGCTGTAGTTGAGTTCCACGGATTCAAAGACAATAATAATAAATTTATTGTAAAGGAGTTTGCTATAGTCGGAAAGTCTTACAGAACTCAGCTAGTATTCCGACCTCCTTACTGTTTTAATTTTTTGAATAGCAAGATGAAAAGAACAGCCCGCTGGCTGACTCGTCACTTTCACCACATAAAGTGGGATGAAGGTGAGGTACATTACAGCGAAGAGCTTTTACGCTCACTGTGTAAACCCTTCGAGGCCATACACACAAAAGGCCTGGAGAAGGCTCAATTCCTTCCGACATTTCATTCTAATGTTAAAGAAATAAATGAAAGTTTGTATATAGATGATGATGATTTTACAGTAGCCTGCATTATACATAAAAATAAAAACGAAACTTGCGCCTTGAGGTCCGCACAGTACTACGCTCGAAAAATATTTTCGAGTGGGGCCTAATAAAAATAAGGCCCGGCAGTCGCTCACCCAGCAGGCAGGGCTAAACCCTTTGTAAGTCCAGGGGTGTGGGGAGGTTGGCCTAAAAACCGTGAAACCGTTTGTTGTAATCCTCCGACTTTCAGGGAAATGCGAATTGAAAGGCGCAACAAAAAAAGTATACAAATTAAAAAACAAACAAAAATATTAAAAAATTAAAATTCTCTGTCTATTTTCTAGGCTAAAATGAATGGACACAGTCTTAGTAAATAGCCTTCTGGGATAAATAGAGAAGAAAAAATATTTACCGGAGGCAGCATTTTTGTAATGGAGTGGCTGCCACGAATCACTGCGTTGGTTGGGGCAGTGGTTAAAAACAGTGAGAATAGGCCTACTGGGGATACTCACTTTAATAAAAAACGCGCCGAGACCCTACCCCCTGGGTGGTGTGGAAACATGGGTTATAATCAGCTTACAATAGAAAAATTTAATTTTTAAAAAGAAATCCCCTTAGCCATAGAGCATATACATGTAATGTAGCCATAAAGAATACAGCCCTACAGTATATGTATAATTATGTATCATATAATAGCATAGAGTGTATGTACCGTAGAGTATAGTAATAACCGTATAAACCAGTCGCCGTAGATCATATATAATAGTAGGGAATATGATAGTGGAGCCATAGCATAGAGCATATAATGTAGCAATAATTAAAAGTATACATAGAGGATATATAATAGCATAGAGAATATATACATATAATAGTCTAACCTTGGAGCATATATACATATAATAATAGCCGTAGGTTGGCAACACTACCGAAAAAATTCTGGAGGGAGCGTGGTGGTGGGAAAGTGAGGTTAGGAAATCTGGCGGGAAAATGTTCTTCTTACTCTTTCCGGAATAACGCGCTCTAACCACTATGCCATTTCCGGTTCTCAAGGATTGCCGGCCCTTCTAACAAAATGACACCATCCGCATTTTGTAAAATTCGAGTTCAGAAATTACAGGACATAAAAAATCAAAAATTAGTTTTTTGGATTTTTCTAAAAAATAAATATTAAAAAATATTACTATTCATCATTAAAAAGAGCTCAATAACTAAATAATTTAGTATCTCTAATTACTACTCTATGATTGCTGGTTGCGGCGAAAATTGAAATTTTCATTTTGCGGTAAACGCCGCAGTACGTTGCCCAATGTTATTCTTATGGGGAATACAAAAATTACTATTTCTCTCTTATTTACTGATCAATTTCATTCAAACTTGATATGATTGTCAAGTTAGCATTGACCAAAAGAGGAAATTCGAAATATGTTGCCCCTTAATAACCCTGGGGGGAATAGGGGGCATTTTCCCTCTTAAAACCACGAGTGTGTGGCAATGGATTCTGTAGTGCCTCCAAAGCAGGGATTTGGGTGGATGTTTTTGAAAACAACTTGTTTACAAGAATTTCTGTACATTCGACCGTGCTTTGTATTCTATATTTTAGTAAATAAAAAGTAATTTATTCATTAAAGTTGCGCTAAAAGGGAGAAAGTATGTGTCAGTTTCCTGATACCGTTTATTTCACTCTGGAACATGAAAAAATAAGAAATATTTGAAACAAAACATCAGGCATAAACCAAACAGATAGAAAAGAAAACATAACAATATTCTCAATCCATTCTGAACAGAATATCTTGAGGAAGTCTCGCTCGTAGCCTCCTGTTTATTGTAATTTGTCCAACGTTGAATGCCACAGCACCAGGAACAAAAGTCCAAAGTTTCGAGGAGTTTTTGAGGAGATTTTTCTATAAATTTTAATAGTGGTTCGACCCCGAGCTCCTCAGGAATGTGGTTATTTCTAACGATGAACCAGGGAGCATTCACTGCGATTCTAAGAATTTTGTTTTGTAGAACTTGAATTTTGTTAAGTTTATTATACAGCTAAACCCCAGACTGGACCGGCATACATAACTAAAGGCCGAATTATTGTTTTATAGATTAAATTTGCACACTCTGGTTTTAAAGTTGATTTGCTGTTTATTAAGGGAAAAAGTTTAGCTAGGCGAGTATAGCCCTGAGTTAATTTTTTGTTAACATGAAAGTTCCAATTAATTTTCTTGTCAAGCCAGACTCCTAGATATTTTACAGCCTGGTCGTCAGGATTCCATGGTAAAAATTATCCATAAATTTGGATTTGTTGAGTAACACCTTTTTTTAGAGAAAATATTTTTGCCTCACATTTTGTAGAGTTAAGTTTAAATTTCCATTGGAAAAACCTTTCAATTAGAATATCTATGGACGACTGAAGAGAATAAGCAGCCTCATAGATGTCAGAGTTTTGACATAATATAGCAGTGTCATCTGCATAAAGAGCTAGTAAAGCATTTTCAAGAAGAGGAATGTCAGCCATATATAGATTAAATAGTACAGGGCCGAGTATGTATCCTTGTTGGACACCTGCCCCAATCGGTCGAGATGTTGATAGAGAGGAATTTATCTTCACAGATAATGTTCTTTGATGAATAAATGATTTGATTATATTTACTATGTACATTGGGAAACCAAATCATCCCCGGCCAAACCTCTACAAATTTCCAGTGTCATTTTTACAGACCTAAAAATGATTTTTTTCACCTTGGTCTGAGCTGATAAAAACTCAAATAGCTGATTGATCATCATTCGTAGTAGTTCCACATGTTAACCACTGATCTCTATGCACTTAGGTCCTTGGGTGGTTAATTTAATTATTTATTTTACTTACAAATCTACGTAATAACATTAATAAATAATGGATGATTCCAATGTTAAATTAAAATCCATTGTCAATGTTAACTGTTGACAATAAACACTATAGTAGACAACTGGTCGGCGACTTTTAATTTTGACAGTCTACCCAATGAATTCTGATTGGTCCAGCTAACCCCAAGGTGACAATACAGTGAAGCAAAAAGCTGAACTGGACGGCACGCTTTTGGGAAAAATATTTAGACAAAGAGTAGTGACTCCAGATACCTATAACATAGAGCTCAGTGAGGTTAACCAACCACCAAGGTTCGTAGAGCTTTCAGTCCAGGTATGATTATTTCCATAAGAGTAATGTTCGCAGCAAAGACGTCTTACGAGGGCGTCCAGCTGTTGCATAAATCAACAACATACTATAAAGTTTTGCCAACCTTACAGGGTATAATATAATAATGGTACAATTATTTTTAAATTGTCACTAGACATGCAGAGAGAAAATTAAAACCCTTAATCCAGTAATCTAATAATACAAATAAATAAAAAAAAATAGTTTCATAAAATAACAGCTGATCATAGAATGTAAATTAGTTAAACAATGTTTATTTTAATTACAATTATAAGGAAAATATGGTACTCGTACGATAAATATCGTATTTTCGTTTTACGATTTTTGGAAATCTTGAATCGGCTACTTTTATAACTGAATTTTTGATTTTTATCCACTATAGAATGCACCAATGACAGCGATTTTTTCGAGTACAATATTCTAAAAACGGATTTAAACAACATCTTATATAATTTACCAAATAAACAGACAACACACTGACCATTTTCATATATAGTAAATCTGTGAAATGAATATATTTATTTGTGATTCAGCGTAGCAGAATGTTGGCAGTACTGTAACTTTTACTTCTGACCTTCTTGATAATTCAATTTTATAGTCATTCCTCTTTTCCTTTTCAATAAACAAAAATTAATTTATATTTTTTCTGTAGCTTTTTTACATCTGTTCACCACTTCAACAGTCCACAGTCTTCGTCTTCGCAAGTGGTTTGTTTTTGTAGGCCGTACCTGTCAATCAAATTAATGTCAATACAGGGTTGAAAGAAAAGTCATTTGATTTGTTCCTTTTTTATCCTGTTATTATTTGTTTTTCAGAATGTTGGTGAGTTATTATTTGTTTGCATGGGTATTTTAATTATATACTCGTATTTGTTTTTGGAAATTTCAAGTTCTAACCTAGCCAAATTATTTTTATCTGTGGCTATTTTTTATCGATTAAGTTAGATTCTCATTTTTTCAATATATGGCCTACTTAAAAGTTAAAACTATTATAAATATTTTTATTTGTCAGAGGTTTATGCTATGCTTATTCCCTAGCATAGGTTCTAGATGCTTAAATGATTATCAGACAACCAGTTGAAATTGGAAAATTACTTTTAGAAGGCATTAGAAATCAAGCAAATTTGTGTGTTTTGTTAAGCTTCAAAACTAAATTTATAATGCAAGTTACTTAATGACCTGTAGGCTGCCTTGAAATAGCCTACTATAGCCACTTATGCATGTCGTTTTTGGGGTTTAATCCAATCCATGGCCTCATTAAGAATAACCTCACCCTTTAACTTCAGTAAGTAGACTTATAATAATATGGGGTACAGAACGACAAGCGTACACCAAAACGATCAAAAATAAAATACCGTATCAAATTATTATGATTGATATATATGTAACCATATTACCATTCAGTCGTTATTGTTTTAACACTCGATCACTACGTGTTTCAATTTACAGCGCTCTATGGTGATAGGTTAAGTTAAATTACCATAAACTGTTCAATAAACTAACCTACAGTAACCTAACTCCGCAGAGCACTGTGTTTGTCATGGTTTGGTTGTTTTAATTTTGTTTTCGATATTCTCAGTGGTTCAATATTTTATAGGCCTAAGTATTCAATTGTTTGGTTTCATTCCCGCAGACGAGATGCGTTAATATTTTGATATTTCGATAAAATATATCTTATAAAATCGATACAGCTGACTTATTATAAATGTAGTAATATATATTTTTATTAGGCCTAACTTACTTATGATTTAAATTTTATTTGTATTGAATTTTGTTTGTAAAACGGCAGATAATATAAATAAATTAATTAACTATAATTTTCTTTATGAAAATATTTTGGTAAGCCTATGGCTCTGGGGGGTTGAAGGGTTCTGGTAATTATTTTTTAACCAAAATTGGTATACCCCCTATTTTTGGGGCGAGAAATTCATTAAAACCATCGCTATCCCCCTACGACCCCCCCTTTTTTATTTAGGGGGGTAAAAACCCCCTTTTTTACTTTTTTTTCAAGTTGATTTTTCATTACATCCTAAGGAACACAGAACAACTTTAAAAAATGATACTGCCCCCCTAATTATTGAATCGGGGGGTTAAACAGTTATCTGAACGTCTTTTATAGGTGTCTGGGGGGTCGGGAAGACCCGAACAAGAAGACGGCTTCAAATTTTGTGTACCCCCTATTTTTTGGGCGAGAAATTCATTAAAACCATCGCCATCCCCCTACGACCCCCCTTTTTTATTTAGGGGAGGTAAAAACCCCCCTTTTTCACTTTTTTCAAGTTGATTTTTTAAATTTTTTTGGAGATAAAAACCCATACTTAAGAACGGGGGGTCAACCAATAATCAAAAACAAACCAATACTTAAGCTGTGTAATAAGTTACAAACATAAACAAATCCCCAAGGTAACAAATAATGACTATAAATTATAACAAAATAATATTTAATAAAAAATTAGCAAACTTTAAGCAAAATAACAAATACAACATTATTATATCCTAGGTAGAAATAAAGGTCAGTACATAAAACTATCACTAAGTATGTTGAATGCCAAGTTATAACGAATGCCTATAAACCTGAAAAATACGGTCGTATCAGTAAAAAATCAAACAGATGAAAACATATTTGAAATCAAAAATAAACAAATAAATAAATACACAAACAACCAAAAAAATAAATACATACACAAACAAACAAAAAATAAATAGATACACAAACAATAAATAAAACATGTTCCTGTAAAAACAAAACAGAAACAATAGTCGTAACAGTTTCATGTTATAATTGTAAAACTACGACTTACCCCGTGGATATGACAATCGATAAAAATATATTTGAAATCAAAAATAAACAAACGAATATATACACAAACAAACAAAAAATAAATATATATACACAAACAATAAATAAAACATGTTCCTGTAAAAACAAAACAGAAACAATAGTCGTAACAGTTTCATGTTATAATTGTCAAACTACGACTTACCCCGTAGATATGACACTAGATAAAAATATATTTGAAATCAAAAATAAACAAACGAATATATACACAAACAAACAAAAAATAAATATATATACACAAACAATAAATAAAACATGTTCCTGTAAAAACAAAATCAGAAACAATAGTCGTAACAGTTTCATGTTATAATTGTCAAACTACGACTTACCCCGTAGATATGACAATAGATAAAAATATATTTGAAATCAAAAATAAACAAACGAATACATACACAAACAAACAAAAAATAAATATATACACAAACAAAAAATAAAACCAAAACAGAAACAATAGTCGTAATATTTGTATTACCTACAAATATGAACCAGATAAAGGGATGTTGTGAAAATGAGCAAGACATATTTTGGATATGGGTGACAGCAAACATAATGAATATTTATTACGAAACACACAACTTTACAAAAATGTAAAATACAAACAACTCAATGAAATGCTTATACCAAACGTAACAATGAATAACTAACAAAATAATACATAGTTTAATAAATTGCTTAACACTACAACGGAAAAATACTTCATGGTATTAAACAATGTAAATAGAATTAGTGTCGTTATAAAAATGAACAAATTCAACAATTAAATAAACAATAAACTTTAGAGCTAATCTGAACATTCCTGACACTGGCAGAGATGGATGTCATCATGCCTGTGAACTTTGCCAATGCCAGGATATGCCCGCGCGCAGTCTTGCAGTAGTCTTGTTAGTTGTAGCCCGGCGACTCTTCGGTCTGTGGCGTTGTCACGAGTCTCGAAGGTCTTAAGGACGTTCTTGCGGTACATCCATTCACCGCAGTACTTGGTTGCAAGAGTCGGGTCGTTGCACCCTTTCATGCAACCTTTCAGCCATCTCCAGGCGTTCTTGATGTTCTGGGTGTGGATCCGGAACGGCTCCTCGTTCAGACGTTGGCGAGGACCTATAAATTGGCGGTCAAGACATTTCTGACGGAACCTGCCTTGAGGAACCCAAATGGGATCCTCATCGCGGGGAGGGTTGACAAAGTTGGTACTATGGTTGACCGTACCATAGCCTGCAAAGAAATCATTACAAGTTAAGTATGCCCCCCACTCATCAGAGCATACAAAGGAATCAAGGTCTATGTGATCCATTATGAGGGGCATCAGTGTCTCTGCATCCCGTCTTGGTACGGCCATGGCGAAGACATGCCGGGTTTTTCGGCTTATCCCGCCGAAGTACCAAATTCCCCTCCGTTGGTTTTGTACGAGTCTCCCTCGTATCATTTTTTTCTGGAGCTGAACTGATTGGTAAAAGCAAATGTGAAGTTTACATTAAAATGAACTGAGGAAAAGCCAAAAACCTTTTTCCCATAAGATTAACATGGGGGATTTTATGAGTATGTTTTTTGGATTTTCTCCGCAACCACTTAACCTAGGTTAATAATTCAAAATACTATATTATTTGTTTTTTGAGCTCTATAACATGGTCAAAACCAAAATTATGTTTTTTAAAAATTTTAGGGTGAAAAATGCAAAAAACTGATTTTTGGAAAATTTAAAACCCCCCTTTCCATGGTCCGATTTTTCTGGTTTTCGAACTTAAAGTCATAAATGTCACTTTACACATTTGAGCCAAATTTCATCGAAATCGGACGTTTTTTACTCAAGTTATCGCATTCACGGACATACACACACACACATATATATATATATATATATATATATATATAAATTTGAACGAATCGTGTTTTTGGCATCTGGGGACCTCAAAACAAAAAGTTATCACTGTCTCGGGCTTAAGTCTTACCATGAGACCTACGGTAATAGCTTCTTCCCTATAGGGGAAATTCGCTAAAAAGTAAAAAATACAGACGACACAAGTTTTCAAGGCAACACATCCAAGGTTATTGAACTGAAGATTGAGTCACCTTTTAAATACCGTTAAGCTCAACACATTTGCTGCGTCATGTAATCTACATTTATGTTCAGTCCGATTTTGCATTCTGTCACTGGTGACTCATTATGAATTGTCATTAAGGATTTGAAAGTTTGGCAAATTTGCATAATGTAGGATGCTGACAGAGCACTCTATCTGATTTTCCCAGTACTTCTACGATATTTTCCACTATAATGCAAAATCGTACAGCAACTTGATTGGTCATGATTCCACGGTGATTCATACTGCACAGGAGAAAACGATAATTTTGGTTTGCTAATTACAACATACATTCATACAAAAATTATACACAAAACAGAAATCTGGAAACGTTTATTGAAGGAAGGAATTGGAAGCAACGACAGTGAATTCCTACGCAGTATCTTTTACTCGAGAAACTACTTTAGGCTACTGAGTGCAGATAACAAATCGAGTCACAAGTGACTCATACCACAGTGAACTTCTTAAAACTACTGTGTCAAAATCCCACTAAAGTTGCATGATTATTTAGGGAAATATGCTTGCTGCAAGGAGCGCCAGACACGGGAGAAGAGCAGCGCACATGAAAGATAAATGTGATGAGTCACTGATAAAAATAAGAGTGATGAGTTAATGTTTGGTTTGGAACATCCATAATGTATGAGACATTTTGACTCAGGCCTGTGGGGTTTGCTCAGATGAAATACTAAAGTAACAAATCTTGCTGTGCAAAACGCTCTATTAGCGAATTTCCCCTATAGGGAAGAAGCTATTACTGTAGATCTCATGGCAAGACTTAAGCCAGAGACCATGATAACCTTTCATTTTGAGGTCCCCAGATGCCAAAAACACCATTCATTCAAATTTGTATATATATGTGTGTGTGTCCGTACGCACGATAACTCTAGTAAAAAAGGTCCGATCTCAATGAAATTTGGTACAAATGTGTAAAGTACCATTTATTTGAATGAGTTTGAAAACCAGTCGAATTGCACTATTCAAAGGGGGGTTTTGTACCCCAAAAATGTTTTTTTTGGGGTTTCCACATGTATTTTTATTTCAATCAAATTTTAATTTTTAGGCCTACCATTTAATTCAGCATAAAAAACAAACCGTTTGGTATTTTTATCATTGCTCTACGTCAATTGGTTGCTGAGATATTGAAAGTGCTAAACACAATACGTTGTCTAATGTTATTCTTATGGAGAAAAATAAAAATTGTATATCTCACTTATTTATAAACATAAACTGACAAAATTTGGTATATGGCTTCATCTGGTTGTGGTTTATTGTTGTTTGCACAACAAAAAATTTTTCGCCTATGGTTCCCGTAGCAGCAAACCTAGGTACTTGGTTCCCTTGTTATTCTTATGGAAAATAATTAAAATGTTATATATCGCTTATTTATGAATTTACATGGATTAAACTTGGTATGTGACTACACTAAGATGAGTTCTATTGATATTTACATAAAAACCCATTATTTTGTGTTCCTTGTTGCAGCAAACCTGCGGACTCATCCCCAATGTTATTCTTATGGAGAGTAATTAATCTTTATATAAAATTCTGTAAGTGAAATTTTTAAGTCAAAATTGTGGGAGTTTGGCAAATTGCAGGATGATGGGAGAGGGCTCAAATTAAAGGTCTTGATCCCAGGGACTCGGGAAAAATAGCAGTATCTTCAAAAAGTTCACAGCAAACGAGAAATATCGTAAAACATCTCCTATAAAAAAAGCATGGGGATTTAAAACGTCTGCTTTGTTTATATTAAAACATGTGATTAAGAGTCTACTTTGTTTACAAAATGACGTGTTCAAATCAGACGAGGTAGAGTATTGGAGCAAAGTTAGAGGCCACTAGTATTTTTAAATATCACTTGTTTGTGAATATATTTCTTATGAATCCTGTTAAGTGTTTTAATGTGTTATATTATATATATTCATTGGAAATTCGCTGAGTATGCAGGTTTACTGTGATGGGGGTATTTTTGTTTTCCACTCATTCATGGATTTTTTATCAACATTATTTCTGAGGTTTTACAGATTTTGCATCAAAACTCTGAGGATCCTCTTGAGTTTGACTATAATAGCCTATCTCGGTTTCAGATGTCGTGACAAAAGTTACTATGCCAGAGCTGGATCCTCTTCGCCTATGTTCCGCTGCACTCCATCATAAGTGAGTATGCCTAGTTCACAACCTTTCCTAGAACAGGATTGGCTGATAGGGCCAAAAGAAATGAAACTACTCAATTCAATTTTTATATGGTTGTATTTTGTTTCTGTTTTAGAGAAAAAACTGTTGGCCTGTTCATAAACCTTTTATTTTATTTCTGTATCATAAACTTATTCTGAGAGTTGGAAACAGTTATGTCACTCACTCATTTTTGTGGAGTTCAGTTTTGTAATATGGTCTGTTTTGCAGTGTTTCAAAACTACATAGACTTATCTGTAATTTTTAATTTTGCAGCGGTTTGCATAACTCTCTGTAGCTATTTTTTAGGCCCAAATTCATAGATCTCTACCATTTTACCATTAAAAGAAATTAAAATGGCTTATTTTGCTTATGTTTAGTCTTTGCAAACTTCTGTGGTTATAGGGGGGCTTGTTTTAAAAGTGTGTTTGATGCAATGAATATTTCTCAAAAATCAATATTGAAGGTAGGTTTGGTAAATTTAAACAATACCTGACTGACGCTCTGTTCGGAAAAACGTTCGTACTACTATTTGGCACTTATTATTAAAAGCTTACTAATTAACATTTACAAAAAATACATTAACATTCCAAGAAATTTCTCATTCCATAATACAGTGTATTCTTTGAGGGTTAGAATGACTGCATTGTAATTACATAATACATTTTTCACGATAAATTTATTTGTATATTTCTCAGATTAATTTGTGTAATATGTGTAAACATTAATTATTTCATTCTCCCTCTCTGAACTTATTTAAAATTTGTGCCAAAGAAAGGTTAATAAAATTGAGTGTGGACGAGGCTGACATTATCATCACAGCAGGATACCGGCGCATCAGGCTTGACCTTTGGCTGGACCCCTGACACTCTCTCTGGCCTTTCCTCAGTTGAGTTCATCTGGCTGATCTGACATTTTCTTTGAATCACACACCTGCCATCATTAAAATAAAACTGTTAACAATTTTAATTTAATTTCACTATATTTCTTTTTATTTTTTTCTATCTCTCTTTCTCCCCCTGTTGTATTTTTTAAACCGATTAAAAAAAACATATATTTATTCTAATTATCTACTTATTCACTTATTAAAAAATAATTAAAAATTCTTTTTTATAGCAATGCAGCAGATGCACAATCATTGAACTATGACTGCTGATTTCCATGTCTATACTTTTTTTTACGACAGAAAAGTTTCTGGTTAAGAATTCCAGAATAGTATAGTTATTATTAATAATAATATTATTTTAGTCTCTCTGAAATTGGATACCGGCTGTACATTTATTGAAATAAACGTTTATTTATTCATTGATTCAATAAGATTTTACTCACTGCAGAGTGGTTGTAAGCCAAAGCAGTCTTGCACGACGTTTCCTGGAAAATTTACTTATAAATATAGCCTGTTATAATTTGATAGATAAAATTTTAAAACGGTACTCAGCCACTGTCTAGTTAGGAGACAGAATAAATCATGGGTCACCTGAAAACACACTGATCATACCATTTCTTAAGACTTCTATTTCTTCATGTTTAATTTAAATTGAAGTGTTCAATTTTAAGTCAACGTTTGGTAATAATGTTGCGGGGAAAGTTAGCTAACAAATCTGCGAAAATTGGCTATGTATTAATTTGATGTTAAACCTTCTAAATAATAGTTTTTATCTATTTATAACTTGTTGTGCAGATGGCGTGCAGACGGTCTTGGGCGGAGGTTCAGCCTCAGCATGTTCCTAGTATTCGCTCTCTGCCTTGTCACTCTGATATTTACCCAACGCTTCGCCACCTCCTCCAACATCAACCTCACCATCGGCAGAACCATTCAGGTAAAACGATACTGAGGTATGGTAAAGTTGCTCCAGTTTCCTACTTTGGTCAAAACCCTCATACTTTTGTACACTAAATATACAAAATTATTATTCACTTCATAAGCACCAATAAGGAAACAAAATATAATCAATCTGCAATTTTGTTTTGATTACATTAACAGCTATCTTGATTATCAGCTGTTCAGTTTACGGCTTGTTGTTACAGTGGTGACTTTCATTCTGTAAGAATTAAATTTTCACCGTATATTGTTTTATTGTCGGAATTGAACAGCTGATAATGAAGATGTCTGTTAATGTAATCAAAACAAAATCACAGTTTGATTTTATTTTATTTCCTTATTAGTGCTTCTGAAGTGAATAACATTTTTGTATATTTAATATACAAAAGTATGAGGGTTTTACTGGAATGTCATACCAATGGAGTTTTATCCATAGCTTTATAAATTTCATCACTGTCTTTACCTGCAGTAGGGCCCTATGTATTCGCATTAATTAGGTGAATAAAATTTGAAATACACAACAGTGCATCAACCTGTTTTGCACATATAACTCAATAAAATGTTGTTTAAAATTTCATTATGGTTAATAAATACTTACAGGTCATTAATTCAAGTTTATGTTTTATATTTACACCATATTTTCTTTTAGTTCAACTATTTTACGTTGGCCTTTGGTCCAACACTGAATTGGCTGGACAAGAGAGTTGTTGTATAATCAATATGTAATAACTGTTTGTGTGCACAAACGTGAAGCCAAATATATAACTACCTCAACCTTGCAATCCGGTATCACTAACAAAAAAATGATTCTTCCATACGTTACACCGATAAAATTTGTGTAATTAAAATGCAACAGCTTTTGATACAACAAAATGAATTCACTAACTACGTGTTTAACTCAACGTTGTATCGCAGAGCTGGTCGACCAATGAGGTGGAGCTGTCCAACATAACCGTAGAGATAGAGGAGGTTTTGGCTGACCAGAGGGCAATGGTGGCTCAGGAGATGAAGGCCTACAATTATCCTGCCGGCAAATACAACATATCCGCTAAGTAGGTGGTAAACCATTAAAGTTCTATAGCATCGTTACTTTACATTGAACAAATATTTAGTCAGTATAGCAAAATCGTAGTAATTCTTAGTTCTTAAATGCTGTTTCTCTTATTGCAAAATCACACTATTCACTACTTTTAGTCTTAGTATTTGTTAGATAATGTAGGTTTTTATACCAATAATATAGATACACATATCAAACATTTTCTTGTATTGTTGAATGGTTTGATTTTCATATAAACATGACTGCCTCTAGTTTTTTTTCTAATCTTACGGAGACTAATTTCAGTAGATCGGTTCTTCCTAGTTGAATAGGAACAATTAAGTTAGTGTGTGTTTTATTTTATAGTGGAACAATTTATTAAGAGAATTCTTTACATCCATTAGGCAACAATAGGCCTATATATACAAATTGGGAGAGTTAATTTTAATTCTTTAAACATTTGGTATATGATAGGACATCTAGTCAAAATTAAATGTATCCTTATTTTTTCCCAGATTGGATAAGCTGCATAAGGGATTTTGATTTGATACGCAGGGTTTATAAACCAAATCACGTGCCTTAAAAATCAGTTTCATTTATATCTTTGCTACGATATCGATCATATAAGATCAGTCCCTTACCCACGACTAAACAATATAAGATTTTGGCTTCTACCGCATTCACTTACAGTATTATTAACAAGTTCACTATAGTCAAGTTTAAGAACATATACAACTGGTGGTAACGAGTACCGAGAGACGCTTCCAAGGACGCTGATTCTGGCCGCCACTCTCTCTGGCTATCACTCTCTCTGTGTCATCCTCCATGTTCACCACTAACCTGTACGCCCTGTGTGTATCTCCACTCTCACACCAAAAAAATATTTTTTAATAACTTGTTTTGCAAGGGTACAAGGCAATCTACCATCTATCTTATAAGGACAAAATTAAAACTATATCATTTTAATTGACATGCAAGGTGTACTAAAAATCTGAATAAACCCAGGTCTCCAAATATAATGCATAATTTGGCGTGTTAATGCATAACGATGTATCAACAGTTGTTACACAATTCAAGTGATTGCTTTTTTTCTCTAAGAATTACCTTCGAGCTTAGAAGGCTAGTGGGTCAGAGTCCTGAGTAGGGATATTTCGTAAAATGTGTATCTCAACCTCTTCTAATGAACAAATCAAGTATAATCAATGTTCAGTAGTTTCGTAGATCTCACCTGAATAAAGGCCGCTTGTAAGTTAAATGTAAAGATATTTGTATCCGTAAAAGTTCATTAGTTTCACTCTGGATGTCAGGCCTGGTAATTAATTAATGTCTGCTTGGCCTGTTACTACAAGTGTAAGTAATAACATTAAATAGGTCCCAACATTTCAATTAATTGTTTATTAGTAGGTCTTGCTGCTTGAAAAATATGATCAAAATAATAACGATTTCTATAAAACCAAAGCAAATTTTCTTCTCATACTATTGAATTTACATCACTCCTCATATCGTATTGTGCAAACTGCACTGGTCATTATCCTATAGTCTAATATGATTAAGGTTTGCTTGAGGCGTCCGTGCGTGCTTGCTTGCTTCAACTCTGACCTCAAAAACGGCACCAAAGATTTCCTTCAAATGTTGGAACTAATATCTGGGATAAAAATAAGTTCTAGACAGGTCTCATCCCCAGAAAATATCATATAATGTAAAAAGAATACCCCCGTCGCAGTAAACCTGCATACTCAGCGAATTTCCAATGCATATATATGTGCCTTTTTGTATCTTTGCAATTATCAATATAACTCGACCAGGTAAAGCTACATTCCATATTTTATTAATTTAGGATCATAACTAAGGGAGATATAAAACTTTACTTATTCTCTATATGAATAAACATGGGGGCCGAGTATGCAGGTTTGCTGCTACAGGGAAAATCAACAAAAAACTCTTTTTGTGCAAATATCAATATACCACAACTAGTTGAAGCCACATACCAAGTTTCATCAATATACATTCATAAATAATCGAGATATCAAATTTTAACTATCCTCGAGAAGGAATAAGGATAACATTGGACAACATACTGTGTTTAGCACTTTGAATATCTCTGCAACAGTTGGACGTAGAACAACAATTAAAACACCAAAATGATTGTTCTGTAGAGCTTAAACTGATTGGTAAAAAGAAATGTGAAGTTTTTAGTAAAATTATCTGAGGAAAATCTGAAAACCTTATTCCCATAAGACTAGAAGTATGCTCAAATATTCGCGTAATGGGATGACCGAACTCAGAAATGGTAGATAAAAGTTACTACTGTTATGTAAGTTCTAACCAAAATTTGTCACAAAGTATTAAATAATAGTCCTGGGGACTCAGCAGGAAAATATCTACTTTTCCTTTGGTTAATTTTAGGTTATAGGATAAATCGTTCTTAATTATATTAAATTATATTAGATTAGAGGTGCAAATTCTTCAACAAAATATAACACAGTAAGTTGCCTATGGAGTGAGCTACATTGGAACTTAGCTGAGTACGCAGGTTTGCTATGACGGGGTATTTAAATATCATAAACTGACAAAAGAACACAGCTGGCAGAATTAAATATAAAATAAATGGCTGATGAAATCTAGTGGATAAACTATTAACTGACTCACATTACTCACATTATAGGAGAACGTTATCTTTATTTATTAAAACTGGTATCCAGTGACATACAGGTTTGCCAACGGATTATCTTGAACAACACACTGAGCTCTATGTTATATCTGGAGTCACTACTCTCTGACTAAATATGTTCCAAAAACGTGCCGTCAACACAGACATTTTGCTCTATTGTGTTGTCATTTTGACGTTAACTGGACCAATCAGAATTCCTTGGGTGGACGATGTCAAAATTTCAACCAATAGGAAATATAATAACTATACCACCAAAATGTCAAAAACACATCTGGCCAACATAACGACCATAAACACAGAGGCACGCTTTTTCTCCATGGAGTGGTGACTCCAGATATAACATAGAGCTCAGTGGAACAACAACTCTTATTGATGTAGGCTTTTGTTTTATAAAGAGTTTAGGTATTATCATTGACTATATACATGTATTATGGTTTCTCAATTTGAATATGTTGGATTTCTATTTTAAGTATTTAGGTTGTTGTTCTCAAATTATTTATGTTTTTATTTCATTAAAATGTACTTGTTCCTTTGAACATTTTAAATACAGGTTAATTGAGGTTATGTTTGCCTCTGACGAACGTCGTACATTCACTAATTGCAATCAGGGAAAAATCTTAAACCCCCTTCCCATAGTCCGATCGATCTGGTTTTCGAACTTGAAGTCATAAATGTTACTCTTCACATTTGTGCCAAATTTCATCAAAATCGGATGTTTCTTTCAAAAGTTGTCGAGGTAACGGAAACATATATATATATATAAATTTGAACGAATAGTGTTTTTGGCATCTGGGGACCTCAAAACAAAAAGTTATCATGGTCTCGGGCTTAAGTCTTACCATGCCACCTATGGTAATAGCTTCTTCCCTTTAGGGGAAATTCGCTAAAAACAAAAATGAAAAGTTAAAAAAATTAACATTGGGCTTAAGGCGGTCCCACACTTCTTGCGAACACGCCTGAACATTCGGCCGAACATTCTCCTGAATGTTTACTGAACATTCGGTCCCTTATGTTCCCGCATGTATTCAAAAGTTCGTGCAGCTCCCACACTTCTCGCGAATACTCCGAACATTCGGAGTTCGGCCGAATGTTCGGGCGTGTTCGCGAGAATTGTGGGATCGCCTTAATAGTGTTTAAAATCAAAACAAAAGAATTGTAACAGCCGTTCATAATCAACTAGGTAACTCTCAAAGTAGTACTCGTGGTGTTTATAATTGTTAACATGTGGTTTCCTGAGAGCAGTGACTAAAACTGTTGAGTGAATATTGCTTTTATAGAGTGGTCATATCCTAAATAAATCAAAGGGACATTGAGCTATAAATAACATCTGGAGTGACCTTAAAACTGTAGAAAAGAGGCAAATGAGCTATAAAAATCCAATAATCAGTTCGGGGAAGTGGTGAACTATTACTCCAAGTCATCTAAACAAACTGACTGGCCTTCCAAGAACAAAGCTCGGGCCCAGGAATAACATATAGTACAGTCAGAGGGCATGGGACTTTTTTCAGGGGCCCAAAACCCATTCCCCTGAAATATTGGATATAAAATACATGCTGTTCTATATGGTTCTTTTTATTAAGCTTACAAAATACAATTTTACTACATAAGTTTGATCTTGATGTAATTAATCTGAAATGTAATTGGGTCTATTGCTCAAAACCGAGCAAAGTTTTTCCTTGTTTCTGATTAAAATTATCGTCTTGCCATTTCAGTAGTTTGGGTTCTCAGCTCTTAACATAAAAATGTTGATACTGCAAAACTGTGTTTTGTTGTTTTGACAGCTGTTTTAGAATACATAATCATAACTAGTTACTTTATATAATTGTCTGTAACATCTGCTATTTCTGCCTAGCTTGAAGGCCTGTGGGACATAGCCTTAAAGATGAATGTAAATTATAAGGAAATTCGTAGAATCTACACTTTGGCCTCTTTTAATTGACACATCAAACATAAAAATCGGTTCAGTAGTCCTTTAGGTATTGCTTTTATAAAAAACCAGCTTGTGTATATATAGCATTTATTTTTTCATCATAAGTGCATTTGTTCAGTTTTATGTTTAAATTATTTACTATGTTTTAATTACACCCTTAGCATAAAAAAAGAGTTATCTTTTCATTTGCATTAACAAATTTAAATAATTATTTCTTAAATTATTATTGTTTATTACTATTAGTTCAAATTATAAATCAATTTCGGCTTTGTGTGATGGCTATAGTCAATTTTACTGGAACAGTGTCAGTAACATTTTGAAACTTTAAATTCACAGAATACTCATTTCATCCTCTAGCTTTCCTATTTAGATATGAGAAAGGAAACAATTGTGGAGCTCTTGTAATTACATAACCTTGAGCCAGGCAGTTGCTAATGGCTTGGAGGACTCAATTATTGTAACAACAGCTACAGTGGTAGTTTGTGGTTAGTGATGTATCCACTATAACATTGAGGAAAATTAATGTGTATTATAATGTTTGTATAGTGCTGTCTGACCTCTGCAATCCTAGTTAACTAGGATACAATAGTTATACAGTAATATATCAATTAAATTAAAGCCACCCAGAGGCTAAGACAAACTGTATAATGTTTATTGAATTTTATTAGTTTAAATTTTTGTAATAAATATTTAATTAGTAATCATCTATACGGTATTTGTATTTAAAATTGCAATGCTTAATTCATTAAATCAAATGGAAAGTATACTATAGTAAAATTCTTTTTGTTATTCAAATGCCAAAAAAATTTTTTAAGGTGAATATGAACACTTTTATGAGGAAGCAGTCCCAACCAATCAAATTTTGATTGACACCCTTCATCAGTACGGCATTCAAAGTCATCACCCCTTGAACAATAGTCCGAAATGCTAGGCTATTGTCTAAATGAATTAAGAATTCTTATATATAAACGAGCCAAAGCGTTGGAAAGTATTTTGATTTTGGAGAAAACAATTATTATTACGTACAAATTTCAATAAGTTCCGATTTTGTTTGACTTGGTTGACTTTCTCTTTAGCGATTTTACTGCCCTCATAGTTCTGTCTTATTTGAAGAAAGAACTAGACAGTGAAATGATAAATCCGTTGGACTCATGATATTATTTAACATAGGGCCTAAATGTATAATTTAAGAATAATTCTTGCGATCTTAAATTCATGTACCATTTTTTAGTAATGTTAGTGACCTGTTTCAATTATTTTAAAGATGAAGTGTAACGAAAAGTGTAGTTGGTGTGATCTAAAGATGCATTTCTTTTTTAGTCATTAAAAGTAGTCATTAAAATTAGTGGGTAAAAAGGGAGATATATATTTAAGTGATGTACGTAGATGGTACAGCAATATTATGGTGTGGGGACAGGCCTTGAGCAGAGACTCATCAGAGCACATGTGTGGGAGTGAGTGGCAGTGACATCCGGTCAGTGACCTTCACTTCTTCATTAGCTCGGACTAGCTCAACTGAGCCATTCTTTGCTCACTAGGCTTGAGCAAGTTCATTAGTGAAATGAGGGGAAATGTCAGCAACGCTTCGACCAACAAACTAAACAGATGATTTCTCTGTTGGCACCTCTGCTTTGTCATTTAAATTTTTAAGACAATAGACAGTAGACGATAGACAATAGACAATATGCTTTATTAACATGTTCTCAGAGAAAATTAAATGTGTCAAGTCAAAAGTTACAGATACAATATTCTTCCTTCACACAGTAGAGTGATTTTGATGCCTAGGACGGTATATGCCCTGATGATGAATTCCTTTTCTGAGTTGCAAGGTCTCTCAAGGAGTCAGAGCGTCAGTTGATTATTTAAGTGGTTTTGGTTTGTTTCTTTTTTTTTAGCTGGTCTGGGAGGCGATTCAAAACAAGCACCTCCTTTGTACGATTTCTGTGAGGGCTAGGTGGAAAGATGGCAGGGTGAAATCAGAGACATGTTTAGTGTTGTACTGGTGTTTGTAATGTAATGTGTTGTTTATAACAAATAAATTATTTATTATTGATTTATTTGGACTTTACCTATCGCTTCTAGTGTTTAAAACTACGCTACGTTTTGAGAGGTAAGGAAACTTCTCCCATGATCAAGTGAACGCTACTTACATCTAAATATATATATCTAAACGTAGTGTAGTTTTAAACACTAGAAGCGATAGGCAAAGTCCAAATAAATCAATAATAAATTCAAATCCATCGCTATTATGAGTTTCTAAAATAAAAATAAATTAAATAAAAAAAAAACTGTTTTATATTTACTTCCAAATACAATATCATTTTGAATATAAATTTGAGCATTTGAAAACATTTTGAACAATTAAGCCATTCAAAAATGTTTTGAAAGGTGCATCTCTCAGTAACGCTTCACCACGAGGCACACCTTTTTAGATTGCGAAGATTACATTACCATATAGGGGCATCTCACTAGTCCAACGGTTAGCGTTTTGGACTCGGGGTAACAGGTTCAAATCTCGAGGTGACCCCAAAACTTTTAGGGGTTTGGACTGCCTATCGTAAAAAGCGTTTGTGTGTTCTATAACAACAATGCCGTTGGCGTTAAAAAACAAACAAAAATTACCGAATTGTCACAACGTTCCGGTGCTGCAGGTCACTGAAGGACCTGGTGCCGGAGCTGGGGGGTCGGCCGCTACGCAGTCTCGTGCTGACCACGTGGCGGTCGGGCTCCACCTTCCTGGGGGACGTGTTGAACAGCCACCCCGCCAACTTCTACCACTACGAGCCACTGCTGGACTACGAGATCGTGCAGATCCGCGGCCCGCCCACGTCCGTCGAGGTCATGGACCGGCTTGAGAACCTCCTGCGCTGCAACTACACCAATCTCGGTAAGTACAACATTCGATGCCCATCTTTTATAGTGAAAGAAAAATCTAGTTTAAAGCGATAAACTTTCTTTGGTTTTTTTCAAAATATTTCTATAGTCTGGACATTTTTTAACTCAGAAACCAAATAACATTGCGTATCTCATATTTAGCGGGATTTTTGATTGCCGCCGCCATTTGGAATCGCTGTAGAAATAAGACGCATGACCGCACAGCAACGAGATTCAGCTCATACTTTGGTGGGGAGGTGAGTGGACTGCCACACTCGCGATCGCGGTGATGGGGAGCTGTGCTAGGTGCAGTAAGAAAACGTTCTTTACATTTTGGATGACCCTCATGTTTTTGACATTTTGACATTCTCAGCGCTTTGTACCATACCGAGTAACGCCATTTGAAACCATAAATTATAGATGGTAAAGCTGCACCGATTTTCGAGGTTAGAAAGTTAAAAATTCACATTTAGTTGTCAATCACATGGACACGAAACACATAAACAAATTAACATGCTGCCATACTGGAGCAACCGGAAATAAATCCATGTGGTGTCAACTATTATGTTGTTCGTTTGTTTTTGTGTTTTGATTCTGTGAAATTATGAAATAAATGTGAATTTGAAACGTTTTCACCCTAAAAATTTATGCATCAAGGTCTAGAACATATGGTTTTTAATGGCATAACCAGAACAACAAGGCGCTGAGGATAGCATAAATTGCCGAAGTACGTATTTGCCAGGAAAAGGTTTGTAAGACGTCAGTAAAAAAGTTGTTATTATGTCTTTTCGCTCATTTTAACAATTTTACTTCATCCATTTGTTGTGACTTTTTCCATTAAAAGATTTTAATGTCATTGACTTATAAATACAACACTGATAATTGGATTATAATGTAAATGTTCTAATGTAACAGATCACTACCTAGAGTACGGCCAAGACCACACTTGGTTGTTCACTCACAACGTCAGACTGTGGGACCAGTGTCAACTTCACCCCCACCTCTGCTGGCTCCCGCAGTTTCTCTCACCCTTCTGCTCTCTCTTCCCCTTCCAGTCCATGAAGACCGTTCGACTGCGGTTGCGGCTTATTGAACAGTTTTTAGCCGATACTTCGTGAGTAATCTTTACTTTTGGTTCAGTAGCTTCTGAAAATCAAGTTTTTGTTACTGAAGCTTAAAATGTAAATTGTTTTCTAAATGCCCGACCTGTCTGGCTGGTTTTAATTCTTGGACACTTGGCACAGTTTATTTTGTACATGGCAGTCTTTCTGGACTGATAACCCTTGTTATTGTTACTGACATTTAAAATATTACAGGTTTTATAGTGGTTCTGCAGGATAACTCAGTATTGTAGTTTGGGTAAAAACCTATCTTCAAAGCAAAAGTAATTTTGATTTATCACTTCTTTTAGTAATTTTAAAGTTCATCCATCGCTCAGGTTATTTTTTCATATGGCTCAGGTTTATTTTTCTTGGTGAACTGTCACTTCATCTGTGTTATGATTAAAATATGTCGTGTGAATAAAAAAAAAACAGTAATAAAGACCAAGGCAAGCTAATTTTAGTATTGTGACGAGGTGTTTGAAAGTGGCATAAAGCCGCTACATATGTAAACTTAGATCCATTTTGGATCTACTTACTATTTACAGAGTTATTTATATAACCTTAATGTATCTTATTGCAAATTCGAGGCTAAATGCATGAATTTAAATTGTGTGTGATCAACTCATCCATCATGTGAGCTCTACAAGTTACAGAAATCTTTGAAAAACCTGGGAAATTAGTGTACTTTGTTAATAAGCCAGGTTGTGTTACACTCACCTTTTAATGAGTTTAACAAATAAACAGTAAAAATCAAATAACCAAGCTTTAAATCATTTACCAAGATATGTTGAAGCAAAAACCATGCCAGTAGTTGCAAAGAGGTTGTATGTGTAACAATTTAGACAATGAGTGACAAATGAGATAGTCCAGAGAAAAAGATAATGAGGTCTACAGATGACTGAGCAGATGGTCACAGCTCAAGGCTAAGAGACCAAAAACATTGATGATTTAAGTGGCCTACATGATGCAATACAACCCTCATTTGGAACATGGACGGTGGAACACAT
This sequence comes from Allygus modestus, assembly GCA_963675035.1. Lineage (NCBI taxonomy): Eukaryota > Metazoa > Arthropoda > Insecta > Hemiptera > Cicadellidae > Allygus > Allygus modestus. The sequence goes on from OY776116.1 coordinate 79,909,978, forward strand.
TTTCTTAAAAATGTTGTGAATTAAATTTAACTTTCCTTCTTGAGTTAGTGACAAAAGATTAAGCTGTAATCTTGTATTTAATTATCAACTTGTCCTGTTGAGTGATAAAACAACATATGTACTGCTAATAGTGTTTATTTTACAAAATATAACTTATAAGTAGTTAAGATTTTGCTAAGATATAATTATTGGTTATTGTTACTATTTTGTTATCTCTAATTTGAAAAAAGTTTCGAATATTAACTTTGGTCATGCAATTGTCTGTACATACCTATAACAAATCATGAATATCTAATGTGGCTACAATTTTAATTGCCTGTGTGTTGTAGTTCTTTGAAGGTCAATTTTATTTTCAAAAACTATAAAAGTAAGTAGTAATGAAATGGGTGGGGTACCGAATAATCCAGTAATCTTTAGGAATGCATCACATAGTATTTTTCATGTTCCATTAATTTTATTTTTAAAAGAGGTGGCTCTTTTGGTTTTGATCAGCATTATTTAATATTATATATAAAAATAGACTTATAAAAGTAAAAATAAACATTGGTACATCTGTTTGATGTTTATGTATGTCCTACAACATACATCGGATTGCGGCAAAACAGATTTATTGTCTGCAATACCATTACAGATATGTAATACATTCTGAATTATCAGAATTCATATTAATGTATGGATATGTCGTACAGTTATCATGAGCAAAACAGATATTGGTAGCATGGTCAATGGTCACTCAGATTGACCCTAGGAGGTTTAAAGCCATTAATCAAAGATCTTGGACTTTAGGGGTATCCCTATGGGTAGGCATATGCCCTACTGGACTGAAGTTACCATTGAGAAAAGGTTTGTTTTTATTTTATCAGATCACTTATTACAAATATTGCAATCACCTGTTTATTTACTTATGTAGTGAGCTGTAATGGAAATCTGTATTTTAATATATGTAAATTTATCTTTTTTGTTTGTCCTTCATGCATTTCTATGCACTATGTTATATCCGTTTGTGATGAAACTGTTTATGGTAATCAATTAACCCTAAGTTGGTTCCTAGCTATTACTTAGTCATAAACTCTAGGGCTCCACCCCAATGGAATCTTATGGGCATTAGTATTTACTGGACCTTTTGATATGGAATTCGGTAGGAACGTAGCTTATACTGAAATGTTGACCGTTGCGCAGGCTGAATGTGCGAGTGCTGCTGCTGGTGAGGGATCCGCGCGGGACAATGCAGTCGCGGCGTCACAGGGAGTGGTGTCCCGGTCAGCCGGACTGCTGGGACCCGGCCAAGCTGTGCGCCGACCTCACGGATGACTTTGCAACGTCCATCCGCCTCGCGGACAAGTATCCGAACACATTCAGGTACCACCTGAGAGCTCGTCCTTTTGTATGAAAGAAAAGATTAAATCCAACCGATTATCTAAGGATGCTTTTTGAATTGGCAGCTTTGTCGCTTAAGAATGCAACAAAGTCTTGGGCAGTAAGAACAAGTAGATATATTCAAAGCAACTTGGATTATAGATCTCACCTCTGAGATACACCAGAGTCTCTGCAAGATTTTAAATATAACATTGAATGAAAGAAACAAGAGCTTTAGCAGTTTTTTTAAAGTGACATTAAAGCTTGCATTTGTAATTTTGGGGGTTTACTTTGCTGTTACTTGAGCAGTTATTTAGTTAGATATACTTAAGCATTTCTTGCACTTCTAGTTGCACAGGATTAGTGCATGGTCTAATACACACTTAGTTTTACGAATCAAGTTTTGAATTCCAAAATTGAGAATTATATTCAGTAAACATGTTTACCTTCATACATTTTTCTTCATGCATCATTTGGAGAAGCAGTTCTAGTAGGGCAGTCCTTGTTTGTGAAATATTTATCATATTTTATTCTTTTGATCTCAAATAAAAACACTTAGTTAATATGTAAGAGTTGTTGCCAATTGGTCAAAGCCCCAAAGGGTTTTTAAACTATTTTCATGCTAAATTTAACTACCCAACTACCCAACTGGAAAAACCGCTGGGATTCTAGACAACCTCAAGGGTGCAAAATATGTCCGATCTGGCGAGCCAGGCTCGGGAGAAATTTTGGGCCAACAAATAAAATAAATATAAGTCGCAAATTAAAACATCTTTATTAGATAACACAACAACGGTGTTGCATAAGCGAATTACAATAAAATACAATTATAATAATAACTGTGTATGTTTGTTTACCTCAAAAGTTAGTCGAGCGATCCTATATTTTTTGTCTCATTCTTAAAGGCTCTTCTATTGTTTGGCATCCGATTGCGGATCGCAGTAATTTATTCAAGAGATAAGGTTTCCTTCCGTACAATAAAGTACTACTACCTAAACTAACTGTCGTACAAAGACAAATGATGGCTCATTTTTTTCGTATAACTATCATGAATTCAATAAAATGTCAATCAAAGTTGCGTGACATTCCGTTCCAGAGGTATGAAAAATAAAATCACTGTTTATCAGTTTATCAATTTTCCCGACTATTTAAGGTTTTTTATGTTGATTTCCTCCTTTCCCTACATTTTATTAATTTGTATTGTTGTTTGTGTTATAATTCTGATAACATTCCTCCATTCCTCAATCAGGCCTGCCCAGAGGGAGGGGGGCAAGGGGGCAATTGCCCAGGGGCCCGGACTCTTTGGGGGCCCTATCAAAACCTATTGTCCAAAAAACATGTCACCAACTTGGACCGGATGAAGCCTGGGCTCTTCGGGGGCCCGGGCAAAACCTGTCGTCCAAAAAAAAGTCCCCAACTTGGATCCAGACGGCAACAAAAGCCCGTGAAAGCTAAGTACGGCCCTGTTGGGAAGGGTCCTTATCCCATACTCTAATTTGCCCAGGGGCCCGAAATTTCTCTGGGAAGGCCTGTCCTCAAGAAATTGTATGGAAAATAAACATGTAATTCAACACAATTTTTTAATTATTTATTTTTGTAAGTTTATTTTACTGTATTTTATTAGTAACATTATCTTATTACAATGTTGGAGGTAATTTTATATTAAGTGGAAAAATGTTTTTATGGAATTTAAACTTAGTAGGCTAAATAAAAAAAAAAAACATTTAATTCAACTTAGATTTTTTACTGTTTTTTATTTGTAGGTTTATTTATTAGTAACATAATTTTATCACAATGTTAGAAGTAAGTTTATAAGTGACAAAATGTATTTTGTGGAATTTTAAACCTTAATAAATTGTAAAAAAATTTAGGCTTACTCATTATTATTGATTTGCCTTATGTAAAGTTGGTACATTTTTATGTAAAGATATATGTTGCAAATTTTGGGGGAAATTTTTGGTTCGTAATAGTAGGATTGGGGGAAATTTCAAGGGTCTAAACATTTTCTGCTCCCCTGGACAACCTGGGATAAACTGTGAATGAGCCGGGACATACGTTATGGAAGCAGGGACTTGTTTATCTATTCACTTAGTGGAATTTTGGTGTAGGCTACATATTTTGACATTTAGTATTGATAAACAACAAAACAATTTGAGTTGCAGAGACAAAATAAGACAACTACCTCACTCTCCTAATAAACAAATTTTTGTGGAAAATGACATTCATCTTCGTAAAATAACACAAATGAACAAATCGTCTATGCTCTACTGATGATATGGTAAGATTACTGTAAAGCAATACAGAACTTACTTAAAACATGTTCTGTATTTATTTTTAGTTTTACTGATATTAAAATAGTATGACGGAAGTATTTTTTATACAACTAACTGTAACCTTAATTTAGATATCAATTTGATTAATTTTTTAATTTTGAAAGATTTATAACAGTATCAATAGATAAGGGAGTGTGCCAGCTCTTAAGGTTAAAATGTGTGAGTTACCTAACGTTAATCCAAACCCCCGCCTCCCCCATATAACGCTACTCCATTCCCCCTCCCCCCCTTAAGTGCGTTACATAATATGTGTATGGCCCCTATAAGTCAATCATGATACAATATAAGCTATTCCTTGAATCGCGATACACAAGCCGGGTACGATATGAGATTTGATGTCGATACACAACCATGTCACTCGCCATCATAATTTGCCATGTCTTGTATGGCATATCAGGAAACCGCGGGAGCCATACACATTTTACGTAACGCACTTAAGGGGGGGGAGGGGTATGGCGTTTCGTTTGTGAAGGAGGGGGGGTTCGCATCAACGTTACATAACTCACACATATTAACCCTAAGAGCTGGTGCACTCCTGTACCTATTGATACTGTTATAAATCTTTCAATATTAAAAAATTAATCAAATTGATATCTAAATCATGGTTACAGTTAGTTATATAAAACGCACTTCCGTCATACTATTTTAATAACAGTTAAACTAAAAATAAATACTTCATGTTTTTTGAGTAAATTCTGTATTGATTTCCATCTATTTTTTGTTTTATTTTTTAGTGTAAAATCATGACTTGATGCAGTACTGTCCAATACCACCTACATCTTTAGTTTTTTTGTTGTTTTGTATTTGTATTAGTTATAAATTAAATTTGTTACGTTTTAGCCGAGTTAGTTTATTTTGTTGTTTATATTATTAGTTTGCTAACCGTCTTGTTTCTTTGAATACATTTTGCTTTGAAATAAGTTATTAAGAAATGTTGTTAAAAGCAAGTCTTAAAGTTTAATGATTCATTGAAATACATATTCCAAATTGCTAATAAAACGATGTTTAAAAGGTTTAAGCTGTTTTAAAGCCTACTACGATTGAGTTACATAACACATTGGGGGGGGGTTGTATGGTCAAGCGTTATGATGCATTACAAGGTGGAGGGGGGTCTGAAATGATTAAAAAATGCCTTATGTAAGATGCGTATGGCCCCTCATGAGGTCTTGCCAGCAAAAAATTATCGTATGCATCGTAGTTTACCCGCCGACTTCTGACTAATGGCATTAAGAGAACCGCTCTGATTTGTTATACGGCGAGGTGTGAATAGTCATTCGCTATGAAAACAAATACAGATACTGTAATGGGCAGTAATGGAGAATCCTTATTATTTTTAAAAGGGACCTTACCTGGAAGTTGAGACCATTTAATTGGTTTATTGGAATTTTTTTATCTTTAGTGTGTGACTAGTTTGTGAAGATACTTGTAGTAATAATTTTTGTTAGTATATTACTGCGCATATAGGATAATCTTATGAAAATTCATATGAACCCTTGCACTGGAGGGGCAGACAGTTCTTATTGTATTCTTGCTCTAGTGGGTGGGGAGTGGGAGGGGTATTTTGCCTTGTGCTGTTTATTAAGTAAACAATTATTTACTTAAAAAATAAGGTTACAAGGTGTGTAACCTTATTTTCTAAATCATATATCAATCCAAGAGGCAAATAGCATCAGAAAAACATACTTTACCACCAAAATCTGTTTTTTTTTCATTATGTGACTACAATTAAAATACGCTTTAGTGTCCACCCCACCAACAAATTTATATCACACAGTTATTATCACTGCCACTACCTGCCAGGTCAACTGTGTCCGGGAAAACAGGGAATTCCCACTATTTATGTGTAATGGAACAAAAACCATAAAGTAACCATGAAGTGTAATAATACTCTTAACTTAAAAGTCGTTTTTGGAGTTGCTATTTAATTTTCATGTCACGGGTCAGCTAACTAAAAAATATTTAATAAATCACACGGTTGTCCGCGCAGGGCCATGCGTTACGAAGACTTGTCCCTGGACCCTTACGAAGGTGTGAAGCAGCTGTTTCAATTCTTCGGCCTCGACTTCCACCCCCAGGTGACGGCATTCCTGGACACGCACACCAAGACAAACGCTGGCGGAGTGTCCAGCACCTTCCGCAACTCCAAGGCTGCCCCGTTCCACTGGCGGCAGGATCTCACTTACAAGGTGAGTTGTACAGAATCTAACTACAGTAAACCCCAGTTTATCCGGACTAGTATCTGGATCCTAGGTTATCTGGACAGATGTAAAAAAGTATTAGTGATAAATGTAACCAAAGATTTGGTTTCTTACTCGCATAAAGCCTGAAAAGTCTCCATAATAACTGCGATACCGCTATGTTTCCGTGCTATAGTTTCATAGAAATTGCTGCAATATTTTAAGTTTTAGGTGAATTTTAATTTTGTTCTTGGGTGATTTGTTAATTTATTAATGTTTCTGTGATAATTTTGTAGCCTATTACATTTTGATTTTTGATAGATAAATGAACTTAAATAATGGTTTATGTTCCTTTCATAACCAACGAAGTATAACTTTACTATTGCTGGAATGTTGCTGTATTGTTCTTGGCTGTTCAATGATTGCATCAATGTCTTGATTGCAAAAATGTATGCCACAAAACCAAACAATTTGTGAGGTTCTATCTTATTTAACATATAATACTAGGAGTACGCTCAACATTCGCGTAATGGGATGACCGAACTTAGAAATGATTGATGAAAGTTTCTGCTGTTAACGTAAGTTCTAACCAAAATTTCATCATAAAATACTAAAGAAATAGCCCTAAGGACTCAGTAGGAAAATATCTATTTTTATTTTGGTTAATTTTAGGCCATAGGGTAAATCGTTTTTAATTATATTATATTATTAGAGGTGCAAATTCTTCAACAAAAAATATCAAAGTAAGTTGCCTATGCAGTGAGGAACATTGGAAATTAGCTGAGTACGCAGGTTTGCTTTGACGGGGGTATTTAATATCATAAACTGACAAAAGAACACAGCTGGCAGAATTATATACGAAATAAATGGCTGCTGCAATATAGCGGATAAACTATTAACTCACTCACATTACTCACATTATAGGAGAACGTTACCTTTATTTGTAAAAACTTGTATTAGTTTTAGGGGTGTGCGAGTAGTGATTTTTTTAATCGAGTCGAGTCGAGTCGAGTAGTGCCAATTATTTTCGAGTTTCGAGTATTTTCAAGCGAGTATTTGCCATCAGTTGGTAGTTTAAAATAGTGTAATGGGATTTGGATACCACCCTAGATTTGATAATCTAAACATGGTTTCTAACTAGTACATGAGTAGCAATACAAAGTTTTGGCTAGTACAATCAAACTGCATTACGTATTGACAAACAAAACATGGTTTGATATTCATTTCCGGCCAATGAAACAGGGCCCGGTTGTCATTTGGCCAATTTCACCTGGTCCAGACATTGCTTATAATCAATATTAAATGACGAAATCGTTAGTCACGGCCGAAATTACGCGGTCCGATCGTCATTTTCGGCCAATTTTACGTGATGCGATCACCTTTTGCGGCCATTACTACGTGTTTTGGTCGGTCGCAATTTGTTCGCGGTCATCATTTTCGGCCGATTTTACGTGATGCGATTGCCTTTTGCGGCCGTTACTACGCGTTTTGGCCGGCCGCAATCGTTCGCAGTCGTAATTTTCGGCCGATTTTATCAAATCAAATCAAAATATTCTTTATTCAGAGTCAATACATATACAGTATTTGAATAGAGTCAAAGTTCTAGTCTAAAACTAAAAATTACATTCTTATCAGGTTATATGGAGAGAAAATAAAATATTAATCATTAACATAAATTTAAGTTATTTTGATTCCAAATTTAACAATAAAGAAAAAAAATATATATAAAAAAAAACAACTTAATCAATTACTTAGACAATACATTTATATTGCAATAGCTAACTTAAAATCATTATTATTTCATTTGTATTACTTTATTTACATTTTATTTCATTACATTATTTATTATAACTGAACTCAGGCAAACAGTAGTAGGTCCTAAGGAAATTCTGAAAAAGAATAAAGTGACTTATTAGTCAAATATTCTTTGAGTAAGCTTTTAAATTTATTGTAATTTTGTTCTTTTTTGATTGAACCTCGAAGTTGTGTGTAACCTATTTTTTCCCCATGTACCTTTTTTTTTTTTATAGAAATTTAGATTGTTTTTATCTAAAATAATTTGATTACGTGTATTATAAGGATGATTAGCTTTAAGCAAAAAAACACTATCATGTTCTTTAACATATTTAATTGTTTCCAGGACGTAAAGACTGTAAACTGTTAAGATTTTAAGATCTATAAAAAAGGTTTTTACACTTTCTGTGTTTTTTAAACCTAGCATGATTTGTATTGCTTTTTTTATTTTATTAGAATTTTGTCCAAATTATGTTTTGATGTAGCTCCATAGATACAAATTCCATAAGACAGATGTGAGTGTAATAAAGAATAATATATTGTTTTCAGTAGTGTGAGGTCAGATATTTTAGACATTTTCCATAGTGCGTATATTCCTGATGACATTTTGTTGACTACATTATCAACATGTTCATCCCACGAGAGACTTCCATCAACCGCAAGTCCTAAAAATTTAGTTTGATTTGTTTTATTTATTAAGTCATTGCCAACTTTGATTTTTGGATCTAGTGCTGTTTTATTTTGTTTTGTGGAAAAAGATAAAATCATTGATTTGTTTGCATTTAATAAAAGGTTGTTTTGATTTAGAAAATTGTTAATACTCATAAAGTCCGAATTTGTTGAGACCAAATACGGACGCGATGCGATTTTTTACGTGATGCGATTGCCTTTTGCGGCCGTTACTACGCGTTTTGGCCGGTCGCAATCATTAGCGATCGTCCGGAAATCGGCGGGAAATACTCGCTCGAACTTTCGAGTAATTTTCAAACCTTCAAGTCGAGTTGAGTATTAAAATACTCGGCCGAAAACTCAAAGTTTCGAGTACTCGCACACCCCTAATTAGTTTGTTAATATAACAATTTTAAAATCCTCTGAGAAATTGAATTAATTCATGTTGAACGGAGAGTACTTTATTTATTTAATCATAAAACATATAAATAAAACAATTTTTTAGTAGTTTCTTGTGATTACGAAACAATATTGTATTAGTATCTCGTACTTTAAAACCAGTAATTTTTGTCCAATGCTTTACCTTATGGAAATTTTACAACTTTTAAATGTTGATTAATAAAAAAAACTATTTAACGAATGTGTTAATTTTTTAACTGGAAGCGTGAAATGTACTGGAAAACAGTTTTGTAAAATCTGAAAACGTGCAGCCGTTTTCACGTTATTGCGTTCTGAACACACACGACCACACACTGACGGACAACGAATCATTGTCTCTGCTAATACATAGATTCCTTCACCTCGTTCCGTCATCAATTAATCTTATTTGCATTAATTTTTCATAATTTTTCAGTTGAACAAATTTTTGCATTGCCTTTATTTTATACTAGATGATATCATTCCCATATATCACCTACAAAAACTATACAGCTATCTTTACTACAAAGCTTTACTTTCCTGAAAATGAGATTGTGTTTTGTTTAATGTGTAGGCCTTTAGAGCATCAAATACCAATCAGGTATTGTTATGGGCTTATTTAACTAGATTTATTTAAGGGTACGTGCACACCAGAACCGGGATACAGGCATACTCACATTAAGGCATACAAGATGGTTTATTTCAGCCAATCAGAAGCTTGGAACTAGGATGGTAGCCGGGATAGAAGCAGTGAGCAAGGGTCAGATCTAGGATCAGATCCAGGATTGTTTCGGGATGTAAACAAAGGAGGTTGCTATGGTCATTTATCATCTGGTTAAACAAAAATCTAATCATGTGTTTAGAACCATGTAGATTTAAATACTCTTTTCTATTTACATTGAAGTATTTACTGAATAATGGATTACCAAACATACTTACAGCCTACATTAATTAATTGTTGTAAAGGCAGAGTTTTAACTGATTAATGTACTTTGATCGAGAATAGTACAACTTAAATAGAGCCAAGTTTATGTAAACGTTTTGTAATTATAATTTAATGTTTTATGTAAATTGGGGAATGACTTGTGATGGAAGTAAAGTTTATGTGGAAATAATATAAATGTTATTAATCATATAGCTGTAAATATTTGTTGTTATTTTACTTTATTTCTGAAATAAATGCCTATTTGAAGGTTATAATCTAAGTTACCGTTTAAAACGTGATATTCTTTGGAGTTAAACATATTTTTCTATGTAAAAACTGCGTATAGGTTATTAGGCCTTTATCAGGCCAATACATTTTACATAATCTCATTATTATGTTATTAATTTACTTCATGGTGAGTAGCCAAGGATAAAATGTAGGTAAAAACCGCCCAACCTATCTTACCAGAAAATATAACTTACTGTTGAAGCCGATTGGGGGGTGTTGGAGGGGGTTATTGTTTAGGCCCTCGCCCTCAACTCTTCAGTCGTCCGTCTAACTACAACCTAGTGACATCTCGGAGGCTCACGATTAGATTCATTTTCAGACTAGATTCATTTAATTCAAATTCCATTAATTTATTTACATCCAGTTTTAGATATTGTTTCACCTTTTGATTTGCCAACTTACAATAAATTCAGTGATCTACAACAAGTGTTTAATTTACAGAACCTCATTTGCGTAAAAAGTATGGTACGTAGTTGCGCCACCATACTTACTTTTCATGTTCATCAAAAAATAATTGTTATCAGTTGTTAAAATCTTTCTATTGAAAATAGCTCGCCTTCATCACAAGATTCGTCTCTTTTTTATATTGAAAAAAACAAAAAAAAACATGTTACAAAATAGAAAGATTACTATAGGCTACATTTAACAACGTTTACAATTAATGCAAAATAGTTCAAAACATGAATTAAAACCAAAGAGTTTACTTATTTTGTATTTGATTTTAAACAAATATTTCCAAACAGCTGACTAAAATTATAACAGGCGAGTATATCGGCTGCCATCCCCGCTTGTATACCGGCATAGATCTAGGATCAGATCTAGGGTCAGATCCAGGATCAAAGCTACCATCCCGGGTCCAATCCCGGCTCCGGTATGCACGTACCCTTAGGATCAGACACTGCCCACATTAGTCCTGAGGTTTAATCTATCCATATTCAAATAATCCGAGTATCTAATTACTATCCCAATCAATCTCAGGGTGAGAAAATGTGTTCCTAACACATAATAAAGAAACAAATATATCACACATCACTATTAATATACAGCGGATACAGCTTGTATTTTTTTGGTATGTTTTTTTTATTTATTGGGTGCTGTTTAAGTTTTCTTCAAGATTGTTAAGGCTACAAAAAAGTGACCTTTGTACACTTTTTGATCTGTTTTTAAAGTTTATTTACTTTGGTTTAAGTCATTTTTCTTTTTATTCCTGGCATATTATTTAATTGGTTAGCTTAAATTACCTAGATTGTGCTTATCATAAGTGGCCATTGTCTATCTGAGATTAAATTGGGTAATTGGGGTCCTGCTATGGCTTTTCATGTTCTTCCTAAGAAAATTTATGACACACCATAAAATAAGTTACGTCTCAAAACACTACAAAATATATTTACGTCATACTGTACTTGCATAAAAGTTTAATTGTAACAGATCAATTTCAGGATTACATCCCTTACTAATCATGCATCATACACTGCATAATTAGTAATAACGTTTTATTGTTGTTTGTCATGCTTCTCAACAAATTATTCAACTTGATGAATAAACAAGTTATTTTGTAGGGGTGTGCGAGTTGTAACATTTCATGGATTTGTTGTTAAATAATATCAATCGCAACGTTCATATAAGCCATCATAAATAAGATATACTATGTAATTCTTGTAAAATTGTTATTTCCCCAATAAATACACATATAGGCTAATAATAGATATAATATCCTTCCATAAAGATCGTATCACAAATTGAACCCTTCATAAAGTAAGTTATTATATTATATTTCATCATTCAACACCATGAGAAACCTATGTGTATATTTCTACTTATATTTAATTTGTAATATAATTAAAATAATGGGTATTGAATAATATTGTAAAGCTGCTTCAAATATTTAATTAATGATACTAATTTTTAAAATTGATCTCACTTCCCCATTTTTATTTTATATAGTGCAGTGTTAAAAAATAGATCATCATGTGGAAGAAATTTGTGAAGAAACATATGGCAGTGTGCTTTGTTGTATAGCTGGATTTTGAATATGACAAGAGAGCAAAGAATAAATGGAAGATGGCCCAGTGTTAGTTGTATTTTTTATGAGTCTCAACTCAAATTAAATAATATCCCTAATAAAAGTGTAGTAGGCCATAAAAAACCTACTCTTTTAGTAGACTGAAGAGCCACAGATAAATATTTCCCATATTTTTAAGACCGCCAAGAGGAATCTGTGGTGAAGAACATTGGTGAGGAAATTCCATATCATTATAACTTAGTCTAAGAAGAAACTATATGTTGAACAACAGATGCATTATTATTTGATTTAACCAAGACTGAGTAAGTTCAAATACCTGAAAGAAACTCAGTTCAACTCCAATTCATTTGTTAAATATCTCTAAAGACTTTAGTTGAACTTTGTAAAGAACATTTATTTCATTTTATAGCAGCCTAAATTCCAAGGCCTACTACCTCAAGATTCTCATAGTAGCCATTTTTTTTTGAGCTGAACAGTTTGGACTTATTACCTCATTCAGAACATCTGAGATCATAATTGGCCTATTTACATATTTAATTAAATTCAAATTCTGATTTATTAAGTATTTATAATTATTGAAAACATTTCAATCAATATAATATAGAACAAATATCCAGATTCGGCACACTACCCCACCCGAGATTTAGGAGATACTCTCATTTATTAATCAAAATTTGAGCATAATTTTGTCTTATATTTATTATGTAAACAAAAGTTAGAATTCCCCAGATATTGTAAAACATTCTTTGTACCCTTATTAAGATTGAAAACCCATGACATTGTAACTTAATCATAATAAAACCACAAGTTTGTTAATTGTATAAAACTTTATTTCTTGACTAAGGTAAAGGAAACCATTAATTATAAGTTTAACAGAGAGAAATGCATCCAACGAAAAACAGCTGTTTATAATTTTAAGTCACAGTAAGCCAGGGCTAGATTTACATAGTATATCAAAGATAGAATCAGCAGTTAATAGTTAAAGGATAAAGAGTGAGAGTAAACAAATAATTAACAGTAAATAAATAAAACAAAACGTAAGTAGTTTTTCAATTGGCGCCTGCAACATACGGCTTCTGGATATTTGTTCTTAAATTTGAAGCAGTTAATTTAAGTAGGCATATATGTTTAGAATAAGGAAAAATCAAGTAGGCTACTAAGAATTATTGTAAAGATAAGATTTATTCCCATACTCCTTTTCCCCTCCCCACTACAATTGACAAACTTTATAATGAAATAAGATTATGCCCAAACATTACAACTTAAGGCTTTATGTCAACCCACCCCGTCGTCTAATCGAGTCACTAACAACTATGAGTTCCCCAAGTAACGAATCTACGGAATCACAGACGTCCGAAACACTTACTGCTTCTGACATTACGACATTACACGAAGAACACACTCCTACACTAAACGTTCCCATGCAATTCAACTTCAGCGACGACACAAACACGCCATTCCTTGGTTTCGACTTGAGTAATGACACAGACAACGTAAACGGTCCAGCCACAGACACCTTGCATGACAGTCCTGCCATGAGTGCCATGACACCCGGTCCAATAGGTGATACTCCCACTCCCGCCGTTCCCATGACGACCGCCGTTCCCATGACGACCACCCCTCCCCACCCCTCCATCTCATCACTACGACTACAGCCCCAGAATTTACCACTTGCGACTACACCAAACCCGCTCAGCCCGCAGTCAACAACTAATATAAATCCCGCTGACATGTTGTCCCAAATCAGTATTATGTTCCAACAATTAGACATTAAGCTAAACACAGTCCAAACTGAAATCAAATCCGAGTTAGACATTAAGCTAAACACAGTCCAAACTGAAATCAAATCCGAGTTAGACATTAAGCTAAACACAGTCCAAACTGAAATCAAATCCGAGTTAGACATTAAGCTAAACGCCGTTGACGCTAAACTCAACACGAAATTCAATGCTGTTCACGCTGAACTACATAACCTAGGTCGCGCTTAAGCTAAATTTCAAGACGAACTAAACCAAATCCAACAAAAACAGAGTGAACAATCCATTAGAATCGAAGGAATTGAAACCAAATTATCCGCCGCGATCATCAAACAAACATCCGATTTAAAAGAAAATTTTAAAGCCGAATTTGAACGACAAAGAAACGAGACTAACAATCTAATCTATTCTACTAACAACCAAATCCGTACCGAACTAATCACTAAAATTAACGAAGACGTAGATGACGTAAACCACCAAATCAAAGAACTTAAAGATGAGACACTACAACGAATAGACGACATCATGGACCGTCACACCAAAGCTACTCAAGACGTGTTTCTACCACTAATCCAACAAAATCAAATTAAAATCGAGCAGACCAAAAACGAATTTAGCCAATTAAACAAAATTGTAAACACAGAATTAAACTCCTGAAAAGCGAAATCGTACAGAAATCAGCTATCGTCCCCTCAACCATCAATGTTGTCTGCGGAAACAATGGCAATACTGTCGACCAAACCATACCTAAATTTTATGGACGTGCACACAACCCTCAAGAATATTTAGTTAAATTAAAAAAATATTACGAACAGAATACTAATAGAAACACTTGTACTGATCTGAGAGAAAATTTGATTGACATAATTGAGGCCAGCTTCGAAGGTCATGCATCGCGTTGGTTCTCTTTGTTAAAAGACGACATCAAAGATTGGAACGAGTTTGAAAATGCATTTTTGGCTAAGTTTTGGAATCGTTCGGTTCAGAGGGGAATCCGCCAAAAATTGGAGGTAGAAAAATTCCGGACGAATGGTAAACTGTCACGCTCCGAGTACTTTATAGAACGTGTCATCACACTGAGGTCTTTAACACCACCATTAAGCGACGATGAAATCGTATCCTGTCTCGCTGAACACTTTAGCAAAATAGTACAAGACGCAAGAAGAGTCCAAAACGCTAACACTATTCACGAATTCGAGTCACTATTACAAAGAGAGGACCTAAAAGACGCACAGAAGAGAGACAGACACAGTAATTTAACGCATAACAACTGACCGACTTCACCCCAAAATCAACGCCAACCAAATTATCAAAACAATCAGAACAATAGAAGACCAAACAACAACAACTTCCAGTACAACAACGGACATCAACATGGTAACCAATATCGAAATCACAACGTAAACCCACACGCTTACCAACCTAGAGATAACCGTGCACAGTATCACCCCTACAACAACGGTTACAGAAACAACAACTACAACAACAACAACAGTCACTACTATCAATCTCAACAACATGACAGGAATCCCCCCAACAACAACAACACACACAATTACCATTCCCCATCCCCCCGACAAGGAATATCAAGTAATGAAAGAAAATATCCATCACGTGAACAACACAACGTCTGTACGACAATCCTAGAGAGGACTGACCCTAACCAAAAACCCCCATCGCCCAACCCCACTGATACAGCGCTACCTTTAAACGGGTAAGCACTGAAGCAATCGAAGGCTGTCTTACGGATTTGTCACTCCCCTCCCGTTTGATGATGTCTTCAGTGCCCACACAACATATCGGACATAACAGGCCTAATAATACTAATGATACTAATATTACACATAACCCCATAAATAACGAGTACACTGTAAGTACGATCTGCTGCGACAGAGAATTCTTAATGAGAGAAGAATCTGATGTAAACTATAAATCCACTGATAAACAAAATTTTAACTGTCCAGAACTTAAAGTCAAAATTAACACGTTCGCTGCGGCCCACCAATGGCGGGCGTGCGCCGAGCACGGCAGTGAACCAGATTGGCACAGACGAATTCAATTATTTCGGTCTGACGAATCACAAAACAGCGGTTCGGTGATGTGCTGCATTTCCACGAGACTGGACGTAGTTCGCTGAAACACCCACAGGTAGCAGCACTGCCTGGGTACTAGCCATTTCCCTTGTAATGCCAATAACAGGGAGAATATCCCAGAAATATGGGGCAAAAACTGGTTTTTTGTCCCTTATGAACGGGAATTTTACGGGGAAATTTACTACCAACCTACACCAAAATAAAGCTCGCATTCCTAGCTAAAACTCTGACATAAAATACCCGTCCTCACCACAGTGCTGCCAGCACGAGACCAAATTGAACTTAGCATGTAGACAGAGCGCCATGTGGCGCTCTCAGATCGTGGCGTTGTTCTGCCGAGCGCCATATGGCGCTCGCCGCAGCGAACGTGTTAACAATCTATATGTAAATGCGTTAATTGATACTGGCTCTAACATCACGTGCATGTCAGAAAAATGGTTTGAAGAGAATAAACATAAGTTTAACAGATTTGAAGAACTGCCCATAACCAATACATTCATTAAGACTGCAACAGGCGAACGATCGAAACGTATAGCGAAAATAATATTATTATCCATACAGATAGAGAAGCAACAAACTAATGTACAAGTTTTATTGGTTCCCAACCTAGTTAGACCATTTATTATAGGGATTGATTTGTTAAGTTACTGGGAGATGGAAGTAAACTTTGAACATGAAACGATTATGTTGAAAATAAACAATAATGCTATCAATTTGAAGTTTGGAGAAGCGTATATTGAAGGTATATCATGTTACATCGTAAGAGATGAAAGCCACAGGCAAAATAATATTAACAATAATACTCACATAAATAATCATACTAATCAGTCTAATTATAATACCAATAATCCTGCAACTTGTAGTATCTCTTATAATATCGTTCAGCAATCACTAAATAACAATGAATTACTAAACCAACAACAACAGGAGCAGTTAACCGATTTGTTAATAAGTTACCAGAATGTACTCTCCGATGATCCCGGAACATTTAACAGTATAAATTCGGACCATACTACATTAACGCATTGAAAAAGTATATTAGCAGACCTGTGAACACCTGAACATATCATCATCGTGAACCCCACCAATTTCCTTCCCCTTGTTGTATTGTAAATAGTCATGTTAGCATATAATATTCATTATGTTGTCATTTCAAAGTGTTATGTAATTTCCCCTATCAAGTGTTTTCCCCATTTAATGTATGTGTTTTCCCATTGTGTTTATATATCCCTTTACAAGTGTCTCCCCCTATTTCATGTGTCTCCCTCCCCCTCCTTCCTCCCCAAGACTCCCAAGTGATAAACCCGTTAGGATATGGACCAGAATAACAATTTCCCCCCCCCTTAAATAAATAATTGGAATAAGATGTCTTTCATTGTGTTAGTTATTAAGAAATGTTAATGTTAGGTAATAATCTCACAATCAACCCCACAATGGACAGAGATAATGACCGAATAATCCCCTTGAATAATTTGTGCAATAACATTTCCATGTTTGTGTTTTTAGTATTCCATATGAATTAGTCAATTTCAACGTTATGTTATCCAGGGTTATAATTTGTTGTTTTTCAGTGTTATAATTTGTTATATGTCAATGTAAACATTCGTTAGAAATAATCACCATTAATCATATTGTTATGATAATTTAATTGTTATTATTCATAATCATTTAATGTCAAATCCACTCATGTTATATCGAAGTTTCAGATTCATTTCATTCACTTCAACTTCTGCGGGGATCATTGTAACATTTCATGGATTTGTTGTTAAATAATATCAATCACAACGTTCATATAAGCCATCATAAATAAGATGTACTATGTAATTCTTGTAAAATTGTTATTTCCCCAATAAATACACATATAGGCTAATAATAGATATAATATCCTTCCATAAAGATCGTATCACAAATTGAACCCTTCATAAAGTAAGTTATTATATTATATTTCATCATTCAACACCATGAGAAACCTATGTGTATATTTCTACTTATATTTAATTTGTAATATAATTAAAATAATGGGTATTGAATAATATTGTAAAGCTGCTTCAAATATTTAATTAATGATACTAATTTTTAAAATTGATCTCACTTCCCCATTTTTATTTTATATAGTGCAGTGTTAAAAAATAGATCATCATGTGGAAGAAATTTGTGAAGAAACATATGGCAGTGTGCTTTGTTGTATAGCTGGATTTTGAATATGACAAGAGAGCAAAGAATAAATGGAAGATGGCCCAGTGTTAGTTGTATTTTTTGTGAGTCTCAACTCAAATTAAATAATATCCCTAATAAAAGTGTAGTAGGCCATAAAAAACCTACTCTTTTAGTAGACTGAAGAGCCACAGATAAATATTTCCCATATTTTTAAGGCCGCCAAGAGGAATCTGTGGTGAAGAACATTGGTGAGGAAATTCCATATCATTATAACTTAGTCTAAGAAGAAACTATATGTTGAACAACAGATGCATTATTATTTGATTTAACCAAGACTGAGTAAGTTCAAATACCTGAAAGAAACTCAGTTCAACTCCAATTCATTTGTTAAATATCTCTAAAGACTTTAGTTGAACTTTGTAAAGAACATTTATTTCATTTTATAGCAGCCTAAATTCCAAGGCCTACTACCTCAAGATTCTCATGGTAGCCATTTTTTTTTTGTTGGCTGAACAGTTTGGACTTATTACCTCATTCAGAACATCTGAGATCATAATTGGCCTATTTACATATTTAATTAAATTCAAATTCTGATTTATTAAGTATTTATAATTATTGAAAACATTTCAATCAATATAATATAGAACAAATATCCAGATCCGGCACACTACCCCACCCGAGATTTAGGAGATACTCTCATTTATTAATCAAAATTTGAGCGTAATTTTGTCTTATATTTATTATGTAAACAAAAGTTAGAATTCCCCAGATATTGTAAAACATTCTTTGTACCCTTATTTTGATTGAACACCCGTGACATTGTAACTTAATCATAATAAAACCACAAGTTTGTTAATTGTATAAAACTTTATTTCTTGACTAAGGTAAAGGAAAACATTAATTATAAGTTTAACAGAGAGAAATGCATCCAACGAAAAACAGCTGTTTATAATTTTAAGTCACAGTAAGCCAGGGCTAGATTTACATAGTATATCAAAGATAGAATCAGCAGTTAATAGTTAAAGGATAAAGAGTGAGAGTAAACAAATAATTAAGAGTAAATAAATAAAGCAAAACGTAAGTAGTTTTTCATTCAAAATCTGACCTTTTTTGAGCCGAATATTGCAGTATTCGGCTCGACACGAGATTTGCAAAAGAGTTGGAAGGTTATTTGTATTTGTAATAATTACTCATGGATACCATTTATTCAATTTTCCCCATATTCACTAGTTATGTGAGGTAATTTCCTAGTTAATTTAAATTGTAAAGCTATCTCAAATACCTACATTTCATATATATATATATATATATATATATAGATAATCAAAATTTATTTCATACAAGATAATACAAATAACTGTCACATAAAACACAAATAAGACAAATCTATTTCTTTATAAACTTTTATTCACAAGTAAGACGATAAAATTATAATAAAAAAAGGAAGCTATGTGTGTGTATTTTCAAATTAAATACAGGTTGTATGAATTACAAATTATAGCCCCCAAAAAATTTTAAATCCTATAACAAAGTAACGCAACAGAATAAGAATTTGTATTGCAATCAGATGACACATACTCAGCAGATGTAAAAGTTGTAGCCTACTCATTGTAACAGAATTCGACGGCGATGGCGGTTCATCAAGAATCAAGAATCCATCACAATCACTCATTATTTGTTTAAAATAGTCTAACTATAAAGGCTATCACAAAACTTGCTATCAAGGCTTGTTCAAAACATTTTATCAACAAAGACGATGCGCGATCAGTGGAAGTGATGATTACGTCCGTCATTGTCTCACAAAGAGTATACCTAGAAAGTGAATATCAGAGTGAAAGAAATACGCAGTTTCCAAAATTATAATATACGCCATAAAATTATGAACCAATATAGGCTAACCTTTTTTATTTGTTACAACAGTAGTGTGTGTAAAACTTATTTTTTTTATTAATCGACGTTTTAGCTATGAAACTAATATTTAACCATTGACTATAAATACTGAAGGAGACATCCCATCCATATGGTCCAGCTGTCCCACGTTTAGTGTATGCTAGAATATAAAACTGAAGTAGTTTGATTAGGTCACCGACAGATTGTGCTGCTGTCAACTATTTATTTTAGTTATTTACGTTAACTTTTAAAATATTTTCACCCCAGAAAGCAAGTAATAATCAACTTATGTTTGCTTCCTGCCACACCAACTGTTGTATTATCCCCTCCTTGAGAGGATAAGTAATAGTTGACAGCAGTACACTCTGTTGGTGATTGGTGTAAACTACGACCTCTTTCAATCCTGGCATACCAAAAACTAGGGACACATTTTATAATGGCAATGAGAAGTCTACTTCAGTATTTATAGTCAATGATTTAACCTAAACACTCTTCTAAACCGTTCACGGCATATGTAATGTTGAATTCAAACAGTTTCTTTCGGTTGGTTTAATTTCTATCCATAAAACGTTAGGAAGTTTCATAATGCCTATTAGGAAAATGTTATGACAAGCCCGATTTGTATTTTTGAATTGATGTTCATGATATTACGTTTGCATATCAAAATATGTGTCAACCTTCTGCATGTTATTACTCTCTGTAACACACGATCGTAGATCTGAAAGTTTTTGCCAAATGTTTGGCGATTTTAAGTAGTATCAAGTACTCATTTGTGGTTAAGGGGCCGTTATATAATCGGCAATGTACAATACAAAACGGTGTTATAAGTTTTTTGACATAAAAAACAAACAGATATTTATGTGTTTATCCCTCAGTTTGATTTAAAAATGATTAAATGTCATACAAATTCAGTTTTAGGTTTTTGTTTACGTTTACACCACCTCCATACACTGGCCAAGTCTAGGCGAGCAAAGACGAGTGTGACATTGTAAATACGTAGTAGTTTGTTATTATTAACCTCTGTTACTCTCGATATTTATTTACATTATTAACTCGCCGAGTCGTACGTAACTCAACGAAACATTCGGCCAGTCTGTGGAGGCGGCTTTATCAATGCTGTAAAGGCATCTCGTCATCATTCGTGATCCGATCGTGAACCTATAAACTCGCGAATGAATGCCGGTCAAAGTTGAAAGTTGCTGCCGTGTGCAAAGGCGTGTCAATAGAATGTCAACGGACGAAAAAGATGTTATGAATAAAACTGAAGGAAAAATGTGGTTGATAAACAGTGAATACTGATTTTTTGTAGTTCTAGGCTGTACCGTACCGACTTAGTACCGGCGCCGTTAGTGGTACCGAACCGAATTCGGTAATTCGTTTTGTACCGAACCGGTACCGATTTTTCGGTGCACCGCAGACCCCTAATATTTATTATACATTAAAACATGTTTTATTTATGCTTTTGTCCCAAACCAGCATTGCAATGTTGCTATTGTACACTTTTACCACTTAATTTTTGTTATCTGTCAGTTAGCTGTCATAGTCCCAGTCCCGACACTGGCAGTAATAGGGGTTTTTCTGTACCTCATGACCGAATTAAGTTATTACATGTAATGCAGTGTAAACTGAAATTGTCTTCAGATGTGCTTAACAAAACATTACAAGGGTGACCAAAAATAAAAACATTGTTAAAATGCTATGCAATCTTTCGAGGTCTCAAGAAAATAAATATTGCTGTCACAAATTGAGTTATTTGTTATTTATCCTTGATGAAGTAGGTGATGAATTTTAAAATCGTGCCTTTTACTTGTTGTTCACCAACAATGCTAGAAAGACTTTGAACTAAGTTGAAAGCATAGTGACTGTTTCTTCCTGTTTCAAAGGAGGTGCGAGCGATCCAGCGAGTGTGCCGGCCAGCGATGGCGGCGTGGGGCTACCTGCCTGTTCACAACGCAACGCACCAGCGTGACTTCAACCCCATCACCAAGCGGTTCTCACTCGACTAGCACCCTACCATTCAACCTTGCTACACTTTCAACATTTGAACAACGTGATTCATACGGGAATGTCTTCTTTTGGGAAGTTGTAAGATGTATGGAAAATGGTCTTATATATATATGTATTGGAATTTGTCATCAGAGATGGATTTATACGAAGGCTTGAACATACTGGGTCAGTGAACTGCAAAAGTTATTATTTTTTTAGGTGATAATATCTATGGGTTTTATTATTAAGATCTATTAATATTTTTCTCCATTGCTTATAGTGCTTAAAACAGCATTCATTTTTGGGAGGTAAGAAACTCATAATTTATTACCTGAGCCCTAAATACAGTTTGTTAATTTTGTATGCTCACCATTGGGATCTTGAAAACGGTTAGATATGCAGATTAGGTTCATTTAGCATATTTTTGTTCAATGCAGGGGCAAACAAAATGACAGTGAGAAATTTTGAGGTAAAAAAACGTATTTTGGCTGAAAACAAAACTTGAAACTTATTGAAATAGAGACAAACTTTTTGGAAAACTCATAAAAATAGTGTTCTTATCAAAGTTTGATTTAAAAATAGCGTTTCCCCAACTTTTTAGTAAGGAGGTACAAGTTCAAAATTTTAATTATAATTATACTAATTTTATGCTATATTTTGAAAGAGAACAGTTTTCCTAATACAAAAATACCATACACCGAGGTATTTTGGTACATTTTGCCTAGCAAGTAATTTGTCATACTTATTGATTAAAAAAAATCTGTCTCTGTGATTACGAAATCTCAATAACGAGCATAAACAAATTAACACATTGGCTACAGGCCTAAATATAAAAAAGAATCTGATGTCTCGGTATGTGAAACCTTGACAGAATAATCAGTTTATTAATCACAAGAATAACTAGTGATCTATAATAAAAATATATGAACAATTTTAATTCATAAATTAAAAAAAAAACATTAAAATATGTAAATGTTTGTTAGGTTTATGTTCAGGTTCAAGTGTAAATCTATCTTCAAGAAAAATGTGATTATTTTTTATCTCAAATTAGAGTTTGAGGTAAGAAAAATATGTGTTAATAATTTGTAAAAAGTTGATGGAATGTTGTTTTATTCAACCATACTCAGAACTGTGATAGTTTAGTTCTTCGTTTACTTTATTCCAGGTATAATTTTTGTTACATTTAAGAGCATAAAATAGTGGTATCACAATATATTGAAACCTATCTGTTTCTAAACTCAAATTGAAGTACATTTTAAACAAATTACAATTGTATCAATTCCCGTCATATATTGAAGTCACCTTTGACTTCGTTCATTGCTGTTAAAGGCTTAGTGACATTAAAATTATGATTATAAACACATTAAAGAAATACTCAAATACGATAGAAGCGTAACCTGTTTTTGCAATTTTGTAAGTATTATTTCTAAAATAATTGAGGATACATGCTATGTTTAATTAATGTTTGGAAAAGACAGAAATAACCATTAACAAATCTAATAATGGAGTGGTTCTTTTATGTTGCTATCATTGCAATTTAAAAAATTAAGGTTAAGTTTCCAAAAGTCACCCCTTTTGCTTCAATACTCACAATATTTTACTTATTTAATCTTTAACTAAAATGGTACCAATGTACTTTTCCCCCTCTTTTCAAGAAATGTAGCAAGGCACATTTCAATTCTTACGAATCAGTCAAAGCACGATACAAACTTTGTGCAATATATTGAAAATGTGTTACTTACGCCAAATGTGAACAAATTGTATTTTGACATTTGTCATCGTTTGTTAACATTTTGTACATTTGTATTTAGTTTTTGTACATTATATTTTATTTTTTATATCGTAGCTGTAAGCAGAGTACAATTAATTATTTTGAGTCATTCATTGCCATGTTACTCTAAGTAGTTTTCGGTTTGTGATCAATTTTTATTAGATGTGCTCGTCTTATTTATTGAAAGAAATTTAATTTCTAGTCTTTGTTGCAACTATTGTTAGTATTTTAGAGTTATGAATATTGTTTATTAGGTATAGGACACACAATACACAAGTGTACTTTAACACGGTTGTGTACACTCAGACATGAGAAATAAAGAAGCCTTGCTATAAAGCATCCTACTGTTCACACGAGAATCGTTTCCAAAGGCACAAGAAGTTGTTGATTGTTGTTAAATAAAGAAACAAAAGCTTTAAGTCAACGTGATGAACTGTTGCCTTACAAGAAATGTTTGTTAATGTAGATATTTCAACTTTTCACTGATGATGTGTTTACGAATTTCACTGAAGAATCTTTATGCTTCTCGAACTCATAGTGCATTTAAATGTATTTTTTCTCTTTAAGTTTAACACTTATGCAATATGTACGTAAAATATTTATTCTATTAATTTTTGTTTTATAGAGTTACTAAGTTAATATTCATATCACATTTAAAAGTGTGTTTTCTCTTTATTTTTAACATTAATGTTATCAAGTGATACATGTTTTCTATTATTTTTGTTTATACAGTTACAAAGTTAATTACATATTGTTATATCAGAGTGAGCAAGTTTTTGAAGTCAGTCACAGTATGTTTACACTGGTTAGATATTGTGAAAGGTTCATCATTCATTGCAGTGTGAGGGGTGGGATCGCAATTTAATTTCAGCTCTCCCACTGCCTACGTGATATCCCACAACACTACTGAGTGAGAGGAAACACATAGTCTCTTAATAGTGTATATCTATGTTGAGAATAGATCTGAAATGCCAGTGATGAATGGCCAATCTAACACGTTCGCTACCGAGTGTCAACCACAGCTACAGCCGATTGTTTCTGTGCGACCGATTCTTTGGACCTGTCTTTGACTGGGGACTGAGCTTAGTCAACTTTAATCAGCCAGTCATAAAGCAACATTTTGTTTTGGGAAAAAATATTTCTCCCCATCATATGGAAATTACTTACCCTAGACAGAGACTGCCTGTCCAACTTGTTGGCAAGAATCCTTGGAGGCTGTAGGGGTGGGCGAGTACTCGAGTTTCGAGTATTTGTTCGAGTACTAAAGACTACTCGAAGGCCGAGTCAAGTAGTAAAAATACTCTAAACTATCGAGTCGAGTAGTTGACTACTCCCGCCGTTTACCCCAGATAGTTGAAAATAGCGTAGTTACTCCCGCAGTTTATCCACGTCTACGGCGCTAACCAATGTTTAACAAAATAAGTGACTGAAATAAAGAAAAATAAGCTTAAAATCTATTTTTAGATCATATGAAAGGAGACATAGACAGGTGGGATACCTGTGAGTTAAGATAGGTAAGAGAAGGGGCACAGGGAGTGTTTGGGTCGGGGTCAAAAAATCACTTTCTTGTTAAAATGTTCTGGTTTTGATAAACTAACCCAAAATCTTTGTATGGATATATATTTGTAATACTTGTCTTTTGTTTGTTATGGTTCTTGAAAACAGTATAGCCTATATATATATATATATTTATTTAAATCATTTTTCATTCATGGTAAAATAAAGGTTAAAATAATAAAAATAAAAACATTAATAATTCAATAAAATGTTATGTTTATTATTAAAGTTTTAATATGTAAAAAACATTGTTTTCAATAACAAAATAAAATTAGTTTTTTACTTTTTAAAGAACTACTCGACTCGATACTCGAGTAGTTTGGTTCATTACTCGACTCGATTTAAAAAAAAACACTACTCGCCCACCCCTAGGAGGCTGATAAACAAAAGCTATGTTGGAGGTTTTGAGCTTGGTTGTGAGAGATCATATTTCAGTTACATTCTTTAACCATAGTTGGCATCGGTTAACTTGTTTCAAATCATATGCCTGGTCGCTGGTGAAATTTGGCCCATCACCTTTGTTTGACGCTAGTCTGTGGTGGTAGAGAACATGTTAGTTTTTTAGTAAATTTGAAGTTTATATTTATTTTGTCTCACATTAACGTTTATTGTCCTATATTTTTCACCATTACTTATTGTACTATTGTACTTTTTATTTACAATAGGTTAACTACACCACAAATAACAAAATGTATTTTTAGTTTTCTAAATACTCTACACAAATTTTGTTATGGAAGTATCAGGTTTTTTATATTTTAAAATGTGTACATATATCTCATTGTAAGAGTTGAGTATTTATATATTTATTTATTTTTGTTGAAAAGTAAATTTTTAATTTATTAATTTCCCACATTCGTTGTATAAAACATTTTAATAAGGTTTTAACTATACCAATTACCTTTGATGCAATCATTTTGTTTAGAGTCTTAATAGAAATTTAGAGAATTTTATATGTTATTGTGTAAAAATAGATTTATTTATGTAGAAATGTGCTATGTAGAGTTTAAAATTTTCTGAGGCAGCTACCTTTCCGTCTTATACTGTCATTCCAGTTTATTATAACAACTAAGGATATTGTAATATAATCTTCTAGACATAAATAACGTAAGCAATAATATGGAAGAGCTTGTGTTTCTAAACTAGTTGTAGCTGATGCACTCCCTGTAGTCAATTTAAGCAAATCAGAAATAGAAAGCAACCAAAATCACTGTTTGCTTCCTCTCATCATTTAAGGATTGGTAGTAAATCCATCTATGACATTTGTCAGGTTATAATAGGCATTTCAAAAGTTTAAAAAGGTTGTCTTTAGCAGTTCAGTATTCGTATATTTTTATTATTGTTTCAGTATGAGGATTCTGGTTAGTAGGTAAGATTTATCTCTTTATTCTTATTGCTTGTACTGGAGGAAAAAAGGTACTTTGTTGAGATTTTCAAATTGATTTTGTAAGGTAGAAAAATCCTTTTTTTTTAATTTTATAACCTTTCTTAATTTGGATTTGGTTTCTTGTTTCATAAGATGTACCTCAGATTTACAACTAAAACTATTAGTTATATCAATAGCTCCATTCTCAGGTAATGAAATGGAGCACTGTACCTTCCCTCTTCTGTGTTAATGGTCATCTCAGTTGTTTTCTTATTGCAACTCATAGTGGCTTGTACCTAAAGCAATAATTAGATTAAGTCTATGATTGTTGTTGACTGAGACCAAGCCTTATAAAAAAACATTATAGAAGCTTAATTGTAAAAATGTAATACTTTTGTATTTTGACACAGAAGACACAGTGTAACCATTGATTATCAGTGATTTAATGAATTCGTGAATTCCTGTGACCAAAGCAAACTGCTGACTATTGCTGTAGTCAATGTGGTGGTCAATTTTATAAAAAACCTTATGTGGAACTTGTTTTGGATTTCAAAACTTCTAAATACCTCTAAAGTTGTTTAAGTAATTTGAAGTTTAAAGCAATTAAACAGTAACAACTGTCTGTGTGTAATCTCAGTTTGGTTTTAATCAAGGGCGAAAACTCCAAATATGCAAAATAAAAGTCCTAGATTACAGACACCAAAGTGCACTTTAATGGAAGATTATACTAACTTGAATAAAAAACCATTAAATGATTTATATTTTTCATGCAAAATAGATGTTTCTGGATAAAAACAACAACAAATATTTAGGAATAATCTGTTGTGTTTTGATTAACAACTTTTTCGTGCGGATATCTTTACCTTCAAAGCTGTGTCAAAATATGATTGTATAGATGTAAATACATGTTAGATGTATCAGGATCATATCATATTTTATATTTCCTTGTACCATCAGAGTTACATTGACCCTTTTGAACATGGTACATTCCATGACAATATTGCTGGTATGGTATACCACACCAATGAATAACACTATAAAGATTAACTAGCCATAGGCCTTAGAGCATATCATAGTACATATCGTCCAATTGATGATCTAGCCTAATATACAAACACATGTTTTAAACAAGTTTCATAGTATTTTAAATTTTTATTATTATAACGTTTTAGTGATTCGTGATCATAAATTAATTAAAATCGCTTTTGTAAAAACAATTTAAATGATTCGTTAAATTTTTATTTAACTTAGAGTTGTAATCATAAATATAAGTAGAAAGAAACAAGAATCTTGTTGATGAGAAAATATTCATTTAACATCAGTCTATGTAATTTCTATAAATGTGTCATTCAGAATACAGTATTGATGCAAAATGTACTTATCAAATATTCCATTTGGACTTACATTTCATCAAAAAAAATACACAAACAAATGACAAATGACATAATTTCTATTATTCTAAACTCATTTATTGACCTGCTAAGCAACACCATATTTCTTAAGCAAATGTGAAATAAAAACTGTTTCAAGTTTAAATGAAATACAGTAGAATCCCTCATATCCTACCTGGGGTTAACCAGCCATGAGTCCAACTGTCTGTCCACCACACTCTGCGCTGTGGCCGAGCCGATTCGGTCTCGACTTGAAAGTCACTAACAGTTGGGTTTCATCAAAACAACTGGTGAGCTTCTGTTCATGGTTTTTTTTTAGCTATGAGGGTGTTTTGACCATATGGATTTACTAATTGATCTTTAAAGTATCAATCTTTGCTCCACTGACCCTTGTTTTATGCTCCCCCGATTGACCTTTTTTATGTTCCCCGATTGACCTTTTTTATGTTCCATTCATGGCTTGGTCCCATAGGCGACGGGATATAAGGGTTTTACTGTAGGTATTTTCAGTTCTAAATTAGAAAATATTTTAGACACCATTAACGGTATTTTAAGTTCAAATTAGTGATCATAATTTTGACAGCTTATTGTTGCTGATGGCCTTGAACAAGGGTGCACAAATTTAAATTGAACTTTCCTAGCAGCTTTGTACATACATTTTGTAGCATATTCTATGAGAATATAGATTTATATAGGGTAAGACACACAGTTTTTAAATAATCGCTTTAACCAATATTTCAAAATGCTTTTCTATAACATATTGTAAACCCTTTTTCTGGAGAAGTTGATCTTTCATGAAAATTAAAAATGCAATTCTAATTGTTATAGTTTGAATTAGTTATACAATAAATTAATGAGAAATCAAAGTTTTACTGTTGGCAGAGCATCCACCAAACTATGGTGTTGTACAGATGAGTTTTTGTGTCTTATTGTGAAGGGCTAATCAACTTCTAAAGTCTGTAAACTATTCTACTAAGTAAAATTTTAGAATAGTATGAGTTATACTTACTTATATGGACCAATTATTATGGCAGCTAATTTTGATTACCCTAATTATTATGGCAGCTAATTTTGATTACCCTAAGTGCAAACATTTTATGTTCATAAATATTTTTAAACCAAGCATATTTTTTGTGCATTCATTGTGTTATGTGAGGTGATCGACCCTGACTTTTGGGTTAAAAAAAATTGTAAATACAAAAGGCTCTCTCTAATTTGGCTTCAGGAGAGTTTGATAGGACAAATAAATTTTAGCCTTACATAAGGAAGGGGCAGCCCTGGAAACACAGTATATCAATGATCAGGCCGCCCAACTATAATCAAGTTTTTATTAGTTTTATTTCCAAATTAGTATGTCTGAAATTGATTGATAAAATTACTATTACTGTTATTTACCAAATTAAAATGTTACAAAAAATACTTGGTTTTACCTTTTGCATTTATTTTACTGTGAAATATAATCAGTGAATGGCATTTTAAAATATCCAAATATATATATATATATATATATATATATATATATATATACATATATAGCAAAAGGATAAATTACCCTATTTTGCGTTAATAAATCAAATGTTACATTCTTTCGATAATTGATATAGTTGGGTCACTAATTAAAGTACAACATATTTAGCATATTTTTTGCTGGTTTGACCATTTTATATTCTTGTATGGTCAAGTCGCTGGACTAGAGAGCTCCTCCTGTATTAATGAGAAATATACGTGTATCTATATTCATAATGTATAATCTAGTATTATTTCTTTGCAAAATTCAGAAAAAGGGTTATTATGTGCAAATTCTTCGCTTTGCCTACCCATGGCAACCACTGCCATAGCTAGAAGTCAGTGCCTTTACGATAGACTAGGCCTAACTATTGCCTCGGAACAGCTTAGCCTAATAAGCAATACTTTTATAGCTCAATGACTCACACCAGTTTACTGGTCGAAGACACCAATCTTGTATCACGTCTTATATTGTCATTGTAAAGTTTACTCTAATGCTGATTCCTACTTTAACAAAATGTTACTGTATTAATACTCACATTGAATCTACACATGCAGTGTTTGTGTGGGTGATTAACAATTGACAGGGTAATAAGCGTTTTCACTTGTGTAACATTTTGAGTAAATAAAGGTTTTGGTGTGAGTTCTACAGATAAATATTTCTGAACCGATCTGAAAATTGATATTTTGATACAGAACAATAAAACAATCATGTATGCACTTATTTTAAATTATGAATCATCCAGTTTTAGTGATACCTAATAAATTTTCTGAGCATGTAGTATGTGTGATTATTTCCCTTCCTTAACTACTATCTCCAGGTTTGGTTGGGTGGGCCTGGGCTCACCCACATTTTTTACATTATTACTCTTGTGTTTCTTTAAAGTACACTTATTTTGCCAAGATTTTACCAATGGGAATTTGGTAAGAGTTCAGTGGATTACGAGTGGGTTGGCTGCACTAGCCGGTGGCAGTTGCCGCACTGTCAGTTGTACAGCTGGTTGGCTGTCTGTGTGTCGCCAGTGATATTCTTCCCGACTCATTCAAGTGCAGACATGGATCACTTTGTTCTCCTAAAGTGGCGTAAAAATGCACCATTACAATATGGCGATCCCAGAATAACCATTCTTTACTTTGGGGGAAAACAGAATTGAAACAACAGACCATGCAAATCTGGTATAGCAGACAGGTCTGGGTACTAGTAGTGATTTTAAAAACTACCAAAAAGATAAAAGAAACAATTTTCTAAAGTTTATACAAAATAATTATTGCATATTTTACTATACAGAACAGGACCCACCCAGAATAACATTCCTAAAACTGTCCCTGATTATCTCCAACACCTTCAAAGCTATAAACAAAGTTAGCTTCTAAATTACTACTTTCTATGGATTATAAACCTTTCAAAAGTTGACAAATAATTTTGAAGTAAACAACGGTAATTCCAAAATCATGATAAAATAATATTGCAAAACCTAGATTAATCTGTTCTCAATTATTAATTGTTGGTCGAGTTTTCAATATTAAAATAAGTTTGTATTAAATGATTGAATACTTAGTAAAAACACAACCTAAAAACTATGTTTCACGCACTACATCCAGAACCTCTATACTCGCACTAACTAACGACACCGGACACAAATCTAATCAAATAAAAACCATTTTATTTAAGAAAATACATAAATTACAACAGTATGAGACAACAGTTTCTTATCTATGAAATAAAATCCTGACATAGGTGAACCCATGCTTGAGGATGAGTGTGTTTGATATGCGTGTTGCTCATCAACGTAAATTTGTCGGTTGTTTTACTGACACCAGGAGCACCCGGGAAAGAGTAGATGTAGTGGGGAGGGAGGATTGGAATTTCCGGCTGCAAAGTCAGTGGAGGTTTGGTGATTGGATTTATAGAGGTTCCCTAGTTTGGCTCATAGGCGTGCGCAGAGTCCATCCAGTGTGGGTGTCGGAACCAAAAAATGCACCCCCCCCCATAAATCTCGCTGCTCTAAAAACTGATTCATCTGCCGAATAATTGGATACATCTTCAATTACCGTATCTAATCTAATAGTTTACACCTCCTTAACACAAATATTTGTTAATATTATTTAATTCAATAAATATTGTGTCTGCATGAATATATTTAGTTTACAAAATATCATAATGTTAATTGTTTTGTATCATCTAAAAAATCCACATTAAGCATATGCTGGGCAGCTGCACGCCACTCCAATTACTCGGCAAAAGTCTGTATCTTTGTTTTTAAAACAATATAATAACAAGCAATATGGTTCCAAGAACTAAGCTGAAATACCTAAAATATCATCTCAGAACTCTCAGAATTTATCTATTCCGACTGTTTTTTCTAAGATGTGAGCAGTTATTGGAAGCAAAATAAGTATTTCTATTTATACTCCCAATTTCAAACTATTATTACATTTCATTTTTCGCTAAATTCCCCCTAACAATCAATAAAAGAAGGGCAAAGGGGTATTGTACTTGTACCCAGCACTCGGTTTCCAAGAAATCTGCCGATTGTTAAAGAAAAAAAATAGATGACAGTTCATGTGTTTTGGATGTAGATTGAATTTACATTTGTAAATACTCAACTGTGTGCCAATTATTCTCCTATTATTACTTACTATCAAAGCAAAAACTTACACTAAACTTAATTTTGTATATACCAACGTCTAAACATTTATTTAATCACCTCTTTTGGCGCCCCCCAAGCCCTCCTTGGAGCTACCATGGGTGCTGCGGCACCCACGGTACCCACCGTGCGCACCCCTATGCTTCAGCTTATAGAGGTACGGTGATTGTACAGATTCAAGTTATAGAGGATCTACAGCTAAAACTTTGAGTTATGGAGGTGCGGTGACAGGCTAAGAATACTGCAAAAATTTGAGTTATCGAGGTATTTCCTGCTAACCCCTCGACTTATAGAGGTAAAAAATAACATAGCATTAGGTAGGCAAGTTCAAGGGAAATAACAAAAAGGCGAGTTATCAAGGAATTCGAGTTACTGAGGTTCGAGTTATCAAGGTTCCACTAAACATAAACTAAAACAAAACAGGAAACAGGTAAAAGAAAACTAATATTGATAACAGCGTCTAAATACTGAAGGCAATTAAATATTTGCTAACACAAGAACTTGAGTAACTTAGATATAATTAATAAAGACTAATTATAACACAGTATGCTGTTAAAATACAGATATTGGAATTTCCACATCCTATTTCCTTCTAACTTGGGATTCTTAAGTTGTTCCCAAATGATGACAAGTGCAATAGTAAATAATATTACTGCACTTGATGTCCAACTGGTTGCCACCTTCCACTAAAGTCCTCTACAGCATATTGTAGTACACAAGTAAAATTAGGTTTATAAAACATAAAAATTGGTTCATCCATGAAATTTGGGAGAAAAGTAGTAATTGGCATTATGTTTTGAAATCTAAAGAGTTCCTATAACGATTTGGAGGGTGAAAGTCCCATTTTATGGCAGTGGGAGGGTGGGAGGGGAGTGAATTTGAGAAAATTTGTATTTATGGGATTCTAGCGAATGGGGTATTATTTTCTATGTTTTTTAGGAATCTAAATAAACCATAGTAAAATCAATAAGACCACGTGTTTCGGAGAAACAAGCTATTTATTTACCTATATAAGGTGCCTATGTAAATAACCAAAAAAATATAAGGTACATTAATTAACATCGATCAAGAAAAAAAACAGTTATACAGTCTATGTGACAAATGTTATATATAAGACACCAAAATTACGAAACTGGTAGTTAGGCTTCTTTTAAGAGTACACGAGCTGGTACCCAGCGCGAATTCGTTCGCAAGATATTTCCACCGATTCTTTTTTCCTCTTTCGTTTACAATATTGTTACCAAGGAAGCTATACTTTATATTGTTACTTTCCTCTTTAAGAATAGCATTGTGGCCTTTTGTAATTAGCACAAGAAATAACTTATATTGAGAGTTACCGAAGCAGCAAACCTGCGTACTCATCCCCCATGTTATTCTTATGGAGAATAATTAAAATGTTATACCGGGTGTCCATAAAATATTCATCGGGTTTTAATTACATATATATCACTTAATTTTTCTCCCACGACACTGTGACTCACATGTGGTTAAAGAGAATTTTTCTAAGTTTTATAATCATATATGTTCATTGTTCATTGTTACCCTTTTTGTTTACTTTCATTAGTTGTTTTTAAAATGCCTACAATTGAAGAAAAAACCTTCTGTCTTAAGATATGATAATAGTTTTTCTTTAATAACTGTCCAGCGTGAGTTCTTCAGACACTTTGGAAGATCTGCTCCAACTCACCAGAACATTTTGAGATGGTATCGGCAGTTTAAAAACACAGGAAGCCTGCTGAAACGTAAGAATCCTGGTCGACCAAGTGTTTCTGTCGATACAATAAATAGGGTCAGGCAGTGCTACGAACGAAGGTCTCAACAGTCGGTAAGAAATGCTAGCCGTGAACTAGGCTTACCTAAGTCAACCATTTGGAAGGTTTTACGAAAAAACTGCACTTTAAGCCGTATCGACTACAGCTGCTTCAGAAATTACAACAGGGTTATTTCCTAAAACGTAAAGAGCTATGCAACAAACTTCAAAATCACTTAGAAGACGAACATTTTTCTGCTCATCTCGTATTCAGTGATGAGGTTTGCTGCCCTAGGGGCATACAAAAATGGGTTTTGTATGCAAATTTCAATAAAACCCAACCATATAAGCCACATACCGAGTTTTATTAATCCATGTTTATTAATAAGAAAGATATACAAATTTACTTATTCTCCTTAAGATTAACGTTGGGCAATGTTCTGTATTTACCACTTTCAATATATCAGTAACCGATAGGCGTAGAGCAATAATTCACAATTCAATATTATATTTATTCAGCTTCATTCAATAGTGCAAACTAAAATTTGGGATTAAAAATAACTATATATATAAAAAGTTCAAATGTTTGGGGTAGAAACCCCCCTTAAAATGGTGCGATCTGTCTGGTTTTCAAACCCATGCAACTATTTTTAAGGAACGCATGTATTGTAAAGGCGGGATTTCCTAGCTGCTAAATAACGCTTCCGATTTCAGTTGTGTATCTTTGAATCTCGTAGGAAGTTCAGTGCACCTGCGTTTTTCGGCAAGAGCGTTTTCCTAAACTGTGATATTCAAGTGCAGAGTGCGCCAGTGACTCAGTAACCTATAGTCTTTTGACGGTCATATAGTCGCCATGCCTGTGTTAAGTAACTTTAAAAGAAGAAAAATTTGTGCTGTTTTGTTGTTTTTACTCATCGAAAACTTGGATGAGGAAAGAAATATTGTTATCAAACATAAATTTCAAACAATTTAAAATAGGAAAGGTGACACTAATTCTTATCCCTGCATAATTACAAACAAATAAATTGATATTTCTCTAATTAACAGTTTTATTTAACATTCCTCATATTTCATTCCATATAGCATGTCTCTTTTCAAGGCATACTTGAAATTTGCAGCACAGCAACGTATGTCCTGCAATTAGTTCAATTAATTCTTCGTCCTCGGACGAATGAAAAAATTTAATTTGCTTGGGCACCTTAAAGACACGGACACAATTAAACCAACATTCAAACCACAATACAGAGTATACATGTTACTCAAGTTAACCAACACTCAGTACAAAATAAATCACTCATAATCAATGTCTAAATCACTGCGGGGTGCGGGATTGACTGCTCTGGGAGCAGTCGCTTGTCTCTCAGCCCGCTGCGACATACAGTCGCTACGGAATTCAGCAGCTAGGGAAACGGAAGTACCTACTATATGTGTATCAAGAGAGAGCTGAATACGGCAGCGTAAAATCGCAGCGTTATTTAGCAGCCAGGAAAACCCCGCTTAAGGAAGCATCTATATGCTTCCTGCTTACACGTTTATACCAAATTTCATCATGATCATACTTTTTTTACGAAAGTTATTGTGCTTACGGACACACCCACAAACACATTATGTCCATATATATATAAACTTGAACGAATGGTTTTTTTGGCATCTCGGGGCCTCAACAAATCTGAATCCTAAAAACAAAGAGAACAACAACCCAATTGCTTGAGGGATAATCTACTTATATAAATACCGCCTTCAAAGCTGTTTACCAAGTTTCATACAAATATTTATTCACAAATAAGCGATATATACAATTTTAATTATTCTCCATAAGAATAACATTGAGGATGAGTACGCAAGTTTACTGCAACGAGGAACACGAAAAATTGTTTTTTATGCAAATATCTGTATAACTCAACTATAGGTGAATCCACATAATATATAATGTTTTTTAATTGCAAAATTCATAACTAAGGGAGACATAATATTTTACTTATTCTTCATAAGAATAAAATGGGGTATGAGTACGCAGGTTTGCTGCTTCGGTAACTCTCAGTATGAATTATTTTTTGTGCTACTAACAACAGGCCACAATGCTATTCTTAAAGAGGAAAATAACAATATAAAGTATAGTTTCCTTGGTAACAATATTGTAAACAAAAGAGGAAAAAAGAATCTTGCAAACGAAGTCGCGCTGGATAGCAGCTCGTGTATACTATTAAAAGAATCCTAACTACCAGTTTCATAATGTTTGTGTCTTATAACATATGTCACAAAACTTAGACTGTATAACTGTTTTGTTTCTTAATCGACGTTAATAATTAATGTACGTCATCTTTTTTTGGTTATTTACATAGGCACCTTATATAGGTAAATAATGGCTTGTTTTTCCGAATCACTTGGTCTTACTGATTTTACCATGGTTTATTTCAATTCTGTGTCCTAAAAAACAGAAAACGACACCCTACTCACTTGAATCCGATAACTACAAATTTTCTTGAATTCAGTCCCTTCCCACCCTCCCACTGCCAGAAAATGGGACTTCCACCCTCCAAACTGTTAGGGACTCTTTAGATTTCAAAACCTAATGCCAGTTACTACCTTTCCTCCAAGTTTCTTGAACAGACCAATTTTTATGTTTTGTACTCATCTTTTGGGATAATTTTACCTGTACTAATTATATATCATCGGTGATTATAACGGGCGAGAAATATCAGAAAAGAGCCACTGTATTTAGGAGGGCAAGACTTGGTGCTGTCTCTGTCACAAGGGAGATGCACTCAATGGCACAGAATTATTGCGCTAATGTTGGCTGCCGACAAATGATGGAGCTGTTGGTTAATGGTGTAAATGCTGTAAGATTGCATTTGATTTTTAATCAGAGGATTATCATGGGAAATGTAAATACTGGGTGTAATCCATTCGAAAAATCCCATGTATTTGTGATAATTGTTTATCTAAAGTGGCAGTGATTTCAGTTGTTCCACTGCTCAAGTGCTTGTTAAAAGATATCCAGAATAGGTCAGGTGCTCATTAGTGTAAGTATGGGTGCGTTACGGATCAGGTAAGCATAACTTACTTTTATTTTTTTATTTGTAAATGAGGTGTTTAAAACTAATAGTGTGCAATTCAGCGGAAACAATATTTATTTATAAATACAAATACCTTAAAAACTTTAGAGTATTTAATGTACATAACAACTTTTTTTGTTTTAAGTGGAACAATTTCTAATCTGTTTAATATTGCACTTTGTTTTTTTTTATAGTACAAAGGTTTAAAATAACTATACAAGAAAAACAGTTATTGGAATTTTTAAGACGTTTGCTCTGAGTGGCAGGGCTCCTTCCCATTGATGCTGGGCGCCAGTAGCATGAGGGATCTGTCCCATGTCAATAAGCAGATTGTAATTGGTATTTTCTGTATTATATTGATGGCAACAGTTTCCGGAGCATTTTTGCTTAAATTAATGGTGCAGCTGTCTGCCTAGTCTTCATGAAACTACTTTGTTAGAGTGTGTTTATATGCAATGCATTAGTTAATATGTTTTTAAACAAACACAGGTGATATAGCAAGAAATAGGACTGATATTTTATTCTCAAAATTCAATTATTGAAATAGTTATTTCCCTATTGTTTAAGATGTTCAAATATTACAAATGGTAATTTTGAACTAAATAAGTCAAATAGATTATTACTAGCATGTTGTTGTGTTTAATTCAAGTAATTTTTGAAGATTACATTAGGGGTGTGCGAATAGTGATTTCTGACTCGAGCCGAGCCGAGCCCAGCTATTTTTCTAAGTTCTCGAGCTTCGAGCTTTCTCCGGCCGAGCTTTTTTATGGCAATTTTCTCTAGGGGTGTGCATTATACCGGTAGTGATTTTATGACCCAAGCCGAATTTTGCTCTGTGTAATTTTATACTTTCAATATTGGTCATCTTTCATTTACTTCTTCTATATTTACTAGCCCTACTTTTAATAGGCCTAATAAAGTTCTACAGTGCAGAAAGAGAATACTATTTCGGCTGCACACCAAAACGCCGTCATGATTTCATGATTTGTCGTTCATCACCTACAACCTTGTCCCTGGTCATTGGTCACGCTAAATTATTATTACATTATAACCATCTTCTTTTAACGTCTTAAGACAGTTTTGCAATCAACAGTGTTGCCAGACGTGATTGTAGACACCAGGGAGTTGTTATTGTGTAATGTACGAAATTGTAAGTTGCAGTAAAGACTGTACCACTGCAATAGTTAGAAAATGTGTTTTCATGGATTTTAGTTTTTTGCTCGGGTACTTTTTCTGGAGCAGTAGGGTTGTTGTATTAATTATTATTAACTGTGAAATATTGCACAACTCAACTGGGCAACGGCAACATTGTACTGCAAACAGAATTGTGTAGATGTCCACTTAATATGATTTTTGAGCGTATAGAAAGTAGATCCATTGCATTGGTTGATCAGATCGACAGTTTAAAACATATGTACTTTTATATTTCGTTATTTTTTTTAAACGAAGGACCGAAAACATAGCATTGCTGGATTATTTCTGTTATGGAGCTCTACCGATGCAAATTACGAGAATTCTAACATTGATTATTGAAAGTTTTTGCTTCAAATTTACTTTTGTAAACGACTCTTTTACTAGTCGGCGATTTAAATATTCGGCTCGAACTTCGAGCTTTTTTGCAAATCTTGAGCCGAGCCAAATACTAACTCGAAAAAGCTCGAAGCTGGAATACTCGCACACCCCTAGATTACATTTTTGGTGTGCACGGAGCAACACCTAGGGTACAACATTGAATTTTTCCTCATAGCAAATGTGAGTGTGTTTTAATTTGTAAAGAGAACAAATGTTACAATATCTATGATTAGACGAGCCCATACTTCACAAAAAGTAGTCATTTCAACAGGGAACTATTAAAATTTTATATTTTACCAAGACAATCACAGTAACATCCATTTTAAAAACCAATATAAACTATATTTTGATATAGAAATGCACCAGGATAATTGATTCTAACCATTTCATTTTGGTTGAATAATGTATGTTGGGAAAATCCAACTGTTTCTGTTTTTAATGTATTAGTTATTAAATCCTATTATGTTAAAATCTACATATTTTGTTTGGCATATAGTTTTTTATTTACTTTATTGATATCAGTAATGTTTCAGCAATACATACAAACTCATAGTCCTGATATCACTGATTATCATATTGAAGCTTGTTGCAATGCTTCGGAAGCCAGTGGATCTTATTGGTGAATCTCCTTTGATTAGAAATCTTTCAGAAAAGGTATTTTAATATGAATTGCAACCATGTGTGTTTTTAAGGTAGTGATATTTATATATTCCTTTCGGACAGAAAAACTTCTTAAGGAAGGGTTTTATATGGATCTATTTAGTACAGCGTCTAGATTCAATGTTGAATGTTACATGATAATTATAATTTGAATGATAATTAGATTTCTCCTAACTAATTATAATCTATAATTGTTAGTTGATATTGATATTGATATTGATACAGACCCCTGGGCGAACTCAGCTACTGTATCATGGGAAAGGGAGGTGCTTTTCTGGTTGAAACCTAGAAGCTTCAAACACCTTGAGGATAGGAAGGGGGGGGGTTACACCTGAAATGTTTAAAAATTGTTACCATTCATTACCTAATTGCATTCCATTACCTGATGCTAGCTCCGCACCGTCCACACACTCCTGGAATGGAGGAACTTTGGGGTTCTCGCCTGGGTTACAAGATTGATCCCTCCACCGTTTCCCTTTCTTAACCTAATTATACTTGTTGTGAGAAACCAGGGGGCCTCCGATTTGTTTTTAACCAATGTTCCTCCTTCCATTTGGCTCGTGGTCAGCACGGAACTCCATTATTTGGTAAGCGTGTCTAGAGTGGTGGTAATTTTTAATCTATAATTGTTAGTTATTTTAAAAATAATTAAGATTGTTATGTGGGATTTTTTTACTGTAAACTAATTAGTAAAAATATACCTTCTTTCACTGTTTGTTGTTTGATCAATTTATTCCGACAGTGTAATATCATGTTTATATTAGTTGATTCAACTTTAACATTCTTGATTAAAATTGACCAAATTTTATACTTCCTGGTTCATAGTTTCTGCTGATATTCTATAAATATATCAATAATAACGAGTTCGCACGCAGCACGCTGACGTGAGGGAAGTGAATTTCCACATAAAAACATGTAAAACTCAAAATCAGTGTAAAAACATCCATTTGTCCAATTTTTATTGAAATCTGAAAACATTGTTTTTTTGGCTGTTTTGATACTCCTGGTTTCATTTACTTGCAAAGCTGGGAATACAATTTTACGCATTATAAGGTTAGGAGAAGGTCCAGACAGGCTTGAAAGTAGGCGTGAGGTTGCTGGGGATAATAACAGTACTCTAACAAAGGAATAACAGGCTTTTCTAGTGTAAAACCCCCATAAGACAACGTACTGTGTTTACCCGATACACATTTTCTTTAATAACTCGGTAAATATTTATGCTAGAATGACGGGAGAGGGCTTAAAACTTTCGCCTTTCTAATTCCCATCTTTTAACATGCATTAATTTTACATCTGGGGCTTTTCTGACCCTTTTTGGGCCCAAAAACTCAAAATTTGAAAGATTAATCCCCAAAAAATGGGTTTAGAGTTTTCCGATTGTTTTGCCCAACGAACTTGTCCAACAGGTTATAGAAAGGAACGTCCCTACCAAATTTGAAGTAAATCGGACAAAAAATGCGACCGCTAGAGTGCATACACATATATATATATATATATGTCTATATATATATATATATATATATACATATATATATATATACAATTTTGAACGACCCCCCAAAACGTGTTCAGGGAGTCACGTTAGGAACTTCTATGGTGGTCCCGGGCTTAAGTTTCACCGTGCAGGTCATGCTAATAGTTCACTTTCCAAAGGAAATTCACTAATAAGGGGGTGTGTGTGGAGAAGCGATACTAATATGTCTTTTCATTATCATATATGCTTCCTTTGAAACCCCTAAACATCTACATGGGGGTAGATGCCTTTTGGGGTTTTTAAAAACATCCACCTTTAGGGCTTCCAACGTTCCTTAAGGAAGAATAGCACGAAAGTAATTGAACATTTAATAGATCTTTGTTTGAAATTCATTGTTGGTGATGGTGATGTTGTTTGGTAAATTATTGTGTACATATGTCCCCAATATTGTGTTAAAAATGTTTAAACATGAAAATTTCATGTTTAATTGTTGAGCTATGACCCGATTCTGAGTTAGTGCACGGAGTGTGTAAACAGCTGTTAATACTAATAAAACATAGCAAAAACAGCTAATTAAAGCTAACTCCTATATCATGGCATGACCGGGGAGTCAAGGAGGTCTATTGGTAATAATGGACATCACACTAATCAACAAAATTGCGAGGGACCACCACCATTTTACGGTAAGGAAAATTAACTAGTCACTCAAATCGAAAGAACTCAACTACGTGAATCAAACGGACAATTATATTCATGATTTAAAAATTAATAAACTTAATTTGTTGATTAAATATAAATGTAAATTATTATTAATGAAAATCAGCAGGATTGTGGTGTTGTGGTAATACAATTTTTGTAATAGAAATACTGTAAAAGCAATGGTAAAAACGGCTAAAAGTTTAAAACTTAAAATTTTGTTTTATTAGTTTTTAACTTTTTCAGGAGTTTTTAGAGATGAAGTTTGATACGTCTCAAAATTTTGATATCGATGAAGATGCTGAAATTAGTGATAACATAACTGAAGAAATGAGAGATATTATTAATAAATTAAGAGATGAGATAAAAAAGGAAACTAAAGGATACAAATTGCCATCATTCAGGTACATTATTATGTTTATTATTACTGTAACTAAAAACTTATAACTCATCTGCCACAACAGGGATTCCCTTGAAACCTGAGGCTGAGGCCCGTTGACAAAGTGTTTTAAAACTAAGAGGAAACAGTATACTACCCTCAACTATTAAACTATTCATACACACGAACCAACACGGACATACAAAGCATACGTACATACGTGCGGATTTCTGGACCTCAGTTTGCACTTAAAAAAGCAAAGATCCTGCTTCTGTGTCCTGTTCTATGATTATTTCATACATAATCTGCAGTAGTCAATAGGGATGAGTCGATTCCAACTGTCGATTCTCGATTTCACCGATTCTCAGGCTTAGATTCGGAATCGAGAATCGATGGTTTAAGTCTATTCCGAATCTATCGATTCCAGGCCGTCGATACTCCCGCTGATCACCCGCTTTTTACCCGCTAACAATCGAAAATTCGAGTCGAGTAGTTAAATGTGTATAGCTACTCTCGCCGATTACTCAGATTTACACCACTGACCATCGAAAATTTGAGTCGAATAGTTAACATCCAAAGTGATTATTTTTTTAAACAAGAAAACCAATTTCAAAAAATATAATGGGAGATTTATTCAACTTAAAGCATAGCAATTATTTGAAAAATAAACATGCAATTCAACTTAGTTTTTTTTAATTATTTATTTTTCTAAGTTAATTTTATTAATGAAAAAAATCACCAACCAACTGATTGTCCCGATTTATTAAATAAAAATCAATTACTGACTAACTTATAGTCTTTAATAATTTTTAAAACATTACTTTGCTATTTCACCAATTATTAGGAATCGCTGGGATCGGAATCGAGAATCGGGAATCGATTTGTAAGAATCGGAACCGGAATCGGATTCGAAAAAAATTGGAATCGACTCATCCCTAGTAGTCAAGCTATGTTTACATTTAACTACATAGGAAAATGCGTACTGACTTTACCCTCTGCTCCCTCCTATTTTAACGTCATTCAATAAAAGCCAGCTAAGGTACTGTAACTCTCTAAATAATGTTCATTCAAGAATAAGTTTCTCAATTAATTGTTATCTACTTTAGTGTATTTAATAAAATTATTTTAAGTAGAACTTTTAGAATTAATTTTGAAGTATAGAAAGTTAAGAATATCAATTATAGCTTTAGTTGTGTAAAGTAAGCCAAGACTTCCAAGACTTCCCCCTCGTTTTGTAACATTAAGAGATTGCACATTAGTTACTTTCTTTGAGTGTTACCACATAACAAATTGGAACTATAATAACATAACCCTGAAAATACTTACCTGCCTCACAAGTAATAAATTATTGTTACTACTTCCCACTTTATTAGATTGCATTTGTTAGACAACGGGGTACACCTTTTCTGTTTCCATTTTTAAGATAAGACAAAATAATAAATAAAGTAATAAATTAAAAACTGGAAGTTTAAGTTCTAATTCCAGTCTTCAAGTAAAACTTTAAAATCCCACAAATATAACAGTATTATCCTTGCAGTAATGCATTCCGAACACAATGTACACTCTTGATGTTCATCAGAGTTGGCAAACGGCTTTGATCTGTTGATAGAGAGGTGGAAACCCTGATTCCAGAGCGAGGAGGCACTCCGATGCAGAGCGTAGTGATCACAACCTGGCGCTCCGGATCCACCTTCATCGGAGGGGTATTGGACAGTCATCCCGCCACGTTCCACTTCTCCGAGCCCCTCACTGACTTCCGCACTGTACAGGTGCGCGGGGAGCCACTGGCGTCTCCTGCAGTTAGGGCCCTGCGGAGTCTGCTCACGTGTAACTACAGGGTGCTAGGTGAGTCAAGGTTGAAGCTGGAATTTATTACTTGATTTATACTTTATCCCCATATCTATATCTATAAATACAAAACTCCGATCAAAGCCCAGGTGAAACCATTGCACCTAGAAGCACGAAATTTTGCATGTAGACTCCTCTTATATCATAGACACCCACTAAGAAGGGATTTTAAGAAATTCCTATAGGGCTATGCCCCACAGGGCTTCAAATTTCCAACCCTGTGTTATTCTTATGGACATTCACTTTGGCTTGAGCTGATGAAAATTCTATCAGTTGATTATGATTCGTAGTAGTTCCAACCACAGAATGCAGCACACACAACTGTCGTATTCTCAGGTGAAACCGTGAACGATGGCAGCTAGTTAGTGTTA
Source organism: Allygus modestus (assembly GCA_963675035.1). Lineage (NCBI taxonomy): Eukaryota > Metazoa > Arthropoda > Insecta > Hemiptera > Cicadellidae > Allygus > Allygus modestus. The sequence continues at coordinate 79,953,885 of OY776116.1, forward strand.
TAAAGGAGCATACCCAGGGATATACAGGGATACAACCCCCTCCTTGCATATCTGCAAATTCTGAAAAAGAAGGAGGAAGTACCTTACTCATCTTCGTCTTAAACATAATTCAAGCAATAATAAAACAATAAAAGCAATGCAACAACCCATTGGAAATCTTAAATTTTCAGAAGTGAAGCCTCTTTTTAAAAAGAGTGCAAGAGATAATCCCGATAATTACCACCCAGTATCAGTGTTACCTTCTTTTTCAAAGATATTTGAGAAAATTGTGTTTAATCAAATATTAAGTTTTTTTTAACAAAATAATTTGCTTGTAAATGAAAAATTTGGTTTCAGACCAGGAAGAAGTATAGTTGTGGCTGTTTCTGAATTCATAAACCGGATATCGCCTGCTTTGGATGGATCGCGGAGCACCTCTGCTGTGTTCTGCGATTTGTCCAGGGCTTTTGATTGTGTGGTGCATGATATTCTGTTGGAGAAACTTAGATTTTATAATTTTTCTTTTTCTGCATTAAAATGAATGCAATCTTACCTATCTAACTGTTTTCAGTGAACAGTATTAATAAAAAGTAATCATAAATTCATTTCAACCTGGGAAAGAATTAAATGTGGAGTTCCTCTGTGATCCATTTTAGGGCCTCTTTTATTTTGAATCGATGCAAATGATGTTCCTAGCAATATTTTTACAGATGTTATATTATATGCAGACGACACTACTGCAATCCTCAAAGCAAAACACCGCGATGAATTACGACATCTTTTAAATCAATCCCTTTTTCAGTTATCTTAGTGGTTTAGGGCAAATGGTCTGAGACTAAATGGTTCAAAAACTATTTTAATAAAATTGTCTACCCTTAAAAATAAAGATAATTGCTACCCTGATGTTTCATTAGATGGAGAAAATATATCTTTCATTGAGCATACTAAATTTTTAGGGATCGAACTAGATAGAAATTTAACCTGAAGATCGCACATAAATTTTGTTGTCAAAAGACTTTACCTCAATCTATCAAATGCTTGTAATTCGTGAAGTAGTAAATTTCAAAACTAAAATAATGGTTTATTATGCTTTGTTCTTTTCTGTTATTCAGTATGGTATTGAGTTTTGGGGTATAACATCAGAGGCTTTATCATTATTTAAAGTTCAAAAAAAGTATCTTAGAATAATGACTTTTTCGCCCCCTCGTACATCTTCTAAACCTCTTTTCAAAAACCTGAAATTACTAACTTTACCTTGTTTATGTATTTTTTGAGTTTTCATATTTGTAAAAACTAATATGAAATGCCTAATTAAGCATCAACATCACCATGACTATGATACCAGGTTTAAAAGTGATTTTCAGTATCCCAGACATCGGCTTAATCTTTTTGAGAGAACACCTCATTATATGGGAATTAAACTTTTCAATAAATTGCCTATTGAGTTTAAGTTAATAACAGATACATCTACATTTAGCAATAAAATAAAATCTTTTTTACTGGCCAAAATATACTACTCAGTTGATGAATTTTTAAATGATAGTTCAATCTGATAAGTTATTTTATTTCTTGGGTTGGCCTATGTTTGTCTGTTGCTATATATTAAGTTTATTCATTGACAAAGTGTTGAAATAAATAAGTAAATTTCAATAGTATGTAAGTAAACATTTTACAATGTCACCTGTTTTTTTCTAGCTGCGCTAGAGCTGAAGAAAATGTTATGTTACAAAAAAGAGATTGATTCTGATTCTGAAAAATGTCGTATAACGCTAAATGTTTATGGGTTGGTAAATCCTTATGCCTCCCTTTCATTTACTGTTGTTATGTTAACTGACTTTTGACGTGTAGACTATATTGAGACAATTCTAACCCCTATCTTCCTATTTTATGATTTATTCAAAATAAATCTGGATTTAAATATTAGCCTATTCTCAAATTGTTTTTAACTCAACTGTTCATGAAAATTCAAACTTCTTTTTTCCTTTGTAAATTTTATTTTTAGTTTCATCTGCCTCCCTCTGATGATCCTCCACATCACTGCCACTGATACTATTGTGGTATCTTCTTTCTTGCTGAACATCTGAGGGATAACAGATTAAGAAATGATCAGAGATAATGTATTAAGTTGGGGGAGTTTGTACATATAACACATATCTACTCCCTTTCTGCCAATCCATTAGAACCCCCTGGCTTTCCAAACTCCCATGCTTAATCTTCTATGTAAATAAAATTAGAATTTGGTCTGTACATTGTTTGGAATTATGACATTTTTGCATATTTTCAAATTTTACACCCTAGAGAAGCCAAAACAAGTCTTATCTCAATTTCTGTCTGTCTGTCTGTCGGTAATGCTCAAAGACGGGTTTTTGTTTCTTTTTTTCACGGGAAAAAGGGGTGCTCTGACTTTGATGAAACTGTGTTTATTTGCTCTATACATGGGTGAGAAGGTTTTAGGCGACTTAAAACTGGCATATACCTTTTGAGAAAAGAATGACGGCCGCACGAAAACGTGATTTCGTGTGGTTTTGGTCGTGTTTTGTTCGCTTTTAACAGGGAAACGGGTGCACTGATTTTGATGCAACTTTTTTTTCTATGTTCTATAATATGTGCATTAGAAGGTTTTAGGCTAATTGGATTTTTTGATATGACCTTAGGACTCTGCCCCACGGGGCCTTAAAGATCCTATGTTATTTTTATGGACAACACATTTATTTATATTGAACGAGATGATTACTGCTTAAGAATATTTATTCTACAAACAGATATAGTTCTTATTTAAAACTTAGAGTGAAGATTGGGAGTAAATAACATTAGTATATAGAGTGGATATGACTTAAGAATATTTATTCCATAAACATATGTTGTAATTCTTATTTAAAACATTGAGTAAAGATTGGTAATAAATAAGTGTACGGAGTGGATATGACTTAAGAATATTTATTCCATAAACAACTGTTGCAGTTCTTATTTAAAACATTGAGTGAGGATTGGTAATAAATAATATACCATTGCACCAACTATATCTATATAGTTACTAATCTAAATTTGTCAGACTCATGCACTCACTGACATGGTGATCAATCCATCTAAAAAACGACAATGTCTATGAAGAGAAATTTTGTAGTGTGGTTCCCCTTATGCTGTAGATGTACAATAAGAATATGTTTAAAAAATTCCTATGGGACTCTGCTCTAATTGACTTTAATGGCAATATTATGAGTATTAGTATTTACTGGACCTTTTAAGTTGAAATTTGGTAGGGACATAACAAATACATCAGAAAAAAACGCAAGCCTATTCCCGTTACAAAAATGTTTAAAGGCTTCACCCCCCGGATTTTCAAAGTACAATCTTTTAACAATCTTGCACCTATTACTGGACAGATGGAGCTGAAATTCGGTAGGAATCTAGCTGATAGCTCATTGCAGACGTATACCTACTCCAGATACAAATATACACAAAGGCTCTGGCTACTGGCCTTTAATATAAATGTGTTAATCATCACATACCAGAGCTGAAATCAAACCAATAGAGCTGAAATTTGGTACCTTAATTAAAGGACATAGAAACAACATCATGACTATATAATGGGGAGTCTCAGTGTTGTTCGCTGGAGACTTCACATAGACCCTTTGTCGTGCGTGAGTCATGGGTAGATGAGATCTACGCCTCTCTAAAAAGATATTTTTTGTAACCGACCACTGAGCGTCTGAACTTAACAGTAAATATGAAAATGTATTTTGGAGAAGATTAAGGGGTTGAGGAGTTTTCTTATGCCCTTTTGAAAGTTGAGAACGGAACATTGAAAAACAAACGTAGTCTCTTAAACATCTCTCCTTCAACCGGCACAATTGTTCCGAAGGAGATTAAAGGATAATCAGGATTTACTGATTGACAGTTTTTTTACCGAGGTTCATAAACAGTTCAATTTGGCAAGTGCCTGGCTCTGTGATTGTGCCACCCTCACGTCCACCAATGAACAAACAACGAAGATCAAAACAAAGGTAGATCTCTTTCAAAGCAAGGATTGAATATATACATTTTTAACCCTGTTATTTTAACCATGACCACGCCGTTCACTACCCGACAGAGTTCTTCAACTTAGCAACAGCACCAGTTTTTCGACAAACTATCTGCCAGTATATTTATTTAACTTTTTTTTCATTGTTCATTAAACTTGTAAAATTTAATTAAAATATCGTAAAATTGTAAGGGTTGTTATTTTCTTTAATTTATCTAACATTCATACAACCCATACAAAGGACGGGTGTACAACTGGTCTTATATAAACATTTTAATATTAGTATGATTAATATTTATGGAACTGATTAAGCTAAAATTAGCTAGGACGATAGGTAATAAAATTAAGATAAAACATAAGCCTACTCCTTCAAAAAATCCTTTATGGCTTTTCCACCAACCTGGAAAACACTTGTATTATATGAATCTTATATGTATGGACATTAGTATTTGTTGGATCAATTAAGCTAAAATTTAGTTTGTGATTACCAGAGTCACAAGCCTACTACCACTCAAAAATCCGAAAGGCTTCCATCAAACGCATTCAAAGTTTTATACTTCCTTCACGCAAAAAATATTCACCTTCAGGCTTCAACTAACCGACCAGTTTAGCTGAAATATGTTAGGAAATAAAAAATGTAATTAAAACATAACAAGACCAGTCACACATTAATTACTGGACTGATATATATACTGAGATTTAGTAGAATGTTTATGTAATTCAATAGATTCGAGCGTAGGTTTACTCACAATTGAAAAATTCTTTAGGGCGTGCCCCTCTGACCTCCAAAACCTTTACTATGCATTAACTACCTGATTAGTTGTACCGAAATTCAGTATACAGTTTAGTGCTTCTATGTTAATCTTTTTACATTTTAGGTTGGTATAGGATCAATGTGATATTTGGGGGATCGATTGACCTGGAATTTATTAGGGGGTACACTAAAAATATCATAGCCCTACTCCAGTTTCAAAATTATATTTGAGTTATATCCCACTGGTCTTCAAAATGTCTATACTAACAACTACGCACCAAGAACAAAACCAATTAAAAATTGTTTGTTGTTTTAAGTGAAGTAATACACCACAGTCAATCATTTGCGAATAATTACCCTTTCCGATAATGTTATCTTATTGACATATAATTTATTTCCACAATACTAGGTCTCTGTCCCACTTCCAGGTCGCTACTTGGCTCGCAGTCGAGAGTACACTTGGCTGTCCACACACAACACCCGTCTCTGGGCCCACTGTCAGCACCACAAAGACATCTGTTATGAGCCCCAGTTCCTCACCCCCGCCTGCAAGCTCTTCCCCTTCCAGTCCATGAAGGTGGTGCACATTCGGCTGCGGCTGGTGGAGGAGCTTCTAGCCGATCCCAAGTGAGTATTCGAACATTTTAGAGGATAGATTATAGAATTTACACAATAGATGCTGGGCTTTTCAATTTATACAGAGCAGGTTGAGAAACACCATTTATAAAAGTGATATAACCACAGTTTTGTAGTTTAGATCAGATAACATAATTTAATAACATATATGCCTCCTTAATTCCCCTTCCCAAAAGGGGTTTGCCTCTCATGAATGTTTTGAATTTTAACCAGTATCAACCTGTTTTTCAGTGGGTACTATAGACTCATTTATAACCAAAAGAGACTTTGATTAACTAAATACAAATTTATTGAAATGTTAATTTACTTATGGTCATGGACAATATAGGCTTAAAATTTTACCAGACTTTGTCAACAACAATAACAAAAACCAATAAATTTTTTAAATTTAAAGACAGATTACAATTTGTTCTTAGAAAGTTTTAGTTTTTATTCTCTAGAAAAATATTGGGAAGTCTGTATATTCTTCCCTAACCCTACTCCTCTACATTAAATACCCTACTCCTCGTGCCCGTAAATATCGGAACGTATGACAGATCCTACGCCACAGAGGACACGAGATGCCAAAAATAAGTCAAGTAAGTGTGCTCTTTCCCATAACAAGTTTTTGTGTTTTTCGTTTATTGAATTTTCAAATTTATTTTTTGGTGCCCTCGATGATCACTGATCAGCCGCCCTGGCAAGATCATCTCTACATGTAGAAGCCATAAAGAACCATATCAATATGCTGTATTATAGGGTTTTGTCACGGTAGGACCAAAATTGGTACTATTAATTAATTTATCACTTGATTATTCATGTATTTTAAAATATAAAGGCATAAAGGGTACTCAATCAAGTATTTCCTCATTCCATGTTGAATTCACAATAGTAACACCTTGTGCATCACACGCTCAAAAGTATAAGTGTGGTTCAAAAGTTTTTAAAGTTAACATCGCCTGATAAACTTGAACATCAGGCGACATCGATGAGATGGTTAAACAACGTTGTTGCCCAATGCAGGCTCAACTTGAGAGTGCTGTACCTCGTAAGAGACCCGAGAGGTGTGATGGGCTCCCGATCCTCGCTGGGCTGGTGCCAGAAGACCCCGGACTGTGGAAGTGCGATACAAGTGTGTGCAGACATGGTGGACGACTACGCCGCTGCGATGCGGTTCACTGCTCTCTTCCCTGAGAAGTTTAAGTGAGTTAAAAAAATATATGTTTGCATTGGAATCAATACAGTCCTTTAGAGAAGGTAAACCTTATTTGGAATACTGTTAGAATTAAAACTTGTAGATTGTTAGTAATTGGTAATAAAGTGTTTGTTATTTTTTGGAAAAATATGTTATAACATATAAACTGTGACTGGGACCCTTTACTCATGAGGCAAAGTCAACACCACCAGGTTCCTCTTGACAATTTAAACAATATATATATATTGTTTTATATATATACTTGGCAATATATATATATATATATAACTCCTATTCTTTGTTGGTTTTTTTAGGTTCTTTGAATTGCGCTGCATGAGTGTCATTGTATGCTTAGTGTTTGGCTATGAAACGCATGTTTGCTTCAGGATGTTCTGAATGGTTTGTCTGCCTGGCAATCTGGTTGCCCTTTTGTGCGGCTGGAACTGTTTGGAAGCGTTTGACTATCTTTGGCTCCAACATGTTTATTCTTGGGAAATCATGGTTTAATCATTGTAATCTCATGATTTTCATTTTTAAAATTGGGTAAAATTGAAATTTAAGAGTTTGTCATTCAGACCAGCATATGTTTTGTTGTTCTTTGCCCTACTTTACACATGATCGAGTGTATATATTGCAAAATATCACAAACATAGTGACATATTATCATGGTGTGTTAATCGTAGCTTCTATTTGTGTTAGATATGTTAATAATTTGACTATTCCCTATAGTACAGTAAGAATATTGTGACATAATTTATGTACAGATTTTGCACTCTTGATTAAAGATTTTTTAATTTTATTTGATTTGATAAATTGTTTATAAATAAAAAAAAACACATTTTATGATTAAGAAACCATTAAATAATTACGCAGTTTTCTTGGAAACTTCTTATTAATTTTTCCAAACAAAATGTGTAAGTTAACCCTGTGAAATAAAACATATTTTTTCTAGAGTGGTTCGTTATGAAGACATGTCGCTGAGGCCACATGATGTTATTCCAGAGATATTCAGTTTCTTTGGTCTCCAGTACCACCGAGACGTGCAAGAGTTTGTCAAGATTCATACAACCCAAAACAACAAAAATAGATACAGCACATACCGCAACTCTTCTGCCCAAGCTACTCTTTGGAGGACGAAATTGAGTCATGCTAAGGTGAGAGAGCTCCAGAAGACATGCAAAGTCGCGATGTCTGCGTGGGGCTACCTCCCGGCCCACAACGCTTCTCACCAGGCAGTCTTCAGCCCTCTAGCCGAGCCTTTCTATGTAACGTAATATTTTATCATAAACGTTGTTTTTATATGGTCATGTTTATTTATTCATTTAATTCCTAAGTTTAAATGTTTAAACTCCATTAGCGGTTTTATAAAATATTATTACTAATAAGAGGAAGGGAAAAAGGAGAGAAAGCCTGTATTTTCAGGGTGTTGAAAAAATCCAGGTATTGTTTTGTATATTTTGGAACCATTACGCATAACACAATAAAAATAGAACACATTGCTCTGTATCTTCGAAACATCAGTACAGTTTTTATCACCTTAAAACAAAGAAAAATAAATGTTTAAAAAAATTCTTAAAAGAAATTAAGAAAGGAGGATGCGAATATGTTCTTGCTCAAAGCAAGGATGAAGATTCACATAAAATTAAAGTGCTCTGTTTAAAGTATAAACTAATGGACTGAAACAGGCAAATCAGTCAGAAATGATAGCCAGTGAATTTATGTATTATATGCTACCAGATAAACATTATAATTCTGCTATTTTCATAATAATTTTTCTTTTGATGTTGGCTGTGCGAAAATGTATATTTATAAACTAAAGTTGTTCAATCAAAATAATAAGTGATATATAAAATATTTGTATTTTCTGATTTCCTTTTAGGAATATCCGTAAGAGAAGCTATCGTTATTATCAGAGGCTATATCAAAACTATACTGTATGGTACACGGTTTAAAGCCTTAAGTTGGCTACGGATAATGTATAACCCCTGGCATTAATAGAAAAATTAAGATTTAAATAGTGGGGGATTAAAGTATAAATGCCCCACATTTAAATTTTTGGACTTTTTACTTATCTTTGAAATTTGATTTAAAATTTATTTAAGTTTTTTGTGAGCCAGTCCACTGGAGATAATGACAACTTGATAGTTGTTTCAGTAAGTAAATTTAAAATGTGCATTATAGATGTGCCAAATTTCATTTGATATATCAGGTAATTGCTTCAATAGTGTAAATCCTTTTTAGGTAAAAACAAAGATAAAAAGTCAGTCTTTTTGAACACCATATGTATAAAGAGGCATTAGTGAGCTTGCTCTAACAGGTCAGCAGTTGCGTATGGTATTTTTTTATTTCCAAACACTGCATTGACTGAGCTTGGACCTGGTATAATTGTTATCCTTGCTTGCACAGTAAATAAAGCAGTTGCTCAGCTGTTAAATCAGTTATGAAGGGTTGTATTGCTTGGCAGGTGGTCCACTAAAGCACAGCATGGCGTGAAAGGAAAATCGTGTTACCATTTAGCAGTGACCCTGGACTAACCTGCCTCAACAGTCCAGTGGCACTTGGGATCAATGTTGAGACTGGTTTCTTACTACTTTGTTATTACATATTTTATTTTGTGGCGATTTTACTGTAATATTTGATTTTTCTACGGATATAATATTAGTGTGTTGGGGATTGAAAATAAATTAAGAGTATTGTGATTATCATTTGTGATTACTACGAAAAACTAATGATGTATGTAACTATATAGTGATGCTTTAATAATGTTATGCACTTGATAATCATTATCATCTGGTAATTTAAGTAGATGTTTTTATTTTTTATATGAGAGTTTTATATTTTGTTTCTCATCTTTAGCTAGAATCAAAAACTTTCACAGAATTCCACAAATTTTCAAAAAAAGGTTTACATCAGTTACAGCTAAAAATCGTCTCATAATCATTTCATCGTATCAAAATGTTAATTAACAATTTTTAGGTATAGTGAAACTTGAAAAGTAAAAACAAACAAATGATACTGTATGAACAGTGAATACGCTCTGTTTTCTGTTTATATGTTTGTCCAGTAAAATGTAAATTATTATCTAGGATCTGGTTTGACTGGTAATCATTGTAAATGTATTGGTCGTGCTAAATGTTATTTGAGAATTATAAAATGTATGACATTTACAGTTTCAAACTGGCACCCTTTAAGGCTTGAAAAGCTATATTTGACCAGAAAACAGAGCAAGATGGACCTTGCTATGTTCATATATAATATTTTGCTTACTTTGACCTGCCACACAACATAGGCCCTATGTATTGTAACTTTTGATAAATTCAAGGTACCGGTAGGCCTACATCAATCAATAATTTGTTTTTATTTTAGCACAAGACCTTCCAAACACAATGTATTTATCGTATGTGGCTTTATGTGGTATTAAGACTTATATTTTGTATTGGAAATTCGCTGAGTACGCAGGTTTGCTGCGATGGAGGTATTTTCTAAGGCCTCGTGCTAGAATAAAAACAAAATATTGAGAAATGATGTGTATTTTCAATTTACAATTATATAAACAATAGAACAGCCACAGAAGATGGACATGCTGTAATTTTTGTATAATTATAGGGACATACTGAATAAAATATAAAAATAAAACAAAATTTTGATACTTTCTCTTTTTTATTCAGTATTAAATAACTTATCAATTGTATTTCAGTTAATAATTTCGAAGAAGGAGTAGAGACTTATTGAGGTGTAATAATTAATTGCTTACTATTATCATCTCTGGCAAAAAAATTACTGGTTTGAGGACCACCACCTGGTAGAAACAAATTTGAGCATGTTATAAATGTTTGCAAAAGTGTCGTATCTCATTAAATTAAACAATTCTTGATGCATAGTAATTCTAGTTAAACACAAGTCTAAAGTATCAGTTGCTGTTTATGCTGTCAAGAGTCTTCAAGCGTGACGTCTAGTGTGACGTCTAGTGTGACAGTCAAGTGTTCACACACAGTTCTATCTCTGAGGTTGTTGTGTATTTAGCAAGTGTTTGTGTGTGTAGTGAACACTGAATACCTCAAAGCTATCTTTGCTTTCACCGGAATTTATTTAAGCGCCAAACATAATTAGGTATGTTTAATTTCAATAATCTTATACTCTAATACGAGCTATGTCTGTTTGTTTGTTTGAAAATTTATCTCGAGATCCAGCGGAAGGATTTTGCTTAAAGTTTGGGATTCAGGGCTTTTGGGTCTAAAAAAGCTATTGGTGAAAACCACTACCTCAGAAAAACTCGTATTTTTCTAAAGAACTCACTTGAAAATTGAAAATTTTAACATTGGGCTTATGGAGTTTAAAATCATAACACCGGTTACAATGGACAACAAAAACAAACCATTAAATCAGCTTCTATAAATTAAAATACTGTAAACAGCTGTTTATCATTATGGAAAGAAAAAACCTAAATGAATGGCAACTCTCATAATGGAGATAAAAAACTACTTGAATGGCAACTCAAACGCTTTTTTCAATAGGCGAGTGAGCGAAGCGAACGAGCTCATATTGAAAATGAACGAGTATTTGGGATAAAACAAATTCAATGCCTCTTCTGCGGAATCAAACACCGAGCATGGCTCGGTCCCCGGTACGATTATTAATATGGCTGGAAACTTTAATCATTAAAACTTTAGACACTGTTTTTTACTGTAGATATTTGTATAATACCCACTTAGTTACCTATTGGTTTGGACTTGAACCAACTTAAAACTGTCCAAAAAACCTAAGAAATGTGGACAAAATTAAAAATATATTTAATTACCTTATTAATTTACCACTTTTATTAATTTAACTACCACTTTAAAAATAAGTAAACATTCATGACGTTAAATGCTGTTTAATTCATTTTAAATAATGAATTGAAATACATGTCAACCATTTAGTTAGGAGAAGGAATAATAACTTAGGTTATGACAAAATTGAAAGGTTGTAATCAAATTATTATTGTAAGGCATGCTTGTAAACTTGAAGAGTTCAACTACATACCTCACCACTTGGGTATTGATTTAAGGAGGGGGGAGGAGTTGTAAATGAATCAAGGAATTACCTGACAAGTGGCAAAGAACAGAAACCCCTTTCTGTGGAAAATTTCAAAATTAATTAACTTTTTCATTGATTTAAATTCTGTTAAAAACAAACAACCTCAGCAATGATTAGATATCAGTGCCATTATGAACATTACGGTTTGCGTTTTCTTGGGTCAAGGTGTTCGATTCTCTGCTCATCCACAGCCAGTGTGGGTTTGGAGTTTGGACGCTTTCCATTATTACGAGTGCTCGAGTAGGCACTCTGAGACAGAACTTGCCTCTGGTTTGGAGTAAAAGGAAAAAAAATGGAATATTAATGGAAAACATTTTAAAGCATGTCAAAATAATTAAAACAAATCCTTCTAAAAAGAATTCAAACACATCCTTAACAAAAAATATTATTAATTTAGAAATGGTTCTACGTAGTTTTTTTTGGAAAATGTGAATTAAAATAATACATGAATATCAAGAAAAACGTCATATTTACAATGAGTTTCTGCTATATACACCTCCAACTTCGATTATGTTTCTAATGATTTTATAAAAGTATTAGTATATATATCTAAAAAAACCTTGAAAACTCCTATTTGATTGATTGATGGCTTTTCTTAGAAATATTGCTCCCTAAAATAATATTCAACAATTGAGCATCAAGGTCTGATTTAATCCCAAAACGGATATATTTCTTATAAATATTTGTAAAAACATGATCAATTGTACTTATTGATGAATCTGTGATTCTGGTTAGAAAGTCTACTAGATATCTCATACCATTAGCTATTAAAACATTGTTCAAATTCCTAGCACTCCTACTGTGCTCCAACACCTTGCAAATAAAAGATAATCTAAACAAACTAAAATAATTTGAGTCTAGCATTTTGGTAAAAACAAGTTAACGGTTGCCACCTGCAGTGTTTGTATGATACATAAACTAATTCAAAAGCAAAAGAACACAACTAGAATATTAAGAACTATCAAGATAATACATTGCTCAAAAAACTAATATCATAATGCAAATTATGATATGAAGCTCAGAAAATCATGCTATAAAACTTTATAGAGAACTGTGTTAGTATAAATCCACAACCACAATTGCTGATTGGCCACTGAATTGCTCCAATACCGGGAGCAAGCACTTCAAAGCAGAAGGGTCTCTGGGTTTGACAATAAATCTCTCACACTCAGCAAATATTTGGGGAGTAAACTTATTTTTACTCTCTCCTCTTATACATATAGAGTATATAGAGAAATATTTATTTCATAATGTTTATAAAATTGTGTTTTACTTTCTCTCTATATACATAATAAATAGTAAAGTATTTTTATGAACATTTTTATAATTGAGGAGTTTGAGGAAATATTTGTTTTGATGGTCCCTGAATCTAAGAAAGTAGTATTCATAGTGATGTCTGTCTGTCTATCTGAGTTTTATATATGTTTCTATTTCTCGTATTATTAGCTACTTGTTGCAGACTTGCCCGCATAGATTAAAGCGTAGGATTATTATCAAGCAACAGTTGATAATCCTATGTCTCTATATCCCCTGTTTTTTCCTTATAAAGATAACATGGAGATGAATTTTAATTGAATTATATTCTAAAACAGCTGTAAAAACAACAAAACACATTTTTGTAGTATCAACATTTTTATGTTAAGAGCTGAGAACCCAAACTACTGAAATGGCAAGACAATCTGTTTTAATCAGAGATAAGGAACAACTTAACTCGGTTTCAAGCAATAGGCACAATATTAAATTTCAGATTAATTGCATCAATATCAAACTTATGTAGTAAAATAATATTTTGTAAGCATAATAAAAAGTAGCATATAGAACAGCATGTATTTTATATTTAATATTTCAGGGGAATGGGTTATGGGCCCCTGAAAAAAGTCCCATGCCCTCTGACTGTAATATATATTATTTACTCTTGAACCCACACACACCTTAACCTCATTCTAGCTTCACACAACCTATTGTTATTATCTCTCCCCCCACTCTCTGTTTCTCTTTAATGTAAGCTTAAATTATTATTACGGTTACTAAGATTCTTCATGAAAAGACTTCAAATAACTTTGTATGATAAGGTTTGATAAACATAATCTCACACACTAAAGCAATACAAAATATCTAAAGAGAAGCCCAGTCTTTGACCTGTTGCAGAGGCAACAGCCTGGACTAATGTGGTTAACTCTCCTCTACACGCTTCGGTGGTCTTCTGTTACTGATAACTTCTATAAACACATCGAAAAGCTGGGTTCAAGACTTTCATATTTTTTACTATGATTGGATACAAAATATAAACATTAATTACCTTTACATTACAGCTCAATTTGCTCACACTCTTGGATTGCAAGGTACCATGTATAGGGTTGTGAAAAATCTAATTTACAATATTTAACAGGGAAATGTATTCTGGACATTAGTTGTGTAAAACCTAATGATCATGGATAGACGAGAAAAAGCTGTGCTCTTTTATTTTTATACATTCAACACACTATATATAATTACTATAGGCTACAGTATTTACATTATTAGGTATAGATTTAGATTTCAGGGGAGGACAGCTTTTTTCTTAAAATAGAGATTCATATCACGTATTGTGATTCAATATTTTTGAAACAATAGGCAAAAAACATTAATTTACTTACAAATATGAGAAGGCCTTGATTACACTTTTATATCTTGAAAGTGAATCAACATAAAAATTGTATTTATTTTTAATATATATTTATCATATTTTATTATAGTAATACATGAATAGAATGTTTGAAAATTAGTAAGTTTTGAACATCTTAAAGATTGTTTCCTTAGGGTGAATGGTAAAGTTTCCATAACAAACTTAAGGAAGATGGATACATTACCTTAAAACAAATTCCTTCAATTAAACTTTTTTTAAAAAACCTAGTTTCATTAAAAAAAATGGTTAAAAAGGAACTGTACTGATGTTTTGCATGGACTAATTAAGAGAATGAATGTTTTAGACATTAAAATAATAAGTATTTTAATGTAGTATGCTTTTGGATATGCCAGTGTTTTGTTAAGAGTTAAAAAGAGAAAAATCCTCAGTTTTATAAGGTTGAAAGTAATTGTAGCAGACATGTTGAGAGCAGAATCAAAATAATAGTAAGCATTGGGCATTGCATACAAATAAGTAAAATATTAAATGTGGAAATAATATTAAATACTAACAAGTGTAAAATTTTGCACTAAGAAGGGCTCTTGTGATATTAATTTTAATCAAGTCATTGATCAAAGTTGTAAATAATCTCCAATTAATATCACATAGTAGTAGAGGCAATATGGGGAGTCTGGGACAGCTGAAAAATAATTGTTTTTAAATCAGAAGTGACGTTTGAGTGACGTGGTGATGACGTATGTGTGACGAGAGGGTGTGATGACGTCACGGCGATGACGTATTGGTGTGACGATACACATACGTCATTGGATGTGAGGTAATGTGAAAGCGGGTGGATTTATATTAAGAAACGGTTTAGTTACGTCGGTTTGCGACTTGAAATGGCCAACCGTCCATTTAAGTCGGTTTGCGACTTGAAATGGCCAACCATCCATTTACGTCGGTTTGTGTTATCTTATCTTATCTTATCTTATCTTATCTTATCTTATCTTATCTTAGATCTAGATCTTAGATAAGATAAAAATTTTTTCTGGGGGCTCCGCCCCCAGACCCCCGCTGGGGGCTGCGCCCCAGACCCCCGGGCTTGCTACGCTCCCAATCCCACGCCATAGAGTCCCCCTCCACTATTAACCCCCGCCTCATTTACAGCTTAGCACAGAATCAAGCGTTACGATCCATTCACACTCCTGATCTTAGCCGCAACGCAACCATGGCTCGCAACTTACAACCGATCAAACGCCCTGCTGACTCCTCTGACGACGACTATTCGGACGAAGAGGGTCACAGACGTCGCAGGAAACAGTTCAAGTTCTGCCAAACTAGACCGACGGCTGCAACTACTCCTGTGGGGAGAGCGACGATTATAATAAAGCGAGACATCTTCACTTACCGACAGATCAACCAACTCATGGACATCTTGGACCGCTACCGACACCTCGCCGATCAGATGATTATCGAAGTTAGTAGCGGAGATCACTTCCACCTCATCCTCCAACATCAACACTTGGACACAGTCGACGCTAGCCTACGCCGACAACTACAACTACGACAAATTATTCGGGTCGTCGCTTCCATCCCCCCACACTAAATCCAGGTCTCCACTCCTTCTACAAACGGCCTTTATCAAGGCCACCACTTATATCATTCGTTGTCAATCAGCCTAGCAACCATACATCATACTAAACCTACATTAAGTACATTTCAATCCAGATTCTCAGGACTTAGTCATTTAACATCAATCATTTTGGTGGCCTTTACAAAGGCCATTTTCACAAGTCTCAATTATTTTTACTTTCACAGTCTTAGACGATTCCTTTACAAGTATCAGCCTCACATCTTGTTACTTCTTTTACAGGAGGAGTATTCAACATTTTATGGACTTTGTCATTTATCAAACTTCAGTTTAGTGGCCTTTATAAAGGCCGTTTTAATAAGTCTCAATTTTACAACTTTCGCGGTAACAAAGAATAGTTATTCAGTTCTCGCTATGAATGTTTTAGGGGGACTTTAAATAATTATAATTTATATTCTCCAAACATGTTCAAACGTGTTCAAGGTCATTTTAATACTTTAAAAAAAAGGATCTTGACTGTGGCGGATTGCCCTGCCGACCAGTCAAGAAGGGTCAGTTCATTCGTGGCGGTTTGCCCATGCCGACCGATTGAACTGCTTAGGGTATGGGTGGACCGCAGAACTCCACACTGCGCGAACCACCCGGGTTTGTTTTTGGGGTTGTGATGGGAATAGGGTAAGGGACAGAGTTTAACTTGTACAAATCAACAAATTGTGTTAGTGTTAGTTAGTGTTAGTGGGAAACCAGCGAAGCCATGCAAGACAGAAAAGGATTGTACAGAGAAGAATAAGAGATCGGCGCTGAGCTTAACGAAATCCAGATCCATTGCCCACCGCACTGTTCACCCAACGCCCGGAGCAGTGCTGACCACACAGGGGGACTTGTCTCAGGCCTTGTGCGACGCAGAAGGTGTTGACTCCGCCTCGGGACCCGGCGGAGATCAGCGTAGAGATGCCGGCCGATAGCAAGTGAGACCTACATATGTGGTGCTCGCTATATCACAGAAGTTCCAAGCCCGGGGTACCACTGCAGGGATTGCGGTACTAGGAGACCTCCGTGGATGTTCAGCTTCTCTCCGATGATCTCCGCTGTGTCCCACTTCTCTGGAGCTGCTCTGGACTGGTCCCGTGTCTGCATGCCGAATGATTCGAGTGGAACGAGCGTCCCGGTTTTATGAACTTTTCCGCTGAGTCAGCAGGAAATAACCTCACCTCATTGGTTGAACTGTTTGACCAATGAGAAGCCGGCTTGTGCTAGTGAGTATACCGCTGTTCTTAAGCGAATCACTTTTGCTCACCCTTTCGTTACGGACGCATCATGTTCAGGAAGCAGACCCGGCCTAAGATGTTTGACATGCCTCGTCGGGAACCATCGTTCCAGCTTTCCAGCTCCAGGCCCCACAGTGTCACACCTCGGTCATCACTCCGGCAGCCTCGTCAACGTCCAGCTCCAATCCCAGCCCCAAAGAGCGAGTCCGTGACAGGGCAGCCTCGTCAACGCCCGGCTCCAACACCAGCGTCAAAGAGTAGACCCGTCGATGTAATGCCTCGAAGGGTAAACATATCGACTTGTGCCCGGGAACCGTTCTCTTTACTTAGAGAAATTCTCTCGGACAAGACGAGGGATCTGGAACCTGAGAAGAACTATACGGCCCAGATCCCTGTTATCGATGAGCCGAGGGAGATTCGTCGGCCGAGCTTCGAACCGGCATTCCCTGGGTTCAAGCTCCACCGCCTGTGGAAACTGCAGCCGGGACTTTATTGTCTGCTCGGATGGGACAAGCCTTCGCGGGAGCTTTTGTTGCGCCACCGCAACTTTGTCTTTAGAAGTTACCTGCCGAATGGAGTGATTGAGCCACCGTACGAGACATTAAAGACCTACTTGGAGGTCGGGAAGCCGGAAGATGGGCAACGACGTCGGCGTGTCACCGTCCAATGGGTGTCACTGTAAACAATGACACTGATAAAAACGGCCTTTTTAAAGGCCACCAAAAATTTCAATCGTTTGACACTCAGTAGCGTAAAACATATATTTTGTTTTACCCCCAGTCTTACTCCTGCTGTAATGAAGTTTTATTATAAGTCCCATGAGGTTTCAATAAAGTTTGTTGGTATTTTGTACGGTACGGTACTTAGTTACCGACTTCAACAAATATGGTTTGACCGAGAATTTTAATCGTTCCTCTGTCAACATAGTTTGTTCAGATGGGTAAGCGCTTGGACATTAAATAATTAAAATGGCCTTTCTCAAGGCCACTAAATAAAACGCTGAGTCAGTGTTATTAGTGCGCACCAACAGGAGACCTGCAGCGTATCCTATACGGTACGTAGCGTCGCACCTTAGAGACCAATGATTAGTGGGGCTCAGGACATCCTGCTTGCGCTGAGGAGAGAAGATGGAAACTACGGTGGAAGAAATCTTCGCTGAGATGATTGAGCGACGGGCTCCACTAGCACCGATATCCTCACTCCGGCCGCCTCGTCAACGTCCAGGAGCCTCGCAGAGGCGTGTTCACTTCGCTTTGGACTGTCCAGCTCCGAGACCAGTGGCAAGGAGCAATCCTGTCACTGTAATGGATTGTGTTGCGGCTACTCCACGGCGAAAGCTTCAGAGGCTGGAGCGGCGCTTCTACACTCCACTTGGGCAACTACGCCATGGCGAACAGAATCGACGGTTGTGGCGGATGAAACCCGGCCTGTACGAATTTCTATTTTTCGTACGCCAGGATGGTGAGGCTACTCTGCGGGAGGTTGGTTCCTTGGAGCTGACGAGAGTTCGCCTGCCAAGGAGAATGGAGTGGCCGTGGAAGTCGACGCATCTGAAGATTCACGGGCCGGGGGAGGACCCTTCGTATCCCAGAGGGAAGGCCGAATGGGTCCGTCGCTAGATCATCTCAAAAAACGGCCTTTTTAAAGGCCACCAGATTTTTCAATCGTTTTTGAACTTATGCATTTGCAAAGTTTTATTATAAGTCCCATGACATACTGGGTGTTGGTAATCTGTACGGTACGTAGTTGCCGACTCTAAATAATATATTTTGACCGAGAACTTTGTTCATTATTCGGTCAACACAGTTTATTTAGTGCGCTTAAAATAAATGTTATGGGGCTTAACAGCCATAGCTTGGAGTAAAGAATAAAATGAGTTGTGTTTGCAAACACAAACGATTCCACGTTTCTAACATAGAGTTACAGTCGGGCTAAGATTGGAGATACGTAGTTGCCGACTCTAAATAATATATTTTGACCGAGAATTTTGTTCGTTATTCAGTCAACACAGTTTGTTTAATGTACCTAAAAACCAATGTTATGGTGCTTAAGAGTCATAGCTTTGAGTAAAACATAAAATTGCTTTCAAACACAAACACTTGCAAGTTTCTAACGTAGAGGCACAGTCGGTCCAAGATTGGAACATAAAAACGGCCTTTATCAAGGCCACCATTTTTAGTACTTAAATTCAACTGACCAATAGGAGAAGAGTGCTGTGTCAGCAACGCCTATATAATGAGAGAGTAGTGCGATAATTCCTCATTCCTCCACTGAGCTGATTGCTGATCTGATCTCCAAGTCATGGACTCTTCTGAGACTTCTGCAGCTGTAGAATCCATCCTGGCTGAGAACAAGGTGAAGTCTATCTTCGATCCGCCGGACGCACCTTCTACATCCACAAGCGTGGTTTCGCCGCAAAGTCCCCTGCACTTTGGAGCACCGACAGCAGAGTCATCGGATGAAGATAATAGGAAATTCATTTCAAAACATGACCCCTTCGTACCGAAGGCAACTTCATCCTCCAGCACACCAAGAATATCATTGAAGAAGACACCACGGGTAAGAAATGCGCCCAAGTGTACCCACCAATTTAAGAGAGGGCCGAAGAAGGGTGAAGTGTGTGCAGTCTTCTGCAAAATAGGAGAAACGTTCTGCGCTAAACACAAACCTGCAGAGAAAAAGCCGCCAGCATCTAGTTTTGACTTTGAAACTATAGCTCAGGAGGGAAAATTCCGAAGATTGAAAGTTTCCAAAAAATATAAACTCCTACAAATTAAAGAGCGCAAAGTAATTTTGGAAAACAGCGGAAGAATCCTAAAGGTAAGACTGCCTGGATATTTGCAACCAATACCCAAGACTGGGTCATACTTAGTATTTCAAAGGGCGGGCAAAGGCGAACTGGCGAAGGCGATGTGGGAGTGCGTCTAGATTGGATCAGCAGCTCAGAAACGGCCTTTTTCAAGGCCACCAATTGTTTCACTCGTTATAGTACTCACAGTGTGCTAACTCTGTTGTCTTTCACAAACAAAGTATATTATGTAAAATCCTACAACATAATTAACCTACATTGCGTAGCTTTCCTTCCAGTCAACAATGGTCGAGACCAGTCGTAAACCTTGGTGGAGAATTCAAAACGGCCTTTTTAAAGGCCAAAAATTGATTAACTTGTTATAGTACTCACAGTGTGCTAACTCTGTTGTATTTCACAAACATAGTATATTATGCACAATCCTACAACATAATTAACCTACATTGCGTAGCTTTCCTTACAGTCAACAACGGTCGAGACCAGTCGTAAACCTTGGTGGAGAATTCAAAAACGGCCTTTTTAAAGGCCAGCAAATGATTAACTCGTTATAGTACTCACAGTGTGCTAACTCTGTTGTATTTCACAAACAAAGTATATTATGCACAATCCTACAGCATAATTAACCTACATTGCGTAGCTTTTCTTACAGTCAACAACGGTCGAGACCAGTCGTAAACCTTGGCGGAGAATTCAAATACGGCCTTGTTAAAGGCCAGCAATTGATTCACTCGTTATAGTACTCACAGTGTGCTAACTCTGTTGTTTTTCACAAACAAAGTATATTATGAGATGAAATAAACTGATAATGCAGGCTGCAGACTGAATTAATATTTACAACTCTAGTTTCATCGATTCTTTGCATTCAAAACAAGATTTTGTTTGTTTGTTTGTTAGGATGACCTTGAAAATAATAAAAGCATTGTCAGCAGTTAAGATAAGAGACTGCTGAAAAGCATTGTCAGCAGTTAAGATAAGAGACTGCTGAAAAGCATTGTCAGCAGTTAAGATAAGATACTGCTGAATATGCAGTAGTTATTACTATAAATAGAGGCGTTCTGTAGAGTTGATCACATCCATCTGCGACGTTTACCTGACAACATGGTCTACGAGATTGTTCACCACCAAACAGCGAGAAGGGTTAAACGCTCTCCTCTGTGGCTGAAAACATTCTACCTCCGTGTTCCGATTTATTGGACGACGGAGATAACTCAAGAATGCGACTTGTGGAGAGTTTCTGAGGCTCTAGACAGTATCAGGGCCGACTGCCGAGCGACTACAATTAAATGGACAACGTCCGACGTAGGGTTCTGGATGGCGCCTACTCCTCTGGAAGATGACTTACCCTTCAAGACCAACGTCATCAAAGACCTGAAGCGTTTGCTGCGGCTTGGCCAAAGGGTGACTCTCACCGTCATCGTTTCTTGAGGACGTATCCTGCAGACCCACAACGCCATCTCAAACTCCACCTTCTGAGGGCAACTACAAACGGCCTTTTTCAAGGCCACCATGAATTTCACTCGTTTTAACTAAGCTAAGCGTCTTATTTGAACCATACCAATTATTTATCTTTTCGATTATTAATGTTTCTACTAATAATGAAATTAATAATTAGCAACACATGGTTTTTAAAATTTTTAGTTGTACAAAACACATGGTGGTTTCTTAATTTTACCTCAACTAACAATTGAAATTTATGATATTAAGTATGAACAAGTGTATCTCTTTCTCTCTCTCTCTCTCTCTCTCTCTCTCTCTCTATATATATATATATATATATATATATACATTTTTTGAGATCAAAACCTATGTTTACGGTTTTTCTACCATAACTTAGCACTTTTTTTACTGACTAAAACCTAATGCTCTTATTCGTTGTTTATTTTTGCTTGCTCATCACAAAATTCCCCTATAAATAAAGGTAAATAGTAGTCACCGGTCATTCATATCCTATCTACCATCATGGCACCACTAGACATCCCTCACCACTGGAAGCAAATTGGAGAAATAATTGAAAATGTCTTACAGGAAGATGTGGAGGAGATTGAAGATACTAGCGACTCCGAAGACCTGACCAACTCCGATGACAACACATCATCACTAGATGTCTCTGACATAGAAGATGCAATAGCATTTGTTCTTCACGAGGATTATCCGGAGTCAGTCGCCGACAGTATTGAATGTTATCTCCTGTCCGAAGATGAGGATGACAACAGGACTCCTGTCCTACGTGATGTTCCCGATGCAAGGCGGAGACTATTCGATAGTTCCAGTGGTGAGGAAGACGATGATGGCGTTGCATACCTGAGCGACTAATTAGAGAAGTCTGTTTCAAACGGCCTTTTTCAAGGCCACCAATTGTTTCAATCGTTTTAAAACTCAGCCGAATTCGCAATGTTTTTTTTCCTTAAACTAAAAAAGCCACAAGCAGAGTATAATAAACGAATGAAAAAATGGTAGCCGTTAAAACGGCTGTTTGGATGTGTTTTTCAACTGTATAAAGGGTTTATTGTTCAACAATGATGTCATCATCTGATAGATAATCTGCCCCTACTAATCTTTCTAATGCAGCCATTACTTCTCTGGATTGGATAGTTGTTCTGCTTGATACAACGTTAACCTGTACTGGTTGATCATCACTTTCTTGTCTTTCCGTGGGTGTAAATGATAATTGAAAAGGTGGTGTTGTGGAGGATATATCTGGGACCTGTATAGGCTGCTCCATAATTATGTTGTGGTTAGTAAGCTTATAGCAATACTAATTTATAATTTCATTTATGTTTACTTTTTAAATGAATGAACCAATGGCAATGAAAGTGATGATGTTAGCAAAAATATAAACCAATAGTAATTCAATGCTGAGGTCAGCATTTGCTATAAAACTAGAACATGTGAAAAATGGCTCTCAATACTACTTTTGGAGCAGTCTATAACACACTGAGAAATTTATTCAATCACAATGTACTATTGTCAACGTTGTAATGAAGATTTCATAAATGAGGATTTATATATATATCACTGTGAAATTTACCATAATGCTACTAATAATGCATTATCCGATTGTGAAGACCATCCCGATTTCTTACACTTCCTTGCTGACACTGAACACTCTACACGGCAGAGCAGACCAAGCGTAATTGCATATGCACCTCCTAGCAAACAAAACTCAGTGGATCCTGAAGATGAATCCTCACCCTCTACTTCTAGAGGGACTGCGAACGAAGATGCAACGTTGGGAGTCAACATTTTAGTGGAGGCGTTTGACAGATCTGTCGTTCGACATTACAGAATAAATAACATCAATACACTTGAACTACAAATATTTCTGACCCTCGTTAAAGATGTTATAATTGCAAAATTAAATTATGAACTTAACCGTTTGAATTTCATTAAATTTGGATTACTATTGGACACAACATTTAATAATGTAGAAGGAGAAATATCCAACAGAGGGTTTCTTTCTAGAAACCGAACTATCATGGAGACGTCAAATTTAGATGAAATAGTTGATGAATGTTTACAAGAATTGGTGCTTAAAATAACTGAACATGAAGCACGTGGATCCGGATGGTCCTTGCTCAATGTAAACAACCTGGATTTACGAGTTCATAAACGTGGATACGGTGAACGTGGCAGCAGTTTTATTCCATTGCCAGCAAAGATTAAAGATAATAAATCATGTATTAATGTTCAAAACAATGACAATGAATGTTTCAGATATTCCATGTTGGCGAAATTTCTTGTTCATGAAGGTGTCCAACATCCTGAACGACCGAATAGAAGATATCAAGAACTAAATGGTAGATATAAATTTAATGGATTAAACTACCCAGTGTCATTGTCTGATATAGGAAGTTTTGAAAAACGTAATGCAGGTGTATCTGTTAACGTGTTTGGACTGGACAGAAGAAACAATGTGTACCCGTTAAAAGTGGTACCACGTGAATTGACTGACCATACTGATTTACTGTTACTAAAAGATGAAAGTGTTTCACATTATGTGTACATAAAAGATTTCACTAAGCTCATTCACTATCAGCTCACCAAAAGAAAGTCACCAATAACAGTGTGTAAAAGATGTTTCTGTTTTAAAAATATCTCTATAAATAGAGGAGGTCGTAGTTGGCTGACGGAACACTCTAAACTTTGTGGAGATCATGCAGCAGCAAAAGTTATCCTTCCAACTCTGAATGGTTCTATTCTAAAGTTTAGAAATATCCATCACCAGTATCGCATCCCAATTGTAATTTACGCAGATTTTGAATCGTCATTGATACCAGTGGAAAATGTGGATCCTGACGCAGCAGACAGTAGGAAATACCAAAAACACGAGCCAAACAGCTATTGTCTTTTGGTAAAATCAACACTTTCATATGAGCATCTTCGGCACTACGATATTCCAACGGAGCCAAAGCTTTACCGTGGGGAGCAAGCTGCAACACGATTTGTTGATGATCTATATGATATTGCTGAAAAAGTATCTACCCTCTACAGTTACATTGTTCCTATGGAAAATCTCACTGACCTTCAAGAACTATGTCATCAAATGGAGGACATTTGTTACTTGTGTAAACAGGAGTTTTCTGAGGACAACATCAAAGTGCGTGACCATGATCATTTGACTGGAGCCTATAGAGGAGCAGCTTGTAACGCCTGCAATATCAACTTTAAGCTACCTAACTTTATACCGGTTGTATTACACAATTTAAGTGGATACGACGCACACTTTATTATTCCAGAACTTGGACGAGACAAAGGACAAATTGACGTATTGGCTCAAACGACAGAAAAATTTATTAGTTTTTCAAAGAAAGTAAAAAATATAAAATTAAGGTTTATAGATTCCTTAAGGTTTATGCCATTCAGTTTGATGACACTCTCTAAGAATCTGGAAAGAGATGACTTAATTGAAACGAGGAAGCTGGTTCCAGAATATAAGATGGAGCTCGTATTAAGAAAAGGAGTGTTCCCGTACGACTACATAGATTCCCTTGCTCGATTTGACGAGACTGCGTTACCTCCACCAGAAATGTTTTACAGTAAACTCAATGAATCTCCAGTAGATCCAGAAGATTATGAGCATGCTGTCAAGGTATGGAAGGAACTTAATATGTCGACGCTCGGAGATTATAATGATTTTTATGTGAAACTTGATGTAACTCTCCTTTGTGATGTAATGGAGGAATTTAGAAATTCCTGTTTGTTAGCTTACGGACTGGATTGTTTCTATTACTTCACATCTCCGGGGCTGGCTTGGCAAGCTATGATGAAGGAAACTAAATGCGAACTCCAACTTTTAACTGATATTGACATGGTTCTTATGGTTGAAGCTGGTGTTAGAGGAGGGCTCACACAATCGGTCACACGATATGTCAAAGCCAATAACAAACATCTTCAAAATTATAACTCCACTAAAGAATCAGTCTACCTAGGCTACTTCGACGCCAATAACCTTTATGGATACGCCATGTCAATGCCATTACCTTTTGGCGGATTTTGCTGGGTTGATTCTAATGTTTTAGGAGACATTATGAGCATCCCGAAGTTCAGCGATATCGGATACATATTGGACTTTGACTTCGAGTATCCTCAGCACCTTCACGACCATCATTATGACCTTCCTCTATTACCAAGGTCCGAGGTTCCTCCAGGAGGCAAATATTCAAAGTTGATGACAACACTTGAAAATAAATCTAATTACATTGCACATTATTGGATTGTACAGCAAGCAATTGAACTAGGAATCAAAATTGTTAAAATCAACCGAGTGCTTCAATTTACACAAAAGACCTGGCTAAAACCGTATATAGAATCGAATACTTCAAGAAGAGCAGCTTCCACATCAAGTTTTCACAAAGAATTTTACAAACTGATGAATAACGCCGTATATGGGAAATGTCTTGAAAACAAAAGGAATCACATGAATTTGAAACTTGTTTCTGATGAAAAGAAAATGTTAAAATTAGTTCAAAAGCCTAACTTCAAAACATCTATCATAATAAACGAAAATCTTGTAGCCGTATGCATGAACAAAACAAATGTTGTCATGGATCGACCTCTTTATGTAGGAATGTGTATACTTGATATTTCAAAGACCCATATGTACGACTTCCACTACAACAAGATGGTTGCCTTTTATGGACGAGATCGAATTGGAATTAGCTACATGGACACTGACGGGATCGTATATTGGATCAAGACACTTGACATGTATGATGACCTTAGAGTGTTTCCTCACAGGAATGATTTTGACTTCTCCGACTACCCAGTCAACCATCCGACATACGACAACTCTGTTAACAAGAAGGTTTTAGGAAAGTTCAAGGATGAAACTTGCGGAGTACCACTTGAAGAAATTGTCGCCCTCATGTCGAAGATGTACGCGTTAAAATTAATGACAGATAGAACAGCGAATGTCACATCAACAGTTGCAGCGGATGAGGATGAAGCAGGGATTATCAAGAAGGCAAAAGGAATAAAAAAGATGTACATAATGAAAAAAATGAAATTTGAACATTACTACAACTGTTTATTCAGAAGAGTTGGGTACAGTGCATCTTTTAACACAATCCGGAGCTTCAATCATAATTTATATAGTATAACTGTGAAAAAGAAGTCATTGGCAGACAAAGACGACAAACGTGTGATCCTTCAAAACAACATCCACACACTTCCTTATGGACATTATTCATTAACATAAATTGATTAAGTGCATCATCATCCTGAGAAGTAAACTGGTGGAAGATCTATAAAATGCTAATTAATTAAGTATATGTTAAATAAAGTTTTTAAAAAGCCACTTCAGTGGCCTTGACCCAGTTTTCGTGTGTTTAGAATAAGCAATTTTTTAAATTAGCAAAAACTACATTACTTATTTAACATTTAGCCTTTTTTAATTTTTTAAATTAGCAAAAACTACATTACTTATTTAACATTTAGCCTTTTTTAATAAATGAAACAGTTTTATAGTTCAGTTACTAAACGATTGGAGGATAAAGCGAACCGATGGACGAGAGAAAATCCATCGTTGAAGAACTTCACAAACCAGTTCGAAGAAATTTTCCTAGAAGATCAACGGTCGTGAAAGGCATTCATGACCTATATCAAGCGGACCTTGTAGAAATGAAACCGTACAGTAGGATTAATAAAGGTTTTAGGTACATTTTAACGGTTATTGATTGTTTTACAAAAGTAGCCAGTGCAATTCCACTGAAAAACAAAAGTGGATCGTCTATTACAGAAGCAATGAAAGAAGTACTTCAGGCGATAGGGAAACGTATAAAAAATCTGCAGACAGACGATGGTACAGAATTTTTTAACAAAGATTTTTCTGATCTAATGAGGAAAAATAAAATAAATCATTATTCAACTTATAGTGAAAAGAAAGCCGCTATTGTAGAACGTTTCAATCGAACTTTGAAAACTTCAATGTACAAGAAATTTTCAGAAAGAGGCACCTATGTATGGTATGATATTCTTCCTACTTTAATAAAAGATTACAATGATAAAAAACATCGTACAATAGGTATGAAACCAAATCAGGTGAATAAAGCAAATGAATCTAAAGTTTTGAAACGCATAAAGAAAAGTACCAAACCAATATTAGATAAGAAACCACCCAAAAAATTTGCAATAGGAGACAATGTGAGGATATGTAAATATAAACAGATCTTTACCAAAGGTTACCTTCCGAATTGGACAAACGAGGTTTTCACAGTGCATCGAGTACAGCCTACTATTCCTGAAACTTATATTTTAAAGGATGTTAAAGGAGAGATACTGCAGGGAGGGTTTTACGGACATGAGTTGTTAAAATCCAAGACTGGCAATGTTTATTTGGTTGAAAAGATATTAAGAAAAAGAGGTAATAAACTTTTAGTGAGATGGTTGGGATTTGACAAGAGCGAAGATACTTGGATAGACAAAAAGGACCTACTTTGAAATAAAAAATCAGTAACGGGACAGCATTTGAGAAGACTGTTTATGCAGTAAA
Source organism: Allygus modestus (assembly GCA_963675035.1). NCBI lineage: Eukaryota > Metazoa > Arthropoda > Insecta > Hemiptera > Cicadellidae > Allygus > Allygus modestus. The sequence goes on from OY776116.1 coordinate 79,981,788, forward strand.
TAAATTATGGAAATTATCTGCCAGAATGAAAGACTTGATATTAACAATATTGATTGTTTGACACCGGATATTTTTGATAATGAGGTAAGTAAACATGGCTGTTTATTGCCTAACACAATGAGGTGTATTATTAGTGGGCCTTCAAACTGTGGAAAAACCAACGTTGTTTTTAATTTAATAACAAAACCAAACGGCTTAAGCTTCAATAATGTTTATATTTTTTCCAAATCTCTAAATCAACCAAAATATTTATTATTGGAGAAGATTTTGCATGATGTACCCGATGTTTCATTGCATAAATTTGACGCAAGTAGTGAGATTATAGAGCCTAACAATGCTGAACCGTATTCAGTTTTTATTTTTGACGATGTTTCTTCTGAAAATCATGATAGGATAAGAACATACTTCTCTATGGGTAGACATAATCATATTGACTCTATTTACATAGGTCAAACATATAGTAAAATCCCGAAACAATTAATTAGAGACAACGTAAACTTTTTAATTGTTTTCAAGCAGGATGAAAAAAATCTCAAACATATATACAACGATCATGTTGGTGCAGATATGTCATTTGAAAAATTTCGAGATGTGTGTGGGAAAGCTTGGAAAGAAAAATATGGGTTTTTAGTTATAGATAAAGAAAGATCTATGACAAATGGTCGTTACAGAATAGGGTTCGATGGATTTGTTTTATTACATTGACTTCTGCCTATAACAAATTCAGTATTTGTGGTGAAGGCGTTGAGAACAGTCGGAACTAATAATGTCGAACCAGGAGGAGTTGCTTAGTGAAATAAAAGTCCTAAGTGACTCAATACGGAAGAAAAACCTGCTACTAAAAGAAGGATTGATGGCTAGAAATAAATATTTGGAGGAAACCTTCAAGCCCATTGTCGAACCCCTGAATAAAATAAATGATAAAATGACCAAATCGACTCTACTAGATCAAGAAGTAAAAGAACGAGATAAAAATATCGTTAAACAAGATGAAACTTCAGGAACATACGGATCAGAATCTGGGTCAGAATCATTTAGCAGAACGAGTCGTTCAGGAGAAGAAGAAGAAGAAGAAGAAGAAGAAGAAGAAGAAGATAAAGAAGATGAAGAAGAAAGTAAATCCGACATTGAAGGTGAAACAGATCCTTTAGAACCAACAGAATCCCCCACAAATATTAGTATTTTAAGTAAAGAAATTGGCAAAAAAGGACCTCTTTCACGAAATTATATACTAAAAATGCTACATGGTGCACATAAATCGAGTAAATACCACGTGTATGGAGCACGCTTGGAAAAAGACGGTCTTCGTATGGGGGATAGTATGCTAGAGATAGATGACAAAGATAATATAACAGTTAAAGACCAAACTTTTAAGGGTACCGCTGGACTGTTTGAATTGATCTTTAAACCCTCTCCAAAAAAATATACTAAGAAGGATTTGAATGATTTTAAAAACATATGTATTTTAACCAACTCCCATAGAAAAGGTTATTCACATAATACACCTATTCATAGAAATAGATCGGAGAAGTATAGAGAAGTTATTTCAAAGCTGTTTTCTAGTATTAGAGGAAAACGTCCGAAGGCTAAGGGTAAAGGAATGTCGATGAAATCGGTGTATGATACAAATATTATATACTATAATAATGTGAATAAGCTGGTTGACAGAATGCGATTAATATATGAATCTATACAGGCTGGGCATAACGGATTGGATAACGAAATGATTGCTTTAACGGAAGAGTTAAAAGGTCGGGGATACATAGCTTAAGTATTCAGTCTAAAGATGAGTGTTGATAAGTTCGGTCGTCATGAGAGCTCTTTGGTTCGAGAGGTTTTGAGAGGTCCACCTGGAGAAGGTTTTCAGTTGACTCGAGACGGAAACTATGATCTAAGAAGGAAACGTTTGTGCAATATTGCAGATCCTATTAACAAAGATGAAGCAGTAAACCTTGGAACAATTCGTACATTTACATTAAATTGCGAGACAAATGACACCATGTTTGATGCTAAATATAAAAGAATTATACATGTGGCAATTGCAGAAAAAGATACAGATGCTGTGAATAGGCGATTTGTTTTGGAAGAAATAAAGCAATTAAAACAAGATATTTACCAAAAAATCGACAAATTACAGTCTATGGTGATTCTTTTCACCTCTTCGAAGAAGGAAAGTCGGGGAACACCTTCAAACAGTGTAAACGCAATATATGATACAAACAGTGATGCAGAAGAGTCATTATCACTGCCAGACGTTAGAGTAATCTAATGAAGTAAGGTGTTAAAACAAAAATAAATTATCATACATGGAAGGAAGACGTTCAGTAGTGAACTATCACTCATGAAAAGAGGACGAGGACTCACTAGTAGCGCAGTGTCTCTTTTTAAAAAAGCATTTTCCACTTTACCTACAGGTGCATTAATAAACACAGCTGTTGACGCACTTCCAATTGAGCTACATTTGCCTGGAGGTTATCAGTATTGTGGTCCAGGTACGAAATTGCGAAAGCGTTTGGTACGAGGAGATCCTGGAATAAACAAATTGGACGAAGCTTGCAGAGCACACGATATTGCATATTCAAATTACTCAGATTCGGAAAGAAGATCAATTGCAGATAGAGCTCTTGCTGAAAAAGCTTGGCAGAGAGTAAAATCAAGTGACGCAAGTGTTGGTGAACGAGCAGCTGCATTAGCAGTAACTGCAGCCATGAAAGCCAAAACAGCAGTTGGAGGAGGATCGAGGAGAAGAAAAACAAACACACGTCGCAGAAGAAATATTTCCGGTGGGGGCACTAGTAAAAGAAGGAATACTAATAAGAGAGTTAATCGTAAGCGAAAAAAGTGTTCAAAATGTTCAAAAAAAAAGGTAAACGGAAGAGGATTATACCTAAGACCATACCGTGCATATTAAATAAAAACAAATTAATTTTGCCGAATAAACCTTTGAACAACGAGGAACTTGAACGGTATGCATCATGTTTAAAAATCCCTTTTTTCAGAGGGGTGTTCATGCGAAACGGATTGCCAAGAAAAATCTGGAAAAATGAAGCCGCAATTGTAAACCTTGATTATGCTAATGGTGCTGGGACACATTGGGTTTGTTATAAGAAAATATTTGATTCTGTTTTTTATTTCGACAGTTTTGGGAATCTTCCACCTCCTAAAGAGTTACAAGTGTATTTCGGTGCAGTACCTAACGTAGTTTTCAATTATGATAGAAAACAAAGAGAAGACACGTCAGTATGTGGACATTTATGTTTGGAATTTCTAGCCACAAGTGTCAGTCAACTGTAAGATGTCGTCTTGTACTGTAACAGTTAGTGGTTCAACATCAACTTTACGAAGTACATTATTTCCACCATTACACCTGAGAGATGATAGACAGTGGGAAATTGCACTTTTGGATTTTACTACTTACAACTCAATCCCAAACATAATAGAAGGTGTTAATAATAAATTTCACTACGTGAGAAAGAAAAATACTGAAGGTCTGGCTGATGTACGTGAATTTGTTGAGATTAAAACTGGTGCTTATGAAATAGCTGACATAAACAGAGAACTTCAAAATAAGTTAGGAAAGGATGTAATTGAACTAAGAGCGAATAATAACAATTTAAGAAGTGAAATAAAATGCAAGTTTTATATGGATTTCACTCTACCAGCATCGATTGGTCCTTTACTTGGTTTCCCATTATACAAGTCGGTTCTTGAACCAAATATCTACCATACAAGTCCAAAAACTGTGAACATAATTAAAGTTAATACTATAAATATCACGTGTAACATAGTTCAAGGGGCTTATAAAGATGGATCGAACCAACATATTTTACATTCGTTTTATCCAACCGTTCCACCTGGATTTAAGATAATTGAAAAACCTCATAATCTGATATATCTTCCATTAAACTCCACTCATATTTCAGACATCGTATTGAACGTACTAGATCAAGACGGTGACATCGTGGATTTCAGAGGAGAAATTATTACTGTACGTTTACACATTAGACAGGCACCGTAAAATAACGATGGGACTTGAATTTACATATAACACTAAACAAACATCAGACAATTCTAGTATATCTCCTAACGTAGAGAGGTTAACTAGAGAGAACATTAAATTTTTAGAAGGACTTGGTTTCAGAGTCAATGATAATGGACATACTGGATATAAAACATGGACCGGTTTTCGACGAAACGTTGTGGGAGAAGGAGCTTCACACTCACAACCCTTACGCTTCATCGAAATTAGGAAATAATGATGAGATCCGAATTCCAATACAACATCAAGATGCATATACTTTACCGTCTGAAAGCTATATTTATATTGAAGGAAGGGTTTTGGAAAAAGATGAAAATACAACATCAAAAGTACCATTCATAAATAATCCAATGGCCTTTTTGTTTGAAGAAATCCGGTACGAAATATCTGGCATTGTAGTAGATTCGACTAAAAAAGTCGGTATAAGCAGTACGCTTAAAGGGTTGGTTTCTTTATCACCTAATGAAACGAACGCTTTAAAAACAGCCGGATGGATATTACCAACTACGACCAAAATAGTACCTAATTCAAGTGGTTATTTCGACTTTTGCGTTCCGTTGCGGCTCTTACTAGGATTCGCTGAAGACTACAGAAGAATAATAATTAATGTCAAACAAGAATTGGTTTTACTGCGATCATCCTCTGATGTGGATATTATACAAGCTGATAGCGGAACAACTCCCACAACACTTGAATGGAAATTGAAGTTAGATAAAATAGTTTGGAGAGTACCTCATGTACGGTTGGCCGATGAACGACGAGTAAGTCTATTACGGATTCTGGACTCTGATAGGGATATTGTGGTTCCTTTTAGAAGCTGGGAAATGCATGAATGGCCTGTCTTGCCTAAAACTCAACGTCAAACGTGGGCTGTGAAGACTTCGAGTAATTTAGAAAAGCCTAGATATGTTATTTTTGCTCTGCAAACAAATAAAAGATCTAATATTACAGCTAATGCCAGTAGCTTTGATCATTGTAAACTTTCAAATATTAAGTTGTTTTTAAACTCACAATTCTTTCCCTATGACAGTCTTAATGTAATGTTTTCTAAGGACAGATATGGTATTTTATACGATATGTATGCTAGGTTTCAATCGTCATACTATGGAAGGACGAACTCGCCTCTCCTCAACCCTGAAACATTCAAGAGTCTCGCACCAATTGCAGTCATAGACTGTTCAAAACAAAACGAATCAATTAAATCATCAACAGTAGATATTCGCATCGAGTTTGAGTTGGAAGAGAATATTCCAGACCAAACAACAGCGTATTGTTTGATACTACATGATACAATCGTAACGTACACCCCTCTAACAGGCGTGGTTAGAAGAATAATATAGATGTTTTTACCACATTATTCAGCACCTACATATATTTACCCCCGCCACAAGTTTATAAAAGGGAGATTCTTCTGCGAGAGGACATCAGTATACCACCTGCAGACATCAAGACAACATTGATAGTTAAAATGGACAGTATGCCATCTAATTTTCTTGAAGATGTAACGCTCGAGTCTGCATCAACAGAGGTGACAGCTGCATCTAAAACGTCGAATCAAGACTTACCTGAAAACACAAAACCTAGTGAGGACTCTGCAAAAACAACGGAAACTACTTCTTTTCCAACTGACAAAGACACAATTTCACCTGGTAATCCTAGTGAGGACTCTGTAAAAACTACGGAAACCACTTCTTTTCCAATTGTCAAAGACACAATTACACCTTATAATAATAATAATGATGATGTTAAAACTAATACAACACCAGCTGAAAATGTAGAAGAGTCCGCAGAAAAGGACACAACAACTACTGAGGAGATTAAGGCTGGACTCTCAGGATTTCTAACTTTCGAAGGAAATGATCAGAGGAAAAGGAAAAGATGTGAAAATGAATATGATGAACAAAATATGGATGTGATATTTGATGTATTTTTACGCGCAATGTATCCATTGAATTTAAACATGGATAAAACTGTTACTGTTGGTGTTTTCAAATCTTTGAACTTTAATCCTGCTGTGCTAATTAACCATTGCGGGAAAGCCTCATTGCTACTTACGATAGACATGTGGGATAAATTTACTAAACATGTATCTATCATTGAAGCCTACTTATACAACAACTTCACAGGACGAAAAACTGCAATTGGATTTAACGAATCCGATTTAGAAATCGACAACATCAGACTTCGAGGTACTCAATTTGTGAGATTTAGAGATCTTTCTAAACACAATAAGAAAATCCTTTTAACTTTGGAAGAATTTCAAGTCCTGTCGAATCTAACACCAGTAATAATCAGATACATTCAGCAACTCGTCACATATGCTCCACTTATTTTTGATTACCTCAACAGTTCGGTGAACACACATCCAGTTTTACCACTGATCTATGGCCCGATAGATCATTCTATATACAACAGATTGCCTCAAGAGGTGTCGTTCTACAGAAGGACCGGATTCTTTTTTAATAAACTTCGAAGTGAAGGAACCAAAATTAAAGTTTCTCCAACAAAGGAATTGCCGGAGAATATTTCAAATAAACAAAAAGTGTAAAATTATTTGAATGATTGCGTCAAGCAAGTGCTCATGTTGGGAGCACTAAAACTTTTTAAAAAAAGATTTACGTGACCTTGAAACAGTTCAGGTTTGCATATGTTATTCTTCTTTTCGCTGACTATATACATATGAAAATACTCACGCTGTGTGAGTGCAGTTGATTCCAAGCTTCCAAACAGTACCTATCCTACTCAGTCTTGTTTATTACATGCTTAAGTAAACTTCATAAAATGGAAAGATACTGTTGTGAAAACAAGTGTTTTGTGCGACCGAAACTAGAGGTAGACGGATTAGCCTGTGAAATATGTGAAAGTTATGGTATTTGTAAATGTCGATGTAAAACATATAAACTTCCAACTCCAACACGAGAAACTTTCACATTGTACAAATCCCAACACTGTTATACATGTTGTCCTAAAATGTGTGTGAAATTTGGACTGTATAGCGATATAATAAAATATTGTAACAAATGTCGCAAAGGTCTTTGTGAATGTCTACTACAATATTGTGCAAACAGGAAGAGTTGGGATGTGGATATAGAAGTAGAGTCAAAAGTAATAACAAGACGGAATAGCATGTAGAATATGTGAATGCTATGGTTACTGCAATAGAGTGTTAATTTTTAGGAAATGAAGGTTTGCATTAGTATAAATAGCTGTCACACCACCCACCCCATCTCAGAACAACTCCAGCTCTTGCCCAGTGAAAACCAACTTCATGCGCTCTCGTAGATTCAACAAAAAATGGAGGAGTATAACCTGTGGAAACAAGCGTTACTCAAAGAATATCAGGATACGAATGATTTAAAAAAAATTGTAAGCCAACTACCAAAAAGTATAGCTGAAGAAATTATGAATGAACATTATAAAAATTGTGCGACGGCTTTAATATGTTTCTATGAAAAAGATAGTCTTAGGATTTGTCGAAAGTGTTACGAGGATAACAAAAATGAATTTGCGGACTACGAACAAAAAGTTCTACATGAATCTTTTCAAGTCAACACGTCAACGCTACAATTGAAATATCAATGTTTGAAATGTAACGGTACATGTGTAGAAGAGAGATACACTAAATGCGAATGAATGTTAGCAAACTCTGACTGTTTATACGGTAGATTGCATCAACAAAGTGCTCATGCTGGGAGCACTTAAACATTTTTAAAAACTAATTTACGTGACCTTGAAACAATTCAGGTTTCCACATGTTATTCTTATTTTCACCGTATATATATATGACAATATTGGGGCTATATGAGTGCAGTTGATTGCAAGCTTCCCATCAGTTAACAGTTGCAAAAATAAATACATACTGCTGCAGTGAGAAATGTTTCATAGAACCAAAATTACATTGATACGGAATGGACAAACCAATTTGTTTTAATTATAATATTAGAATGTCCAAAAAGTGCGTAGTAGAATTTCAAGCTTTCAGGAACAACCAAGACAAATATATCATAAAAGAACTAGCTTTTTTTGACATATCTACTAATGTCATTAACTATTTTCTTTTTAAGCCGCCTTTTCCTTTTAAGAAGTTAAATAGCAAAAGCTCTAGAACCAATAAATGGTTAATGAAGTATCTTCATCACATCACCTGGGACGAAGGATTTACACAATACAAAGAGCTGGATAGCATAATGTACCATTATTGTCAACAGTATGACGAAATCTACACTACTGGGGATGAAAAATCAAAGTGGATCAGAATGTACAGTACTTCAAATGTGACGGATATTGTGTTGGATAAGGAATTTGCAACGGAATTAAATGGTCTTTGCATCGGAGTAAAAAGCCCTCAGCATAAAACTGCAAATTGTGCATTGTCACGAGCATACAGAGTAGGCCGATTTATATCCGGTGGAGGGGGAAATCCACATATACCCATGCACGTACCTCCGTAATATCAGTTGGACACAAGATCTCTTACAGAATACAACACCTAGCAAAAGAATCATATCAGCTTCTCCACAATGGCATCACCTTCTCCACTACAATCTCTTGCAGAAAAATTCAACCAACATTCAAAATCCGATCTCCTAGCAACAAAAAGATGTAGCGAACTTCAAGAGAAAAAACATTATGCTGTGCATTCGATGAAAAAGTTGGATACATCAGTTGGTGAAGCAGTTATAGCTGTTCTTGGAGATTCACCCTACAAAGAAGAAGATAAACCTAAATTCCAAGTTTACCTCCCGAAAAGATTTGTTAATGTTCTTATGAACGAAGATTTGGATTCTGTCAAGCCCGGCGTATTGTATTTAGTTTCCCATGGACCTTCTGGAAACAACTCTACAGAAATAACAATCCATGTTAACAATACTTTGTAAAATAGTTTTGTACATAGCGTAAAATTCCATTGTAATCTCTGATTATTTTACCTTTTTAATTATGTATTATTTTTACTTAGGTATTATGTAATTATATTTTTAAAAAACTCATCACTGTGACCTTGACATAGTTTTGAAAGTGTCGGACTTACCCCCACCATTTTATTCTGACATAAATAGAACCCGTACTAGTGGTCAGCTATCATTTCTCCATCAGCTCTCGTACCGTCAAGAACGAACTTAACCCATCAACATAATGAAATTTCATCTGGTGATGCAAGACGAAGTGGATTTGGGAATACTTCACGAAACACTCCTGCATTTGATGACGGAACATCCTCCGATGGTAATGAAGATTACTGTTGAATTCGACAGCACAACCTTCTGCGATTCGGAGACGACTGAATCACCCACTGAATGGTCTCCGAATGCCACATCCGAAAATACAGAAGAAACCAAACTACAAGAACCTCCAAAGTACGAAGAAGAAAGCCAACCACAAGAACCTCCAAAGTACAAAGAAGGAAATAATGTTTAATACAATATACCTAGTTTGCTGTAAAGATAAGTTATGTGAACCTTGATTAAATCTTTGTAATCTTTGACAAATAAATTATCAAATCTTTTTTTAAAAACCACTTTCGATGACCTTGAACTTGTTTCTACATGTCCGTAACCACCCACCCACTTGGGAGTAACAATGACTCTAGGTTTTTTTCTATAAAATGGTTACATTTAATTGGATAATTTTTAGCCAATTACTTGTCAGTGTTTCGTGATGACTAAGCATAAACAAGTAATAAAATCATGTCTGTCTGATCCTCACTACCATCCTCTCGTCTGACACCGATCCGCCAACATGTCTGCATCTACTCTGTGGTCCAAAGACATCGGCGACGAAGAGTTGGTGGAGATCACCCTGATTGCGGAGCATGGGGAGAGAATGAGAGCAATTTCAACTATGTCTGAGGACGAACTACAAGAAAATCACTTCAATGAGATAAAGGCGATCATGTCATACATTGCCCAACCGACGATGCTTCCAGAGCAGTGGCCGGCGATATCTCGGCGGATGGAATATCTCGCTGCGCTGAAGGCTGAGATCAACAGAAGAGGTCTGTCAACTGAGATTTATGCAATATTTGTGTAAATTACAGATTTTAAGGACATGTGACAAACGGCCTTTTTCAAGGCCACCAGATGTTTCATTCGTTTGACACTCAGCAACCGCCAAATTCATTTTCAAATCACTCCCACGACTTCTATCAGTTTCGGAACAAATATTAATCCATCCGTTTTCACTTTACCCCACATCCAATAACGTATGTCGTTCGTCACACCAAAAGATTTTAAATACATGTAACAAACGGCCTTTTTACAGGCCACCAGTTTGTTCAATCGTTTGACACTCAGCAACCACCAAATTCATTTTCAAACCTCTCTCTCGACTTTAAACAGTTTCTTAACGAATATAAATCCACCCGCTTTCACATTACCTCACATCCAATGACGTATGTGTATCGTCACACCAATACGTCATCGCCGTGACGTCATCACACCCTCTCGTCACACATACGTCATCACCACGTCACTCAAACGTCACTTCTGATTTAAAAACAATTATTTTTCAGCTGTCCCAGACTCCCCATATTGCCTCTACTCATAGTGGGTGATCTTTGTTTTAATCGGACACCAACAAAAAACTTAAAGTAATATTTACAGTGTCCACCATTGTGAATTGGTTGAAGAGCTTGGAGCTTGGCTTTTGATTTCGAAACAGGAAAAAAATTGTGTTCCAGGCAATTGAGGCAGTCTGCTTGCAAATTAAATTTGGGTTCAATCTGCCCAGAATAGTTTTATAGTGATATGGTTTCTAAATAGCATTTTTGTAGCCAGGGGTTCTTTAATTGTTGAACAATTTTTGGACATCCTCACCTTAGTTTATTCTGGAACACAATACAGGACAGTACATTATACAAATATAAAAATATGTCCTGGAAAACCCTAAGGTGGGGAATGCCCTAAAGTGCATTAAACAAAGAGTAAATACATAGACAGACCTGCGTTATAAGGGGTTTACATATTAGCCAGGAGTATGTATGTTTTGTTAAAATGTTAAATATTAGCTACAAATATTACATTGGTAACCGTGGCCTGTGCTCCCTTATACGATCTGAATGTTAAATTTAAGAGCTTGAATTGATATTCTACCAATAATGCTAAAAACAAGCTCAACACACCTTTGTTTCTATAAGAACATATATTTTGTATTACTGTTGATTTAATTGTATGAAATAAACTTGTTTGAATCTTATTTAAGTTTCAGATTTTATTTACACAACATTTTTTGGTGTAGTAGGATTTTATAATAAAATGAATTTATTTATTTCAATTTGAATAACTTTATTTAAAAAATAAGTAGAATCAGTTTTTTTTCTAAGGTATCTTTAGTATGAGACGTCATTCATAATTGGTCGTAAACCAATCCAGCTCTCCATAACAAACCTTTGTGTCATGCCGATAGTCAGCTAGATATGCTGATTGTGACGAAAACATGTTCTTATGACTGTAAAGAACCAATGAATGCAGATTGATGGAGAACAACACCAAAGTCTTAGTAAAAGAAATATTTTGCATAACTGATTAGACCTAATTTTAATTTTTGTAATTGTAACATGAAATTTAATTCAATACATTATAAATCACAAAATTTAAAGTCACTAGGATTACTTGGATAAATTGACTTAAATCTCTTCAAAAGCCGATACCAGATTAACTAAGCAAGATAAGAAGGAAAGAGCTCTCTTAATGTCCTTGGTTCAGATTAAAAAGAAAGAGGCAATAAGGAAGAGACCACCGACCTGATTAAATCTGGTTATTCCTTGAATTCAAAATGTATAATTTATTTGGACACAAAACAATTTTTGCATCTAATACAATCTAAATCAAATACATAGCGAAAGTCTGATACCAGAAGCTCACTGCCTGACAGATTTGTATCTTGCAAGAACAACATGGAATACACCCATATTTAACAGAGAGCTCAAACTTTTGAAAATGCAAAAGGCAAGGTATAGAAAATTTAACTTAAGTTGGTTGATTTAGTTGAAAAGGACTCAGGAATGTCATGATTAAGATAATTTGAAATAAAAAAATACAATATATTCAATTCAATTCTATTTATTTTCACCACAAAAATTCATACAATGGCTGAAATTCAGCGGTGAATATATGACATGTCAAGTTGATTAAATAATTCTAATGTTTAAAAATAGTAATAAATAATTGTACAATAAGCTTAACTAGAGCCATGAGATAAAAATTCTTGAATACTATAAGGGTTATAATAGTTATAATAGTTCTATTAACTTAATAGAGAGATCCCTCTTAAATACAGGTACACTTAAATTTTAATTTCTAAGAGCCGGTGATAGTTTATTGTAAACCTGTATACACTGATAGTAAGGTCCCTTGAGAAATAACGTTAATCTATGGTTTGGGTTTTGAAAAAGAGCTTTGTGTCGTGTATTATCATGATAGCTGTAGACTTAAACTGTATAAGAACTTTTCATTCTTATTGAAAATCTATAGTTCAAATCACAGCTGTTAGTCAAAGCCCAGATAGCCGTTTTCTTATGATTAAACTCATTGGTGTTTGTAGATGACATATGAGCTGGTTTCATTCCTTACTTGCCATTTTTAAACCTATGAATTGTAATATAAAATGTGTGTTTTTAAATGGAATAATGGCATTTTATCATAAATATACTTTGAATATAATATCACAAAATTATAAGAATGCACTTTTATATGAGGCACAATACAGCAAAAAAGTCACAAAATCAAAAAACTAAAAATGAACACTTAAAAAATAAGTTATACTTATTAAGGTTACATTTATTTATTTATTGAAAAAAATACTACAAAACAGGCATGCGCCCAATTACAATGTAGCATTCGATTAATTAAAAAGAATATATGGGAGAGTTCATGCCGGTCCTTTTTCACTTTCTTCATGCACACAACAATGCAACACATATGAGAGATTACGTACTAAACCTACTTAAAAAAATAGCAAAAATTCATAAAGACAAATAAATAGTTATTCATTACAAAATACAATACATAACGTGCAACAAAAAAAATACAAAATACAGTTTCATAAAAATAAAAATAGTTAGGATGCAGCAATCAGGTAATATACTAGATATGTTCTTACGAAACCTTTTACTAGAGCAATAAAATAAATCAATATTCACATTTTGAGCAATGGAATTAAAAGTGCGAGACATAATAACATTGAGTGGGGAGTAAGCCCCAAGGTTTGTGCGAGAGTAGTGAGGGGAGAGCAGGAAACGACAACGAGAATTGTGCCTTGGCACATTAAATCGTAGTTTGGACAAGAGAGCCCCGCTGTCTATTGCACCGCTCGCCAGCCCGTGCAGGCATACCAACGCTGATACTCGCCGCCGCTTATCTAGGGAGTCAAGTTCAAACAGCGATAAAAGCTCTGAATAAGGAACGTCCGTCGTGTAGTGACCAAACCTTCTATACATTGGATATTTACTATACACGAAAATAAATAAATACCTTCGTTGCAGCAAACCTGCATACTCAACGAATTTCCAATGCATATATATACAGCCACTTACCAAGTTTCATAGATACATATTAAAAAATGAGCCGTATATTAAATTTTAATTTTTCTCCATAAGAATAACATGGGGATGGAGTACTCAGGTTTGCTGCAACAAGGAACAGACAATATTAAGTTTTAATGCAAATATCAACAGACCACAACCAGGTGAAGCCACATCCCAAGTTTCATCCGTATCCATTTATAAATAAGCAATTTATACAATTTTAATTATTCTCCGAAAGAATAACATGGGAGGCTGAGTACGCAGGTTTGCTGCAACAAGGAATAAAAATTATGTTTTTTTTATACAAATATCAATTTAACTAAACTAGGTGAAGCTACATACCAAGTTATATTAATTTATGTTCATAATTAAATGAGGCATAACATTTGTCTTATTCTCCATAAGAATAACATGGGCGCTGAGTATGCAGGTTTGCTGCTATGGGAACCATCGGAAAAATTTTGTTTTTTTGAACAATTATCAATAGACCACAACGAAATGAAACCATATACCAAGTTTCGTCCGGATACATTTATAAATAAGCAAGATATACAATTTTTCTTATTCTCCATAAGAATAACATTGTACAACGTTCTGTGTTTAGCACTTTCAATATCTCTGTAACCAATTGATGTAGAGAAATGATCAAAACACCTCAAATTGTTTGTTTTCTTAAGCCAAATACAATGGTGAAAAATACAATTTGATTTACTAAAATATTATATGTAAAAAACTCAAAAAAAAAACATTTTTGGGGCACAAAACCCCCTCCCCCCCAAATACCCCTTTGGATGGAGCAATCTGGCTTGTTTTCAAAATTAATGTCATAAATGTTCCTTTACATGTTTGTACCAAATTTCATCAAAATCGGATCATTTTTACGAGAGTTATCGCACCCACGGACACACACACATAAATATATGTACACAGTTTTGGACAGATGGTGTTTTTGGCATCTTGGGACCTCAAAACGAAAAGTTATCATGATCCTGGGCCTAGGTCTTACCATGCCGACTACGGTAATAGCTTCTTCCCTATAGGGGAAATTTGATAAAAGTAAGACTGAAATGATGTTAAAAGCTGTAAGATTTTGATGGTTTAAAATTGTACATGATTATAGGTATTTCAGTGGCAATTAGCTCTAGAAAGAATGAATAGTCAAGCAAGTGTAAAAAAAACTCACCTCACAATTTGACCTTTTATGATTAAAAGGTTCATTAGTTACTACTCCTTTATTGTGATTGATTACTGAAAATTGAGCAGCCAGATTATATAGGATATTTCGTGTTTTTTATTCTCCACGATGACATTAGCAAACATTTGTCTGGTTTGTTGCATTGTGTATGATGGCTATGGTTTCTGTGAATGTAGTAATGATTTCTGTGATTATTTTTAGCTCTGTCGTAAAATATGTGACTAATTTATAATTATTATTCATTCTGTTACAACAATTAAATTTAAGTACAAACGCATTTAATTGCTTATTTTTACTGTTCGTTCTTATTATTCGTAAAATTTAAACACTTTAAACACTTATGATTGTACAAAGAAACATGTTGTTAGAACATGCACAAATACTTATTTCAAACCTATTTAACTACTTATTTTCAAACGTTTCCCGAGTAGATGCATTTTTAAATATACTACCTGTTGCCTGAAACCGAGCAAAGTTGTTCTATTCTAAAGATAGAAATAAAGATGTTATTACCATTTCAGTGCTTAATGTTAAAGCTAAAAAACTGGGTATTGAATATTAGCAGGTGTTTTAGAATGTAATTGAATTAATTATCTATAATGTTATCCTTGCGCGCAAAAACAAATTTTAAAGGGGGCTTATGCCCCTTAGTATGAAAGTATACACAAATTAAAACTACTTTGCACAACTACAGATTCAGGCAATTGTTTTGATGCCACAACCGTCGACATGGGATTAGGAAGACTGGAGGAAGATTTGCCTGAGCGTATTATAGATACAAAATATTACTAAATAATGTATTGCACAGAATACCATTCTGTGCCGAATATGAGGTAAAACTTTAAACACCCCTGTCGCAGCAAACCTGTGTACTCAGCGAATTTACGATGTCTTAATACCACATAAAGCCGTATACCAAGTTTCATAAAAATATATTCACAAATAAGCGTTAAATACAATTTTAATTATTCTCCATAAGAATAACATTAGGGATGAGTACACAGGTTTGCTGCAAAAAGGAACACAAAATTATGGGTATTTATGCAAATATCAATAAAACTCATCTAAGTTAAGACACATACCAAGTTTCATTCATATACATTTATAAATAAGCGATATATAACATTTGAATTATTCACATAAGAATAACATGGGGACAGAGTACCTAGGTTTGCTGCTACGGGAACCATAAGTGAAAATTTTGTTTTTTGTGCAAACAACAACAAACCACAACCAGATGAAGCCGTATACCCAGTTTCGTCAGTTTATATTCATAAATAAGCGAGATATAAAATTTATTTTTCTCTATAAGAATAGCATTAGACAACATACTAGACAACGTACTGTGTTTAGCACTTGCCATATCACAGTAACCAATTGATGTAGAGCAATGATAAAAATACCAAATTTTGTTTAAGCTTAATTCAATGGTATAACTAAATAATTTAATTTAAATAAAAACTACATGTGAAAACCCCAAAAAAACATTTTTGGGCTACAAAACCCCCCTTCAGATGGTGCGATTTGTCTGGTTTTCGAACTCGTTCAAATAAATGCTACTCTACACGTCTGTACCAAATTTCATCAAGATCGGACCTTTTTTACGAGAGTTATCGTACTTACAGACACTTAAATAAATAAATAAATAAATATATATATATATATATATATATATATATATGCATATAAACTAAATTTGAACAAATGGTGTTTTTGGCATCTGGGGGCATCGAAATGAAAAGTTATCATGGTCTCGGGCTTAAGTGTTACCATGCCACATACGGTAACAGCTTCTTCCCTATAGGGGAAATTCGCTAATAATTCGCTCATTGCAAAACTTTTGAAAATTTAGTACTTAAATAAGTTTTAAATAAGTATTCATGTATGAGACTAGAGAAACAAGTATTTTCAAGAGGCCAGAATGCCAAAAAAATCCTTAAGTACAATATATCTGGTATCTAGTAGTACTTTCCTGCAACAAAGCTCGGTTGGAAAGCTATTTATGATTTTTTACTTTCTCCCCTTACACATAGTATATGGAGAAATTATTGTTTTCGTCAAAATTTTCGAATTTGAGTTGATAGTGGAGATATTCGTTTTGGTGCTCCCTGAATCCAAAAAAGTGATTTTTACAAGATGTCTGTGTGTCTGTCTGTCTGTATGGATATGTACAGAGCTAGAGACGACACCACTGGACCGATTTTGATGAAATTTGGTGTATTGTATTAATCCACGATATCTCCAGGTGTTTTTTTCATTTTTTTGAATTTTTGATTTTTAAGGGTAATTATCTCCCAAAAACCGCTAAAAAACATGAAAAGTCAACATTTCTCAAAAACGGCTCTAACGATTTTGATTAAACTTTAGTATTTTGTAGAGCTTTCGTTTTCCAACAAAATGACACCATTCGAATTTCTGTAAAAATACGGGTTCAGAAATTACAGGACTTAAAACATCAAAAATTCAGTTTTTTAGATTTTTCATAAAAAACATAAATATAAAAAAATATTACTATTCACTATTAAAAAGAGCTAAAAAACTAAATAATTTTTGTATTTTGAATTACTATTCTACGATTGCTGGTTGCAGAGAAAATTTAAATTTAAATTTTGCGGTAAACGCAGTACGTTGTCCAATGTTATTCTTATGGGGAATACAAAAATTACTATTTCTCTCTTATTTACTGATCAATTTCGTTCAAACTTGATATACTTATCAAGTTAGCATTGACCAACAGAGGAAATTCCAAATATTTTGCTTCTTAATAACCCTGGGGGGAATAGGGGGAATTTCCCCTCTTAAAACCACGTGTGTAGCAATGGATTTTGTAGTGCCTCCAAACCAGGGATTTGGGTGGATTTTTTGTAAACAAATTGTTTACAAGATTTTCTGTACATTCGACTGTGCTTTGTATTCTAGATTTAGGGAATAAAAAGTAATTTATTCATTAAAGTTGGGCTAAAAGGGAGAAAGTATGTGCCAGTTTCCTGATACCGTTTATTATATTTCTATTTTACATTTGTTTTTCACTTTGATATATTTAAACATACACATACAAGTAGGCAATTTTCAATTTAGTACATACTTGTTTAAACGTGTTCTACAGAATTTCCCAGCCATTTTGAATACATTACCTTGCAAACCTGACAGCACATTGAAAAACAAAATAACACTGATTTGTAATTTTATAACTAATATGCAAGAATCCTGGTTCGTAAAAAACTGCAGTAGCAGAATTTACAATTCCTACATTCCAACATTCATTCAATAATTTTTTGTGTGGTTTAGGTAATTTTGTACACTGATACAACAATTTAAGAACTTTGAAATGGTTCTATAAATGTCCTACATATATTAAACCTTTTTCAACCACATTCTCTGATTGAGCCTGACCGGTATTAATGGTTGAAATGGATCACCATGTACCATCCTTTATGTATAATTGCCGTCTTTTATGTAAGTACAGTACGATATAAGAGTAAATATATTTTGTAGTGTTGTGAGTCATGGTTTATTTTATCATTCAAAATTCAAATCAAATTGAAATAAGAAATATATAGGAAATACATTTTTTTTCATCAAACATCCATGATATTTATTATGACACTAAAATAATACCGTTGAAGACTGAACATGAGTTGTTTACCATAACGGTAATATCATGCTGATAAAAGTTGAGAGAATATATGCTTATAAATGTAGAGTAGATTGGATCTAAACGTTACTGTTAATAGGTCCTGTTGGACTGTTTCAAGGAAATTGGGTGGGTATTCCTTGGTTACTACTGTAGGGACGTAAAACTGCGGCGTTCATGCTACAACATTTATGAAAATATCCGTTTGAAGTTTTCATTACTACGGAAAATAAATGAATAAAAAATTATTTTCTTCCAAGTTAACTAGGCTTGATTTTATTTAATAATCTAATAAAAGAATCCTATATATCTCCATTAGATAAACATTAAAATGATAAAGGCCAATAATTATTTTATTTGATTATTATTATATAGGCTGTTTAATAATATAGGTGTAATAAAATACAATAATAAAAGAGTCCTATATCTTCTTTATATAAACGTTAAAATAATAAAGGCCAATAAGGTGTAGCTTTAGGAATATTTTAATTGTAATAAATATAACGATGTTTTATTTATAGGGTTTATACAAAACCACACTTCTAATTTTTGTTCACCAGATTTACCATTTGATTAAACGCATTTAAAAATATCAATATTCTTATAAACAACGAATTTTCAGTGTAAATCTTATAAACTGTTCCCAAAATGACCCATTTCAAAGAGGCTCTATTGGTAAACAAGACACTTGATACACTGTGGAACAACATCATATCGATAATGACGCTCAGAACTTTTTCTTGGAATGTAGCCCTAATAAAGTACAGTAGCAATTTGTTGTCTGCCACTGCAGAGTTTCCTCCTTTTAAGGAGATGATGGGAAACAGTGTATTAATTTCGCCGAACGCGACAAAAACATTATTCGTCCAGGATTTTCCTTAAATATGTGTCTCTGTATTATTTGTAAGTGGAAAATGCTGCATATGTCCATACAATTTGTTGTTAAAATATTTATAAATCTAACTTTTATTTCTAACAAAATACAGCGAAAGTTATCCTTAGCAATAACAAGACAAGTGGTAACAAAGCAGTACTTATCTAAGACAAAATTTAAACAATATGAAAGCGAGTGAACGATTGGAAGGGTAATGCGGGGTGGGGAGATATTAATCTGTCTTTGGTAAAAGCACACATGGGTCTAACTATAGTTGAGTTACTACTAGTAGTCCGGATACCAGCTCAGATAGGATAGCTTGCATGAGCACAATATTGAGACCATTTCCGTTATTCACAACCACTCACAAATCTCATTTCCGTTAGTGGACTACCCATTAACAACACGCTGTGGTGGTTGGGACGATTTGTGTAATTGTTTTGATTACTTTTGAATAAGCCTGAAAAACACCTCCTCCTACTTTATTTACTATTTATTATTGTCCAAACTTGTAATATATCCTGTTCTCTGTTATTAAATATGTAGATATACCTGCTTATTTCTATTGAGTTTTGTTCTTGTATTGCTGGCCTAAATACTCTGTGGCGTTGGATGCTTCTAGTTTCTAAGATGACAAGAAAAACAAGATGGCTACTTCTGCTGGAAATAATGGCTAGGGTGTAACCCCCCCCCCATTAACTCTGTCTGTGCAGCCATTCACATGTTTGATTAACAAAATTACCTGTTTATTTCACAAAAATTACATGTCAACATATAATTTCTTTGTTAGCATGATACGTGTTGTTACAACTAAATATATTTCAACATATTAAAAAAATCTCAGGGGACTAAAAAATATATAATACAAAGGATGGGGACAAGGTATGGTTCTGATTTATGAAATATTACTGTTTACAATGATATTAAATGTCCTCAGCTTAACTCTTACGGTGAGAATAAAGTTTCTTTGGTCTCAGGGCGTTTAGGAGGATTCGTGGTAGCAACTCTCTCTCTTACTAGATTTTTTCATTTTTTTGGAATTTTTGATTTTTAAGGATAATTATCCCCCAAAACCACTAAAAAACATGAAAAGTCAACATTTCTCAAAAACGGCTCTAACGATTTTGATTAAACTTCAGTCGTTTGTAGAGCTTTCGTTTTCCAACAAAATGACACCATTCGCATTTCTGAAAAAATACGGGTTCAGAAATTACAGGGCTTAAAACATCAAAAATTCAGATTTTTAGATTTTTCATAAAAAAACATAAATATAAAAAATATTACTATTCACCATTAAAAAGAGCTCAAAAAACTAAATAATTTCGTATTTTGAATTACTATTCTACGATTGCTGGTTGCGGAGAAAATTTAAATTTTCATTTTGCGGTAAACGCAGTACGTTGTCCAATGTTATTCTTATGGGGAATACAAAAATTACTATTTCTCTCTTATTTAATGATCAATTTCGTTCAAACTTGATATACTTATCAAGTTTGCATTGACCAACAGAGGAAATTCCAAATATTTTGCCCCTTAATAACCCTGGGGGGGGGAGCATACGGGGAATTTCCCCTCTTAAAACCACGTGTGTACCAATGGATTTTGTAGTGCCTCCAAGCCAGGGATTTGGGTGGATTTTTTGTAAACAAATTGTTTACAAGATTTTCTGTACATTCGACCGTACTTTGTATTCCATATTCAGTAAATAAAAAGTAATTTATTCATTAAAGTTGGGCTAAAAGGGAGAAAGTATGTGTCAGTTTCCTGATACCGTTTATTATATTTCTATTTTACATTTGTTTTTCACTTTGATATATTTAATCATACACATACAAGTAGGCAATATTCAATTTAGTACATACTTGTTTAAACGTGTTCTACAGAATTTCCCAGCCATTTTGAATACATTACCTTGTAAACCTGACAGCACATACTGAAAAATACCCCCGTATCAGCAAACCTGCGTACTCAGCGAATTTCCAATAGATATATAAATGTCTTAATACTACATAAAGCCACTTACCAAGTTTCATAAAAATATATTCGCAAATAAGCGATATATACAATTTTAATTATTCTCCATAAGAATAACATTGGGGCTGAGTACACAGGTTTGCTGCAACAAGGAACACAAAAAATGGGTTTTTATGCTAATATTAATATAACTCAACTAGGTGAAGTCATATACCAGATTTTATTCATTTATGTTCATAATTAAGGGAGACATAGCATTTAATTATTATCCATAAGAATAACATGGGGCTGAGTACGTAGGTTTGCTGCTGCGGGTGCCTTTGGCAAAAAATAATTTTTTTGAGCAAATATCAATAGACCACAACCAGATGAAGCCATATACCAAGTTTCGTCAGTATCCGTTCATAAATAAGCGAGATATAAAATTTTTATTTTCCTCCATAAGAATAACATTAGACAACGTACTGTGTTTAGCACTTTCAATATCTCGGTAACCAATTTGCGTAGAGAAATGATGAAAATACAAAATTGTGTGTTTTTTTAAGCTGAATCCAATGAAAAAACTAAAATTTGATTTTTTTCAAAAATTACATGTAAAAAATTCAAAAAACCCATTTTTGGGGTACAAAACCCCCCAAAATACCCCTTCGGATGGAGCGATCTGGCTGGTTTTCGAACTTAAAGTCATAAATGTTGTTTTACACGTTTATACCAAATTTTATCAAAATCGGATCATTTTTACGAGAGTTATCGTGCTCACGGACACACACACTCACACACACACACACACACACACACACACACACACACACACACACACACACACACACACACACACATATATATATATATATATATATACAGTTTCAAACGAATGGTGTTTTTGGGGTCTGGGGACCTCAAAACGAAAAGTTATCATGATCCCGGGCCTAGGTCTTACAATGCCGACTACGGTAATAGCTTCTTCCCTATAGGGGAAATTCGCTAAAAACAAAATAACACTGATTTGTAATTTTATAACTAATATGCAAGAATCCTGGTTCGTAAAAAACTGCAGTAGCATGCAAGAATTTGCAATTCCTACATTCCAACATTCATTCAATCATTTCTTGTGTGGTTTCGGTAATTTTATACACTGATACAACAATTTAAGAACTTTGAAATGGTTATATAAATGTCCTACATATATTAAACCTTTTCCAACCACATATTCTCTGATTAGCCTGACCGGTGTAAATGGTTGAAATGGATCACCATGTACCATCCTTATGTATAATTGCCTTCTTTTATGTTAGTACATTACGATATAAGAGTAAATATATTTTTTAGTGTTGTGAGGCATAGTTTATTTTATCATTCAAAATTCAAATCAAATTGAAATAAGAAATATAACAAATAAAATGTTTTTCATCAAACATCCATGATATTTATTATGACACTAAAATAATACCGTTGAAGACTGAACATGAGTTGTTTACCATAACGGTAATATCATGCTGATAAAAGTTGAGAGAATATATGCTTATAAATGTAGAGTAGATTGGATCTAAACGTTATTCTTAATAGGTCCTGTTTGACTATTTCAAGAAAATTGGGTGGGTATTACTTGGCTACTACTGTAGGGACGTAAAACTGCGGCGTTCATGCTATAACATTTATGAAAATATCCGCTTGAAGTTTTCATTACTACGGAAAATAAATGAATAAAAACTATTTTCTTTCAAGTTAACTAGGCTTGATTTTATATAATAATCTAATAAAAGAATCCTATATAACTCCATTAGATAAACATTAAAATGATAAAGGCCAATAATTCTTTTATTTGATTATTATTAAATAGGCTGTTTAATAATATAGGTATAATAAAATACAATAATAACAGATTCCTATATCTTCTTTAGATAAACGTTAAAATAATAAAAGCCAATAAGGTGTAGCTTTAGTAATTTTAATTGTAATGAATATAACGATGTTTTATTGATAGGGGTTATACAAAACCACACTTCTAAGTTTTGTTCACCAGATTTACCATTTGATTAAACGCATTTAAAAATATCAATATTCTTATAAACAACGAATTTTCAGTGTACATCTTATAAACTGTTCCCAAAATGACCCATTTCAAAGAGTCTCTATTGGTAAACAAGACACTTGATACACTGTGGAACAACATCATATCGATAATGACGAGTTCAGAACTTTTTCTTGGAATGTAGCCCTAATAAAGTACAGTAGCAATTTGTTGTCTGCCACTGCAGAGTTTCCTCCTTTTAAGGAGATGATGGGAAACAGTGTATTAATTTCGCCGAACGCGACAATAACATTATTCATCCAGGATTTTCCTTAAATATGTCTCTGTATTATTTGTAAGTGGAAAATGCTGCATATGTCCATACAATTTGTTGTTAAAATTTTTATAAATCTAACTTTTATTTGTAACAAAATACAGCGAATGTTATCCTTAGCAATAACAAGACAAGTGGTAACAAAGCAGTACTTATCTAAGACAAAATTTAAACAATATGAAAGCGAGTGAACGATTGGAAGGGTAATGCGGGGTGGGGAGATATTAATCTGTCTTTGGTAAAAGCACACATGGGTCTAACTATAGTTGAGTTACTACTAGTAGTCTGGATACCAGCTCAGATAGGATAGCTTGCATGAGCACAATATTGAGACCATTTCCGTTATTCACAACCACTCACAAATCTCATTTCCGTTAGTGGACTACCCATTAACAACACGCTGTGGTGGTTGGGACGATTTGTGTAATTGTTTTGATTACTTTTGAATAAGCCTGAAAAACACCTCCTCCTACTTTATTTACTATTTATTATTGTCCAAACTTGTAATATATCCTGTTCTCTGTTATTAAATATGTAGATATACCTGCTTATTTCTATTGAGTTTTGTTCTTGTATTGCTGGCCTAAATACTCTGTGGCGTTGGATGCTTCTAGTTTCTAAGATGACAAGAAAAACAAGATGGCTACTTCTGCTGGAAATAATGGCTAGGGTGTAACCCCCCCCCATTAACTCTGTCTGTGCAGCCATTCACATGTTTGATTAACAAAATTACCTGTTTATTTCACAAAAATTACATGTCAACATATAATTTCTTTGTTAGCATGATACGTGTTGTTACAACTAAATATATTTCAACATATTAAAAAAATCTCAGGGGACTAACAAATATATAATACAAAGGATGAGGATAAGGTATGGTTCTGATTTATGAAATATTACTGTTTACAATGATATTAAATGTCCTCGGCTTAACTCTTACGGTGAGAATAAAGTTTCTTTGGTCTCAGGGCGTTTAGGAGGATTCGTGGTAGCGACTCTCTCTCTTACTAGATTTTTGCTAAGATTTCAAAAACTGATTTTCTTTAATATTAAAATTTGAATCTGATCTGTATGATTGTAATATATATTTTAGTCTGATGCTCAAAGAATTGAAGTTGGTTTGGCGTACCAAACATATCGGCCATGATTTTGAATGATTTGTGTCTAAAGAGTTCTGTTCTGAATTCACTGATACTACAAATTTTGATTAAATAAGTTCTCTTCTTATTGAATTTGGACTAAAATTGTATATTTAACGAATGTTTTTGGACAGAACCAGTAGTTAAGGCTGCTCGATCCACCCTAACTCTGATGTGATTTAGTCTGTATGTTCAAGATAAGCTTGGGTTTGGTTTACAAGAACTGCATCATTTCTTCGCTAAAACCATTTCTTCTTGTCCTAATAATAAACAAAAAGGATAATCTACATGGTTTTAGCTCTTCTCCTACTAAAAAGATTGGACTTTTAGTGTCCAATGCACTTATTTAAAGCGAATTTAATTAATTTTGAAGCAAGGCTTGCTTTTAACATCTAACACCTAGGCCAGTAATTTTAGAAGAGAGAGAGAGAGATGTGGTCATCACCCATCCAACAATACACTCACAGGTGATTGTCTTCCTTGAGGCTTCCAGCACACTTGACACTTTCACCTTAAATTTCCACTAAGATTACTATGTAAAATTATAGCTTGGTAATATTATATTTGAGATCAGATTATTTTTATATTTGTGTTTGAAGTAGTTTACACTATCATTGGACAAGGTTATGAAGTATTTTATATGAGATGATTGGTATGTATGTATTATATGAATAGGCTTATAAAGATAGTTTTCTATACACATGAAAATTATATATGGGCCTAATTGGGTTCTCATGAAGGCACATTAACTTTTTATATAGGCCTATCGAGGGTTTATACCTCGTTAAATATTATTCCTATAGGCCTACCTAACTATTTGTTATTAAATGTTTGTCAACATAATTTGTGAACTGTTGCAAGCCTGGGTTTTGAAATGTTCGTTACCAAAAGTTACTTGGAAATCGAAGTTATTAAAAACGCTATTAAGTTCAGAATGTTACTTTAGTTTTTATATTATTATTGATGTTTTTTTTTTAGTTTGTTATTGCTATTGTTTTTGTTATTATTAATTTTTTTGGTGATTTGATGTTATTCAAGAAGGTATTGCGGACAACAAGTCATCATATTTTGGGAACTGGAATCTAATCCCGACTTCAGGTTATAAGAATACCTAGAAACATAACTAAATAAATCCCACCAAAACGATTTGTAGACATTTACATTTTGTATCATTTAACAAACTTAAAAGGAGAAAATTATAAATCTGACAATTTTGGGGGGTATCGGAATGTTTAAGCTTCAAACTGGGACAAATTCCATGACTGCAAATAGCTTGGTTTTCTTAAACTAAGGCCGAGTTCCTCAATCCTAGATACAAATTCTCCCATATGAATAACATGAAGAGATTTGATGACTTTATACTTTGTATCATTTAACCAACATAAAGGGAGAAAATGATATATAAGAAAATTTTGGGGAGTATCGGAATGTTTAAGCTTCAAATTGGTACACATTTCATGACACACGTTGCCTGGTAGTCTCAAACTAAGGCCGAGTTCCTTCAAAAATATTCTTCCATTTAAATAACATGGAGCAATTTTAACTGTCAATATTTTAAAAACTTAAGTGGTATTTTTGGGTTTTACATGTTTCTGTTAATCCGTAGTGTAAAAACTTTAAAATGACACATCGATTGTCCAAATCGGTTGATAAATAACGACGTAGCGGGCCGGAAACGAAATTCCTTAGCTAATTGCTAAGTGTTTAATAAATGACACACTTTAAAACTGCAATACGTTTTATTATTTTGATTTTCCTCAATTCTAATTACTTTAAAAGTAAACTTTAAAGTGAGCTATTTTAACAAACATTTCATAATTCTGCATAACACATTTAAACTATTTGTTTGTAGTGTCAGTAAGTTTTGCACTATGTGTTTTAGGGTGAATCAGCATTAGGATAGCGATAAATAATAATTCGGGGCTCATGATAAACAAGGTTCGTAGAGCTTTCAGCCCAGGTATGATTATTTCCATAAGTTCTCAGCAAAGATGTCTTGCGATATCGTCCAGCTGATACATAAATCAACAACATAGTATAAGAGTTGCCAACCTTCCAGGGGATAATAATGGTACAGCTATCTTTAAATTGTCACTGGACATGCAGAAAGAAAGTTTTAACCCTTAATCCACTAATCTAATAATACAAATAAATCAAAACAATAATTAGTTTCATAAAATAACAGCTAATAAAATTATGTAATTATAGTTAAACAGTGTTTATTTTAATTACAATGATGAGGAAAATATGGTACGCGTACGATAAATATCGTGTTTCCAGCAACACTGCAGATTGGATTGGTGATCTTGTGACGTTACAGCTGTTTTTACGATGTCTCTGCCGGTTATCTAGTAAACCTTAAATATACCGACTGCACAGACCTTACAAAGTATCTATTGCATGATAAGATCCTTTTCAAAACCTAAAGGTACAACCGTAAACGCTAAAGCGGCCATTTCACTGCAAACTAAATCTGGATCCTCTCTAAATACCTTTTCCACATTGGACAGGAACACACAGAACTGCTGACCTGGGATCTGGACGTTATGAGGCTTCACGTTTTGACTCGACACTCGTCGACTTAATTCTTAGGTATGCAACATTGACGTTATGAAACTATTAAAAACATTATAGCTAGCCTAAATAAGAGCCTTTGGGCGTTATTAAATCACTAACATTACACAATGCTGGAGGCTGGAACTGAAGTTATGTATTTGGAGCTTAGGAAACGTCTGGGTCATTCATGCAACCTTATCCCAGAATCTAGAATAATGGATAGGGTTAGGGTGAAAATGTACGACTATGATAAATGGGGGGGCCCAAAAAAATGAGTTACGCCACTCTGCCATTGAAACGCATATATACCATACTCAATAAGGTTTACACTGATAGTTTCAATGTCCAATAGGGTGGATCCCTAAGGTTTAGGACTTATATTAATAGCTTAAAACCTTCCTAGAGTTAATCTGAAATACCATGCAAAGTCTCTTCTCAATCGAATGAACGTTATTTGATCGCATAAGGGACAAACAAACAAACAAACACACTTTGAGTTTTATATATCATAAAGATTATTCATCTAAATAAATCTTGTGCATGGTAACCGAAATGTGATTTAAACGAAACAGATTCTTACAAACGTCCAAACAGAAATGGGTCTGTAAAATAATTGGGTGGGAAAGACAATTATTTAATCTCAACCAATATTTGCTGCCAGATTTGCTGAAGCCTCAAGATAAAGGAAGCAATTCCTATTATTGTAACTTTTATTTTGAGGAAGAAGACTATGAGTTTTCATGCCAGTCTTTAGTCACGATATATATTTATTTAATTGCTATTTGATCAGTGTATTTTTACTCTGAAATGTGTTTTCTTATAATACTGACAATTTACTTTTGTCGATAATTTCATATTTAAATCCAGTAAAGTTACTGAAAATGCAAACAAAATCAAACATTGTTAATCGTTCTTTGTTTGACAAACGATCTTTCCGTCAAAAACACTGACAGTTTTGAAAAATATCTGATTTTTGATATATTGATTACATGAGACATAATGTGTATATAAGCTTGTTACAGATACAGAGAGACTAACTCTAACTCTTTTCCTTGTTATAGATCAACAATATTTGTTAACCATACTGTAACTGTGCATTAATTGCAGTTAACTCAAAGTTAAATTAAATGGTGGGTCTAAAACGACTAGATAATTATAGTCTTTACCCAACAAAAGTTGTTAATAACAGTTTCGCCCAACAAAAATAGATAAACAAATAATCTATAAAAACATGTTTTATTTAACACAGTTTATTTTAGTTTTTTATCTTTGGGACACTGTTATTCAATTTATGACCTTATAAGTTAAGTTGTATATAAAAACTAATATCTTTCCTCAAATTTTCTCGCCAAGACATTTTACTCAAGTTTATGGCTGCCAGACTTGTTTTTTTAGTTTCTGTAATGGTTTGGTTTTTTGTAAAGATTATCGCTACATTTTGATCAGCTGATTTTTGAGACTATTTTTAAGCTACTTAATAAAAAGTTGCATTTGCTACAATGCGATAGACGATTGGTATAAAGTTGTGCCAAAAAGAAGTGAAAGACCACTTTGTGGGCTTACAAAGTATTGCTGGCAATTTCAATTCAACATATTGAAACTTGAGCCAATATCTTTGAAAATATTATTTTTTAATTGAGTAAGTGTTATTTTCAAATGATTTACTCTATCTAGTCCAAAAATAGGAAAACTGTTTAAATTAATAAAATTGACTACTGATAGTAGTGTTATTTCTACAATAACAAAATAAACTTATGTAAGTAAAATAATAGTCATAATTAAAATATCAAATATTCTGAGTTACAATAATGATTTGAAATAAATTTGATCAAAGCAGTAAACAAAGAGGAAATAACTACTTAAAGTAAATTATTGAATTGTAAATGAAAATCTGACTACAATTATTATAACCGATAATGTGTTCCGGTGTTTTATCTTGTGCTGTAAACAATTATATATACTGTATGTAGGTGAACATGGCTGATAAGGTGTAATTCAAAGTAAGTTTTACGAACTTTTCTGTTATATTGTTAAATATTTATTCGTGGAATATAATGAAATAATCTTTTAAGACTTAAAGCCAATCACCATCACGGCCTGTTGTCATTTTATTTTTATGCTCATCATTATCGAATTATTCACGAGC
Source organism: Allygus modestus (assembly GCA_963675035.1). NCBI lineage: Eukaryota > Metazoa > Arthropoda > Insecta > Hemiptera > Cicadellidae > Allygus > Allygus modestus. Next base: position 80,011,210 of record OY776116.1, read on the forward strand.
TGAGACATGATGCGAAAAAAGCCAAGTCTTGATCAATCAAACCACGTGACATCCTTTTCGCCTTAGATCCAGAGATATATGTAGGCTGAGGGTAAAATATCGGGCATGTTGCGTAATTGGGGAAATATAATTGAGGAAAACGTTGTAGATTTGATTAGTGTATGGTAGGGTTCGTTATGTTAGTTCAATAACTGTAGGTGGACATAACCCGACTCAACGTTATGCAATCTGTTTGAATTACTCAACAATATTAAATTCTTATATAGACTATGGAAGAATATTTCAAATCTATTGGGATGGGCAATGGTTCCTTTAATATCTGTAATCTAGATTATCATAGACCAAATGTTATAAGGATGTCTTGTTTATGGGACGTTGGGACGTTTAGTAAATAATTCGGCACCCTCCCATGATACAAATGGATGTAACAGTAAATCAAACCTTACATGAGTGAAAAACTACTCAAAACGATTCTGACACAAGCTTGGTAAAGCCATAACAAACATTAATCTAAAGTATACAAAGAGCAGGTATTTTCATTGAGTTTCAATGTTGGTTTAAGTTTAGGCCCACATACAATATGTAAAATTGTGATAAGTTTGCTTAATTGAGGAAGCGGTATATATTAAGAAGTCTCATTTGACTCTAAGTGTGGCTTACTTCTTAAAGAATCAAGACTCAATAATTTTGTATTACAATTAAACTACATGTAGCGAATACATTCGTCGATATTTTTATTCAGTAAGAAAAATATTTTAGATGTAAAAACGGATAAAATAAGATTGCATCGAATGAGTTTAAATACTCTGGAATGTTGTAAACATATTTTTGAACTTTAGCCTTCCTTTGAACTTATTCACATACGACTCCGCTTTTACGTATGAGAGAAAATTTAGTAACAAAGTATAGAATAATGAATGTACCTATAATGAAGAGTTTGATTTTTATTATAGAAGTATTAGACGCTAATATCTATACAATCGATTAATGTGAGTATAATTATAATCAATATCACTAACATTAGTTTTGTAAGTAATGACAAAATGTTGTTGAATAAATTATAATTACGAATGTAAAAACACATATATTTATCGTACCGCGCAACCTACAGGGTTCATCGTAGAGTTCAATCGGTTGCATACTTAAAGCAGGACCCTTGTAGATAAATATATGGCGAAAAAATATGTCCAAGATAACATACATTTGTTACGTTTACTTCTCAGAAGCAAATAAAGCGAAAAAAAAACATGATTAACCAAGGAAAGAAGAACTGTTTTTCGTGTAAAGTTATTTTAATGTTAAAAGGTAAAAAGGTTTTGAAGGATGAAGGATGTCGATGACTTGGCGTGAAATTAGATGCTCGTAATAAATAACATGCCTCAGGAAACAGGTATGTGAAGTTTTATGCAATCCTTGATGAGAGTGCGACCCTTAAAGGTCGTGTGTTGACTTTTTTTGCGATAAACCAAGTTTCAGAACGTGATTTTTTTTGAGATTATGATGTTATTGTTTTTAAAGGTTTTACGAATAAAATGCCCAGATGATCTTTCTAAAACCAAGACTATATATATAAAACGGATTTTTGCTTCTCAAATAAAGTAGTACCTGGGGGGCCGAGCTTTGCTCGGAGGAAGGCCAGTCAGTTTGTTTAGATGACTCGGAGTAATATTTCACCACTTCCCCCTACTGATAATCAGATTTGTATATCTCATTTGCTTTTTTTATACATTTTTAAGGTCCCTCCAGTTGTTATTTATAGCTCAATGTCCCTTTGATTTATTTTACTACTCTATATATGTAATCTTCACTCAAATCTTTTAATCTCTGCTCTCAGGAAACCACATGTTAATAATCATAAACAACATGAATATTACTTTGACAGTTCCCTAGTTGATTATGAACAGGTGTTAAAATTATTTTGTTTTGATTTGAAACTCCATAAGCTCAATGTTAATTTTTTTAACTTTTCATTTTAGTTTGTTTACATTATTTGATTTTTACTGGGGATGAGGCCTGTCTAGAACTTAATTTTTTCCCAGAAATTAGTTATTTCAAAAATTTGAAGGAAATCGTTGGAACCGTTTTTGAGATCCGTGTCGCAAGCAAGCAAGCAAGCAAGCAAACATACAAGCAAACCTTACTCATATTGTGAAGGTGCTATTTACCGTTAATAAGATTTTAATTAATTATTGCTGACTTGGGTCTCGGTTTAAGTTAAGATATCCGCAAGTACAGACAATTTTATGCACAGCTCACTTTTAATCTTAATCTCAGGGTCGCTTTTATTATAAATAGAATCTAAAAATGTTTGTAAAATAAGAACAAAAGTTAAGTTTCAAATGTCAAAATTTATTTAATGATATGTTACTGAAAAATTAATACATGAAATGCTAAAATAATTATTATGGTTAACAACTTAAGTTATAAATCAAATCTTATTCTATAAAGACGAATACACTTTAAAATAGTTCACTGAATGGTGAAGAAACTTAGCTGTTTTTTACAGTCGTTGTGAAGTCTCGAAGTTCGTGGAGTAGAGTACAGCATGGTGCCGCCTTACTACCGGTGAACAGCGACGGATCAATGCTCACGATGATTATTTAAGTGTTTTTAAGAATGTCACAATGTCTGGTGTTTCAAATACAACACACTCGCCCACAATTAATCTCAAGCTATTAAAATAAGGTCTCGTTCTCGCCACTTATTACTTTTATAAAGTTCATCGGTCGGTGAATGTATAAGCTCAGGACGGGTTCTCGGTGAAGATGTTATATATTGCTACTTAGGCCTCGGAAACTAACAAATGATTTCCGCGCACGCTGATGGTACTCAGCTAAGACTATATTGTCCAACCGTAAACGGGTGTTGACTACGACTTCACATGTATACACCACGACGCTGGTATCTGACGAACCCTATGTCCATGGGACACGGCTGGTAGCTACGGACTATGCACACACCTCGTCGGTGGTACTTGAGGAACTGACTACTGACAACTCTAACACACCCTACGTCTAACAGGCATTAGGCCTCGGTGTCGACTCGCGGGTTCACACCGCGACGGTGCTTGAGGAACTGCCCCCGCGGCCGCGGTGGTCGGCTTATAAGGGAACTAACCACGTGACTACCCTCGACCAATGAAATTTGATTCTAGAGTACCGTGGCCTGAACCGTAGATCGTACTGCGCTCAGTATCACGGTCAGTAACTTACGTTACTGTAATTTTTGATCCCCCGCCTACTGTGAACCACCGTCTTTCTCGTTGTAACTGGAATATATTTGACCGTTGGAAGTTACTGAATAAATCTCAACTGTTTTCTGACTTTATATTTTAATATTACTTTACGATGTTTTATTGAATTTATTTGATTATTATTAGGTTATTATTTAATTGTTACTAGGGTTTTCGACCCACTACAGATACCCCCTTGGATTTTGAAGAAAATTTCTCAAAATTTTATGAAAAATTCAACTATCCTTTCACCATTCATTGTCCTTTACAATAATCATCTTAAATTAAACAATTTCTTACAAGTCTAACACATATTCAAAAATCAAATACAATACCCTTCATCATCATAAAATACATATACCCTCTTATAACTAACAATACATCATTTTTTCAAATGTCCAAAACATTTCCTGGATGGAAAAGTCCAAATCACATTCTTGAAGAACGTCCATTCGATGCACTCACTACTAAAAATATCTATAGTGTTCATCCTTAATAATAATCCTTAATAACTACCTAACCTCGGGTTTCAGTGGCACTTATCTCAATGACCTACTTTTTACCCGACCAGAATCATCAAACTCCCCCTACTACTTCAAGTTAAAAAATTTTAAAATTAAAAAATTTTTTATGTTTTTCATATCATATTTTTTATATATATTTATATATATATATACTTTTCATTTATTATACACTACATAAGAGTATTATATGACCCTTACTTATTTTTAATCTAAACATCTTAACTATAATCAAACACTTTCACCTTAAACATCTAACAAGAGAACAAGTTATAATAATATTCAATACATCTTTAAATACATTACATTATATAAACCCTTCTATTTTACACAAATCCACCTATTCAACCACTATATCGGTACATTTATTCTCCTAGTCCTCTTACTATCATTTCGTCGCTATTTAGATATCTGTGCACTAACGCATCATGATTCTACCTCAACATTTCATATTGGTATTTTTTATAAACATATTTCTTCAACCTATCTGGTTGTCCATAAACATACATAAATATCCTTCTTGGTATATTATGATTTCGTCCGCCATTGCGCCTCAACATTGTAGTGAGATTACTAGCCACTTACTTTTTACTCAGCATAGCTAATCCCTACATACAAGTTATCATAGATCTCCTCAACATTTTATTCGAATTGTCAATTTATTTTATTTTCATTATTTCCTATCAGACAATCGAACTCCACTAACACCATAAATTGTTAACCCACCATTCCTCGAACAATACTCCAATCTTTTTCTTGAGACTATTTGTCTCCAATACTATTTATTATAGTTTCCATAAATTGTTAACCCACCATTCCTCTAACAATACCTCAAACATTTTTCTGAGACTATTTGCCTCCAAACTATTTATTATAGTTTCCATAAATTGTTAACCCACCATTCCTCTAACAATACCTCAACATTTTTCTGAGACTATTTGCCTCCAAACTATTTATTATAGCTTTCCTCAACAATATTTCAATATTTTCATGAGACTATTTGTCTCAAAAACTATTTATTATAGTTTCCATATCTAAATTATCAATGATCCCTAAACATATTTTATTCGAACTGCCAACTAATTTTTTCTTAACAGACAGTAGAACCTCTATCAACTTATGACATACCATTTAACTTATCACCTTATAACTTAACATTTTATAACTAATCATTTTCAACTCCTCCTACAAATTATCCCACGGTGAGGTCTGACTCACCTAAACAATGACTCATTTCCCGTCAGCTGAAAAACATCTGGGCCGTAGCTCGCATTTTTGTAATCGTACAACGCGACTGTCTGTGCGTTTGTCTGTTGTTTATACAGAACATCTGCATGTATTTACATCTTGTCTCACGAAGTCCGTGTTCACCAAACTGTTTGGCTTGGGAATCTTAAAACTATCTAGTGTCTAGATTTCGTCTTGTCCGGTTTATGTTAAGAAACAATTTCATGTTTTTCAGTTGTCATACATTATGATATTTTTAATTAACTCATCTATATTTAAATCATTTACTTATTACGTTATTTTTCAAACTATTTACCCTTGTTACTTTACTTTTAATATTACTAATGGATCATATATATTACTAATAAAATTGTTTCTTTTGTCCACCAATATGCTTCACGATAAAATCGTTCCGCATATGGTTCTGTATCTTGTTTTGGTTCGTTTTAGGGCACGAATCAAACATCGTACTCAACAAAAAAGAGCCCAATTATTAAATGTTAACTTAAGTTATTATTTGGAGAATCACTTCATTTCATTCGCTCATCCATTTATAAAAACTTGTTATTCAAACTTCCGGTCAATATCAGCTGAGCGCTCCGCGTGTGTGCGTGAGTGTGCGTCTGTGTGAGTGCGTGTTCTAAAAATAGCCTTGTCAGCTGAGAGACTAGGTCAACATATATTTTGCCCGAATCTTCCTTATTCATTACGCGTTTAACTGCACAAAATTTAATCTAAGTTTTCTTTCGCTGTGAGCGTTTCGTATTTAAGTTTAATAATCTATTACTTAATCTTGCTTCAAAACTATTTGATAATACTTAGAAATGTTCAATATTCAACTCTACTTTATTTTACTACTACCTTGACATTATATTTTTAACTTGTTAACCTTTTTATTATCTGTCCTAAGTCTTATTATTTCAAATTATATACTAGAGTTACTTTCTCCCTCATCACTACACTCATCAGTCCCAATGCTGCTTTCTTGACACCTCCTTATACTTCTTTCAAATTTACGATTGTTTAGTATACACTTAATTTTGTTTGGTACATAATTACCAGAACGCACCGCCTTATCGCCCCGACATACCATACTCCTCTTGTGTTTACGGCTATATGATACAAACTGATTAGGTCGATAATTACCAGATGGTCTTCCTTTATCGCCCTTACATTCAATACTCCCTAGCTTACTCCTGAACTTCGAAACTTCATTCCCTACTTCACTTAGCACATTCGCTACTTCAACTCTACCCCCTATTATTCTTTCTCCTACTTTCATTACGTACTTAAATACTTCCTCTATCTTCACCGTATACTGTACTACTTCAACTATTAATTGCGTTGCTACTTCCGCCTTAAACTTCTTATTCCATCTCCCTCGCTCTACTTCAAAACCTGACTTAAACTTGTATATTTTACTACAATATTTACTAAGCTTAGCAGTAATCTCACCACAATGTTGGTCTATTATTTTAGTACTCTGAACATTGAGTGACTGAGCATTACATTTCACCCCCTGTCCTATATTATTTTCCTCACTCTTAAGAGTACATATTTCTCCTTTCACTACTTTTACTTTATTAGTAACAGCTGCAGCTTCGCTAGCTAATTGCTTAATGACAGACTGATTATATTGTGAAATTTTATCAAATTTCTCATCCATTTTACTCAATACTTCCCTTTTCATTTCATTAAGACCTTTATTCATCTGGTCCATGAAACTTTTATTCATTTCAAGAGTATTTTTTTTTATTTGAAGAGTATCTTTTTTTATTTGGTCACTGATTTTTTGCAACATAGCCATCACGTCTGATAGCTGTGGCTGTTTGACTACATTACTCGCTCCTACTTTTACATTACCTGGTTTATTTATACCAGACAACAATTGATCACCCCCCATATTCATACCTTTTACATCGTCTCCCATTTTAATCATTTACACTCCTACCTTATCATTACCATTTTTTACGTCTTAGCTTACGCCACAGAACCCATACATCACTACCTATACTTACATTTAACATCCTATCCTTTTTACTCGACATTTTTACTTTATTCAAAAATTACTTTAACAAAAAATTTTACTTTTACTACAAAATACTAGATTCTTTTGATAATTTATTATAAATAAATTATCGCCTCGAGTTGGGGGCCATTATGTGAAGGTGCTTTTTACCGTTAATAAGATTTTAATTAATTATTGCTGACTTGGGTCTCGGTTTAAGTTAAGATATCCGCAAGTACAGACAATTTTATGCACAGCTCACTTTTAATCTTAATCTCAGGGTCGCTTTTATTATAAATAGAATCTAAAAATGTTTGTAAAATAAGAACAAAAGTTAAGTTTCAAATGTCAAAATTTATTTAATGATATGTTACTGAAAAATTAATACATGAAATGCTAAAATAATTATTATGGTTAACAACTTAAGTTATAAATCAAATCTTATTCTATAAAGACGAATACACTTTAAAATAGTTCACTGAATGGTGAAGGAACTTAGCTGTTTTTTACAGTCGTTGTGAAGTCTCGAAGTTCGTGGAGTAGAGTACAGCATGGTGCCGCCTTACTACCGGTGAACAGCGACGGATCAATGCTCACGATGATTATTTAAGTGTTTTTAAGAATGTCACAATGTCTGGTGTTTCAAATACAACACACTCGCCCACAATTAATCTCAAGCTATTAAAATAAGGTCTCGTTCTCGCCACTTATTACTTTTATAAAGTTCATCGGTCGGTGAATGTATAAGCTCAGGACGGGTTCTCGGTGAAGATGTTATATATTGCTACTTAGGCCTCGGAAACTAACAAATGATTTCCGCGCACGCTGATGGTACTCAGCTAAGACTATATTGTCCAACCGTAAACGGGTGTTGACTACGACTTCACATGTATACACCACGACGCTGGTATCTGACGAACCCTATGTCCATGGGACACGGCTGGTAGCTACGGACTATGCACACACCTCGTCGGTGGTACTTGAGGAACTGACTACTGACAACTCTAACACACCCTACGTCTAACAGGCATTAGGCCTCGGTGTCGACTCGCGGGTTCACACCGCGACGGTGCTTGAGGAACTGCCCCCGCGGCCGCGGTGGTCGGCTTATAAGGGAACTAACCACGTGACTACCCTCGACCAATGAAATTTGATTCTAGAGTACCGTGGCCTGAACCGTAGATCGTACTGCGCTCAGTATCACGGTCAGTAACTTACGTTACTGTAATTTTTGATCCCCCGCCTACTGTGAACCACCGTCTTTCTCGTTGTAACTGGAATATATTTGACCGTTGGAAGTTACTGAATAAATCTCAACTGTTTTCTGACTTTATATTTTAATATTACTTTACGATGTTTTATTGAATTTATTTGATTATTATTAGGTTATTATTTAATTGTTACTAGGGTTTTCGACCCACTACAATATTAGAGTATAAGATACAAAAATAATAGTAGCCTAAAGTAATATATGCCTAATATAGATCTTACAAACAGTTTTAAAACAATATCATTTTCAAACGTAATCAGGAAAGCAATTACCAGAGACTGAAAAGTCGACCAAAGATTATAAGGGACAAGATGAATGAACTTTCCTTTCAAAGTTTTCGGAACTCGACTCGAAACGCTTTATTTCATGCAACCGAGGGATTTAACTTTACCTCCTTCTACTTATAAGTTGGTCGGTTGGTTGCAGTTCTGTTCGCAGTTGAGTTGATGAATACGCTGAACAATTCATGGAGGTAAATTATACTTTGAAGCAATTCTTTTAAAAGAAGTACAGTAGAATGCATTTCATGACTGATTACCTAGGATCATAAATTAGCAATAAAACAGTTATATTACATATTACATAAAACAGTTACATATTACCTGTGCATGAAATCATTCTTTATTGATCCACAAGGAATCATTTCAAGCACAGGCAACATAAACAATATTTATAAGGATATATTTCATAATTAATATAATGCTATTTACTGGAAGCTTATAATTTTTTGACAGTTGTTTGTATGCCACATTTACAAACTGTGTAGTACATTAAACCAGTTGTGCATAACTGAGGTTATTGAATAATCTGTGCATTGATAAATAAGGCATGTAAAAGTAATCTTAATAACGTGGAGGAAAATCTGATTAATCTTAATTAGCATAGTTCATTAAAATGCAATTTGAATATTTTTATGTAATATTAAAAAAAACATATTCATGGGAATCGGATTGCTATGCAAATAAACAAACAAATACAAAATTAACATTTTATAGCATTTAATCGTAAAATCCCGTAATTATAAATAAATTGTATTTCTACAAGTATTTCTGATTATTTAGTAACAACTAGGGAGATCTCATCTGAGTTGTGTTCACAGATGAGCTTGGGAGATACCGGCCCTTGATTGGTTACCATCCATGACTCGAATACAAGGAACATTTCTGTCCCAGTGCAGCCAACCATAGCCGCAATGTACAAAATTTCCCTTGGGCTCTCTCTTAAATATACCTCCTAAAAACCGACTACAATAGTTTTTACACATTAAATACATTTTTGGGAAATAAAAAAAATTGGAAATAGTAGTTTTAATTATTGAAGTAATTTGTACACAAGTTTACTCTCAAATTAATATTTTAACGAAATATCATTACCAAATTGTATATTACAATCTACATTGCTTCAAATAACTCAGGTGAGTGAAAACACCTAAAAAACGTTTTTAATAAGATTATTTTATCTCGAAATTAATTTTGTCAAACCTTATTACAAGTTCATGTAATTTCTTAAAATTATACTAACTTAGTTACTACAATAGTCCTAAATTTACGGGAAGTGTAGCTGCGCGAGGGGAAATTTCAAAATTAGTTCAATGCAACATCATTCAAATAGATTTATTTTTTTAATAAAAAGTACCAAATCTGTGTTTTCTTATATCTATTCTACTATTTAACCAACCATTTATTCGTATCAAACCTCTATTTAATATATATTAACGTCATTACAGAATGTATAGCTTGATAAGCACACAAACCATATATACATAGCATTAAACAAATCATGATCTTCGACATAAACATATTTTATGATTAGGTATTTGTTTCATGCGGTATTGTAGTTTATACAAATTGTAGCAGAAGAAGTATGTGATTAAATTTAAACCTGTATCGAAAATATAAACATGAAAGGTGTAATAAACAATGACACATATCACTGTAGAACCTATTGTGTAGTTGAACGATCCAATCCCTCACGAGTTAATTCAATCAGTCGTCCTACAATAAGTCCCCGATCAGTAGGATTGGAGAGGCAATGCATACATGCATGCAAACAAGGTGAGTAGAGCATATTCGACTGAAATTGTTGTCTATTTGTATCCAGTCTCACCCGGTGATACAACATTTGTGTTTGCTGAATTTTGTAGTTAACCTTTTGAACTACAGTATTTAAAATGAGTAACATATGTTTCTGCTATTATCGGGCCAAATAAACTGAACACGCACAAAAATAACGTTGGAAGTTTGACAACCAGTGGGGATGGAGGTGGAGCACTGAGGTCAGATAGAAAAATCCTTTATGGTGACCACCTTCGTTATGTACAAAATATCATGCTTCTAGTCCCATCAGTTTGGGCTATGTGTTGTCTGTCAGTCAGTCGGTGTTAGAGTTGCATTAAGTATATTATTCCCATATTAATATACTCGATATACTCGAGTATATTAATGGACTCGATCTATTTTTAATCATTTAAAGCTATAAAATACGTAGTTGCTTAAAGCTGTCGCAAAATTAATTAGTCATCTTGTGAACACGATTTAGACTAGAAGGATTTGTGCTAAAAACGCTTCTTTCGAAGGAATTAACAATACCTATGCTCTATTCAGCGTTCACCGTGCAGTATGGAGCGTAAATGTTTTTCAAACGGCGATTTGAGAGGTAGTAGCCGTCCTGAAAACATCAACTTACCTGACTTTGTAATCGTGTTTTATTTTATTAGGTCTTATTACACTGTTTGTTAGTCACTTGTGTTTTCGTACAAAAACTACTTTAGCGCCTTCATGCTGGTCTACAGGACAGTTGACGCAACTTGCATTACAGCAAAAATATGTTTATTACAGCTCAGGTAGTACCTCCCGTAACACACGTCACGGTGAACGTGGGATTTAGTATAGCTGTAAATCAAGTGCATTAAGTAATACTACGTTAAATTTCCACCGTAAATTATTAACATTTCAAGCTCCTACCTTGATGTACGTTGTTGAACAATTTATTTACCTCATAACCATCATTGTAGGCCTGATATTTTTAATTGTCCATATTTGTTTCCATATAAAACTATTTCCCTATACTAAAAATGTTCCTGAAAAAGACAAAAAAAAAGGTGTTCCCAATATACTGACTTTTTATTGTGTTTGTAGAGCGTAAAAAATAGCTAAACCGTTAAAATTAACCGACCATTGCTAACAGCTACTATGAGAAAATAACGCATGTAATTAATTACAACACGTTAATTAATTAACACATTGTAATTTAAATAGCAATAGCAAAAATTTTGTCACACAGTTTTATTTTGTACGACTCGTAAAACCTTTTTTGATAAATGACATTTTACATAATTTACTTTGACATATTAATACATACGCGAACGAAGGAAGAGAGTACATTAATTATCGGGGGCAGATTCGTTGTCCACTAATCTATTCGTATTCGCATGTTTACTAGATTAACTACATTTAAATATAAAATTGTCTCAACCTAATTTAACCTAAATTAATTCAACCTAAAAAGTTATTATAAACCTCTTTATACTTTTATTTAGTTTGTATTTAAATTTATAAAGATATTGTGTGTGGAGATTTTACAATAACACTTTTACATCTAGCGACGTTTTGTAAACATTTATTTAAATATTGTTAGTTATAACATTTTTAAGTTCAAATACAAACAACTATTTATTCTTGATGTCTTACTAGTTGATGCAAACTCCTTATTAAACATAAAGTAAACATTATGAATTTCAATGAAGTTATGTAGTTCCAAATATAAATATCCTTATTTTGTAATTTTGAAGTTGATTTTAATACAAATCCTAAAAGTAGTATCACTGAGTTCTTAGCTCGTGTTGGTAAAAGGTCGATATTAAAAATAACTACAAATTTGGTTTTAATATATTATTATATATAGTTTTCATGGTTGATTCAACATAGTTAATTGCTTAAACGGTGGTTTACAGCATAAACTTAGTTGATTAAGGAAGTGCCTCGGTTCCCAAAACCAGCTGTCGATTCCAGGAGAATGTGAAAAACCCGTTTAGAATATTATAATGCGACCGATGCCATTTAGATTGTGAGAGTGACCTATGACGTTAAGAGTATATGAATGTGACTCAACAATCCAACAATCCAACAATCCAGGATCCAACAATCCTGTTGGGATGTGAAAATGTAAACCGATGCCATTTAGAATGTGAGAATGTGACCGATGCCATTTAGAATGTAAAAATGTGACCGACTCCGTTTTGAATGTGAATCGGTGACCGATGCCGTTTAGAATGTAAGAATGAGACCGATGCCATTTATATTGTGAGAGTGACCAATGACGTTTAGAGTATATGAATGTTACTAACGCCATTTCGAATTTGACCGAGGCCTTTTATAATGTGAAAATGTTGCTGATGCCATTTAAATTGTAAGAATATGATCGAGGCCATTTAGAATGTGAGAATGTGACCCAGGCCATTTAGAATGTGAAGATGTGACCGACTCTGTTTTGAATGTGAAACGGTGACCGATGCCGTTTAGAATGTAAGAATGCGACCGATGCCATTTATATTCTGATAGTCCTCCGATAGAGTATATTAATGTGACTATCGCCATTTAGAATGCGAGAATGTGACCGAGGCCATTTATAATGTGAAAATGTGACTGATGCCATTTAAAATGTGAGAATGTGATCGAGGCCATTTAGAATGTGAGAATGTGAAAATGTGACAGATGCCGTTTGGAATGTAAGAATGCGGCCGAGGCCATTTAGAATGTGGAAATGTGACCAAGGCCATTTATAATGTTAAAATTTGACCGATGCCATTTATAATGTGTAAATTTGACCGAGGTCATATAGAATGTGAGAATTTGACCAACCTGATTAGAATGTGAGAATGTGACCTATGGCAATTAGAATGTGAAAACACGACCAATACTGTTTAGGATGTGAGAATGTGACCTATGCTGTTTAGGATGTGAGAATGTGACCTTTGAAATTTAGAATGTGAAAACGTGACTAATGTTGTTTAGAATGTGAGAATGTGACCAATCCGTTTAGAATGTGACCTATGGAATTTAGAATGTGAAAATGTGACCAAAGCTGTTTAGAATGTGAGAATTTGACCGATGCCGTTTAGAATAAGAGTGTATGACCTGGTGAACCTTATTGGCATTATTTGGATGCTGTTGATAGGACAGATGTTTGATGACATGACAAATAACACGCTTTAAACTTAACGTGGGATACAGTAACCATGGGAACATAATGGAGTTGAAATGCGAAGTTAAAGTGTGATGTTGAGTGATACCGGAGCAAGGAGGGAGACAAACATTGTTGCTAATAGCTGTTATTTGACACTAACAAGGGAACTTTGAGAGTGTTAAACTTCCGGCAAAATTACACGGTTATGCCCTTTGTACGTGCTGAAGTTAAAAATTAGAAAGCAGTTAATGAGTGCAATAAATGTTTAACTTAAATATTCCCTTAATTTTCTTATAAGATGAAGCAAAAAGTGAAAGTTGTTTGGTTTTAAGATACAATTTTTAAGTTTATATGTTTAACTTATAAATTAACTAACGTAGGAAAAATGATTATTTATACTACAACACACAAAATTTGTTTCATGATTTTTTTAAATTAAATAAATGCCTTACATTTATTACAATTTAATTCTGTTTGAAAGTTCGACTCAACAAATCATACAACTAAACGTCTATTGGTTGATTTTTTTCTCCACAAAATGGCATTTATTTAATGTGAAACCAAATCGATAATGACATACAAAAGTAAACAACCAAAAACTAAACCGATTCCAGTTTAGCTTGGATTTTTGCTTCACTTTTTGCTTTTGGCTTTTTGTGCCATTGATGATGCACGAGTCACACAGGCATAAAACTGATGTGACCTTTTCAATTCACATTTTTTAGGTTTGGTAGAAAAAATGTTTATTTCTGACAAAAAATTGGATCAGGAACCAGACCCATTCTTTCCATTATTTAACCCCCCGATTCATAAATTTAGACGTACATTTGTGTACCTAATATATATGAAGTATAACTAATTCGTTCTCTCAATCAAGTAAAAAATATCATTCTTCTTAAACTTTGGGTGAATTGATCCTATCATTATTTGTCATGATTTATTATCGGGAGTAGGAAAGATGACAGTTAGGCACCAGCCAATAATTAGGCTCCACGCTGTCACTGTTGCCATGTTTCCTGACAAATTTCACTCTAGTTTTATGCCGTCCAGCTGGTGTACAATTTAGCAATGCAGAACGTCTACCATTGTCTGGTCTTGGTTGATAGCCCTTAGTTAACTGTCTTGCCCCCTGCTCGCGGGAATATGTGGGGGGTTCCTTAAGTCAATTGACAGAAACATAATTGGTCCGAGTACAAAGTCAAAGTAGCCCATTTTATTATAGTGGTGTTTGTAAGAGGGGTTTCTCTTACACACTTCCAAAGAAAGAGTATAATTATATTTTACATAAAGGAATACAAAACGAACTAATGTATTGATTTAGTAATTATTTTTGTAACAGATTTAATGGACAATTCCCAAGCCGCCAGTCTCTGCTAAACAGTAGAGTCCCTCAAACACACACAAAACCCAATCCAGCAGGGGCGTGTAATGTAAGAAATCACTAAATAGCAGGTATAATTAAGTTTATTTCTATTAGTCAAACATGACATTGGAATTATAAAATGAACTTTTGTTCAGCACAATTATACAAACTGGCAATGTAAAGATTTCAATTTGATCCGAACCTGTTGTTTATTTGTGGTTTTCCACAGACTTTTCCTTGAGGAAACTGAAACGCCAATGTGAGTTTAGCTATACTTTAAGAAACACAACACGTTTAGTTTTTAAGTTTTATATGCCAATTGGAAGTGAAATTAAACATTGTCCCAGTGTATTTCGTTGTTTTAAATAAACTAATCAAAACAACTCAAACGAAGCCATCGGCGAGCAGCTAGTTCAAATATAGGTATTATATAGTGCTACTTTAGCTTACAAAATATGACAGTAAATCTAATTTTCTAATTTAAACTTTCATACATTATTTCGACTAAATCCGTTGCGACTGCACACATAATAAACGAGTTTGCACGCAGCACGCTGACGTGAGGGAAGTGAATTTCCACATAAAAACTTTTAAAACTCAAAATCAGTGTAAAAACATACATTTGTCCAATTTGTATCGAAATTTGAAAACTTTGATTTTTTAGCTGTTCTGATACTCATGGTTTCATTTACTTGCAAAGCTGGGAATACAATTTTGCGCATTATAAGGTTAGGAGAAGGTCCAGACAGGCTTGAAAGTAGGCGTGAGGTTGCTGGGGGTAATAAAAGTACTCTAACAAAGGAATAACAACTTTTCTAATGTAAAACCCCCATAAGACAACGTACTGTGTTTAGCCGATACACATTTTCTTTAATAACTCGGTAAATATTTATGCTAGAATGACGAGAGAGGGCTTAAAACTTTTGCCTTTCTAATTCCCATCTTTTTACATGCATTAATTTTACATCTGGGGCTTTTCTGACCCTTTTTGGGCCCAAAAACTCGAAATTTGAAAGATTAATCCCGAAAAAATGGGTTTAGAGTTTTCCGATTGTTTTGCCCAACGAACTTGTCCAACAGATTATAGAAAGGAACGTCCCTACTAAATTTGAAGTAAATCGGACAAAAAATGCGACCGCTAGAGTGCATACACATATATATATATGTCTATATATATATATAAAATTTTGAACGACCCCCCAAAACGTGTTCAGGGGGTCACGTTAGGAACTTCTATGGTGGTCCCGGGCTTAAGTTTCACCGTGTGAGTCATGCTAATAGTTCACTTTCCAAAGGAAATTCACTAATAAGAAAGTGCACACACAATAATACGAAACAGCCAAATATTTGTTCAATTTAATTTTTAGCTGAAACATGTATTCGCAAGCGAGGCGTGAAGTTAAACGAGAAGCCAAGAATTGATCGATTGCATCACGTGACTTTCTCACGCACCCGAGATCCATTGATAACTCGAGACTTGGGAGAATAATCGTCTTTGTAGAGCAGTGGTAATATTCATTGAAACCAGATAATTTTATATTACGTAACAAGTTTCTAATGGAAGACTCTAGTTAGTAACCTTGATTAATTTTCTATTTCAGTTTACACATCGCGAATATTTTCTTATAATTACATCGTTCTTTCATACATCATTTATAGAAAGGTCTATCTGTTATCAACTGTTCCGTATTAAAGCAAAAGCTCCTGGGCAGATTGAGCTGAATTTATGCAATAAGATAAACTTTAGGACGGAATACGTATAAGTCTATTCGAATTTTAAAAAATCCCTTAGGGCTTTTCTTTAAGTGTCTTAAAATTATCCATGAAAGTTCATAAAAAGGAAAAGGGGTCTTCCTCTAGTCACTCCCATAATCTGCCATGAATAACCAAATAACGCGGTTAATCATTTGTAGAGAATTGGTGGTTATCATTGCTAGGAGACCACGGTCCGTAGTCGGTGCTAGCCCAGCGACAAATGCCAGTGTACCAACACAACTGCTTCGTCCAATTTTCCCACCTCTCAAAGTTTTCAGTGTCTTCAGTTAGCTTCTTCCTTTATAAAAAGGAAAAGTAACACCCGAAACAGCGTGAGAAGATTGGTGATTTAGGTTTGAAGTCAGAGAATTCGACGCGGTTATCGGTGAAAATACTTCTAGAAAAGTGTGGACTGTACTTGACAAACTCAGCAATTCGAGCAACAAACGGAAGCTGTACATTTAAATTAATATTATACCAGTCAAATCATCATTATAAATTTAAATAATGCAGATAATAATTTCCAGTACCGTAATAAAAATATTCAAAGTGCAACATGCACATTTTACAGCTGTTTATCCTATCCTATACTCTAATATGATATGAGTAAGGTTTGTTTGCTTGCTTGCCTATGTTTCTGATCTCAAAAACGCCTCTAACGATTTAATTAAAATGTTGAAAATAACTAATTTATTGGATGAAAATAAGTTCTAGACAGGTCTCATCCCCAGTAAAAATAAAATAATGTAAAATAGTGAAAAGGAAAAGTTAAACAAATTAATGTTGGGCTTAAGTTTAAAATCAAAACAAAAGAATTGTAACAGTTGTTCATAATCAACCAGGGGACTGTCAAAGTAATACTCGTGTTGTTAGTGAATTTTCGATGGAAAAGTGAACTATTAGCATGACCCGAACGGTGAGACTTAAGCCCGGGACCACCATAGTCCTAACGTGACCCCCTGAACATGTTTTGATGGGTCTCTAAAAACTTTATATATATATATATATATATATATATATATATATATATATATATGTGTGTGTGTGTGTGTGTGTGTGTGTGTGTTCGCACTCTAGCGGTCGCAATTTTTGTCCGATTTACTTCAAATTTGGTGGAGACATTCCTTTTTATAATCAGTTGGACAAGTTCGTTGGGAAAACAAACGGAAAACAATCAAACAACTTTTTTGGGGATTTTGAGTTTTTGGGCCCACAAAGGGTCAGAAAATCCCCAAACGTACACTTATTGCAAATTAACTTACTGTACGTAAAAAGCCAAAGATTTTAAGCCCTCCTTCATCATTCTAGCACAAGTACTTACCAAGTTATTAAAGAAAATGTTAATTGTCAAAAAACAGTACGTTGTCTTATGGGGATTTTACACTGGAAAAGGCTGTTTTTCATATCTTACATGTTATCCCGACAATACCTCCTTCTAACTTTATAATGTACAACATTGGCATCCTATTAGTGAATTTAAATATAACCAGGAGCATAAAAACAGCAAAAAATCAAAATTTTATAATTTAAAAAAATAATGTAACCAGTGTCAACCATTTAAACCCTTTATTTGATATTTTTAAAGTTTTAATGAAATTCACTTCCCTCACGACAGCGTGCTGCGTGCGATCTCGTTTATAATTAACATGTGGTTTCCTGAGAGCAGTGGCTAAAACCATTGAGTGAGGATTACATATATCGCAATTGGTCATATCCAAAATAAATCAAAGGGTCATTGAGCTATAAATAACAACTGGAGTGACCTTACATTTGTATGAGCTATACAAATCCGATAATCAGTAGGGGGAAGTGGTGAAATATTACTCCAAGTCATCTAAACAAACTGACTGGCCTTCCCCGAGCAAAATTCGGCCCCCCAGGTACTTTATTGTTATAACTTTATAACTTAGAGACTCTACAATTATTTTACAATAATCCTCTACTTAAGTAGTAGAAGATCAATTGAACTCCTCGGTTGTATAGAACAAAGCGTTCCGAATAAATAGTTGTTGAAACTCCGAAAGCAGGGCTCATTAATTTCGTGCCTCACAGTCCCTGTATGAGCTTCGATTTCCAGCTTGATAATTTCCCTTAGGCCAAGCCCTATTAGCTGAATGTTTAATCAAGGAATAACGCATTAAAACTCAAGATATATTGTCTTAACCTATCTGGATATTTTTATTTAGCCATAGACTAATGATTAGTGTTGATAGTTTTATTAATCATAACTAATATGGAACTGCAAATATATATAAATAGTTTAGTTTAGTTTAATAATATGCACTTTTTCACTTAATGCTCGCTTGACGGCTGTAGTATTAAACTTTAATAATAAATAGGGATTTTATTTGTTTTGTTAAATAACTTTGGAATTTTTTAATTCAACTATTTATGGAATATAACACGAAAGACAGAAATTATAAAGAAGTATTAAGACTCATGTCAAAAGTAAACCCAAATGAACATTGTCAGCATTTTTTTATTGATTTTAATTTTTTTTTCTAATATTGCTTATGTATAATAATTAGTTATCTAGTTTTAAGAATATTGATTCACAAATAGTGTGGCTAATTTACATAATAATACGTGGTTTAAAATTGATAAGATTGATGTATCCTATGTATGACTAGAAAAAAATAAGTCAATTGACAGGACTCTGGGTCTGAAATGGGATACAGTTTCATAAGCGGCCACCAACTAATCGGATGCGATATATCAATCTTAAAAATTCGATATATCGAATCGGAACACTCGATATTTTGAATCGCATTTTAACAGTACATATAGAAAATTTTTTACTCGATATTTATATTAATGTTATAATAAAAAATCAACAAATTGTATTCGTCAATAATAATATGGAATGCCAGTTACAAATATATTTTAATGAAACATTTAACAAATAAAAAACAAACGAAAACTACAATTAAACAAATAAATAAATAATAAAGAAACGTATAACTCAGCTAAAGCTTTAAGTTATCTTTACTAGGGAAAACTTTATGGGCTGCAAAAAAACTAATGCAGCCCACATCCATTAGTATTAGTATTAGTATTAGTATTAGTATTAGTGCTGTATTAGTTTTTGTTGGATTGAATAAACTAATTCCACAATGGAATAAACTAAGTTTATATAAGTTAGGCCTAAGGAAATATACCTAAGTTTTTGCTTGGTTATACGTTTCTTTATTATTTGTTGCATTTTAAAATTTTAGTTTTCGTTTGCTTGTTACTTATTAAATGTTTCATTCAAATGTATGTGTAACTGACATCATCCCTCTTAATCCCAGTTTTCAGAGACCGTTTCAACATACGCCATGAGGACTCAAATGTTTGGGTGTTTGTGTTATTTAGGTTAAAGATCAATTAAAAATGAAATTCGATATATCGAATGTTTAAGATCGATATATAGCATCCGATTAGTTGGTGGCCGCTTATGAAACTGTCCCCCTGAAATGCTTAAAACTGCCACAGTAAGTGCTTCAGTTTAACTCCAAAGCCTTCAATACAAAAACAGTTTAATTGGCTTGTATACAACCCTTTGTATTGCACAAAAGCATTTCCTGACAACCCCTCGTCTTATACTGCCATTTTTGACAGTCTAGTACAAAATGCGACTGCCTTGCATTTTTCTCGCCAAGTCCTCAGCATTGGCACCTAATTACCTAACTTAACCTTAGCTCCTGAAGAATTATTAACACTACTGTAATTATTATTTAAAACTACTCCATTGACATAAGTTACTACTAAAACAATTATCCAACTATATCCAATACAATATAAGAATATAAGTAGTTGATTATCCATTCTTATACCCAAAGTTACAGAATAATGTGGTTATAAAACGGGGTTAAAAATAGTATAAAATGAGAAATATAGTTAGAGTAATTTAACAGAATAAGCAGCATAAACAGCATAAGTAGCATTGCTGTTAGTAACAGAATAATTTATAAACAATAAGATTAAAACAAAATTGTGAACACGCTTTCCAAATCCATCGATGATAGGTTTACAAAATATGGGTGAGGGATATTGGATTATCCCACTCAAACCGCTGTCAGTCAGCAGGGCGATGTTTTGTCGAAGTATTGTTGAGCTCTTATAACAATGCATGCATACATTGTATCTTCAATCTGTCTTCAATCCAATACAACTTTGATTGATTGCGGTATGATTTGAACCAGGTAGGATATTGTGTTGTAGAACCCCACCAAACCTATTGACATGCCGGTAACAAATATTTGAACTGATGCCCATAGTCCTAGTCCTAAATGGATGCTCAATGCATTTAACCTATATTGATTGCATTATCATGTTAATGATATAATCATGAACTTTAAGTTTTTTATCTACTGGGATATCTTAAGTTTGTTGGTGAAATTAAAAACAACACCAAAGAGATGAAAATATAAAATATATTTTGGTATTTGAATATTTGGGAATTGAGACCAGTATTACTGATCAAAATCGACTGACTTGCATAATATTTTACTCCTACTAATCTTGATTTACTTTATTAAAATGGCATGACAAATATTTGAAGTTAAATGAAAAGGTTTGAGACCTACGTGCTGAGATAAGAATCGAAAGTCAAAACCGAGGTCATTAATGGAACTTATTACCTTTTTTTAAAAAGGAAAATGGTCAAGTTGTATATTTTATATAATGTATATCACTTTAAACTAAATAGTATGTACTTCTATATGTTTTAAGACATTATTGTAACAACCTGTATATTTAAGATTAACAAATATTTTAGGGACTATCTATACGCCAAAAAAGCGAAGAGCAAAACTAGATAATTTGTCTATAAACTCTGTTGTCAATAAATATTCCGAATACACAAAATATAAATCGTATAATTCTTCGCTACTTATTCGAGTTTAATGCATTTAAGAGAAAGTCAGAGAGAAGTTTCGTTCGAAGTAATGTTTGTTGGCAGCGCACTTCTTGACAACTGCCACTCGTTGTCAAGCCTTTGGTACCGACTACCGACCAATTAGATCTCGGGATGTCCCCAACCTATTCTCTAGAGATAGCTTAGTTGGCCAATTAATGTTCTTGAAAAATAAACGAGTTCGCACGTAGCACGCTGACGTGAGGGAAGTGAATTTCCACACAAAAACTTTTAAAACTCAAAATCAGTGTAAAAACACACAATTGTCCAATTTTTATTGAAATCTGAAAACATTGATTTTTTGACTGTTCGTATACTCCTGGTTTCATTTACTTGCAAAGCTGGGAATACAATTTTGCGCATTATAAGGTTAGGAGAAGGTCCAGACAGGCTTGAAAGTAGGTGTGAGGTTGCTGGGGATGATAAAAGTACTCTAACAAAGTATTAACAGGCTTTTCTATTGTAAACCCCCCATAAGGCAACGTACTGTGTTTAGTCGATACACATTTTCTTTAATAACTCGGTAAATATTTATGCTAGAATGACGTGACAGGCTTTAAAACTTTCGCCTCTCTAATTCCCATCTTTTTACATGCATTAATTTTACATCTGGGGCTTTTCTGGCCCTTCGAAAATTATTTTGGGGATTATTTGAAAGATTAATTCCCAAAAAATGGATTTAGAGTTTTCCGATTGTTTTGCCCAACGAACTTGTCCAACTGATTATAGAAAGGAACGTCCCTACCAAATGTGAAGTAAATCGCACAAAAAATGCGACCGCTAGAGTGCAAACACACACACACACACACACACACACACACACACACACACACACACACACACACACACACACACACACACACACACACACACACAAACAAACATATATATACATATACATATATATATATATATATATATACATATAATATATATATACAGCCGCATGTGTAACACACCCAGACATAGGAATTCTAGACCACTTCCAGACGAACTAGAAACGTGATATTCGGCATGCAGGTAGCTTGTACCTTGAAACCCCCGGTAAAATGTCCAAAATATACAATTTTTAATTTTAAAACCAATAATTTTGATCTTGAAAATTGGATATTTTAACATTGGGCTTATGGAGTTTCAAATAAAAACAAAAGAAATCGTAACAGCTGTAAACAAATATCCAGTAAACTGTCAAAGCAACTTTTACAAGGTAGAGTATAAATAAATTATAGAACTATTGAAAAATGAAAACATCTAGAGTGGATTTAACCATAATTAATCTAAAAAGTATACTATATAAAAAATAGTTGAAAGGTCATTGTCCAATAATAACAACTGGAGCGACCCCAAGCGGGGGTCTGGGGGCGGAGCCCCCAGCGAGCAAAGCGAGTATATATATATATATATATACACAGTTTTGAACGACCCCCCCAAAACGTGTTCAGGGGGTCACTTTAGGAACTTCTATGGTGGTCCCGGGCTTAAGTTTCACCGTGCGGGTCATGCTAATAGTTCACTTTCCAAAGGAAATTCACTAACAAGCTGGGTTGAATAGATATTAAAGTTGTACACTTTTATAACAATTAGATCCTAGTGTTGCACATGAAGCTCATTGCGGATTCAAACCATTCAGTCATTAAAAACACGTTTGACGCAGTAATGGTTGTTTAAATATATTGTTTTCTCTATACAAAATATTGTTATAATATTGTTGTTATAATAGAGGTAGTTTTTTAATTTGACACTGATATCTATTTATAGTACTGCATGAAAAAAGAAGTTTCTTCTACCTCTTGTACAATCTTGAAGTGTACAAAACTGTGAACCTTCGATATTAATAACCTACCAACACCTTAACAAACTTTAAATAACTATTCTGTGTTTTACGCCTTTTCTATAACTAAGGGAATGATAAAACACGGTTATCCTAAAATCACAAATATCCAATAATAATGATGTTTACAGTTTTAGAAATTATAAAACAATATTTCTTTGTAGCATATCTAAATCTGAAAATAACCGCGGGAATAAATCCATGTTGTTTTAGCGAATTTCCGCTATAAGGAAGAAGTTATTACCGTAGTCGGCATGGTAAGACCTAGGCCCAGGACCATGATAACTTTTCGTTTTGAGGTCCCCAGACCCCAAAAACAGTATTCGTTCGAAACTGTACATATACATATAACTCTCGTAAAAATTATCTAATTTTGATAAAATTTTGTGTAAACGTGTAAAGCAACATTTATGACTTTAAGTTCGAAAACCAGCCAGATCGCTTTATCCGAAGGGGTATTTTTGGGGGGTTTTGTATAACAAAAATGGGTTTTTTGAATTTGTTACATATAATTTTGGAAATAGTCAAATTTTAGTTTTTACCATTGGATTTAGCTTAAAAAACACACAATTTTGTATTTTGATCATTCTTCTACCTCAATTGGTTACCGAGATATTGAAAGTGATAAACACAGTACGTTGTCTAATGTTATTCTTATGGAGGAAAAGAAAAATGTTATATCTCGCTTATTTATGAACGTACACTGACGAAACTTGATACACGGCTTCATCTGGTTGTGGTATATTGATATTTGCTCAAAAACAAATTTTTCTCAAAGGCTCCCGTAGTAGCAAACCTGCGTACTCAGCCCCATTTTATTCTTATGGATAATAATTAAATGCTATGTCTCCCTTAATTATGAACATAAATGAATAAAAACTGGTATATGACTTTACCTAGTTGAGTTGTATTGATATTAGCAAAAAAAAATGTTTGGTGTTCCTTGATGCAGCAAACCTGCGTACTCAGCCCCAATGTTATTCTTATGGGGAATAATTAAAATTGTATATATTGCTTATTTGTGAATATATTTTTATGAAACTTGGTAAATGGCTTTATGTAGTATTAAGACATTTATATCTCCATTGGAAATTCGCTGAGTATGCACGTTTGCTGCGACGGGGTATTATGTTTTTAAGCGATTACTTGGTTTGGGGTGTCCATGTTTTCTATATGTCTCTTGTGAGGGAGGTTTCCTTAACATTCAGGCAAAGGGACTTCCCTAAAACTGATTTTAATCCCTCCCACACATTTTCCAACTCTACTAGGCAACAAATCCAACACAACTAAAATTGTGTTTCCAAGCCATGAGATCACACACCTAAGCCAACAATTGATGTGCAACAGCGAACGTCATACCCAATAAATTCATCAGTGGCGAAACAATTTTTAACACGTACGGTTATAAACACAGGTGTTTTATCAGTGTTACGTGTGTGGCAGCGAGTATCAGCGGCGGTCAGGGGCGCGTGATTATGATCGATGTTTACGACCACGGGTGGGGGTGGAGGGCGCCAAGAGTACTGGGGGCGCCGGGGGCGCTAAGGTGCGCTAGGGGCGCTTCGGGGGCGCCTGTTGGGTGGCAGATGAAAGCGTTGAGGGCGGCATGTCAGTGTCCCCGCGTCGCTGCGACCAGCGCGTCGTGTACTAGCGACAAGAATAGCGCGTGTTTCGCTGTCTGACAGTCTATGTTAAACTTGTGATTAAGTCATATCTCGTAGTTTAGCCGTGTCGATGTGTTGTACAGAGTGTTGCTGGGATTTACTGTTGTGTGTGTATGTTGTAAAACAGATTTACCTGTAGCTAGTGTGTGTAGAAGTTTACAACTGGTGCTCCAGTGGCTCTTCGGGTTAAGAAGGATCTTCATAATTTAAAATGGTAAGTTTAAATGGTTTTCATTAATTGATTAATTGTACTGAATGGGGACAATCAGCGAATTATTTTTATTAATTAGCGAATTAGAACAAATACACCCATATTACAATAAACATCGTATAAGTTCTGAAGAAAAACTAATAGTATTTGTAATTAACAGATGAAAACAAAAGATTCTATACATCTAACCAAATAGCTCATTAGATATTTTTCTTCTCATTATTTTTAAAAATAATTGAAAGTATTTTGAAATTTATGATATGAGATGAAAGAATAACTAGCGAAACTACTTTCCTATACGTATTTTCAGAAAATTAAGAGGTAAACTCCATAGAAACATACTATTCATCACAGCACCGATTGAATGGTTTGCAAATCATAAATAGGAACATAAAAATTTATGTTATTCGATATTGCCAAATAAAAACCAAAACTATAAGCAATTTAGTAAATATTGATTACTATTAGAAGAATAACAAATTATTTCCACTCTTTCGAAACCGTTCAAATTAATTTCAATTGATTCAATCGTGGTTTGAGGTGGCATAACAAAATGCCAATTAGCGAGTGAATATCGATGTCACAATAACCAAGTAAACAATCAGTAAAAAGTTGTGATGGGAGCGAAGTTGTACGTGCGTGAAGGTGAAGTGCACAAGGGCGCAACAGGCGACAGCGGCCTTACAGTACGGGGCTGTAGGAGAATCGATACTCAGAACAAGTGGTCTTGTCGGGTACAATAGATGACCTTAATGCCGCTTACAATATGTAGCATTCATCTACTTTTTACGAGCTCGGCGATACACTCTATGTCAATGATATGGTGCGCTCTTTCTCTGGGCTGAAGGTCATTTCAGTAAGGGATAGAAAAGAGATATTGTATTGAAAACTTTGCTTATGACTTTTTGTAATTTTGAATAGACCTCTAAAATATGATAGGAATAATACATCAAATCAACACAAAAAAGGAAAATAATATTGTGAATAAATGGTTGTTTTAAAGTTAATTAAAAATAACTAGCTGATGTACCCGTTCTTCGCACAGGTGTTTTCTTTACCCGTTTGTTAGGCAATGCAATTTGCATTTTAGTTAGCTTGACACAGCTCTTCTTGCTTCTGCTCTTTAAGCTGTCAAATGGAAGTATCCACAGCTGTTCGCATTACAGTTTCTGAAGGTTTACTTTCTTATGAAATGTAAACATTGAAACTTAGAACGTTCACGGGGCGTAGCCCGAGGGGATTTTAAGGAAGTGAATAGGCCTATGTGTTGCATGGGTTCAAGATCTACCTTTGTGTAAAATTTCAGCCCAGTCAGTTTTTGCGTTCACCCAGAACATCAGACAGACAGAAACCACCACTTCTTTATAATATTTTAGATAAAATTAAACTAGATGAACTACAAACATCTCTCAACGGGGGTTTAATTCCAATTCAGTTGGATACGTTACGTTGACAGAGGGCTCAGAAGGACGGTGCAGGTAAATTATTCTAGGAACTAAAAATAAACAAAAACAAAATAATGAAATGCAATTTTGAAAATCATCTTGTTTGTATATTTTCCGTCTTGTGTAAGCACAGTATACGTGTAAATATATTTTGTAGTGTTGTGAGACGTAGTTTATTTTATCCTGATTAACTGTAACAACACGTATTATACTACTCGAGAAATTAAATATTGAAAAATAAATTAAATAATTTTATTAGCTCAAAAAGAAACCTTACGTTAATCAAACATACAGTAGGAGACAACATTCCTCATTCTGAGATTCATTCTCATAACTGTCTCAGCGCCTTAACTGGATCCTAATTCTCGAGTAATGCCCATCCCAGGAATATCTCTGTGATTGGAATTTTCATTTAAGAGAGGAGTCTTTCACATCCAAGGAAGGACTATCTTCACCTTTGATGTTTGATTGAATACAAGCAAAAAAATATGAATACACCCCTTCTGTTTAATGACTAGATTTTATAAAAATACATCAATGAGCTCAATTCCGGTGACTAATTTACTGCCCAAACATTATTAGGTTGTGATATATACCTAAATAGTAATATAAATAAATAAATGACAAACTGTGGTCAACACTTAAACTCTAAAGAGCTTAATTACCCAAATGGGGCACAGCGCCGTGCAGGCTAGAGTCAAGAGTCGTTACAGTCGGGAGTCGGGAAACAGTTTTGGCTTCCGCCAGGAATATACATTTCATAATTGGGAACTTAAACTCGTGCATTTATTCCAAGAAGTCCTTTAAAATTATTCATAAATGAGATGGAGTAATAACCGTGTTTTATGAAATGTAACCGGGAACCGATTTTCGTCGTAAAACAATACTATGGGAAATATTGTAGTTTTATATTGTAGCTTTAGTACACTGTGCATTTCAATTGATTAGGCATTACATACATACACCAGTTTGCCCATGTTGTATCTAATTACATGTCTTATCCATTATTAATATCGATAATAAGAAATAAAATAAAAAAGGGTTTTTATCAAGGCCTTCGATTTAAAATCAGTATTCTATTCTGAGAATGTTATAAAATGGTGATATTCACTAACATTTATTGATTAAATACAAATTATGATGATTGTATTGGTACTTGGTATTTAAAAGTATTTACATAGAAATTTACTTAAGCATTTGTAAAATCGTAGTCTTAGGCAATTTGGTAAAGCAATTGCTGTATAGTAAAAAACAATAGTATACACGATCCATTTTCATAAACATCATGACTAAATGGTCTACTTATGGGTACCAAAATATATACTTCATAGTGCCAGGTTACCATTTACCTCAATAAAGCCGTTTTGAAAGGTGGAGATAAGAATAATTTTTGGTTTTGTAAAAAATCTAGCACTTAAATTGTGCTCCTTGCTATCTTGAAACACTACATGTTATTTTTATGGAGGTATTCGACAGGGAAGATTGAAAATGCTTGTATTAGTTTATAACGTCACTATGAGGTTATTACTGATTTTTTTGCTTACACCTGCAGTATGTATTTACAATGCAGTAACCCTAAATGTCATAAAAGTATGGCTTGGATAAATTACATAGAAGTTTGAGGAAATAATGACAACAGTCTTTAATAATTATTTATTATTTATTCACGGGGGTAAAAATTAAAAAAAAATAAAACCTATAATTAAACAAATTTATGTTTGAGGTACAACAAAGTAAAGATAGTAATGAGTTTATAAAAAAACAATTTATTTTCGTTATTACACATTGAAACAGTCACAGGGTCATCAATCACAACGACACCATTGACGATTCATGGAATGGTATATATGGTATAGGTATTTTAATCTCCTTGAAAACATAAAAAATACCCCCGTAGCGGCATACCTGCGTACTCAACGAATTTCCGATGCATAAATATGTATCTTAATACCAATTAAAGCCACATACCAAGTTTCATCAATATATATTCATAAATAAATGATTTATGACATTTTAATTATTCTCCATAAGAATAACATGGCGTCTGAGAATGCAGGTTTGCTGAAACAAGGTACACAAAAAATGGGTCTTTATGCAATTTTTTTATAACTCAACCAGGAGAAGCTACATACCAAATTTGATTAATTCATCTTCATAATAAGGGAGTTGAGTATTTATTTTACTTATTCTCCATATGGAATGGTAAATATGGTATCGGTATTTTTATCTCCTTAAAACATAAATTAAAAATATCCCTGAAGCAGCAAACCTGCGTACTCAGCGAATTTCCAATGCTATATATTTATCTTAATACCCCTTAAAGCCACATATCAAGTTTCATAAATATATTCATAAATAAATAATTTATAATATTTTAATTATTCTCCATAAGAATAACATGGCGTCTGAGGATGAAGGTTTGCCGAAACAAGGTACACAACAAATGGGTTTTTATTCCATTTTTAGCGAATTTCCCCTATAGGGAAGAAGCTATTACCGTAGGTCTCATGGTAAGACTTAAGCCCGAGACCATGATAACTTTTCATTTTGAGGTCCCCAGATGCCAAAAACACCATTCGTTCAAATTTTTATATATGTATATATATATATATATATATATGTCCGTAAGCACGATAACTCTCGTAAAAAAGGTCCAATCTTAATGAAATTTGGTACAAACGTGTAAAGTACCATTTATTTGAACGAGTTCGAAAACCAGACGAATCGGACCATCCAAAGGGGGGTTTTGGGGGGGTTTTGTACCCCAAAAATGGGTTTTTTTGGGGTTTCCACGTGTAACTTTTATTAAATCAAATTTTAATTTTCACCATTGAATTCAGCATAAAAAAACAAACAATTTGGTATATTGATCATTGCTCTACGTCAATTGCTTACTGAGATATTGAAAGTGCTAAACACAGTACGTTGTCTAATGTTATTCTAAGGAGAAAAAGAAAAATTGTATATCTCGCTTATTTATGAACATAAACTGACGAAATTTGGTATATGGCATCATCTGGTTGTGGTTTATTGTTGTTTGCACAAAAAAACAATTTTTCGCCTATGGTTCCCATAGCAGCAAACCTAGGTACTCGGTCCCCATGTTATTGTTATGGAAAATAATTAAAATGTTATATATCGCTTATTTATGAATGTATATGGATGAAACTTGGTATGTGACTTCACTTAGCTGAGTTCTATTGATATTTGCATAAAACCCATTATTTTATGTTCCTTGTTGCAGCAAACCTGCCTACTCATCCCCAATGTTATTCTTATAGAGAATAATAAATATTTTAAATATCGCTTGTTTTTGAATATATTTCTTATGAATCTTGTTAAGTGGCTTAATGTGTTATGTTATGATTCATTGGAAATTCGCTGAGTATGCAGGTTTGCTGTGACGGGGGTATTTAGTTTAAGGTCCTCATCTGCCAAAAACACCATTTGTTCAAATTTTTATATATGTATGTCCGTAAGCACGATAGCTCTCGCAAAAAAGATCCGATCTTAATGAAATTTGGTACAAATGTGTAAAGTACCATTTATTTGAACGAGTTCGAAAACCAGACGAATCGCACCACCCGAAGGGGGGATTTGGTGGGTTTTGTACCCCAAAAATGTTTTTTTTGGGTTTCCACATATAATTTTTATTTAATTCAAATTTTAATTTTTACCATTGAATTCAGCGTTAAAAAAATTGGTATTTTGATCATTGCTCTACGTCAATTGTTTACTGAGATATTGAAAATGATAAACACAGTGCGTTGTCTAATGTGATTGTTATGGAGAAAAATAATAATTGTATATCTCGCTTATTTATGGACATAAACTGACGAAATTTGGGATATGGCTTTATCTGGTTGTGGTTTATTGTTTTTTTCCACAACAAAATTTTTTCCTATGGTTCCCGTAGCAGCAAACCTAGGTACTCGGTCCCCATGTTATTCTTATGGAAAATAATTAAAATGTTACATATCGCTTATTTATGAATGTATATGGATGAATTGTGGTATGTTACTCCACTTAGATGAGTTCTATTTATATTTGCATATAAACCCATTATTTTGTGTTCCTTTCTTATGATTTTCTTATTACTTATGATTCTAATTTACTAACTCTTAATTAATTATTTGCTCGGATGTGATCGGGAAATGTGGATATAAAAGTGATGCTATCTGATCCGTGGGCAATGGCTACCATGTGCTGAGTCTAGCTTGTCTTCACAATAATGAGTGTTACTACCTACAAAATTCACTAGGCTATTTAAATATAGCTCACAAATACTCTTACTTGACTTATCAATAAATATATTTCTACCTATGGTCTTCTTTGGTTTATTGTAGTGAGTAGAATGTGTTTTTTAATTAATCTGGATATCAACAGAAGGTAGGTGAACAATTTCTAGAATATCTTTGAACTATTTAAATGAAATACAAAGTGCAGAGGAACAATATAATATTTATTTATCTAGTAATAACAATTGTGTTTTAAAAAGTTATCAATCAAAGGGGATTTACAAATAATCTACAATTCTGGGGAAAGTTACAGTGAATGGCCTAGGCTAGAAGATGGATGGCAATAATACATGTAGTCTTAAGACTAAAATGTTCATATTTTGATTCTAAATGGGGTTCTTTTATAAATGAGGGCTATTTTTCTCAGGGGGGAAGTATCGTGCTGACTTGAATAACGTTGAAATTATAGGTGAAAGAATATTAAGTCCAATTAGGCTTATGTTGTTTACAAATTGCAACAATGATAAATTTTGGTGTTGTCCAAAAGGAAAGTCCAATGGTTTTCACTGAACTTACTGATGATTAAAATACTCAAATTAAATTTAGAAAAGGTAGTTCAATGTAATAATATACTCTTGATGTTAATTTATATTTCAGAACATTAGACTTGTTCTATTAAATGTCTGTATTCTTTCAAGTCCCTAATAGAATACACAATGGAAGTGGTTTACCAATCAGCTTACAATGTTCTTAACTAAATACCAATTTTGGGGATAAAACAAAGAAAAGGGAGTGAATTTAAAATGGTATTATACTGAGCAATGAGTCCCTAATAAATGAGCACTAAGCAATTCAAAACTTAGGCCATACTGGGTGAATTTAAATAGGAACTGTGTCCTGCACAAATTTTAGGTCTTAACACTATGGCATCTGGAACAAGAAGGAAGATCTAGCAGAGATGAGGTCTGGAAACATGGTCCATTGTTGAAAGCACATGGTACACACATATGTTAACACTGGTCACTGTAATTTAGATTCCTTAAGGACTATTTTTGAAAAGTATATTATATTAAATTCTAATTCTATTGCAATCCTCTCACATAAATTATATCTAAAATATTATTATTAGCAAACATATTAAATTAAGTGAGTAGGCTATTAGATGTGGATAGGCTGTGAATAAATATTGTTGATTAATTAATGAATTACATATTATTTTACAATTGCACAGATAAATAAACATTAAATATATAGAGGGGAGTGATTTTCTGAGGAGTGGTGGTAGGGATGATTATTATTGGGCAATTAATACAAATAACACATTTATGGGAAATTAATTAATTAACACATTGATAAGGAAACTTAAATATAAAATAGCACATAATGGGAAAATTATGACTAAATAATGAATGGATGACATGTAATAATATACCTTCTTGCAGCAAACCTGCGTACTCATCTCCAATGTTGTTCTTGTGGAGAATAATTAATATTTTAAATATCGCTTGTTTGTGAACATATTTCTTATGAATCCTGTTAAGTGGCTCATTGTGTTATGTTATATATTTATTGGAAATTCGCTGAGTAGGCAGGTCTGCTGCGACGTTGGTATTTTATAACTCAACTAAGTGAAACCAAATACCAGATTTTATTAATTTATGTTTATAATTAAGGGAGATAACATTTTACTTATTCTCTATAAGAATAACATGGGGTCTGAGTACGCAGGTTTGCTGCTACGGGAATCATCGCAAAAATCGTTTCTCGTGCAAATATCAAGAGACCACAACGGCATGAATCAATAAACCAAGTTTCGTCAGGATAAGTTGATAAATAAGCAAAATATACAATTTTTATTATTCTCCATAAGGATAACATTGGACAACGTACTGTGTTTAGCACTTTCAATATCTCTGTAAAAAATTGACGAAGCGCAATGACCAAAACACCAAATTGTTTGTTTCTTTAAGCTGAATGCAATGGTGTAAACTATAATTGGATTTACTAAAATATTATATGTAAAAAAGCTCAAAGAACCCATTTTCGGGGTACAAAACCCCCCCCCCAAAATACCCTTTTGGATAAAGCAATCTGGCTTGTTTCCGAACTTAAAGCCTTAAATGTTGCTTTACATGTTTGTATCGAATTTAATCAAAATCGGACTATTTTTACGAGAGTAAAATATGTATATATGTCTGTGCGTGAGTGTTAGTTCAAAACTGTGTATATACATCTATAGGGGAAATGCGCTAAAAGAGGTATTTTATGTAAGATGGATTGGGGAGAGAGACACATTGCGAGAGGTTACACTGTGAAACTACAGGATTAAGGATTGTTTTTATGAAATTTTGTCATGATTAGTTGAACTCTTGCACACATTTGAGGTTTAAAAACATAATAAATGGTTTAATAAAGATCTGTTGTTAAGACTAAATTTTAAGCCACACTTTATAAATGCCAATCTAATACAAATATTCTTCCGGCTTATACAAATATTAATGGACTGACATTGAGGTTTTATGGAATTTAATTTTGGTTGCAATATAACTTTAACTAAATTTGTATAAAGAGTGTCTTAGTTTAGCGCCGTGAAATAAAGGTAACTTTTGTTTGAATATTCATTAAACCAAACCGAAATATCAACGCAAGCACAGAGAAGTACTATATTATTGATCTGTGACGCAAAGTGTTTGTAATCTTTTAAGTAGATAATGGCACAAATAACGCTTTCTGTTTCCCAGAACGTTTGTCGACTTAGTTGCCTAATGTGCCTTAAATCAATTCATCTTACCTAAAACGTAATTTATGTTTGTATTATATTTGAGCCGAGAGCAGATTTATTGGGCAGGGGAATAAGAAATTATAAACATAAAAATTGTCTAGTTTATAAATAAAATTACCAAACAATACTTCAGGAGTGAGAATTTGAGAACCTTTAACTTTGGATATTAAAATAAAGATTGCACTGATTGCACTAAGGTTATTAACATAAATGATGAAATATTGAAAACACTTGAAATTGTAAGCAATCACTTAAAATACGCAAGAAACGATTGCTTGCTGTACTTTTAATGTACTTTAATACATATATATATTTCTAAAAGTCAAGAGAGTAATAAGAATTATTCAAATTAAATATAATATTCGGTATAAAATTCAGCAATTGATAAGATTATCCCTATTATCAATAAAATGATACAGTGTTATTCGAATAATGGAATCCACTATGATTTTTTAAAACCAGAGATTTCGATTAAAAATGGCCCCACATCAACATGCGAGGGTGGAGGGTGTTGTTGCAATCGGTCAAGGGTCAAGATATAACTTCGACCTCCACTTGGGTTATACTTTTCATATCCGGAAACCTTATATAAATATAAAAAACCCAAATTCCAACTCCTTAGATTTGTTGGGAATGTATTAGCTATACAAATTACATTGCAAGCACGATCGTATTAAACAAAGTGGTTAGCAGCCTCTTCTTGCCTTACTTTGACCGTCCACATATACATATCCGTGCATGGAACGTATTTCAAAGCAAGGGATGAGATGTTACAGTACAAGTTAGTTTTAATACAACTTACTTGCAAGGAATGGGACTCGAACCCCCGATACCTTTAGAACCATGGAGTTAATTTAGGCTTGACTTTGAAGTTAGCTAATTTAATTTTAATATATAAAATCCAAATGCCACAGACTGATTCACTGACTTATCACGAAATCTCGAAAACCACAAAACGTATTGCAATGAATTTTGGAACATATCTTCCTCTTGGGTCTTAGGTGCTCAGTAAGAAAGGGTTTTAATAAATTCCCATAGGGCTCCGGCACACGGGGAGTCAAAGTTCCAATCCTTTGTTATTCTTATGGACATTCACTTTCAGTTTGAGCTGATCAAAATACAAACAGCTGATCTTGATTTGTAGTAGTTCCACAGGATAACCACAGAATGTAGCACACACAACTGTAAGTTTTAGCGAATTTCCCCTATAGGGAAGAAGCTATTACCGTAGTCGGCATGGTAAGACCTAGGCCCGGGACCATGATAACTTTTCGTTTTGAGGTCCCCAGAACCCAAAAACACCATTCTTTCGAAACTGTATATATATATGTATATATATATATATATATATATATATATATATATATATATATATATATATGTCCGTGGGTGCGATAACTCTCGTAAAAATAATCCGATTTTGACGAAATTTGGTATAAGCGTCTAAAGCAGCATTTATGACTTTAAGTTCGAAAACCAGACAGATCGGACTATCCAAAGGGGTATTTTGGGGGGGTTTTGTACCCCAAAAATGGGTTTTTTGAGTTTTCTAAATATAATTTTTGAAAAAGTCAAATTTTAGTTTCTTCCATTGGGATCAGCTTAAAAAGACGCACAATTTGGTGTTTTGATCATTGCTCTACGTCAAATGGTTACAGAGATATTGAAAGTGCTAAACACAGTACGTTGTCCAATGCTATTCTTATGGAGAATAAGAAAAAAATGATAGCTCGCTTATTTATGAATGGATTCTAACAAAACTTGGTATATGGTTTCATCTGGTTGTGGTCTATTGTTATTTTCACAAAAAAACATATTTTTACCAATAATTCCCGTAGCAGCAAACCTGCGTCCTCAGCCCCCATGTTATTCTTATGGAGAATAAGTAAAATGTAATGTATCCCTTAATTATGAACATAAATTAATAAAACTTGGAATGTTGGTTCACCTAGTTGAGTTTTATTGATATTTGCATAAAAAACATTTTTTTGTGTTCCTTATTGCAGCAAACCTGCGTACTCATCTCCCATGTTATTCATATGGAGAATAATCAAAATGGCATATATCGCTTATTTATGAATTTATATTTATGAAACTTGGTATGTGGCTTCACCTAGTAGAGTAATATTGATATTTACAAGATACCTCATATTTGTTGTTTTTTGTAGCAGAAAACCTGCGTACTCATCTCCTAAATGTTATTTTTATAAAGAATAATTCAAATTTGATATATCGCTTATTTTTTAATATATTTTTATGAAACTTGGTATGCGGCTTTATGTGGTATCAAGACTTATATTTTGCATTGGAAATTCGCTGAGTACGCAGGTTTGCTGCGACGGGGGTATTTATATAATAAGATGATTTGCAGGGCGAAGCCTGCGGGAACAGCTAGTTATTATAATAAAATATAATTTAAAAGTAAAGATTCAAAAATATATAACTCAAATGTTACACTAATTGTATTGACACTGTAACCTTTAAAGTAATTGTATTAGTATGTGTAATAACAGGTATTTTTTGGATTGAGCCTAGTTAAAAAATTACTATTCTACACAGCGTTCATTTTGTACACCTAAATTTACAAAAATGTAAGCACTAAACCTTAACACCTCCAAATGATAAGAAAATAAATATTTTAGTTTAAGTGTTAGATACCAATTTCATCAGATAAGTAACAGTAGTTACAGTAGTAATAACAGTAGTAACGTTAAAAATCCTAATGTTTTACTACTAACAATCAAAATAAAATAATGCGAGGTTCGTAAAAAGGCAATTTGAAAATATTTCGACAAACCTAAAGTAGCAATCTCAACCAAACTATGAACAACGTTTCTGGTCGTCGTCTTGCAGTGATTACACCATTTGAGCCTCGCAGATTGGTTTTTGCCTCCCCCCCAACAATGGCTATTACGCCTCCCGCACCTTTGGGGCTCTCAGGAATGGGCGAAGTACACTATGGAGCGATTCTAAAGAAAGTGATGCTAACAATTCACCCGCATTGGTCGCATCTCTGCATCTTGATTTGCAATTTTGGTTGTTACAATAAGGTATATTTTATACTAAAAAACATTCTCTAAGAATATGTGTATTGTATATATATTTTAATGTGTCTATTTGTTTACTTCGTCACCACCTATTATGATTAATAATTTAAGATACAAAATTTAGACCTCTGAAGTGCATATTAAAACAATGTGCAATGAAAATAAATGCATAGTGAAAATATTATTTTTGACTAAAAACTCTTAGGCCCTAATCTACGATTTTTTTTACTGTATTTTGAATATTCTAGTTCACGAGCTCACAAAAGTCAAGCAGGCCTAAATATTAAAATGTTATCAACTTTTGATCCGAAATCATTAAATAATTAAAACAAGATATAAACCTCTAGGAAACACTTCTATCAACAAAAACATTTAAACACACCTATGTTTTAAACATGGTAAAATTTTAAGGATATGCCTAAAAAGCCTTCTTGAAAATAATGGTGATGTCTTAAATGTCCAAAATCGGCCCACAAATATGGAACCATTCAACACACCGGGTATAGCTGCTTTAGTTTTAGCAGTGACGGGTTATGGTGTAAGTAAGGTTATGTGTAATTGTATGTTTCAGAGCTGAGTTGCAGGCATCTGTACCATTTGGTTGAACATAGGAATTGACCATCACACAATGTGATGCATCAGTTAACGTCTGAACTTTATCAAAGGGCAACCCTCGAACTCTGTTTGTGTCAAAATGACAGGGAATCATTTTCTGTAAACTATGTGTGGCCTTTCACGCAACATAGTGCTGAATGTGAATGAGTTTCGATCTAAAAGCTACCTGGGAAATCAAGGAACAGCTCTGTAGTTCAAGTGTAGAACCCACCAGTGATTCAAATGTAAACATTTACAAATCTTCTCTCCAGGCATGATTAAATACAAATAATTAGTGAAATCAACATTTAATAATTAATTATTCACACGTATATTCATCCTCCATGGATAAAATGTACCAGGATTTGAAAATAGGAGATAATAGGAGCTTGAACCTCAATACTAAAATATAATTTTAATTAGAATAAAAAAACAAAGTTGTATACTAACTTTGAAACAAATATATTCTTTGGTTCAGTTGGATTAGTGGAAAGCACACATTGAGCGGCCGCTAAATGGAGTGTAATAAAAGGTATCAGGAAACTGGCACATACTTTCTCCCTTTTAGCCAGACTTTAATGAAAAAAAGATTTTTTATTTACTAAATATAGAATATGAAGTACAGATAAATGAACTGAAAATTGTCTAAAATAGTTGTTTTCAGAAATATTCACCAAAATCCCTTTTTTGGAGCACTATAGATTCCGTTGCT
Source organism: Allygus modestus (assembly GCA_963675035.1). Taxonomy (NCBI): domain Eukaryota; kingdom Metazoa; phylum Arthropoda; class Insecta; order Hemiptera; family Cicadellidae; genus Allygus; species Allygus modestus. Next base: position 80,049,191 of record OY776116.1, read on the forward strand.
AAACAAAGAGATTTTGAGAGGGGAAATGCCCCCTTGTCCCCCCCAGGGTTAAATGGCAACATATTTCGAACATCCTCTATTGGTCAATGCTAACTTGACCTGCATATCAAGTTTTAATGAAATTGATCAGTAAATAAGAGAGAAATAGTAATTTATGTATTCCCCATAAGAATAACATTGGACAACGTACTGCGTTTACCGCTAATTGAAAATTTCAATTTTCCCCGCAACTAGCAATCGTAGAATAGTAATTCAAAATACTAATTTATTTATTTTTTTGAGCTCTTTTCAATGGTGAATAGTAATCTTTTGCAGCACTTATGATTTTTTATGAAAAATCCAAAAAACTGAATTTTGGATGTTTTAAGTCCTGTAACTTCTGAACCCGAATTTTTCCAGAAATGCGGGTGATGTCATTTTGTTGGAAACCTAAAGCTCTACAAACCACTAAAGTTTAATCAAAATCGTTAGAGCCGTTTTTGAGAAATTTGGATTTTTCATGTTTTTTGGGGGTTTTTGGGGGATTTTTGCCCTTAAAAATCAAAAATTCAAAAAAATGAAAAAAACACCTGGAGATATCGTGGATTAGTACCTACATACCAAATTTCATAAAAATCGGTACATTGGTTAGGGCTCTAGCTCTGTACACATCCACACAGACACACACACACACACAGACAGACATCACGTAAAAACCACTTTTTTGGGTTCAGGGAGCACCAAAACGAATATTTCCACTAACAACTCAAATTCTAAAATTTTGACGAAAACAATACTTTCTCCATATACTATGTATAAGGGGAGAAAGTAAAAAACATGCACCGGGTGATGTATGTTTTACTTTAGGGGTAGAATCCGAAAATGTTCAGGCAGGGAGCCTTTTATTTGACACCCTGTATGAATATTCGTAGCGAATTTTATTTTTGCGTCTGAGACCCTCAAAAAGAAATGTTATCATGGTCACGAATCTAACAGTTTTATCATTCTATAGGTAATGATTTTTTCCCAAAGGGGTTTTGCTAAAGGATGATTACATGTCCAGAGTAAGAAAACTAGAACATTTTTGTTTACAGAAATAATCTAAAAATTATGATCGCTATACATACAAGGAACAATTTTAAAATGAATGTTTTTATCAAATTAATAACCGTTACAGGAACTCTTGATTTCAAAGTACTTATACTTTATATGGTGTAACAAATACAAACAAATCTTTACTCACGGTTACATTTATTCAATTAATAAATCGTTCTTGGAAAAAACTATAAAATCAGATTTAAGATTACATTTTGTGTACTGTTTATATGATTTACTTAAACTACTGAAAAATACGCACACTAATGTCCTATAGGTATCTCCTATAGTATCGCTGAGCATTGATAAATCTGTTTGTCATTACAGCTGCATGATATAAGCATGTTATTGATTTTCTGACAAGTTCAGTCCAAGGAAAGTTACCCAACTGTCAAAGAGACGAATATTAAGTGTAATGAACTTTGAGTGAAGTCACTGCTTTCACCAGAGATTGACAGGTGGAACTGTTTAACTAAGCACCATAAACCATTAACAACTGTTACAAGTTTTTTTTAAAACTGGTAATCCACATGAGTTGGCACATGTCATCTGCATCAAAATTTGCCTTGCATCTAATGATTACTTAACATATTTCATAATCCGCTGTTTTACTGCTTATATAAAGATCTGAGTGTTGTTTGGTAATAAATAATTGGATAATAGAAGTATATATAGTGTAAATCTTCTTTATAGGCTATATAAAAATTAAAATTTATCTATTGGTCCCATAGGTTCATATACCATACATTCGATTGCGATGAAACTTTGCATGGTAATCCTTGTTAACCCTATAGGAAGGCAATTAATTAAAGCCATTAATACAAGTTCTAAACAGTAGGGATCCGTCCAACTGGACTGTAAATCATCAATGTTAACTTTATTGCAAAAATAATTTGATTTATTTTCATTGCAAAGGAAAAAGAAACTGAAACAAAGAAAGACTATGCGATTTCTCCCGGGGTGCTGCCACACTAGCATTTCAAGTTATGTGCACCAACTACTGAACTAATGGAAGTGAAATTCAATAGGATAATAGGTAATACATTAAAAGCAGACAAAGATTTCCTCCTGATCAAAATCAGTTTTAAGACATCATCCCGATGGACTTTATTTTACTATACTTACGATCACACACCATCTACTGAACACCAACATTACTTACTTGATCCTTGAGTGTTGTACCGAAAACCGATGAAGTTGAAATTTTGTAAGATTGTTAATACACCAGAGTCAAAAATGATGCTACTCACATAGCAAAAATCCCATGGGGCTCCACCCCACTGGCTTTAAAAATATTCTTTACCATCTCGCACCTACTACTGGATCGATGAAGCTGAGGTTTGGCAAGAAGATAAAACACAGACGTGCTCTCCCGGACTAAAAATCTTTTAGGACTGTCAGGAGTAGTTTTCATGCGTGACATTATCAGTGTTAATCTTATGGAGCAATTATTTAATTTGAGGTTCCAAGGTCAAATCATTTTATTAAGAGCAAATAAATAAGAAAAGTAACTGGAATCAACGGGAAACGAACCAGGAATCAACTGGAATCAAGAAAACTATGCGGTTTAAATACAGAAGTCGTATATTTTTGTTGGTTCTACCTTCCCCATGAGAGACTAACCCGGCCATCAAAGATGGTGAAATTACAATTTCTCTATAAGAGATGATTCCTCGATCTTCCGCTAGAAGCGCTCATGTCGGTAATGCAGAAAATTGAATTGCGTTCCTTCGTGATGGGAACATCTAAAAGTTTTCCCCTCTGTCATGTTACATTACTCCCCTACTATATGATTACCCCCTTCCTCCTTTCCCACAGTCGCTGGCTTTTAGGACATATGCTCTGCTAACTCTTGTTGTTAAGTTATTGCATATGACTAAGCGGCATGGTGTATTCTTCTAAGTATATGTGATGATTGAAGTTTTTATGAGTCAGTTTGATTATATTATTGGTTATTATGATTAAATTCTAAACATACTTATATCTTGCGATGTGCACTATTTTATTTCAGCGACTTAAATATCAGGTAGTTAGTAAATGTTCATATATATTATTCCTAAGATACTAATACTATACTACTATAATATACCATTCTATACTACTAATATTCGTCCACTAACAGAAACTGCATTGTTAATACAAAATGTAAACCATACGGGCGGCTTAGGTAAATTATTTACAGACAAATAAATGTTAAATCTTTGCAAGATCTGCAAATTTTCCTACAGTTTATTTTTCAAAATTGTCAACATCTCATCAGGCCAAAAATGTCATAAATACAAAGTAACATTGAACCCTGATTCTGAGATAATGTTCCAAAACAGCATTTTTAATCCGATTATCTGGCAATCTTTAATAATCTTTATTTGAAAAGTTTAAGGAATTGTGTGCTTATCAATAATTTGATTGTATTAATCTTTACATTTAAATTTGACGTACAAGTTATGTGTAGGTTAAACATATAATTTAGTTCTTAATGAAAAATGTGTGATTGAAACACTTTTAGCAGTAACATAAAATACAAGATACATATTGACACCAATATTAAAGGGCAATTAACTAAAGAGGAAGTTTGAGCCTCCCTTCAAAGACTACTAGACGGGTGAAACTGCAGGATATTAAACCTTTGTCAAGGCAATTAGACGAGGAATTTCATAAGTACAAGTTAATGAACTAATCCAGTTCTCAATATATTACACAATAAATGTTTTACTAAATTATATGCACAAATGATTTATACAATTATATAAATTATTTAACTTATTAATTTCATTAGTTTCGTTTAAATTTCTTATGTTTCTTTGCGTATGATTACAATTAAACATAATTATCTGATTGGCCTGGTGATGACCGGTATGACTGGTTGAAATGGACCGCTTGTACCATCTTTTATGAATATTTACCGGTTTATATGTAAGTACAGTATAAGTGTTAATTTATTTTGTACAGTTGTGAGACGTAGTTAATTTTATCTTTTTACAAAAAAGCAAAAACAAATAAACCATTATTTAGAATTTTAGGAAGAAAATCATTAATATTACAATGTTGTTATAAATTATTATCCTAAACCAACTAATTTTCTTTTTCTTACTAAAACGCATTCTTGCTGAACTACTGAAATTATAGGGATCCCGAGCTACGTTACATCCAACTTAAAACCATAAGAATGATATCATAAAATCACATTTACAATATCCAATCTTAAACCCGGGACTAATTACTTGAACGGCAGATGAATCCATCTTGAACAGCATCCACGTTAAAGAACGGTAAAACCAGGAAGGAATTATCATTTAATATGTTAACTATTTCAATCACGCAGTTTTTTAGTAGAGGCAAATTTCAGCGCATTCCAATTACTGAAACTTAATCATACTTTGGTTTATTTTCCATAACATTTCATTCCTGTTGTTAAAGCTATTCACAATATTGCACCCAGATATATATTTTTACTTTATAATAACCATATTTTTGAGGAAACCCGTTGAAGAGACAACAGACAATAAAGTTCATTACGATGTCATTGTGTTGACCTTTTACAACTTTGATGTTCTCTTATTACCCGACTTCCTCCGTTTGTCTGGCTTACTTAGGAAACCACCACGTTAAAATCCAAGTCAATCTTATCTTGTAGTGATTGCAAATTGTTTTTAAAGACTTGCTGATTGGTCTGTACCCTACAATACAATCAACTGTTAATATTTAAGCTAAACTTAAGCTAGACATATGTCTAGCTCTGTTTCTTCCAACAGATTATGTGAGCTTAATACTTTCATGTATCGTTTAAAACTTAAACAGGTTTTTACTCAAATTAAGTTTTCACCTTGTGGTAAATATTATGATTTTAAACTTATATACTGAGGAGGCCGAATTCACTGCGCTCATTCATGTTTGTAAGCATTAATAGCAAATTAGATTTCAGATTCTGAGGAGTTAATTGGCTTTGCTTTTCACAAATTTGTTATTGGAGGTAAAAATAGCATCTTCAATTTCTTTTCACGTTCCTTTAAAACAACTGTGATAGCTGAATTTAGTAAATAATATAGAGTTAATCGTTGTGAATAACTGATAAATAATAGTTTGATTAGTAATAAAATTGCACTCTAAGATTAACTTTGGAGATTTTAAGTAAAATGAAGCGGGCATTACAACTGCAAGATTTGTTTGGTAAAATAATAGACTTTGATTCTTTTTTAGTGTTTAAAAATGTTTTTGTTATTACAGCTAAGTAGACCAAAAACAATATAGAAAGATCAATATAATTTAAATAATCTTTGACCTATAATTTGGGATAATAGTATAAGTAGGGATACGTATTAGTTTAAAGTCATTATTGAAAAGAAGAAACAATGACGTGTCTAATAAACATTAATCACTGTGGCTTCAAGCTGTGCAGCAAGAATTAATCATTCCACGCAGTGGGTCCGTTTAATACGAGTATAAGAACATTGTTTCCCATTTTAATAGTTGGCGTTTTCAGTATTTTTATTGACTATGTTATTACTCATGTGACTGTAAAACAACAAAACACCACGAAATAGTGGTTTTATAGGTTTTTTGTTATTAGTTGAAGGTTATAATAAAGTTAACATGACGAAAGTCCTCTTCAACGTTATATATGGTTTTGATTCAAATGTTAAAATTAGGACTGCATTGACTTTCTCTTATCATTATTCTAACTTATTTAAGCGTATAATAAGCGATCAATGATAAAATTTAATGTAACAGTTTAAGGTTATCTTAAGAAAGATTACGATTTTTAAATTTTTATTGTTCTATCGTCAGAGAACTACTTTGGATAATGGTATCACTATATTTTATTAGAGATTTATACAAAGCACTCGACGTATTAATTGTGGTTATGATATCGCTAGGTTCTATTGTGATATGAATTAAAACAACAGTACAAAACTATTTGTTCACAATATTAAACTATTGGTTGGTTATTGTGCTTTAACATGTTAACATGGTAAAAGGAAACAACCTTTTCAGCAGCTATATACAAATGAAAAAAATATAATTCTAAGGAAAGGCTAACTGTCGTTGCCATCTAAACTCTAAATTAATACTGTACAAAACACATATCATGAATGAAAAATGTAATTAGTTGAATAATCGGATATTCAGGAGTATTTTGTGCACTTACAACTGGCAATTTCATCAGCACCTCTTTGCAAAATGACCAGTACTGTATAAGCATAGAAAGTAAATAAACTTATTCTAAATTCAAACCATCATACAAAATTATTTGTTCACAATTTTAAACTATTGGTTGGTTATTGTGTTTTTACATGTTAATTAGTATTATCCAAAAACAAACAGTTCCTATATCAATTTTATTAGTACAAAAGGTATATAATTCTTGAAATACGAAAAGAGGATGAGTTACTAAATAGAAAAGAGTATGAGTGGTTTTAGATATATGTTAAACTCCCGTAAGAGATAATGTAAACGATGATTTTAAAACTAATCGCATTTGCATATTAGTTACTAATGGAAAATATCAGGTTAAAGTAGTAGGAAAAAGTTGGCATGAAAGTGAAGGGTCTGTCAAGCGCAGTTTATTGATATGTGGTATTTTAAAACATTAATTATCCTAATTTTAGAAATTCTTTGAGTGCGCAAATTGATGTTTCTCACTGTTGTCGGGTCTTTCTCCGAAAACCATTGAGTCATAATTTACAGTTATATGTTAAATTTAATTAGAAAGTTAGGTTATTTTTCCTTAAATACAAGACAATCATTCTATTGACTCAAATTATTGTTTTAATATAGTTGATATGATATATCTAGTTGTGTCTTTTCACTATGAGCTATAACAGGAAAACAAATTGTATTAGAAAAATCTTGACCATTAATATGAAATACGCCCAGGCTTTCAAGAGGAGTCATTAAAACCTACACTCCAGGGGTTCAGTATCAGTCCAAATGATGCTCTCAGACATACATATGTGAATACTCGTGATGAAATATACTGTACACAAATATTTTACCGTAGCATTTTTCCATTTAGTTTGTTTTAGAACTATTTAAAACAAAATGTTTCGTGTGTTTTGAAATGAAATGCTCATCATACAAATTACATATAAATCGAGAAAAAAAACATATTCATATGGCTGATGAGTATTTTGCTAAAAAATGTATACACTTTGTTACATGACAGTTGATGCATCTGAGCTAAATACTACATGTAGGCTACAAATAAAAAGTATTCAAAACCCACCTCGCTTCGTTAACCAAATATCTCAGTTAACGAAGAAAGATTTACGTCATGCGTGTGCCAAGTTTCAACTTAAAGCCCCAACTAGCTTCTATATATAAAATATTTCATTAAAGCACGAATAGAACCAAATCAAAAACCTAAGGGAGCGAGGGAGATATATCTTATATCTTATTGTAAACTTGTATAACATATTTTGATTGTTTAACCCTTGTAAGTTCTTGTCGTTTCCGTTGATAGTTCGAAAAAACTCTGTATATTTAATTGTTCTGAATCGGAACACATTTTGAAAGTAATGATTTTAAAGTTATATATTTATTCGGAGTGCAAGTAATTACAAGTGCAGAATACAATTCAAATCAAATTCCTTTTCATTCGATATAATATCATATAGCGTTTGAGTTAAATACATAATAATTCTAAAAATAAAGCCTTTTAAATGTATTTGTTAAGTTTTCAATTAATTAGTCTAAAGCTATCAACAATATAACACGCAATATATATAAATCTTGACAACTTTAACCCAACACAGTTTTTAGGACTGTAATTCTATCATGATTTAAACAACGAGTTTATTTTTTGAATAGTCTCCGATTTTATTTAAACTTTAAAATAAGTTCAGATATGAAAGCTGCAGATGGTACAGCTGAACCTCCCGCTAGGAGCGCTCGTGTCGATCATGTCTTGAGATTGAATTGCTGTGATGGAAACAACTCACCCCCCTCTCACAAGATTGCCCTCCCCTTTCTACTGGCTTTTTGGAAGGGTTTATTGCTTAATATCAGTACCATGCTTCTGCTGGCCCGCAGTCATGCCTCTTAAAATATTAGCGCTTATGAAACTAGATTATTTTTATCAGAGTTTGTGGCTGAATATTAAATACCCCTGTCGCAGCAAACCTGCGTACTCAGCGAATTTCCAATGCATAATATTTGTCTGAATTCCACGTAAAGCCGCGTACCAAGTTTCATAAAAATATATTCACATAAGCGATTTTAATTATTCTCAATAAGAATAGCATTTGTAATGAGTACGTAGGTTTGCTGATACAAGGAACACAAACAATTGATTTTTATGCTAATATAAATATAATTTAACTAGGCGAAACCACATACCAAGTTTCATCAATATTCAATCATAAATAAGCTCTATATAACATTTTAGTTATTCTCCATAAGAATAACATGGGGGCTGAGTAAGCAGGTTTGCTGCAACAAGGAACAAAAAAATGGGTTTTTATGCAATTATGAATATAACTCAACCAAGTGAAGCTACATACCAAATTTTATTAATTTATGTTCAAAATTAAGGGAGTCATTACATTTTAATTATTCTCCATAAGAATAACATGGGGCTGAGTACGCAGGTATGCTGCTACGGGAATAACCAACAAAAAATCAATTTTCTGTGCAAATATCAATATACCAGTACTACGTGAAGCCACATACCAAGTTTCATCAACATACATTCATAAATAATCGAGATATCAAATTTTATTTATTCTCCATAAGGATAACATTGGACAACGTACTGTGTTTAGCACTTTGAATATCTCAGCAACGGTTGGGCGTAGAATCACAATTTAAACACCAAAATGATTGTTTTGTGGAACTGAACAGATTTCTAAAAGCAAATATGAAGTTTAAATTAAAATAAACTGAGGAAATGCCAAAAACCTTTTTCCCATAAGATTAACATGGGAGATTTTATGAGTAGGTTTTTTTGGATTTTCTCCGCAACCACTTAACCTAGGTTAATAATTCAAGATACTATATTATTTGTTTTTTTAAGCTCTATAACATGGTCAAAACTAAGATTAAGTTTTTAAAAAATTGTAGGGTGAAAAATGCAAAAAACTGATTTTTGGAAAATTTAAAACCCCCATAAACCCCCCTTCCCGTGGTCAGATTTTTCTGGTTTTCGAACTTAAAGTCATGAATGTCATTTTACACATTTGAGCCAAATTTCATTGAAATCGGATGTTTTTTACTCAAGTTATCGCATTCACGGACACACACATATATATATAGATATATATACATATATATAAATTTGAACGAATAGTGTTTTTGTCATCTGGGGACCTCAAAACAAAAAGTTATCATGGTCTCGGACTTAAGTCTTACCATGAGACCTACGGTAATAGCTTCTTCCCTATAGGGGAAATTCGCTAAAAGGGTGTTGCTATTTTTAACCAAGAGATTAATTTTAGAAATTTCTATCTTTGTTCACCCAAAAAGCAAAAGTAAGTAACGTTTGAAAATTAATCTCGGCATTTATGGAAAATTAGGATTAACCGAGTTTGATATGCAAGTTTGCATATAAAACTTTGTCTGGATTAAAATGAGCAATAATGGAACAAAATTATAATTATAATGATTTTATTATCTTAAATACTTAAAGTAATAAAATAAATACGTTCTTAAACTATGAAACGTAAGCGTAAAACCTAAAGCGTAAGCTTATTGAAACCAAACTATTTATAGTAAATAGTCCTGTAAAAATTTATTTATATGAATATACAATTGCTTATTTATAGAAGAAACTTTAAGTACAAAGTACGATGTCCATGAAAATAAACATAATAACAAATAACATGAAACGAAATATGTAAAACTATATGAAATTATATGGATTATATTATTATAATTATTTTAACCTATTATTATATAGGTTAAAAAAATTAATGAAGAATTAATCGTAATTATTATGTAAATAACGTATTGTGTATAAACCTTTCGACAATATAAATAGTTTAATACTGTACCTTAATTGCCACCAATATTATAGGGCCTACTCTCAGATTTACCTAAAAGAAAACAACAAAAACGGTTCCTTAATGACTTATTCATACCTACCCTTTTGAGATAGTCAAAAAAGCCAATACAATGCATGAATGAAAATAGTTTGATAGAGTACAGCTAATTTAATGGTATAACTGCGAAGTAATGTACGACGGAAGCTGAAGTAAAATCCATTTCTTCGTCAAGAAACCTGTCAGACTTTCAAGAGACTAACTTTTCTTAACAGTTTCAACAAGGCAACAACCATACAACATTGTGCGTCTGTCACAAACACAGCGATTTATCAGAATAGATAGCATAGCCTTCATTGAAAATTTAAAGGGACAACACTCATTAAAAACAACACTTTTTGCAGAAAATTTATTTTTTTGTACTTACGCCTGGTATTTTCACCATAAATAATATATTTTAACAGTTAAAAAAACAATAATACTTTAGGAAATTATATAAAGTTCATGAAATGGTGATAGGACAAGTCCCAGGGCCTTCATTCAGCGGAAAAGAGGTTAGCATCATCAAGCGGCCCTCAGGGTAGCCACGTTGTATCGATAAATTTCCCTGGAGAGTTCTATCCGTCGTTGATCACTGGCGGTTGTTATACGTATTTTATGGCTTTACATGTGGGCTATAGGTTTATAGCTAGCTAAAGTAATACAACTATCGTCTACAGTTATAGAATCTCAATTTGTTGACCACTTGGCTTACGTTTACATCAGTTTTCGAAGCTTGCACTGAAGTTTGTAGAATTAAACTGATTTTTTCTTGAAGGGATAAAAATCATTGTTTTTTTTAACTAATCGTAAGTCACTTGTGAATTCAGCTGTAAATAGTAAAAAAAATAATAAATTGGTAAACTCAGTTTTTACATTTGTGTTGAATTGAAAATGTCAGTGTATATATGAAATAATTAGCAAGTATTTCACGCCAAGTACATTGAATATTTGAATCACATAATTTTATAAGTAATTAATACCTTTTAGATGGCAAAATGATGCCGTTAAATATCTTTACCATTGAATAAATACTTTATTCAAGAAAACAAATCGAAATGTCCTGACCATAAGAATAATGATGTTGTTAATATTTACATATTGTAAATTATATTATATTTATCGATTATATTTTGAGTTTGGTGAGTACGAGAAGAGAAATTTAGAGAGAGAATTAAATTTAAGTATGTAATTCATATAGTTTGACTGCTGCAGTCCTTAACTGAGTTTACGGATCAGATTTATCCATCAAAGTGTATGATAACTTAAATAATATATTAACAAAGTAATTTAATCCGCAATCAGATGTAACAATGATTTATTTTCTTAAAAGGAGTTGTCACATATATCTCATAGGTAGCAATTACCAAATAAGATTCAACATACTTTCTATTGTACATCGCATACATGTTAATAATTGACTAGTACCAAGATTTATAAAAGAGAGTTTTGTGCATGATCAGCTGGTGTGACGTAGGTCTCACTCCGCTAGCACAGCCAATGACATGGCTGCAAATCAGTTACTTAAATGTTAGTTTTGCGTTAAAGACATTGTTGGTTTGTTATTATTGCAAGCTCATCTACGTCACACCAGCTGATCATGCACACACCTCTCATTTATACATCTTGGACTAGTACGTGTACAACCATAACAAAATGCATGAATTACTAGTTTTCCCGAATTTTTTTGATGGTCGTTTAACTCAAAATATATTTTAGCGGTTTTAATTCAATTCGACAGTACATTCGTTAGCCTAGTTCTACTGGTAATACATACGTAATTCACCTTTTGGCTTAAAAACGTGATTCAGTAGAATGTATTTGAACAACAATTCAGTCAAACACGAATCAATTGATCCGATTATAAAGTTGTCCAAACAAAATTAGTTAAAATTTGAAACAAATTTGGTTATGCAACTGTAACTTGTGGATTACTCTTGGAATCCTTAAATTTGAATTTTGTAAATTTGAACAATGGAGAGATTCTGTTAACATCCAGTCAGACCGTTTGATGTTGGATTTGCGGTAACAAGTTTAACCAACAAAGAACCTTCAAATTGCATCGGCCATATTTATAAATGGTCACAGCCTCCAAATCCGATGTCAGCGTAATATATATAAAACATATTTTCCACCGTTATGTATACAAAGATGAACCACCAACAACATGGCCAACCAGACCCAATAGTTTTGCAAGTCCTAATAGTTACACGAGCCTATAAACTTCAAAGGATAACTTAATTACATTAAGCGCGTCGTTAAAAGTTAGCAATTAAACACTAAACCGATTGCATGCATAAGACTCAACAACCAGTGACATACACTGTCACATTTAGTATGATTTTGACTTGCTTATCATAAGACGGTTTCTTATTTGAACATTCTTGTTATACTCAAAATAGGGCTGTATCCAAATCCATCAATGGTTGAAGGGTCAGTCAAAACATCCAAATTCACCAACCCCAAAACAAGAAGAAAAACCAGACCAGGTATCAAAAATCGCCAACTTTTGCCTAGTCAGGTTCCTGACTCCTGGGCCTTGTATTTGTTTATTTCCCGCATGAATTAGCTCAATTCAACAATCCTTCCCTTCCAGTCCAATTAAATTTGGTGGTTTTAAGGTCTTGTCATGAAGAGTCTTGTCATGAATCAAAGTTTATGTGTTTTTAGCCGGAAAGTTTGAATTTTTGGTTTATTAAAAAGAGTAAACTTATGCCAACGTAATATTATTATACCTATGACTAGTGTACCAAACATTCTGCTAAATTTATTTTTATCATATTTTTGATGAAACTTTTTTAGTAATGCACTTTAAACAGACAAGTTTCTTTCACTGTTCATTTAAGCAACTGAAAGGAATGAGACCTAAACGAAATATGCATTCCTTAATCTATTTCACCAATGAGTTTAGTTGTGTACTCGGCAGCAAGCGGATCCCCGAAATTGGTGAATTTGGATGTTTTGCCAGCCTGGGTTTTCTACCTGTTTCGGCGTTGGAAAATTTGGATGTCTTGACCAACCCTCAAACCATTGGTGAATTTGGATACGGCTCAAAATAGCACTACTGTCACACTTTAGATTCAAATATAAAATGTTCCGAAGATTATTTAAAAACCAATGTAAATATCGCTCCAATACTGGTGATCTACATTAAATTAACCACTTGTGACTTATGAAATCATGGGATTTCTCACTAAATATGATTAAATGGTTTGCAATTCAATTGAATATGGAAGTGGAACAAGGATGTAAGAACACTGAGTAATAGGTCCGTGTTATGTAATGCTGTTGGAATGCTCCACGTTCCACTGGAGAATGGAAGCATTTGAAGATTTCTGACAATGCGGTCGTCCTGTTGCATTAAGTTAACTCTGAAGACAGATTGATATTAAGCTATCTAAATAAATACTATGTTTAAGAGTTGAATTATTATTTGCGATACTTGTACTTTAATGAAACATACACATATAATAGTTACTAACATTTCTAACGCTTCTTAAAAAATATATTAATCGAAAAAAATAGATTTGTTGGTCAAATAATGTATGGAATTAACCGTTTATATACACTATATGTATAAAATAATACCCCCATCGCAGCAAACCTGCATACTCAGTGAACTTCCAATGGAGATATAAATGTCTTAATACTACATAAAGCCACTTACCAAGTTTCATAAAATATATATTCACAAATAAGCGATATATACAATTTTAATTATTCTCCATAAGAATAACATTGGGGCTGAGTACGCAGGTTTGCTGCAACAAGGAAAACAAAAAATGGGTTTTTATGCTAATATATCAATATAACTCAACTAGGTGAAGTCGTATACCAGTTTTTATTCATTTACTGTATGTTCATAATTAAGGGAGACAGAGCATTTAATTATTCTCCATAAGAATAACATGGGGGCTGAGTACGCAGGTTTGCTGCTACGGGAGAATTATGTAAAAAATATTTTTTTGGAGCAAATATCAATAGACCTCAACGAGATGAAGCTGTTTACCAAGTTTCGTCAGCATAAGTTCATAAATAAGCGAGATAAAAAATTTTTCTTTTCCTCCATAAGAATAACATTAGACAACGTACTGTGTTTAGCACTTTAAATATCTCGGTAACCAATTGACGTAGAGGAATGATCGAAATACCAAATTGTGTGTTTTTTTTAAGCTGAATCGAATGGTCAAAACTACAATTTGACTTTTTCAAAAATTATATGTAAAAAATTCAAAAAACCCATTTTTGGGGTACAAAACCCCCCCAAAATACCCCTTCGGATAGAGCGATCAGGCTGGTTTTCGAACTTAAAGTCATAAATGTTGCTTTACACGTTTATATCAAGTTTCATTAAAATCGGATCATTTTTACGAGAGTTATCGTGCTCAAGGACACACACATATATATATATATATATATATATATATATATATATATACAGTATCGAACGAATGGTGTTTTTGGGGTCTGGGGACCTCAAAACGAAAAGTTATCATGGTCCCGGGCCTAGGTCTTACCATGCCGACTACGGTAATAGCTTCTTCCCTATAGGGGAAATTCGCTAATAATTCCTCGGTCTTATGTACATAAACATAATCAATCGTTTATTACAGTATGGTAACCTGATTAATTGAAGTTGTAAGTCTTAAGTGATAAACCTCTCTGTCTTACTTTTTGTTTTGTATCTTATTTGAATGTTGTGATTCAACGTGTTTACTTGCACCAAAGGACTATTTTAGTAAATCACTACTGAATAAAGGGTTCAGGAAGCATACTTTTTCGTTCATAGCGAATCATAGACGACAATCTTGTAAGCAACATTCTTAAAACTATATTAATGAAAAGGAAAATATAATCATTAACGAAATTAAACTAATATTTGGATGTTGAACATTAGCTGAAAGTGAGTCACTCAATCAGTAAAATACCGAAGAGAATCATTGACAAAATCAGAGTCAATATTGAATCCTGGAATAATGATGTTATTGGTTGTTAGATGAGAGTGTATTTACTTTCTCCTGCTCCCTGCCGACGAATCCTAAACATCGGTATGAAAATATTTGGATAGTAAAATATTTCCTATACAACCTTCGTAAAGAAACATTCTTATAAAATAATCAATAGTGTTGTGGAGAAAACTAACGCTAGATACATCGTAGCTATGCAAAAAGAATAATGCAAAATTAAAACTTGACAAGGAAGATTATATTCAAACCATTGAAGAGTCCAAGTGATAACGTTCTATGAGCTAAGCATAAATATCACTGTTTAGGTTTTAGCAATGATTTTTAAGTTTTATTTGATTCATTATTTAAAATTAGAATCCTTTTTTATCTATTAAATATGGCTAAAAAGTAGCATATGTTATTAAATATATTTAAAATAAATAAAATATTTCATACAAATTAAAACTTATAAAGCCTTATGCAAACAGTGGTTTTTTACATAACGAATACACAGATTTAGTTAGCATTAGAAAAATAAAATTCATTGAACTCTGGCCGATAAATAAAAAAATAAAGATTGAATTAATAGTTCTGCATAATCTGCCAGTTAAGTCGTAAACCAAACATTTTATTTTATTTTTAAATTTTTGTGATAGAAATATCAGATAATTAATTATAAATAGACTAATTTTATGAAATTAAATATTATGGCAATATTTTACTGAAATGAATTCAATATGTTATTTTTTTAATCATGCTCTTTAAAGTAACAGGTAATATAATCTTAAACTAATAATGAATATTTCGAAATTTCGCCGGGAAATTATTATTTATTTTACATGTCTTAGTGAAATATATCTTTATTATACTGTTAAATTGTTGAAATTTTGAGTCTTTAATGTCTACGTAGCTATTTAAGAACGAAAATGTATCCAACAAATTTACAGATTTTTAAAATACACTCAATGTAAAATACAAAATACAAAATAAAATGTTTTAGGGGTTTATCCTTTTTGTTGAAATGCTCACAATAATGTATATAAATGTGTGGACAGATATCATAACGATTCATTGATCTTTATTCATGTTTTGAATCACACTACCAATTTGTTTGGACTTTCCCAACAAAATAATATAAAAGCATAAAGGCTTGTTAATAGCGATGTCCAAAAAATACCACTTTGATACAGAAATTAACTTGAAACAAAAAATCACTTAGATAAATTCATAATTCCTTCTTTGTCATTTAACATCAACCCTGCGATTCTGATAGTCCATAGTTCATAGTTGTAATTTGTATTGGTTAAAATTAGATTAATATCTTACTGCATGTCGCAAGCTTTGAATTCCATATTTTAGTACTAAATTGAACACGCTTTTAAAAATATACAAAATAAACAGCGATTACCTACACAGGAAACTATGCAGTTTAAACTAAAATATTACTTATGTTTAAATTCTCTTGGTTAAGGTATTTACCATTTTAACTTTGTTGACTAATAGATTCCTGAATACATTAATTCAAGGGTATAGTACTGATATCGACTCAAAAATGCCGCACCCAAAGAACCACTTTCTAGATATACAGGGTTGGGCAAAAGTCTGGATTAAAGTTAAAAACTCCTGAACTACTAGCTAGAATTTAATATAACTTAGTGTTTTTGTATTTGATATTGTCACCAACATCTACACGTATTTCACTAATTTTTGAATGACTAGGGGACGGCTCACGGAGGAAGTCGTAACATTTTGAAATATAAGCCTATACCGAGTGACACCTCATTTTAAAGGTATTTTTTAATAAAACAAAACAGTGCAACTCCAGTTGCAAAGGGTTGACCCTGTCAAAAGTTACAGCTTCTCAAAGTTGTCAATATTTGATTAGTTTAAAACAGCTGGCTTTGTTTTGTTGATTTTAAATCAGATGTCTGATTTAATTTCAAACACGTGTTTCATTGTTGTTCACATATTTCAATTTAAATTTGTATACGTGATTGAAATTAAATTATCAGTAAAAAAAATAATAAATACTTTGTTTAGGTTTTCCCGGAAAAAATTACTTCCATAACATTCGATTATATGAATGTGTTCTTGTGGCTTTAAATTGCATTAAAGAAGTAAAAAAATAAAGGAATTTAAACTTAAACACGATATAAAGATAAGATTCCTGAATGATGTTACATATTTGTAAATACAAAACAAAAGAGAACATTTCCGCTCACAATGGACAAAGGAAGATATCCTATAAAAGTGACCTAGCAGAGACAGGTGTAATCTCGGTGGCATTAAAGTTACTGCGGAGATAAAAGACAGTCGTTGGCAACACAGTTAAAACTAAGGCTGAACACACGTACAAGACCGCTTAGTCCGTTTGGGGGAGGGGGGGCGAGGTATCAAACTATTAACTGGAATGGTCTTTAAAATGTATTAGTACTAAATACTGCAAAAAATATCAAGTTGGCCCTTTTAGAAACAATTTTTAGTTCTAATAATTGTCCTCAAATTGAAAATTATACAAGATCGGCAACGTAAAGGTATAACGCATATTGCGAATGAAAGGCAAGATAAAGTTTAAAGATAAGTAAGATGAGTAAAGGAAAAAAACTAAAATAACGTAACCTAAAGGAAACATTTTTTAATCCCGCACAGCGATATTCCAGAAATAATCACATCTCCGATTGTTCTTGTGTAAACTAATATTGTCTATTCATAATATTCATTGTAAGGTATACAAGCAGGTATATGCAGGATTGCAGTAAGGTATTGCAGGTATATGAAGCAATAAAAACAACAGAGGTTATTTTTTTGTTTACTAGAACAATACAACTATGATTTTTTATTTCCAATCTAATATCAAGAAATGCACTGTGTAAACTTAAAAATTCTTCCCTGAAAAATTAAATGCAGATCCACAGTTTCAATACTGTAAATACTGCAACCAATAAAATTGTTTACTTAGATGAAGCTCTCTAAATGCAATGCAATGTTGGATGAATGCAATGCAAATATAATCTACATAATTCCTAGTTATATTAGCGGAATTGGCGGGTCAAGGTCAAGCTTTGAAACAGATCAGCTGATTAATATTCGTCTACATTTGTGTTTGTTTTATGTACTTTTTCATTACAACTTTGTTTACACTTTTGATCAAAACAAATAAATATACCTCAATTTCCATTACTTGGAATTTCACTGAAGATTGGAATTGCTCTTCGTGTTTATTTTGTTTTATTAATTATTATTATTATTATTTTATTTTTCATCAGTATTTATTTTGTTTTATATCTTTTATGTAGTGGGATACTGAGATGAGCGGGTGCAATTTGTGAGCTAAATCAAAGATTTTACTGGTAAGTAATTGTAAAGGTTAATTAATATAAGGTAAATATTATAGTATACAGCAACACATTTAACACAAAATGCAAACATAGTTGTGCAATTTATCAATACCATTTCAGTTTAATAAACGGTTATTGAAATAATTAAAGTTTAAATTATAAGTACAACAAAGCATAAACCCAATAATCAGGTAAACTGTTAAATATTGATATTAACCCGCCCTGCCAATCTGCTTAATTGAATTATGTAGAATACCTCTGTTAATTATAATTAATAAGTGATACCCTTGTATAATATTTTAGGAGTAAAAAACTGTAATCAACCACCCATTTTTGTTATCCCTCAAATGAGGAGGAATTAATTAGCTGCTAATTTTGATTTAAAAAGCCAACTCTGTATATAAAGGATCTATTGTTATTTTTTTATTTACTAGAGTAATCCTCTTATAGGCACTTGAAAAGGTACTTTATTGACCACCAGCTTAGTAATAGCATTACCTGCACAGAAACTCCTTCCTTATGATATCAAAGTGAAGCACTCAATTATGAAATATATGAAAATATGGAGGGAACAGCACGCCATTGGCCGATTCCAAGTTATGAGACAGTGATTGGTTAAAGCAGCATATCGCGTGAGAATTACACCCTTCGAGGATGGTCAATAATCCCTTTCACAACATTAGTTATAGAGTTGGTCTTGCGGTTCATAAATCTCCAACGAGTTTTTAGTAGAATTATGAAAAAATTTAAAACAAAATTATTAAAGAGTTTCTTGATGAGTGTTTTAGGAAATTACCGTAAAACCCTATAAAAGGTAAGGGGAACAACATTTTTTCCAGAATCTTAACTTTACAGTTGTCACATTTGTTGTGATAAAATACATTTCGCCCATAAATAAATTTCCGTCGGTTACATCTCTGAATATTAATGCCGATTGTGGAACCAGATTTTAAACATTTAAGGTTTTTTTACAAATCGCAATATTTGGAAGAAAAACTACTAATATCTGACATTGCTATAACATATGTTTGATAGCTTTTGGCACTTGCTTTAACTAATTACAATAAATTCATATTTTAAAATATTATTATTTAAAGACTAGGTTTTAAAACAGACCACCAGAATATACAGCAGTTATAGACATTTGTATACTTAAATAATTTATATAGCAATGCGACCTATTTCTGCACATTTGAAAATAGCATATGATCACCTTTTACGCAGTAATCTCAAAGTAACAGCAAACAAAATAAAGAACATAGCAACAATGAAAACCAGTTGATGGCGGATGAAGTAACGTAAGTAGCAATGCCATTATGAATTTGTATTGATCCTGAAAAATCAAATTTGATACTTACAATGTGAGTGGCGTAAAAAATCAATAATTTTATGGATAGATAAAATAACAAACGTACTCCGTAGCTTCGTATTTGATCGAGTTCTTGGAATATAACAAATCTATACGCTGTGCGTTTAGTGTACCGGACCGAAGTGGAATTGATGAACGTTACTAATACATAACAGATTACACGTTTATTAATTAATTTTCTTAATTAATAATATGTGTCGATGATCAGTTTATAAGGAAATAAAGTTGGTGGGTAATACAAAGCTATCAGAGCTTGATACAGAGGCTCTTAAGCCTTTGATGTTAGGTCAGACTTAACAAAAATAAAGAAAAAGCCTAGATCAAGAGTTGTTAGTTCAAGACAAACCGTTGGCATTCAGGTTTGCCAACTCACAAATATTTAGCATTGTTCAAAATCATGATAAAATCTGGGAGCATTTTACACTGAGCTAATGAGTTTTTGTTTACTGCTATAAATTTAAATTTAAATGAAAAGTGTAAATTATTTTCCATTAAGTTTTTAGATTTTTAGGGGGGATATATATCTCCCCTCCCGTTTACGCCCCGGTTTCCAGGAACTATTTTAAACATATCCTGAAGTAATTTTATTGAATTTGATTGATTGTAACGCGTTGGTAAAATTTAATACGGAAATTTTATTTCTGACTAACTAACTAACTTCTTACTTTGAATGTGTATGTAAAATGTATCACATTGAATCATAAAATGTGAGTGGCTATACACAAAATATTTATGCAGGGAATTACACCTATAAGATATAGAGAAATTCAAGTTGTCATGCGTGAAACAATTGAGACAGCCGCCTGCAGAACGAATATTACTACGCGATGCCCGACCATGTTGAACAGAGACCCAACCAAGATCAGACGTTGGTGTTCACATAAAATAAACTCTAAATGCTGTTTCGTTAACCAAAAAAAAGTTGTCACATTTTTTACAAACCCATTCTTTTTAATTTAAAAGTAGGTATTTTAAAAATTCCTCCAAAAATCTAATTTCCCCGCTAAAATAAAAAAATCCCCCCCAAAATAGATTTTTATAGCGCTACCCGCGCTATCATCCCTCCCTATGGGCACCCCTCATACTGTAGCTTGACCCAGAAGGTGATATGGTTCCATGGTAGCGTGTACGGTACGTGGAAACGGTAAAGTACTGCAACCTACCGCAAAGCGTTAGCTGTGGGTAGTAGGCAATTTATTTGGAGGCAGTAGGGATACTGTACTGTGGGGTTACAATAGCTGAAGGCAGTACGGTGATTGGCATCTGGGGGCAGTCAGACATTGTAAGTAGAGGCGATAAAGTTCACTGAAGCTGGAAGTAGAAGGTACTTTAAATGTATACAGTAGGGGATACTTTGGGTGGGGGCAGTAGTGGGTACTCTGTATTTGGGGGGGGGGGGGTGTTACAGGTACTTTACATGAAGATACTGGGGGTTACAGCTCCTCGGGGACGATATCAGGTGCAGGCACAGCAGTAGTAAAAAGGATACTTACTGCAGCTGGAACCAGTCACAGTCACAGGTACTGTAAACTATTTTTACTCTGATTGGCTGAGCCTGAAACTTGAGTTATTGAGAGTTTCAGGTTGTCATATCAAGAGCTCATGATAGCCAATCCTTCGGCACTTAAAATCTATCATTATTTGTTATTGTCTGACTTTTCCCATTATTTAAAGGTCATATTAATATTAGTAAACTTTAAATAACATAAAACAGCCTCTTCAGTTAAATACACTTTTTAATTAGAAAACAAGTTTTAGCATCTAATTTTTAAGTATCCAAATATAATCTTATTAATAATAAATAACTGAAATATCAAAATTACTTTAAACTTCTTAAAATGTGAAATACAGCTCCTAAGTTAACGTATGAAATATGTTTTCACATTTTAAAACATGACACCGGTTAAAATACAAATCTTTTGAATACTTTCAAAATGGCGGGACTACTTCATATTGGATAGTGGTAATACATTGCCCCATAACAATATGTGAGCATCATAAAAATATAAAAAAAACATAAGTTTGTTCGTTTTAAGTTAAGGAAATGACTAATTAAACCGCCCATTACAAATAATTTAATGGACCACAAGGATTGGCAAGTTAAGGTGTTATTTTGAATAAGACCAGTGAATTATATAGATATTTGTGATGCCCTTGCATGTAAGTGTCGGGGCTCTGAATGTTAGAGTGGAGGTTAATATAAAACCCAACTTATTACAGAACACTCCTTTTTTGCTCAAATAATACAAATTAAAAATATGAGTAAGTATTTACTAATTGTTATAAACAAAGCAACCCAATTATCATTAAGTTCTATCAAATATTTGTAGTCAATAAATTCAAAATATTTAACACTTATATTGAAACATTGGACTGAGGGATCGGCATATTTTACAGTGAATCATAATTGAGTTAAAACTGTAGGTGCAAAGTCTAGTGTACTTCCAAAAACCCTTCTATAAATAAAATATTTAATTTACATTTAATTTCCTTGACTTATATTTCTTATAACTACCGGTCTGAGAGATTTATAAATCTGCATTTATAGCATTAAGTTATATGGAAGTCAGTCTCAAAAACTGGTGTTTCAGTTTAGTTATTCTAGACTTAGTTATTCTTTTACAAATAAAGTGAAACTATAATAGTTTAACAACGATACTGGGACCCAAAATGATTTCATTTTCAAAAATATTTAATTAATGTATAGAAATAATAAGAGTGACAAAAGGGGGTTTCTCTTCGGGGTTATAACAAAAATCATGTTTCGACATAAGTGTTAGAGCATAATACATAATACATTATATGTAATACAATTTTAAACTGTAAAATTAAAATAAACTAAAGCACACAATTATATTTTGAATGAAGTACTAGTAACTCAACTTGTCCTACATGGCTATGAATCACGGTTTTTCTGAAGCTGTCAAAAAATTGACATGAAGAATATTGCACAACTAAGTCTTAAGCATCTTAGGCATTTTGAATTTGTAAGTCCTTTGCAAGTTCCTCCAAATTGTTCCCTTGCATCCTCAGCGTTTTGCTGAAAATACAAACCATCATTGAAAACTAGAAAATCTGCAGGCTTAACACTTTAGTCAAACATTTCGGCTGTTTGTATTAAGTGTTAACAAGCTTGTTGGATAGGTTCCAGTAAACAAAATTCATATTAGTGTGAAAGTAATAAATACCAAACAAATAATATGCACAAGCCGTCCCGGCTGTAGAGGTGTACGTCCTGTGTCCCCACCTAGAGCGGCAGATTTTAAGAGGCAAATTTTGCGATATTAACGCTTCAATAAATAGGTAGATTTATGGAGTAATAAATATAATGTTTACTTAGTCCAAAGTTGAGAATCATAAATAACTATGATAGATTGACACAATAAAATACAATTTAATTTAGTGTGTATCATACCACATCTCACAGGCTAAATAATAGAGTGAGTCATGCTTTTTAGGCATAATTTGACTATTTTAAACTTTAAATATTAAGATTATTCATATGTAATATTTTTTAAACATCTGTTGTATGAATTTGTTTCAATATTTACAAGTTAATATATAAATGCATTTACATGAAACTGAATGAATATGTTTAACATATTTTTGTGGAGGAGAATTTAAAGGAGGGGGGTTATTAAATTTTGCTTGGTGCGGCAAAAATACTAAGGTCAGACCTGTGTATAGAATATATAACAAGTTATTATACTAGTACGTGTTACTGGAAATTTGTTACAAGTAGACAAATAATTTTGTAATAACAAAATTAGTACAAATGCATATTGTTTATAACACTTTGTAGAGTGAAATGGTACTACCTAGTTAAATCTCATGCCATGAAAATAAAAAACTTGTTCTAAATTTATAATTATACATTCATAAATAAAAGGAAATCACATTTTATTTATCACCTATAAGAATAAAATTGGAGAAAGTACTGTGTTTATAATTTAGAATAGCTCTGCAACGGTTGGTCGTAGAACAACAGTTTAAACACAGAAATTATTGTATTCAGAGGTAAATTTGTAGGTAAATGCCCCTATCGCAGTAAACCTGCGTATTCAGCGAATTTACATTGAATATATATTTCTTAATAACACATTAAGCCACTTACCAGGATTCATAAGAAATATACCGGGTGTCCACAAAAGAACTGAAACATTTTAAAGGCAAATACTGATACCAAATAAGAGACTACGTTTAATGTGTTATATATGTATTTAAAGCTAAAATTCTCAAGTTTCATTATAAACTTAGTATAACTCGATATGAGCTCCATTTTTTTTTTTTTTTTTTTTTTTACGTAGGAGGAACGCTTAATGCGCGAACCCAAAGGAACAGTGTGGGACTCCCTCTTACGAGGTATACCCACTAAACCTCCTACGGAGCCGCGGGGGAAAAACCAGGCCGGAACCCTTATCGGACAACTTCGGCACTGGCCCGCGTGTCTTGCGCCCAGACGGGTCACGTCACCGTTTCGGGAAACTTAGAGGTCACCTAAGCATCCCTCGTCTCGCTTTCCCCGAAGAACGGATTGCACGAAGAGCGCAACCGCTCTCCAGGAGTCTTCATCTCGAAGCATCGCCCCCACCACGACGTCCGGGGACAGATCGCCGACAGCAGAGACGAGCCTCCTCCTGTCTTCAGCGAAACGACTGCACCGGAAGAAAGTATGATGAGCATCATCCACCTCCTCCGGGCAGTACCTGCACTGAGGTGACCTCACCTTCCCCATGCGGAAAAGGTATTCCCTGAAGTACCCGTGGCCCGTCAGGAATTGACACAAGAAAAAGTCAATTTCCCCAAATGCACGGCTCAACCACGGGCTTATGTCTCTGATGAGACGAAACGTCCATCGCCCTTCCAGTCCACCGTTCCAACGCTCTTGCCAAACTCGCAGAGTTTCGAGTCTGGCTTCCACAGCAGCTTGGTCTCTTCCGAGATCAGGAGCACGGCGAAAGATGTTCTGCCTCTCAGCGGCGAGCAGATCAAGGGGAAACACTCCAGCCACAACCATTACAGCCAGTCCAGACACAGTGCGATACGCACAGGCAACCCTAAGAGCCGCCCTGCGCTGAACGGAGAGAATTCTCTTGCTGTGTTTTTTGACTCTCATGGCACCCGCCCACACTTCTGCGCCGTACAGGAGAGTCGCGTTGACGGTGGACATGAGAAGTCGCCTCTTGCTGGACCTCGGGCCTCCGACATTCCCCATCAATCTGCTGAGCGACAGAACAACCCTCGTCGCCTTGTTGCAAACCGCCTGGATGTGCTCCCACCATGTGAGGCGGCGGTCAAGCACCACTCCCAGATACTTCGCCGCAGTCTTCGTCTGGACCTCCACGTCACCAACAGTCATAGGGATTACTGTTTGGATCCTCCGTCGCGTGAGCATGACGATCTCGGTCTTGGCGACCGCCAGCTCAAGTCCATGACCGCTCATCCATCTGTTGACCCGAAACATCACCTGGTTGAGGCGAAGCTGGGCTAACTCCGGATTCCGAGCCGTGATGACTGCGGCTACATCATCTGCGTAGCCCACGAGATAGGCTTGTGGTGGCATCTCGAGGCGAAGCACTCCGTCATATGCCACGTTCCAAAGGTCAGGGCCAAGGATCGACCCTTGCGCCGCGCCGGCGGTGACCACTTTGGAACGGACCCCTGCTTCTGTGCTATATAGCAGCCTGCGCTCCTTCAGGTAGTCCTGTACCACGACCAAGAGATAGTCGGGTACCCTGAAGTCCCGCTGCAACGTCTCGAGCATGTCCACCCAACGGGCCGAGTTAAAAGCGTTTTTAACGTCCAGGGTGACCAGCAGCACGATCGGCCTGGCCTGATGGCAGGCCGTGTCAGCCCGCTGGACGGCGCCCAGGACTTCAGCCACGGCATTCAAGGTTGAGTGGCCCTTCCGAAAGCCGTGCTGCCGGGGGGACAAGTCCCCAGCGGCTTCGACGGCCAACCTCAACCTGGGTTTCAGCAACCTCTCAAAGAGTTTACCCGCCGTGTCCAACATACAGAGTGGTCTGTATGCCGACGGGGACTCCGGGTCACCTTTGCCTTTGCTGATGAGCACCAGTCTAGCTGTCTTCC
This sequence comes from Allygus modestus, assembly GCA_963675035.1. NCBI lineage: Eukaryota > Metazoa > Arthropoda > Insecta > Hemiptera > Cicadellidae > Allygus > Allygus modestus. The sequence goes on from OY776116.1 coordinate 80,075,022, forward strand.
AGCGTGACGGAAACACACCCGCCGCCAAACACGCGTTGAACATGCGCAGCAGCAGATGTGGGTGACTTCCCGCCACAACCTTCAGAGCCTCAACCGGAATGCCATCAGGGCCTGGAGCTCTGTTGTTGTGCATGGCAGACGACGCTGCCACGAGCTCCTGTTCCGTGAACAAAGGAACATCAGGCACCGGCCCCGTTACTCTTTCCTCTCGCCTCACAGGGTGACTTGGGAAGAGAGCATCGACGATGGCCGTGATCGTGCCTGCAGGCATAGAGGCACTGCTGGCCCCCATTCCACCGAGCTTTCTCGTGACGAGCTTGTACCCTTTTCCCCATGGATCGGAGTCCACGTCCCGGCACAGCTCCTTCCAGCAGCGAGCCTTGCTCAGGCGAATTGCACTGGCAAGAGCTTTTTTCGCAGTCTTGTGCTCTGCCGACCTGGCCAAAGCCTCCGGTCGGGTTCGAGTTCTCTGCGCTCTTCTGCGAAGCATCAGTGCCGTTCTCCTGAGCTCCGCGATTTCGTCCGTCCACCAGTACACGTGGCGACGACCCCGGACAGGTTTTTTCCGAGGCATCGACGAGTCGCATGCACGCTCGATCAGCTGCATTGTGGAACCCACGAGAGCTTCGACCCGATCTCGATCAGCGGAGTCAAAGCGCTCCGTCAAACCGGCCTCGGGGCTACGACTGAGCCGCTCGACGAATTTTCTCCTGTCCAGTTTGGCCTGATTCCAGCCAATTGGGTTCGGGTACTGCATCGACGAGACAACTCGTTTTCTTCCAGATTGAAGGAGATGAATTCGTGATCACTGGCCGTGTACACGTCCATCACCCCCCACCCCGCTACCAGAGGAAACAACCCTGCCGATACCAGCGTGACATCTGGTATGGAGTCACCAAAACCAGGTCTTCGGTATGTCGGCATGTCCCCTCTGTTCGCCACTTCCAGGTCGAGCCTCGAGGCCATCTCCAAGATTCGTCTCCCCCGGGCGTTAGTGACTGGCATGCCCCATTCAACGGCACGCGCGTTGAAGTCCCCAGCAACTATTACGCCCCCCGAGACACCCTGAAGACTGTCTTCCAGCGCCTCCAGCCTCTCCCGGTACTCCTCGGCGGAATAGTTTGGAGAGAGGTAGACACTGTATACGTTGACTCGCCGAAGTCGCACCCAGACGTAACCGTCACCGGATCCGTGACCCAACACCTGAATCCCCCGACTGTCCGAAATCCAGAGAGCCGCGGTGCCAAGCCGGTCATAAAACCAAGATGGACTGGTTTTGATCCGGTAGGGCTCGCTGACGATCACGATCTGGGCTTTGACCTCACAAGCAAGCTGCTCAAGAATGGCGTCAGCTGCTCGACTCCGCTGCAGGTTTGCCTGGACGAAACGGATCATTTCGTGGCAGATTGAGCCCTCTTAGCGTCTAGGGCTTTCCTGAAAGCCCTGCACGCCCTGAGCCCGGAATGTGGTCCGCGGACGCTCCAGGTGTAGCGGTGCAGAGAACGCAAGAAGCGGCCGCTGTGCAAGCAGCGGCCTTATGTTCGCCGCTACCGCACTTCCAACAATTGTTGCCGCGGTCGGGACCGGAGCAACTCCGACGCGTGTGGCCGTACCCGAGGCACCGAAAACAGCGTTCTACCTCAAGGCGCTGCCGAACTCGGCAGACGACCCAGCCAATCTTGATCTTCCCAGACCGAAGAAAGAAAAGACCGTCTTTCTCTTCCATCTCAACGACAGCCTTTCTCTGCTCCCGCTTGTTTGGCGAGAACAGGGTGACCTTAGGCACACCGGAGATTGTCGGAAGGTCTCTTGTGATAGCCGCAATGACATCGGCCTCCGAAGCCAGGGCGTCTAGATCCAAGATCTCTACCCTCAGCTTCGGGATGATGGAGCGGACCTCGCCCTTGTCCCCTATAGCTCTCTGAAGTGCTTCCTGGAGTTTCCCCCGGTCGTCACACTTCGAGAGCTCAAGGAGAACCCCCCCGGCCTCCGTCTTCCGGATCTGCCGAACCACAGTTCCGGAGTCCTCTGGCGTCACCTCACTCTTCAACAATCCGAGGATCTCCGAGTAGGTCTTGCCGGTGGACGGATTGATCAGGACCACCTGGTTCCTGGTCTTCCTAGGCCGAGTCTTCTTTGGCTTCTCCTTCTTTTGGCTGGGTGCTTGGGAAGGCGCGATATGAGCACCATTAGGGCATTAACATCCATTGTTTATTTTTTTACATTTTTTTCAAATTTTGGACGATATTTTATTCTAAATTACTGAACTGTTGGCATCCCTCGTTAATGTTTGCACAGGCTTCATTGTCGTTCTGTGTGTTAATTGTTGAACATAAATCAGCTGTTATTATGAGTTCAAATAGACAACTAGGCATGTTTATGTAGTGCAATGGCAACTCCACAGCAAAAGACCTAGTGCGTTATATGGTTTGTGGAAAGTGGCTCTATTGTTACAGTCCAACGGAACTTTCGACGTCAATATGGTGGTCAAGCGTCTGCTTACAACACTATCCATCACTGGGTGAGTTCCTTTAAAGAGACAGGTAGTGTGCGGAAAGCTAAGTCGACTGGGAGACCTCGTGTTTCAGAAGAAAATGTAAACCAAATTCGTGCTTCTTGTCAGCAAAGCTCCAAAAAGTCGTTGAGAAGGCGTGGTCTTCAGTTGGGGATACCAAAATCAACTGTTCAAAAGGTGATGAAGAAAAGACTTCACCTAAAAGCTTACAAAATCCAGTTGTTACATGAAATCAAACCAAGAGACAAAGACATCAGGCTTCAAATTACTGTTAGCATGCTACACAAGATTGAAGAAGACGATAATTTTTTGAACAATGTAGTCTTCTCTGATGAAGCAACTTTTCATGTCAGTGGTATTGTAAACCGTCACAATTGCAGGATATGGGGCGCACAACCGCCTCATGAGTTCATTGAATATCAACGTGACTCTCCCAAGTTGAATGTTTGGTGTGGCCTCATGCACGATAAAGTTCTAGGACCTTTCATTTTTTTTGAGAATTCTATAAACGGTGACATTTATTGTGACATGTTAGAGGAGTACGTTTTCCCACAGTTGGATCAGATTGAGATGGAGAATGGCCCTGTCTATTTTCAACAGGATGGAGCGCCACCACACTACAGTTTGCGTGTGCGAGAAGCGCTAGATACTCAATTCGACGATCGGTGGATTGGCAGGGAAGGGCCCAACCAATGACCTCCTAGGAGTCCAGATCTGACTCCTCTGGACTTTTTACTTTGGGGGGCAGTAAAGAATGACGTCTACTCGGTGCAGATTCGGGATCTTAATCACCTCCGATAGAGAATAGTCGCATGTGTTGGTGCAATATCCCCTGAAGTACTGACCAAAACCTGGGAAGAGGTCAAATTTCGCTTAGATTTATGCCGGGCCCACTAATGGTGCTCATATCAAGTTATATTAAGTTTCTAATAAAACTTGAGAATTTGAGCTTTAAATACATATATAAAACATTAAACATAGTCTCTTATTTGGTATCAGTATTTGCCTTTAAAATGTTTCAGTTCTTTTGTGGACACCCGGTATACATAGAAAAGCGATATTTAAAATATTAATTATTTTTCAAAAGAATAACATTGGGGATGAATACGCAGGTTTGCTGCAAAAAGGAACGTGAAATAATGGGTTTTATGCAAATATCATAGAACTCATCTATGTGAAGTCACATACCAAATTTCATTCATATACATTCATAAATAAACGATATATAAGATTTTAATTATTCTTCGTAAGAATAACATGTGGGTTGAGTACCCAGGTTTTCTGCTACAAGATTCATTAGCGAAAAATTTGTTTTTATACAAATATCAATGGAACTCAACTAAGTGAGTTATATACCAAGTTATACTAATTTATGATTATATTTAAGGGAGATATGATATTTTACTTTTTCTCCGTAAGAATAACATAGGGACTGAGTATGCTGCTACGGGAATAATTAGTAAAAATTTGTGTTTTTGTGCTAATTACAATAGACCACAATCAGATGAAGCCATATACCAAGTTTCATCAGTGTATGTTCATAAATAAGCGAGATATCAATTTTTTATTTTTCTCCTAAATAATAACATTAGACCAAATTGTTTGGTTTTTTGAGGTGAATTCAATGATGTAAATTAAAATTCATTTTAAATAAAAAGTACATGTGCAAAAAACCCAAAAAACCCGTTTTTGGTTTACAACCCCCCCCCCCAAAATACCCCTTCGGATGGTCCGATCCGTCTGTATTTCGAACTCGTTCAAAATAAATGCTACTTTACACGTCTTTACTAAATTTCATCAAGATCGGACGATTTTACGAGAGTTATCGTGCTTACGGACACATAATTATATATATATATATATACATATATACAAGATTTGAACGAATGGTATCTTTGTCATCTGGCGGCCTCAAAGCGAAAAGTTACATGGTCTCGGGCTTAAGTCTTACCATACCATCTACGGTAATAGCTTCTTTCCTATAGAGGAAATTCGCTAAAAAGGGAAGTTTTCAGTATAGTTAACTGAGGAAAAGCAAAAAACCTTTTTTCTTTAAGATGAACATAGCCTACATAGGAAATTTTATGAATATTTGTTTTCCCGCAACCTCTTAAACTAGGTTAATGATTCAAAATACAATTTTTTTAAGCTCTATCAAATGGTCAAAACTGAAATAGGGTTTATAAAATTTTGGAGTAAAAACTGTTTTTTGGGAAATTTTAAACCCCCATAAAATTCCCTTCTCATGGTCCAATATTTCTAGTTTTCAAACTTAACGTTATGAATGTCACTTTATACATTTGTGTGTAACATTTCAAAAAAACCGATTTTTGTTAAAAATAAATCGAGTTAGCGGACACATAGGCTTACATATCAATTTGAACTAATGGTGGTTTTGACATCTGGGAACCTCAAAACAAAAAGTTATCATAGTCTCGGACTTAAGCCTTACCACTCCATCTACGGTAAAAGCTTCCTCCCTATTAGGGAAATTAGCTAAAAAAAAATTGAATTATCAAATCTATAATTTAACGATTAAAGTGAATTCTCATACTTTATACGGTAACTAGATTCATCAATACGTAATAAAAGTTTATCTGCCAGTTTTTTTATTTCCATAAATGAAGAACAAGAGAAAGTGATAAAAACTAAAAGCTAAGTAACAAAATGGGGGTGCATATGAATATCAACAACATATTCCAAGAATAAAACCTCCAGCCCCTTTTATGGACATCGTTAAATACCTATACTTTTCCGCCCACAAATCGATACTCTGTTTAGCATTACCATAACTTACCAACGCTGATTTGACTTGTAGTTTATTCTCTGCTTTTAATAAATCCTCATATGATTTCAAGGGCAATTACTGAAGGATATTATCATTAGTACCCAGTTCTCCATCCACCAAGTCATCAGAAGTAGGATCATTTTAATTTTTTAATGATGGAACAACATTCTTTGTAGGCCTAAACTTAAGTGTTTCCAGCTGCATTGATTTAGAGACATCTCTTTTCCAAGCTAAAACAATAAATAACACTCAAATTACGAGTATCGCAATATAGCAAGTACCTATTTATTTTAAAATCATGACAGCCTGATGGCCTAAATCTTTTAACTTTTTGTCTAAAACATGTGATAATAGACTTGACCTTTTTAGTTACTATCTCTAGATGACTTCCATCACACATAATTATCATCATCAGTTTGTTTCAAATTTCTAGTTCCATTCTTTTAAATATTTACAACGTAGGCATTTTGTTAAAAACTATTTAAGCGGTCCAAATCTACACAGTGTAGGCCTAGCGGACAACATAGTTATCTGAAGTCAAAGATGCTTCCCGTTATGCTAGTGAAACGCCCCAAAAACTGAATGAGTTAAGATGCGTATAGTTCTAATCGGGTCGGCAGGAATTGTTATCAAGCAAATATTTTTGAAAGAAATTCTAGATAACCCTATCAGTCCTTCACCCCTAATTTTATTATTTTTGTGATACCGGTAAGTCATTAGGCCTATATAAGTGCTTCAAATAATATAATTGAAATAAATATTAATAACGAGTTCGGCAATCAAGTTAGGACATCATTACACTCATGAATCAACAAAAAACTATTTTTTGTTTAAAATTCATTTTTAGTGATGGAGAGTTTATGTTATTTATTCAAGAAATTATTGCAGAAATTTGTCATCACTGAATGAGAAATAAAGTAAAAAAGTAAAGTCAGGCCTAAAACATATAATTATATTATTATGTATATTAAATATAATGCAAAAATTAATTAGTTTGCATTTTTTTTATGTATGACGCCAATTTTCCCATATAAAGCTAGTTTATAGGATAGCTATTAAAATTTACAAAATACTAATTTTTACCATACGTAAAATTAATGGCCAAATTTAACACTGCTATTGTTCAAACAATTTTGTTTTACTGCCCTTGCACCCAACAATAAAATATTCCCACTAAATGCCAGATCACCTTGTCTATTACCGTAAAATTCGTTGCACTCACATTTTGCACATAGGCCTAATACATTTGCGAACTATCAACTAAAATTTCGCATGGACTAAGTTATAGGACTGATGACTTCTGATATGTTTACATAAATTCTGTTTTGTTTATATTCCGAGCGACGAGGATCACAAGAGTGTAGATGCGTAGTTCGCTTCTATTCATGTTATTCCAGCTGATTATTTAGCCTACATTGGTAATGACTTACCGCTTCACCGATTATTGCTCACCCGAGTCCCGAGCGACTTGACGAACAGCTTGGTGGTTAAAAATTCCAAACATGTTTTGACAAAATGATGCATATTAGTAGGCTGACTGTACTAGGACGCGTAGAAGGGGAAAGGTGTTACTGCGCATGTGCAAACCAGGTGCCTACCACCGGGAACAGGGCTGTAGGCCCTAGGCTACAACATTATACTTTATGTAGGCTACTTTGTCCAGTCACTGCATCAGACTCCTAAATAGCCCTGGCAGACCTTAGGCCTATGGTAATATAAATTAGGCTATTTATAAATATACATAGTGGACATTTATATTTGACTGATTTTCAGGCTTAAGTTAAGAGGCATACCCTAACGTTAGGTAGGCCTTTTGAGCAGTCTGCTTACCATAATTATCTCCCAAAACTTTGACTGGCTAGGGGCTCCAACCGCCTTCCTCGGGGATTTCTCTTCTTTTGGACAACTCGGTAACGTTACTATTTCTCAGAGGTCATAAACTAAACCCAACTTTATCCCTGGATTCATCAGAAATGATGCTATGAAGCCAGATTTGAGGAACTGCTTCTACCATACGTAGTGTTATATTTCTCAAACAGAACCACTGCCCACAGAGGCTCTGACATGTCTTAATACATAAATTTAACCTGTGTGTACACTCATAAATCATTTATCAGTAAAGAAAGAAGACTTATAACAACAACACCACAAATTTCAAACGTTCAATCAAAAGAAACTGAAATAGACGAATTCATTATAATGGCAGCTAAATAGAGCAATTAATTCTTGGCACAATTGACATCTTGAAAAAAAAAAACCAAACGACGATTTGATCAAATCTTCTCAGAGAATTTGTCCTGTATATACTATATAAAAAAGTATAACCATTTCAAATGGAAACCCGTTATAGTAAATTTATTAAGATCTCATGTTGTATTATTATTTTGTCGATTGACTTTTTTCTTATATTAAACATGAGCTCTTTGTCAATTGGTAATAGATGTACAGCCTAGTTTCAGTATAATGTGTGCTTGGATGTCAAATGTTGGCGTAATTATATAACTTTCGATCAGTTTAATTAAATACATTGCAAGTTTAAATAGTTTTTGACTGCTACAACAGACCAGTTAATTAAACTAGGTCATTTTGAATGCCGTAGCAAATGAAATAATCTTTACAATCTCTAACTAATGTTTACGTTCTTTGAAAGAGATGTTTTAGGAGCACAACCCACCTTTATGTTATGCGGAGTTATAAGAGAACTCGCCGCGTAACCTAAAGGAGGGTAGTGTCCAATAAAATTATGATGTATAATACTTAATAAAATATAACCAAAAATTGCCTTAGATGCTTTTATTTAATATTCGTCAATAGAAATTAATTTGTATTCCAAATTAATACGATATATTAATTATTTAAAGTTAATTTTAAATGTTAGATACGGTATATAAATCAATACAATTAGGGAAAATATTAAGAATTGATTCTGTTTTTTCCCCTTCATACATACCTACTTCTAATTATTTATTTATTTGCAGTACAACCATTTTATAATATTTATCATTAATTAAATGCTCAAGAATTTGTTCAAGATATTAATACGTAGTAGCTCTTAATTAATATAGCAAGTATTCAATATAGACATAAGATACAAATTTAACTACACAATAAGCTATAATAATTAACAGATATGAACAATATGTAATAAATTAGAGAAAGCAAGAAAATAAATACAGTAAGTGAATAAATACAGCAACTCAAAGTAAGACTCTAAATAAATAATCTTACCATGACAGAAAACAATCCTATACTATATACAACATTCATAGCGATATATGATGTCAAAATTACCAGTTAAAACACCCTAGTTTGGTTTACTAAAAAAAAAGAAAAAGCATATATTTATTTTGGTTTAAACTCCAAAATGCTATCCACATATATTTATATTCAAACAAGCCTTTAATCTTTTAAACTGGACTCAGGAATAAACATTCATAAATTTAATATTCTCGCAGTTTTGCACATAGTTTTATTATATTATTGTATAATAGTACTAAGTGAAAAGATGTAATATATATATATTCCTTTATAATAATGTTGTTATTCTTTAGATAACGTCCATACAACGTATAATAGATGTTGTGTCACCGATGTCGTATGAACTTGTATTACTTCAAATTATTAGACATCTGCAATAAACGTCTATTCAACATTATATTGCAGACGTCTAATAGATATACAAAAAATAACCTAGACGTCAAATAAACATGCAAGACCTGATTTGGACGTTGTATAGACGTCATGTGCTGTCTGGGGGCTAATGAAAATGGGCCATGGACTAAATCGTATTTCAAAGCCATTCAATGAAAGCATTCCAACAGCTCTGAGAGTATTATTGATGGAGTCAGAGTCAATATTGGCATTGGGAGGAGAAGTTATTGGTCGTTGGTTATTGGTTATTGGCGTTGCATACGACGTAATGTTTACGACGGTAGGTCTTCTCATTTCTGGATTTTGTTTTGTTTGACTAGATACTCTAGGTACTCTGATTGTGTGGACCACTACATGCTGTCTGTTCATTAGGTACACGATCTTTACTGAAAACGCAGTCTTCTATCAACATTTATTTATCATTAGTACATATGAAGTATGTATGTTCTAATTTATGTATCTTAATACATACATAAAATTAACATAAGGGATTCAACATAGCCTAAAGATTAGCACCTTGGATATTGGTACTAAAGACCACGGATTCTTTACCTTGCGGTGCTTAAATAATTTCGGGATTTTTTTGAGAAGTTTGTATGTTTGTTTGGATTTCGATTTTGTAAGACCACATCAGTAGAGAAACTAAAAATAAACTCATAGTAGAAAAACTGAAGAGTAACAGAAATGCAACACGTTGTTTAGATAATCAGTTAATGCGAATTTGATACTGTGAATATTAATAATATGGATAAGTAGTCCTAACTTTTAAACCAGATTTTAAAGTTAAGAATTAGAAATTATAATAATATTGTATGTAACATAGCTGTATAGTTAGCTTATTTTTCGTTAATTATAAAATTTTGACTTTAATCGAAATTTAGTAAGACGAAAAATATGACATAAAAGGAAATACTTATTTTTCATTCAATCAGGTTAAAGACCTATAACATTATACATCTGAGCTCTAAGTAAACAATTTATGTTGTCCGTTAACGGTTAAGGTTGGTTAACGCCTCACTATTCGTTGTTGTGGTTTAATAAACCGTTAAACCCTTGTGAAATACCCACCAGTTAACAGTCCACTAAAGATTTAAGAGGGAATGTGTAAAGTTATGTTATGACTTCGTCATGTATATTTCACATGAAAACCCGGAATAAGAATAACAATTTTTAAATATGACAGTTTAAATTTATGCTTGTGATTGATGTTTACGCCTCTTTTTAAATAAATTGATAAAATATCTTAAGAAAAATATATTCACATTCTTACAGGAAAGTCCTACTTTTCCTACATTAGCTCTTTATCCCAGAGTCCTGAGAAACATTTTAGTAAGAAGAAATTGCTAAACAACTGCATACAGCCTTATAAAACATAACTCTCCAAAAACGTAAAAATATTCTACCTTAAATAAAATACTAATATATACGTATACATAAATATTATAATTATGAGATCATTTTACTGATTACAAACAATCCAACGGTCCTTTAACAAGTAACGAATAAATAAAAGTATTTTCAGTGTTAGTAAAACAATACAAGACTTTATCTTAAGAGCATAACGGTTAAACCGAAAATTACTAAATTGTAAAACTCACCACTAAATTTATCTATGTGACACAGAAGTGACACAAAAGCGATTAAATAAAACACATTGGATTTGAACATGGTTTTGACAGGCACTCGTCTGTTAAGAGGCAATTACAAACACGAAATATCTTTTATGTTGTGTTTTTTCCAAACAATTGGCCTTGTTTCAAATCTGGTCTGCATGTGGAGGCAAAGCTGCCACTTTTCATGTAAAGTACAACATTTATTTTATCTCTAGTGAGTTTGATATATAAATAAGCAAGACTCGATCTTGTGGTAGTTAAAGTTCTTTAACCGACAAAAACGTATACTTTTAATACGCATTAATTATTTCATGCCTCAACTCTTAGCTAGTCTCTAATATATTACGCAAAATGTACAACATTTATACACACACCTGGAAGGCAGTTGGATATCGTTTTATCTTTATAGTTTTTTAATGGAAAATTGTATTAAATATTAATTAGCTGTTACAGATATAAATTTTGTTTTACATAAACCATTTAATAAGGACGTTTCTACTAAGATAAAAAGGTACGATGCACACTTTAGAAGGAAGAAACAAAAAATACTTGTAAATAAAAGTGAACCATTTTATTAAAGTTAAATGGTCTTTATGTCATGTAATCTTTCACGTTTAAGCTACCCATTATGACATTAAATACAAATCCCTCTACTTCCTGTAAAGGACAATGAAAGCAAACAATCACACCAGAGTGCAGTCTGTGTCGAGGCTTACTCTCGTGTTTCCGAAGCTCTTGTCTTGTCACCAAACAAAGCTGAATTTACTGAGGAGATTTACCAGACTTTCTTTAGCTCGTTTTAGACAGTCAGGTCAAATCGTTTAACCTATAAACAGCAGTTTTTGAATCGCCTTAGATTTACTATGAGACTTTTTATAACTGATGTATGAAGCATACATGATATCTGACGTGAAGAGTAGCGTGATAATAGGCACTGCCACAATGGAACCTGGAACCTAGGATTTAGGTGGGGAAAAGTATTAGTTGACAAACTGTTGCTGATATTTTCTTTTCCACGGTAAGTGTGGTATTAGACAACCATTCACTTGTTTGCTATGAATCTTTTGTAGTTTAATGAGGACTAGATAAACTGTTGCTTATGTGGAGGCAAGAGTGACTTAAATAATTAAAACTTAGTTATGAGGGCATTAAACAAAACTTTCTGGTCTTTGGCATATGACTCCTCGTACGGTAAAAATGGTATTAGACAACGGTATTTATATTATATATATTTTTATAACTTGAATCAAACTGCACGAAGACTGTGATATAGCCTAGCTAGGGGTTTTAATGCTTGAAAAAATGTTTGAAATTAATGTGAATGAACGTTAACTAGGTCTTAATTATTTATTAACTTATTTATTCATATTTTATAACTTGAATTTAGTTTTAGTAAAACTGTGATAAATAGACTAAGTAACTAGGACTAAGTTTGGTTAAGATATTAATAATAAAAAATACTATTTCAAATACTTTTCTACTTTTATAATACTGGCTTGAACGATACTAGGCCCTGTTCTATAAATTTATTTCTATGTTTCACTACTTGAGTTAAGCCAAATTAAGATTTTTTGGTGTAAATACTTGAATTTTTGGGCATGAAATTTCACTATTTTGTAGCCTAGTGTCAGTTATACAGCCAATTGTTGTCTGAAGCCTGTTCCTGTAAAAACATATTGTAACATAATGTGACATGATATATTTCCTGTATTAGGACAAATGATTCAAATCAATTATCTATCTATCTATCTATCTATCTATCCATCTTTAATATTTCTCATGATATATTTTTCAAAAGAAATTCAACATAGAGTAGCAATAAAAATACATGTGTTGATTTTAATAATAAAATACACGTTACTGTTGTGTTGGGTTTAAGCCCCTTTATAAAATCGTTGACAGTAAATTATTTGTTTAGAATTTGAATGATGACTGTACCTCATTAAAAGCTTTAATAAATGAAATAAATGAAGCTATTAATGAGCTAACGTCTTATTTAGGAAAAAATGTATCTCTTAAGAGAGAATTGGCTAGTACTGTGGTTGACTTAGAAGAAAAACTAAAGGGATCAGAGGCTAAATCATGGCCAAGAGTAGGTGGCTTGATGACGAAATTTTGGACATTTATTTTGATGGTTTCACCTCTAGTAGTAAGGGTGCACCCCCTATGGGTAAGGGTTTTGAAAACGATTTTGGGTCCCACAGTAACTCAGCTGGTTAAATATGGTAGCCCTCAAGAGATTGAGTCTTTGAAATCTGACATGTCCTTTGATAAGGCAGATTATGTTTTCTTATGTGTTAACAATAATTCCTTGGCTTTTAAGGAGGACAATGGCTGTCATTGGAGCATGTTGTTTATTGATAATACTTTAAGTAATGTGTTTCATTTTGACTCCCTTCAAAACTGTTTCTGTGAGTTGGCCGCAATTGCGGTGGACTTGAATGGCAAGAAGTGTAATGTGGTCGGTGTATATAGGCCTCCAAGGGACAGCAAGGACGGCAAGGAAGTCTTTTTTGAAAACATTAGCACTGGTTTAATGCACATAATGAAAGGGAACCGTGGATCCATCGTTCTTGGTGATTTCAATATAGACTTAGCCATTCCTTCAATAAGCTCTGAAATGTTGTTACAAGATATGTCTTCTTTTGGTCTTCGACAAACGATACACTCCTATGCTAGAGAGTTCAAAAACTCTAAAACCTTAATAGATCACGTCTTCACCGATTTACCGGAAAGCGAATTTAGGAGCTCTATGTTAGTATCCTACTTGACCGACCATCATGCTCAGGTTGCTGTTCTGGATAGGAGCTCACCTCTTACGTCTTCTTAAAATGTTTCCTATTTAAAACGTGTATTCTCTGAAGGCAACATAAAACTGTTTGGTTCTTATATTGGCGATGAAGAGTGGTCAGAGATCCATGCTTCATCAAATGTGAATGATAGATTTGATTCGTTTCTGAGTACCCTGGATTTCTATTTCAATTTGTGCTTCCCTCTAGTAAAGAGAAAGTCTAGGATGAGCTCTTGTTCTTATCACAAAGTCAAACTGAGTAGTGAGGCTTTGAAGGTTAGGGAAGAACTCAGGACCTCCTATGTCGACTCTAAAGATCTGCCTTCTGCCCACCTACTGAGGAAAAATACCTTTCGCTCAAGAGGCTGTATAGACGTATTATTCTGAAACTTAAATCTGAAAATGTAGCGAGGATGCTTGAACTTTCATCTAACAAAGCCAAAACTCTTTGGGGTATCGTTAATCAGAACAGAGGTTCAGTTGATGTTAGGAAGGATAACACACCAGAAATTATGTCTCAGACAGGTGATGTGGTTAAGGATCCTGTTGTTGTTAGTAATATCTTTAACAATTACTTCCTTAACGTTGGGGAATGCTTAGACAAATCTTCTAGCAACACCTTATCCGAAACTACAAACTCACCACCTGTAAACTCCCTTTTCTTGTTTCCTACCAGTCCTCAAGAGGTAATGGATGCAATCCATTCACTAAAGTGTAAGTTGTCAACTGGGAGAGATGGTATATCTTCGGCCTTACTGAAAAAGGTAGCTGTTGAACTAGCTCAACCTCTTAGCACTTTGATAAATGATTCATTTTCCTCAGGTGAATTCCCAGATTCCTTGAAACTGGCTATTGTTAGACCTCTTCATAAAGGTAAAAGTACATTAGAGTGTTCAAATTACAGGCTCAATCATATCGACTTTTTCAAAAGTGTTTGAGAAAATTGTTTTGAATAGGCTCTGGAACTTCTTGAATGATAATAAGTTGTTATGCTCTCAACAGATTGGATTTATCAAGGGAAAAAGTACAACCAATGCTCTGTTCTCCGTTGTTCAAAATATTGTCGATGCGGTTGACCAAGGCCAGTATTCATCTGGTTTATTTTTCGACCTCAGCAAAGCGTTCGACCTTGTAGATCATGAGCTTTTGCTTATCAAGATTTACAGCATGGGTATCAGAGGTGGGGCCCTTGAATGGTTTCGTTCGTTCCTCACAAATAGAACTCAGCGTGTGAAGGTTTCCTCTATCAATCGTCCAAGTACAATGTGTACTATACTTTCCGGTGAAGGAGTGGTAAAAAGGGGCGTACCACAAGGGTCTATCCTCGGACCTATGTTGTTTCTTTTGTTCATCAATGACATCCATAAAATAGTGGAAGAATCGAATATTTGCCTATATGCTGACGATACTTCCCTCATATTCTCTAGTCCTTCTAGGAATCATCTGGAAGTCAAAACGTTTTTGCAGGAAAATATTCTTCTGGATTGGCTTCGACAGAACCAACTGAAAGAAAATGTCTCAAAAACCACTCTTGTGGAATTTTCTTTACGGGACCTCCATGATAGTGTATTCAGTGTTCATCTTGCTGACGATGCAATATCTTCAACTTCTGTTGTAAAGTTCCTTGGATTATTCATTGACTCCAACCTCTCTTTTGCCACACATATTGATCATGTGTGCAATAGATTGAGCCAGGGAATTTTTGTGCTTAGGAAGTTGGCATGCTTTGCCTCCACCGAGCTACTCATTGCAGCCTACTATGGTATTATATACCCTTACCTGTCTTACGGAGTACCCGTCTGGGGTTGTGAGAGTTGTAAAACTCAGTTGATATTCAGGTTGCAGAAGAAGGCAATTAGAACGATTTTTCAGCTGCCTAAGCGGACCTCATGTTCGGACTTCTTCATTGGAAACAAAATTCTCACCTTTTCTTCTATCTATATTCTTGAAACTCTGTCATTTCTTCATAAGAACTTCCCACTATTCCAGAATTTTCTTCCTTCTCATGGTTATGAAACAAGAAGTAAACCCAGATGTATTCTTGGTATACCTCCTCACTCTACATAGTTTTTTCAAAAACATTTAAAATACTCAGCTGTAAAATTGTTTAACAGTCTGCCACTGAGTTTGAAAGAGGAGCATGATTACGGCATGTTTAGAAAAAAGTTAAAGAGCACACTTATTAGGAAGGCATGCTACAGTTTAAATGATTTTACATTTTGATAGAAATAAGAATAATATATTATTTGTTTAGTATTGTTGTATGATTGTATATTATAGTTAATACTTTTAGGAGATCATCGTTTTTATTAAATATTTGCATGACTTAGCATATGCATTGTATATATGTCAACATGCTCAATAAAGAACTGAACTGAACTGAACTGAATTAATTGAAGGTAAAGGTGCATTGTTAACATCATATTTAATCAATTTCGGTGTATGGATAATTTGTTCATGGTGTTATACACTTTGCTTTATGAATATAAGGGGAGAAATTACTTTCAACCCTCTTACTCAAAGAGAGTTTATTCATTATAAAATAGTTTTTACAGTGCCAGTTAGTATGTTTTTTGTACAGGATAAAATATGAGCTAAGTGATAACCGATTATCCAGTTGGTTCTCACGTGCAATATTAAAATGTTTGTGAAGTATATAAAAAACGAAAAGGTAGACAGTATTTTATATAAGTGATATACAATATTCTCATGTTGATGAGTGACTAAATAAAAAATAAATAATTTATTTATTAGCATGATACGTGTTGTTACAACTAAGCAGGATGAATAAAATACGCCTTACAACACTATAAAGTATATTTACACTTATACTGTACTTACATACAAGGCGGTAAAATATACAAAAAAGATGGTACAAGGTGATCAATTTCAACCAATTACACCGGTCATCATCAGGCCCAATCAGAGAATGACTGAAAAAGATGGTGAACAGCTTATATACTATTGGCTACCGGAAGTTCCGGAAAAAAGTTGTGATAAGTACCACCAGAGTCAAATTTGACCTGTTCATTGATCAATTTATCCCTATCCTTACATTTTTCCTTAAAAATAAACAATTCTTCCCATGCATTCATTATATTTACTTTCTTACAAATATGGAGAATATTCAAATTTTCTTCAATTGTTCCCAATGAGTGGTCATTTTCCAGGAGGTGTTTTGCGACATTCGATCTTTCCGGTTTTCGGTTCTTCCATGCTGAAACATGATTCTTGTATCTTTTTAAAAAATTAACAGTTTGACCGACATAAAACTTATCACAATCATTACAACTGATGTTATATACACCGGGCTTATCAAACTTATCATAACCTATGACTTATCACTTGTCATTCTCTGATTGGGCCTGATGATGACCGGAGTAATTGGTTGAAATCGATCGCCTTGTACCATCTTTTGTGTATATTTTATCGTCTTGTATGTAAGTACAGTATAAGTGTAAATATACTTTATAGTGTTGTAAGACGTATTTTATCTATCCTTCTTAAATAAAAAAGAGGGGGTTTAAGCAATACCTATAACTAATTAGGTACTTATTGGTTAAGATTGAAAGTATCGTTCTCGCTATTATTAACATTCGAATTATACTTGAATCAACACCACATTTCGCGATGTTGCAGGTCCGTACAAAAACTGTCAACTGAAAATCCATAATAATTTACTAAATGGACTCTTCTTCCTCCACCACTGCGGAATGCAGGTTATTTTTGTGAGCATTTAATGTCTACTGTCTTATAAATTCTAAATTATACTATATATGCTGAAGAACTGTAAAAACTGAATTGGTTTTTACCGTTAAAATAAATAAATAAATCGATATGATGGTTCACAGGTACAATTTATAACGGGTGACATCACGATTTTTGACCGCTTGCACTGTAAAGTCTTCATACACTGTTAGTTAATAAAGTCTTAAACAAGACCAAGGTGTATCCAAGTTGTAACATGGACATTTAAGTTATATTTTAAACATAATAATAGTGAAAAACATAAAACAATAAAAGTAAGTATCACAATGTTTTTATATTTAGAATTAAAATTAAAATGTAGGTTAACTTATGGTTAACATAACAGTTACTATTAAAAACCTAATGTGTGTTCTGACTAGCCACTAGTAATTTCCAGCACAGGATAATACTTGTACATCAAATGATTTTGAAATATTCCATTGGAGTATGGGGACTAACTAGTATTTATAGGAGGGGTTTTGCAATAACAGCGCTATGAATCTATGAATATACCAATACCGTACCTATTTCCGATATACTGTGTCGTGTTTCATGCTCTAACGCTGCAAGATCAAAGCAGTAAACTGAAATTTACAAAGTAAAGTTCTGTGTTCATGTCGAGACGATGATCAGCAAATATATAATTATTTAAAGGTTTATCTACTTTTTTTACATGAAAATGTTTACTTATATATTATAAATAAATATCAAAGAAGGGGTTTATATCATCACTAGTATTGCCCATGCGCAGCTGGCGCACTGAAACACTTGATCTTGTCGCTGTAAAATGGTGCCATCAGAACGTTGACAATTAATTAAGTGAGAATCAGATATAATTTTTATTATTTTTAATTGTTTGTTTAGTTTCTTCATTTGGTGGTGGAAGTAATCTTAAAAATTATGGCCCATTTAAGTATTTATGGTATTGATGAAGTATTAAGGGAGACTTGGCATACGACAAAAATCACTTTTGAGAAAAATGAAAAAAAAAACTTTGTAGTTCGCATCTAAAACTACCTTTCCACTAAGTTTAATTTGTAGTACCATTTATAGTCTACATTTTTTTAGCAAAAAATTAACCAACAAAGTAAAAAACACGTAAAGTAATCAATATCCCTGATGAAATTACCATTTTACGTTGATGCTATATTTATTACCCTATTTTAACTAAATAAATGTAACACAATTTTATTTGTTTGATTGTAACCTCAACGTAAAGTCTAATGTTTTTTTATTCTGATTTTTATTCTGATTCTGACTCCCAAATGTACAAAGCTACTTCCTGTCATGTCTCCCACTTGTATAATCCGGCCTGAGGGATTGTAGCTGTTTTTGATATGTGAAGGTGTACCAACACTTTCCTTTTGCATCCACGATTAACGTTACATATACGATAATTATTTTAAAACTCAATATTCTAAAAATAATATCCAACGCTATACGTTCGAGATGCTAAATAAATTTAAACCACCCTTAGCATTGTGGAAATTAGTAATAATATAACATTAGTTTTAGAAAAGGACTGTAAATCTTTATATATAATTCTGTAAGCGAAATTTGTAAGTACAAATTGTGCGAGTTTGGAAAATTGCAGGATGATGGGAGACAGCTTAAATTAAAGGTCTCAATCCCAGGGACTCGAGAAAAATAGCAGTATTTCTAAAAATTTAACACAAACGTAAAATATCTCCCATAAGAAAAGTATGGGAATTTAAAAACGACTACTTTGTTTGTATTAAAACACGTGATTAAGTTGTGACGCATAGCGTCACGATATTTTATATAGTACGCGCAAACTGCGTCGCGGAGCCACTGTAAGGAGCACTTCGCCTGTCCCAACGTTGACAGAGCGAGCGACCTTTTTTTCCCTTCTTGTCAACTAAATCTCGCTTACCTTCTTCCCCCCCTTCCTGGTTACGCCGGTCTCCGGAACGGACGTCTTCAACTTCAATTCTCCAAGAAATTTGCACAACCGATAAGTTTTAATTTTAAGTATAGGGTATTTTAGAGACAGTATGGTTGGCTAACCAGCTTATTAAGGGGAAACCCATAAGGTTCGCCCCGATACCGGAATGTAGGGAACAAATAGTAGTGTTCGGGCCTGGCCCGAACACTTTCCAATAGGTTAAATTTTCACCACGTTGAGACATAATTAATCAGACTCCCCAGAAGATTATCCGTAGTTTTTGATTAGTTTGCAGTAATTCTATACATTCATTTACCTTAAAGATTGGTTACCATGGCTAGATCAGTATTGCAAGAACCTCAGATGCCGATTTAATATATATCAGTTTTTGGAAGGATCGTTAGTTAGTTCGTTACAGATATTTAGATTAAATCAAAGCTGGCTAAGTAGGCTTTCTGGTCTCGGGTAAAAGATCTCCGACCCTCTGGTCCCCCAAGCACGTTTCCCACCTTAATTATATAGTTGGTACAGGTATTGCAACACAGGCGTGGAAGACAGTCCCACTTCCATTTAGGTATTACAGCTCATTATTTCTAATTAGTAGCAGAGTCAGCACGCCCAATAGTCTAGTCCACCAAATTAACCATCTAGTTTCCCCCTTTTTTATCCTACATATGGTAACCAATAATTAACTATTTCCCCCCCTCGGCATCATATGGTAGCAGAGCGTGGTTACGATCCACGGACCTCTGGGTTATGGGCCCAGCACGCTTCCAGCGTGCATGGTCTGAATGCACCAACGCGGGCGGCTCTTGCCGCCTTTCCGGCCGCGTGTAGTTTATCAGACCTCCTGGCCTTGGCCCCCAGGTTTCAGGTGGTCCGCGCGCTGGAACAGGAGCAGGCCGTCTCGCGACCAGAGACCACGCAGCTCAGTGTCGGCTACCGTCAAAACCAGCATTCGGGCTTCACCCCCGGTAACAATTCGAATTATCGATAGGACAATCAAAGATTTTCAGGATATGACAACCGCAACTTTTCAAATTTCTCTAATCAACTATCCACACCCCGCATCCCACAATTTCCATTTCACCAAAATCAACAGCGACCACCTAGGACATACCAGCCACCACAACAATTCAATTCAAACCGAAGCTTCGGTTCACAAGGTCAGGGTCAGGGAAACGCCAGAGGGGGGCACCGTTAGGCGCCTCGGCCCCTCCCCTGGTACAATCTGTGCAGCAGGTGCCCGTTAAGCAAAACTTGCCTAATAAACCCAAAGGTTCCCCAAGCATTCCAACCAATGATCTGTGCCACGTCACACTGGATTTCAAGGGATTATTTAAAGACCACTGATAGATAACGGATCTTCATTCTGTCTTCAAGTGTTCCTCCGATACTTACAAGCTCTTAAAACGTCATACCAAAGCAGTGGTCAGCACACATCCGACATCTTTATCAGCCATCTCTGCCACTGGCGAACCCATCAATTTCAATTTCTCAGTTAGGGTCCACTTTAAAATAAAACATCTTTCCTGGACTTTCCCATTTTTTGTTACCGATAATTTACCAGTCCCGCTTTTAATAGGTTCTGACTTTTTAACAAAGACCAAGGCAGTAATTAACATGTTCACACACTCTCTTAGCTTTTTGACACTGAATTTTTGATGTTTTAAGTCCTGTAATTTCTGAACCCGAATTTTTCTAGAAATGCGGGTGGTGTCATTTTGTTGGAAACCTAAAGTTCTACAAACCACGAAAGTTTAATCAAAATCGTTACAGCCGTTTTTGAGAAATTTGGATTTTTCATGTTTTTTGGGGGATAATTACCCTTAAAAATCAAAAATCCAAAAAAATGAAAAAACACCTGGAGATATCGTGGATTAGTACCTACATAACAAATTTCATAAAAATCGGCCCATAGGTTAGGGCTCTAGCTCTGTACACATCCACACAGACACACACACACACACACACACACACACACACACACACACACACACACACACACACACACACACACACACACACACACACACACACAGACAGACATCACGTAAAAACCACTTTTTTGGGTTCAGGGAGCACCAAAACGAATATTTCCACTAACAACTCAAATTCGAAAATTTTTACGAAAACAATACTTTCTCCATATACTATGTATAGGGGGAGAAAGTAAAGGACACATCATAATTATATATTATTTACAGTTTTGTTTTGTTTTGTCTGTATTTCCCTTATTACTTTATTAAAACTTAAAACCGATAATTCAGCCATAATTTTAAAGATTGCCTTCATACGAAAAGAATAAACAAACAATTCAAAACCAAAAACATTAAAATTTAATGGGTGTTTTTCACTTACTTGTTTGTCAAAGGAAAAATTTACAGTGACAAATTCAACAAACTCAAATCAGGCGTTTCAATGCACAAGTTGCGAATAGGAAATTTTAGAATGATAATTAATTTTATTAAACGTTTAAATTAGATAAACAAAATGAGGATGAAAGTCCAGGTAATTGTTTTGCTCAAACCTCCGTGTTTCCTAATTACCCTAGGATTATCACCGTAAAATCCCTCTCGCTTTTTCAAAACTAATACGTGTATTTCTTCTTACATTTCTAGTCTGTTTTCACTATACCCTTGTGAAGAGATAGTGATTAATGTTTAATACTATAATTAAATTGGTAAAGTTATTTAATAATTTAAATTATTTCTTAAACACTATTGTACTGGTGTTTAATAAATATGTTTAGCATACAACCTATTTATTAGTTAGTTCGTAAAGAAAATACATTGATGTGGATTTTACATATTTATTTGGTACATTAAACTTTTATCTACTTCAAGAGATGTTATCCTTTACAACTGAAGGAGAGCTGTCTGTACCTCTTTGATGTATCCGTTGCCAAGACACACCTTCTCTTCAGTGTGATTTGTGGCTGTCGTAACAAAAGTGTAGGGATTTTCTCTTGATTTATAACCTCTTGGAAGCTCTAAAGTATAAAAAATCCAGTTCAAGAAGAAAGTTAACACTTAACATTATTTTATAATCGTGCGATAAAAAAATTATTGAGTTTGAGGTTAATTTTGTAAATTTTATTTCTTAAACATTATTTGTCTCAAGAAAATTATTTAATATAAAATAAAACTTTAATTTTGAAATTTAAAATACCAAAGTAAAACAAATAGCTGTCAAAGTTCAATTAAGAGATTGTATTTTTGGCGAAAATATAAAAGCTATTATTTATATTCTTTAAACGGCCAAGAAGTATAGTTGCTATTTCATCTTATCGATTCAGATCTTGAAGAAGTTAAAGTTTATCTTGTTTTTTGCATATTGAACATTTGCGTAATAGTGAGATTGCAAATTAGCGTCAAAAACCGTGACTTGACACGTGTCTCCTCCAGTATTGGCCCTTCTTACAACTCACCTTTCAACCCTCTCCACAGGAAACGACATCAAACAAAACATCAAGACCTCTAGACTTCACAATAACGTAGTAGGCCTGTTGGTTCCAGCTTTTAATTGCATATTGTGAAAGACATTTAAATTATCTTGTTTACTATGAATGGTCGAAACTGTTGCTTATGAGGAGGCCAGGGTTACTTAAAGAATTAAAATTAGTTAGTTATATTTCGAAATATTCTTTTTATCAACCACATAGGATACGACAAGAATAGAAATATCAGAACATATGTTATTTACATATTTGGTGAAACATGTATGTGATATAATGATATATCCATTAATTCTTTGCTTAATTATCATTGATGGTGATTGTGATTTTATGTTATTTAAAAGAATATTACGGACACTATCCATCATCGCTTAGAGAAAAACAAGCTTCAGGACGTTTCAGAATCGAGAACCTGATGATTCCAAATCCCAAAACGTAATTAAACTTAGTTTTCTCTAATCAGCGATGGAAAATGTCCGGAATAATGTCTTAATAATATATGTTTGTTGTAAGTACGGTATGTTTAAATCATGTACGAGTTAGTTATGCAACTCTCTTTCAGATTTGCATGACCCTCTTTTTTTGTAGTTCACACAAAAAATAATAAAATGTCACATGATGAGGAAACCCACCACATAAAATCTGCATACACATAAACATGCCATCCGGAAATCATCTGACCAAATAATGCTTTCTCCTTAAGATTCACATTGAAACATTAAACTTAATACACAAAGCTAAGTATGTGGGGTGTCATGGCGGTATAATATATGATATGGAAATGCTAGAATTGACATTGTGTATAGATGGCTAACGCCAGCGCTATAGGAGAAAGGAGTAAATAGTGTTCTAGACTTATAAAAGCAGATAAAATGTAAGAAGTTTGAAAATTGTTATAATATGTAAAGTATAACGATTTATATATAAAGTAGGACGATTTTCGCAACACCAAAAAGGCAAAAAAGTTCCTAGTACATTATTCATCAAAATTAAGGATCAAAAGACGTCGAAGCACTCCTACCGCCTCAGAGTCTTATTGATGAAGTAAAAATCAACATTGGTATTGAGAGGAAAAGTTATTGGTCGTAGCGTCACGTACGACCGTACACAGCAACCGTTCTATTTACGACCATGCGTCTCTTTCGATTTACTCTATTTGTCAAATACCAATGTTCGATGTTTAATACGCCTGCAGCGAACCAGGTACGGTACATCCCTGTGTCTCACTGATTTTTACCTTTTGGTAGTGGTATAGCTATATACCTCGAATCGAGCCTAATAAATATACGTTTTTATATAAATTGCATTGGGAATGTTTAAACTGTTAAGTGATGCATGTAAATTCCACATCCCAGTTATAAATAAAAAAGGAAAATCGCTGCTATAAAAACGGACCATTTTTGAAAAATAAAAAAAATAAAAGCTGTACAACATATAGGCCTGTGTAGTGAGCAATTACATCCTACTTTACTGATGTTGAAAATAAATTTAACTTTAACTCATTTTTAAACTTTAAAAGCACTATTAAAAAAACAAACAATAAAATAAAACCAAGACATGCAGTATTGATAATCAATTATGATTTAATTTAATGATGTGCCTAGTTGAACCTGGTTCTCATACTCAAGCATATGTTTTTCTAGTGATTCTGCATTTATATCCCTCATAAAGTATTATCTTATATATTATTTCCTTATTCCTTTATCAAATTACATGATTCACCCCTAATTTGAAAGCTTATCGTGCCGGTTATTGACGAAAAATAGACCCACGGTCTAAAAATGTACCGCTTCTCAGAAATTTGAATAATATGAAAGATAAACGAGTTTGCACGCAGCACGCTGACGTGAGGGGAGTGAATTTCCATATAAAAAATTTTAAAACTCAAAATCAATGTAAAACATACATGTATTCCAATTTTTATTGAAATCTGAAAACATTGATTTTTTGGCTGTTCTGATGCTCCTGGTTTCATTTACCTGCAAAGCTGGGAATACAATTGTGCGCATTATAATGTTAGGAGAAGGTCCATTCAGGCTTGAAAGTAGGCCTTCGAAAATTTTGAACGACCCCCCAAAACGTGTTCAGGGGGTCGCGTTAGGAACTTCTATGGTGGTCCCGGGCTTAAGTTTCACCGTGCGGGTCATGCTAATAGTTCACTTTCCAAAGGAAATTTACTAATAAAGGGAATAGTTTGTTTTGACAGGAGCGAAAATGTAAACAAAAGAACATCTGATCAGCTGACAAGATTTGGTTCGCAGTGCAGAATTCCGCACGGGTCGACTAGTGCATACTGATTGAATTGCATTTATATATTATAACTAGGCTTATCGCCGTTGGGGGCTTCGCCCCCAAACCCCCTTTTGGAGTTCGCTTCGTTCACTTACCTTTCTCAGTCAACTCAAGTTTAAATCAAACTCAACTATTGTAGTTCATTATAAAAAAAAAAACTACACAACAATGACCTTTGGTGAGCACATTAACACCTACAGAGGCGGTCCCATATCGGTTCTATATCGAAACATTTGACCAACCGGCTGCTTGTTAGTTTTATCGAATGAACTCTCGACTACGATGGTTGTTTCGAGGTGAATAAAATCAAAAAATAAAGTGCTCACTCAATCAAAGTCAATCAGATATAAATACAAAGTTGTGGTTACAATTTTAAATTGGAGTTCTACAAATGGATTTACGTGTAAAAAAACAACAAATTAGACTTCAGTTCACGACAGAATTATAGTAACCTAACCTAACCTAACTCCGCAGAGCGATGTATGGTGGCCGGTCGTTGTGGAAATTACAAATAAATGAATTTGTAAAAACAAATAAAGCCAAATTAAACAGAAATAAATTGCAGACCTCAAAAAGTAGACAACAAAAGTAGGATTCAAACCCGTGACCACAAGATCTTGAATCACCTGACAACATATCTACTGGGCTACCGCGGGTCCATCAAATTTATCATTCGATAGAACAAACAATCGGTTGATTACATTTTCCAATATCGAAACAAACGATATTCGCGATATTGGACCTCCAGTGCAGGCGATAATGTGCTCGCCTTGTTTTGCAACAGCTGATTTATATAAACCTCATGTGAGCAAATTAGTATCGCCTACACGGGCGGTTTTTTTAAAATCAGCTGGTACAAACATGTGGTATTAGCCAAAGATAGTGTGCTTTCATTAAACGGCTTTCCAAAACTGTACACTTTTAATGGGCCAAAATACTCAAAATTACTTCTTTTCCGGTGAATAGCGGCTAAACAGATGATCGGATCTTAAATCTGACGAAAAATCGTTAGTTGGAAATTAAATTTTGTACAACTTTTGTATTTAACATTTTTTGCCATCTCTTACCGTTTCCGTACAAAACGCGCTCAAAGTGGACAAATTGAAAAAGTGGAATTTTCCCCGCCCCAAAAATGTCCCAAAAACTCAAAAAGGTTAACTTTTGGTAATTTCTGGGAGTTTCTCGTCAAGATATTTAATTCAAGTATGGGGTCGAGGGGGGTTCGATTACGGGAAGTGCCTCATAGTTTATGTCAGTGAGTGAGTGAGTGAGTGAATCCGTCTAGCTTTATATAAGTAGATGTGCGTATTGTCAATTATTTACGTTTTTCTGTGTCTTGTTAATAGCTGTTAAATATAAAATTGGACCCGTTATTGGAATAAGAAAATATATTATAACGAGAAATTATATGAAATTTCAAAAGTGGTGTGAATTATAGTTGTACACAAACTTTTGACGCTGAACACGATGCCACAATCCGATTTAATATCAATTTTTGTTACTGAGAATATTAGTATTTTTGAAAACTTTAAAAAGGGTCAAAATCATGAGAATGAAAAGTGATAAAATAAGTTCCGAATAACCTCTTACCTGCCAAGTTTAATCCAATATGGTAACCACGATGGAATTGAGCTGATTACGTGGCCAATGAAATCTATTACTAGGAACATGCCTTATCATAGTAGTTTCCCTAGCACAAACTAGATGGACCGTGTATCTTTTTACGATATTAGCTTATACACATTAAATGCATGCATTTATTTTGCCACAGTTAGTATTTTAACTTTTAAAGGTATTCCCGTTGATTTATTTTGTCCGATATTTGGATATGTTGTTTTGGTGTAAATTTTCTTTTAAAAACGCTTCAGTTGCAATTTTCTCCAGGTTGACGATATCGTGACTTGACTGGACTCGTGTCTTTATATTGACACTTTAAATGGCTGCTAGCTCAACATATAAATGTAATTTATATACTATTTAATACAGTATAAATCTCGACCTCTTTTAAATTATCAGATTAAGCATAAAATTAGTTAAATAGTCTTTAAAAAAGCTCCGCCCTTACACAAACATGGTTGTATATACAATATTGTCTATTATATTTAATATTGCCTTGTCTCATGATAAAAGCTCTATGACTTATTAATTTCTATATTAAAAACCTGATTTAAGGATTTTCCGGTTTTATATTACAAATATTAATAAAGACGTCTTTATTTACCCAGCGTTTTCAAAGTTATGTTCTTTGAGCGAATTTAATTATTCGTGCATACTTAATTGGTCTGAGAGAATAGTTTATGCTATAGTTTGTTTATGATAATTAATATTCACCCTCATTTCAAGAAGGTTAAGTTAGGACAAAGACCATAAACGCCTTCAAAGCTTTTATTTTTCTATAAATAAAACAGGAAATAATTTTTGTATCCTTCCAAATCAAGACAAACAAAATTTAAATACAACATTGGATTTAATATGAACTAATATGGTTATATGTTATTCACCAATTGAAATATTGAAGACAATCCTATTTTGACGACGAATACATTTCTAGATTAATTTTAACAAACTAACAAATATTTCTTTAGCCAGGTACTTATTGTTCAAAAATAATACTTTAAATTCATAGTCATTAATATTCTCGGAATGAGTTAACACGTTTACTTACTGAGACCAACAATAAATAAATAAACTATAAACTCCGCGACGGATGTTTTGAATACAGGGGGAATTCGTATATTCTAAGTATTGCATCACCAGCATTCTAACTTAGTATGATCAAAATATAGTAAGTTATATAATGAAAACAAGAATAGAAATTATTTTCTTACATAATATTCTGATATCAAAAACCCTAATTACGCAAATGGTAAAAGTAGCATAATAGACTAGAGGACGTCGTTACGGTCAAGGGTCGAAAACAACTTTGGCCTCCACTTGGGAGGTACATTTCACAATTAAAAGTTTAAACACTCACATTCTTTTACATATTTTGTAAACTCAACAACTTTCAACATTTGTTCTATAATTGGATATACACAAACATTATATTACTTGAAAAAATAGTTAGTTATGAAATTGTTTCATTTAAACAATCTACTCTTACTGTGTTTATAATCGTAATTCATACGTTACCATTAGTTGTGTTTATAGCTGATACGACCTGAAATAAAGATTTAGTTGTTAGCAATACTTTTAACAGGTGTTTCTTTGAAAATTTGATACAAGTCACATGCTATTTAAGTAAAATAAATGTTATCCTGTATAAAAGCATTCAGCAAAATTAGCTTCTCTCTATAGTAAGTCTGCAGACTGTTATTTAGTCGTTAGGGTTTTATTTTTGTCGTCACTGTCCTGACACACCTTCAGTAGCGCTCATGACGATGCATTCACCATCATTAGGTTAATTGACACTAATCCTCAAAGGCAAAAACCTCAATCACTCTATATGTTTCTCACCATAGTTTAATTAACTTTCGTAATTAGTATAAGGAAATAACTGTGTGAAATGAATAACTAAGATATATAAGGGCTAAGATAAATAGTAACTATTATATAGAGTTTAGTTACACCGTTTAAGAAGAAACACAATTTTAACGGCATGCTTAGGTCATAAAATAATAGGTCTCTGACATACAGTTGGGGTTGAATAAATTAAGCTTGATATCTAAAAAAACATTAATTTTTTCTCTTAAACTCAATTGTTTTATCCCTACTGAATGGGTATTTTTTTGTTTAAAGTTAAATCGATAATAATACGCTGTTATCAAGAACAAGTAAAGGTTGTGATTAAAAATGTAATATCCTTGATGAACGGCTTTACAACAAAATTATTTATTATTATTCTAATTTATTTTCAATTCTATGATTAGTTAAAATGCAATTAAAAAACTAAAGGAAAATCCAATGAGATTTATTTTTAACGAATAAAATTAATTAATTAGTTTATTTATTTAATTGATCACCTCACACACTTTTTACTAATATAGTTAAGATTAGCCCTTATAAAATTCTTGCATTGTAAACTAATTAACTTCGTGTTCTAAACATTTAGCTAGCAGTAGTAATCTACCTCATAAAATCAGGGTTTGAAAGGAATTATGATGCGGTTGAGCAAACCGTCCAGAAAGTAGAAATTAGAATCGTAATTTCTTACAGTTACGGCTAATGAAATAAGATCCGCTGAATGAGAAAGTAATTCGAGTCAATCACTCAAGGCATTCCAACCGTTTCAGAGTCTTATTGATGGGAGTCGGAGTCAATATTGGGGCTGAGAGAAGGTATTGGTTGATAGCGATACGAACGACGTTCGGTTCACGAAGGGTGAAACTATGCAATCTCCCATCTAATTTCTAACTATGCCCTCCCTCTATTTACGCTTCCTGCATTTGATAGCAGCCTAACCCAAGACAATATAAAAATCCTCATAATACTTTAGATAAGTGCTTTTAGGTTTGTTTATAACATAACGAAATTTGACCACGTCAGTGAATATAGGTTGAATGAGGATATCTCGCCAATAAATCAATGCTTTAGTCTTCAGAATGCAAAAAATCAACCACAACGACCACGGTCATTGTGCAACCACGCACAAAAAAACCACGGTTATTGTGCATAACGTTTCATTGCCAGAACATCCCCAATATCTTAGGAATAAGCTTCTCCATAGGTTCGATGTCAGTGTATTCAGTACACCACCATCGAACCTGCTGCATCTATCGCCGGTCAGAACTGAGCTGGGGAAAAAGGCCTCGTCTGTCTTTGGATCCAAAATTTACAATGCCCTACCACGAAACAGTTATATTTCGTTAAACTAATTCAAGGTGATATTTGATTTTAATTAGTTAACATTTATATATAAACTGGTTGCATTAGATTTGGCAACAGTTGTTTTGTGAAACAAAGATCGTAACTTTGAAGAACGCTGGGTAAATAAAGACATCTTCCAACTGCAACCCCGATACAATGAGAGCAATACTTAAGAATAAATGTCGCATTGCATTTATATTAGTATTCAAAAACAAATAACAACAACCAGTTGTGAATATACCTGTAGCAAATCGTGCATTAGATCAAGTTTATTCATTATCATCGCTCGACTGTTTTTGAATCAGAGTAATGGTGAGGTAAATACGGCTTATTCGTGATGTTTTATGTTTAGTTTAAAATATCTCCTAGCAGTTACTGCATTTAATTCCGGCGCAAGAGGCCACGGGTTCGATTCCTGAGGTGTCCACTGATACTGAGAGGTCTGGGTAGTTGGCCTCTACAGTTTGTATAACACGTCACTCTTGTTTGGTTAACAGTAATCCCACCCCGGCCGTAAAGCCATGGCGATCGGTGGTAAAGCTGCCAATTTAAATGTAAATAAAACAATATTTCTTTCAGTGGTGCTCGGTAAAAACATCACGTAGACTCGATCTTGCGATAGTTAAAGTGGTTTTACTGAATCAATAAACTGTAATTAACTCAGGCTTCAACACTGAGGTAGTCTACACTGCATTACGAAAGGCAATGCCACATCGTTTTAGCTGTAGTCGTCTTATGGAACTTGTAGATTAATGACTTTAATTGTAGAATTTTTAGGTTGGTCTAGAAGTTTTGTAATTGTACTTTTTAATTTTAATTTCACGTTTTTAATATAATTTGATCATTTGGTTGGAGTTAATAACAATCTACGTTTAATAATAAATTTTTTATTTATTTTCATAATACAAATACCTTATTTTAATGTGTGAACGTTCTTATATTATTCTTGTTTGGCAGGCATTGATTTTTAAATTTAATTTGTTTTGTGTTATTAATGTATTAGTATATATTGTCAGATGAAAGTCTCTTATCCGATTTGTACATGACTGGAAATTAGAGCATATAAAATTTAAATCTCTTATTAAAAACATATGTTCTTTTAAATTACTTATTTTTGCATTGCTGTATTTCATAAATGGATAATTCATTGAAGTTAATGTTGGCTAGGTACGTTATATTATATTTCTTAATTATTGTATGCCACTTATTCAATGTACTAGTTATTAGTAACGGCTTTAAATTGGGTAACTTGTTTGCATTTTGTGTGTCTGATACGATCATTCTCGTGATCCGCCTGATCATTATCTTATATACTTGGCACAATAATTGATACAAGAATATTAAATATTAAAACATGTATACTTATTTAATAGGCGAGCAGGTTTTTTGTGACAATCACTCCTACTAAACTACTGAACCGATTTTTATATATTTGGTGTCACTGGAAAGAGCCTAACGTGAAGTTGTGCAGGAAACCTTTTTATAGAGAAATAATTTGTGAGGCCCTGGGGCCTCTTAAAGTTGAGTTTTTCCCCATAAGCTTAACATTGGGAAATAACTATAAGTTTAAGCAATCAGATGGATAGAGTAAACACAGTTAATCAGCAGGCCATGTTGGCTTTGGAACTGTAACACAATATTTATACGGGAATGTCAGTATAATATTACGTTGTGATCGCGAGCGAAACCACAACATGCTACTAGTTAGTATTATATCTCCAGACTACAAATTAATAAAATTAATATATATGCAGTTGTTTCATCTTGTAGTGTTTGTAAATTAACAAAGAACAATTACTACGTATAGTGTCTAAGTATAATGAAGAATAATGATTAATGTTTCTTTGGAAAATAGAGGGTAACTGCAACCCGATACAATGAGAGCAATACTTAAGAATAAATGTCGCATTGCATTTAGCTCAAGTAGGCCTACACTGGTTATCCCTTAAATACTGTAATTTCTTTGCTTAATTTATTGCAATAAATTTGACTTAGTATCTCCCGAAATAAACTTTACAAAACTGACCACACCATCAACTAAATTGGTTAATGTAATTTTTCGAGAATCGCGTTTTATATTCACTATTGCAGTAAGTTGGTTTTGAAGTGAGAGGACGTCTCCATCACATTAATCCGTCAACCGAGTCACAGAGGTGTGTCTTAGCAACGGGAACATCAAAGATGCTGCAGACAAGCTTCCTTCAGTTCAGAGAAGAGGGTCTTGTCAAGTAAATTGAAACGCAATCAACCAAGAAAACAAATGATCCAATCTTCCCTGGTGACAGTTTTTACAATTATTTTAAGAAATAAATCGATTGCCTTTAATACTTTTGGGAAGTAAACTACAAATTTAAATCATGCTCGTCCTGTACAGTTGGCAGGTCTACTCGAGTAGTAATTCCATACTGGAAAACTACCTTACTACGGAACATTTACTAGTCTGATTAGAGAGCGAATACGGTCCAAATAATATGTAATATTACAAAAAATAAACAAAAATGACACTGGTCTGGAATGATATTTCAACCTATCCTATGTTGTATTTTAGATTTTACAAAATAAAAAGAAGTATTTACTTTTAAAATTACTTTGTTTTATTGTCAAATCGTAAAACATCTTTCTTCAAACGTGTCTTTAGAGTTTTAATTTAACCAATAAATTTTCAAAGAACTTTGAATAATTTAATCGGCACAATATTGCCTAATTTATTTGTTAATTGATATTTCATCTTCATCTTTGGCTTATTCGATATTCTTTTATTTAATTATTAACAAGCGAATCTTTAAACAGTCCAATCAAGTTAACAAATATTATTACATGTTGCCCAGTTGCCCAATTTAATGATATTCATCGTTTAAGCGAATAGAGTAAATCTTTTCATGTCCGGCCAAACTTGTCCTTGGTCATTCACGTGCGACACGTTTTTGCAACTGTTCATCAACTCTGATCAAATTTGGCCAGCCTTCATCAGCTGAACAAACCAGATTAAGTGATTTGTCCGAGTTAATCAAGTCAGTAAACTTGGATAAATTGCTTCGATTGTTTTGATGATCGCATTGAGTACAATGAAGCAATCAAATATTTCCCATAGTAATATTTGGTTGGACATTGGTAATATACAAACGAGTTTAGTATTGTCACAGCGTAGTCAGCGCGTTACTAAACAGCACTTTGATATCAATCCCTCTCAATCAGTTGCAGTCTGAAAAATGAAGAAACTTACTACAAAAAGAGAGTAATAAATTATTATCCAGGCGATGTTTCCGTTTCTTTAAAAACATTCGATAAGTAAACTTGTTTAGTTACAATTCAAACTGTTTAAAAATAATAAAAATTCATTTTGTGATTGGTAAAAATACGTTCTTGCAGTGTTTGATTGTGATTGTTGTCGTTAGGAACATTTCGTTGTTAATTTTTGTGAGTAAATACTAATAGAAAGTACTTGGACCAGCATTACACTAATTACCTTTTAATCTCAAACGTGGGGATTCGATTAGAAGAAGTTGAAACTAAACATTTATCAAAAAGTTAATTCTAGATCGTTCTTTTCGTAGCAATTTATCAGTTGTTGTGAGATTGTATTTAAAAGTTATAAACAAGTTATTTTAAAATTGGAATAATACATGTGGGGTTGGATGTATAGGGCAACACACAATGTGTAGAAGTCAGCAAGGAACCTCAATAAACCAAGCAGGGCTTGAGTTATGGGTATTTTCAAGGTTGAAATTTTGGCAAAAATCGTGATTTTCCTTAAACTTACTATAACTATTAATAGAAAGGTGTAAACGGCCGAGATCTATTGCAATTTCTAGTTCATCTCATCGAGTGAGCTCTTAGAGAAACTAGGGTTGCCTTATATCACAGTGAGCTTGCAAATTAGCGCCACAAACTGTGCATTTGACACATGTCCAGCCCAGCCATGGGTCTTCTTACAACCCACCTTTCAAACCTCCCCACAGGGTATGGTAGCAAACAAAACATCCAGACTTGCAAGCGGAATGAAAGTCCGTTTGGTTTTAGCTGTTGAATGCCTATTTATAATCATTTCAGACTACCGTTTAAATCGGGAATGTTTTTAATTTAACGAGGCAAATACGAAATATTTCCTATTGTGGTGGAGGGAAATTGTTACTAAAGCTACTTGGGTTTTGAATTGAAAAAAAAAAAAATAAAGCACAGAATTTAAATAAATTACAAATATTTATTAGCAATATAACTTGATGTATTACTTTAATTTTAGAAAACCGCAACTATTAGTTAACAATATAACTGTATCCTTTTGTTGTATAACTTTTTTTGGGTAGAGTTACGGTGTTTAAACTTATATCAAGAATAAATCGATGACAAACAATACCTAAAATAAATTGTGTCATAAACTAGACTTTATAATTAGAAAATGTCAATAAAGTATTTGTATCCAGTTTTGATTTAAAAATTTATCTAAATGATATTTAGTTGATAACATTTCTCAAGAATAATGCAGAGTATAATGAAAGACTCTGTAATGCAATAATTACTGTTTTATTTCAATAAACTAAATTTTCTGGATTACTGATTCTCGTTAGAATATTTCAAATTACCAATCCTGTTTGAAAGCAATAGATAAATTGAACCTTCGTGATATACAAAATCAAGTATATTCGCAATTAACCTTCAACGAGTAAATAATAAAAGTGTGTATGTTGACGGATTCGTCACAGCACTCAGTTGCAGCATTCTGTATCAATCCCGCAGAGATGAAATAACAGCCGGATCGAATGGTATATTTCGCCGGTTTATGAGAGCTACTGTTGGATTACATTTTTAAATACGGTTTGTTTTCACTTTCCAATTAAAGGTTTTAAGGGAGAAACCTGTAATTTCTTACACTTAGAATACCTAGACTATGATGTGTGTGGTGACTATAAGTCAAATGTACCTAATATTAACAAAATATAATTTAATTAGTGGATGGTATATAACCAAGACATATATATATTATATACCAGACATATAGTCTGGTAAAAAATTCAAAGAAAACAGGGGAAAATTTAAAAACATTTAAATGTTTTAATATGCTATTGAATGTACATTTGTGCGCATGTTTTGAGTGTTGTAGTGAGATTTGTGTGTGTATATTCTGTCGTCACTTGTTGATAATTCCCTTTGATAATGTTTCAGGTAAGACTTTCCCTAAAGGCTGCGTTTTTGTAAGTATTTCTTCGTCTGTGTAAGGGAGATATGCTAATCTCGTTTACTTAAGCAGTAGTTTTCTGCATTTTTACACAAAAGATTTGTTTGTACAAATGAAAATCGCAAAACAAATCGGATAAGAAGTATAGGAAGTATTTACACTTAAATTAAATGGAAGGTGTTGAAAGGGTAAAGGCTACCAAAGAAGAGGCAAATTAAAAGGCACCAATATTAATTTTGATCGAAATTGCATTTCACATAAGTACAATATAACCGAAGTACTAATACGCGAATTTCGGTTAATGGTTAATGTGTACAAATATATGAAAGGCAAACATTTCTATTATTATGTTGCATACATTTTACACACTGTTTTCTACAATCAATTCATAACAATGTAAAAATTAAACTATTATAAAATGATGAATGAAATCTTTGGATGGAAGTGGAGAAGCGGAATTGGCACTGGAAATGAAGATTCTGCCACCCACAGTACAAACCACAACGTCTTACGGTCTTCCAGTAGTGGGTACGACTAAAATAACCAACAATTTAGTTCTTGAAGTGTAAAGAACCAAAATTTATAAAAATTATTGTTTTGTAGAGCTAAACAGGTTAGTAAAAATAAATGTGAAGTTTTTAGTAAAATTATCTGAGGAAAACCCACAAACCATTTTCCCTTAAGATCAACATGGAAAATTTTATGGACGTTTTTTTTATTTTTCTCTACAACCACTTAACCTAGGTTAGTGATTAAAAATACCAAATTATTTGTTTTTTAAGCTCTATAAAATGGCTAACCAAAATTGAGTGTTTTTAAAATTTTAGGGGGAAAATTTCAAAAAACTATTTTTGGAAAATTTAAAACACCCTTCTTATAGTCCGATCGATCTGAACTTAAAGTCATAAATGATACTCGACACATTTGTGCCATATTTCATCAAAATCGGGCGTTTTTTCAAAAGTTATCGCGGTAACGGACACACACACACACACACACACACACACACACACACACACACACACACACACACACACACACACGCGCGCACACACACACACACACACACACACACACACACACACACACAAACACATATACATATATACATACTTATACATATATATAAATTTGAACGAATAGTGTTCTTGGCATCTGGGGACCTCAAAACAAAAAGTTATCATGGTCTCGGGCTTAAGTCAATGTTAAGTGTTTGGTTGCCACCTATTGACACCATGCCAACTACGGTAATAGCTTCTTCCCTATAGAGGAAATTCGCCAAAATGAAAATGACTGAAGTTTTTCCGATAATTATCTGGAATAAGGGTCAATGATAGAGTAAAAGAGTCGAATCTGTCCCTCGAGGCAATCCAAAAGTCAGTCCAAGAGTCTCATTGATAGAGTAGGAATAATCAACATTTTAAAGTATTTAGAGATGTTGCGGTATTTGTCGCGGCGTTGTGTACAATGTTCTATTTTCGACGCCGCCGGGTCTGATTTGCTATGCGCTGTGTACTGATTGAATGTTTGTCAAATACCAATATGCAATATTCAATGTACACCTGCGATGAAGGGAATACTAAATCGTCATGCTAATCACTCAGTCGTATCATCGCATTTATTTATTAGTAGTATTGCTGAAACAAATGATGTTATTTTTTGAGTTTACAACTTACTTTTTTCAGTAGGCCTACGTCGTAGAATTCTTTGTCCAAACACGAAACGGAATTCCTACACAAATTCTACCTTTCGTATGAAATTTCACAAACACCACAGTCCTTCAGCAAGATGGGGAGGGGGCTCGTTCATATAGCAAAGCCTGACGATAGAGGGCGGTCGTTTTTATCGCTTTGAGCGGCTTAATACGACCTCCGTTGTCAGGTGATGCATCTCCGATCCCAGCACGGAAGGGGTAGATATTCTTTATTTTGTTTACCTTCATTTCAATTTCTGTTGTTATAGTATGGGATAAACATTGAAGAAGTGTTGCACAGGGCTGATGTCGACCATTTCCATCTACAGTCATCGTCAAGCCTTGTGGTACGAATTTCCCCTCTGAAAAAGGTTTTTATCATTAAATTCCTTAAGAAATGTAGGATCACTGTGAGGATTTAAATTCGAGATTTGCATTATGTAAGTGTAAGTTAAGAGTTTAGCAAAGGTTCCTTTGACACCTTGCACTGGAAAACCCCGAGTGAAGCGAGAGTGAAGCACAAACAGAGAGAGAGCGTAAAAAACAGAATAATACCAGGAGTGCCAAGTTTTCCAAGATTTTCAAAACGAAATTCTTACGTCACAGTTAGGTAAAGAATGCCGTAATTACCAAATTTTAAGATACTAATACGGTAGATCGTGAGTAAAGAATATATTTACGAAATTATAAAATACACTCTTTGTGCAGTTTTTATTTGAATCCAAATTTATTAACTATTAAATAAATAATAAGTAAACTTAGAAATGAAAAAATATCAAACAGCTGACACAAACCTCCTCTACTTAATGCATTTAGCAAAGGATTTGTTTACATACGTAGATTTTTTCACATGGCAGCTTTATGAACAAAATATATTGAGGGCGATGTCGTTTCGCTATACACCTTTCGCTCCACCTACTTATCATGGAATAATAACTCATCCTACATATTTAAAAACTTTTGTCAAAACTAAAGACAGCGACCCTGACCGTTCTACTGGGTCGATTTGCATGATTATTTTATTAAATGACAGGTAATTATGCCTAGATATGACATCACCCTTCCAAACTAACATATCATCAATAGGCTTTGCCCCAGTGGCTCTTAAAGTCCCCATGCCATGTTAATCTTATGGAGCTTATATATTAAAAATAAAAAGACAGCGACTCTGACCGTTCTACTGGGTCGATTTGCATGATTTTTTTTTAATGAGAGGTAATTATGCCTAGATATGTCATAATCCATCCAAACTAACATATCATAAATGGACTTTGCCCAAGTGGCTCTTAAAGTGCCCGTCCCATGTTAATCTTATGGAGCTTATATATTAAAAATAAAAAGACAGCGACTCTGACCGTTCTACTGGGTCGATTTGCATGATTTTTTTAAATGAGAGGTAATTATGCCTAGATATGTCATAATCCATCCAAACTAACATATCATAAATGGGCTTTGCCCAAGTGGCTCTTAAAGTTCCCGTCCCATGTTAATCTTATGGAGCTTATATATTAAAAACTAAAGACAGCGACCCTGCCCGTTCTACTGGGTCGATTTGCATGATTATTTTTTTAAATGACAAGTAATTATGCCTAGATATGTCATAATCCATCCAAACTGACTAGATATGTCGTCAATGGGCATTGCCCCAGTGGCTAAAGTTCTCATGTTAATCATGTCCATCTCATGTTCTCATGTTATAGAAGAAGTTTGTTTAGATCATATTATTACACAATACCCCCGTAGCAGCAAACCTGCATACTCGTCGAATTTCCAATGCATAT
Organism: Allygus modestus; assembly: GCA_963675035.1. Taxonomy (NCBI): domain Eukaryota; kingdom Metazoa; phylum Arthropoda; class Insecta; order Hemiptera; family Cicadellidae; genus Allygus; species Allygus modestus. The sequence continues at coordinate 80,113,235 of OY776116.1, forward strand.
TAATTTATCTTAATACCACATAAAGCCACATACCAAGTTTCATCAATATACATTCATAAATAAACGATTTATGACATTTTAATTATTCTCCATAAGAATAACATGGCGGACCAAGTTCTATTAATTTATGTTCATAATTAAAGGAGATAACACGTTAATTATTCTCCATAAGAATAACATGGGGCTGAGTATGCAGGTTTGCTGCTACGGGAACTATCGAGCAAAAAATGGGTTTTTGTGCAAATATCAATAGACCACAATGAAATGAAGCAATATACCAAGTTTCGTCAGGATAAGTTGATAAATAAGCGAGATATACAATTTTTCTTATCCTCCATAAGAATAACATTGGACAACGTACTGTGTTTAGCACTTTCAATATCTCAGTAATCAATTGACGTAGAGCAATGATTAAAAAATCAAATTGTGCGTATTTTTATGCTGATTCCAATGGTAAAAAATAAAATTTTACTTTTTCAAAAATTGTATGTAAAAAACTCAAAAAACCCATTTTTCGGGTACAAAACCCCTCCAAAATACCCCTTCGGATAGATCGATCCATCTGGTTTTCGAACTTAAAGTCATAAATGCTGCTTCACATGTTTGTACCAAATTTCATCAAAATCGGACCTTTTTACGAGAGTTATCGCACCCACGGACACACACACACACACACACACACACACACATATATATATATATATATATATATATATATATATATATAGAGTTTCGAACGAATGGTGTTTTTGGGGTCTGGGGACCTCAAAACGAAAAGTTATCATGCTCCCGGGCCTAGGTCTTACCATGCCGACTACGGTAATAGCTTCTTCCCTATAGGGGAAATTCGCTAAAAAGATTTTGTTCATTTGGCTTTTTGTTACGCTTATTTTATTGTTTTTGCCATTTTTTTAGAAAGAGAACAAAAACAGTCATTCTGGCTGTTTTTACTCCCACATGGCTCATTTTGTTCAGAAATGTTTGTAGATTAATTTTGAGGCAATTATGGGTAACTTCTTTGGGGGTGACTTAGAGATATACTTATTACAATGACCTGAGTATAGACGGGCCAAAAGTTTATGACAGCAAGCCTGACCATACTAATGGACCGATTTAGCTTATATAAGTCTTATTTTATTTGTAACTACTCTATATGTGTCATCAGACATTGACAAAATTTAATATCTATTTTATTTTTTCATTAAATTCTAAAACATTAAAAATAATATCATTAAAATTTTATTTTGTATAGTGTATTCAAATTATAGAAATTAACATAGTGTTTTCATAAACTTATATTTAAACTACCTGATAATTATTTGTTTTGAAGGTTACTAATTTTAAATATCAGCTGACCATAATCAAAATATTTTTTTACCAATCTCCCTTCACTAATCTTTTATAATCTTCAGATTTATAAAAAAATAATAAATTCAATATGAAGTCCTCATTATGAGCAAAGCAAGCAAGCGGCCGTGCAGTGAAAGACAGTTTCCTTTAAAACCGTTCTTCCTGTAAATAACTAATGTTACAAATCACAAGAGAGTGCAGCATGTGTTGAGGCTTACACTCTGTGTTGCTAAAGTTGTTTCTTGGCACCAAACTAAGTTTACTTTACTGCCAAGGATTACCACACTTACATCAGTCCGTTTCAGTCACATCTAATAATTTTTATCTTGAAACTAATATTTTGTTATATTATTAATTCTAATTTCATAAAAGCTAAATTATTTAAGGCTATAAAAGCTTTTAACAATATTAAAATAAACTAACTAGTTATTTTTATTATTTTATATAAATTTATTTGGCTAACACCAATAAAAAATCTAGCACTAGATATGGACAGAGCTTGACAATTCTCCCCAGTAACTAAATACGTTTTCCAATTAATAATACTCTACTTTAAAATAACCGAATTTAGTTTGAATGATACAATATTTAAGGACTGATACTATTATATAAACTGGATGAATAAACATCTTTTACAATCAATGGGTGGAGCGCTTCGATTGAGTGTGAACGACAGTAAATATGCAGGCTACAGTATTATTGTTATGATTTAATTTTGACCGATGGTTAAAATATATATCTTTTTTAGTCACGCACAATTTTTTCACGTAACCATCCATAGTATAATTTCTGCTGAAATTGCTTTTAGTGGGGAGTTATGACTGGGGGAGGGAGAAATTCACAATTACAGTGCTAACACACTGCAGCTAATATTTGCTATTCAATAAACCTAGATATCTACCGTTGAAAACGAAGTTTGCAAAGTAATCAATAGACACAGAGAATTTAAGGACCAATAAAACATGGTATGTATCTTGAACATTCAAACATACAAAGGTAAGACGGCGGATGTGTGTTATTCTCGTTCTCTGTTCATCAAACTAAAAAATCAGACGAATCGTTATATTTTTGTTGACTTAATAAATCAGTTATCTAAATTCAATTATACGTGTTAAGTTTATTTCGGGAAGTACTAACGTAGTCAACCGTGACGTTTTTAGTTCGACACGGGGGAGTTATTAGTCATCAGAGATGCAATTTGTACGCGTTGTTGCAAACGTGTGTTTATGTCGGTCTGTTTCCAGTGTTCTGTAGGATTGATTGTTTGATTGATTGATTATGTCAAATACCAACAGGTAATATGTCACAACGCAAGTAATATTTATTCATCCGGTTTTAATTCTAATGTTTTCATTAGGCTTGAGTTTGCATTTTCTATTATAAAATTAAATTTAATAACAATTCTCTATTATATTACTTGAAAGTATTGATTATCACTGCACTGAAATAAATGGTAGTTTGTTAAGATTATTCAATAAGGAGCTACTGTGGAAAGTTAAACTTTAATGAAAACCATTAATTTCGAAGATACAAATCAGAGTGTTTCAGAATTTGCAAATATTAATTATTAGTTTTTCAATTTGTTTTGCAATTAAAACCTTCAGATTAGGTCATTGAAATAATACCTCCGATTGACCACAATGTTACAAACATTATTTATGTAAAATAATGTGCAATATAAAAATATATCAAAAATTAAAGTTTATTATAAGATATGTAACTAGGTTTCATTTCAATTAACAGTTTTAAATTGTTAAAACAAGCATTGAAGCATTGAACGACTTTTATTCTATTATAAAAAGTTTATATTTTTTACCTTCATGTTCTACTTCTATAACAATTTGAGACTAATCAGTTTGATGCTATAATCAACTGGTCTAGGGAAGCTATAGCACCCGTTGACGTTTTAAAATGTTTTTATGTAAACCTACGTATATATAAACGAAAAGTCACTATTTAAGATCAGCACAAACTTAAACTGGTTATCCCCTTCGTCGTTCAAGATTACACTGGTTCAAATCCTGGGATGTCCTCAACAATTTGACGCGTCGGAGATTCCTCTTAAAAGAGTTTGTAGTGCACTCTTAACAAAAATGGTGTTGACAACAGAATTTATATCTACTCTCTTTACTCCATCTACTAGTTTGTATTTTTGTAATGTTATTTACGGCAATTGCTATTTTTTTTTAGTTTATTTAATTAGAATTGCACGTATGGTTTTGTATATTTTGTGAAAAAGCTGGCTGTCACATCTATGCAAATAGTGGTATGTTTCAGCACTCAATTTAAAACATAATAGGCTACTTTCAATTATAATAAGAATTAGTTGCAGCAAGTGCCAACTGCAACATCAATCAAACATATTGGAATTACATAAAATATTTTGTACATTTTACTTCGAAATCCAAGTTTACGTTGGTAAAATACCACGTTTGTATCGCCAAACGTATGTTAGATAGGTTTTAAAAATGACGTTTTTTTGATATAATTTAGTTTTCACTGGATAAATATAGTACGTTTTGCTAAAGACAGCTCGTAGAACATCCACAGGTATGAAATATAATCCCCGCAAATGATCATGAAGCTTCAGTAATCGGTTACGTTGATGTCAGTTGCAACAAAGACTGAGCTTAAAAGCTTAATCTTGAACTACATTGGACTAAAACCTTAATTTGGGCTTGTTGGCAAAATACATTTTAGTATTTCTTTCATCATTAACTAATAAGCACTTTTTCATAACCCACACGAGTTGTCTTACGCAATAACTAAACAGGCTCTAATAATAAATAAATAGGTATCAATTAGATGGACTTAGTCCCTAACGATGTTTTTTCCTCTATAACCTTCGTACATCTGAGGATAATATTGCTGGTCTTTAACCGAATCGCGCAACGTCACAAAGATTGTTTGATATATTGTAGATGGCTTAAACTTTAGGTTAGAAACTACTTTTTTGGCAAATTAGTCTAGTTTACTTTAAAAAATTTCCAAAACATTTTTAAATGACTTAATCCAATAATCTTTACCTATAATGGCTTTGGCTAATAATCCTAGAAAATGTATTTATATGAAAAAACACTTAATTGTGACGCGTAATTTTCTGATTTTGTGGGCACATTTTATAAATCTATTAATTAGTTAATAGTTATACATACTTGCAAAGGATTGTTAAGATTGAGGTCAATTGGCAGAAACAAATGTTTAGATGACTTTTATGAGTGATGTGGATTCGAAATGGTAAATCAGCATCAACTAGTGGTGAATCTAATCTTATTTCAAATTTGTAATTTAGAATCAAATATTGTTTTATACACCTTAAAGATTTTTTGCCATTCCTGCCGATGCCGATTTTTGATTGGACGTAGAGAATTCTATGATGGATAAATCTATGAATGCAGACGCCTTATTGTGTATAGTAGGTAGTGATGTTTCTTCAGTGATAATAATAATATTAACGCGTACCCTAGTTAACTGCGACTATTTTAATTGTTGTTTAGTCAATCTATCAAAGTCTCACAAAATATCTTATTTATATTATTTGTAAATTGCCAAATGCTAAAGCTGAAGCACACTAAAGTACAAATGATGTTTTGTTAGTAGGAACATGGTTTAAACATCTTTTAAAATATATATAACGTTTTTATATGAACTGAATAAAAAAAGAAATACAGAGCTGCATATTTTAAAGCAGGTTTTTGACTAGATAATCATCTGCTTGAAGCACACATTTTACACAAAAACAAAGAGGTCAGAGGGTAATCCCCACCTGCTAACAAGGTACATGACAGGGGAACGACTAATTAATCCCAACGCCAGCTCGAGAAATAGGTTTGCATTAATTACTCTTTTTGTTCGTATTATAAGGCGATCGTCCCAATTAAGGAATAAGTGTCTAATTAATCATGTATAACAGGTTTAATCACAAGAACGATTATATTCCAACAAATTATTACAATAAAATGAGTGTAACTGATTTACTAAAACCTCAGTTACAAAAGGTTTAATTATTGTATCTCTTAAATATTTAAGGATTTTAAAGTGCTTCTTTCATTAATACTATCTCATTAAAATTTCAAAGGCGAATGACGATTGTTAATGGATTAGCGACTGAAGACTTAATTGTCTGGGTATCGGAATGGTTAGTGTACTCGCCTCATAATCTAAAGGTTCGTCAGATCGATTATACAGTAAAATTATAAAGTTTTCAAATTCGGTACTGGACCCATTTCATTGGGCTATTAATTAATGATGCTTTCCAATAAAATATCAACCTTAAATAATTTTCTGAGTAATATGGATTCGAAATGATAGCGTCAAATCACCAACTGGCGCTCAATCACTTTTTTCTCATTTATAAGTCAGAATAAATAATTGTTTTCTACACCTTTGAAGAGCTCTTTACCATTCTTTGAAAATTTTTAGTTAAATGTAGGGAATTATAAGATCGAGGTTTGGACCGTTCCATTTAAAAACGTAAAAAATGCTACTTGCGTGAATACACGCATAAAACAAATACTTACACATATAACAGAAAAAGGCCAATTTTAATATCCTATTTTCATTTTTTTATATCCTATTTTGCTGAAACATTGTTCCACTAAATAGGTGCAGGTAAAATGTAAACGAGTTTGCACGCAGCACGCTGACGTGAGGGAAGTGAATTTCCACATAAAAACTTTTAAAACTCAAAATCAGTGTAAAAACATACATTTGTCCAATTTTTATTTAAATCTGAAAACATTGATTTTTTGGCTGTTCTGATACTCCTGGTTTTATTTACTTGCAAGGCTGGGAATACAATTTTGCGCATTATAAGGTTAGGAGAAGGTCGAAAGCCTTGAAAGTAGGCGTGAGGTTGCTGGGGACGATAAAAGTATTCTAACAAAGGAATAATAGGCTTTTCTAGTTTAAAAACCCCCATAAGACAACGAACTGTGTTTAGTCGATACATATTTTCTTTAATAACTCGGTAAATATCTATGCTAGAATAACGAGAGAGGGCTTAAAACTTTCGCATCTCTAATTCCCATCTTTTTACATCCATTGATTTTACATCTGAGGCTCTTCTGACCCTTTTTGGGCCCAAAAACTCGAAATTTGAAAGATTAATCCTAAAAAGGGGTTTAGAGTTTTCCGATTGTTTTGCCCAACGAACTTATCCAACTGATTACAGAAAGGAACGCCCCTACCAAATTTGAAGGAAATCGTACAAAAAATGCGACCGCTAGAGTGCAAACACACACACACATATATATATATATATATATATATATATATATATATATATACAATTTTGAACGACCCCCCAAAACGTGTTCAGGGGGTCATGTTAGGAACTTCTATGGTGGTCCCGGGCTTAAGTTTCACCGTGCGGGTCATGCTAATAGTTCACTTTCCAAAGGAAATTCACTAATGAATGTCTAGTAAATTATACAAAATCCACAAAAATAAAATAAAAGTACGATTTTGCATGTTTAAAAGAAGAGTTTTTCACATGTTACAAAACTAAGAAATATTTTAGGACTCCTGATTGAGTTATATTAATAGCCTATTTAAACTGCATTATTTATGTATCCCTCAGAGAACCAATTCAGGAAATTATCTTTTTATACAAATAAATCAATGTAATGGTCGTTGATCAGTGGTGAGGCAGAATCTGTTTATCTTTTGTTTGCATTTTGTTAACTCACATTACGAAAGATTTATTCCTTTAGATTTAACATGTTTGTTATTTGCTCAGTTCAAAAACTTTTGTTTGATAAGTTTTCATTTGTTTGTAGCAAATCGGTGGCCATATCTTTTGAAAAAATTAACATTTTGATTTAAAAGATTAATTTATGTTGATAAATAACACGAAAAACCAGGTTAAACATTAAATTAAATGTAAACCTATTTAATCTTTGGGCAGTTTCTCTAACCGTTAAAAAACAAAGATATTAGAGATAACTATAAAAAACGGTATATTTAATTTATTACTTTTACCAAGATTTCTTTCGACGTAATTTGTAAAATTGTTGCTTGTTTTTTGTACGTATGAAAATCCCGAACATTTTCGTTCATGTTTTACTAGCCTTTATTAACTCGGTGAAACTACTTAATGTAGTATGTTCTGTCTTTTTATTTTTTTTGGTAAATTTAATAAATTAAATAAAAACTATCATGCAATATAAAACTGATGTCTTTCCTACCACAAAGCTTACAATTGCCGACAAATCATTATTTATATGTCATATGAGAGTTTTGTTTATGCTATAAAAGGATATACAGGCCATACATGCAGTTTTACAATAGTAAAGAATGTTGGATTAAATTGAATATACAGATAAACTGAATTGATATTATGTCAATATACTATTCTTTAAAAATGAATCAATAATAATGTTAAAACGTTAAAACTTCTGTTATTGGATCTAAAAACGTAACATACACGGTGATACTAAATACAATTTAAAACTAAATATAAAACAAAATGTGTATATTTTAAAACATTACAACTTGATTAGTGTAAGGAAAAAAGGATAATATTAGTTTATGAAAAGCTTCATAGCTGAATGAAGACCTATTCAATGTAACATTTTAAATTTAGAGTTATACAATTATTTTTAATAATCAGGCCTTAAGGTTATTCTCAAATATGTTTTCAAAAAGTGAAATTTTCATAAGATACCTACATTTTCGGAAAATGTATGATTTAGATTTAACCTGTTTTGTGCTTATCTCAAAAAGGTTAATATTGTTGATGTTTATTTTGTATATCCTAAGCGTATAATTTAATTTTGGTCATCGGCTTGATACCTGTAGCCGATAAAGATAAATGGAAAACGCACCATTGGATTATTCATTGCTGACCCATATAATGCAATTGTACAATTTGTCTTCCCCTAATCCCATTATCGCAACCAAATATTATAGCTGCTTATACTAATACAAGCTGTGCTAATTAATATCTGGCAACCATAAATTGAATATGAATAAAACCCTTCTTGGAGAACAGTTGAAGTAAACAATTATTTAATCTAAAAAATAATGTAGTATTATTCTATAAACTCTTATGTAAAGTATCATCGCATTTATTAAGTAGAACGCTCGTTGCATAAATTTCCTTTGGTTTGGTTTTATTCGTTCCGTAAATGGATTTAACCCTAGAAATACCCGGGTTAAATGATCTAAAATTAGAATATTTCTGAATACTGATCCTCTGACAAATGAGATGCTGTTAACTCATGCCAATAACAGAATTTGTAGCAGTTTTAATTGATACAACAGAGAAGAACACAAAGGTGACTGGACACCTAATTAACAGCGTAGAAGTTTGACGTTCATATTTATTGAAAAACTCACTTTCCAATTCCAACGCTACATCAAAATAATGGTACATTTCATCGGTTAGTCATTCTTACGTCTTTGTCAGCAACGTTTAATTATTGTTTAGCTTTAAAAAGTTTTATATGGTTTAATGTTTCTCCCTACACACTAAATAGTGAGTTTACTAAAGATCACGTAAGTTCATAAAAACTTTTTAATTTGATATTATATACACTGAATTCTATTGCAACGTAGTTAAACAATTTATAAAATGTGTCAACACTTTGAACTATGTTTATTTGCTCAGTAAGAAAAACAAAAATAAAATTCAAACATGTTTTTAAATTCAAATAGTGTTTTGGATGATCCCTTTTAAATTACAGATACATTTTTTAAATATGAAACAACAAACTTTCCCAGAATATCGCATGTAGCAAACATAAAATATAAACTATAATACAAACGTCTCTCTAGTTCCAGGGTGCGGAATCCAGACATAACTGAAGTTTTAAATAATACGTTGCAGCGTCATACAAATTTAAGAAGTTTAACAATAACCAGGCTTAGAAGAACACATTTGACAGCTTATGAACTTATTAGAGCCTTGCTTTGGCCATAATGTTTAAATCATGTTATAGAGTTTCAATTTTATAGTGGTAAAAAGTTTGCTGAAAATTATCTTTGCAAAACTAACACAAATAATAAGTTATTACTTTACTTTTAACATTTAAAATTGAGTAATATTTTAATTCTGTCAGACGGATGTAATATATTTTGGATATTTTTAAAACTGAGAGACAACCTCAGTTAAAAATTGAGATCAATACTTAATAACATGTTTTAGTCAAATTATTTTACATTAATTAGGTGTTTATGGGGTGAAGATACGTATTTATATTAAAATAAATTTGTTAAATCGTTTAAAATATTTAAATTATTTCGATAACAAATAAATTACACATATGGTAAATGGAAAATTTTAGGATTACAGCTGAAAAGTATTGCATTTGATGTAAAAATATAGTTTACACGAAGGAATATAAATAAAGTTTATTAATTTTCCATATGTTATGAACCTCCTGTATTGATATATCTGCAAAAGTATATATATCAATAATAAAGCGATATTTTATGCTTTTATATAATTATAAAACTTAAAGCTATGCATACACGTTTTGAATTGCGGAAATATTTACGGTTAATAAAAGCTAAGTAATGAAGAACAAATTTTCAAATTCACCGAACTAACAAAGTTGATGAATAGTTTCGTACAGGGGCAACTAAGTTAAGTAATTATTTACTCAAGGCATTCCGACAGTCAGAGAGTCTTATTGATGGATTCGGAGTATTGGTGTTGTGAGAAGTTATAGGTCGTAGCGTTGTGTTTATTTAGGTTGAAGGTTATAGGTCGAAGCGGATTATTTAGACGGTGTTGTACTTACGACGCGACGCCGGCCGGCGCCGTGTCTTTTTTGCGACGATCCGTTTAACATCAATTGATTGGCTGTAGGTCGAAAGCAACTGTTAATATGCATGCAGATAATAATTTTTTCTTTACTTCCCAAAATTTTATCAGACCGCATTTTAACATATTATATAATTATTTAACCCGTAAAACGCGTTAAACAGGAGTTTCCAAACATCAGTGAAATATTTTCATCATTGGATAAAATAATGAGTTAATAAATTTAAAATGCATCTATAAATAAAGAAAATCGTCATGGAAAATGGTGAAAGCTACCCTATGATATATATATATATATATAATTAAATAAACATAAAACAATGCTGGTAAATTTATAAACTAAAATCGTTTCAATTATTGTTAAAATGTTTATTTAGTAAAATTGTATGAACTAAGTTTTGCAAAAAAATGTAGGGCTAGAATAAGTGATTAAAAAACTTTAGTGGTATATACATTTTATTTCTTTAATAAAGTATGTATATTAAATAGTAACTATGCTGATTTCAACTGCTGGCGTAGCCTATTCCCGTCTTCAGGTTACAGATTTAAAGAGGTGGAAATTTTTGGGCGTCCGCCATTATATGGGATCTTTAAAAAGGTTGTTGGTATTGGAATAAGGTGAAAATGACAGAAATACAAGAACATTAGCAATAAAAAAGGTTTATTTTACCTGTGCATAAATTGATCCTTTGAACTACAGGTAAAACGCAGGTATTGACGCACAGGTAAAATAAACCTTTTTTATTGCCTATTTTTGATCCAGAGGCTAATGCATCATGAAGAACATTAGGCTCCTATATAATGAGACCTAAAGAATCTGAAAAAATCAGAACTATAGTGAAGTATCGTCATCCACCAAATAAAGCGAAGGTTATTGTGTAAGTGGAACTGTTTATTGGAATGTCTCTCTGACTTCCAGTAGAAATAACCCAGAGTAAATGAGTTACGCGTATCTCGAATTTGTACACTTACAAAACCCGTGAACAAACCCAAGTCCTAAAGCTTGTGAAATATAGTAGCATAGCTGTCACTTGGGGAGTAAAGTACGACGGTTTATTTCCTCCGAGGAACGCTAAATTATTTTGATTTAAAATATCGTGACTCAACTCTCACTTTGAAAGACTCTTAAGTTTCCTTCTTAAAATTCTCTATAGTAAAAGTATAAGATGAAATATATATGGATTGAAAAATAACTAGCAATAACATGGCTGCGCGTAACACCTGAGGAAAAGGATAGTTACAACAATTAAGAATAAAATACTTAAAATTTGTTAAAGAACTTACATGAAAAATATTGTAGTTAACTGTTTACATCAGTCAAGAATATAATATCTTAGAGCACATGCGACATTGCCTGATGATTTCAGTGTTAACTTTTCGCTACAAATAAGATTAATTACATATAAGTTAAATACTAGAAGTATGAGAAACAATTGAAGACTTTTTAAATGATTTTATTTTTAGTTTCGGAAATATTGGCACTATTATTTTTGGATATACAGTCATCAAATATGCAAAATCCAGTGCAGTGAATGCCCCAAATTTTATATAGGGCAGATAGGAAGAAACTTTAAATGCAGATTTCGTGAACATATACAATCTGTAAAATCAAACAACCAAACAACACAGAAATCTGCATTTGCTGAGCATATTCTTGAAACTCAGCATAGTTACAAAAATATCTCAGAAAATATGAAAATTCTAAATATTGCACAAAAAGGAGAAAAGATGAACATATTAGAAGAATACCAAATCTACAAGAACAAAAAACATGACCCTAATAATATTCTAAATGTGATAAAGAATGAAATCCAAAATCCAATATTTGAAAAAATTTAAGAATTAAGAAACAAATAATAGCTTGATGAACGCTATCTATCTTGATAACCCTATTTGTATGTATAATTTTTATTTATTTTTTACTTTATCTATATTTTAACATATGTTTATTCATTTTAAATTTTACTATTTTATTTTAAGGTTATACTTTTTATACACTTTGAAAATGGCATTATAGCCGAAACGCGTTGTGTAATAAAAATGTTTAAAAAAGGGTACTCTGGAAATTTTGTTTTCAATCTAATAATATGTATATATATATATATATATATATATATATATATATATTAATTTAACTGGATAAATTATGAGTAAGTGGGATTTGTTCCTTCTATGTCTGGAAACAGAGGAACTTGCACGGGAATTATGAAACACAGGAAACACAGGTACACTGGTTAACTATAAACCTTTTTCGCTGCACTAATAAAACGTCATAAGTTGGTGCTCCCATTATTTGGTAGTTAAATCAAATTAAAATATCACAAGAGGAACGAATAATCAGGAGGAACAATACCCACCTACTATTATGTATTATTATATGACAACTATGTTAAGAAGTATTGCTCTTTTTCCGATGAATATACACATTTTTGGAAATGATACACTTGGAGACACTTCATGATTATCGAGGTTTTCCTTTTAAGGACCATGGTCTTGGCCTGTGATTTTATTTTTGATGTTGGGATGGATTTAATTTGAAAGGTCTAGTTCAAATTAATGTTAGAGTTTAATATTTTTCCTACACGAATTTTCCGAGAAATGTAACATGAACTGCATCATCAAGCTTTCGTCTCTTCTTAGAAAATGAAGAAAAGGTCATAGCAAACAAAGCTAAAGGTTTGTAACATAAAAACAACGCATTATTTGAACTGTAATAGTGGCTTGTAGGGGTTATAGCCCCTAATATTAGGGTTTTGTTTGATAATGGATGGATATTATATACTAAGGAAAATCCTTAAGTATGAAAATATACACTTGTACACGTGTTTTACGTGAGCAAAGGAAAGCCGGATTTTTTTATTCGAAATAGAGATGGTGGAGGACTGTCTTGTAATTTGGTGGCACTGTGGTTCACTCTTCTGAGAGCGTTTGATTTCTAAGTGTTAAAATCGATGACAATCTTACCCTCCATGGTCATATGGCAAGGGTTGTAACGTATATAAGTAAATAAACACTTATCTTAAGAAAGCTTTCACTGATTTCAATCTTCTTTTGACTGTGTAATACGGTGTAATATATCCAAATTTTGAGTATGGCGTCTCGGCCTGGGGAGCTCAGTCAACTAGAACTGAGTCACTCTGTATTGGTTTCAGGATGAAATTAAAGCTTGGAAAACCGAAACTTGATGCAAACACACTTTCAAACCATACCAAATTCGAACTTTTCCCTTTATATTAATTTTGGATTTTGTTGATTGTAAATAAAAACATAAGTATTTGTACCACAGATCCACATCCTAATAACTACCATCTCCGAATCCGTCTTAACTTATCTATTCCTAAACATAGAACATAATTTTCTGAACACCACTTTCTTCATAACGGAATCCGACTTTATAATCACCGAGACAGCCTAGAACATAAACTTGACCTTCATAAATTGGAATGTAAACTGAAAGTAATTCGTATATACATTGTGCCATATAAGGTTGATAATTTTAAATTGAATTATTTATAAGTTTTACAGAAAAGATAACCTATTATTATTTTGAAGTTAATTTTATTTTTAGTTTCGACTGATTTTCATGTACTGAAATGTTTCTTTGACACAATAAAGAATCTGAATCTGGAAGTTGGAATCACATTAGAAATAATTACAGCTGATCAATAGTTTAATTTAAAGTTTTGAAATTTAGCTGTACTTTAAAGTCATGTTTACGGAAATATCAGGGCAAAAACTCAAAATCGGGCTCCGTGGAGGTCTTCTCCATCTAACTGGTTATGAATGTTCCGAGTTTCAGCCTTCTAGAACGTAGTGTAGCATTAGACACGTGCAAAAGTCAGAAATTTATCTTTATTTCTTATTTTTTCCTTTTGAAATTTTTAAGAAGATAACAAACTACAGATTGTAGTAGTGTTGTTTGGTAACGTGTGTCTATCTCCTACCTCAAGTACATAAACACATTATTAATTATTTTTTTACCGTGTATAACTTGATAGTATTACAAGTCACAAAATAGGGCAACATCTAATTAGCTCTCCATTTACACTCTGTGTTTCTGGAGTAGTTTAGTTTCATTACGCAAAACTAGTTAATTAGGCTAAACTAACTGAAGTCTACGTCTTCCTTTCCTCAAGTTCAGCATAGCCGAATAACAAAATGGAACAGTATATATTTAGTTCAAAGATTGGATTAGTAGATGTTATATTTTGGAATCTTTGGTTTATGAATAAAAGTTATTTCCTAAAACTAATACTGAATATACTTCTTATTAAGACTATTCTGGGAATAGTTTCAGTTAATGTTTAGATTTGGACTGAAGCTATTAGACGCCGGTCCTAAATTCCAAATCAAACCATACGAAGACCGGTTTTAAATACATGTAGTTCTTAAATGCTAAAGTTTAACATTCAAGCTATGGAAATCTAAGCATAGAGTTTAAAAGTGTTTTATGGCTTTTAGTCGTATGTCGCTATCCAAAGATCAAATATAGTACTAGAAACAATCTAATCATTATTATTTGTTAAAAACGTAAAATGAATCATTGAGATGGGTCATAAGGATTTTTATTGTACGTGATTGAATGATTTCGTATAGGACAATACTCTACCAGAATTAGACAAAAATATATGTTTGGCATTTCCGGGTTTGGGAACAGAATTTTCATTTGTGGTGTTTTTAACTGACATGTTTGTAAGAGCACCTCTTGCGTGCCATTTCAAAGTTTTTCTATTCTGAATATGAACCGGTTTCCGTCGTAAAACCTACAAACTAAATCACTCGACAATGAGTTACTTAGAACACATGTATGTACGTAAATTGATGGAATTTGCAGTTTATTTTCCCTATAATTATAACGGAAAAGTGAATCCCCAAAAAATTAACGTTTAATAACAACCCCTGACCGTTAATTTAGTTGTTCAAAGTGACAAAGGTAGCGGTTCAGAACAAAGACACTAATAAACTATACAGAGTTGACGGAATTAATTATTGGTAAAGTTCGAACCAATACAAGTTAAAGCACAGTTGAGACAAACTTATTACGATTTTAGAATATAAGAAACAATTCTCAGTAGTCAGCCATTTGTACTCATAACTCATTCAAACGGTTATTTAGTTCTTCAAAGCTTAATATATTAACTAAACATTATAGTAAGAACATTTTAACTACAAAACATTACTCTCCGCAGCACTGATAAAACGTCGTAAGTTTGTTACCATTAACGCTAACATTATTTGGTAGTTAAATCAAATAAAAATAACACAATAATATCAACTAAATTATTTTTCTTTAAGTTATTCTCAATTTACGTTTAGATCTTCAAACTATTATTTGGTTTACATGTTAGATATCAATCAAAAGACCTCCTAGTTGGACCTTCTCGGCAGCGACGAAATGACATTTGTCCCATGGGCGCCGGCGCCGCAATGGTGACCGCTCGTCAAAACGGGTCACGGGATTGAACTTCTGCTCGACTACCACTGCCATTCCAGGCCAGCGCCAATGACTACATATACAATTGTATATGTAGTCATTGCCAGCGCTCTACCTCTGAGCTCTCTGACGTCTGGTAATCTCTTGTTAACTAATTATTTTTGGTATGAATATCAGATTACCTACGGAGGGCTAAGCTACATATTATCTTCTAAAAGAACAAGTCCTTTAATAGCAAGCAACACGACCATGGTTTAGACGTTTTCTATACAAACGTACAAAACTGCCACTTTCTCATAAAAAGCTCTACTATGGAAAAATAAACTCCAAATTGTTTTTAAAACAATAAAAGAAGAATCCTAGAAGTTCACATAAGTATGAACTACAGATTTTCTAGGGTAAATATATATTAATATATATTTATAAATATAGCAACATGAAAGTTGATTAGTTCAATCTAATACTTCTATATATTAAACGGTGAAAACAATAAATATATTCAAAAGCAATTTGACTTCAAAATATATAATGTTGGATACAGAAAAGGTATCTAACCTTTCTCTTAGAGCAATAAATTACAAAATCCGAATTATTTGAATATGTACCTATTACGGCAACAATGAAGTGTAATACAATAACAAGTTACATTTAGAATATTTATCGTCATTTAAATCAGTATAGGAGCAAATAAATTAGTTTAACCTTATTGCCTAATTATATAGCCAACCTACAGTATGTAAAGTCTATTAAAGTTAACATACCGAGGATGACGTTCATGCAAACGTTGCATTTTCGCCAGAAAAGTTCAGCTCAACAAATATACACTGAAAGGCAATTACTTGGTCACAACTCTCGCTCAGATGATGTGTCAGACACATCACGGGAGTGTTTTTGTTGAAAGCTAAGCCCTCTAAATGATCGGGGATTTATGATTGATATACTTTCTTCAACAAATTTCAGTATAATCCTTTCATTTACAGAGTTTTATATTTATTCAACGTGTATTAAATGAAGATTCATTATCGTAATAAAGATTATTTCTAACGTTAGTCTAATAAACTGTGGGATTCGAAAAAAAAAAATTTTAATAGACTCCTTCCCATAATACTTATTTATTTGATTGCAAAAAAATACATAATGGTTTAGTTGGCGACCAGGAATTGCTTTAATAAATTGCAAAGGACTCGCCGTCTTGAGCAACCCAACCACTTGTTTTGTCAGTGGACAATTGTTTCGCCCAGTGTCCTGAGGGCATCATCAGCACAGATTTAGGAGTTAAAACATTACCAGTTCGCTACTAAATGTTTTAACTCCTAAAGCTGTGCTGATGATGCCCCCAGGACACGGGGGCGAAACAATTGTCCACTGACAAAACAAGTGGTTGGGTTGCTCAAGACGGTGAGTCCTTTGAACAAAATACATCTCAAACAGTATTATATAATGTTTAATTTACTACTTTATTTATTTTGCAATATCTTTGGTTGATTTTACTTTTTTATTTGTTATACTACTTATTATATAAAGGAACTGACACTTTTGGTTTTCTTTATACCTATCAGAACAGTTAACTAGATAAATACAGTTAAAGTACATTAAAATATTAGACTAACATCACTGAACATATTAGGTACAGGTTTTGAGGAGTAAATGTGTAAAATAATAATTTTAATTTAATCATACCAAATTTACTTTCAGCTTGATAAAATCTGTAAAGTAAAAATACCATATCTACTAACTATATACTACCATATTTATTACTAACCACCAATAAAAAATATCAGAGTCACTTTACAATCTTTATTAGAATCTTTATTAGAAAATGTTAATATTTAAATACATGTAATCAAACGGGAAATCTGCCGTATCCAATTTAAAAATATCAAAGACTTATTAAAAGTAATTACAAATATTGCTTAAGGATATTGTTTGGCCATTTACTGTACATGACAGCTTTAATAGGTAAAAAGATCATAACATTTGATTTAAAATCCAAATATAGCCTGTGGGTGTAAGATACAAACTTTATTTGGAAACCACGTAATATTGCAGAGTTCTCGAACCGTGTCCTATAGAATCCGACGGATGTTATCTATCATCTCACTCCTACTCATATAATCCCCAGCCTGAGGGATGAATCTATTGCTATTGCGGAGACGATCCATCTTTTACCAGTCTGCTCTGTCACGATTTAGATAATTAAAGTTACGTATTGTTTTAGTTGGATTTATTTTTCCTCTATACGTGAGGATTCAAGACGTAACACAATAGTCCACGCCCGGGGCAACAATCAAGCTGATGTCCCCAGATGCCAAAAATACAGTTTGTTCCAATTTTAGCGACTTGTCTTTAGTTGTATTCTGAGTATGAACTTACTCTATTACAGAGTATTTCATGTTAAGGTTTCTTGTTGGTATAATGCACATTTATTTGAATAAAACAATCGCTGTGTAAAGGGTGCTAAAACACAACAAACTGTAGCCTTGATGGGCTTTTCCATTTGTTTAAATAAACAACTTTTTATTAGCATAGTACATGATGTTATAATTGCGGGTTGTTATAAGTTTCCGTAGGTGCCTCCATAGTAAAGATTTGCATGTTCATTTATTAATTTATTCTTATTTTTACATTTTTCTTGTTTATCAGATCTTCCGAGGCGAATAGGATATAAGCAGGGACATCATTTTGATTCTACGTTTCTCCCATTGGCAGAATCTCATTCTCCCTGATGATAATCTTTGTGACTGGTTGAAATTGATTGCCTTGTAACATCCTTTATATATATATATATATATATATATATATATATATATATTTACCGTCTTGTAAGTGAACACATTGTAAGAGGAAATACATGTTTAAGTGACTTCACGTCGTCTTCCGTCAAACTGCACTCACTGACACTGATGGTCGCAGGAGCATGCTTTCGCCACATAGGTATCTTCAGCTGACTGGGTACTGGTTGGGTTCTGGGGTATAGGTGATTCAGTTTGTTGTATCCTGTCTAGAAACTTCTGGGGGTAGGTAGTACGAATATAAGGCATATAATGGGTGATGGTAACAACAACATAGCATATTTGTTATAGCGAATTTCCCCTATAGGGGAGAAGCTATTACCGTAGGTGGCATGGTAAGAGTTAAGCCCGAGACCATGATAACTTTTTGTTTTGAGGCCCCCAGATGCCAAAAACACTATTCGTTCTAATATATATATGCTATATATGCCCGTTAACACAATAACTTTTGAAAAAAAAACATACGATTTCGATTAAATTTGGCACAAACCTGTAAAGGAACATTCATGGCTTTAAGTTCGAAATTCAGAAAAATCAGGTTTCAAAAATAACGGAGGAGTTATATTAACAAAACTCGGCTTAGCGAATTATAGATACAGATGCTTCGAAATCAGTGTTCGAAAAATTCTAATGGCCTGTCCGTCTGTTACGTTCATGAGTCACATTTCGTTCTATTTTCATTGAAAAACGGCTTTACTAAATCCGATTAAGGTTTTTCACTATGTTGATCTGTGAAACACAATTAGGCTATATAAAATCGTTTAACGTAATTTGGGCTCTGTTCCATAACGGTCGAGCTCGATTGTTAATCTTACGGGGATATATAAACTATTCTTGATATTTTATTACCGTAGGTAAGTAAATTTTGAGTTTTTCAACAACCTATAACTTCATAACATAACTGCAAGGATCCCACGCGAAGAATGGATCACCGTCACCAGCTACCTAAAGTGAACGCCAAAAAACAAAAACAAATTGGTCATAGGTTTAAGACACCGCACTGTTAGTTTATTTGCACCACACTCTTTAGTATTTCATGTACAATATAATAATTTAATAGTAATTTTGAGGAAATGAAGTACGGTAGGCTATATTATTTTCATTTTATTGTATTCTATAAAATAAAATCTTTTTAGAATTGTAACGATGACCAACGTATTATATAACCTTTCTTGGCCCGTAATTGCCCGTTGCCATGGGCCAATAAGTCTGAGCGTCTCTCTAATGACAGCAAGGGACCGTAACGGAATAAGTTACATGGTCAAGCCAGTGACCGCTAGCGAAAATCATGTCATCGCGATCGAACCTATTGCCGACCACCTATCGTGTGAGAAGCCAACAATTAGCTCTGAGCTACCGCTTCCGATATTCAAAAGTAGTACAAAGGAATTATATCTTGAACTGCAATATTAAATAGCTAATAAATTCAAAATGTTGGGAGGAAAACGTACTTCGAAAGTGAGTGTTTAAATAGAGATAAAATAAGCGAGATAACTGAAACGCCTCAAACTGTAGTTAAGGCGCAACACAGCGATTTTGACATACGCGTCATGAATTTGTTCACTGCGTTTTAGGGTTTATTTCAGTTTCGTGAGTGTGCTCTAATATAGTTGCAATGAGAATCACAACTGAAATACACACTGTCGGGCCAAGATCCGCTTCCACCTTGAGATTCATCTCTCCGGATCTAAGTGCGCGAACGCTTCTGATTGCCCCCCTATATGGCCAGATCAAGAATATACCAGAAATGAAGCTGACCTCAGATGATTTAGTTTTTCCGAAGTATGCGTATGCGTAAGCTTACAAAATGTACCACAACGTCACACTAGTCAAGAGTTTTCCACTTTCACTCATCACAGGACATCTCGCGATCAAAACTAGAGCCATCTTTAATCCTGCCAGAAGGCTTTATTCGCTTGTTATCCCACCATACATAAATAATTATATAAACAAACTATGCGTAGTATAAGCTAAAACTATGTTTAAAAAATCTGGAGAAAGGAAAATTTTGCTTTAATTAGATGTTACAAATATTTAAACAAATTGATTATTAAATAGGTACTACTGACCCAATCAATATAAAAAAATGTCAAAGGGGGAATTAATAAACTGACTAATAGTTAAAGAAACCGAGTATGATTGAAGTTACCGTTATATTTTACACTTATGATATGTTTAACATGTTAAAAATATATGACAATTTCGTAGGTAACAGTGATTATACCTAAACAAATGTTAATATCACGTATAGACATCATAAAAACAACAGACGCAAGATACATCTCAGGATATATATATAGTCCGGTTATCGAAATAAAGTGACTGGCGGAGCGGCTACACGGTAACAAAAATTATATATCATAATATCGTGGAAACGCAAAACACGTGGTTATAAATTTCCAATAAACGTTATTTAAATAGGAGTTTAAACACGTGTTCATATAAAACACGAAATGAGAAATTTGTAATTATAATCAATGTTTTTTTTTTAAAATATAACTACCAAAACTCTTCGGGATAAGAGACAATTTATTTGAAAAATGTGCTATGAACGTGTTAACTAATTAAACGAGTTTGCACGCAACACCACGCTGACATGAGAGAAGGGAATTTCCACATAAAAACTTTTAAAACTCAAAATCAGTGTAAAAATATACATTTATTCCAATTTTTATTGAAATCTGAAAACATTGATTTTTTGGCTGTTCTGATACTCCTGGTTTCATTTACCTGCAAAGCTTGGAATACAATTTTGCGCATTATAATATTAGGAGAAGGTCCAGACAGGCTTGAAAGTAGGCGTGAGGTTGCTGGGGATGAAAAAGTACTGTAACAAAGGAATAACAGGCTTTTCTAGTGTAAAACCATAGATTAATGCTTAATCTATGGTAAAACCCCCACAAGACAACGTACTGTGTTTAGTCGATACACATTTTCTTTAATAACTTGGTAAATATTTATGCTAGAATAACGAGAGGGCTTACAACTTTCGCATTTCTAATTACCATCTTTTTACATGCATTAATTTTACATCCGGGTCTTTTCTGACCCTTTTTGGGTCTAAAAACTCGAAATTTGAAAGACTAATCCCCCAAAAAAGGGGTTTAGAGTTTTCTGATTGTTTTGCCCAACAAACTTGTCCAACTGATTACAGAAAGGAACGTCCCTTCCAAATTTGAAGTAAATCGGATAAAAAATGCGACCGCTAGAGTGCAAACACACACACACACACACACACACACACACACACACACACACACACACACACACACACACACACACACACACACACACACACACACACACACACACACAACCACACACCACACACACACACACACACACACATACACACACACACACACACACACACACACACACACACACACATTATATATATATATTTTGAACGACCCCCCAAAATGTGTTCAGGGGGTCACGTTAGGAACTTCTATGGTGGTACCGGGCTTAAGTTTCACCGTGCGGGTCATTCTAATAGTTCACTTTGCAACATTTCATAGATTTGATGTATTTAAATTTACCATATAATAAATAAACCCCACATAAATGTAAAATAGGCCTATCTAGGCAATAAGAAGGTTCATTAATTCATTCATGTAAACTGCTTCAAATTATTTGATTTTATTTATTTTTCAAAATTGATCTCACTCCAAATTCAATTTGATATAGTACAAGTGTTTAAAACAAGTAACAGTGTCTACAAGAACTTCAGAAACATATGGCTGTGACTGACATTATTGAGAACCATGCTGATACAATTTTAAAATTAGTTCCCAAATATGATGGCCAAGTGATAACTTTTTTGTGGGCATCTACCCAAAATTAACATTTTCCCCCATGAATAAGTGTAGTGGACCCAACAATCCACTCTTTTTGTTAGATAAGAAGAGTCACTGGCAAGGTTTACCCCATTTGCAAGGCCAAGAAGAAATGCCAGTGATGAATAATATAAGACTATGGTGAGACCACTCCAACTTACCTTGTAGATTGCAGCAAGCATTAATTGGTGTCTAATTTTCAAGCCTAATATCGTTTCTAGCATTTTAAAATACTTTAAAGAAAATTAACAATATCAACCTCAAGACTAATTCTCTGGACTTATATTTTTCTATCAATTAATTTTCAATAGACTAAAATTTTAAGGCTTAACCTACCTATTTCCTCAAGATTGAAAGAAGCCAATAACAGTGCATTACAAACTTTTGATTTCTGAGATCCTCATTGGCAAAATTTGCGAAGTATCAAAATTAATATTATAACTAAGCATTCAGTTAAAAATAAAGGATATTTTTACCAAGACAAGAACTGACAGTCATTCTCGCCACACGAGTATCCCCCTGCAGATTTCATAAACACTGTGTAAACCCTGAGCATTCTATGTATCAAAATAATAAATATATTATAGTAAAGTTAATCCCCTATATTTGTATACAATAATTTGTGAATCCCTATTTTTTTATCCTGAAATGTCAACCCAATCAATAAATCTAGTCATTGTATTGTAAATCAGTTTTATTATTTGTAGTTATAATTATAGATAGTAGTATATTTGTATATTAGAATATATTTGTAGTTATAATTTGTAGACCTTGTTGTTATTATTTACATATATGTTTATAACCCTATTAAGTAAAGGTATGTTTTGCAATTGGCGCCCCACGTTGGACGCCAATTGCAAAACACACCTTTACTTAATATGGATATGAACATATATAAACAATAGATAGATAGGGAGTTATTTGTTTGTTTACCTTGTTACCTTGACTTTCCTGCGTTACTGCATTTTATTTTGACTGTAGGGTTTGCTATATGGATAACCTAACAGCTGTTCTTGCTTTAATTAATTCTTCGCATCTGATAATTATAACGAAAATTAATGGCTGTCTTATACTACAAATAATAAAACTGATTTACAATACAATGACTAGATTTATTAATTGGGTTGACATTTCAGGATAAAAAATAGGGATTCACAAATTATTGTATATAAATATAGGGGATTAACTTTACTATAATATATTTATTATTTGATACATAGAATGCTCAGGGTTTACACAGTGTTTATGAAATCTGCAGGGGGGGATACTCGTGCGGCAAGAATGACTGTCTGTTCTTGTCTTGGGAAAAATATCCTTTATTTTGACTAAATGCTTAGTTATAATATTAATTTTGATACATCATAAATTTTGCCAATGAGGATCTCAGAAATCAAAAGTTTGTAATGCACTGTTATTGGCTTCTTTCAGTCTTGAGGAAATAGGTAGGCTAAGCCTTGAAACTTTAGTCTATTGAAAAATTAATTGATAGAAAAATATAAGTCCAGAGAATTAGTCTTGAGGTTGATATTGTTAATTTTCTTTAAAGTATTTTAAAATTCTAGAAACGATATTAGGCTTGAAAATTAGACACCAATTAATGCTTGCTGCAATCTACAAGGTAAGTTGGAGTGGTCTCACCATAGTCTTATATTATTCATCACTGGCATTTCTTCTTGGCCTTGCAAATGGGGTAAAACTTGCCAGTGACTCTCTTATCTAACAAAAAGAGTGGATTGTTGGGTCAACTACACTTATTTATGGGGAAAAATGTTAATTTTGGGTAGATGCCCACAAAAAAGTTATCACTTGGCCATCATATTTGGGAACGAATTTTAAAATTGTATCAGCATGGTTCTCAATAATGTCAGTCACAGCCATATGTTTCTGAAGTTCTTGTAGACACTGTCACTTGTTTTAAACACTTGTACTATATCAAATTGAATTTGGAGTGAGATCAATTTTGAAAAATAAATAAAATCAAATAATTTGAAGCAGTTTACATGAATGAATTAATGAACCTTCTTATTGCCTAGATAGGCCTATTTTACATTTATGTGGGGTTTATTTATTATATGGTAAATTTAAATACATCAAATCTATGAAATGTTGTAATGATCCCCGCAGAAGTCGAAGCGAATGGAATGAAGCTGAGATTTCGAAACAACATGAATGGGTTTGATGGTACACATAATATGAATATTTATGATAACATGAACACACATAACAATTGGATAAACATTGAAAATACATGAAGATTAACACATAACAAAATTATATTTAGCTTCACAAAGAATCCGAAACAAGCGAAAGAAGAGAGCGCAGAAATTGAACTCAAAGTCACATCCTACACAGTTCAACGTTGGCGACTTGGTATTAGTGAAGAATCACCCCTTATCAAATGCTGCCTATGGAGAAACGGGTAAACTATTTGAAATCTACGAGGGACCATTTAAGATTGCAGGGGTCATCGGGCATTCCACCTATCACGTGTGTACAGTAGACGAACAATATAAATTCGGACCATACTACATTAACGCATTGAAAAAGTACATTAGCAGACCTGGGAATAACTGAACACATCATCATCGTGAACCCCACCAATTTCCTACCCCTTGTTGTATTGTAAATAGTCATGCCAGCGTATAATATTCGTTATGTTGTAATTTCAAAGTGTTATGTAATTTCCCCTGTCAAGTGTTTTCCCCATTTAATGTATGTGTTTTCCCATTGTGTTTATATACCCCTTTGCAAGTGTCTTCTCCTATTTCATGTCTCCCCTCCCCTCCTTCCTTCCAAAGACTCCCAAGTGACAAACCCGTTAGGATATGGACCAGAATAACAATTTTCCCCCCTTGAATAAACAATTATTATAATATTTCTACCAGTGAGTTAGTTTTAAAAAAATGTATTAATTTTAAGGAATAACAATGTCAAGTGGATATTCTCCCCACCAACTCCACTATGGACAGAGAAACCCATGAACATTTTACCCTTTTTTTTACTTAAGTCATGATATTCCCCATTTGTGTTTAACGTTTGATGTATGTCATTTAATCCAAACTTTTGTTCATCCAACGTTATAATTTTGTTATGTGTTAATCTTCATGTATTTTCAATGTTTATCCAATTGTTATGTGTGTTCATGTTATTATAAATATTCATATTATGTGTACCATCAAACCCATTCATGTTGTTTCGAAATCTCAGCTTCATTCCATTCACTTCGACTTCTGCGGGGATCATTGCAACATTTCATAGATTTGATGTATTTAAATTTACCATATAATAAATAAACCCCACATAAATGTAAAATAGGCCTATCTAGGCAATAAGAAGGTTCATTAATTCATTCATGTAAACTGCTTCAAATTATTTGATTTTATTTATTTTTCAAAATTGATCTCACTCCAAATTCAATTTGATATAGTACAAGTGTTTAAAACAAGTAACAGTGTCTACAAGAACTTCAGAAACATATGGCTGTGACTGACATTATTGAGAACCATGCTGATACAATTTTAAAATTAGTTCCAAAATATGATGGCCAAGTGATAACTTTTTTGTGGGCATCTACCCAAAATTAACATTTTTCCCCATAAATAAGTGTAGTTGACCCAACAATCCACTCTTTTTGTTAGATAAGAAGAGTCACTGGCAAGTTTTACCCCATTTGCAAGGCCAAGAAGAAATGCCAGTGATGAATAATATAAGACTATGGTGAGACCACTCCAACTTACCTTGTAGATTGCAGCAAGCATTAATTGGTGTCTAATTTTCAAGCCTAATATCGTTTCTAGAATTTTAAAATACTTTAAAGAAAATTAACAATATCAACCTCAAGACTAATTCTCTGGACTTATATTTTTCTATCAATTAATTTTTCAATAGACTAAAGTTTCAAGGCTTAGCCTACCTATTTCCTCAAGACTGAAAGAAGCCAATAACAGTGCATTACAAACTTTTGATTTCTGAGATCCTCATTGGCAAAATTTATGATGTATCAAAATTAATATTATAACTAAGCATTTAGTCAAAATAAAGGATATTTTTACCAAGACAAGAACAGACAGTCATTCTTGCCGCACGAGTATCCCCCCCTGCAGATTTCATAAACACTGTGTAAACCCTGAGCATTCTATGTATCAAATAATAAATATATTATAGTAAAGTTAATCCCCTATATTTGTATACAATAATTTGTGAATCCCTATTTTTTATCCTGAAATGTCAACCCAATTAATAAATCTAGTTATTGTATTGTAAATCAGTTTTATTATTTGTAGTATAAGACAGTCATTAATTGTCGTTATAATTATCAGATGCGAAGAATTAATTAAGCCAAGAACAGCTGTTAGGTTATCCATATAGCAAACCCTACAATCAAAATAAAATGCAGTAACGCAGGAAAGTCAAGGTAACAAGGTAAACAAACAAATAACTCCTATCTATCTATTGTTTATATATATGTTCATATCCCTATTAAGTAAAGGTGTGTTTTGTAACTTTCCATAGGAAATTCACTAATAACGTTATTGGAATTTTATGACCATGTATTTTACGTTTCCATGAGAATGTGAAATGGAATGTTCGGTCGTAGCGTGGCCTCTCCGCCAGTCACTTTCATTCGATAATCGGACCATTTATTTTCAATTTAGCATTAACATGTTCTTGTGTGTTGTGAACATTGTACCCAAACCATATAATATTAGTAGCTACACTTCGTAAACAGGTTCCCTCATCAAGCCACATGTATAAAATGGCTTAACGGTTGTAACAAAATAGACAAGAGAATAAGAATCATTGCGGTTCTTTACTATTTGATACAGTTTACCAATAATTTATTAGTAAGTTCGAAGTATTTGTTCATTTAATACGTGTTGCGTGAATTAAAACCTGAAAATTATACATTATTATATTTTGTGAAACTCGATGTATTTTTAAGTGTAAAAATATGTTAAATTAATAGAATTATTTCCAACCAGCTTTTGCAGATTATAAAATTATATGTTAAAACCTTGTACCTGAAGGATCCTTTTATGTTCCGAGGATATAACAGTTCTGAACCTCATAAAAAATAAACTTAAGAAATACAAATTTTCAAAAAACTTACTTTTCATAGGTGCCAAAGACTTCAAGATACCAGGACCAGGATCTTCCATCGATTCCAGTATGAGCCAGGACCGGAGTAGTGGGCCTCACAGCTTGGCTCGCGGACAATCTTTATGTTTCGGATCTACATTGGCGTCTTGAAGACTTGGTCTTGGGGGAGGTAATATACGCAAGGGGTCCCGGCATGCATGTCACGCCCCCGTCCCAATATGAGCCAGGTGCGGAGTAGTGGGCTTCACAGCTTGGCTCGCGGACAATATTTATGTTTCGGTTCTACATTGGCGTCTTGAAGACTTGGTCTTGGGGGAGGTAATATACGCAAGGGGTCCCGGCATGCATGTCACGCCCCCGTCCCAATATGAGCCAGGTGCGGAGTAGTGGGCCTCACAGCTTGGCTCGCGGACAATCTTTATGTTTCGGTTCTACATTGGCGTCTTGAAGACTTGGTCTTGGGGGAGGTAATATACGCAAGGGGTCCCGGCATGCATGTCACGCCCCCGGCCCAATATGAGCCAGGGGCGGAGTAGTGGGCCTCACAGCTTGGCTCGCGGACAATATTTATGTTTGGGATTTTCATTGGCATCTTGAAGACTTGGTCTTGGGGTGGTAATATACGCAGGGGGTCCCGGCATGCATGTCACGCCCCCGTCCCAATATGAACCAGGGGCGGAATAGTGGGCCTCACAGCTTGGCTCACGGACAATCTTTATGTTTGGGATCTTATTGGCATCTTGAAGACTTGGTCTTGGGGGAGGTAATATACGCAAGGGGTCCCGGCATGCATGTCACGCCCCCGGCCCAATATGAGCCAGGGGCGGAGTAGTGGGCCTCACAGCTTGGCTCGCAGACAATCTTTATGTTTCGGATCTACATTGCCATCTTGAAGACTTGGTCTTGGGGGAGGTAATATACGCAAGAGGTCCCGGCATGCATGTCACGCCCCCGTCCCAATATGAGCCTGGGGTGGAATAGTGGGCCTCACAGCTTGGCTCGCGGACAATCTTTATGTTTGGGATCTTATTGGCATCTTGAAGACTTGGTCTTGGGGAAGTAATATACGCAGGGGGTCCCGGCATGCATGTCACCCCCACGTCCCTATATGAGCCAGGGGCGAAGTAGTGGGCCTTGGCTCACGGACAATCTTTATGTGTGGAAATTTAATTGATGATCTTGGTAGAAACTCTTTACAAAGAAGTTGGATCCGTCATCTGAGTAAACGTACATGTATGTAGTAAAACTGTTTAAATATGTACTTATTTACTTTTGTTATTAGATACCTGATATAACTATTACTGTTATATTTATTGAATGTAAAATTCCAGGAAACCAAAATATATTTTAATCATATTTCAGAAGAGATTGCCATTCATACTTTTTAGGCTCAAACAACTGGTTATTTTAAGTGATTGCTAATTTAAGCCGCATCCACTACCGGTAGTCATTAATAATCCTTTTAACAATGCTTCACTCAAAATACCAGCATATTAAAGGGCCACACAGTTTACAAGGAGGAAGGGGGTTAATAGTTTATTTACTGAGTACAAATATTTGTCTGATGGCTGTGAATACTCAATCACTTCTTTTTAGTAAAATATTTGCAATATTAATAAATAATATTTATTAAAACATATCCAAAGTAACTATGAACACGGTGAACATGTTGGTCCCCGTAATAAGTTCAAGGGTCAACACAGGATAAAAATATGCTTTCTTGATAAACTAGTTTTAATAGGCCTAACTAGATTTCAGCCCTGGTTGTAAGTTTTCGAGTTGACAGCCTCTTTTGCAACTACAAAAATTAAATCATTTGTTATACCTTCTGCAGCATATGGTTTGTGAAATATTTAATTATTAATTCAAATTTCCATAAGAATATGTTTGTTTTTTATACAAACTAACATTATAGCCAACAATAATATTTATGAGCTTGAGTCAGAGGGTATTCAAATATTAAACAGCTGTGTATTTCGGAGTGAATTTGAAAAAATATAAAATTATTACTTGCAATAAAGAAATGAATAACTTTGTTCAACTTATCCCAGGTTATGATCGTTAAATTTGCTTTAAAAGCTGGTTGTAAACAATAGTATGCACAAATTCTTTAGGCCTAAATATAAGTTATTAATAATTAAACGGTAAAAAGACTAGTAAACTGTATCAGAAATTGGGAATGATTTAAAATATTGAAATTAAAAATAAGACTACAGTAAAGTTATACTCTACTGGACGTTTATAGCTCGTGCCAGTTATAGTAAAATGGCTAAATCCCTTCTCCCCAAGGCTTATTATAACAAGAAAATAACCTAAACCTTATATTTTTGTAACTAATAAAACTAGAAATTATAAATTATATTTCCTAACCTGTATAAATTTACATATTTAAAATTACTTTTCTTCCATAGCAAAACTGTTATGGTAACTTATAAATTAAACATGTTCAAGTAAACACAGTTTATACCCAGGACAAGGCCAGAATATCTAGCCATATACCTCTACTCTTAATCGTAACGTTACTTCCCCAACTTGGCAGGCCAATAAATGTACATGCAGAAATGGAAGTCAGTGTAAATTAAAATTATAATTAAATACAAAGGTTTCCAAATAGCTTTGTTTAATAAATCAGTTAGTTATACCTTCATTTCTATGGGACATCTAAAACTGCAATCGTAATTATTCAGCCGTTCCTGTATTTTAGATTAGGCATTGTGAAAACTATACGTAAACACGTATGATCCAATATGATGATCCAAGAGCACAGACACATTTTACCTATAAATATTTAGTTCAGTTTTAAGTTATTTGAACTAAAATACTCTATCTGGTTACCATAATAACAAACGGAATATATTATTTAAGAATTTTAAAACATTTGGCTTTACATCTTCAGGAAGAAGTAATCCAAGCAAGTCTCTAGGGGGGGGGGGGTTTGTATCAGTAAAATTCCACATGAAATAAAATAACTAAACTCTTAGCAAATGAATGTCAATGTAAGAAATTATTGAAAACCAATGTGCCATAATAATATTTTGTAATTATTGCAAGCTTTTTTATGTATCTAGTGAAAAACGTGTTTATGAATCAAAATAAAATAAAATACAAATCAACTAAGATAAACAAAAGTTCTAGAAAGATCTTTAGTTTTGCAAACAAACTTAACTTCAATGGATTATAAAGAAATAAAAAACTTGAAATAAACCTTTCAACAAGTGTGATCTACTTGAGGTTAAGCAAACATTCACAAATAAACAATTAACATTTATTTAAGATTTTAGTAATTTTATATCAATGTACCAATGTATATTAACTGCTTTAAAATGTTTTCTTAAAGCACTGAAAAGCTACTGCCTACATTAAACATTTGATTTGCCGTGTTGTTCAGGCGATTATTTTTGTAGTACGTTTTAAAATACGATAAAATTATTTTTGAATATTGAAAGCTTATATAAGTCCTTATATAAGCTTATTTAAGGAGTCTGGACTATAGTCATACTAGAGAGGCCAAGTAGCAAAGGGATACAGTGCTTGGTGATATGAGTACAAATAGGCAAGGAAAGTGTTGAATATAGGGTTAATATACCTGTAATACCGAAATGCATCTATAAACGATTACGCACAAAGTGAAATAGATAATAAGTTTGATAAAACCGTATATCATGTAAAAATCATTAATCAGTCCCAAGAACAGTTTTGTTCACGGTGCTTGACACCTGGGAAGACGAGAAACTACTGAAATTTCTCATAAATAAACGTAGACAATAACAAAAACAACCAAAACAAATGTTTTAAAATTAAAGTGATTTTTGCTTTCTGTTGAAAAAAGACTGTACCGGTAATACTAACGGTACTAAGCTAAATAGAGGTGAAAAGTCTTTCCAGAGCATAACGCTAACCAGATGCCAAGCGCTGTGACTCGAACTGTACCTATGATTTGCCAGTGTCAAATAATGAATGAATCTCCTAATGTCATACATTAAAAACGTTCTCAATAGACTTCTGTGACATTACCGTACCGATATAATTATTTATGTTGTAGTTATATCGTATTTGTACTCACGAAACGACGAGTTTCCTTTCTTTCATAAAGGTCACAGATCCAAGGTACTGTTGTGGAACTATCAAGATGCTAGAAGAAGAGGTAGACCGCAGGGAACATAGAGAAGAACAGTCGGGAGAGAAGCAGCTGCGGAGAGAAAGGCCTGGGACTCTAGCGGCGGTCCTATGATCCAAAAATAACAGAAGGAGCTAACTCAAATATTTCAATGATTCATTTTGAATTTATATTTTGTTTTTGCCTAGCAACTGAAGTTCAACAATAAATTATGTTCAAATAAATGTATTCTATAGTAAACCGTGAGTAATGAACTCAGTTTAAGTAAGCATCTGATCTAATAAAAGTAAACTTCAATGAGATTAACATTTAAACTTTAAAGAAGGGATTCAGGCATGTTAGCGAATTTCCCCTATAGGGAAGAAGCTATTACCGTAATCGGCATGGTAAGACCTAGGCCCGGGAACATGATAACTTTCCGTTTTTAGGTCCCCAGATGCCAAACAACACCATTCGTCCAATTTGTTATATGTGTATATATATAAATATATATTTATATACACACACTCATATACGTATATACATATACGTCTATGCATATACGTATGTGAATAATATAATAATAGTAAACTGAGTAGCCCTAACAAGTGAATACAAATTATTTCATCGATATATATATATATATTTGTGTGTGTCCTTAACAACGATATCTCTCGTAAAAAAGGTCCGATCTTAACTTCATTTCATTTGAACGAGTTCGAAATCTAGACGAATTGCACCATCCAAAGGGGATATTTGGGGGGATTTGTACCCCAAATATTTTTTTGGGGTTTCACATGAAGTTTATATTTTAATATAATTTAAATTTTTACTATTGAATTCAGCTTAAAAAACGAACAATTTGGTATTTTGATCATTGCTCTATGTCAATTGGTTACTGCGATATTGAAAGTGCTAAACACAGTACGTTGTCTATGTTATTCTTATGAAGAACATGAAAAATCTTAAACCTCGCTTATTTATGAACATAAACTGACGAAACCGGGTATGGCTTCATCTGGTTGTGGTTTATTGGTGTTTGCATACAAAATAATTTTTTGCACATGGTTCCCATATAACTAACATATAATATTTAAATCGGTCGGTGTAACATTTCAATTATTATTCTACATAACAATTAACATGTTATATATCTCTTATTTATGAATATATTTGGATGAAACATGGTATGTGACTTCACTTAGATAAGCTCTATATTTGCATAAAAAACCATTATTTTGTGTTCCTTGTTGCAGCAAACCTGTATACACATCCCCAATGTTATTCTTATGGAACATAATTAATATTTATAATATCGATTATTTGTGAATATATTTATTATGAATCCTGGTAAGTGGATTAATGTGTTTTAAGACATATATATTCATTGGAAATTCGCAGAGTACGCAGGTTTGCTGCGGCGAGGGTATTTATAATATAGTTAGCATGATTTAAAACTTTTGCATTACTTTATTCACATAACCACTAGCTTGAAATATGTATTATATTAGTCACACTAGGATTTCCAAATACAAAAATATTGTATTTGGAATTATTATGGAATTCACTCAAAAATAAACCATAGATTTAAACTTTATTTAAGATAAAATTAGTAGTAAGTATTCATGGTCCTTAACCAAACAGCCAAATTTCAAGGAGGGTCCTTAGGATAGCTCATAATTGAAACTGGAATGATATATTACTTTTTAATACATGTTCCTAGCATGTAAAAGAGAACTTATAATTAAATATTGTAAATTGTTGGGAACATGAAAACAAAATAAAAAAGAATTCCTTTCAGATATTGCATAAAAGTACCCCAGGTCTGAAAGGTTAATTATATTTTATTTCCCAGATCGTTTAAAAAAAATACTATTTTCACTATCATTCACTTGGCTGGGGTTTTGTTTATTATTTAAGGCAACCTGTCTAGCACAAACCAAACAGTGTAAATTATCTGTACTTATATATGGGTTGTCATTTTATTATGGTGTAATGCTTAGTTTTTAATAATTTTAAACAAGTGTTGGGATTATTGTGACAGTATTTGACAGGGATCTTATTAGCTACTTAACGTCACTAGTAACTGAAGAACGGAAGACGTAGTTGGTTTGCTCTGCGGGTGGCAGAATCTTCATTTCCGGTGACAAGTCGTCCTCTCTACTTCCACCAGCTGAATTTATTTACCGCTCGATACAAAATAAAAAATTGCTATCGATAACTTAGTTTTAGTTATATGACATGTTTTAATGATTTGCGTTAAAGTTTACGTTTGATACGTTTGATCAATGTGTAAAACAACATGATAAACTTCGTCACACTGACGTCACACTCTTCTAATGTGTATGCTCTTAAAAGTTGACACTGTTAAAATATATCCAAGTAATAAAGTGAGGGCATTGTTTATTGATTTTTGTACAATGAGGGTTCGTTTTCCAATATACTGTAACAGTAGTGTTTTTTTCAACTGGAGAGTATTTTCTTTCTTTCAATACTAAAAATTGCACAATAATAATAATGTCGGGTCGTCTGTTTAAAAAGAAACTCGTACTTGATACTATGTCACACTTTTAATATTATGGATGTATAATAACAACTCATGTCCAGTTGGATTAAAGTAATTTAAAAATGCTTTGTATTTTTTAGTGAATTTCCTTTGGAAAGTGAACTATTAGCATGACCCGCACGGTGAAACTTAAGCCCGGGACCACCATAGAAGTTCCTAACGTGACCCCCTGAACACGTTTTGGGGGGTCGTACCAAATTCTATATATATATATATATATATATATATATATATATGTGTGTGTTTGCACTCTAGCGGTCGCATTTTTTGTCTGATTTACTTCAAATTTGGTAGGGACATTTCTTTCTGTAATCAGTTGCACAAGTTTGTTGGGAAAAACAATCGGAAAACTCTAAACCCTTTTCTTGGGTATTAATATTTCAAATTTCAAGTTTTTGGGCCCAAAAAGGGTCAGAAAAGCCCCGTATGTAAAATTAATGCATGTAAAAAGATGTGAATTAGTGAGGAAAAAGTTTTAAGCCATCTCTCGTCATTCTAGCATACATATGTACCGAGTTGTTAAAGAAAATGTGTTTCGACTAAATACAGTACGTTGTCTTATGGGGGTTTTACACTAGAAAAGCCTGTTATTCCTTTGTTAGAGTACTTTTATCATCCCCAACAACCTCACGCCTACTTTCAAGCCTTCTGGACCTTCTCCTAACATTATAATGCGCAAAATTGTATTCCCAGCTTTGCAGGTAAATGAAACCAGGAGCATCAGAACAGCCAAAAAATCACTGTTTTCAGATTTCAATAAAAATTGGAATAACTGTATGTTTTTACACTGATTTTGAGTTTTAATAGTTTTCATGTGGAAATTCACTTTCCTCACGTCAGTGTGCTGCGTGCGAACTCGTTTATAACTTTGGGATACCACTCAGTTTATTATTTCTATAATCAGCCTTTGCATATCTTCGCATACACACTATTGGGTATATTTAATTGCTGATATAAATAGCTTATTATTTCTATATTTCCGATGGATGCCTATTCTTTTAAAAACTATGTTCAATAATAACACTATAAATCTGATTCAGTATGATAGTAAATTAATAAATCAAATTAATAAGTCTGATTTTCTTTATTTAATACAATTATCACCACAGTTTACATAATCTTATTATAGTAAAAATCATTTGAGGCATAATATTGACCTATTTGAAAATCTAAATAATATGACAGTGGTAAAAATACTTTTTATTTTACTACATTCTTATCAGAAACAAATAATCATAATAATAATAGTAGTAGTAGTAGTAGTAATAGTAGTAGTTATATACTGTATGTTTTGAATGCAGAGTTTAATACATAACAAGATACA
This sequence comes from Allygus modestus, assembly GCA_963675035.1. Lineage (NCBI taxonomy): Eukaryota > Metazoa > Arthropoda > Insecta > Hemiptera > Cicadellidae > Allygus > Allygus modestus. The sequence goes on from OY776116.1 coordinate 80,148,506, forward strand.
ACTATATTATTTATATTTTCCAGTATGTTAATATTAAACATATTATACAAACGCATGCTATGTTCAATTTCACATAAAGAATACATTAGACACGCTTCTATGCACTTCGACGAGTTTCTAAAGGCAATATAAATAAAAGTTGAACTGAAAGCAAGTTTTCCCACAGGGCCGCTTTCAATTTCCAACTCTCAATTATTCATAAAATGGTTTTGGTAGTAAATCTTTTAGTACAATTTTACGGCACGTCAAATAGGAATTGGCTATAGAGGTGTTGCTATAACAACACAAATGTATGGGTTTCCCTCTTAAATACTTTAAAGTTAATGACGAGTTTAAACATTGAACAGGTTGTTTAATATAAGAAGTGTTCAACGAATTTAAAAAAATTACATAATCATTTTGATTTTTTTTAAACTTTGGCACTTTTTTAGCTAATTAGTTTTGAGACGCCTATGATTGGTAGGATTGTGTTTATGTATACGCCAGTGGCATATTGTATTTGGCGGTGTTATAGACAATGGAATAACACAAAATTCCCAGTATTAACCACCCAAAAACCTCATTAACCCAGATTAGTACTGTTAATAAACTACATTGGCATCTAATGCAATGGGTTCTTAGAAATAATACAAATATAATAACATTGAAAACATTTAAGTTTAGAAACTTATGTTTATTCGGTTTTTGGGTTTTTAGCGAATTTCCCCTATAGGGAAGAAGCTATGGTAAGACTTAAGCCCGAGACCATGATAACTTTTTGTTTTGAGGTCCCCAGATGCCAAAAACACTATTCGTTCAAATTTATATATATGTATATATATATATATATATATATATATATATGTGTCCATTACCGCGATAACTTTTGAAAGAAGCACCCGATTTTTATGAAATTTGGCACAAATGTGGAGAGTAACATTTAGGACTTAAGTTCGAAAACCAGATCGATCGGTTTATGGGAAGGGGGTTTTATGGGGGTTTAAAATTTTCCAAAAATCTGTTTTTTGAACTTTTTACCCTAAAATTTTAAAAACCTTAGAATTTGGTTACAGCCATTTTGTAGAGCTTAAAAAACAAACAATTTAGTATTTTGAATCATTAAGCTAGGTTTAGTGGTTGTGGAGAAAAGTCAAAAAATGTGTCCATAAAATTTCCCATGTTAATCTTATGGGAATACGGTTTTTAGGTTTTCCTCAGATAATTTCACTAAAACCTCCACATTTATTTCTACCAATCAGTTTAGCTGTACAAAACAATCATTTTGGCGTTTCAATTGTTGTTTTACGTCCAACCGTTGCAGTGATATTCAAAGTGCTAAACACAGTACGTTGTCCAATGTTATCCTTATGGAGAATAAATAAAGTGTTATATTTTGATTATTTATGTATGTATATTGATGAAACTTGGTATGTGGCTTCAACTAGTTGTGGTATATTGATAATAGCACAAAAAAAGTTTTTTGTTGATTTTTACCGGTAGCAGCAAACCTGCATACTCGGCCCCCATGTTATTGATATGGAGAATAAGTAAAGTTTTATATCTCCCTTAGTTATGAACCTAAATTAATAAAACTTGGTATGGAGCTTCTCCTGGTTGAGTTATATTGATAATTGCAAAAAAACACATATCTTCCTTGTTGCAGCAAACCTATGTACTCATTTAAAATGTTATTCTTATAGAGAATAAATAAAAAATACTTAAATCACTTATTAATTAATGTATTTTTGTGAAACTTGGTAAGTGGCTCTAGGTAGTAGTGATACCCATATATTTGCATTGGAAATTCGCTGAGTACGCAGGTTTGCTGAGACGGGGGTATTATTTTTTAATAGCGCATATACAGTGTAAAATGTTTCGTATTAATGTAAATGATAGGCCTTGACTTAGCATGTAGTATGGACTTCTTTTTGGGGGATTTACTTTTCTATTCTTCAAGCAGTTGAATATTACGAATCCATTTATGCTTTAATACTGCTCAACAGCAGTTATTTCGCAGTGTAATAACTTAAACAATATAATATAAAAGAAAGAATGAACATGTTTGTTTAATTTAATTTATTTAATTAAGACTGTTACTGCAATGGTATGGCTTTTTAATTCATCGTTTTATGAGTGTAATATTAACAACATGAATTTCACAGTTGTTGATATTGTGGCTGATACCCAATTTCATCAATGTTTTGGATCACTAAACCTCTTTATTAGATTTTAAATTACTTATACACATTACAAAGCATTACACATTACTCACCTGTGGTAAGGTTCAATTCTTATTAAATTAAACCTAATGAAACTAATTAGAATCATTATAAAATGGAAAAGTCACGTATTTTAGGAGAACAAATTTCAGAAATGTAAACAGTAAACTGGAAAATGAGGAATATCAGCGGGAAACACGCCGCGATAAAATTGTTACGTGACATTTTGTATTGTGAAACACTTAATTTACTTTGTATCTACGACCCAAGTTAATATCATGTTTATAATAAATTTAGCCATACAACGCTTACGATTAAACTCGAAAATCACGGTTGTAGACAGTAAACATAAGCAAACGGGAATTGTAGGGAGTATAAACTGTTTTGTGAATATTATTAAGAAATGTTTTTTTACGTTAGGCTGCTTGAAACAAATTTAGAATAAGGCCCTTTTGAATATTTTCTTTTTATAATACAACAGTTCTTGATATAAAAAAAGATTTATTCCGGACCTTATTTAATATTATAATAAATATATTAAATAAATAAACTCTTTTGTACAATTGTAAAAAAATAACCTGGTTTATTCAAATGAGTATTAATTTTACATCTAGATAAAAATTATTACTTTACAAACATTGAGCAAATGAGTGTCTCTTATCTCAGGGTTCAAAATCGTTGTTTCATAAGCATCTGGCTTGTAAATAATAATAAAATTTCTGTAATTAATATTTAAAATCGTTAATTTATGATCAAATAGAGAATCAAATTTAGAATAAAGTTCGAAAAATTAAAAAAAATCTGTAAAACACAATAAATCTTCTTCAGTTAAGCTAAATATTTTACTCTTGAATACAAATTAATTGTGTATTGATATTAAATGTCCCTAAATATCAATTTATTGCAAAAGTTCTTCAATTGGTTCAACCGTTACCCGGCACCGGCGCGAGGAGGACAGCACCGGCGTGGGTGTCCTCCCCGCGCCGGTGCCGGGTAACGGTTGTACAAACGATCATTGTGGCCACCGACCGTCCGTTGATTAAGTTTTTATAATCTTTTCGTGTTTAAGTGTAACAATGTGCGTGTTCTCTTTGTGGTGTACGTGTTTCTCTTTTAACTTTCGACAAAGTCTTCTGGACAGCTTCATAATCACAGCTTGAGTCTCGGACGACTTCCACGTGATCATGGTACAACTTCGTACCGAAACCTGGTCGTGAAATAAACGATACTACAGAACTGGTGACGGAAAGGTAATATAAAACCACTATTTTCATAAGTCTTACCAGTTCAGGGGCAATTATCAAATATGAACAAATATTTAAGGGATGCTGATGGGCTATACAGCTGGGGGATTCAATAAAAATACTTTTATCACGCACTGAAATCAACAAATCTTTTTGCTATCTAATTATTTCATCTTTGGATTGAGCAAAAATGGACCTTGCTCATCTGGTCCTCTCAGTGGCTTCCTTGGGACTGGACAGCGTCACCAAGCTCAAAATGGTGAAGAAGTAGGAAATCGGTCACTTCCACCAATGAGGTTCATTTCTAAAAATATTCTAGCTCTGTAATATTTTCATTTGTTAACAGCTGAAATGGTTAGTTCTGAATGGTTGACACTTCACTGAATTTAAATAACATTTCTCTATTCAATTTAATTTAGAAAAACGTAAATTTTGGTCAAAAACACAATAAAATTCCAATCGTTAAAGTTAATAAAAAATAGGTAAAATTTCGTTTAAATCACTCATAATTGCATCTTACTCTAAACATCTTACAAACAGCTGTTTATGTAAACAAAGATAATATTTGCATTAAATCATCGAATATTTAAATTACATACATATTCCTATTATTTATACGTTACTAAAAGTTTCAGATTCACATTGGTATCTACTAAAAATATTAAGTTTAATTAAAAAACGTAGATCAAGAAATCTCAGAGAAACTCATTATTATTTGAATTGCGATCATAGTTGCGTTGGCGGTCACTAGGTCGCAGCACTAGACGGTGAGTATTAAGATCGGTTGTGCGTCTGCGCGAATTGCTTCGTCATAGAACATCTGACACCAACGGTCTGCAAACATACTCTGGTAGAACTAGAATATAATCAAAATGGTGGGCACTTGTTTTTAGGCGGCCTTACGCTGGTTTAACCTTACTTTTGTTTTTTACAATATTCTGTACTTAAATTGCATACGGAGTTTACTTAATGCTACTAAAATGTTGTGCTTAATCTAGTGAATGTTTACATATAATCATCTTTATCTACCCTATCGTGTTCGATTACAGATTCATTAGTTTTAGGTATGTGCTCTAGTGAAGTTATAGTGTTCAATAGCTAAAGTTATTGCATTCAATTAAATAAGTTTTACAAGTGATATGTACAATATGGGTGTTTAATAAAGATCCTATATACAAGATTATTATTGTTCCGACACACAAATATATATGTGTTGGGGCCAATTCGATAAACATATAACTTTTTACAAAATTATTCTTTGATGAGCTGGGCCTAGTTCATAAAATTTGGATTACCTATTTCTCAGTGAGTACTTAGGTTGAATGTGTTACAATACTTAAAATTACAAGTACAGGGAACTTATCTAAACTTAATTATAATTAAACATAGGGACCTAATATATACAGTTTATATTATAATGGGCTACTATGGTGCTTAAATAGGCTATAGTGTCTCTATTTTCATACTGTCCTTTTCACTTTAGGCCTATCGTGTTTGTTTTATTATTATTATTAAACTGTGGTAATGTCCTTGTCTAGTAAAAAATACATAAAATATATTTAATGCTACTAAAATGTTGTGCTTAATGTAGTGAATGTTTACATATAATCATCTTTATCTACCCTATCGTGTTTGATTACAGATTCATTAGTTTTAGGTATGTGCTCTAGTGAAGTTATAGTGTTCAATAGCTAAAGTTATTACATTCAATTAAATAAGTTTTACAAGTGATATGTACAATATGGGTGTTTAATAAAGATCCTATATACAAGATTATTATTGTTCCGACACGCAAATATATATGTGTTGGGGCCAATTCGATAAACATATCACTTTTTACAAAATTATTCTTTGATGAGCTAGGCCTAGTTCATAAAATTTGGATTACCTATTTCTCAGTGAGTACTTAGGTTGAATGTGTTACAATACTTAAAATTACAAGTACAGGGAACTTATCTAAACTTAATTATAATTAAACATAGGGACCTAATATATACAGTTTATATTATAATGGGCTACTATGGTGCTTAAATAGGCTATAGTGTCTCTATTTTCATACTGTCCTTTTCACTTTAGGCCTATCGTGTTTGTTTTATTATTATTATTAAACTGTGGTAATGTCCTTGTCTAGTAAAAAATACATAAAATATATAAAATATACAGTTATTGTTTCTACTAGTTAAATTAAATTGAAATGATTTAAAATCATAACTAATCTTTAACAAGAACTACACTCTTTATTTACATGATTAACTTTCAGTTACATTCTTTCTATAGTTCTAAATATGTTCAAAAGAGTTAACATGTTAAAGTTGCTTTCATAGAAAAATCTAGTTCTTCCTAAGAAAAAATGTAAACAAAAACAAACAAAAGTATAAAACAGCTGATTAAAATAATTGACACTTTAAACATTAGCCATTTGGTTTCAATCACAACTGGAGTGCTTACATTTACTTTAACATCCTCCCACCTTGAGGCACGAAGGTCACGTGTGGATCAATAAATTTTCTTCCAATGCTTTTTAAGTAAATCTTGACGGTTTTTTGTTTGTTCTACCACTTCTTGACATAGATGGTTTCCTATCCAGTTCCATTTTTCTCTTATTTAGTGTCCCTTTTTGTTTCCATTCCTTGAATACAACATTATAATCTTCACAAGTCTTGTTTTCCTTGACTTTCTTTAGTGTTGATTCTAGTATTTTTGCTGTTGCGATGTTCACAATAGATGATAAGGGTGGATGACCTTCTTTCCAAAGCAAAGGCTAGCGACCTTCACTATTTATCTTGATAATTTTGTTAAAGAAGTCTGTAGCTTCCGTTTCCTCTTCAACTCTGTTCTTCTGTGAATTGTGATTCTCAATTCCGATTAGTCCAATTCCCACAACTATGAAACTGGCTTATCCTTCAACAGCATTGTGTATAAGTCGTAATATTTAAAAAGTTATTGTTTTTTGTTGTGGCTGTTTTTTATGGAGTCTTTCCTAAAATAGTCCAACCAAGCAAAGTTTGTAAAGAAACAAGTCCGGAATCCAAAACAATTCGTTGATCCATTAGAAGTTTCCCAGCTATATCAGCTCCAATTAGGATCTCAATGGGACCTGCTACATTGTCAGAGATTTTGACCCCTAACTGCTTCAAATCGTTCACCCAGTCCCCAATTCCCGCAACAGGTATAGAATTACTTATCTTCTCTTTGTCCAAAACCTCAAAATTGCAAGCATAATCAGTATCTGGGTTCTGAAGCCTGGCACGATAGCAAATATGCTCTTCTACGTTAGAGTTAAATCCCCCAAAGAGTGAGTGTTGTAGTCTTTCTTTCCTAATGGGCTTGTATTTCATTTCTTGAGCAAGATTTTGAGAAATGTAGGATCTCTGAGATCCTGTGTCAATCAGTGCTCGCACGTGCTTTACTCCATCACTACCCCTAACCCCCCTCCCCCTAATTTAAGGTTTGTAACAAAACTTCTGACCTTGTATTAGCTGACAACGAATTTTCAATCTGCGGTTCAGGAGTATTGTTATTTCTTTCCATTGATTTACCACAATGTGTTTTATTACACATCAGAGGGACATGTCTCTTGCTACAAATTATACAGTTTAATTTTGCCTTACAAATGTTTTGCTAAGTGTTTAGATTTCAAACACAAACAACAAAATCCCTTTTTCTTAAGCATGTTTAATTTTTCATCATGGGGCATTTTCCTAGCACTGTAACAGTTCTCACTACTGTATAATCCCTCGCAAAACATACAAAGTTGGGAGTTATTAGATTGTACATCTCCTAGTTCTGAAGCTGATGAGACCCAAATTGACTCGTTATTTGTAGAATAATCATGTTTAGACAGATTCATATTAGGTTTGAATAGTTTTCTATCATCACACTATTTACGATTCATAAAATCCTTACCTGGTTTTCCGTTGTTCTGACTAAAAGGGCTGCATGACTCAAAAACTATAACAGCTATTTTTATTCTCTCCTCGGATTCTACCTCATTTTTCAAAAACCGTACAAGACAATCTAACTTAATCTTAAGATCAATGGGCCTGACTCCAGAACTGTTGATTGATCTTTGCCAAGCTCTGAGTAGTCCCCCAGAAAGGCATGATTCAACTAGTGGGTACAGAAGGGCAGCACACTTATCACTGGTTACTCCTAGAGTATCTAATGCCCTAAGCTGTGTTTCAATTTCATCATACAAGGTTGAAATTGGCAATCTCTTGGAAAGATTTCTAAAAGTAATGTTTAAAAGTTCTCGAACATAAACTTCAATCTGCAAGTCATCTCTATCAAATGTAGACTTGAGACAATCGACTGCTTTTAGGTAGTTTTCACCTGTTGGGGGAAAACTAGTCACAATTTATCTAGCCCTAGATTTAGCCTCAGTTGCTTGAACTAGATGCTGAAATTTGTCTACATTACTTAGTGTAATATCTTCCTGAATATTCTTAAATTGACTCCAAAAATACAGCCAATTTTCCAAATCACCGTTAAATTTTACAAATTTAAAGGTAGAGAGCCTAATTCTAGCTTTACAGTCATTGTCAGTACTATATTTTGAATTGTTGAAACTTTTAATACGATGGCTAACTACTTCTTCATTTAATTTTAACAGATTGCCAAATTTAGCCCTAACTACATAAAAATTAGTGGGATACTCATCACATCCTGCGAGTTCTTCGCTGGGCTTTATGACAGTAGTTTGTCCATTATTTGTCCGTTCAATATATCTAGTTGGTCATTCTTCTTTTGTAAAAATCTCAAATTTCCTTCTATTTCATTTATATCTTTGTCTTCATAATCCAATTTGTCTGTAATCTTGTTCAATAAATGTGTGAAAGCAATCCTTTGTGCAGTTCGTTGTTTCTTATTACATTCAATTCAGCTTTGTTTTCAGGTCCTTTCATCGTGCTCGCCATTACATCGTTTCTACTAGTTAAATTAAATTGAAATAATTTAAAATCAAAACTGATCTTTAACAAGAACTACACTCTTTATTTACATGGTTAACTTTCAGTTACATTCTTTCTATAATTCTAAATATGTTCAAAAGAGTTAACATGTTAAACATGTTAAACATGTTGCTTTCGTAGAATAATCTAGTTCTTCATAAGAAAAAATGTAAAGAAAAACAAAAATAATTGACACTTTAAACATTAGCCATTTGGTTTCAATCACAAATGGAGTTATAATGTCAATCACAACAGTTATAATGTTAATGGTATTTTGGAACTACAAACCTCGTCATACAAAAAAGTCATAATCACCAAGGTTATGCATAGCAGTACCTTGAACTGAATTAACCACATCTGAATTATTGTGGATTCCTCTAAGTTTTCAGTATGCAAATAACCAAACACCGAACCACCACACCGGTACCACCGGGCCACCAGTTGTAGTTTGGTTTTCTAGTTTGTTGTGCTTCTATGTCGTCAAAGAAGTTACATATATAATTAACTTCAAACAAATTTACTTGCAGAGCACATTTTTGCTTCTTTAAATTAACTTTGCGTAAAATAACTTTGCCCTAAGTAAATAGCATCAAAGAAACAACAAATAAAAATAGCATGTGCACGGTATATAGATTATACTGTGGCAGAAATGACGATCTTGTTCAGTTACTTTCAGCAAAGCCAACTTTATGAAGCCATAGCAGAGGACTAGGAGCCTTTTATTGTCCAGCTTCACACACATCTAATTGTCTTTACTTATACAACTGCTTATTGATTTACCTGTTTATATTTATTCTCCATCCACGATTCCTTTTACAAATTACCATCATACGTATAGTGAAGTGTTTCACATTTATTCGTAGGGGATAAAAGCTTAGTAACTAACCTTATTAACCTAAGTAAAGCTAAGTTTAACCAAACTGCATTTACTAATGAAATAAATTGGAGGTAGGTATTCTACGTAAAGATATATAATGTAGCTTATACAGGGTGGTCTGGACCTAGCGTTAAATTTTTTTTGGGTGATAGAACTACATAAATGCAACTTAAATACACAATTAAAAAAATTATACCCCACACATCCACTAAAAAAACAATTTTGTATTATATTTTTTAACCGTACTTTTACCCAAAAATTAATAATTTCTGGGATATTTCGAAACATTTGTCAAACTGTAATACTACCATAGTATTCTAAATTAAATTTCAAGTAAGGACAAATAGGTTTTAATGAGCAAGACACTACATAATCACTTATTAAATTCATTAGAAGTGTAACGTTATCATTTCCTTTAAAAAATTAAAAATGAATATTTCATGCATAATTCTTTAAAAAATTTGCTAGAGAGTAGCAAATTCTATAAAAACTGCTTCAAAATGTGGGCTTTCAGATGATATGATACAAAATTTGATTCGTTACCATTTTAGTACAGTTATGCGAGTTTGAGTGGTGTAAAACGAGGTTAGGCCAAAATTACACTAGTTAAAAGTCTGGATTTTAGATAACTAAAATACCACTAATTTAACTTGCAGAACTATTTTAAATAGCATTATTTAAGGTCAGATAAGAAGGACAATGAAATAATCATTAAAAAAAATAATTTAGGGACAGTGATTGTCATGTACAAATCATTATACAAGGATATCTGAAAGAATTCCAATATCTAATAAATGCCCACCTTATCATGAGATAAGTTTTCACGAACAGATACCAATGTTATGTTTTGTTTGGACAAAGTATTTTTAGTGGATTTTGGCCGATTACTCAGTGGCAGTGATGTCAAGATGTCGTTTTCAAATCAAGAATATGCGGAAATGCATTTTTTGTATGGTTACTGTAATGGAAACGCGAGTGCGGCTCAAAGGGAGTACACTGTCCGCTATCCTGGTTGGCGCGTTCCCAGTACGCAAGTGTTTACGCGGTTGCATCAGCGTTTGGTAGAACGTGGATCTGTGCACAAGGAGCGGAGTGAGGTTGGTGCAGCAGCTTTGGATGTGTACACTGAAGAGCAAATTCTGGACCGAGTTAGAGAAGACCCGGGGATTAGTAGCAGAAAAATTGCAGGTGAAACAGGCGTGAGTAAAACTACAGTTTTGACGGTTTTACACAAAAATAAATCCTACCCTTACCATTTCACAAAAGTTGAAGGCCTTGAACGTAATGACTATGCTGCTAGACGAGATTTCTTTCACTATCTACTAAATTCTGATATTGAACAATACCACTTTTTCAAAAAAATCTTATGGACAGACGAATCTATTTTTACAAGACAAGGTGTATTCAACTGCCACAACATGCACATGTGGGATACTGAAAACCCAAGAGCAGCAAGAGAAATGTCCTTCCAAAGAAGATTTCATATAAACGTTTGGGCTGGTGTGGTTGGCAATCGTTTCTTGGGACCTCACATTTTTCAGGGAAGTTTAAATGGAGTTATGTATCTTGACATTTTGCAACACGAGTTGCCTCAAATGTTGGATATGATTGACCCTGTGCATCGTCAACATATTATTTATCAACAAGATGGTGCACCTCCTCACTTCACTACAGACGTCCGAGATTGGCTGAGTGCTAACTACCCAACTTGGATTGGACGAGGAGGTCCTGTACCTTGGCCTGCAAGATCTCCTGATCTGAATCCCATGGACTTTTTTGTGTGGGGATTTATGAAGTCTGAGGTGTACGCAGCTCCGGTAAATAGTGAAGAGGAACTTCTAAACAGGATCCAAGATGTAACACAGAAAGTTAGGGAAAAACTAAGCCATATAGTGACAGTTGGTGCAATGCGAAAGAGAGCCAGAGCCTGTATAAGAGAGAACGGAGGACGTTTCGAAAATAAACTGAAATGAAGCTGTAATATCGTGTGATCCATCTAACATTTACGATTTTATCTTGTACTTTTGCAGGTAAAAAAGGAATTTTAACTTCATGATATAGCTGTAATAATGCAAATTTTCATATGTGTCTTTTTAGTATGACAGAGTTTAATTATTATTTTCCCAAACCACGTGTTACACCATTCAAACGCGCATTACTGTACTAAAATCGTAACGAATCTAGTGTTGTATCATATCTTCTGAAAGCCCACATTTTGAAGCAGTTTTTATAGCATTTGCTACTCTCTAGCAAATTTTTTAAAGAATTATGCATGAAATATTCATTTTTAATTTTTACACTTTAATTCATTTATTTCATTTTAATTCATTACACTTCTAATGAATTTAATAAGTGATTATGTAGTGTCTTGCTCATTAAAACCTATTTGTCCTTACTTGAAATTTAATTTAGAATACGATGGTAGTATTACAGTTTGACAAATGTTTCGAAATATCCCAGAAATTATTAATTTTTGGGTAAAAGTACGGTTAAAAAATATAATACAAAATTATATTTTTTTTAGTGGATGTGTGGGGTATAATTTTTTTTAATCGTGTATTTAAGTTGCATTTATGTAGTTCTATCAACCAACAAATTTTTAACACTAGGTCCAGACCACCCTATTTAAGTGATTACATAATTACAATTATTGGCTAGATCATTACAATTCGTCTGGTGGCACGATCGCACCACATCGCCAAATCCACCACACGACCACGTGCCTACATTATAATAGGGACAAAATCAATCGACACCTCAAGGTCACTCATGAAATTCAGTTATATTTAAACATATAATTTATCCTGCTGTTTGTATTTTTATTTTTATTATGGTTTTCGATTGCTTTTTAATGTCTTTTCCACTCATAAAGCTGAATTAACACGGGTCAAGTTACTTGAATGTTTACGAAACATTCAAGTAAAATTTGCTGTTTGATTTTCCTAATTGTATTTCACAATATACTTTTTTATATTCTGACAGCTGATTTTAGATTAAAACTAGCGAAGACCTGCAGTTATAATTAGGCTTCAGAGTCAACACTATTTCGTCTAACGAATTTTAATTTATCCAAAGTGGCCAGTATCTATTTCCAATATTATTATGTATAATAGTTTTGCGCTGCTTCATGAATAAATATCATCAACAGTTTTGTTTTGAGTGTTTAAATTATATTGATTAACTGTAAAAAATATATTTGATGGAAAAATTATGATTTTTCAATCTAATATAAAGGGGAATTTTACAAATGGTACTACAACAAATATTATAATTTACTATGCACAGCTTGCGCATCCCGTTTTGAGAATCGAGAATAGTAAATAGTTAAAAGCCGTTTATTTAATTAAATTGAATTAAGAAAAATGACATGTGACATAAACCAAATAAAACTCTCCGTCATATGAAAACATAGGGCATAGAAATCCAGTGGGGCAGAGCCCTGAGGCTTAAATCGAAAATCTAAAGCCAATCGACAAATGTGGGGGTAAATCTTAAAACAAAAAATCTAATTGTTTAAAAAGTTCGTATGTAGCATAATAATATATAGAATATAGATAATGGATAGATATTGGTTGCTTTCATAAATAACCATCATAATTTTGTAATATTTTAATGCTCAATGTGGCTCATTAACTTTATTGAGATACACTGGCAGAAACAAATCACAGAGGTTAAAGTAAATTTAACACCCTTTTGCAGCTGCACTCTATCGAGAAAAATATAAGACCTAACGAATTTAAGGTTAAAGGGAACATTGTCTTTATTTATAAAATATTGGTTAATGCATATGTATAGCCAATGATTTATAGTATTAATGAGAAAATTATAAACATTTTTACACATTTTTCATAAAAGAAAGAAAATCGCTGTGAACAAATTGCTGGTAAACTAAAATTATTGTTTTATTTTATCATAGTTATACATTGCATAAATCATTAGTTATTTCCTTTTAATTTTGAACCAAGGTATGATTTAAAATACACTACTTCAAGACAAATTATTATGTTTTGAATGTTACCTTATAGATTATGTAAAATTGTATATGATTAATTATTAAAACACGTTCTAACACTGACTGACACTGCAGAGCAGCGAAGGTTCTGTAGTATACTTCTGAAATCGACTCTAAGATTGAAAGTTGACCAGAAAAGTCAGCCGATTTTATCGACGACTGCGAGGGCACTGACTATCCGCTACCGTAAGGTCGAGAGTTGTCTCCCCGAGACCACTCCGCCCTTGAAAGGGTTAAGAGTTCGAATACAATTCAAGTTTGAGGTAGAGGGCAACACAAACTTACTATAATCTCCTGTTTGATTTTAATGATAGTAATATAATTCAGAATCCTTCCTCACCTAAAACACTTATCGTAGTCATATTTGTACTACCCTAATCTTGAAAATTTCATTAATTTGCAGTAAGAAAGGGGTTTTTATTAATATGTATAAATATAAACATCCTACACTTGACTGAAGGAGTCAAGTAAACTCAAACATGTTCAATTTTCATTAACTTGAATCAGCTGTGTTTGGAATAAGGAAATCTAGGTTTTCATTGATCAAGTTAAATTTGTTTGTTTACAATGTTTAACTTGAATCAAGTAACTTGACCTGTTTAAACCCCTCACTTTTCTCATAACAACAGAACATTGCGATCATGTGATACCTGAATAAACAGAAAAAATACTTGAAAGGAGGTTTACATGGGGCAAGTTGACCAATTTTACTTGAATCAAGTAACTTGACCCGTGTAAACCCCAGCTTTATGTCCAAAAAAAATTACGTAAATAAAATAAATATAAAAAATAAATAAAACAATGAATAAATTCATCAATTAAAAATGTCATACAAAGAAAGTAAAAATACCCCCGTAGCAGCAAACCTGCATACTCAGCGAATTTCCAATGCATATTAATTTATCTTAATACCACATAAAGCCACATACCAAGTTTCATCAATATACATTCATAAATAAACGATTTATGACATTTTAATTATTCTCCATAAGAATAACATAGCGGCTGAGTATGCAGGTTTGCTGAAATAAGGAACACTAAAAATGGGCTTTTATACAAATATCATTATAACTCAACTAGGTAAAGCCACATACCAAGTTCTATTAATTTATGTTCATAATTAAAGGAGATAACACGTTAATTATTCTAATTAAGAATAACATGGGGCTGAGTATGCAGGTTTGTGCTACGGGAACTACCACGCAAAAAATGGATTTTTGTGCAAATATCAATAGACCACAACCAAATAAAGCCATATACCACATTTTGCCAGTTTACGTTCATAAATAAGCGAGATATACAATTTTTCTTTTTCTCCATAAGAATAACATTAGACAACGTACTGTGTTTAGCACTTTCAATATCTCGGTAACCAATTGACGTAGAGCAATGATCAAAATACCAAATTGTTTGTTTTTTAAGTTGATTTAATGGTATAAATTAAAATTTGATTTAAATTAAAATTACATGTGAAAACACCAAAAAACACATTTTTGGGGTACAAAACCCCCCAAAAACCCCCCTTCGGATGGTGCGATTCATCTGATTTTCGAACTCGTTCAAATAAATGGTACTTTACACATTTGTACCAAATTTCATTAAGATCGGACCTTTTTTACGAGAGTTATCGTGCTTACGGACACATATATATATAAATATATATATATATATAAATATATATATATATAAATATATATATATAAATATATATATATAAATATATATATATATATACATATATAAAAATTTGAACGAATGGTGTTTTTGGCATCTGGGGACCTCAAAATGAAAAGTTATCATGGTCTCGGGCTTAAGTCTTACCATGAGACATACGGTAATAGCTTCTTCCCTATAGGGGAAATTCGCTAAAAACAAAAAAAAACGTGCATTAACGACGAAATGTAAACAATAGCCAGATTAAAAATCGTCAACACCATATGATTATTTAAACATATGACTTAATTGAAGTTTTACCTAGAAGCGTCGATTGATTTTGTCCCTCCTATAACACGAACCAGAATGCAGACATTTTCTTTGAAAAATAGCATATTCGAGCCCTAGGTGAGCCTAGCTATATTTTTATGTGCTACAAGATTTCACTGAACGCGAAAAATCATAACAGTTGGATTAATAATTGCCTGATAAACGAGAAACTACCGTTTGAAAGTTGATTAAATCTTGTGGTTTTGGTGATTTTGACAGATTGTCCGTCCATTTAGTTTTTGGGCAAGAGTATATTTCTCATCAAAGTTGAAAGAAATGTCTCAAAGACTTCTGTTTTTGTTCACATATCATACGATTGATAGTAAGCAATACTTACAAACACAATATTCTAAAGCAGACAATTTTAAAATCTGATATTTTTATTTGTTTACGTAGATTACGTAGTAAATTAAACGATATACGAAATATCTGATCAGCTGGAATTTGGAAATAAACCAAACCCAAGAGTCAAATTGATTCTTGAGTGGATTAAAAAACAAACAAAAGAATAGAGTGATCATAAAGCAAGGAAAATGTTTAAAGTATGTACGTAAATACAGCGTGAGTATTAGCTATTTGTAAACCATTTCACGTTCAAATCTGTCTCAGTATAACGTCAAAGATAAGTTAAATCGGGCTTGACATTTATAGACCAAATAAACTAGCGTTGCTATGGAAAATTGATAAGAAAGAGAATTTTAGGGCATCAAATACAGTATAATTAAATATGCATATATTAATAAATAAAAATTAATCCCTATTTCCCTTTGTCACACCATAACTTATGAGTGCACCAAATTGAATAATTCATTTTTTTGTATTCGTTAATGTCAAGACAAGGTTTTTATAAAAGAACATTTTTAATCCGAACTGAGGGCTCTGTCCCACTGGCCTTCAAAGTTCCTATTGATTTGATCAAAATTCAGTTTGTCACATCAAACAGCTGTTAACAAGGATTATGCCTGAACATACTTTAAAGACAGAATCATATGTTCATTATGGAAATAATAAAAAACTACTTGAATGACAACTCTCATTATGGAAATAAAAAACTACTTGAATGGCAACTCAAACTCTTTTTTCGATATGCGATTGAGCGTAGCAAACGAGCTCTTCCGGGAGGCGAGTGAGTGAAGCAAACGATCTCATCTTGAAAACGAAAGAGTATTTGACATAAAACAAATTTAATGAAATTAGGGCAGGACAACATCTGTCGGGCCAGCTAGTACACACATGATATATACAAGATAAGATTGTAAGCGATATCTTGCACGAGACATTAAACTGTGAACTGTTTTAATTTAAATTTGCAAAACTTATGACGCATTAACTTTTTAAAACAATAAGCAACTTGTTGTGAATAGGATACTTGCGAAAGACCTATGAATAATTCTTTATGTTCTTAATGCCTGGATGTGACTTATACGTTTTTAGAAATCTTCCACCTCCCGGGCTCAGCCCCTTGGACTACATGTAGCAGATGTTGATACTAACACAACACGCTACAGAAACAAGAAAGGCTGGTTCAAGCTATCTTCTGGGATTTCATCACAATTAATTTACAGTAATATTACCGAATAAAAACTGGGAAATCCAACAAATAAACTGGTTGAATTCGAGCAACTGGATTCGCTTTTCTATAGTATTAGAACTTATTTTCTGGTCGGCGATTTTTGGTCCTTAAAACTATTATTTTGTATAAATGGCTAGGATCAATCAAAAACTCTTACTCTATTAGATGTGCCTTTTGCAAATTTGAAAAACAACCATATCAAGCATTTTTATGCATTGTTATTTAAACGTACTTAAGAATTTGTTGATGATAAAAATTGTCAGATGAAGACACTGTCCTTGAATTGGAACACATTTTGATTTCATATCATTTAGGACTTGGCGACCAATCAACACTTTGTGGTTTTGGGTGTGGAAGCTTCTAACTGGGCCATAAACTGTCCTCTCTAAAAAAAGTCCTTAGATCTAAACTAGCGGTTGGTCTGTTTCCTTCCAAAACGTTGAAACATGCCACTTATTAAGAAAAGGAATATTAATTTTCACCTTTTGCTTTTTATTTAATCACGTTTTAATTAGCAATCTGAAAGGTAAGTCGATTAGAGAGCAGCAGATTGGATAACATTGATGCCGGAAAAAATTCAGCTCGACACATAAACACTGAAGGAAATTACTCGGTCGCAACTCCAGATTATGTGTCAGACACACACCACGAGATCGTTTTTGTTAAAAACCCAAGCTCTGTAAAAATTCTATCTTCAAACAATTTCACCAACTCCAAATAATCGTGATATTTACTACGGGGTTATTAAAACAATTGTTCTCAAATAAAGAGTCATTATATCCATAAAATTGTTTTGTGTACAGCATTTAAAAATATATTTTATAACACCCACTCTGACCATTTACTCATTCATAAAAAAATAAAATATCAGGTTACAAATATTAAAGGTTTCTTGGATATGTTGTTCTTTATTGTTACAAAACGAAAATTGATTAAAATAAGTAACCAACACCAGAGAATCATACTGCTAATGCAAAAATACTGGCTGGATCCCATGTAGGCTATTTCCCTTTTTATTTGTGTAAAAAATGATCAACTATGTAAATTTGAACAATTCAACTATACTTGCAATCTTAAAACTCTTGCTTTCGAGTTATAAAACAGAGTCAATCTACATTATTTAATCTTTTAACCATAAAACGTGAAAAACATTGTAATCGCTTAACAAAGTATTGTCGTTTAAACGATAATATCACACATATTATAAAGTAATGAGTAGTATTTTCTCATTCAATATAACTTAAAATTTGATATAATTAAATATAAAAACGTTGTATTTAAATTATTTATAGAGGAAACTTGATGTTTCAGAGGGTATGCTTCACATATGCCCCGTTCAATGTAAATGTCCATCATGTTCCTCCCACGCATATAATCTCCAGTCTAAGAGATTAAAGCTATTGTTGATGTTGCGATGGTGATTAATCTTCGACCAACCTACTCTGGCATGTTTTGGATTTTGGATTAATATTCCTGTTTAGAACCTAATTATTTTTCATTTAACTATTTGAGGTTTGCACATTTCCAAAACTCACAGTTTGTTAATTGAGAACCTATAAGAGAAAAATGAAAATTTGTAATTAAATTAAAAATTAAAGGGAGTAGCTCATACTTCCTTAAAATACGATGTATAGAAACCAGAATTATTGATGGTTCATAAGTAGATTTAATAGTTATGATTTGTACGTGAATTAGAAACTGTTTGGATAACGTATACTTTCAGTATATAATATACTAAATCATATGCTAGTTGACATACTATGATCATTGTTATTATTATTGTTCTGATTGCTATTAAACATTGCTAGTTCTTATCATTGTACTTTGGTTGAAGCAATAAAGACGTGATTTCGATTCTTGTACTTAAAATGTATTTTTTTTTAATAAAACAGAAACTTTAAGGTGTATAGTCAGTGCTTTCGGATAACTACAAAATATCGTAGCAAGGTGGGCATTGTCTGTAGGCGTCCGTTTGAGCAAAAAGACTGCAGTTCCAAGGTACATAGAAACTTCGTAAAAGTCTGTGCCGTCGATATAATTAAGGTTTTCTTGATAACCGGAAGAGACCTTGTAAAAACCAATCCAATCTGCAGTGTTGCTGGAAAAACTATATTTATCGTACGCGTACTATATTTTCCTCAACATTGTAATTCAAATGAACATTGTTTAACTTCCTACATACTTTGATCAGCTGTTATCTTATGATAATAATATATTGTTTTGATTTATTTGTATTATTTATTAGATTAATGGATTAAGGGTTTAAATTTTCTATCTGCATGTCTAGTGACAATTTAAAAATAGCTGTACCATTATTATTCCCTATAAAGTTGGCAACACTTACAGTATGTTGTTGATTTATGCACCAGCAGAACGACTTCACAAGACATCTTTGCTGTGGACATTACTCTTGTGGAAATAATCATACCTTGGCTAAAAGCTCCTACGCACTACAGCAAGGTTCGTAGAGCTTTTAGCAAGGGACTCCGAGTCATTTCCATAAAATGAAAAATTCAACAATAAAACTAACAGAAAATCATTACTATAACTCTTGAATTGATTTGATTTGGTTTAGTAACTTAAGAGAACAAGTTAAGACACAACTATAACAAAAGTTACGAAACCCCAAGTATTGGTCTGAAAAAATGCTAAATCTTGTCAATGATTAAGTTCGTACACGCTGTAATAAATTGAGAAATATCTTCAATAGGAATAAATATACTCGTAATCGTCTATACCTGTAAAAGGCAAAGCCCTCAATTATCACGAATTATCCTACTTCCCATTTACATATAGAGAGTTGACATTTTGTTCACTGATTCTTTAGTTATAAAACAGGAAAACTAAATGGTTTTCTTTCTGAACCTAAGCCTCCGCCAGAAACCTCGACAAAGTTCCAATGTTTATGACAATTCCTCAACAATTATGGATATTAATTTTTGTTTGAGCTGATGAAAATGCAAACAGCTGATCTTGATTCGTAGTAGTTACACGGGCTAACCACAAGAATGCAGAACACAACTGTCATAGTTTTTAAAATTCATTTGCGGGAGGAAGCCTGCGAGTAACAGCTAGATACCTATAATCACTTCTAATTATTGTATTTGAAATTAAACGTATTTATCGTTATATTTTAAGAACGTTTATTTGTTTAATGATTTGTTAATAATATAGTAGGTTTTCAATCACCTTTTTGCAGGGGACTTTGTAATTCACGATTTACCTTGAGTTTCATCTCAAAATAGAAATGTGCGAAAATGGCATTCCTGCCATTTATTAACCAAAATTCAGTCGAAACATTCTATGGTGACTCTTATTTAAGTGTCGGTGTAAAAACTGGCAGTTTGGATTTTCTGTGGTAACTTTGATAAGGTTATATTATTGGTGGTTAATTGTTCAGTTTTTTGTTTTTTTGTTTGATCAAAGTCAAGTTATTATGAACTGGAGTAAATCATTTAGTTAAATACATGGTGTATTGATTAAGAATTACTTCACACAATTTAATGTTATTTAGAACCAACCAACCTGTAATGTTAAACAAATAATACAACGATTTATAGACGTATTACCCGAAATATTCTACGTCTTGAATATACGGAAATTTAAAAATTGTATGAAATATAGTAAAGTTAAACGTATACAAATAATACGAAAAAATAAGTAGAGCCGTTATTTCGTGACGTCAGGATGTCATAATTCAACCGTTTTTATTATCTAGGAATAAAATTTAAACTTCTACATTTTCGTAAAATTTTTAAAGTTTGAAAATAAATAATGCATCTTTAACTCTGATTGAAAAACACTTTTTGGAGAGTCATGAGTGACAAACATTTTAGCAGAAAAGTAGAGGGTAATTTTGAAGTAGAGAGGACGACTTGTCACCGGAAATGAACATTCCTCCACCCGCAGAGCAAACCGCCGACGTCTTCCGTTCTTCAGTTACTGGTGGTAACTTTAAAAACCTGATAAGAAAGATTGACTAAATATTTATTTAAATATTTGTTTCAGATCGGAACAAAAATATGTGTTTGTAGGTTTGCCTCGAAGAAAATTTTTCAATATTTGCCTACAATGCAAAATAATAAAAAACCAAGGAAATCGTAAAATTCAATATTTTCTTAGTTAAAAAACATAGTTTTAAATTTAAATTTCTAGTTAGGCCTAGTTTAATGTATTTTTAAAATACTTCATCTTTATTAACAACTGTTGGTTGTGATGATGTATCATATTATTTCTGCGATTGCCTCTGCACAGCTTAGACTAATGGAATACAGCGCAGATTTAATTGATAATTGACCTCTTTTAGTTGCTTATCGCTCCTGTTTACATAATCCTACGCTCAAACCTTTGATTTGTAGTTTAATGCAAACTTCCGATTAATTTACTCTAAAAAGTGCATGATTTTAGTTTATAAACCATACATGAAAATAATAATAAAAATAATCTAGTATGGTTTAAATTTAGATTTTTAAATGGTGTAACTGATTTAATTTCATAGGAGCCATTTTATACTCAATATTTAACTGTTTATTCTTGTCGTATGAATATAAGGGAAATGTGTCCTTACAATCGGTCCTTTTAGGTCAAAGTCCTTTTCGGTTATGTGTCAAAAATGCAAAAAACCTTCCAAACATTACGTGTGCAGTAGGAGGTGTTGTCTAATGAAAATAAACTATAAACATGAGCAATTAGTGTCCAAAAAAGGGTAAAATGTTTGGTAGACATGATACAGCGAGATATGATAACGCGACTTGACGGCGACGCGACGCGACAGCTGGACAACTGCCCGCCGAGCCGGCAGTCTGAAGAAGTTCCTAATAATGCGGTTTCACAAAAGTATTTAAACTACCCATGTGAAGGAGTGGGGGACGTAGGGACGAGAGGGATGGTAAAATTGTAACTTTCAGGGTAATCGACAAGCCTCGGTTCATTTATTTGTAATTATGTTGCACAACGAACAGCCGCCATACAGCGCTCTGTGGAGTTAGGTTAGGTTAGGTTACTATATTTTGTTGTGAACTGCAACCTATCAGACTCGCTTGACGATCTACCATCGCTCTCGTCCCTTCGTCCCCCACTCCTTCACATGGGTAGTTAAAATACTTTTGTGAAACCGCATTATTAGGAACTAGTGGCAGTCTGATTCCTGTCAGTGCGTGGAGCGGTTACCAGTGTTGTTACTGTTTATGTATGTTATGTTTATATATGTTATGTTATGGTTATGTATGATTATGTATGTTATGAATATGTACTTACTGGTACAACTCTAATATCTGACGAATGGAAATCGTGCAATCAGTTGTATAAACACCTTTATAACCACCAAACAGTCACCCTCAAATATTATTTCGTTGATCTCGACTCTGGTGCGCATGCACAAACTGTAGAGAGTCATTGGAGGTTAGCTAAACAACGCAATAAAGTTTAGTGCGGCACGCAGCGCTCGATGCTTGACTCATATCTTTGTGAATTTTTGTGGCGTCGACGGCATCAAGATAGGGATCTATTTCCCCAGATTCTACAAGATATACTTTTATTCTGCCCACTAGAATAAAGGTAAGGAGTTTTTATTTGTTTTTGAATAATTAACAAGATTTTACAGATTGTTGACACATAACCTAGAAGTTCCGAATAGGACATTAATTTACAGATTTTAACAGTTCACGAGAGGTGATTTAGATGTTTGAATGTCCATTCTCACACGGCCTATCAAATTTACTTAATTAAAACAAATAACCCAATTATAAAGCGGCAAAACACGTATTACAGGATCAGTAATGTCAGATCTGAAACGGCAAACTTTAAGTAAGAAGTAATTGATAATACCGAGAAACAAATAATTGCCTCATGATTCTTTGTATAAATATACTTTAACAAGGATTTAAACTTTTGATACTGTGTGGGCCTCAATTTAAAGCACACAATGTAAACAAGAAATATAATAACATATTATTTAATTTCTTGTTTACGTTTTGTATTGATAGTCTTAGTGGTACGCTGTGTCTTTCCACCGACTTAATAAGAGTTTACTACCGAGGGCTTCCAGTTTAAGCCAGGAGAAATTGTTTTTCGTCATACTGCTTCAAAAACATCTGTTTTTGACAGATGCGTTGAGATTCAAAAGTTCTTCTTTTTAGTCTTTGGATAATAACATATGTTTTGATGATCATTATCGTACTAGAACTAAAAAGATCATTGTTGATGATACTTTTGATTCGAGGTCGTCATAAATCGATTAAAATTCATTCGATTATAAATAATCGAAACATTCATTGTTATTATCGAAACATTCATTGTTGTATTGTTATTTGAAGAACAACCGATTGATTCGAACCACAATGATTGGTTTGAAGTGATCGACTCAACAACCGATAGATATGAATGAACCGAAATTATGCATGTGCAACAGCTGATTGTTTCAAGAGACAAGCTGAAAGAAACATTTGAGGTTATGAAGACAAAGTACGTAAACTTTACTTTTGTTTTTATTTAAACCTTAAGTTTTTTGGCAGTATGACGAAAAATATAGTTCGTCACTCGGATCAAAAGTGTCTTTTTAATACTCGCTCATTTCCCAGCCTCGGCTTCGCCTCGGCAGTTAAACTGGAGCTCGTATTAAAAAGATCCACTTTTGATCCTAGTGACGAAATATACTATTTCTGTTGCTTTTGATTTTCTAACTACTGTAATTAATTTTTATACTTGAATACTTAACTCAAATATTTTTTCAGCATTCATTCTAAAATATAAGTAGAGTAATGTACAAAATATTCTGTAGTATGTTACAACCATATTTTTGCCAATTTACCAAGTACCAGTACTTCACGATGAAACGTATTCAAGGGTAGGATTTGTACAGTACAAAAAATACTATTAAGTAAAATGTACAAGCTTCAATTAAGCACTCCCGCTATGCAAAGGGGAAACTATTCTAAAACTGTTTAATACAACGTCTATTATTTCTACGTATATTCATTGCATATTGTACCGCATGTTTGGTAAGAAAAGGTTTCTGTTGTATACAAGTTAATTGTTGAAGCAATGTGACTTGACGAGTTTATAAGAGCAATATCAATAAATGTTGATTTGCAAACAAATTTCCCCTCAGGGTTTCTTTCCCTCCCAACACTTAATTATTCATAAATGCTTTTGGTAGATTTAATAAAAAGTTATTTATATTTTATGAAGTGCAATCAATGAATAAATGTGTGAGTTCTCTAATAATAAACGTTAAATCTTGAAAGATTTGACAATTTGAAAAACGATATTTTATATTACATATTAACCACTTTTATAAAAACGGATTTATTTGTTAAAGCTAAATATGTCCGTGCATTTTGGTATGGTTTGGGTTAGAAAACTGGGACTGGAAAGCAACATTTCAGCGGGGCTGAAATTAATTCCAGAATAAAGGGCAAAAAGCCAATTTACAAATGTTTATAGAGAGAAGTGTAAAATAGTGTGACATGCAATTAGGACTCAACAAGAATACAACCCTAATAAAATTCAAACTACTGTTTTAGGGTTACGATACTTCGATGTTTGTCTCGCTCTTCTAGATAGCGCATACTCATCTGATGAATAGGAAGACTGTGGGCAATGTTTTGTGCTTTATAATTTTTCCGCAACCCAATTTAAAAACACCGAAAATAACTTTTGAAAATAAATACAAGTTCATAAGTTGGAAAATATTCTTCCTTTACTTTATTCTCCATCATTTTGTTTACACTATTACAAGATTGTTTATTTTAAGAAATAAAAATAATACGTAAAAAAGTATGAGTGATCTTATTTTCTGAAAAGTGCGGAAAAGTTGCATTAATTCGTGGTCTATTTGCGCACCTACGGTCTAAGAGAAATACATTTTTTCAATAAATTAGGAAGTTATAGAGTAGCTCTCTAGCCTAGGAACCTGAGCCTATATAACTGTAGGAAGTGCCAAAATCAATAAACCTTATTTTAACTGTCACGCAAAAGTGTTTTCACTTCCAAATTATGGATTGCGGTAAAAAAAAAACACCGAGTATATATTTATGTGTTGGTGTTCTTTTTTTGTTTAAAAATCGCAACCCATAATTTGGATGTTCATAAATATACTGGGATTTACCAAAAAATCAATACGCCCTCGCTTTTTCCGAAGTTAATTTTACCTTGGTTGTTCCATATCAATTTAAAACATGATTGCTCCCTAATAACAGTATCGGGAGCTGCTTGTCAGTCGTCAGTGACGACTAATAATTATTTGTTAGTCGACCTTTAGAGCACTATACCCATTACTGAATGCTTGCTTACCTGTAAATAACATTTATGCCTCTGGGTTCCCAAGTCATCTTACCTCTTCTATTTCACAACCAACTCTAGTGCTATAAGCTTGAGCAACGTTTTAAATTTAATTTACTTAATAAAGTTAATGGGTAAGAAGAACAATATAAGGAGTAAGATGTACGCGGTGGTACTGTGGCAGAAATGACGATCTTGTTCAGTTACTTTCAGCCAAGCCAACTTTATGAGGCTATAGCAGAGGATTACGTGACTTTCTTTGTCCAGGTTCATCAAAGTGTCTTTTCCTCCATAACAGCGTTCTTTTTATCTTATCTAATTTATTCCTAGACCTTAACCCCCGGTAATTGGATGCCGTAACTACCTAATATTTATCTAGTACATTACACATCCATTACTCATTTACGTTCAGTTCATATTTATTTATTTGATTTAAAAAGTTACACAACAGGACAAGCCCAATTAAAATTCAGCATTAATATTTAAATCAAATGTCATTCACAATTTAATGGTAGAGATTCCGAATCTGCTGATATATATCGATGGCTGATATTAGTAGAAATTCCTAATTCACAAGCGGAAAACAAAACATGTTGCCCTATGCAGCCAAAATAATGTACATATTAAATAACAGTGATCTAGCATATTATACACATTACATATGAGACATTACATTACATTACATATTAATACGACCCATAAAAGCTTTATTTTTCAATAAAAATAAATGCAATTACTTATATATACAGAGTAGGTGTGCAAATATCTCTAGTATCATGTTTTTCAAATAAAAATAGTTCTATTTATTCACTGAAGTTTACATAAACAACTGTCTATTGGTTTTCAAAATATGTGTACTATTAAACCATCTAATTAAAAATAAATAGTTAAAGTAAACATAAATTATCTACTGATTACAGACAAACTGATCTAATCGTTATATATATACTTATATATATATATATATATATATATATATATATATATATAGGGTACCTCAAACGTCGACGACCAAACGTCACAGGGTTGTTATATGGACTATTTCCAAATAAAACTGTCTTATTTTTTTCGTAGTATCATATTCTTCATAATTTACGAGCTATTGATGTTTTCAATTTGTTTTTAAATCTGTGTATTACACAATCTTATAAATTATTTTCAGGCAATAAAATATAGGCGTAGGGCCATATAACATTTACAATGTATACAAACGAACTCTATTAAAAAAATTCTGTTTTAGGAATTTGATAAAATAAAAATAAAACTCAAATCAACGTCACTTTAATTTAAATTTAACATTTAAAACAAACTTTTTACTTTCAAACGGTGTTGCCGTTTACAATTTTTACCTTAGAGAGCGATCTTCTATCTTACAAGTTTTCCCATTTATTGCAGATAAAGTAGATTTATTTCCCTAATTTCAGTAATGGCGATTTTTTCATTGATACTCTTTTCCTGAAATTAGCCATTAATTTCAAGTAAAAAAGTTAGGAATAAAAATAAAAATTACATTATTATTTTATTGTATTAAACTTCCAAAAGCTACTTTTGTTTATAATTACTGTTTATTTGTACACGCTGTACGAGTTTTATGGTCATACGTGCATATTTTCTTGCGTAAAAAGGATTTTTGTGATTGCAATATGTAGGTTATAAACAATATCGAGTTCGCATGCAGCACGCTACGTGAGGGAAGTAAATTTCCATGTTAAAACCTTTAGAAAAATCTAATAAAGGGTTTATTAAAAAAACACTGGTAACATTTTTTCTAAATTGAAAAATGTGATTTTTTTGGCTGTTCTGATGCTCCTGGTTATATTTAAATTCACTATTAGGATGGCAATGGTGTACATTATAAGGTTAGGAGGAGGTATAGTCAGGATAACAAGTTGGTATAGGGGTATTGAGGGTGATAAAACTACATCAAGATGTGAGAAAACAGCCTTTTCCGGTGTAAAATCCCCATAAGTCAACGTACTGTCTTAGACAATTAACATTTTGTTTAATAACTCGGTAAAAACTTGTGCTAGAATGATGAGAAATGGCTTACAAGTTTCGCCTCATTAGTCTTCATCTTTTCACATGCATTAGTTTTACATCCGGGGCTTTTCTGACCCTTTTTGGACCCAAAAATTCAAAATTTAAAACTTAAAATCCCCCATAAAGGTGGTAGAGTTTTCCGATTGTTTTGCCCAACGAACTTGTCCAACCGATTACAGAAAGGAATGTCCCTACCAAATTTTAAGTAAATCGGACAGAAATTGCGACCGCTAGAGTGGGAACACACACACACACACACACACACACACACACACACACACACACACACACATAAATTTTTAAAGTTTTTAGCGACCTCTCAAAACGTGTTCAGGGGGTCACGTTAGGAATTTATAGGGTGGTCCCAGGCTTAAGTATCACCGTGCTAATAGTTCAATTTTCCAAAGGAATTCACTGTTAAAAACGTCAATAGCGTGTAAAATATAGAGGATATGATATGAACATACATGGAATTTTTTGTGGGAAATAGTTCATATAACAAGCCTGTGAAGTTTGGTTGTCGACTTTTGAGACACTCTGTTTACATGTAATGCAAATTTGATTGTTACTGAATATTGAAGGATGAATTTTGCAATCCATGTTCGCCCAAATGATATAGACAATAAGTGACATATTAATGTAATAAGTTGGATTCCCTATTAGCTTAAGATTATAAGGTTACAGGTAATCTCCACGTTACAGATGGGACGAGTGATATAGAACTATTTTATATTATTCGTCACACTTATTACAAATCTTATTAAATGGTGATGACGTTGACGACTTGTAACAACTTGAATACTTGTAACAAAAATATTTTATACCGGGATTGGACTTAACCTTATTACGTTTTATTGTTTATTTATCCAATCTAACTCTGAGATATCAGGAGTTATTAAAAGTTGTTACTTAACCTAATAAATATTTAACAAAATATTTTGTCGGACAGTAAACTGGCATATTGAAGAAATGTATATCTCATTCTCAATCGACTAATAAAATTTAGGAAACACGTGACAAAACTACTAGTACGACTAGCACTAATTAGATTAATCATGTTTTTTCGGATAGTTATTTCATAAATGTATGAATTATTAAGATCATATATTCAATAAAATCAATAACATCATTTTGTACAAGGCAACTAATAAAGGTTCAATTTGGTTATGCCCAATATATTATTTGAAATGAACTGAAATCTCAACCATCCATTATTATTTATTATTAATAACGTTTATTATTTATAATTTATTATTATTGTTTTTATTATTATTATTTATTGTAATCTTTATTAGAATCAATCAAATATAACTTTATTGAATAGTTTGGAACAATTAAGTTTGGCCATTTCTGTCGTACTCCTAAGATCTAAGTACTAAGGTCTTATATTCATACTACTAGCCATACATTGATGCTCCTTTGAAGTCTTTAGCCACAGGCAAAATTTATAAATACATCTGATTTTCTGAGGGATGTATTTACAAATATTAAACTTATTGTTTTTTTATCGTTTAAACGTTAATTTTATACCACGGTGTAAGGTAATGTACTTTAATATACATACCACATATGGTAATATTCGGACTAATATTTACACTCATAATTTGTAAAGGAACTATTTATTTTATAAAATTGAACAATTAGCTATAGGGAACCTTTATACATTGAAGCCCTCACAGTAAACCTGAACAGTAACCCCATTCAGATGTTGTATATAAACACGAACTATTAGTATTTTGGACACATTTTAACCATCGTAAAATTAAAGCAATAAAACTTACTACATTCCTCTCTTAGAATGATGACTTGGTCATCAAAATTACGATAGATTGCTTCATAGTAATTTTAATTGATTATTTTAAAACACGTTGAATTCTAGTAATATACCAAACCATAATTAGTAAATCTATTAAATGGTTAGAGCGTTGTAATGGCAAAAACATACATTGCAATATAAAACAACCTCTATAAATATATCAGTCAAGAAATAGGTCAATCAAACTGTCGTTAATTAAAAAGAAATCAGAGCCCCCAATACATACACATGGTTACTAATTTTAAATTAACTACCATCAAATACTTCGTTACCATCGCATGACAATAACCTTAATAATATTTTTTATATTTAAAAGCAGCTTGTGAATTAATTCATTCGCCATGTAATATTAATCTCCAGCTACTTGTTAATTTATGTTTTAATGGATGGATTCCTGAAATGGTTAAATAAAACATTGTTTAATGTAGGGAAGGCACTATCGCACATGTCAACGCTTTAGTTGTCAGAAACACACTCAAACCAAACAGTAACTTTAACAGAACTAATACACCCATGTGAAAGAACTAAATTTACTTCTGCTATATGATTAAAATAAAATTCTAGTGCAATTATTTATATATTTAATAACTTTATACGTAACGTATTAAATACTTTAATAAATTTAACTTAATTTAAAGAAACAGGGGTTGTAACTTAGACTGTGTTACTTAATCATTTTAGTCGTATGGCAAGCGAGGCTACTGGGTAAACGAATCTCGTCACCATCAATTAAGTTTCATTTTGAGAAGCTAACCTAAAAACCACCCACAATCCCAGCGACCTACTTCTATTCCAACTCAACACTTTATCTTGCTTTAATGTGGGACATTTTGTAATTCAGGCAAGTCAATAGCTTTACTTTTAGTTTTTTATTGATATTTGTATGTTTATATAACATAGGCGTGTTAAACACGTATAGTTTAAATACGTGAATCTAAAGCATGTATTTAAATTAATGTCATACTCGTGAACTTTGGCAGTAGGACTTGGAGTTTGATGTGATTATTCCCTCATTTCATTCATTGAATGAATAATCACATAAAACTTTAAAGTTCTACTGGTAATGTGATTATTAAGGTATATTATTTTATCAAAAGTGTAAATGATTTGTTCATACTAATCATTCGTTGTCATTAACTTAGTAGTACCTTTAAATTTCTTCAACACAAATGCAATTAGAAGAACAAGTTAAAAACTCGTTGAAAAAAACAAAACAAATAACAGTTCTTTATGGAAGGAGAAACAGAAAACAAGTTAAAAAAATGCAGTCGGCATTTTAAGTTCCAGACGAAGGAGAGTGATAACTATTTATGAGGCGTCTCCGGGGTTAGTGTACGGAGTCACACCTAGGAATGCCACGAATAGCTCGTAAATGATAAATCCCAGGGTCGAAAGACAAATTTAGCTCATATTTACCTTTTATAAACAACGTGTGCACTCAGCGTATCCTCATTAGCACTTAGGCCACAATTTCTAGAGGACAACACTCATAATCGTACACACGGGGGGAAGGGGGGACACCGTAATCTGAAGCCAATGCAAAATAAAACATTTAAACGTCCGAGATTTATGTTAGCACAACTTCGCACCAATAGCAAAAGAAAATATTTATTTATTTATGAATTAAGCAGTTGGCACAGCTTCGCAACAACAGCAAAAGAAAATATTTATTTATTCATTTATGCACAACTATGTCGGTACAATTTCGTACAGATAGTAAAAGAAAATATTTATTTATTTATGAACTGATCAGTTGGCAAAAATGCTCGCCAACAACAAAAGAAAATATTTATTTTTTATGAACTGATCAGTTGGAACAACTTCGCACCACCAGCAAAAGAAAATGTATTTATTTATTTACAACTACGTCGATACAAATTCACACTGATAGTAAAAGAAAGTATTTATTTATTTATGGACTGATCAGTTGGCACAACTTCGCACCAACAGCAAAAGAAAATATTTATTTATGATTTGTCGACCATCCCCTGACTCAACTATTAAATCAGCCAACAAGTATGATGACAGGTCAGAAGGGCATGGCGCAACATATCCGTAATAGCTAAATTAAAATTTCCATTAATTCAAATTAGTGTATATAATCCGAGCAATAATAAATAAACCAGCACTCACCGTGCGCTCCACAGGCGATTACTAGGCTTAAAATTAAACTAAACACTTCTATAAAATCCGAACCTTTTTCTCAATGTACAACCTGAAACGAATCATAATTCAACATTTATAAAACTTCACTAGCTTATTCCACACTCCCTATTTCGACACAACTCCGCGTCACCAGAAGCCCCAAAACTAGTTACATTGTCCTAACTTGGAACCCAACTTATACCAATGTTAGTCTAACAAAAAAGGAACAATCACCATAAAATCGTCAGCACAACTCCGCACCGTCTACTCCTACCAATTATCTAAAACATATTTTTTCCGACAACAAATAAATCTACTTTCAATAAACCAACGCAACTTCGACTCCCCCTCAAAATGAACGAAATAAAGTTTAGGCTATTCCAGAAAATCAGACGACAGTATATTTCCTAGCTTGGTTCCCCAAATACTAATAATAAACTGGATCCCACACTTGATAATATTTTACCCCGAATCTAAAGAATATTCTATTAATATTCTACCTTGCCGCCGCTTACAACACGACACGCATTCCCTACTATTTGGGATGGTGTAAGGAAGTTCCGGCCAGCTCTGCGCCCGACCGACGCACAGTAACCCAAGCAATGGAAATTAGGGGAACAAAACTCCTCTGTCCTCTGCAAACTAACTGTTGAGTTTGATTAGGAACTACTTTGAGATTATGATTATAAAAATTACTTTGTCAAAATATCATTGGTAAACATAAATGAGCGTGTCAAAGTTATTACTTCTTGTTAATAGCCGTAACAATGTTACTTGTTATAAAATCGATACAACCATTACAACCTTCATATTATTATTTATGCATAAATACACAGATTTCAAACATATATTTACATAGTAGTCTTCAATACCATGAAAATTTGAGTGTTTGGTTGAATCATATCGATCATTATGTTGGATGCAGATTAAAGTGAAAAACAATTTATAAATATAAAATTGTACAGTATTTTTAAAGTTTGAAGATACGTAACTAATTTTACCCTCGGGTACCCGGGCGAATTTTTTGCTTAAAATATACCTTGGGTTATCTCCTTTTGATTCATTAATAGTTTAGTTACGACTTCAGTGCACTTCAATTTGTTTGTGAATTTATTTAAGATACGTGCTTATTTTTATATAAAATGTTAATTTTAATCGTTAAGTTAATACAGCTAACAATTGCTAGTTATTTTGACGCTTATATCACTATTTATTTGGTTAAAATCTACGTTTAAAGTGAAATAAAAACATATTAAATCTCGTAGAAATATTATTAAATACAAGTACAAAATTATAAAGCTCTTTGTCACAGAATATCTAACTTAACATCTATCTATCTTACCTGGTTTTTGACCTTAATGTAGATGAGCCAAAACCAAGGTACGTTTGGTTTGACTCCATTAATGACGGTAGTACGAAAATTATTTTTTAACGCTGAAACTAGTGCTGATATTAGGCCTATAGCTGTAGATGTTAGGCTTATTAAGAATCTAAGCTTCCTCTTAAGAGATTTCTTTGTCTTCTGGTTATATAAATTCTTTAGTTAGCTTTGAAAAATTGGCACATGATACAAGAAACCTGTACTATAAAGAGCTATATTAATGGTGTGATATGCCCGCTACAGTGCATAACATACTTTTGTATGATACTGAGGTAATTAAAAGATCGATTTTGCCCATAGAGCAGTTTTCAGAGAAGGGCAAAGATGCTCGTCACGAAGACTGTAGAAGTTTTCGGGAACGTAATGCTCGAATGCGGTAACGAATTGCAAAAAATAGGGACTTATCAATGTTATTGGTAACTTTAGACCCTGTAATTATCAGTTATCGGCAAGTACCGAGAAAAACAGTTAAAGAAATTCCGCAGGAAGTAATGAATTTAATACGAATACCAACTGAAAATCCATCTCTGTTCTGAACTTTTAGTGGTAAATTATGAAGTCTTTGGAATCTGTTAGGGAAGACTCTAGTGATGAGTAAATTAATTAATTTTTTACTAAGTTTGTAAACTTAACTTAGACTAGAACTATATGGATATGAACTAAATGTAAGAAATATTAATCATAAGAAGTTATTGATTTAAGCTACTTTCAACGTTCATTGTCATTTTATGTACAGGGCAATATAAAAACGTCCAGGACTTGTGGGTTATTATTCCTCATACAAAAATAAAGTATGATTTCTCATACAAAAATAAAGTATGATTCCTCATACAAAAATAAAGAAAAAGGTACACGTGAAGGTATGTTCTAAAACGCTTAGTTTTCTGTTCATCTGTCTGTAAGTCTGTTGGTCTGTTTTACTTAATTCGTTATGACTTGGAAACATCTAAAGACATAAACTTCAAACTTAGTAAATGTATTACATCTAATAAGACCCATTTTGTGTTACCCATATTAAGCGAGTGTTTGTGTTTTTTATAAGTTAAAACATGTTTTTTTGCCATTTCTGGACTAAAAATTAACTTATAATAATCAGAATTTTTCAGTTAATTATCATCGTATTGTTAAAATCGTCATATTATTTATTTTAGATAAAAAATACACAACTTTTTTATTCTTACAGGGTTTTCCTAAACATTACGGTTTGTAAGATATTTAGTTTTGAAAAAAAAAAATTGTTGCCATTTTGAAATGGTACAAAGTAGAAAATTGATATTCCATACCGAAATGGGTCGTATTAGATGTAAGACATGTACCAAGTTTGAAGTTGATATCTTTAGATGTTACTAAGATATAACGTATTAAGAAAAAATCACGTACAGGCAGATAGACGGAAAACTAAGCGTTTTAGGACATACCTTCACATCAACATTTTTCTTTATTTGTGTATGAAGAATCATATCCTAAACTCCTGAAGGTTTATTTAACACCCTTTATAAATATATGTTTCTTATACTTGGCAAGTGCGTTCATTTTACTATATACGCTATATATAGCTACTATAGATCCCTAGTTCTGTATACAATTATTTTAATTTAGATTACTTTTGTTTAAACAATTCATTACTAAAACCATCCCGCCAAATCAAAATTATGTCCTCCTAATCACCACAGGGTTGTGTCTTAATTGGGCCACTGCGCGACGAACATGACCCTCTGTGCCCTCTGTCTCTGTCCTCTGTCTTAGCCTCTGTATTCACTAGAGGACTAGAGAGAGCGACAGTACTGCCGGCAGCGACCGTCACCGGAAACACTGACCTTGAGCACAGCTGATCAACAGCTGAGAATCGTCTGCTTGCCGACAATTTGTAAACAGTCCACGGCCCGTTTATTATTATTAGTTGAAAATAGCTCAAAATAACTCTTTCAAAAATGGGACGATTACTCTATTCGTTTTAAGGTCACCTGAAAGCTAAAAAAACTTTTGATGGTAAGGTCTTGCAATATATAATGAAATTTTGTAGAAAAATGTAAAGCAACATAAATTTTCATGAGTTAAAAAACCAGACGAACTACCAAATTTGAAGTAGGGGTCCAGGATATGTTTATAGTTAAGAGAACAAACAGAATTAGTTATCTACTTACAAACAATTAGGATCTTCATTGGGAACCTTTTGGTGACATTCCAACATATTACCTTATATTACAGGAACCAAAGGAAATGTGGATATATCCTGTTACAAACTAACTGTTAAAGTCACTATATTTGTAAACCTCAATAAGACATAATGCCACTTTAAATCTTATCCTTTAATTGTATACTAAAAAATTCCATTATATAGCCAATACTGCCCCTGATATTACCCCTGATTGAATATAAACCTCGAAACTCTTTGTAAGTATGTATTAGTCAAAAGATATTTTGTTTTAAAGAAAATTGTATTAATTTACGAAGAAATAAATATTTTGAAGAGCTTCATACTGCTGTAAGAGCCTATTATGTTCTCAGAACCAAAAGAATGATTTCCCTCGAGGGAAGTCTAACTTTGAACAAGAAACAGTTGACAAATATACGTGTATGTTGGGTATAAGAATCTTATAGAATGTTTCAACCCCGACAACATAATTATATTGTTAATAACGTATTTAAACTTTTACAAAACAATTTGATAAAACTTTAATTAGAATTATATGTTTTACACAATTATTCCAAATGTATGATTATTATCGAGTAGGAAAAGCCAAAGGAAGTACAAGATGATTCATTAAAAGACGTAATTAACAGATTCTTGATTAAATTTTTTGCTGAAACACTAAAATAGGCATTTCAAAGAATATTACAAGAACTATAATTTGTCATTACGTAATAATTATACTTTTAGTAATAGTTGAAAACAGTAATAACAATAAAACCAATTGTTTTTACTTTATTAAATAAAACTAGATAGAATACTTCATAAGCGGTAAACTGATATAAGAATGCGTTATTCATTGTGATAGAATGTAAAATTAAAAACTCGTTAAGTGGTCTTATATCTGGATATGTTGTAAACGGGTTTCAATTGTCAAAACAGTTTGATTGTAATCTAACTGTAACACGAGTTTGTCCGTGTACACTACCATTTAAATACATATTAGAAATAACATTGAACGGGAATACATTCTCTATATAAAAGTACGGTACTGCAATACAAAATTGAAGTAGAAGGTATTAATAAAAAGTATCTGTCATTACATCTAGTGGTAATTTCTGATACTATATTTCGTGTGAAACTCATAAATACGAGATTGTTTAACATTGTATAATAGTATAAATGCTTTATTCTATTAAGACTTAAACAAATGTTTACAAGGTAAACAGCGGATATAGATCAAAAGAAGATAACCAGAATATTCATGGAGAATTTTGTTACTACAATATATCTCGATGGTACTAACCATCCGTTACGTAGGAGTACTTTTAAAATTATTATACATGAAATTCCGATTCATATCGAAATAAAATCAGAAAAATGTGCATAGCTTTTTAATTGTATTGAATCAGTAAAGTGTAATGAAACAGTTTATAAATGGTTCAAATCCCTAATCCCACTGGGAACGCAAATGTTCTTAATTTCCTTTTGTGTTGGTGGGTAGGATTATTCTTAAGCCTGAAGGATGATAGATTTATAGGTCAGCTTGCGAAATTTAACTTTACAATTTTGAAATTCCGTGGTACTTTACTAGCAATAAAAGGTTTATTTTGACGCATATAACATGCGGCAAATGGTATTATTTTTATGATGCAAATAATCCTATACTCATGTAAGTTAGATTATATTACGTAAAAGGGTATGTCAAATCCTTGATTTAAATCCTAATAGTCAAAATGTATATTTTTGTATGGGTTTAACAAAGTGTATAATTGTACTCTCCTAAAGTCTTAAAGATTAAAATCACTCTTTTATTCGTAACCAGTTAAGACTATTTGAGTCATTAAAAACATTTTACCCTAAAAACCTTATAATAACCCTATCCCTTATACATAGGCTGTTTGCAATGCAACATCCTGTAATAAAACATTAACTGTGGTTTATTAATTGCAATTTCATAGTTAGTTGTAATGCAACATTAAATATATATTTTATTTGATTGATCAACGGTAAGCAGCCAATTTACAAAATATACAATCATGCAGGATAGCAAAAACATAAAATCATACAAAATACTTAAGACTAGAAAGAATTGATCGAATGCTTAAAGGAAATATAACAAATTATTATAACAACAAATGTAAACAAGGTAGTGCAATAATATGAACAATAAAAACAATAGACAACAAAATTAACAAATAAGTTATTTTAAAACAGTTTACCCCGTATAAATAAAAGAAAAAACAATAGCGAGCCAGCGGGCTGTTATAGTTGTAGTTGGTGGAGTGTACTTCGGCTTAATAGTTCACGAGATCTGGTGTTTGACGGAACTCTAAAAAGTTTATCTCAGCCAAGAGGTCCGAGCACTGAATGTAGCCATTCATGATCTTAATGAGGTAAACCACATCAGCCACAATGCGTCTCGGGGCGAGGGGAAGAAGACTTCCTCGAAGGAGGAAGACTTCAGACAATTCCTCGATGGGGACCTCCAGGTAACCATAGCCGAGCCGGACCCCAACCAGACGATCAAAGCGCCGCAGCAGAGCCTCCAATCTGATTTTGTCACCAACTGTGTAAGGGGACCACACCCGGCCAGCATACTCCACAAGTTGCCTTACAAGAGAGCAAATAAGGGAGCGAAGAGCAGCTGGACTGTTGATGCCTCTGGAGAATCTTGAAATAAATCCAAGCATCCTATTGGTCTGGTAGCAGATCTTGTCAATACGGATAGAAAAACTCATGCTACTATCGAAGCTAACACCTAAGTCCTTTATTCCTTGAGCCACTGGAATCTGGATGCCCGTGATGGAATAGAAAGTTACTACTGGGAATTTGATGCGATCGAAGACCACAGAACAACATTTACTG
Source organism: Allygus modestus (assembly GCA_963675035.1). NCBI lineage: Eukaryota > Metazoa > Arthropoda > Insecta > Hemiptera > Cicadellidae > Allygus > Allygus modestus. The sequence continues at coordinate 80,186,003 of OY776116.1, forward strand.
GGGTTAACAGACATGCCATTACTGGTGCACTATTCCTCTATTGCATATAGGCTCCGTTGCATGTTTTGAGAGTCTTCATGTGATGAGATTGCCGTGAATATCTTAAGGTTATCGGCGAATTGTAAAGCATTCACAGGAACTAACTCGAGGAGGTCATGAAGAAGACATTGAATTGGCAGGGGCCCAGCAAACAGCCCTGCGGAACCCCAGAAGATGGTGAGAACAGATGAGATGTTACGGAGCCAATTCTGACGGTGAAACAATATATATTAACAATAAATAAATAAATAAATAAATAATATATATATATATATATATATATATATATATACATATACAGGGTGTCACAAAAATCCGGAACTGGCTATACGTAACCATATTCTACATACAAAAAATAAATCGAAAATGTTCGGTAAAATTTTTTCGATTTCGACTTCGTTTAACCGCTATCCGCCATTTTGTTTTTTTCACTTAAACATTTCTATTTCCGTAATGGATTAATGTATCAAGTAAAAATTTGGTATGGAGCTTTACAGGATAAATGTCTAAATCCACAAAAAAATTTATTTTTCCGATGTTTATTTTCAAAATGGCGGCTACTTTAAATTTTTAAAGTCAAATTCCATGAAAACTAGCAACTGAAACAAAATGTTACAAGATATACAATTTAAAGCACTTTGTAATCCAAATCTAATGACATTTTTATTGTAAAAATTGGTTAATAAATAAAAAAGTTATGGCAATTTTTTATAATAAATTTCAAAATGGCGGCCATATAACATTTTCAAAGTTAAATTCCCTAGTGAATTTGACCAAGTCATTTAAATTTTATGTCTTGTAAAATTTTGTTTTAGTTGCTAGTTTTTCAGGAATTTGACTTTGAAATTTGTATATGGCCGCCATTTTGACATTTATTATAAAAAAATTTGTATATATATAAACAAATCTCAAAATAAACAAACAAATTCTTGATCGCTATCTTTATTTAGACTGTTTAGACTAGTTTACTGCGTGATCGCTTTACCTAAATGCGGGGTTTAAGCTTTTAACGCTGGAAACAAGACACTTTAACGTTAACAAAGTTGTTTCAGGGGTAACAGCTGGCCATTACACTTTAGGTACTCTGCTTGGTATTGGCTAATTAATTCAACTTCTATTATCAGGATCTCTTGACTCTCAGTCTTTGTTCTTCAGTCTTTGTATCCTTGAAATCACCTAAATGAATGAGGTTCATTAAAGTTCAGAGGGTAAAAATATCATGTTGCTATTTATCTGGGTTATCGATGATTTTGTTTTCGTATCTTATCAGTTTACATTCTATGATGATTCAGTTTGATGTCTATGATTCGGTTTACATTCTTATCGGTTTAATATTAATGATGTAATGTATGCATTTTCAAAATGCAACCAAATTAACTTTATGAAATGTACTGATATTAATAGTGATTACTATACTGGTATGTAATATATTATTGATGTAAATAAATGTAATATTCAGATTTTAATACGTTATTAATTTAAAAAAAAAACTTGACTTAAAAATTCTTATGTAACTATAGGTGGTAAGCAATGTAATGTTTTATACAGTGCAGTTTTATTAAAACTGTATTGAATTTTCTTAAAACGTGCTATTTAAATACAAATAAAAAAATGGCTTCCAGAACAGCGATGAAAGAGATGTATAAATGTAAATCTTATAATTTTGGCGACAACTCCTTAGAATAACCTGCAAATCTTAGAACCTTAGAACAACTTGAAACGCATCTTCGATCCAGCAATAACTTCACCCCCTAAGGCTGGTCTTTGTGATTTGAAACTTATTGACACTGCTTACAATGTTGATTGTACTGCAAACGGAAATTAAATCAATCTTAATTATTAAACTTACAATAAACTCCATTAGCAACGTAACACATTTAATAAAGCAATTTATCAGGATAAATCTTAAAGCAATTCATAATATTGGGTGTGGTGTTGATGGAATTTAAATAAGGTATACGTTTTAAAACTATTAAATCACAAAATACTCCCAAGTTGAATAGTGAACATAAATATTAATTAGTCAAAGCAGTATATCATCGAAATTTTAGTTGATATTTGTTTGATTTAATAAAAGGTTTCATGAACATGAACTTTAAACACTTTGTAAAGTAAGAAACATTTTAGATAATGTTAAAAATAAATTTAATTTACGATCTAATACAATTTAAAATCTTTTAAAGGATTAGATCCTCGAAATATTATCTTTATATATAATTGTTTAAGAGAAGTCAAAATTGCGGGATTTTGGCAAATCACGGGATGATGGGAGACGGCTCAAATTAAGTTCTTGATCCCTGGGACTCGTGAAAAATAGCAATAATTCTAAAACGTTACCAGCAAATGAGAAATTACGAAAAACATCCCCCATAAGAAAATCATGGACATTAAAAACGTCTGCTTTGTTTATATTCAAACATGTGATTGTCTGATTTTTATACGAACTGACATGTGTTCCTAACTATACTGTTTTATTTTGCTTACTATGTAAAGAATAAACGAGTTCGCACGCAGCACGCTGAAGTGAGGGAAGTGAATTTCCACATACAAAGCTTTTAAAACTCAAAACCAGTGTAAAAACATACATTTATTCCATTTTTATTGAAATCCGAAAACATTGATTTTTTTCTGTTCTATGCTCCTGGTTTCACTTACCTGCAATGCTAGGAATACAATTTTGCGCATTATAAGGTTAGGAGAAGGTCCAGTCAGGCTTGAAAGTAGGCGCGAGGTTGCTGGGGATGATACAAATACACCAACAAATGAATAACATGCTTTTCTAATGTAAAAACCCCATAAGAAAACGTACTGTGTTTAGCCGATATGCATTTTCTTTAATAACTGGGTAAATATTTATGCTAGAATGACGAGAGAGGGCTTAAAACTTTCGCTTCACTAATTCTCATATTAATACAAGCATTAATTTTACCTCCGGGGCTTTTCTGACCCTTTTTTGGGCCCAACAACTCGAAATTTAAAAGAATAATCCCCAAAAAAGGGTTTAGAGTTTTCCGATTGTTTTGCTCAACGAGCTTGTCCAACTGATTACAGAAAGGAACGTCCCTACCAAATTTGAAGTAAATTGGACACAAAATTTGACCGCTAGAGTGCAAAACACACACACACACACACACACACACACACACACACACACACACACACACACACACACACACACATATATATATTTTTTTTTTAACGACCCCCAAAACGTGTTCAGGGGGTCACGTTAGGAACTTCTATGGTGGTCCGGGGCTTAAGTTTCACCGTGCGGGTCATGCTAATAGTTCACTTTCCACAGGGAATTCACTAATAAAATCAAACCAGGCAGAGAAGACTGGAGCAAGGTTAGGGGCTTTGGCTAGTTTATTACTATTGCTGTTATTAATATTAGATTTGTATAACTAATTTTCATAGGCCTCTTGAAATAAATAAAAACAGTAACCTATATCAATCTAAAAATTATAAAATGTATGTTTTTATGATACGAAAAATATTAGTCATTAAAATATTTTTGTCTAAAAATGTTATAAATTGATGTAATTTGCTATGTTTGACCATTTTTTACGTGGAGGGTGATTCAAATGAATATTTCCTAACTGTTTATGTAAGTTCAATAGAACACCTTGTAACAGAGCCAGGAACACATTTTCCCTAAATGTTATTTTACGATTCAAAAAAACTTTCTTTGCAAGAAGATTTCACGAACTGTAATAAACTTCTCCCAGAAAATAGCTTGAACTCTGCAGAATACTTGAATAGTTATTGTTATGTTTAACTAACTTATCGTTGTTGGTAATTAACAGCATATCATTAATAATTCAATTAAAACTATGAATTTATCCTTATTATAGTTTTCAAACAATAACTTGTTTAGTTCCTTTACAGGAAAATTAACAAAAACTACGTTTGTTTGCTTTACCTCGTTACTCTACTTTTATCCTGCTATTTATAAGGATTATTTGTTATTATTATTTTATTGCTTTATTTGTTGTTATTTTTAATGCTTTTATTCGTTTTACTAAAATTGTTATTATCTAAAAAAAACTTACTTTAATCAGTTAATTATTTTATCTTTACTTTTTTTTATATACACGGGTTATGAAAAAATAAATATACATTTTTTAATGAATACAGTAAATCTGGTTTAATCAACAGAAAAAAAATATTATCATTAGAAAGAGGACTCCCAAGGCTACCTTAAAACTGGTCTATACCAGTTTTGAGGCTGACATTGGGTACAGAAAATGAAGTTGTCATTACATATGGTAAGTATTTTGGCTGTCCATTATGACAAACTTCCCTTTCACCTTTGGTCCCTCCTTTTGCAGCAGTTAGGAACAGAATCTCCGGGTTTGGTCCCCACCTGCCAACCTGAGAATGAATGGTCCCTGGCTGTTGTACATGGATACCCTGTCTGTTGAGTTGACCAGTTGGAGGGCAGAATGTGAGTCCCCTGTTTGAGAGCCTCATCCCAGCTGTCACAGGGGCACGGGAGTTGGCCCTCTGAAGGGTCGATTTGGCTGCCGTCCCATCCCACCCTTTCCTTTCCTGCTATATCCTATCTTTACGGTAACCTGCGCAATATTCCCGCTTGTGGAAGATGTGACTAGCAGCTATGCTGGGGTTTCCTAATCCGCAACAATGATGATGATGACAGAATGAGGACATTTCAAAGTTTTTTTTAACAAGCTAAAGATGCCCCACGGATAACACGGCAGACATCAGTTCTATAGTCAAATTCTGACCAGACTTTTCCAAGGGTATTCACATCAACACTCTCTACAGCTCTTGTTATGCGTTGTCTTAATTCCAAGAGACTCAATGGTAATGGGGGAGAAAAAACTTTATCTTTAACATAACCCCACAGGAAGAAGTCGCGTGTGGTCAAGTCCGGACTGCGAGGTGGCCAACGCATGAGTGACACATTGTCGTCAGCTGCACGACCACTCCAGCGAAGTGGTAATTGCTCATCAAAGTAATCTCTGACATCATGGTGCCAATGCGGTGGAGCTCCATCTTGAACCAATATGAAGTCATTACTATCTTCTTCTAGTTGAGAGATAAGCCATTCACTCAACATGTCCAAGTAGGATGTGCCTGTGACCGTACTGTCATGAAAGAAGAAAGGCCCGTATATCTTTTGCTTTGATACAGCACAATAAACGTTTAGCTTAGGAGAATCCCTCTCATGTTGAAGAATTTCTCTAGAATTTTCAGCCCCCAGGCACGCACGTTTTGTTTGTTAACTTTTCCGGTGATATGAAACGGTGATTCGTCACTAATACAAAGATTAGTCGATCAATGAATCCATCTTCTTCAGAACGTGTCTGGATGTCATCACAAAATGCCAAACGTTTCTCCTTATCATCATCACGTAATTCATGCAACAACTGTGCCTGTACGGTTCAATCATTAGACATTTTCTCAAAATTCTCCAAACAGATGGCTGTGGAATTTGAAGTTCTACTCTTATCCTGGTTGTTGACTTTTTTGGACTGCGCAGGATAGTAGCTTGGACCTGTTCAACACGTCCTTCTACCAGCGAAGGCCACCCAGAACGTTTTGATTTGCACAAACAACCTGTAGTTTTGAATTTCTTGTGCCAATCATAAATAGACTTCCTACCTGGTGGGTTCCTTTGAAAGCGTGTCCCAAAACGACGTTGCACTACAGTAACTGATTGAGTGTTCTCTAGTTCAAGCACACAAAAAGCCTTCCCAACGCTATTATTAACCATTGTTTTAAATAACATAAACGAGGTTATGTAACAACAATGTGCCAACAATCAGCTGATGTAGTAAAACTTTAGTTCATTAGCTACCCATTAATGCCAACATTACGGGTATAAATTGTTATGTTTCAATTTGATTGATTTATAAAAGTGTATACTTCTTTTTGAATAACCCTAATATATAACAAATTTGACGATTGGTGTTGCTGAAACCTTAATTTTAAACAGATCAGACATGCGTTAACAAGCAATATTTGTATTGCACACAGTTATATATACTCATACACATAAAGATAAAATAAGTAATAAGACTATTAAGAGTAAAACTAAGGATTAGTCATACCCACATAGATCACATAATCTAACTTATCTGAATGTTGTACAGTATTATTTGTATGTAACTATCATATACCATACACGACAATAAAAACCATATGTACCACGTACGGTACAAAATGCTATAGTTAATTCTTATAAATTGACTTGCAAATATGGCATCCATCTGACAAAAGGATAATCCTACCTACCAAACAAATGGAAGCTTCAGACGAATTTAAACTGGGATTAGGGAGGAGTGCCATTCGTTAATGTATCATCTTTTCCAACATTTTACTGATTAAATTAAATTGTAAAGCTATGCACATTTACTCCAACTAGTCGTCCTGTTGCACGAATCAGAGCATGTTTGTATCCAACGAAAGGTTACTTCAGTTGTAAACAAACATAACAAAACAACTGATATTAAAATGGATGATAACAACGTACTTTAAATCAACATGTAGTTTATACTTCCGCCGTCAGACAGCGCTACTGTTCCGAAAATTAAGCCCTTGAAGTCCCATCGTAAAATTCTGAGACATATTGGCAAATCTACGTAAAAATACCTTTAATGTAACTTCTCAAACGTTAAAATCCGTACAACCGTTATCGAGTTATGACTTTGAAGAAAAAACTCCTAGCGTGTTAATATATATGACTAGCTGGCTCGGCAGACGTTGTCCTGTCCTAATGTCATTAAATTTGTTTTATGTCAAATACTCATTCATTTTCAAGACGAGCTTGTTCGATACGTTCACTCGCCTATTTTTAAATAGTGCTAACTTCGGCATGGAAAAAAGAGTTTGAGTTGCCATTCAAGTAGATTTGTTATTTCCATAATGAACATATTTTTATACCTTTCAAGTATGTTTATATATAATCCTTAAAACAGCTGTTTGGTGTAACTAACTGAACTTTGATCAAATCAATGAGAACTTTGTCCATAGTGGGACAAAAATCGGAAAAAAATATTTTTATAAAAACCTTGTCCTGACAATAACGAACACAACAAAAAACAATTATTCAATTTGGTGCATTCATTCTAATAATTTACATTCATTAATAATTGGCGTGACCAAGGGAAATAGGGATTCATTTATATATATTAAGAATATTGTATTTATAATTCACGGAATTTCATGTACAATGATAGTGAGAATACTTCAACGTATCGAATAGTTAGCATAAACGAGACAGATAATAGTTAAGTAAATCGGGGGTGAAACAAATGTCTATAAGCAATATTTATTCATCATGTTAAAAACCTCAATGTACCTAAAAAATTCATAATAACCCAAGCAAAAATAAATTTACCTGTAAATAACAAATGTGTGTAAATCCTATATATAGCGAATTCCAAATTTATATAACAAACTGTACACGTCTCAACCCCGATATAACAAACGTAATCAAACATCAATTCAAGAAATCAAACGTGACTCAACTTGAATTCTTAGCCAGTGCGTCATTTACCGTGGGAAGTGCGAACACGAAATAACGAGTTTTGCTGAACCGAAGGCGGACAAACGAAAACGGTGTTCGTAAAGCGTTGAGATAAAACAAATATATTCCTTAGGATTTACAGTATACCTTAGCGTTTTGAACAAGGTGAAATTAAATTTGATATGTAGGTAAGAGGTTAATTAATAAGTTTGTGAACCTCTAGATAGCGAAATCTTAGCTAACCTAACATAAATTAACGAACCTCATAGTAAAACTTTCCTTGATACATCACATTTTGAAATCAGTTCCTGTAGATTAATTATGTCAAGGTTTGACTGTACCTTCTCAACTCGCCAAGTACAGCAAAAGGATCTGTTCCACTAGTATTTTATAGCTTTGCAACTTAAAAGCAGTGACAGCATTGGTTTGACGATCGTTTGCGTTTCTTGCGTAGGCCTTCTTTGAAGTCTCTGCCAACTCATATCGCTCACAACGTACTCCTTTATGTCTATTTTAAGTGTGGGAAAAGACAATTAGGGTTAAAAATAAGTTTAATAAAACAGTATGATGGAATTTAATTTAGTCAGCTGTATGTAACAAATATGTTTAACATAAAATTGAAAGGGCATTTTTTGTTGATTAACTATCACTCCTTTTTAGGGTATTTTAGGCTATTTTACGCCAAAATACAAGTCTATTATGAGTACGCTTATTAAATAAAACTTTAGCTTGAGGTAAACAACTCACATGAGTAAATGAGTGCGAGTATGTAAATATGTATACATTTGTATCGGGCCCACCTATTCTTTTTGGCATCAGACATGACGTGCAACGACTCTTTCTCCAAGAACAGTTGATTATTGACAGGTAATAGCCAATATTGGACTTGCACATGTAATGTCAAGTAACATCATCACATATAATGTGTTTGGCTGTGAAATAACCGAAAAGTGTTCTAAGTTTCACTAAGCCTAGACACACAAAGTGTAGAATACCATAAATTTACCAAAATAAGTAATAATCATTGTTAATACTTAGTATGAATCATACGCTGTATAATACGGAAGTTACATGACAATATGTTTTGAATTCATTCTAATTTTGAAAAATATGTATATTGTATTCAATCCGATAATATTTTCAAGCGATTGGTTCCCATAATATGGTTTACCGTTTGTTAAACAATTAGTTTTACATCACATAAATTATTGCGTTTAAATTCGTATTAAAATAGCCTTACAATTATTAAAAAATATCTCTAAAATTAGTTAAAACGAGAGAAAAGAATAATTGGTACACCAAATTTGATTTTTCCCACTTACGCCTTCAATGCTTTATTAGAAACTTATTAAGATAACTTATTATTCACTCTCAAAATCAGGATGCCAATTTGCTTTTGAGTGGTAGTCATCCACTCGATAAATACTAGATTACTAACACCAGCCAGTAAAGATGACTATAAAGGGCTTATTTTAAGTTATAAGTTTGTGTGAATTGTTCAGGTAATATATTTAAAATTCCCTCGTCGCAGAAAACCTGCGTCCTTAGCGAATTTCGAATGCATGTACTGTATATATTTCTCACTACAACATAAAACCACTTGCCAAGTTTAATAAAAATTAATAAATAAATAAGTGATATATGGCATTATATTTGTTCTCCAAAGGATAACATTAGGGCTGAGTATGCAGGTTTGCTGCATCAGTAAGGAAGATAAGAAATGTGTTTTATGCAATTGCCAATACAACCTAACCAGTAAAGCTTCATACCAAGTAGTATTAATTTTTGTTCATAATTAAGGGAGATATAAAAATGTACTTATTCTCCATAAGAATAACATTAGGGATGAGTATGCAGGTCTGCAACTATGAGGACAATGAACAAAAATTTTGTTGTGCAAATATCAATATACCATAACTAGGTGAAGCCACATACCAAGTTTCATTAATAAACGTTCATAAATAATCGATATATCAAGTTTTATTTATTCTCCATAAGGATAACATTAGACAACGTACTGTGTTTAGTACTTTGAATATCTCTGCAATGGTTGAACGTAGAATCACAATTTAAACACCAAAATAATCGTTTTATAGAGTTAAACTTATTGGTAACAATGAATGAGCAGTTTTAAGTAAAAGCACCAGAGGAAAAGCTAAACAGTTTTTTTTACCATAAGATTAACATTGAATGTTTTATGAATATGTTTTTTGGATTTTCTCTGCAACCATTTAACCTAGGTTTATGATTCAAAATACTAGATTATTTGTGTTTCTAAGCTCTATAAAATGAACGAAACCAAAATTGTGTGAATTTCAAAATTTTTAAGTTAAAAATTCAAAAAACTGGTTTTTGAAAAATTGTAAACCACCATTTGGTTTTTGAACTCAAAGTTATGAATGACCCTTTACACAATTGTGCCAAATTTAATCGAAATCGGGCGTTTTTTAAGTTTTCGCATTATCGGACACAAACCCCTCCTTCGGGTAATGTGATCAGTCTGGTTTTTGAACTCAACGAAATAAATTTTACTTTACACATCTGAGCAAAATTTCATTAAAATCATACATTTTTTACTGGCGTTATCGTGTTATCGGTCACCAAAAAAGCTGAAAATTCTGTTTCCCATATAATCGTAAAAAATTTAAAGAAATAGTATTTAGTGCAGTTACACATGAGTTTCTGTCAAAAATGGTTTATATCTGGAATCTGCAGATAGAAATATATCAGTTACAATAAACAAAATACCCCCGTCGCAACAAACCTGCGTACTCAGCAAATTTCCAATGCATAATATATGTCTTAATACCACATAAAGCCGCATACCAAGTTGCATAAAAATATATTCATAAATAAACGATATACAGGGTGATTGATATAATTGTGCTAGCTGTTTTTCTTTAAAAGTATAAGAGATAATAAAAAAAGTTAAATTGCAACTTCCCTGGATTTTTGGTTCTGTTTAATTTTTTATTTGTTTTTAGTTTGTTTTTGGTTCTGTATAATTTTGTGATTTTGCCATTTTGATTTTATCCGCCATTTTCCAATATGGGGGTCAACTTTAGTTTTTCTTATGAAATGCACATAATTTTGTTATGGAATCAGGTATAAAATAAAGTTTTAAAACGTTTTTATTCATTGTGTTTTTTTACTAAACCTAACCGTCAAGGTGATTTTTATTGTTTTTAGCACTGAGTATCTCACCTAATGTGTAGCTCTGGAGGCTAAACAGCTAGGTTAAGGAAAGAAACACCAAGAATAAAAACGTTTTTAAATTACATTTTCTACCCTATTAATTAATAAAATTAGGGTAAATATAATTTCTAACATTTTCCCGCCATTTTTCCAAAATGGCAAACAATTTAATTTTTTCTTATGAAATTCCCATTTTTTTAATAATTAATGGAGTATAAAATGTAATTATAAAACGTTTTAATTCATCGTGTTTAAATGAAAAACCCTTGTTGCAATAAACCTGCACACTCAGCTTATTTAAAATACAAATATGTATATACATCACAACTACTGAGGTTCATCAAAATTATTCACAAATAAGTGAGATATAACATATTATTAGCACTTAATAAGAAAGATTTTGGGCAGATTACGTAACTTTGCTGCAATGGAACAAAAATGGAGTCTGTATGCAAATGTCAATAGACCACAGCCATATGAAGCTATATACCAAGTATAATCATCAATTTTATATGTCCATTTAAGCAAGATTTAAAATTTTAACTAGTCTCCATAAAAGAATCATTGGGCAACATATAGATTCCTGTGTTTCGGACTTGCAATAATTCAGTAACCAGTTGAAGTAGAACAATAGCTCAAAATACTATTAGCTATTAGCTATTATTGTTGTTTAGTTGTTTAAGCTGAATCAAGTAGTGAATAATAAAATTTTATTAAAAACAGTCTTAGTAAAAAAAAGTAAAATCCAATTTTGGAGGACAATCTTCGCTCAAAATCCCCGTTTTGATTATGCGATCTGCCTGTTTTTACATCTAGGTCGAATATACTAAACTTTTATAATCGTTAACCGATAGTAGTTATAGATAGAAAATATTGGTTACATTTTACTGTGGAGTTTTTTAACCTTTCCGGTCATTATATATTCTAGCAGAAGACATAATTTAATAATCTTGCACGAAGTTGAAAGTGACATCTTGCGGAAGTAAGGGGTGGCGCACTGGCTGCCGGAAATGAAGTTTCTACCATTGTCATTCTCAAGCGCCGTTTAATCTTCATAGAACAATACACAATCATTTGTAAACGAACAAATTCAATATTTCATGTTACAGTAAAATAACAAAAATCAAGATGTTAATATTGTTTACTCGAATGAAGTATTTCATAAATAAATATATAACTTATTACATATGGTCATTCAGGAGTCGTACTACTTATTTTATGTAGTTAACTTAACATTATAAATACATATGGTGCTCACTCTAAACTACAGGTGTATTTTGTTTATAGAAAGCACAACAATAATAAACAACAATCATTAGCTCCTGTATAAGTACTTTGTTTATGAACACAACGTCAAGAGAGTGAAAGAGAAATTCTACTAAAAACCCAACGTGATTTAAAAGTTTTAAGAATATAAAATAATATAGACGTTATTTGATTTTGTTGTTTCTTTTAATTAACATTAGCGATTTATATTTAAACCGGACATTTATAGTACTCTTTGCTACTACACTGGAAAAAAACTATAACACAACTAACTATTGCTGAATAAACTCATTTGACTTAAGCATTTGATTTATAATTACTGATCAGTACCTATGATAAATAATTCTGAATTGTTAACGTTTTATTTAATAATTTACTATGGGGTTAGTAGCTATATATCTCTATATTGTACAAGCTATATATACTATATATACCCACGTCAAAACTGTCAAAGAGGAATTTCACTAAAAGCTCAACGTGATTAAAATTTATTCTTATAACTTAAAATAACTTTTAATATATTTTTTATGTTTTTATATAAAATAATATTTTAATTATTTTACTATTTGTTTTGTTGATTAGCGAACGATTGCAACTAAAACCAGACATTTACAGCACTCTTTTCCACCAAACTGAATTAAATAAACATAATTAGACGAATCATACTCATTTAAGTATTGCTGGCTACCCTAAGTAGACTCAACATGAATAATATGGAGCGGAAAATTGCATTAATTAGGATCTTGAAAGGCTGTTATCAGACAGTATACCTTTAACAAATTTACTATAGTATTTACTACATCTATATATTTGACCAGCTGCAATTTCTGGTTCACCACCTGGGACACCTCACAGATAGTATGCTACACTCTTGTTTGAACTATTTCTAATGATTACGATCTGCTTTAGTATTCACATTAACAAATAAACTAAATTACCATAGTTAAAAATTTCATCTTAAACTGTTCTCGAGTTTTTACGTTAAAAATGAACAAAATATACGACAGCTAAGACAAATACCAGCTTCCGATAATAGTGTGGCTAAGAAGGGGGTTGCTGTAACGGAAGTATGTCATTAGTGTAAGCGGAAATGTAGGTCGCCAAATACACCATTTAATCGCACACTGCTCAACAACGTAACATATGCGATGCTCCGATGAACGTTTTACATTATTATTTAAATTATTATTTAAATAATAAAAATTAACCTGCAAACTATGTTGTTTGTCAGCTTAAAAAAGCAAACACATGTCGTACAGACAAATAGTCTTGCTAAACAGATAATTTAGTAAAAGGTCGTATAATGTATTTCAGGATATTTGTTGGGTTAAGAGTATTTAGAAAACTGATAACCGTTTATAATCAGATTCACGTCCCTTTAGTAATCTGTAATATGTTTATATTAGTTTTACTATTATAAATAGATTCACGTCCCTTTTTATAAAATGACCTAAAACAAGGTCTAGTTTAAAAAGAGGAGTATGATGAATAAAAACTCGTATTGACAGGGACGTTATTTTGATGTATATCACTTTCACTACTGTTTTTAGTACAAATTCGTAGTTCTTTGACTTATTGAACAAATAAAATAAAAATAAACTAAAATGTGACAATTATTTGATTTTTTTTTCGAATTTGTCAGACAGTTATTTCAAGTGAGATCCTTGTGATGTTTAAGGCAAAAATCTAGATCCTCTTTATGTATTGACAAAATACTGATGTGATGGTAAGATATTATTTTAGTAACCATGCTCATCCATTGTAACGTAATGAACATAAGTAAATGTCAATAATATACGAGTAGGTACTCGTAATTAAGTACAATATACTTACATGTAATTAAGTAAAGTATTTGTTTTCTAAAGTGTAAAGTTTTAAACTAAACCAGCTTGTTATAAAAAGAGGAAACGTTATCTAAATCTAAGTCTCGTTGAATTAATAAACAAGTCCTTGCTGTAATTGTGAATGTAGGGAAAGTATTTAAGAGAACATAGTTAATTGTGAGGAAATTTTACACCCACACTCGTCCTTCATAAGATAAGTTTTAGTCCTTTGAGGCTCAAAGCATTATTTTCAATCTCATAACTCCCTAACATTCCCAATATATACAGTTTATGTGCTCCCTTAAACTAGAAGACTAATAGATATATTCGATTTTTTTAAACATTATTATGATTTACGCACAAGTGTAAACTAGGATTTATTATTGGACATAATAGACAAATAGTTGTAATTAAATATTAAACAATCCCTATTAATAAACCACTAAATTGCAATGCAAATATACTTAAAACGATTGTGTCACATAAACTATCCCTTATTGTCGAATAAACATGATTTCATAAATTATTGTTAAAGTATTACTGTGTTCCCTTTGCTTAAAAAATATACTGTACAACAACAAATAAGCTTTAAATCTTGGTAAATCAGCAAAGCGGATTGAATGGCAAACGTGAGATGCATATTTTTAAGATGGATGATTTACGAATAAGGATATTGGTTATTTTACCTCTATTCATGGAGGTAATAAATTTCGGAGTGGATAGGTTAAACCTTATGAAAATAATATTGATACGAATAATATCCACTGTACTGTTAATAGTAATATTGTTATTTCTAAAGTTATATAAGTAAACATTATTTAAACTAGAATTAAAAAAAAATTACTCTCTAAACACCATGTTTGCTTTATACTGTCTTTACCTATTAATAAGTCTAGTATTTTTAACCTTAAGAAAATGGGGACTTTATAAAAGGCATTGTTATATCCAGCTTTAATTCACAAATGAAGTGCTTAAACCTGTTTTGAAAAAGAAACTAACTGAATAAGTTTAGAAATTAGGATTGGAAATTTCGGTCAAACAATCAAAACGTGTTAATAATAGTAATCTTTTAAATTTAAAAAGTTAAAACTATGTAATATTCATAAATCTTTATCAGTCTGCAAATGCTTGTGGTTTAATCATCTATAAAGTACAACTCTTTTTATAACGTTTTAAAATAGTATTTTGTCCAAGAAATGCATTTTAGCAAAAACACGCATATCAAGAAGAAATGTTTTGATGGTAAAAGTCATAAAATATAATTTAAGTACCATATAAATCAGAACAAAGTACTCAATACACAATTGTTAATAAAATATTTAGGCGAGTACCATCACTTGTGTTATAATACACTTTATCTTTGTAATTACTTGGAAAATAAAATAGTAATGAAAATATGGTGGTACTTATGCATCATACCAACCACCAACTTTTAGGATAATTTCCTAGTGGAACAAACCTATATGAAAAAAGTAGAAACATTTTATTATTTAGCGTACAAATTTGAAGCATTTAAAATGACACGTAACGTTTTTGAGACTCCCAGAAAACAACAATCTCGGTGAAATGAGATTTTATTCCCTTATTACAGCGCGCTGTGGCGCATCATCATGCTCAACGCGAATCACGCATCATGCGTGAGGTGTCCCGGGTGATGAACCGGGAATTGCAGCTGGTCAAATATATAGATATAGTAAATTCTATAGAAAATTTGTTAAACACCTTAAAAAGATCTACTGTCTGATAACAGCCTTTCAAAATCCTAATTAATGCAATTTTCCGCTCCATATTGTTCATGTTGAGTCTAATTAGTGTAGCCAGCAATACTTAAATGAGTATGATTCGTCTAATTATGTTTATTTAATTCAGTTTGGTGGAAAAGAGTGCTGTAAATGTCTGGTTTTAGTTGCAATCGTTCGCTAATCAGCAAAACAAATAGTAAAATAATTAAAATATTATTTTATATAAAAACATAAAAATATATTAAAAGTTATTTTAAGTTATAAGAATAAATTTAATCACGTTGAGCTTTTATCATGTATTTTTTGATTAATTAATACCTTAACATAACCTAAACTAACCACCGCAGCGCGCTGGATAAGTAGATTCTCCACATAAAACAAGATAAAAAAATAAAAAAATGGATGTTGCTATAGACCAAGAGAGGTTGAGACAGGAGGACAGGAGGGATTTCTCGGCGCGACGTATGACAAATTCTATCGACAAAAGAGTACTCTACACAACCTGGCCTATCATAACCACCGCAGCGTGCCATTACAGGTGTGGTCGATATAATGCAGAAGTACCATAATGGTTTATACCTCCAAAAATCAAAATACAAACGATCCAGACACCTCAAATATCCAATATCCACTTTACAATTAGTTTGAAAAGTGGAACTTAAATACGCAGGAAAATGCAGGATACTACTGAGCAGAATCCTCGTTAATTGTTTAAAGTAGTTAAGCATAAAACGATGGATAGGGAGAGATTGCGTAAATAATTAATGCCAAAAGCGCAGCTTCTGATATGGTTCACATGATCCGTCAACCTCTTAATAACTCATTTTAATATGTGAATTCATACTTCAAATCAATATTTATCCTATTAATAATTCAAATTAAAACCATTTGTTGCTGCATCCTAATACGTAAACAAAACCAATAAAATAAAAACATTAAATAATAAAATCTTAGAAACATAGAGAAAACCAGACAAACTCAGATAGTCCTTGCTTATTTATGTCCCTTGGGAACCTTGCGTGCTTCAATATTTTTATCTGTTCACATACATTACCTGTTCAAATATAACGTGGCACTATAACTAACCAATTCACACAATTTTACAGATTTTCATAAACGTATAAATTGTATAGGATTAAAAAAACTCAGAGGGAATGATAATTATAATGATCAACCCTTATCTAGTAATATTATACCACGACAGAGTTTTAATGCAATCAAGAGCACGCAAGACTATTATCGCATTGTTTTTAATGTTATAACCACTAAAAATAGTTGGGTGCCCCAAGTAACTAATAGGTTCCAAATTGCTCTATAGAAATACAAATTTTGCTCCAGGAATTAAAAAAAATTCACTTTGTACTAATATGTACTTTTATCATTAAGAGTTATTGAATCACTCAAAATATCGATTTTCTTCCCAGTACATAGGGATTCCAATGAAGATTAGGTGCCATTCTATTAGTAAGTTCAATACAAAGCATTAAAATAATATAAATATACATAGAAATAGTTTTTGTAATCAAATCAAAATATTTACATAAGTAACCGTGGACTTATATAATCATTCTAAGATTAATCTCGGTTCACAAATACTCGTACTATCTATGAAATCTGAAAGCCTGATAAAATTCAAAATTTATCTTCCAACCTACAACGTAAACTAGGAAGTAGTCGTTAGTGCTTTAAAAATTAAGAATACTTTCATAATAGAGAGCCTCTTTGAGAATATGAGCAATCTACTGTAGCTGGTTTTGCAAATATAACCTCCTAGCGGTGATGGATGGTACGTTAACTTATCAATCTTGAAAAAGTAAACGTATTCTTTGATCTTAGAACAATATTTTCAATTTTAACAGTACTATTTAAAATATAGTTTAATATAGTCTATATCCACAGGGAATAAAATACCCCCGTCACAGCAAACCTGCGTACTCAGCGAATTTCCAATACATATATATGTTCCTCGCTACTACGTAGAGCCACTTACCAAGTTTCATAAAAATACATAAATAAATAAGTGATCTATAGCATTTTATTTATTCTCCATAAGATTAAAATTAGGGCTGAGTACGCAGGTGTTCTGCAACGAGAAATATAAGAAATGTGTTTTTAAGCAATTATTAATATAACTCAACCAGGTGAAACTACACACCAAGTTTTAATAATTTATGTTCATGATTAAGGGAGACATAAAACTTTACTTATCCTCCGTAAGAATAACATTATGGCTGAGTATGCAGGTTTGCTGCTACTTGGATAGTCAACAAAAATCAATTTGTTGTGCAAATATAAATATACCACACCTAGTTGAAGCCACTTACCAAGTTTCATCAATATACGTTCATAAATAATCGATATATCAAATTTTAAATATACTCCATAAGGATAAAATTGGATAACGTACTATGTGTTTAGCACTTTGAATATCTCTGCAACGGTTGGACGTAGAACAACAATTAAAACGCCAAAATTATTGTTTTGTAGAGCTAAACTGATTGTTAAAAAGAAATACGTAGTTTTTAGTAAATTATCTAAGGAAAATCCAAAAACCTTTTTCCCGTAAGATTAACATGGGAAATTTTATGGACGCGTTTTTGACTTTTCTCTACAACCACTTAGGTTAATGATTCAAAATACCAAATTATTATTTTTTTAAGCTCTATAAAATGGCTATAACCAAAATTGAATGTTTTTAAAATTGTAGGGGGAAAATTCAAAAAACTTATTTTTGGAAAATTTAAAACCCCCATAAATCCCCCTTCCCATAGTCCGATTGGTCTGGTTTTTTAACTTAAAGTCATACATGTTACTCTTTACATTTGTGCCAAATTTAACCAAAATCGGGCATTTCTTCGAAAGGTTATCGTGGTAACGGACACATATATATACAGAGTGTTTACAAACTCCCTGGAAACATTTTGTGTATTTGTTCCTTAGGTTAGTACAATCAAAAAACGTCATATAAATATGGGTCTGAAATGCTGAGTTTTCTGTCTGTCGGTCTGTTTGTGTTTTTTACAAATTATTTTATAACTTGAGTACTATTTTAGATAGAAACCTGAAATTTGGCACAAATGTGTACCTTGGTAGTTCAAACAAGTGTATAAAATTTCGTTACGATATCTTAAACAGTTTCAAGATGGCGGCCATTTAAAATCTTTGATGTCAAATTTCATGAAAACCGTAAGTTTTATAAAAAAATGTTACTAGTAATAAAAGATGTAGAATTTTATGACAAACAAAATCATACTTTATTTACTACAATCGGATAATAAATAACTGAGTAATGACACATTTACTAAAGTAAATATCATATTTTTAGAGTATTTAGAATATTATGTAGTATTTATTTTATTTTGTCATTTGGGAGTATATACACACTACTACTACGATGCAAGAAAGAAGAAAGATAAATCTACAGAAAAATTACTAAATAATGATTATACTGTATAATTACAAGTACTGCTCAAAATGACGTCCACCTCTGCGGTCTTAAGCGTTCGTGCATTAATTTTCTGACTTGAGCAAAAACATTGGCGTTGTCTTGAATGAAACCCGCAGCTTCAACCACGCGCGCAACCAGATCCATCTCATCAAGTACTGGTGAACTATACACTAGGGTTTTCATGTGACCCCACACGAAAAACTCAAGTGGTGTGAGGTCTGGTGACCGAGGAGTCCAGTTCACCGGACCACCACGACCTATCCAACGCAGACCATAAGTATCACTCAAAAAGTCCCGGATGTTGGTACCAAAGTGAGACAGTGCACCTTCATGTTGAAACCACATGTTTCTTCTTACTTATATAGGAATATTCTCCATCAGTTCAGGTAGGATATCCCTAAGAAATGCATGGTAAATAGGAGAATTCAGTCTATTTGGCAAAATGTAGGGACCAATTAGGTAATTGCCTAAAATACCGACTCAAACAATAACGGAAAACTTGGTTTGATATCCTCTTGTAAAAGTAAGTAGATGTGAACTAGCAAAGAGGCGCCACTTCCGGCGCTTTTTCCCCATGTTATTCTTATGGGGAGCCGTTTTTGCGCCGACGCCAGCTCCCGCCTATACTAATAAGCCACAAGTTTCCGCGCTGGCCTGTACTAATGTCCAACCCTTGCCTATATTAAATATATTGTCCCCATCCCTCCTCTATATTTTTTAAAATTAATTTTCAAATTCTAAAAAACTATCTTTAATGTTTATAGTCCGATTTGTCTGCAATTTGGATATGATATTGTCCTAGGCAAGTGTTTTAATAAATTACACTTACATTTCCCAAATTCACTATTACAGTCAAATTAAAAATTATTTTTTGAAAAATACTGCCAATTGCCAACTTCTTTATTAAATGTCCGATTTGTCTGCAATTTGGATATGTTATTGTCCTAGGCAAGTGTTTTAATAAATTTCACTTATATATCCCAAATTCACTATTACGGTCAAATTAAAAAATATTTTGAAAAATACTGCCAATTGCCAACTTCTTTATTTACTGTCCGATTTATTTAAAATTTGGATATGTTATTGTCCTAGGCAAGTGTTTTAATAAATTACACTTACATATCCCAAATTCACTATTACGGTCAAATTAAAAAATATTTTTGAAAAATACTGCCAATTGCCAACATCTTTATTTACTGTCCGATTTATTTAAAATTTAGATATGTTATTGTCCTAGGCAAGTGTTTTAATAAATTCCACTTACATATCCCAAATTCACCATTACGGTCAAATTAAAAAATAGTTTTGAAAAATACTGCCAATTGCCAACTTCTTTATTTACTGTCTGATTTATTTAAAATTTGGATATGCTATTGTCCTAGGCAAGTGTTTTAATAAATTCCACTTACATTTCCCAAATATTACGGTCAAATAAAAAAATATTTTTGAAAAATACTGCCAATTGCCAACTTCTTTATTTACTGTCCGATTTGTTTAAAATTTAGATATGTTATTGTTATAGGCTAGTGTATATGCACCATCCACATTTTACAAATATTGCGGTTAAATTTTAAAAAATTTTGAAAAATACTGCCAATTGCCAACTTCTTTATTTACTGTCCGATTTGTTTAAAATTTGGATATGTTATTGTTGTAGGCTAATGTATATGCACCATCCACATTTTACAAATATTGCGGTTAAATTTTTAAAAATTTGGAAAAATACTGCCAATTGGCAACTTCTTTATTTATGGTCTGATTTGTTTAAAATTTATATATGTCATTATTCTACCACACGTTCCACTACCCCCTATAATACAGTATTTTGTCTTTTTTGTTTGTTTATTTTGCTGTAATCCCAAAACTGACTTTGCTGTTTATTGTCCGATTTGCCTACACTTTGGATATTGCCCTAAGCATTTATTGTCTGATTTATTTTTGGACATGTTATAGCCCCCAACTATTATATCTAAAATTAAAATATTATTTCCACCCATAATACAGTTGTTTGTTTTGCCGCAACCTAAAAACTAACATTGGTATTTGTGTTTTTACAAAACTATATTTTGTAAATTACTACCAATAGCTCCTTTATTTACTTTTCGACTTGTTATATCCCCCTATATCTAAATTTACCATACATTTTTTCCCTTTTAGTGTTGTTTTGTCGTAACCAAACTTTGGATATGACTGCAATATATTACTGGCCATTGCATAAGTAAATACCCCATTTCCAAATTCACTATTACGGTTGGATTAAAAAAAATAAATACAAGCTTATTATATACATCCAGTAATATATATCCACAATTATGGTCAGAACAAATTTTGGATATTAAGCCAATGCGATAGCAAAAAATAAATTTTTAAAACCCAAAACAACTACACACAAAACACTAACCTTTCTTTGTGCTTATCCAACTTAATTTTAATTTTGTAGTTAAAATCAAACTTCCCACATTCTAGCTCCCTTTCCAGCCAGTGGTTGGAGACATAAAGGTTACGAATATTTTTAAACTGTACAATATATCTTTTTCTACCCCTATGTTGGACTTGTTTAATAGCGCACCATATTCCAAATCCTCCAGCCCATTCTTTAAATTTAACATTGCCTTTAATATCTTGCATCTCTATGTCTTCTTGTCCATTGTTACGGAAACTTTCTATTTTTGGAAAGGAATTGCCATAAAATGTTGCGGTTCCGTTAGTGTTAAAGCTTGCAAGTGGCTCGTTGGTAGGTAGGTAAATAATGTCCAAATCACCAGTATATGGCAACACGCTATAACCTTGCCTATTCTTATTTATCTCTATAAATACAGTTTTACAGACACCTTTAACATAGTATACACCCCTCCGTCCTTTTCTGCCAACACCCCCACAAACTTGTTGTTTACTACAAACGCATACACTATATAATGTCCATAATGCTCTAGATCCTCGTCGCAGGAAGTAATCTTTTAATTTATTCTCTCTTTCCCTTCTTTAGCCAACTGTGCTTTGTATTCCTCTGCAACAGTATTTTCCACATATTCCAATGTCTTCTAATTCCAATTTCCTCTTTTTGGAACAACTCTCTAAGAAAGGCTTGGCTCTATTTCTTTAATAGTGTATGGGTACAGTTTATTGGTCCGGCTTCTTAAAACGTAGGGAGTAAGGTTAGGACTTTCCACTAAGCCTAATTCTTCTAAATTGATGTGTTTAGGTATAGTGGAGAAAGGTGTATTTGATTTTGTAAAACATGTGCCCCCAGATTTGATGTAACACTTATGCTTTACACTTATGGCATCCTCCTCTATTACCTCTACATAGTTAGTTGGTAAACAGTTAAAGCTAAATGCAGATAGAGCATACTTTATTAACTTTTCCCTTTGTGTACTATCTTTTGGCAGTTTTAGTTGTACTCCAGTTATCTTCTTCGTATTACTATTACCCCAATATGCGTATTGTAATAAATCATTAAACACTAAACAACAACTGTTTTGTAATTGATTGGCAACTTTCACCCACATCTTATGCAGAGGTACAGCATAGAATGGAGCATTTTGAAAGTACCGCTTGTTGTCTTCTATTAGACTTAAACAATCTCTTAAAGGTTCAAACCCTTTACCAAAACCTCTACAATAGTTATAGATTGTTGCCTCTAACCTTGTTATTCCATTCTCTCTAGCTAGTTTAGACGAGAACGTTTCTTTTAGTCTCGCATCTGGACAGTTTACAAAGTTTATTATATGGTTTCCTATACTTTTAATTACTCCAGGGCTTGTAATCTGGCATATAAATTTATTATATATTTTTACCCTGCTATTTACATTAAACCATGTTAAACAGTCTTTACTAACATTATCTACAACAACATTATATCCATTCGCCCCTTGGTAGCAAAAGTTAAAGTTTTCTGTAAGATATTGGCACATTTCCTCTTTATTAAATATTCCAGCCAAATCTAGTGTTATATCGAAATCCATAAGATAGTACATTTCTTTTTCCAGATCTTGCAGTATCTTTGGAAGATCTTCCAACAAATCCTTAATTTTAACATTTGCAAGCTCTATTTTATAGGGAATTGCTATAGGATCATCATACTTTTGTTTAATTTGGTCAATATCTTTCTTTATTATTTGTAACACACCCTCGCTTTGGGAGAATGGCAGTTTGGCCACAACACCATGTCGAGCTAAAGAGAACTTTTTAAATATTCCTCGTAAGTAGCTATTAAACGAGCCACATATTTCCTTCTTAACTTTAAATTTATTCCGAACGTCCCCATCACAATCCGTAACATTGGTTATCTTAACTAACATTATGTTATCACAAAACGCATCCATTATAGATGTTAAGTTATTTAATTTTGGTTCGCCCTCGCAATAGTTTATATTACCTATGTCTGTAAGAAGGTTATTATTACGTAGATTTTCTAATAAAAACCATATACCGAATCTTTCGTTAGTAGGTTTAATAAATGGCTAACAGAGTACATTTCTTTTATACAAAAAAGTAGCGGAAACATGTAAACAGGACAGATTACACTATAGACATATAGAGGTTGTAAATATATGGATATTGTATATAAACATAGGCGAGCGGTAAGTGTAACATGTAAGTGGACACCCATATGCAAATATGGAATACCCACAAATTCGACTAAATAAGTTTATAGTCTCAATATAATTAACACATTAACTAACGGTGCCATCCCGCATTAGTACCCAAATTGTCGAAATTCTATAATTCTATTCTTAGTCCTTGTATTAGGTTTTGTACTATTAAACCCAACATCCTGTGCAGTAGAGTAATATATGTATTTAATACAGATACGCACATTCTACAAGACCTATGCATCTGTTGTATAAGCAGCAGAATAGACGTCTCATTGTGTTGTTGTAAAATAAAACATAAATGTAAATTGTTCTGGATACAACCGCCAGACATTAGACAGGAAATGTGTTGGAAGTGTATTGCCAAACAGTAAGACAAACACCACACAGCGCAGCACGTAATCAATCCATTACCATTTAGACAAAGGTCAGTATTGGTACAACATCCGATATATTAGCGAAACCCACAATCAAACTTGGAAAACAAACAGTAAAAAATTAATATTATAGTAACAGAAATAGTAAGAGTATAAGGACATACTAATATTTAAAGTTTATAAAACAACACAAATGCAGAGACACAACAAATAACACACTCTAACACATTAAAACACAGGCACAGATACTGGTTTACAACCATTTTACACAACTTTACACGTTCTGTCAACTGAAACAAAAATAGTTTGTAAATTGTGTAAGAAATACATGTAATATAAACAAATTTAACACAATCATAACATTGTCCACAATGTTATGATTGTGTTAAATTCAAAAATTTACAAAAATTTAAAAAAATTCATATTTACAAAAATAGTTTGTAAATTGTGTAAGAAATACATGTAATATAAACAAATTTAACACAATCATAACATTGTCCACAATGTTATGATTGTGTTAAATTTGTTTATATTACATGTATTTCTTACACAATTTACAAACTATTTTTGTTTCAGTTGACAGAACGTGTAAAGTTGTGTAAAATGGTTGTAAACCAGTATCTGTGCCTGTGTTTTAATGTGTTAGAGTGTGTTATTTGTTGTGTCTCTGCATTTGTGTTGTTTTATAAACTTTAAATATTAGTATGTCCTTATACTCTTACTATTTCTGTTACTATAATATTAATTTTTTACTGTTTGTTTTCCAAGTTTGATTGTGGGTTTCGCTAATATATCGGATGTTGTACCAATACTGACCTTTGTCTAAATGGTAATGGATTGATTACGTGCTGCGCTGTGTGGTGTTTGTCTTACTGTTTGGCAATACACTTCCAACACATTTCCTGTCTAATGTCTGGCGGTTGTATCCAGAACAATTTACATTTATGTTTTATTTTACAACAACACAATGAGACGTCTATTCTGCTGCTTATACAACAGATGCATAGGTCTTGTAGAATGTGCGTATCTGTATTAAATACATATATTACTCTACTGCACAGGATGTTGGGTTTAATAGTACAAAACCTAATACAAGGACTAAGAATAGAATTATAGAATTTCGACAATTTGGGTACTAATGCGGGATGGCACCGTTAGTTAATGTGTTAATTATATTGAGACTATAAACTTATTTAGTCGAATTTGTGGGTATTCCATATTTGCATATGGGTGTCCACTTACATGTTACACTTACCGCTCGCCTATGTTTATATACAATATCCATATATTTACAACCTCTATATGTCTATAGTGTAATCTGTCCTGTTTACATGTTTCCGCTACTTTTTTGTATAAAAGAAATGTACTCTGTTAGCCATTTATTAAACCTACTAACGAAAGATTCGGTATATGGTTTTTATTAGAAAATCTACGTAATAATAACCTTCTTACAGACATAGGTAATATAAACTATTGCGAGGGCGAACCAAAATTAAATAACTTAACATCTATAATGGATGCGTTTTGTGATAACATAATGTTAGTTAAGATAACCAATGTTACGGATTGTGATGGGGACGTTCGGAATAAATTTAAAGTTAAGAAGGAAATATGTGGCTCGTTTAATAGCTACTTACGAGGAATATTTAAAAAGTTCTCTTTAGCTCGACATGGTGTTGTGGCCAAACTGCCATTCTCCCAAAGCGAGGGTGTGTTACAAATAATAAAGAAAGATATTGACCAAATTAAACAAAAGTATGATGATCCTATAGCAATTCCCTATAAAATAGAGCTTGCAAATGTTAAAATTAAGGATTTGTTGGAAGATCTTCCAAAGATACTGCAAGATCTGGAAAAAGAAATGTACTATCTTATGGATTTCGATATAACACTAGATTTGGCTGGAATATTTAATAAAGAGGAAATGTGCCAATATCTTACAGAAAACTTTAACTTTTGCTACCAAGGGGCGAATGGATATAATGTTGTTGTAGATAATGTTAGTAAAGACTGTTTAACATGGTTTAATGTAAATAGCAGGGTAAAAATATATAATAAATTTATATGCCAGATTACAAGCCCTGGAGTAATTAAAAGTATAGGAAACCATATAATAAACTTTGTAAACTGTCCAGATGCGAGACTAAAAGAAACGTTCTCGTCTAAACTAGCTAGAGAGAATGGAATAACAAGGTTAGAGGCAACAATCTATAACTATTGTAGAGGTTTTGGTAAAGGGTTTGAACCTTTAAGAGATTGTTTAAGTCTAATAGAAGACAACAAGCGGTACTTTCAAAATGCTCCATTCTATGCTGTACCTCTGCATAAGATGTGGGTGAAAGTTGCCAATCAATTACAAAACAGTTGTTGTTTAGTGTTTAATGATTTATTAAAATACGCATATTGGGGTAATAGTAATACGAAGAAGATAACTGGAGTACAACTAAAACTGCCAAAAGATAGTACACAAAGGGAAAAGTTAATAAAGTATGCTCTATCTGCATTTAGCTTTAACTGTTTACCAACTAACTATGTAGAGGTAATAGAGGAGGATGCCATAAGTGTAAAGCATAAGTGTTACATCAAATCTGGGGGCACATGTTTTACAAAATCAAATACACCTTTCTCCACTATACCTAAACACATCAATTTAGAAGAATTAGGCTTAGTGGAAAGTCCTAACCTTACTCCCTACGTTTTAAGAAGCCGGACCAATAAACTGTACCCATACACTATTAAAGAAATAGAGCCAAGCCTTTCTTAGAGAGTTGTTCCAAAAAGAGGAAATTGGAATTAGAAGACATTGGAATATGTGGAAAATACTGTTGCAGAGGAATACAAAGCACAGTTGGCTAAAGAAGGGAAAGAGAGAATAAATTAAAAGATTACTTCCTGCGACGAGGATCTAGAGCATTATGGACATTATATAGTATATGCGTTTGTAGTAAACAACAAGTTTGTGGGGGTGTTGGCAGAAAAGGACGGAGGGGTGTATACTATGTTAAAGGTGTCTGTAAAACTGTATTTATAGAGATAAATAAGAATAGGCAAGGTTATAGCGTGTTGCCATATACTGGTGATTTGGACATTATTTACCTACCTACCAACGAGCCACTTGCAAGCTTTAACACTAACGGAACCGCAACATTTTATGGCAATTCCTTTCCAAAAATAGAAAGTTTCCGTAACAATGGACAAGAAGACATAGAGATGCAAGATATTAAAGGCAATGTTAAATTTAAAGAATGGGCTGGAGGATTTGGAATATGGTGCGCTATTAAACAAGTCCAACATAGGGGTAGAAAAAGATATATTGTACAGTTTAAAAATATTCGTAACCTTTATGTCTCCAACCACTGGCTGGAAAGGGAGCTAGAATGTGGGAAGTTTGATTTTAACTACAAAATTAAAATTAAGTTGGATAAGCACAAAGAAAGGTTGGTGTTTTGTGTGTAGTTGTTTTGGGTTTTAAAAATTTATTTTTTGCTATCGCATTGGCTTAATATCCAAAATTTGTTCTGACCATAATTGTGGATATATATTACTGGATGTATATAATAAGCTTGTATTTATTTTTTTTAATCCAACCGTAATAGTGAATTTGGAAATGGGGTATTTACTTATGCAATGGCCAGTAATATATTGCAGTCATATCCAAAGTTTGGTTACGACAAAACAACACTAAAAGGGAAAAAATGTATGGTAAATTTAGATATAGGGGGATATAACAAGTCGAAAAGTAAATAAAGGAGCTATTGGTAGTAATTTACAAAATATAGTTTTGTAAAAACACAAATACCAATGTTAGTTTTTAGGTTGCGGCAAAACAAACAACTGTATTATGGGTGGAAATAATATTTTAATTTTAGATATAATAGTTGGGGGCTATAACATGTCCAAAAATAAATCAGACAATAAATGCTTAGGGCAATATCCAAAGTGTAGGCAAATCGGACAATAAACAGCAAAGTCAGTTTTGGGATTACAGCAAAATAAACAAACAAAAAAGACAAAATACTGTATTATAGGGGGTAGTGGAACGTGTGGTAGAATAATGACATATATAAATTTTAAACAAATCAGACCATAAATAAAGAAGTTGCCAATTGGCAGTATTTTTCCAAATTTTTAAAAATTTAACCGCAATATTTGTAAAATGTGGATGGTGCATATACATTAGCCTACAACAATAACATATCCAAATTTTAAACAAATCGGACAGTAAATAAAGAAGTTGGCAATTGGCAGTATTTTTCAAAATTTTTTAAAATTTAACCGCAATATTTGTAAAACGTGGATGGTGCATATACACTAGCCTATAACAATAACATATCTAAATTTTAAACAAATCGGACAGTAAATAAAGACGTTGGCAATTGGCAGTATTTTTCAAAAATATTTTTTTATTTGACCGTAATATTTGGGAAATGTAAGTGGAATTTATTAAAACACTTGCCTAGGACAATAGCATATCCAAATTTTAAATAAATCAGACAGTAAATAAAGAAGTTGGCAATTGGCAGTATTTTTCAAAAATATTTTTTAATTTGACCGTAATGGTGAATTTGGGATATGTAAGTGGAATTTATTAAAACACTTGCCTAGGACAATAACATATCTAAATTTTAAATAAATCGGACAGTAAATAAAGATGTTGGCAATTGGCAGTATTTTTCAAAAATATTTTTTAATTTGACCGTAATAGTGAATTTGGGATATGTAAGTGTAATTTATTAAAACACTTGCCTAGGACAATAACATATCCAAATTTTAAATAAATCGGACAGTAAATAAAGAAGTTGGCAATTGGCAGTATTTTTCAAAAATATTTTTTAATTTGACCGTAATAGTGAATTTGGGATATGTAAGTGAAATTTATTAAAACACTTGCCTAGGACAATAACATATCCAAATTGCAGACAAATCGGACATTTAATAAAGAAGTTGGCAATTGGCAGTATTTTTCAAAAAATAATTTTTAATTTGACTGTAATAGTGAATTTGGGAAATGTAAGTTAATTTATTAAAACACTTGCCTAGGACAATATCATATCCAAATTGCAGACAAATCGGACTATAAACATTAAAGATAGTTTTTTAGAATTTGAAAATTAATTTTAAAAAATATAGAGGAGGGATGGGGACAATATATTTAATATAGGCAAGGGTTGGACATTAGTACAGGCCAGCGCGGAAACTTGTGGCTTATTAGTATAGGCGGGAGCTGGCGTCGGCGCAAAAACGGCTCCCCATAAGAATAACATGGGGAAAAAGCGCCGGAAGTGGCGCCTCTTTGCTAGTTCACATCTACTACAGTACCATGAGGATTGTCCTGAGTCCAACTGTGACTATTCCGGGGATTGAAAATTCCTTCTTTGTTGAATGTCGCCTCGTCTGTAAACAGAATCTTTTCTAGAATTCTTGGGCTGTTTATTTCTTTATTTAATAACCATCTACGAAAGTTCATTCGACGGGGAAAATCTGTTGGATTGAGATCCTGGACTTTCCGAAGCTTGTAGGGGTGCAATTTTTCACTCTCAAGGACGTTCCATACAGTCCTATTGCTACAACCCATTTCCGTTGCGACTGACCTTGTGCTTAAATCAGGTGAATCTTCAAATTGTGGCAGCACATTTTCCTCAAACTCTACATTTCTAACTGACCTTCCCCTTCCTGTATCACTCCTATTTGTGTGAATGATACACTTTCCCTTAATCGGTTATGAACTGCTATAAAGGTCTTAAAAATTAGGTCATTGTCTCATAGGAAAACGCTCTCCATAATAAAGTCTTCTAGCTCCTATCCAAACCGTAGAAATAATGAATATCACAATACTCTTCAGACGTGTAGTTATTCACGGTAGCTTATTTGGCGCTGCTAATACCATTTCACAATTTACTAAGTTTATTACATAACCAACATGACAGAAAATCTACACTGTTCAACACATAAAATCTGTCAACAATTAAGAATGATGTGTAAATATTACAACAGCTGATTACATTACATCAGCTGATTACAAAACAACAGCTGATTGAACACAATAGTTGCCCTAAACAAGAATGTGCCGTGTACACTTGCCACATAATTAAGTAAATGTGTCATTACTCAGTTATTTAATATCCGATTGTAGCAAATAAAGTATTATTTTGTTTGTCTTAAAATCCTACATTTTTTATTACAGGTAACATTTTTTTATACAACTTACGGTTTTCGTGAAATTTGACATCAAAGATTTTAAATGGCCGCCATCTTCAAACTGTTTAAGATATCGTAACGAAATTTTATACACTTGTTTGACCTACCAAGGTACATATTTGTGCCAAATTTCAGGTTTATATCTAAAATAGTACTCAAGTTATAAAATAATTTGTAAAAAACACAAACAGACCGACAGACAGAAAACTAGGCATTTCAGACCCATATTTATATGACGTTTTTCGATTGTAGTAACCTAAGGATCAAATACACAACATTTTTCCAGGGAGTTTGTAAACACCCTGTATATATATATATATATTTATCTATATATGTGTCCGTTGCACACATATATATATATATATAAATTTGTACCAATAGTGTTTTTGTCATCTGGGGACCTCAAAACGAAAAGTTATCATGGTTTCGGGCTTAAGTCTTACCCTGCCACCTACGGTAATAGCTTCTTCCCTATAGGGTAAATTCGCTAAAACAATTTAAAACCACCAAAAATCAAAGTATAACTTCAAAAATCAATCTTACTCGCAAAAGTATTCTGCAATGAATAATTTGATAATTTGTTGACAGTTAAGACTTTTTATACAAAGTGTATTTATATTTAATGTTGGCGCTTAAACTTAATTAGATATTTTTACTGCCACCTCATTTAAATATAAAAATGACGAAACATGATTTAAACTTTATAATTTCGAGTTTTATTTTAAATTAGAAGGCTTAATCATTCGACACATCTGTTTGGATTGAAATATTTGTTAGGGGTTGTCACGTGAAGTTTTATTTGTCATACATTATAATCGATTGCCTCTCAATCCATCAATAAACTCTGATACGAGTAACTATTATTGCCTGTTCTTTTGCACAGTAATTAAAAAAGGTATACGATATTGAAGTTTGTTTGATAGATTTATCTAGTTATCAGAGTACAAATAAATTTATCAAATAATTCAGATAAATGCTATCATCTTAATATAAAATGTTATAAAATATAAAAACATGTTTTAAAACAGGTAAACTTTAGTGAACAAAATTTCACGTGACAATTTTATTCTCGTTTCGACATAAATGCCATGAGGTTCCTTGAAGAATTATTTGCATCAGGTCTGATGTAAGAGATTTTAAATCCATTATTAAACTTAAGAACGATATGGGATTATTTCTGAACACAAACAACACTTTTCTCCAAGAACTAGAATGATTTAAAAACATCAAAAACTAAACTGT
The DNA here is from genome assembly GCA_963675035.1 of Allygus modestus. Lineage (NCBI taxonomy): Eukaryota > Metazoa > Arthropoda > Insecta > Hemiptera > Cicadellidae > Allygus > Allygus modestus. Next base: position 80,217,423 of record OY776116.1, read on the forward strand.
TGAGGAACAGTTTTTGCTTTCTTTTCAGTAAGTAAAATGATTAAAAATTGTATAATAATAACATGGATTTGTCTCGTTTAAAAAAATCTGTAATCTTTACTGCGCTAGTTCATTGAGGTGTCAAGGGACGCATGCAAATTTAGATTAAAATAATATCGTTACGACCTTTTCAAATAAACGAGGAGCCATTCAAAGTGTCAAAACACCCACGTCCAGTGTCTTTTTTGTGTGTTAATGACGGATGGAAAAGTGAATAGGTTCAAAATATAAGATTAAATTAGATAAAATGTATGCAATAGAAAAATTAGATTTTTCAATAAATAATTAAACATTTTAAAATACAATCTAATATTTAAAAAAAACTATTTAAAAGAAAGTAGACATTTAATTATAAAAATAATCAATTTATTTGAACAGGATACCAACGAAACAAACGCTGGTATTTTAAACGAGCGTGTTTATGTGGTATTTGAAAGCTCTGTACGTCTAGAAGTGCCTTTTGAGGTTTTCAAAAATACACATCTTTAGAGCTTTCTTGGCTTTAAATGTTTCAATGCTTGAAGAATGTAATCAATTTAATTGAACACTTAACTGTGATACTAATAAAACACAGTACAGAAGCAAGAACAAATGTTTCAATCTAACTTCTGGAATATCTCACTACATACAACTGTGAGCCGGGTAATACCATAGTATAAACATTTCCTCAAATACGAGCATCTCGTTCCGCTTGTGTGTGTTATAAATACATGTGTACATTGTATAGTATAATTATTATAGATTTTAATGATACCGAGAAAATTCCAGAATCAGAAGGTTACGAATAAATTATGTTCTTGACTTTACGCTTATAAAATGAGTTTCGCTGCCTGCAGCTGATAAAACTGTTGTTTTTATACTGAACACACCAACTTTAACTAGATGAACCTTATCATATACTTAACATTCATAATTTAAGAGTCTTCTTAATACAGTCTACTGGTAATGGTTTTATTGAAACTGGGTTTCCTAGATTTCAATTTAAAATTTAATTATTGCTCTATTAATTATTTATTAACAGTTCCAAAGCAGAAGTAGTAGAAAAAGGACTTAACTAAAATCAAACTAATTGCTTAAAAGTAATAGAGAAAGATAAATGTGCATTTACATCGTAAAAATGAAATATTTTATATACATACTAACCTAATTATGACAAAAATTACGCAAACTAGGTATAGATTACTAATTGTTTTACATTTGAGTTTTAGGTATTTTTAAATTAATTGAGTTATGAATCAACTGTGCAGTTCCAAAACAGCAATTATTGTTGTTCAAGACTAAAAAAAATTTATATAAAATAAACTATTATTTATGTATTTCATGTATTTATTTTAGGAAATGTATTTTTTTACCACCGTTTGTTAACTAGAAAACAAGTTACGAGGGTTGATTATCGAACAGTGAGTTAATGAAATTTACGATTACAGCTTTTGAACTTAAACCCGGAATTAGAGTAGGATTTCAACGTTTATAAACATTATGAAAGAGATAATGTTTGGTACATTAGTCTCGGATCACAGGTCCCATTTGGTAAAGAATTGCCACTAAATTACTATTCAGCTGTAACTTGCCGTTAGTTTTAAATAAAAATTCCTTGTTTTGTTGTTGTTGTTTTAATTTGAATAATTTGTTATCAATGTGGATAGTCGGTTGTGGTGCCGTTCTTAGTCCTCTTAGTGTAACAATATCCCGCAACACGATACACTATACTTCCCTCATTTGTTCCAGGCTATCAATAAAACAATAAGTTAAGTATTTAACGAGTAAAACTTTTGTTCATTTCTCATTGTTGCTGATACAAGTTTTATGCACTGTAATTTCGTGATGGTAATGTCAAAATAAAATGAATACCCCCGTCGCAGCAAACCTGCATACTCAGCGAATTTTTAATGAATATATAACATAACACATTAACACTTAACAAGATTCATAAGAAATATATTCACAAACAAGCGATATTAAAAATATTAATTATCGTCCATAAGAATAACATTGGGGATGAATACGCAGGTTTGCTGCAAAAAGGATCAAAAAATAATGAGTTTTTATGCAAATATCATTAGAACTCATCTAAGTAAAGTCACATACCAAGTTTCATTCATATACAGTTATAAGTAAGCGATATATAACATTTTAATTATTCTCCATAAGAATAACATGGGGACCGATTACCTAGGTTTGCTGCTACGGGAACCATACGTGGAAATTTTGTATTTTGTGCAAACAACGATAAACCCCAACCAGATGAAGCCATATACCAAATTTTGTCAGTTTATGTTAATAAATAAGCGAGATATACAATTTTTCTTTTTCTCCATAAGAATAACATTAGACAACGTACTGTGTTTAGCACTTTCAATATCTCAGGAACCAATTGACGTAGAGCGATGATAAAAATACCAAATTGTTTGTTTTTTTATGCTGAATTAAATGGTGAAAATTGAAATTTGATTTGAATAAAAATTACATGTGGAAACCCCAAAAAACCCATTTTTGGGGTACAAAACCCCCCTTTGGATGGTGCGATTCGTCTGGTTTTCGAACTCGTTCAAATAAATGGTGCTTTACACATTTGTACTAAATTTCATTAAGATCGGACCTTTTTTACGAGAGTTATCGTGCTTACGGACACACACATATATATATATATAAATATATATATATATATATATATACATATATAAAAATTTGAACGAATGGTGTTTTTGGTATCTGGGCACCTCAAAATGAAAAGTTATCATGGTCTCGGGCTTAAGTCCTACCATGTAAGCTACGGTAATAGCTTCTTCCCTATAGGGGAAATTCGCTAATAGTCATAAACGCTCTCATCCAACGTTGTGCTTGGAGTGGCCTCGTTTTATCAGTTTGTTCTCCGTAGTGTCCCTTATAATTTTCCCTCACAGTTTTTATATTTAGTGATAACATTAGGTTCCTGACTCTACAAAAATATTTGCTTGGAAAGTGAATAGTCCTGCACAAACATGATAATCGTACCATAACATATTTTATCTTGTTCTGTTAAAAGCAACTAAGATTTCTTATTAGCCAAGAAAATAAAAGTCAGATTACCCCTTAAAAGAACTTAGATGTATTATATTAATTTGCTAACAATCCGTTCTTTATTTGATTAGTTCGTAGTTTAACTGAAGACTTAAACAATCAATAAGACGTATCAATAAATAATAATTTTAAGGGCATGATTTACTAAGATAAAAATACAAAAACAAAAACACCGTAAATACTAAACTTTACAAATATGCCATATTTGACATTGGCAAAACTCTTCAAGCTGGAAACAGCACGTTCGAGAAACAATAAAAGCAAATACCAGGGCCTGAGTCTGTTTGGAGAACGGCTTTATATGATTCTGGGTCTTCTAGAGGGTATGGGCGGTAGGAGTAGAACCATTGACTACATACCTGGTGTACAAGTGACAAAGTGAAATGTAATGGTAGAATTTTGACAATTGAATAGTTGTATAAATTTATTAAATTTACTACTATAACAAATTTAATAATTTATTGTTCCAATATTTAAAATGATTATTATGATCATTAATAAAATATGTGCTTACACCTAAAATATTTTGAGCTTTGAGAAGTTTGGAATTATTATTATTATAGCTAATATATTAAGTTTTACAGCATTTATTTCATTCAAAAGCCTTATTCTAAAACATTGTCCTAAAAATAATCTGAAATATCTCTAGTTGTGTTAGCGTTTTATATATTTACTAGTGGCGCACAGGGACTATAGCCTCTAACATATGGTTTTTGTGTAACTGGATAATCACTGCTTATCATTAGTCATTTTGCTTATTAATAAAAACACTGTAGTGATATTTCCATAAGAAAATCATTGGAGCTTTGAAGTCCAGTGGGGAGTAGCCCACGTAATTTTTGATATTTCTGATACTTTTCTCACTGTCCTTGGCCCTCAAGCTTTAAAATGAATCGTCATAACTTAACTTCTTCCTAGCTCAAGATATTTCGTGGGGACCGATTAGCTTACGGAATTAAAGATATAGATATGCTTGAACAAAATTGACTTACTATTTTGATTATGAGTATTGCTTGTATCCTGAGTTTCTAAACATACTTGTATTTCTCAATAGAGTGGTATGTGTGTATGCTTTTGTCTGTATCTTCATAAATCTAATCTCATGGTTTTAATTTTAAAAACAAGTTTTATATTTAATTTGTCTTTTATAAATACAATATTTAGTCAATACAGTATTTGTACCATATTCATAGATATTTAGTTGCTCATAAATATTACAGAATTTAATTATATTTTAATTTAATACACCACTAAAGGAAATATTGTCAAATAATTTTTAATCAAGTCAAGTCAGACCAGTGGGAACACAGATAATATTTTTCAAGCAAAATCAGGTAAACTTAATATTGTTGAAACTAATGAGTCATTGTCTACTCATTAATCAATATAGGTCAGGATCTGTTATGTAACTTATATACAAGGGGGGGGAGAAGTAGGATACGTGTAGGTTGCCGAAGGGCACTCATTTGTACTGAAGACTGCTGACCAGGATTCACTGCTGCTCCATATCTGCCCTTTGCTTTTCTCTTGAGTTATGAGACTAATACATGTTATTTATATTATTAGGGATATATTATAAGGGATAATTTATTGTTGCTAATAATTGCTGGTATTTTGCTAAATGAGGGTTCAAATATTACAGATTAACATGAAATTAGGTATTTTAATAATTGTCCTATGTTTTCAGCTTGAAATAGGGTTCTTCAAAATATAAAACTAACTGAACTTATGTGTGGGAATTAACAATTTCAAATACTTTGATTTATTGTATACTGGTAAATTATGTAGTGTGCAAATTTTATTTTAAATAATTACAATTATTATTTATAAGCCATTTATGATTGGTTTCATTATCTTGAACCTAATGAATATCTGTACTATAGTGTTCCAATTGCCATTGAAACACTATATGTTTACTATAATATTTGTGACATATAAAACGGAAATAATTTATATAATATAAAAGAAGTTTTGTGAATAATTGCTGACAATTGCAAATAAGAATTGCTGGTGCTACTTGGTTTTGCAAGTCTGGGCAAACTCGCGATTTTCTTGTCCGGGGATGTCGGAAAGAAGTTGAAGACAATGATTTGAATTGTTGCTTGGGCTGAAGGGACAGGAGCCGAGTCACGTGACGGCCGGCGGTCTCGGCTTCGAAAACCTTCTGACCAAAGCTTATATATTCACGCTCGCTGGGGGACTGCGGCATTTTACGTACATTTCTGGAGTCGGAAGTTTGTCGCTAGTCTACCCAACGAGACGTGAATTTCTTCAGCTTGGAAGGTACAAAAGTTGTTTTAAAATTTAGAATCTTAATTCAAATAATTGCTCCATTTCTCATGTTACTGTTTTTCAAAAAGGGCAGTCTGTAAAACAATCATTTCTTTTTCAGGGTTCGATGTGTTTCTATTATTGGGTTGAAGATAAACTAAAGCCAGACTGTTTAAGTACTGAAAGAATTAATTTACAGTGTGTAAATTAAGTATTGAAACAAATATGTATTTTCCCAGCCGAAATGGATGAAAATATTTTGTTCGTGGCATTGATTGTTAACAAACGTTCCGGAATTTTTGACATAGACAATTTTTTTGCCCCCTAACAGGGGTGGTAGGGGGTAACTTATTTTTTTTAAATAGCAACTCCTATTGAGTGACCCCTCATTTTGAAGGGCTTGTCAAAATAAATACAATGGTGCAAATCCGAGGTCGATATCTCAGCCCTAACCAGAATGGCAGCCATTTGAAATTTTGAGATGGGCACACGAGATTAAGTATGGATACCCCAATTTACCTTTTAAACGGGTTACATTGGGTGAGCCAAACTCTGGATACGATTATTAGATGGAAAAGTGGACTTTTTGTCATATTCCCAATTTTGCCCTGGCCCCAAAATTAGGATATTTTGGGGGCAGCCCCAAAATTTCAAATGCAAACCCCTATTGAGTGACCCCTCATTTTGAAGGGTTTGTCAAGACATAGGCAATGGTGCAAACCTGAAGTCGATATGTCACCCCCAGCCAAAATGGCAGGTATTAAAAAATTTGATTGGGTGAAATAATAATGTATTAAAATTTGAAAAAAAGACATTTTATAACAATTATAGGAATTCATAAGTAAAAGAGGTAATAGCTGAAATAAGAAATTTGAATTTTATAAATAAATTAAGTATCTCTGGTTATAGCAGCACCCTCGGAATGCAGATGCACAATGTAGATGAAGAGGGGTTTGTTGAACAAAGACTACCTAAGTTGGAATTTCCCACTTACCCTTTCTTATCAGTAGGTGTTTGTGTTTCTGAAGCTCATACTTTCGATAATATTTCATCTACTCATTCTGGTTTAGTTAATTTTGTAGAGAGGTCGGTATTAAAATGCTTCTGTAGTTTTGTTCACAATGGTTCTTTTAAGTACACAGCAAAAGATTGACATTCTCCGCATTGTTGGGTATGGGGATAGGACACGTACGTATCAAGAAACTTGTGAGTTATTTAATGAACTGTACCCCGATCATCAAATAAATTGATCTACAGTAAGTAGGATCTGTACTAAGTTCTTGGAAACAGGGGATGTAGCAAATAAACCTAAAACTGGTCGACCTAGATCAGTTGTAACAGAGGACATTGGATGCATTGGATGTGCTTTTGAGTATTCAGGAAAATCCTCACACATCGACTCGTCAGCTCAGTAGTAATCTAGGTATGAGTCACACTTCGGTACATAAAGCTCTGAAAGCTGAAAAATTTAATCCTTATAATGTACAGCTAATTCATGAATTGAACGAGGATGATTTTGACCGTCGAATTCAATTTTGTGAATAAATGATGCAGCGGTGTATCCAAGATCCGTTATTTAAAACGAAGATAGTATTTTCCGATGAAGCCTCATTCAGCCTCAATGGACACGTCAATAATAGACAAAACTCGAGATACTGGTCAGATGAAAATCCACATTGGGCTCAAGAATGCCATACACAAAGACCTCAGAAAATTAATGTTTGGGCAGGAATAGTTGGATTTAAGATAGTTGGACCTTTTATAATTGAAGGTAATTTAAATGGTGATCGTTATCTGGACCTGTTGCGTGAATATATTGTACCCGCTATTTCTAGAGAGTTTCCTCCTGAAGAACAGGAGAGTGCTCCTGAAGAACATACCGTGCATGAAAGTATTTGGTTTCAGCAAGATGGCGCCCCACCCCACTTCGCTGTAAATGTAAGGGACTATTTGGACCAAACTTTTCCTGATAAGTGGATAGGTAGAAGAGGTTCTATCGAATGGCCCGCAAGATCTCCCGATTTGTCCCCTTTGGATTATTTTGTATGGGGATATCTCAAGAGTAAAGTGTATGTAAACAGACCACGAATCTTACAAGAGCTTTCAGAGAGGATTCTGACGGAAGCACGGTCAATTGATTAACAAACAAAATAAAAAAAATACCTGCCATTTTGGCTAGGGGTGACATATCGACTTCAGGTTTGCACCATTGCCTATGTCTTGACAAACCCTTCAAAATGAGGGGTCACTCAATAGGGGTTTACATTTGAAATTTTGGGGCTGCCCCCAAAATACCCAAATTTTAGGGCTGGGGCAAAATTGGGAATATGACAAAAAGTCCACTTTTCCATCTAATAATCGTATCCAGAGTTTGGCTCACCCAATGTAACCCGTTTAAAAGGTAAATTGGGGTATCCATACTTAATCTCGTGTGCCCATCTCAAAATTAAAAATGGCTGTCATTCTGATTAGGGCTGAGATATTGACCTCGGATTTGCACCATTGTATTTCTTTTGACAAGCCCTTCAAAATGAGGGGTCACTCAATAGGGGTTGCTATTTGAAAAAATAAGTTACCCCCTACCCCCCACCCTGTAAGGGGGGAAAAAAATTTGTTTATGTCAAAAATTCCGGAACGTTTGTTAACAATCAATGCCACGAACATAATATTTCCATCTATTTCGGCTGGGAAAATACAGATTTGTTTCAATACTTAATTTACAAACTGTATAATTAAAGTTCAGTAAAATCAAACATCGAGCAGTTTACTTTTATTTTGAAATATTGAAGTGATAAGAAAAACCAAGTTTAAATTTTATTTTGAATTTTCGAATTATTTTATTTTACAGCAAAGACTTTTAATTTGTTTGTTTAAATAAATGCAATAAGATTTTATTTTATTTATTTTTATTTTGAAAGATCACTTCTTAACCTCAAGAAATATTATAGCCTGCTAGTCAGCGCTATAGTACCATGCCAGAGTTTGAAGTTATTTGTAAGGTGAATTAATTACAGTTATAGCTCTGGAGGTGTTAACTTGAAAATATTTAATCATGTGTTGGTAAATGTAAATATTTTTAGGTACGGTACATATTTAGTTTATCTTTTGGTTATGGATGGCTAAAACCTTCCTTACCTGTAACATATATTGACAGATATATTGGATTATACCTTTATATTCAGGTTAAAATAACTATTAAAATATTCTATCAAACAACCACTTTGATCAAGGGTCTTTACAAACGCTGCGCTGATAAAAGTTGAATAACACGCCCAATGACGCACAGAGGCGTTTCTACTGCCGGGGAAACGGAACGTTCATTGTGTTTACAGTTCCGCCACGTCGATACTCCTGAATATTGATGTGTTTTATTTTGAAAATGAATATCGCTGACAGGTGGAAAGCTAAGCTGTAAATATAACCATAGTATCTGCATACATTTTTGCAACACTTTTCCAAATGAGATTGTCTCCCTCTAAACTGTTGAAACATTATCTTTCAAAACTGCATACCAGGCCCAACGCAAAATCATCTTTCCTTATAATTATACACATAAATATAAATATATACATAAAAAAATACTTTATTAGATTAGCCATTTAACTCAAATGTAAAATGATCTATTATTAGGCCTAACTAAAATATTTCGTATTTATTTATCTACACAAAACGTATTTTATAATCGAATCATTTGGGACCTGATGATGACACTGTATTGTCCCGAAATTGTAGTTAATATTAGTTATGCTTTATTTTTGATTTATAAACAACTTTTTTATTAGCATATTACGTGTTGTTATTACTTACGGGATGTAATAAAAGACGTCTTACAACACTTAAGATATATTTACACTTATACTGATTCACATACAGACGGTAAACATATATAAAAGATGGTACTAGGCTATCGATTTCGACCAGTCACACCAGTCATCATCAGGCCAATAAGAGAACTGACAGAATCAAAATGGCGTCCTTGCTTATATCCTATTGGCTACCGGAAGTTCCAGATACAGGTTCCTAAATGTGCCACCAGAGTCGAAGTTAACTTGTTCGTTAATCAATTTATCTCTATTTTTACATTTTTCTTTAAATTTAAACAATTCTTCCCATGCATTCATTTCATTTCCTTTTTTACAATTCTTGAGGATGCTGAGGTTTTCTTCTATTTTCCCTATGGTGTGGCCATTTTCTAAAAGATGTTTTGCTACGTTTGATCTTCCGGGTTTCCTGTTCTTCCAAGCTGATACATGGTTCTTAAATCTTTTAATACAATTAACAGTTTGACCAATATAAAAGTGCTCACAATTGTTACAATTAATTTTGTAAATGCCGGGCAAACAAATTCGACATGCCCGGCATTTACAAAATTAATTGTAACAATTGTGATCACTTTTATATTGGTCAAACTGCTAATTGTATTAAAAGATTTAAGAACCATGTATCAGCTTGGAAGAACAGGAAACCCGAAAGATCAAACTTAGCAAAACATCTTTTAGAAAATGGCCACACCATAGGGAAAATAGAAGAAACCCTCAGCATCCTCAAGAATTGTAAAAAAGGAAATGAAATGAATACATGAGAAGAATTGTTAATATTTAAAGAAAAATGTAAAAATAGAGATAAATTGATTAACTTCGACTCTGGTGGCACATTTAGGAACCTGTATCCGGAACTTCCGGTAGCCAATAGGATATAAGCAAGGACGCCATTTTTATTCTGTCAGTTCTCCTGATGATGACTGGTGTGACTGGTCGAAATCGATAGCCTAGTACCATCTTTTATATATGTTTACCGTCTGTATGTGAATCAGTATAAGTGTAAATATACCTTAAGTGTTGTAAGACGTCTTTTATTACATCCCGTTTTGATTTATAGAAGTAATAAGTAATATTAGTGCCCTAAAGATTATCTTTAGGGCACTAATCTTTACCCATCTATTTATTTTGTTGTTGAATGTTTAAGGCGGGTTTAATTTATTTCTTGTTTAATTACTTAGGGCTGGTGGAAAAAGGCTGGTGATATAACCTATAAAAATATGGCACTTTTGCAGATATATTGAAAGGAACCCACAAAAAGGTAAATTACCTGCTTCCTATTGAACCGTTTTCATTATAAAAAAATAATAGAATTCTCGTGCCTTCTCCACATCTTCTGTCATGGAAAATGAGCCCAGCGGCTTTCACGTTTCAAGACTTGACGTTTTATAGTAAATATACAGCACCCAAGTACATATTTTTTGTTTTGACGTGTAACATATAAATATGGAACGCTTTTAGTACTTCAGTAAAATAATACTATTAAGATCAAATAATAATAATTAATAATAATACTATAAACTGATACTAAAAGTATTAATGAAATAAACTTGATTCGTGGTTTTCCTCATTCATTTTTGATAACTTACTGGTTCTGAATCTGATACAAAAACCCTGAATCTGTTAAACTAGGTAGCGGTTGGTGCTCTTATTCATTTTAGGGTTGACGAAAGAACACAAAAGTCACTATGAATAAAACAGCTCTTGTCAAAGGCAAGCTTTTGTCACGATGAAACTCATCTAGAAAGACTCAGAACATTGTTGTCTGTGACTTTTGACTTCGAATTAAAATAAAACAAACCTATACTAAAATAATTTACACAGATTTAATCAGACTAAAACACAGTTTTGTACAGACTAAAACATCAATGAGTTTTTATTTATATTTAGATAGAAAATTAAACTTTAATTTATTACATATCTAATAAAATTTGAAATGAAATATTAAAGCCATTAAGAAAAGCAATGTTTTTGTGAATTTCGGGTGTAATACATCTAAATTTATTATTATTAGTTCTACATTATATGAAGTATAAATTACTTGATTACTTCTAAATAGTTAATCTAAATTGAAATCATTGATCTTTGAATGTCATATCGTCATATTACATCAAATGCATTTTAATTTAAACATTGATTTTTATACAAAAGGGTTTATAAATGTGGTTACCGGAGTACCACTTATGCCTGCTAGGTCAATTTGCGATAACCCGATCATGTCTAATGGCTTTAAGGGACTGCTGCACCTTCTGGATCCAAGCACTGAACTTCAACGAAATGGATGACATGTATTGATTAAATAAATGGGTAATTATGCTCTATAGCGAGTTCCAACTTGTTTCAAAAATAAATTATTAATTTAGTTATAGGCTACAATTTACGGTTTAGGTTATGTGCTTTTATATTGCAATTGTATGTTATCAACTTATTTTTATGAATAGCAAAATATTACATGAACTAACTTTAGATAACCGCCGCAGCGCGCTATTACGGCTAGGAGGTCGTTGTAGTGCATAAGTACCAAGCAATATAAATTCATAAATTTTAAAATAATGTTTATGTTGTTACAGGTACGTTAGAGGTGTACATCGGACGGTACCGTAAGTAAAAATCTACTATTCGGAACCTTTAAGCTAATCTATCCCTTATGTGGGTTTCTATGAGGAAATTTCTAATCTATTCTGTATATAGATTAGTTTCGTAGATTTTTCCTAGTTTAGTTACCGTACTATAAGTTGTTGGGAAAAATAGTGTATCAACATATTCACCCATAAGCATATACAATTTTATGACCTACACTATTTTTATAGAAATCTTAAAATGAAGTAGTTTAAAACAAATGGTAAATGGTAAAAATAAATTTGTGAATAAATTGTCATTAAATAACTTTCAAAAATTATTATGCTACGTTTAAAAATAAACTGAATATTACTTATTCATATTAGCGTTACCGTCTCCAATGGTACCAACCCTTGTTTGCGTACCAGTACAAATAAATTAAGAACTTTGTATAAAGAAAGTTTATAATGTTATGATGTGTAGTTTACATATGTATTATTGTAGAGTGGTATGATCATTATTATTTAGGATAAACAATTTTTTAATTTTTTTTAAATGCACTAACTTATGTTTCAAGTTTTGTTGCTGTAGTTATATTTCGCTATACGATACGAAGACAAGGACAACACCAGTTGCTGTCACAGGTAGTCTTGCCACGTTGCAGTTGGTCCCTGCGAACAACTAGTTTTCTCTTCGAGATTTATAAACTTTGAAGCAGATGCGGGTCTACATAAGACGCTACAGCAAAAGGTTTTTATTTTTAACTTTCTTTTGGCTGACTGGATGCGCACAAAGAGAAGCTACTGAGTACAGAAATAAATAAGTAGGTCGAAAATGGAATAAAGCTTTACAAAATTTCTTGGTTTTGCTGATGATGAATATATAATTGGTTTATAAAAAGTACAGCCTATTTTAAATTACATTCGTATCATTTTGAAAAAGATGTTCACATTACATTCTACGTGTAACTGTAGTTGTTTTTGTTTTTATATCGTCAAACGTGTAGTAAACTGCAACTGCTAAGTATTAGCTATTAAAAATATATTGCTGATTAAATTTAAAAGTTAATTCTGAACCTATTTGATTTGAAATTATTTAACAAATTTGTATTCGAAAAAGAGTAAATTATATTCATTTTAAATGTAAATAATACGTGATTATAAATGAACAGATTAGAGGTTACCGTTTTATTGACTGTAATTTGTTGCAAAACGTTTTTGCAAGCAAAAGAATCATTAAAAGGACAAACAAACGAGCTGCCTTCAATTTTGGTTTCCGTTCGGTATATGATAAACATTGTTTTTCCTCTTAAGATGTATTAGTTTTTCAGTGTAGAATTAAAATTCTCATTTTATACAGGAAGTAATCTTCTGAACATTAATAACTACCAATTAATAATTAATTTAATAATAAATTATACGACACATATGTTATAGATAGCAACACATATTTATAACGACGATATTTGTTAGAAAAAAAAGTATATACTGGAAAAACACAAGATTCATTAAACTTTGGATTTAAAGATATTTTGGTTGAATTCATTCCCATATTTTAGTATTTTAGTAGTAATTTGGGTTATTTTTAATAACTAATTTTTGTTACGACAAAGGTTGAGTATACTTTTTAAAAAGTTTATACGCATATATCTTTCACATGATCTAAAACATGCGTCATGCGAACTGTCGTGACTTTTTCACGATTATAATATACACAGTTGTTTGTACAGTATACAAACGAAACGAAATATGAATAAAGATATGATTGATATCGACTAGACGTTTTCATCAGGTACAACAAAAGAATCGTCATTCGCTTGGTCTGACGATGACGGCAACACCGATCGAAATCTAGAGCATTATGCAATTGTATATCTCTCACCGCCTTGAATTCGAATACAGTATAATTTGCAGGATTGTAGTTTAAGACTTATATTAATCTGTTCTAAACCAGTATTATTTTGTTTAACTGAATTATTATAATCAAGAGTGTATTGATTATTACAATTATTTTTCCAAACATAATAAAACGTCCGACTTGGCACTTTTAATTTGGAATTAGTACATCTAATTCAACAAATTACCCTATAATGATGATTACCTTAAGCGTTAAAAAGTTAATAATATTTTTTTTACGCTTTGCTTCCTTTTTAGCGAATTTCCCCTATAGGGAAGAAGCTATTACCGTAGGTCTCATGGTAAGACTTAAGCCCGAGACCATGATAACTTTTTGTTTTGAGGTCCCCAGATGTCCAAAACACTATTCGTTCAAATTTATATATATGTATATATATATCTATATATATATATATATATATCTATATATATATATATATATATATCTATATATGTGTCCGTGAATGTGATAACTTGAGTAAAAAACGTCCGATTTCGATGAAATTTGGCTCAAATGTGTAAACTGACATTTATGACTTTAAGTTCGAAAACCAGAAAAATCGGACTATGGGAAGGGGGGTTTATGGGGGTTTTAAATTTTCCAAAAATCAGTTTTTTGCTTTTTTTACCCTAAAATTTTTAAAACACTTAATTTAGGTTTAGACCATGTTATAGAGCTTAAAAAAACAAATAAAATGGTATTTTGAATTATTAACCTAGGTTAAGTGGTTGCGGAAAAAATCCAAAAAACATGCTCATAAAATCTCCCATGTTAATCTTATGGGAAAAAGGTTTTTGGCTTTTCCTCAGTTAATTTTACTTTAGACTTCACATTTTCTTTTACCAATCACTTCAGCTCCACAAAACAATCATTTTGGTGTTTAAATTGTGATTCTACGTCAAACCGTTGCAGAGATATTCAAAGTGCTAAACACAGTACGTTGTCCAATGTTATCCTTATGGAGAATAAATAAAATTTGATATCTTGATTATTTATGAATGTATATTGATGAAATTTGGTATGTGGCTTCATGTTGTACTGGTATTTGATAATTGCACAAAAAATAAATGTTTTGTTGATTGTCCCCATAGCAGCTAACCTGCATACTCAGCCCTAATGTTATTCTTATGGAGAATAAGTAAAGTTTTATATCTCCCTTAATTATGAACATAAATTAATAAAACATGGTAAGTAGCTTCACCTGGTTCAGTTATATTGATAATTGCATAAAAACTCATTTCTTATCTTCCTCGTTGCAGCAAACCTGCGTACTCAGTCCTAATGTTATTCTTATGGGGAATAAATAAAATGTAATAAATCACTTCTTTATGAATGTAGTTTTGTCAAACTTGGTGAGTGGCTTTATGTACTAGTGAGAAACATATCAATGCATTGGAAATTCGCTGAGTACGCAGGTTTGCTGCGACGGGGGGTATATATATATATATATCTATATATATATATATATATCTATATATGTGTCCGTGAATGCGATAACTTGAGTAAAAAACATCCGATTTCGATGAAATTTGGCTCAAATGTGTAAACTGACATTTATGACTTTAAGTTCGAAAACCAGAAAAATCGGACTATGGGAAGGGGGGTTTATGGGGGTTTTAAATTTTCCAAAAATCAGTTTTTTGCTTTTTTTACCCTAAAATTTTTAAAACACTTAATTTAGGTTTAGACCATGTTATAGAGCTTAAAAAAACAAATAATATGGTATTTTGAATTATTAACCTAGGTTAAGTGGTTGCGGAAAAAATCCAAAAAACATGCTCATAAAATCTCCCATGTTAATCTTATGGGAAAAAGGTTTTTGGCTTTTCCTCAGTTAATTTTACTTTAAACTTCACATTTTCTTTTACCAATCACTTCAGCTCCACAAAACAATCATTTTGGTGTTTAAATTGTGATTCTACGTCAAACCGTTGCAGAGATATTCAAAGTGCTAAACACAGTACGTTGTCCAATGTTATCCTTATGGAGAATAAATAAAATTTGATATCTTGATTATTTGAATGTATATTGATGAAATTTGGTATGTGGCTTCATGTTGTACTGGTATATTGATAATTGCACAAAAAATAAATGTTTTGTTGACTGTCCCCGTAGCAGCTAACCTGCATACTCAGCCCTAATGTTATTCTTATGGAGAATAAGTAAAGTTTTATATCTCCCTTAATTATGAACATAAATTAATAAAACATGGTAAGTAGCTTCACCTGGTTCAGTTATATTGATAATTGCATAAAAACTCATTTCTTATCTTCCTCGTTGCAGCAAACCTGCGTACTCAGTCCTAATGTTATTCTTATGGGGAATAAATAAAATGTAATAAATCACTTATTTATGAATGTATTTTTGTCAAACTTGGTGAGTGGCTTTATGTACTAGTGAGAAACATATCAATGCATTGGAAATTCGCTGAGTACGCAGGTTTGCTGCGACGGGGGGTATTATTATTTTGAATTATTTGTGCCTATCACTCTCACTGTGCACATTCAATTTCGTAAGATGATATTATTATTTCTGAAGGTGATATTACTACCTTTTGCGTTCAAAATTTTGTTAGCCTAGTTATTTTCCACTTTGAAAAGAAGGTCGTTTTGCCGAATAAGTAATGTTTTTATTGATTTAAAAAATACTAGGATGTCTAATTTTTGTAAAAGTGTATACAATTTGAAAATTAACACAACATAGCTATAATAAAATAGTTATGCGAGTTATAAATAGTTTTCTCGTATGTTAGTTAAGTAACAAACAGTTATATATACAATTATAAACTATAAGTTATAAACATATTAAAAAACACTTACTGCAGTTATTTTTTAAAAAAACACTGTGCCAAAAAAGTTTTTAGCTTATCTAAATTAAACTTGATTTTCAGAATTTAAAGAAAATGAATGCATCGGCGTTATATTAAATAAATAGTTAGTTAAAAGTTGGATAGTCAAGTTGGGTTATCAGCCGATCTTGAAGACAAATTATTCATCCCATTTTATTAGTTTTAATGATTCTGGGTAACGCAATAAGCAGGGAGTGGGAGTAATGCTGCAATCCATTAGAATACAAATTGCACATTTTTAATATTAATGTTATAGCAGCCAAGCAGTTATAACTAGACGAAGCTGTTATAAATGGGTTAAATATAATGAGTTTCTCGTTTCTTAGTATCTGGTATTTAAATTTCAATTGCATATTTTATTATTAAGTTTCTTCAACAAGTATATTTATGAGCTCTATTACTTTTCAGCGATAAATATACAAATAGATACAGTAATGCTTTTTCAATTAGAACTTTAAGTTACTGTGAAATATGAAGTACTATCCATATTCTGGTTGGAAATATGTATATGGGTTTTCTCTACAGGATCCTAGAAAAAATTTAACTCAATTTTACAACAATAAATAATTCATTAACTTTTGAATATAAATTAAGAACACTGTAATTTTTTACTCAAATATATTCTCATTAAGATGGCATAGTACTGTAATTGTTTGCTAATTGTTATGTCCGTTTGTTTGCTATTATATTAACATTAATAATAATAAGCTAAGACCCAATTAAGGAGAGCAAGAGCTTACCAGTACTGGAATTACAGTACATTACAGTTATGGATAAAGACAATATCTCTGGATGATAATACGTTATATAATTAAACTGACAAAATCACAATGTATGTTTCATTATAGTTTGCTACTTAAACGTAACATTAGTATTAGAAAAACATTATCATGAAAATTAATTTACCAATACATTACCAATTCATTACTTTAATGTAATAAAGGACCAGTCCTTTAATGCATAATTTGTATGTACTGTAATTTTTTTAAAATTATATAGTGGTAAATGCCATTATGTTACTTTTACCATTTAAATTTAGTTGATTTATACTGCAAATTTTACAAATATTAAACACGTTACTGAAAAGTCTTTTTGTTTTTACAATATAAATAATAGATAAGTTGTCTTCAAATGTTATAAAATGTATTATACATCAATTACAGATGAAAGACTGACATAATATGCTGCGGACTTTAGTTTCGGGCAACTAACATTGTAATGAGAAACTAGTTTTTTCGTGCATTTTAGCATTTAATACGTTTTAGTAGTTATAGGAAAAATCTATTGGCATTGTTTTTTCGGTTAATATATATTGTTTTAATTCAAATTTTCTGCCTATATGAAACGAATAGCCGTTAAAACATAAGACTAACACAATGGTACTTATAAATTAAGGATAATTTTTGCATGACATGACCTCTTTTACCACCAATAGACTGTAAATTTGATATTGCAAAGATTACTTTTTCATAAAATGTAATACAAAAATAGGTAAATATGACTTTTTCGCTGTATTAAAAAGCTATATCAACCAGTTTAGTTTATTTATTAAAAAGTTTACACATTTACATTTAATTTAGCATATATTAACAATTTAATCGATTAAATATTAAAAATATTTTAAAAGTATTGATAAATATTTGAAATTTTTATAGTTTGAATGAGCTTGATTGACGATGTATTTCTAAGTTTGCATATTCTTATAATATATTACATCAATAGTTGTAGCAGATCTATCTAATTACTAGCAGACCATTACGGCTTCACCCCAGATTAAAAAATGAAATATAACTTTGATTTTTTGTGTTCCTAGTGTTCTGTTCTTCGCTTTTCAGATGTTTCCGTGGTAAAACTAAACAAATCAATACCGTATCCATTAGAATAATATTTGAACTTTAGAGACCCGTGGGCGAAGCCTTGAGGGATTTTTAAAGTGCGAGTAAGCCTACCCAAAGCACTTATACATTAACCTTCACCTTCATGTCACCTCGACCGGTTAAGTTAGTTTCAAGTTTGACCGGATCATACATGGCAACGGACAACTCCTTCAGCATACCGTAAAGGTCAGGGGGTGGAACACTAAGGCATTTGTGGAACGGGAATAGGCTTATGTTTCACTCTGGTATATTATATTACCAGTATATTATCAGTTGAGTAGGGACGACAAAATGTGGGATATTGATAATTAAAAGTATGGTTTCAGTTTTCATGTTGAACTGTGTAACAAGTATAAAAGAAGGAGATCAAGCGACGAAGTTTGACGTCAGAAGATAGACACAGAATAAAAATGTCAACATAATGGTTGTGTTATTCTCGCTAGTTACTTTGTTGTTTTACAGATGTTAAACTTTGTTAGAAGTTGGTTGAAGAGGTAAGAACGGAAATCGATGTGTAATCTACACTTGTATTGTTGAAGTTCTATATATCAATAAATTATTCTTAGTTAAAATGCCAAACTCGATTTAAATGTGATTTTTATTTAAAAAAATACATATCTTAAAAAGAGGATCACCATATTTTTGGTTGTATCTATGTTTTATGGATTATTGTATATTTTGAAATTTTTGGTACCATAGAAGAAATACCAATTTTAACAAGCCATAGTCCATAACATGTTTAAACTGAATTCCTCGCTAATTACAAATATATGTTGTACTTTATTTTACAATTGAGAGATTAATTTATGATGATTTGCAAAGATTTATGATTTACTTTAGGCTACTTTTAAATGCAATTACCAAGTTAGGTTTGCATTACAATTCAGATAGAATACGAATAATTAAATCAATATTTAATGTTTCAAGCTGTTACGATATCTCAGAATTGAATGTTCCAACCGGGTGTTGATTAAACATTCTGCTCACTTTATCTGCTATTCAAACATGAGGATAGCGAGCGGGTTTATTTAAACAAGTAACTATAATGCCACCACAATGATCTATGAGCACAAACCACATAGTCATTCCAGTGGAAGGTGGTTGTTTTATTTGGATAATCAGCTCAGTTACCAAACAAAATAAAGCTCTCGGTCTATTTGAGACTTAATTAATGAAATATTCCACCATGAATTTCTAATGTTTCTTAATTCATTCCCTGATGCAAGTTAGTTAATTGTTTATTACTTACCGCTGAAAACTATACATTGATAACACTTTTTATTGCTTTGCTATTAACAAAAGTTCTAGTTCTTTTGTTTAAATTTGTTATTCAATTCTTTAAAAAAAATTGACTTATGATTAATTTATTTGTAAAAAAAACACCATTTCAAATATAATGGCAATTTAAACCATCATAAACAAGATGACAGCCCATCCTAAGCTTCGTACAACAATCAAGTCAAAAATATTCAGTTGCAAAACAATGTACAGGTTCACAATGTATATCAATCATGTATGATTTGTTAAACACTATAAATACTATGTATGATTTCATATATAACAACACAAGGAATACAGATGAAGAGAGAGATTCACTATTACTAATGATTGGGACAATTATACATGTTTTTAATCATATTTTAACCTTCCTATTTTCCAACCAACACCTACCTACTTTTATATAAAAAATACAATCCTAAGCATGCATTTGTTTGTAATAAATAGAGCATGTGATTCATACGTATATTCCACTGACTACTGGAGCCAGGCGTACCGGACCAGCTATAACCTGTGCCATTCATTTCATGTGCCTTTGAAGGTAATTTGTTACATACTTCCTTCTTGTTACGTAAATCAAAGAAATAATATAATTTACCAACTGATAAAATATCTACTATACAAGCGTATAAAAAAACAACGCCTATAAAGTTTTAAAGTTTAGCAAAATAATAAAATGCCGGCCGGCTCACTAAAACAAGCTCACGTTCTCACCTGGGTTTACATATATATATATATATATATATATAACTGGTTAATAAATCTGCTTGAAGCCCTCAATGTGCTCGCTGATAATCTCAATGTGTTTTTCCCGCAGGAGCGTGTTGTTGCAGAAAAAAGGAGTGTTGTTGACATGGAAGAAGTCGAAATCTGTAGAAAATCGATGGACAGTTATCAAGGATTACAAGTAGGGAGAAATTACTTCGTCTGTTGCTTTCAAACACAAAGTCAGAATAATAAACTTGAAATAAAATTCCGCTGAAAGCTTAAATTTTAAAAGCCTTTGTCTTTTTATGATTACTCAGAAACAACAGTTGTTTTATTATTTATAACATTTTTTGAACATAAGAAAATTACATTTTTTAACTGTAAATGTAATTACCTTCGATAGGCTTCTGACAGTTAACTGATTTACCATTTTTTAACTGTAAATGTAATTACCTTCGAAAGGCTTCTGACAGTTAACTGATTTACCATTTTTTAACTGTAAATGTAATTACCTTCGAAAGGCTTCTGACAGTTAACTGATTTACCATTTTTTAACTGTAAATGTAATTACCTTCGATAGGCTTCTGACAGTTAACTGATTTACCATTTTTTAACTGTAAATGTAATTACCTTCGATAGGCTTCTGACAGTTAACTGATTTACCATTTTTTAACTGTAAATGTAATTACCTTCGATAGGCTTCTGACAGTTAACTGATTTACCATTTTTTAACTGTAAATGTAATTACCTTCGATAGGCTTCTGACAGTTAACTGATTTACCATTTTTTAACTGTAAATGTAATTACCTTCGATAGGCTTCTGACAGTTAACTGATTTACCATTTTTTAACTGTAAATGTAATTACCTTCGAAAGGCTTCTGACAGTTAACTGATTTACCATTTTTTAACTGTAAATGTAATTACCTTCGATAGGCTTCTGACAGTTAACTGATTTACCATTTTTTAACTGTAAATGTAATTACCTTCGATAGGCTTCTGACAGTTAACTGATTTACCATTTTTTAACTGTAAATGTAATTACCTTCGATAGGCTTCTGACAGTTAACTGATTTACCATTTTTTAACTGTAAATGTAATTACCTTCGATAGGCTTCTGACAGTTAACTGATTTACCATTTTTTAACTGTAAATGTAATTACCTTCGATAGGCTTCTGACAGTTAACTGATTTACCATTTTTTAACTGTAAATGTAATTACCTTCGATAGGCTTCTGACAGTTAACTGATTTACCATTTTTTAACTGTAAATGTAATTACCTTCGATAGGCTTCTGACAGTTAACTGATTTACCATTTTTTAACTGTAAATGTAATTACCTTCGATAGGCTTCTGACAGTTAACTGATTTACCATTTTTTAACTGTAAATGTAATTACCTTCGAAAGGCTTCTGACAGTTAACTGATTTCCTAAGTGACGTTTTAGTATAGGGAACATCGGAATTGGACATTGTAAAATC
Source organism: Allygus modestus (assembly GCA_963675035.1). Classification (NCBI taxonomy): domain Eukaryota; kingdom Metazoa; phylum Arthropoda; class Insecta; order Hemiptera; family Cicadellidae; genus Allygus; species Allygus modestus. The sequence goes on from OY776116.1 coordinate 80,239,256, forward strand.
ACACCAAGCTACTGTGGTTGATGTATATTTATCCGCAGAGTTTGCGTTTGAGAGTTCGCTCTCTGCGGATGTTGTTGTAATACAGGATGTTAACAGCGAGTAAAGTCATTATGAGCCACTTCTTAGTACAGTATGTAGCATCTAAATAATCATATAGAATATAACTAAAGGATGTCGGGTATACTCTTACACTGGTTGCGGAAATTTATTCGCGAAATAATAGTACTTAAAATACAACATAGCGAGTTCTTGATAATTAAGCAAAATAAATGATTATTACTGCTTATAATTAGTCAAAGTAAATGAAATATTATTATAATTACCTCCTTATTTCACGCTCAAAACACACAAATTTGGGTGGCTACACAGCACATTACAATTTGATAAAGTCTCTTTGAGCAAGTCCTTCTGGAAATAAGCGTTATACATTTTGTTATAATTATTAAGCTTGTTCAAGTCAGTGATTTGGGAGAACATGAATTTGCTCACAAAGAACAAACCATTTGTAAATTAAGCATATTCTATTTCTCATACAATCTTTTTATGTTTTATCATATCATGTAGTAATTTGTTTTAAATGTTATTACCTCACAATACAAGTGGAAAATGTTTTAGGTATAATTTAAGACCGATGTTATTGGTTCACAAATTCAAAGCCTATTCAGGTTTTTAATGACGAATTTAAGTAAATTGGACCAAGGGAATATATATCTTCCTTTTATCAAAAAGCTTATCCGGTTGAGAAACTATACGGTAAAATATAGGTGTAAAATATATAATGCACAGGGAGTTTTTGTTCTTTTTAAATAAAATCTAATTTAAAAGTACAAAAAGTCACTGTTTACAAGTTTATAGGTTAGCAACCCTACATAATTTCCTTCAAACTACATCAGCTGGTTTTTCACTTTTGCAAGGTTTTTTATATATGATCCATGATTTTGGTTTTATTACATTAAAAGTGAAACTAACTTTTATTGCTGAAAAATAACGGGTTGTTGCATAAAAGCTGGAAGTGGTCTGTAAGCTCTTCTACATGTATCAGCTACCAAAATAAATAGAACATATTTCAATTATTTAAATATTTGTTATTTTTACTTCAAAGTCCTGAAAAAAAAACACTTTGTTATAGGAGCACGACCATTATTTATCCATTCAAACAATTTGCCTTTCTGAAATGAGTACAGCACTAATTAGTAACTAGATTGGGTTACATACTTCAATTAAAACACATTAGCAGCCCGTCGCGGCTTCGCTCGCGATCACAGTACAATGTTTGAGAAGTTAGTTCCACTTGTAATAGCACCAGGGGGACCGAGGTTTGCTCGAAAAGCCAATCAGTTAGTTAAAAATGCCGAGTACTTATATTCACGATTCCTCTCCAAGGCGAGCGTATTTGCTTTGCTTATTGTGTTTTACTCGTTTCTTTTCATTTTGGCTATGTCCGTTTTATATTCAATCTTCATTTTGAATAGTTCTCAAAATTGATACATAACCTAATCATATACATTTAAATTTATGTACACATTGGTTCTAATCACTATTCTCACAAAAATCACATGATACTTTACCGAGTGTTATTTTTCCAATTGAATGGTTGATTTTGAACAGCTGTTATGATTTTTTTATTTTTATATACAATTCTTAACCATAACCCCAATGTTAGTTTTTTTTACATACTTCTCATCTTTATATACAATACTATATTTTTCTACGGATGAGTCTGATTATAACACATTTATTAACCCATAAATTTGATAGTTGCAACATTTGGTAAAGCATTTTTGGAGCAGGAGTAGGCAAAGGTTTTATTCTTATGTATTAACTATCCTCCTAACAAATGTATTTGGTTCAGGTAACAACTAACATCTGTGATGAATAAATTAAAATTGTAAAGGCCGACAGAGCAGGTAAGTCCCTTAGGGCACACAGGATAGAAAGTACAGGGCCTGTTTCTGACTATAGTGCATTGCCTGCTTTCTTTCTACCAAATATATGCTCATCCAGTCTAGAAGGTATATAATTAAAATGGAAATGTTGAAGGGCGTTAGGACCTAGCCTCATTGGAACGGGAATAAGCCCATAACTGTTTTTTTTTTCGGGATAGACCCATCTTCTTCTAAATATCTGCTCAATAACTCCTGTAGTTTGTTGGACTTAATGAAAGTGGTCTTAAACATATAAAATATTCTGAATTATAATCACAATGACAACTTAAACAAACTGAGCTTTAAATACCTTACGTGTTCTGTATAGCCAATGATTTATTGCCGTGCTGTTATTAGTAGTAAAGCAGTACGTGTTTCCTCCATTCTGTGATTAAATATAATTAGCTGACTAAATGTTCGTTAGAACAAATATGGTGCATGCTGTAGTGAAATATTAAGTAACCTGGACCCTTAATATCGACTTTGGAGCAGTACCGGACAAAGAGGCATAACCCTAATGACGCACTATGATTTAAAACAGCCAAAAGGATTCTTCCTCCACACGAAAATAGGCAAAATATTTCATTTAATTTAGTACAGTCTGTTTTTGTAAAGTGCAGAGAAAATCTGGCTTATAAACAGACAGACGGATAAACAAATGTTCGCACATATTTAAACAACCCCGTTACATACAAAATTTTACTGCTCAAAGCGATGTAGACAAATAACCTATTTGATTTATATAGATAAATAGATTCCTTACTTGTAAAATCTTGTATTGCTAGTAACCTGTCCGTAATGTATGAACAGCTGCAATTCAAATCAAATTATTCTTTTTTTTAATCTTATGGGCTAAAAACGAACTTTGAGAGCTCGTGGGGCAAAGCCTCGTTGTCGAGAGTGTATGGAACCTCCAAAAGGCACATCTGGAGAGGAAGAGATACCAAATGAAATCGATTGATACAAAATAGGTATATAAAATAACAGTTGTAAGGGTCGAAAATCGCCGAACAAAATCAAGAAATTCTTTTAATTATGTAGATAACATGGATGTAAACCTGGTAATACTTAAATGAATTGTAATTAGGTTCGCAAATATTGGCACTTGTGTAATGTTCATTAAAGGAAGTAATATGGAGTGTTTCCATTAATTCGCGGTTGATTGTTAACAGTGTCAGACCTCCCTAACGATAAACGGGCCCGCTTAATATCGAATTTAATCATGATATAAACTCATAATAACGGCCGTAAATGACGATCGAACCTTGTCAAATTGGCAGTAAATAACGATCAAATTACTTGACCGGCCGTTAAATACCATCAAACCACGTGACTACGTAGATAAGAACCGTCTCACCTATTGTCACCCGATTAGTTATCAGCCTCTAAATCCATCTTTCATTAGAAACTGAATATTTGAAACAAATTTATAAAACTTTATTTGTCTGCTTACCGGGGTTTGATTTGGTTTTAGAAGTGACCAACAAGGAAACCCGAGTTTACACGTCACCACAGTCCTAATAAAAACCATTATTAAAAAGAGGTATAATTAATTCATATTTTTCATCGTATCAAGTTCATTGTTCTAGTATTTTACATAAAAACACGTTGTTAGATTTACATCGAGAAGGTGTCTCCAGAAAGATAGGATCCCTGTGTAATCGAATGGCAATCCAAATCCCATTTTACCCACCGGTGGATCATATTGATTTGCACGTAACACATTTATAGAAATATAACATGGAATACTGTACTACTACATGGTATCACTGTATGTGAACACTAACTCTTTTATCACGCACAACTTATGGCATTGCTATTGTTAGTAGGAGTTATGTATCCGTTAGGTATACTCCTTGTTATGTATCAGTAGGAGTCCCACACAACAAGCTAGATACAAACGACATTTCCTTACCTCCTTCTACCTTTGTAAAATAATTTACAAGCAGGTTAGGCTGCAAAAATGTACTAACATACAATAATTAATTGTAAATTTATTTTTTTATTTCGTTTTATGGAATGCTAATCCGGCTGCTGTATCTACTTATGTTTAAAATCTCAATTGTGATCACCTACACGGAATTACACGTGTTAAAATATCCTATTGTTCTTAGCATACATTCCTAGTTTGTCTAAAGCATGTTCTATTTTATACGTTTCAAAAAATTCCGCAAAAATGATGACTGTGGCGAGTAACACACAAAATAACAAATTCAGTTTCGCTCCGAGCTGTTTGGATGGGAGATATTATCCGTCACAAATACTTTAATCTTGTAGACGCCACAATATTTTCATTTCGATCTCAACGTAAAAAGTGCATCTTGATTATTTAATTCCCAATAGTACGATACTTTTTCCGTGCATATATAGTTATTACGTTTATAATGAATTCAAAACCTAGGTACTTTTAATATTGTTTTGTCAAAGAGGCCAATATAATTTACTGCATCATCAATAAATTTTCTACAGTAACGGTCTTTACTGACAGTTTTTTGTACGAAGAAACTTGATTAGTTTTCATTAAACATTAATGCTTAAACGGTGATACGAAAAAAGCATTGATATATTGCACAAGTGATCTAAAAGATTCGCGGTCAAAAGATCTTATTGATGACGTTTGGATTAAACCTCCAATTTTTTTATTTTAAAAGCTATAAGGCCATTGAATAGTTTTATTTTTATTTGTAAGTAAATGTTTTAATTTAAAACTCAAATACCAGGTAATTTTTTAAGAAGGAGAGGAACATTGGACAATTTTTGCAAAGTTGATTCACTGAACAGTGTATTGATTCACTGAATAAAGTATTAGGAATAATTGGTTGTCTTGCGATTTTGTAACTTTGTCGTAAACACAAGACCGTACACAGCTTTCACGGGCCCCTGGGCAGGCCTGGTGGTGCCCGGTCGGGGCCCCCATTGACGTGCCCGGGCCCCGGGGCAGTTGTCCTCCCTGAATACGGCCCGTAAACACGAAATAATCGCACTCACTACACTATTACTATTATCAGGTATGTCTTGTCTATGGTGTAATAAATGTTGGTTATAAAAACAGTTATTAAAAGTATGGTGTTGTACTATTACGTTTGCATAATCACAAATAAAACGTAGAAAAGGGACAAATAGTCCCAAAAAGGCTCCCCTGAATGTAGAGGTTGCAGGGTATATGTTTCATAGCAGTAGGCCTTGTAGTAATTAGGAGTGCGTGAGAACTCGAAGTTTAGAGTTTTGAATAGCTCAAATTCAAATCAAGCAAGTTTTTACCACGAGATTTCGTGGTAGAAATACAAGGATGACAGACTTCTCTAACGACAAACAGATAACTTGATATAGGCTTTTATAACGATCAAGCCGCATTATATTGGTCATAAATGGTGATTGAACAATGTTACAAATGCTGTACAAAATCTCCGGCCTATGTGCTGCCGTTCAAATAGAAATGAGACCACAAGCGCGTGTTAATATGTGGTGGGGGACACATTCAGCTCTCAGATAATAAGGCGATATTTGTGCCGTTTTTAATATAAGAGCTGTAAGCCAGCACAGAATCAAACATGCCTTACACATAATGAAGTAAAGGATAGTGAAATCTTAGAAATTCAATGCACTAATTATTTCAGTATCACCATATTCGTATACACACATGCTTTAGAAACTTTAAAATCGTGTCTCTTATTACTTTTTGTTTTGAATATAGTTAACTTAATACATTATTTGTTCATCACAGAAAGGAAATAATTCATATTCTAATAATTCTATTATATATAAGAAAAACAATTTTACAAAAAATCGTATTATTTTATTTTTTCCCGCAACTGTATTTACTAGTTTTGAAAATTATCCAATAAGGAAAACCGAGTACACATGTCCACCACAGGTAACATAAAAGACTCCATAGTCATCCAAAGTAACAAAACGCTTTCACAGTAACAAGTTAATCATATCCGTCATTTGCGTGATAAACATTGTTGGATTTCCAGGGAGTGGTTATTTCCAGAAAGATTGAATTCCTGTGCAATCGAATCGCGTAATCCTCACCCCATAATGCCTGTGAAACGTATTGATTTGCATGGAACGCTTTGGTTGGAATATGATGACAAATAATGTTACACCGTTATGCTGTCTATCAGTGTTCGGGAACACTGACACAAAACAAGACACATTTTATGTCTTAGCGAATTTCCCCTATAGGGAAGAAGCTATTACCGTAGGTCTCATGGTAAGACTTAAGCCCGAGACCATGATAACATTTTGTTTTGTGGTCCCCAGATGCCAAAAACACCATTCGTTCAAATGTTCATATATATATATATATATATATATATATATATATGTGTGTTATTAAGCACGATAACTCTCATAAAAAAGGTCTGATCTTAATGAAATTTGGTGCAAATGTGTAAAGTACTATTTATTTGCACGAGTTCGAAAACCAGACGAATCGCACCATCCATAGGGGGGTTGGGGAGGAGTCGTACCCCAAAATTGGGTTTTTTGGTGTTTTCAAATGTAATTTTTATTAAAATCAAATTTTAATTTATACCATTGAATTCAGCTTAAAAAAAAACAATTTGGTATTTTGATCATTGCTCTACGTCAATTTTTTATTGAGATATTGCAAGTGCTAAACACAGTACGTTGTCTAATGCTTATCTTAAGGAGAAAAATAAAAATGTTATATCTCGCTTATTTATGAATTTAAACTGACGAAACTTGGTATATGGCTTCATCTGGTTGTGGTTTGTTGTTGTTTGCACAAAAAAACAAAATTTTCACGTATGGTTCCCGTACCAGCAAAACTAGGTACTCGGTCCCCATGTTATTCTTATGGAGAATAATTAAAATCTTATATATTGCTTATTTATAAATTTATATGAATGAAACTTGGTACGTGACTTTATTTAGTTGGGGTCTATTAATGTTTGCATAAAAACCCATTAGTTTGTGTTCCTTTTTTCAGCAAACCTGCGTACTCATCCCCAATGTTATTCTTACGAAGAATAATTAAAATTGAATTTATCGCTTATTTGTGAATATATTTTTATGAAACTTGGTATGTGGCTTAATGTGGTATTAAGACATTGGAAATTCACTGAGTACGCAGGTTTGCTGTAACGGGGGTATTATAATGTTTTCATGATATGTAAGACATATTACACAAGAGGTTAGGGGATGTAAATAGAAAGGTCGTTGGGCCTGATAATGATTGGTATGACTGTTCGAAATCGATAACATTTTACCATATTTACTGTATATTTACCGTGTTGTGTATGAACGAAGTATAAGTGTAAATATCTTTTGAATCGTTTTAACAATTTTTTAAATTCACATTAAGCAATTTTAACAACATGTGTTATGCTAATTAAAAATGTATTTAAAAGGTTAGTTTGATGACAAAACATATTAGATATTTAAGGTTAAATAGGGCGGCTTAGTAGTTAAATTTATGTATAGAAATAATAGTAGACAAAGAAATCTAGGGACAAATATTTGTTTTACCTGAAAATATAATTAAAATTGTAATTATTGACTATATGGACTTCCTAGTTACATTACATTACATTACATTCCTAGTTGTTATGAGTATACGAAAACTAGTTAACTTATATTTAAATCATAAGATTACCTTTAAATAAAGTTACATTACTTATATCGCTTGGTTTATAAAAGGTTGTGAACACAACATTGCACGGTGATAAAAATGATGAATACTGTGTTGATAGTATAATAAGTAATAATAAACGTTTTAAATATGTATGTTCTGTCGTTTTTGGCATTCTAATATTTATAGCCAGCTTTTTTTAACCAAGGCAAAGCAAAGAAGATACATTACCTTAACATTTTTCCTCTTGTATACTGAAAATTACCTTGAAAAAATACAAATATGATATGGATATGAAATCTGATTTTATTTTAAGAATTATTCAATCTAGTTTTTAGGATAGGATTTAGTGACATTTGTCATACAACTTTTGAAGTTAATCCAGTTAGGTAATTGTTAATGTTAGCTAGCTATTTTTAGCATTACGTTGCTAAGGTAATATTCAAAATGATGGATCAAATGTTGGTTTTTATCAAATATTAGGGAAGATATGGCCTACCCATACATATCGGAGAAATCCTATAACATTCATCTGATTGCAATGAAACTAGCATGAATCTAGGTTATCCCTAGATATTAATGGGCATTTTAAAAGTTAGGGCTACGCCCTACTGGACTTGGACATCATGTTTACCTCATGAAGTAATAATTTTATTTGGGTTCCATTAAAAAAACGTTTTATCCGGTAAAATAAACTGGAATAAATATAAAAAACCGTGGAGTAACTGCTAGTTCTTTATACATTTTTGTTAAACAACATGTTCTGTTTAAAATATAACGAAAATGGAATACAGTTTTCTATTACGATTTTATCAGTTCAAATATCTTCACCAACGGTATTGATAGTACAGGTCTGTTCACAGTGCTTGGCATGTAGGGGAGGTAGTGCGAGAGAGATAGTGAATACCTCCCACCACTACTCCCCCTCGAGCGGTTGCGTACAATCAACTAAAAATTTCGCATGGACAGTAATGACTTCTGATATGTCATACACTCTGCTTTTAGCGAATTTCCCCTATAGGGAAGAAGCTATTACCGTAGGTGGCATGGTAAGACTTAAGCCCGAGACCATGATAACTTTTTGTTTTGAGGTCCCCAGATGCCAAAAACACTATTCGTTCAAATTTATATATATGTATATATATATATCTATATATATATATCTATCTATCTATCTATCTATATATATATATATGTATATATATATATATATATATGTGACCGTTACCGCATTAACTTTTGAAAGAAGCACCCGATTTTTATGAAATTTGGCACAAATGTGGAGAGTAACATTTATGACTTTAAGATCGAAAACCAGATCGATCGGTTTATGGGAAGGGGGTTTTATGGGGGTTTAAAATTTTCCAAAAATCAGTTTTTTGAACCTTTTACCCTAAAGTTTTAAAATCACTAGATTTTGGTTATGGCCATTTTGTAGAGCTTAAAAAACAAACAATTTAGTATTTTTAATTATTAAGCTAGGTTTAGTGGTTGTAGAGAAAAGTAAAAAAATCCGTCCATAAAATTTCCCATGTTAATCTTAAGTGAATACGGTTTTTAGATTTTCCTCAGATAATTCCACTAAAAACTCCACATTTCTTTCTACCAATCAGTTAAGCTCTACAAAACAATCATTTTGGCGTTTCAATTGTTGTTTTACGTACAACCGTTGCAGTGATATTCAAAGTGCTAAACACAGTACGTTGTCCAATGTTATCCTTATGGAGAATAAATAAAATGTTATATTTTGATTATTTATGTATATATATTGATGAAACTTGGTTTGTGGCTTCAACTAGTAGTGGTATATTGATAATAGCACAAAAAAATTTGTTTGTTGATTTTCCCGTTAGCAGCAAACCTGCATACTCGGCCCCCATGTTATTTATATGGAGAATAAGTAAAGTTTTATATCTCCCTTAGTTATGCACCTAAATTAATAAAACTTGGTATGTAGCTTCACCTGGTTGAGTTATATTGATAATTGCAAAAAAACACATATCTTATCTTCCTTGTTGCAGCAAACCTGCGTACTCATTAAAATGTTATACTTACGGAGAGTAAATAAAATGCTATATCTCACTTATTAATGAATGTATTTTTGTGAAACTTGGTAAGTGGCTCTAGGTAGTAGTGATAACCACATATTTGCATTGGAAATTCGCTGAGTACGCAGGTTTGCTGCGACGGGGGTATTTTACATTTTAAACCAGCTGTTTGAGCTGTTTTAAAACGATATTAACGATATAACGATATAACTATATAACGATATAACGTTATAACGATATAAACGATATAATATTAACGATATAAATTAACGATAACTGACGAAAATAACTGAGATTGGTAATTTCTATTAACGTTTGCTATTCACGTTTGACGTTTATGCCGAGTCTAGGCAAACGAAGACGATCACGAGAGTAAAGATTCGTAGTTCGTTACGCTCGTGTTATTCCAGCTGATTATTTGGCCTACGCATTGTTAAATGACTCGCCACTTCCCCGCATTTCGCTCTCCCGAGTCCTGAGCGACTCAACGAACACAAATGTAAACGTGACTAAAATAGTCGAATCACGCGTTTTGAAGAAGGATATAATATAGGTAGGCTGACTGTACTGAGACGCGAAGAGGGGGAAAGGCTGTGCATACACAAATCAGTTGTCAACCACCTCGAACAGGGCAGTATTATAAGGCTGGGTCACACTAGGCTGGTTACCAGCGCTAGATACTAGCAGCAAGGAAAATCAAAATAAACAAATAAATACAAATATTGCGAGCTGCTAGCTGCACAAGCGATTGTCAATATTTTTACTTTACGGCTCGAATAAAACACAAAAGTACAATCACTGGTGTTAATTTGAACTACCTGATATTAACTACAATAAAATTGGAAAAATAGGATAAACTTGGCAGTCATACCAAGGAAGTGTTTTGGTAAAAGGCTTAATGGAGACAACACTACTCAATAAAATTGCATTCCGCCGCCATTTTGTGGTGAGAAAAATTAAATAGTACGGAGTATATGACGATGTTGCTGATTCGACTGGATTGTAACGCTCAAATTGGGATTAAATTCCGCTTATTTCTCTTTCTGGAAGTAGATGTATTGCCTTTTGAATTATATAAATTTACAAAATGCAACCTGCCACCTAGCTCCAGACAAAAGATCATGGTTCCAAGCCTAACTAAAGTTAACACGCAAACTTCAGTAATAACATTTTCTACCAAAGAAACATGTTCTTAAAGGTTAATTGAGTGTTTGACAAAGCACTTGTCTGTTATTCATGCCTAATATTAATAACCTTATCAATCTTATTCTAAAATTATACAATACAACGATCAATAAATAATTCAAATGTACACATTTAGAAGTAATTTGTAATAGTGAAGATGAAAGATCAAATTTGATGGCTTATCCAGAAAATTGGAAATGTCCAAATGTATTAAAACAACTAGCAAATCTAGGGATAAGGCTTAACACCATGAGCTATAAGTAGGGGGCATTGGAGCGTTCAGAACCAGCATAGGCGCGGTGTGGACGCGTGGACGCGAGGACTCCCCCCCCCCCATGACGTCATCCCCCCCCCCGTCACGTGACCCCGGTCGTCGACCTCCCCCCCGCCCCCGACGCCCCCCCCCGACGCCCCCCCCCGTCACGTGACCCCGGTCGTCGACCCCCCCCCCCCCGACGTCCCCCCCCCCGGTCGTCTGCGGCACTTTTCGTGATGAGGAAAAAACTTTCGAAAATTAATAACTAGCCTATTTATCCACCGATTCCCACGGGACTTTTTCCAGAGTGTAGGCCTATCCCCAAGGAAGCGAATGACGAAAGAACCCCATAGATCCGTCATCAAACAAGGCCGCTATTAATTTATAACCGCGTTTTCCTTATGGGATCTCAGCTGTTTACCGACCGATTTTGATGAAACTTAACCACATGTTAGGTGGCGGTCTAAGTAAACCATCGCTTAAAGAAAATTGAAAATCCACCGTTAAACGGGCTCGCTATTAATTTTTAAACGTGTTTTCCTTATGGGATCTCAGCTGTTTACCGTCCGATTTTGATGAAACTTAACCACATATCAGGCGGCGGTCTAAGTAAACCATCGCTTAAAGAAAATTGAAAATCCACCGTTAAACGGGCTCGCTATTAATTTTTAAACGTGTTTTCCTTATGGGATCTCAGCTGTTTACCAACCGATTTTGACGAAACCTCACCACGTGTTGGACCATGGCCTAAGTAAACTATTGCTTAAAGAAAATTGAAAATCCACCGTTAAACGGGCTTGCTATTAATTTTTAAACGTGTTTTCCTTATGGGATCTCAGCTGTTTACCGACCGATTTTGACGACACCTCACCACGTGTTGCACCATGGCCTAAGTAAACCATCGCTGAAAGAAAATTGAAAATACACCGTTAAACGGGCCCGCTAGTAATTTTCGAACGCGTTTTCCTTATAGGATCTCGGCTGTTCGCTGACCGAATTTGATGTGACTTCGTTACACGTTGTATGCCGGCTTGACTAAACCAAAACTGCGAGCGGTTCCGCGGCGTCACGTGTCGAGGTGCGTGCTAGGGCCTACGTGACTGTCCCAGCCTGTTTACTCCTCCTCCACTCCACTATCCCTCCACTCCTCCTCCACTCCGCTACCCCTTCACTCCGCTACCCCTGTTGTGGACCGTGGTGACATCATCTCCATGCCTACGTGACCGTCCGGGCCTGTTTACTCATTAGCGGTTCCGAGAACTGTTTACTCATTAGCGGTTTCGAGAACTGTTTACTGCTCTCACCGTCTACTGTACGGTACGCAGCAATGTTACTTCAGGTGAAGAAGAAGGAGCAGTGTGAACTGGTAGGTAGCGGCTGGACCTACCTGCGTATACGCGACTTAGAGATCCGCGTGAACCAGTATACGCCGCTCGGAGGCAGAGCCTTTATGCAGCTGCCAAAGGCTATCGCAGATATACACGCTGTTGTCAATGTGCAAAACGCTGATGACATGTGTTTCATGTACGCCATCCTGGCCAAGTTCGTTGCACAACACGCAGAGAGACCTGCAGCGTATACACCGGATGTCATCGCCCGCTACGACTGGACCGGCCTGCGTTTCCCCGTGACGCTCAAGGACATCAAGATCTTTGAGGGCAAGAACAACATCAGTGTAAACGTCTACGGGATCGAGCGAGCGATGGTGGGGAGACGCCCCGATGGGACGCCAGAGTTCAAGGACCGCGTGTTCCCGCTGAAGATATGCAAGCGGGAGCGCGAAGACCACAGAGACCTGCTGTACATGACCATCGATGGGGACAGCCACTACGCATACATCAAGGACCTGGGTCGACTGGTCCGGCCCCAGCTCACCAAACGTGAAAATAGGATTTACATCTGTAAGCGGTGCTTCGCTTACTTCGACAATCAACACAACAAGCTAGGGTTGACGGGCGCTCAGCGTCTGGAGGAGCACAGGCGTTACTGCTACGCCAAGGCTCCCCTTCGCCTGGACTTGCCGAAGAAGCAGCAGATCCGCTTCACCCATCCAGAGTACACTAGGCGGGAGAGGTTCTGCATCTACGCGGACTTCGAGTGTGCTCTGCAGCCTGTCGCTGTTGACTCGGTGGAAGCACCGCCACCCGGCACGACGCCCCTGCAAATGCACGTCCCGTACGCCTTCGCCTATCAGATCGTGGATTCGCTCAGCCTCGAGGAGTTTGAGCCGCGGGTATAATTCGGAGCTGACGCGTCCAAGGTCTTTATGGAACGGCTCAAGATGGACGTGCTGAGCCTGTGGGAGTTCCTGTTCAGCACGAGAGCTCTGCACCCTTCTCTGACCCGGCAGGAAATGGATGAGTATCTCGCAGCGACCCGCTGCTACCTCTGCGGCAAGGATTTCACCGAGCTGGACGTAAAGGTGCGGGACCACAACCACGCCCCGCCTTACGAGTTCCGAGGAGCGGCGCACCGCTCGTGCAATCTGCGGTACAGGGAGCAGCGGGTCATCAACTGCTACTTCCATAACCTGTCCAACTACGATGCTCACTTTGTAGTGCGGGAGCTGGCCATCGACCCCGGCGATGTGGACGTGCTGGCGCACACCGAAGAGCGCTACATCGCCTTCACCAAGCGGTTTCACTTTGGCCAGCCCGGGGACAACCCACGACAGAGCAGTTTCGCGGTGCGGTTCCTCGACACCTACAGGTTCTTGTCCATGAGCCTGGCCAGCCTGGCAGCGGGACTGCCCACTGACAAGATGCGCGAGACCAGGAAGCGGTTCCCCGACGACCGGCTGTTCGACCTGGTGCGTAGGAAGGGCGTGTTCCCCTACGACTTTGTCACATCGTACGAAACGCTGTACAGGACCAGGGAGCTGCCGCCCAAGGAGGCGTTTAGGAACACCATGACCCTGGAGGACGTCAAGGACGAGGACTACCAACACGCCCTCAACGTGTGGCGAGCCTCGAGTGTTGCCATCTCAAGGACTACGCTGACACGTACCTGCGCTGCGACATCGCGCTCCTCACCGACGTCTTCGAGCAGTTCCGTGACACCTCTTTGGCCGAGTACGGACTGGACCCCGCCCACTACTACACCCTACCGTCCTACGCTTGGGACGTCATGTTGAAGACCTGCGACGTGGAGCTGGACACAATGCAGGATTTCGACATGTACCTGTTCGTGGAGCAGGGGATCCGAGGAGGGATCTCTCAGGCCGTCACCCGCTACGCCAAGGCCAACCACGACAGGTGCCCGGACTATTGCCCAGACGAACCGACACGCCACCTACTGTACCTGGACGCTAACAACCTCTACGGCTGGGCCATGTCCCAGTACCTGCCCACCGGAGACTTCCAGTGGCTCAGCCGTGAGGAGATCGACTCCTTGGACATTGGCGCGCTGGATGCTGAAGCGGAACGGGGTTACATCCTCGAAGTGGACCTCCGCTACCCCGCCCACCTCCACGACCTGCACAAGGACCTCCCTTACTGCTGCGAGACCAAGCGTCCGCCGATAGGGAAATACCCCAAGCTGATGACCACCCTGGATGACAAGATGCATTACGTCTGCCATTACAGGGTCTTGCAGCAGGCGCTGAACAACGGACTGGAGCTTGCGGCTGTGCACAGGGCGATCTCGTTTCGCCAGTCTCGGTGGCTAGAGCCCTACATCCTCATGAACACCGAGCTGCGGAAGAAGGCCAAGACCAAGTTCGAGCAAGACTTTTTCAAGTTAATGAATAACGCGGTCTTTGGCAAAACCATCGAGAATGTCCGCAAGCGCCTGAACGTCAAGCTGGTCTGCACTCCGGAGAAGTTCTCCAAGTACGTGGCCAAGTCCAATTTCCTGGACCGCACGTATTACACGGTGGACGTAGCTCTCGTGCACCTCGCCAGGGTAAACATCGTCCTGGAAAAGCCCATCTACGTCGGCATGTCTGTCCTGGAGCTGAGCAAGTGGCTCATGTACGATTTTCTGCGGAAGATGAAGGACCGCTACGGTGACCGCTTAAACGTAGACTACATGGACACTGACAGCTTCGTGTTCGACATACTATCCCGGGACATCTACAGGGAGATGATGGAGCACTTGGACGACTTCGATACCAGCGCCTACCCGAGGTCTCACCCCTGCTACAGCCCCACCAACGCCAAGGTGATTGGCAAGTTCAAGGACGAGTGTAACGGCCGATCCTTGTTCGAGTACCTCGGCCTGCGCTCGAAGCTTTACTTCATGGACGTTGAGGACGAAGACAACGGATCCAAGGCGATCAAGCGAGCCAAGGGAATCGCCAAGGGGGTTGTTAAAAACGTCCTAACCCCCCGACGACTACAGGGAATGTCTGTTTGACGGGGTGTTGAAAACCACCATCAACACCCGTTTCCAGTCGTACCTGCACCGTGTCTTCACCGTACAAGTAGAAAAGCTATCCTTGAGCCCGGCCGATGATAAACGCTACATCTTGGCTGATGGTATCCACACCTTACCTTGGGGGCATAAGGACATCCCACCACTGCCCGCAGCAAGAAGTCGAGACAATCCCGAGGAGCAGCAAGGCGGGCCTATGGAGGTGGACGAGGAGGACATGGATGAAGAGTTCCCGGTGTAGATTTAAGTGTGAACAGAACTAGGCTAATTTTTTAAATATAATTAAGTATATTTTGTAAATAGTATTCGTAAGCAAATATAGTCAAACAGTTTAGTTTACAGCATACATCTGTGTTGTTACTACCCCTTGCATTTCCCTGACATTTACTTTCAAAAGACTCTTCTAATGCAAACCGAATTTGTAAAACTATCATGTTTTCAAAAACAAAACTTTCAAAATTGTTAAAAATTCGATATTCTTTCTTAAATACTAAAGAGAAAGACAAGTGAAAACAACAGTTAACGAGAAACAAAACATTTATTGAAACACAATAAGAATATACACACAAACATATTACAATCAAGAACTCAAAAGGTATTTACACAAAAATAGTCTTAAGCGAAGATGGAGTAGAAGAGCCTACGGACCAGTGCGTCGTTATGGTGAGAGCGACCGGGTCGAAGAGCTGCACGTAGTCGCTGAGTGGTATACCGAGGACCGCCCGACAGTACAGGTAGGTGAGGCAGTAGTGGTCATAAACAGAAGTACCGTAGCCCTGGAGTCGATACCTGTTGTAGAGACCGCCACCAGGCGCTTCTCAATCTGGGTGGTGTTCATCGCGGGCGGAAGCAGTCCCCACCGATTGTGTGATACCCTCATTACTACCAGTTGCACGCTTTATCACCACCGGCTTCACTGTATGTGTCAAACCAGTGACTCTGGGGACTCCTGAATAACGATCCACCCAAAGGTTTTCCAATCGCGTTATAATGTTCATAATCATAATATAGATTTCATAGTCTTTATTTTCATCCAAATATAAGTTGCAACCATGTGTATACTGACCTCTATGATGTAACTGGATGTTCAAGAACACATTACCCTGATTGGCGGGATTTTGTACTGTATGTTGATAACCGGAATCTACCCAACTGACAGTCGGTGGTGAATCGTTCGAATCTTTTTCCACAAGCTCCAAGTCTCCAGGTAGTTCCGGGGGATTGACACTTCTACTGTTGTCGTTTATGCATATGCTGACGTTCTGGGAACCTCCCCCTTCGGTTATTTGGTTGGATGATGGTGATGCAAAGTCTTCAGATATCTCCGGAGCATTGTCACTTTCAATGTCGTTTATGCAACTGCTATCAATACATGTGTTGACTTTCTGCGGACCTCTTCCTGCTGAGGTTTGTATGAACGATCTCGGTTGTGAGGAACGATTGTTTCTTCGCTTCCTTCTAACACAGAGGTGGTGCTGACGATGATGGAGACGAAGTCCATCTCGCGACGTGAACGACTCCTCACAGTATGGACATTTCCAGGTCGCCAGCTTCGATGGTGTGGCGACTGACCGTTTCAGTGATGGTGCTGGCGGTGGTTGTTCAGGACTTCGTGGAGAAAAGTACATGGTGCTGTAGCCTTCCATCGCTTCCAACTCCTTCAACAACGTCTGGACTGATTCATCCACTTCGATTGCACTAGCCATGTTTGTGTTTACTCTGCAACATCACTAAACAAACTGAAGGTGCGCGACAATCACTGAAGTAACAAAGCTACGTACCGTACAGTAGAAGGCGGTGAACAATTCTCGAAATCGCGGCAATTATCGCTAATGAGTAAACAGCCTGAGGCGGTCCACACTACAACTTTTAAGACTACATATACTTACGTTTAACAGATCTCGGAGTATGGTGCGGTAAGGACTAGCACAGCACTGAAGTAGAACGTCTACGCACACTGAGCTTCAAACACAAACTGAATGAAGGAAGCGATAACAATCACTTAAGTAACATAGCTACGTACCGTACAGTAGAAGGCGGTGGACAATTCTCGAAATCGCGGCAATTATCGCTAATGAGTAAACAGCCTGGGGCAGTCACGTAGGCACGGGGTGATGACGTAACCGCGGTCCACGACTTCACTACTTAAGGTAGGCCAATGCGTGCGTTAGGTTTACAGACGCAGGTTTAGGTTAGGTTTACAGACGCAGGTTTAAGTTAGGTTTGAGGATGCATGAACGTCGCGACGCAGGTTTAAGTTAGGTTTGATGATGCATGAACGCGCGCGACGTTCATGCATCATCAAACCTAACTTAAACCTGCGTCGCGACGTTCATGCATCCTCAAACCTAACTTAAACCTGCGTCTGTAAACCTAACCTAAACCTGCGTCTGTAAACCTAACGCACGCATTGGCCTACCTTAAGTAGTGAAGTCGTGGACCGCGGTTACGTCATCACCCCGTGCCTACGTGACTGCCCCAGGCTGTTTACTCATTAGCGATAATTGCCGCGATTTCGAGAATTGTCCACCGCCTTCTACTGTACGGAACGTAGCTATGTTACTTAAGTGATTGTCATCGCTTCCTTCATTCAGTTTGTGTTTGAAGCTCAGTGTGCGTAGACGTTCTACTTCAGTGCTGTGCTAGTCCTTACCGCACCATACTCCGAGATCTGTTAAACGTAAGTATATGTAGTCTTAAAAGTTGTAGTGTGGACCGCCTCAGGCTGTTTACTCATTAGCGATAATTGCCGCGATTTCGAGAATTGTTCACCGCCTTCTACTGTACGGTACGTAGCTTTGTTACTTCAGTGATTGTCGCGCACCTTCAGTTTGTTTAGTGATGTTGCAGAGTAAACACAAACATGGCTAGTGCAATCGAAGTGGATGAATCAGTCCAGACGTTGTTGAAGGAGTTGGAAGCGATGGAAGGCTACAGCACCATGTACTTTTCTCCACGAAGTCCTGAACAACCACCGCCAGCACCATCACTGAAACGGTCAGTCGCCACACCATCGAAGCTGGCGACCTGGAAATGTCCATACTGTGAGGAGTCGTTCACGTCGCGAGATGGACTTCGTCTCCATCATCGTCAGCACCACCTCTGTGTTAGAAGGAAGCGAAGAAACAATCGTTCCTCACAACCGAGATCGTTCATACAAACCTCAGCAGGAAGAGGTCCGCAGAAAGTCAACACATGTATTGATAGCAGTTGCATAAACGACATTGAAAGTGGCAATGCTCCGGAGATATCTGAAGACTTTGCATCACCATCATCCAACCAAATAACCGAAGGGGGAGGTTCCCAGAACGTCAGCATATGCATAAACGACAACAGTAGAAGTGTCAATCCCCCGGAACTACCTGGAGACTTGGAGCTTGTGGAAAAAGATTCGAACGATTCACCACCGACTGTCAGTTGGGTAGATTCCGGTTATCAACATACAGTACAAAATCCCGCCAATCAGGGTAATGTGTTCTTGAACATCCAGTTACATCATAGAGGTCAGTATACACATGGTTGCAACTTATATTTGGATGAAAATAAAGACTATGAAATCTATATTATGATTATGAACATTATAACGCGATTGGAAAACCTTTGGGTGGATCGTTATTCAGGAGTCCCCAGAGTCACTGGTTTGACACATACAGTGAAGCCGGTGGTGATAAAGCGTGCAACTGGTAGTAATGAGGGTATCACACAATCGGTGGGGACTGCTTCCGCCCGCGATGAACACCACCCAGATTGAGAAGCGCCTGGTGGCGGTCTCTACAACAGGTATCGACTCCAGGGCTACGGTACTTCTGTTTATGACCACTACTGCCTCACCTACCTGTACTGTCGGGCGGTCCTCGGTATACCACTCAGCGACTACGTGCAGCTCTTCGACCCGGTCGCTCTCACCATAACGACGCACTGGTCCGTAGGTTCTTCTACTCCATCTTCGCTTAAGACTATTTTTGTGTAAATACCTTTTGAGTTCTTGATTGTAATATGTTTGTGTGTATATTCTTATTGTGTTTCAATAAATGTTTTGTTTCTCGTTAACTGTTGTTTTCACTTGTCTTTCTCTTTAGTATTTAAGAAAGAATATCGAATTTTTAACAATTTTGAAAGTTTTGTTTTTGAAAACATGATAGTTTTACAAATTCGGTTTGCATTAGAAGAGTCTTTTGAAAGTAAATGTCAGGGAAATGCAAGGGGTAGTAACAACACAGATGTATGCTGTAAACTAAACTGTTTGACTATATTTGCTTACGAATACTATTTACAAAATATACTTAATTATATTTAAAAAATTAGCCTAGTTCTGTTCACACTTAAATCTACACCGGGAACTCTTCATCCATGTCCTCCTCGTCCACCTCCATAGGCCCGCCTTGCTGCTCCTCGGGATTGTCTCGACTTCTTGCTGCGGGCAGTGGTGGGATGTCCTTATGCCCCCAAGGTAAGGTGTGGATACCATCAGCCAAGATGTAGCGTTTATCATCGGCCGGGCTCAAGGATAGCTTTTCTACTTGTACGGTGAAGACACGGTGCAGGTACGACTGGAAACGGGTGTTGATGGTGGTTTTCAACACCCCGTCAAACAGACATTCCCTGTAGTCGTCGGGGGGTTAGGACGTTTTTAACAACCCCCTTGGCGATTCCCTTGGCTCGCTTGATCGCCTTGGATCCGTTGTCTTCGTCCTCAACGTCCATGAAGTAAAGCTTCGAGCGCAGGCCGAGGTACTCGAACAAGGATCGGCCGTTACACTCGTCCTTGAACTTGCCAATCACCTTGGCGTTGGTGGGGCTGTAGCAGGGGTGAGACCTCGGGTAGGCGCTGGTATCGAAGTCGTCCAAGTGCTCCATCATCTCCCTGTAGATGTCCCGGGATAGTATGTCGAACACGAAGCTGTCAGTGTCCATGTAGTCTACGTTTAAGCGGTCACCGTAGCGGTCCTTCATCTTCCGCAGAAAATCGTACATGAGCCACTTGCTCAGCTCCAGGACAGACATGCCGACGTAGATGGGCTTTTCCAGGACGATGTTTACCCTGGCGAGGTGCACGAGAGCTACGTCCACCGTGTAATACGTGCGGTCCAGGAAATTGGACTTGGCCACGTACTTGGAGAACTTCTCCGGAGTGCAGACCAGCTTGACGTTCAGGCGCTTGCGGACATTCTCGATGGTTTTGCCAAAGACCGCGTTATTCATTAACTTGAAAAAGTCTTGCTCGAACTTGGTCTTGGCCTTCTTCCGCAGCTCGGTGTTCATGAGGATGTAGGGCTCTAGCCACCGAGACTGGCGAAACGAGATCGCCCTGTGCACAGCCGCAAGCTCCAGTCCGTTGTTCAGCGCCTGCTGCAAGACCCTGTAATGGCAGACGTAATGCATCTTGTCATCCAGGGTGGTCATCAGCTTGGGGTATTTCCCTATCGGCGGACGCTTGGTCTCGCAGCAGTAAGGGAGGTCCTTGTGCAGGTCGTGGAGGTGGGCGGGGTAGCGGAGGTCCACTTCGAGGATGTAACCCCGTTCCGCTTCAGCATCCAGCGCGCCAATGTCCAAGGAGTCGATCTCCTCACGGCTGAGCCACTGGAAGTCTCCGGTGGGCAGGTACTGGGACATGGCCCAGCCGTAGAGGTTGTTAGCGTCCAGGTACAGTAGGTGGCGTGTCGGTTCGTCTGGGCAATAGTCCGGGCACCTGTCGTGGTTGGCCTTGGCGTAGCGGGTGACGGCCTGAGAGATCCCTCCTCGGATCCCCTGCTCCACGAACAGGTACATGTCGAAATCCTGCATTGTGTCCAGCTCCACGTCGCAGGTCTTCAACATGACGTCCCAAGCGTAGGACGGTAGGGTGTAGTAGTGGGCGGGGTCCAGTCCGTACTCGGCCAAAGAGGTGTCACGGAACTGCTCGAAGACGTCGGTGAGGAGCGCGATGTCGCAGCGCAGGTACGTGTCAGCGTAGTCCTTGAGATGGCAACACTCGAAGGCTCGCCACACGTTGAGGGCGTGTTGGTAGTCCTCGTCCTTGACGTCCTCCAGGGTCATGGTGTTCCTAAACGCCTCCTTGGGCGGCAGCTCCCTGGTCCTGTACAGCGTTTCGTACGATGTGACAAAGTCGTAGGGGAACACGCCCTTCCTACGCACCAGGTCGAACAGCCGGTCGTCGGGGAACCGCTTCCTGGTCTCGCGCATCTTGTCAGTGGGCAGTCCCGCTGCCAGGCTGGCCAGGCTCATGGACAAGAACCTGTAGGTGTCGAGGAACCGCACCGCGAAACTGCTCTGTCGTGGGTTGTCCCCGGGCTGGCCAAAGTGAAACCGCTTGGTGAAGGCGATGTAGCGCTCTTCGGTGTGCGCCAGCACGTCCACATCGCCGGGGTCGATGGCCAGCTCCCGCACTACAAAGTGAGCATCGTAGTTGGACAGGTTATGGAAGTAGCAGTTGATGACCCGCTGCTCCCTGTACCGCAGATTGCACGAGCGGTGCGCCGCTCCTCGGAACTCGTAAGGCGGGGCGTGGTTGTGGTCCCGCACCTTTACGTCCAGCTCGGTGAAATCCTTGCCGCAGAGGTAGCAGCGGGTCGCTGCGAGATACTCATCCATTTCCTGCCGGGTCAGAGAAGGGTGCAGAGCTCTCGTGCTGAACAGGAACTCCCACAGGCTCAGCACGTCCATCTTGAGCCGTTCCATAAAGACCTTGGACGCGTCAGCTCCGAAGTATACCCGCGGCTCAAACTCCTCGAGGCTGAGCGAATCCACGATCTGATAGGCGAAGGCGTACGGGACGTGCATTTGCAGGGGCGTCGTGCCGGGTGGCGGTGCTTCCACCGAGTCAACAGCGACAGGCTGCAGAGCACACTCGAAGTCCGCGTAGATGCAGAACCTCTCCCGCCTAGTGTACTCTGGATGGGTGAAGCGGATCTGCTGCTTCTTCGGCAAGTCCAGGCGAAGGGGAGCCTTGGCGTAGCAGTAACGCCTGTGCTCCTCCAGACGCTGAGCGCCCGTCAACCCTAGCTTGTTGTGTTGATTGTCGAAGTAAGCGAAGCACCGCTTACAGATGTAAATCCTATTTTCACGTTTGGTGAGCTGGGGCCGGACCAGTCGACCCAGGTCCTTGATGTATGCGTAGTGGCTGTCCCCATCGATGGTCATGTACAGCAGGTCTCTGTGGTCTTCGCGCTCCCGCTTGCATATCTTCAGCGGGAACACGCGGTCCTTGAACTCTGGCGTCCCATCGGGGCGTCTCCCCACCATCGCTCGCTCGATCCCGTAGACGTTTACACTGATGTTGTTCTTGCCCTCAAAGATCTTGATGTCCTTGAGCGTCACGGGGAAACGCAGGCCGGTCCAGTCGTAGCGGGCGATGACATCCGGTGTATACGCTGCAGGTCTCTCTGCGTGTTGTGCAACGAACTTGGCCAGGATGGCGTACATGAAACACATGTCATCAGCGTTTTGCACATTGACAACAGCGTGTATATCTGCGATAGCCTTTGGCAGCTGCATAAAGGCTCTGCCTCCGAGCGGCGTATACTGGTTCACGCGGATCTCTAAGTCGCGTATACGCAGGTAGGTCCAGCCGCTACCTACCAGTTCACACTGCTCCTTCTTCTTCACCTGAAGTAACATTGCTGCGTACCGTACAGTAGACGGTGAGAGCAGTAAACAGTTCTCGAAACCGCTAATGAGTAAACAGTTCTCGGAACCGCTAATGAGTAAACAGGCCCGGACGGTCACGTAGGCATGGAGATGATGTCACCACGGTCCACAACAGGGGTAGCGGAGTGAAGGGGTAGCGGAGTGGAGGAGGAGTGGAGGGATAGTGGAGTGGAGGAGGAGTAAACAGGCTGGGACAGTCACGTAGGCCCTAGCACGCACCTCGACACGTGACGCCGCGGAACCGCTCGCAGTTTTGGTTTAGTCAAGCCGGCATACAACGTGTAACGAAGTCACATCAAATTCGGTCAGCGAACAGCCGAGATCCTATAAGGAAAACGCGTTCGAAAATTACTAGCGGGCCCGTTTAACGGTGTATTTTCAATTTTCTTTCAGCGATGGTTTACTTAGGCCATGGTCCAACACGTGGTGAGGTTTCGTCAAAATCGGTCGGTAAACAGCTGAGATCCCATAAGGAAAACACGTTTAAAAATTAATAGCAAGCCCGTTTAACGGTGGATTTTCAATTTTCTTTAAGCAATAGTTTACTTAGGCCATGGTCCAACACGTGGTGAGGTTTCGTCAAAATCGGTTGGTAAACAGCTGAGATCCCATAAGGAAAACACGTTTAAAAATTAATAGCGAGCCCGTTTAACGGTGGATTTTCAATTTTCTTTAAGCGATGGTTTACTTAGACCGCCGCCTGATATGTGGTTAAGTTTCATCAAAATCGGACGGTAAACAGCTGAGATCCCATAAGGAAAACACGTTTAAAAATTAATAGCGAGCCCGTTTAACGGTGGATTTTCAATTTTCTTTAAGCGATGGTTTACTTAGACCGCCGCCTAACATGTGGTTAAGTTTCATCAAAATCGGTCGGTAAACAGCTGAGATCCCATAAGGAAAACGCGGTTATAAATTAATAGCGGCCTTGTTTGATGACGGATCTATGGGGTTCTTTCGTCATTCGCTTCCTTGGGGATAGGCCTACACTCTGGAAAAAGTCCCGTGGGAATCGGTGGATAAATAGGCTAGTTATTAATTTTCGAAAGTTTTTTCCTCATCACGAAAAGTGCCGCAGACGACCGGGGGGGGGGTCGTCGGGGGGGGGGTCGACGACCGGGGTCACGTGACGGGGGGGGGGCGTCGGGGGGGGGGCGTCGGGGGGGGGGGGAGGTCGACGACCGGGGTCACGTGACGGGGGGGGGGATGACGTCATGGGGGGGGAGTCCTCGCGTCCACGCGTCCACACCGCGCCTATGCTGGTTCTGAACGCTCCAATGCCCCCTACTGCTATATCTGTCTGCAGTCACTACTCTTGGTTAAAAAAAGCGTGCCGTGGTGAAAGCCCGTTTTTGCTCAGTTATGTTGGCAGTAACTCTGGTGGGACCAGGGAGGTTTATTGTATAACTAACTAGAGGTAACACTGCTTAACGATTTTGGTCAAAAACGTGAGCCGGTGATTTTGTCAGGTAGGTACTCTTGGTGAGGCAAATTTATCATTCTTTGAACTATCCTGATTGGTTGTTTTAGTCCCATAAGTGAATCTACTCATGCAAATCGCTGGAATAAAAGTAGTAAAAGTTTGAACAAATTCATTTTTTAGTTTGATTTATGCATCTACTCTTGTCGTGAAATATGATCAATGATGAGAAAACAAATAAATACAAGTTTATTAAGGTTAAAATCGTGAGTAGGTATTTGTTTGAGTCACTTTGTCAACTCGTTCGATTTCAGCGAGTAGTTCTTTGCCTCACCAAAATTTGGAAAGAACGGCTCGCAGATTTGTTCAACAGTGGTACCTCCAGTAATACCAATAGAACTCCTTGGGTGGGACGATGTCAAAATCTCCCATTTGATTCAATATAAAAACGGTGATATTCAAAGTCTTTAAATATTAATAACTTGTCGAATTTTAAGTAAAACTTGATGTTAAACTTAACTTTATAGGCTTGAAACATATTTTAGATGGAATTTTATTGTTTATTGCGAAGAAAAGTTATTATTTGAGGTAAATGAAAACACCCTTGTAATGTGGCTTTGGAAATAGTGTTGTAAACAAGGTTGAATGACAGCGTCCCACCACCAATACGACACCACAACAGAACAAAATACGAAATACAACGGCACACATTTTGAAGGTTATTTGACAGAGAGTAGCGACTCCTATTGGCTTAACTATCATTTGTTTACAACACTGTTTAAATGTTGATGAGATACATAAGCTAAAACACCTGATAATTATTAATTTGCCACTACTAGCAACCAGCTTAGTGTGACCAATCGAACCTATTTGTTTTGCTAGAACTAAAACATATTTATTTTGGTCAGACTAGCTTTTTTCCTACTTTTTACTATCAGCTGGTAACCAGCGTAGTGTGACCCGGCCCTTACGCTGTTGTTGGTAAGTATACAATACCCCCCATCGCAGCAAACCTGCGTACTCAGCGAATTTCCAATGCATTGATATGTTTCTCACTAGTACATAAAGCCACTCACCAAGTTTGACAAAAAAACATTCATAAATAAGTGATTTATTACATTTTATTTATTGCCCATAAGAATAACATTAGGACTGAGTACGCAGGTTTGCTGCGACGAGGAAGATAAGAAATGAGTTTTTATGCAATTATCAATGTAACTGAACCAGGTGAAGCTACTTACCATGTTTTATTAATTTATGTTCATAATTAAGGGAGATATAAAACTTTACTTATTCTCCATAAGAATAACATTAGGGCTGAGTATGCAGGTTAGCTGCTACGGGGACAATCAACAAAACATTTATTTTTTGTGCAATTATCAATATACCAGTACAACATGAAGCCACATACCAAATTTCATCAATATACATTCATAAATAATCAAGATATCAAATTTTATTTATTCTCCATAAGGATAACATTGGACAACGTACTGTGTTTAGCACTTTGAATATCTCTGCAACGGTTTGACGTAGAATCACAATTTAAACACCAAAATGATTGTTTTGTGGAGCTGAAGTGATTGGTAAAAGAAAATGTGAAGTTTAAAGTAAAATTAACTGAGGAAAAGCCAAAAACCTTTTTCCCATAAGATTAACATGGGAGATTTTATGAGCATGTTTTTTGGATTTTTTCCGCAACCACTTAACCTAGGTTAATAATTCAAAATACCATATTATTTGTTTTTTTAAGCTCTATAACATGGTCTAAACCTAAATTAAGTGTTTTAAAAATTTTAGGGTAAAAAATGCAAAAAACTGATTTTTGGAAAATTTAAAACCCCCATAAACCCCCTTTCCAATAGTTCGATTTTTCTGGTTTTCGAACTTAAAGTCATGAATGTCACTTTACACATTTGAGCCAAATTTCATCGAAATCGGACGTTTTTTACTCAAGTTATCGCATTCACGGACACATATATATCTATATATATATATATATATATATATATATATATATATATAGATATATATATATACATATATATAAATTTGAACGAATAGTGTTTTGGACATCTGGGGACCTCAAAACAAAAAGTTATCATGGTCTCGGGCTTAAGTCTTACCATGAGACCTACGGTAATAGCTTCTTCCCTATAGGGGAAATTCGCTAAAAATAATTTAAGGAAATAAATTATAGTTTCTAAAACCGAAAAACAGTGACATCGGGGGTAACGGGTTGATAGTTACATCGATATTGCTGTCATTCCACCTTCAAGTGATTTTTGCATTGTGTTTACAAGCACAGTACTGAAGTGAAACATGATCTATCTTTCCTTATAAAACAGCTTGCAACAGTCTGAGCGTTCAAAGAAGTAATATATAGAATCGTAATAAAAATACTATAACTAGATCTTCGTTAATTTATAATTTTCCATTTGTGTTAAATTATATGAATAGACTTACCTAACCGTCTAGTACTAATATTTAAATTGTTGAGATTGTACTAGCTGCAATCTTCAATTTTTGAAACCGTAAAAAAGTCTGTAAATTTTTTCGGCAGAATGTAATTTTCTAATTTATTTCACAAAACGTGCTATTGAAAGTACTGCAGAGTCATAAAGTTTAGAACTGTTTTCTAAATTAATAAGGTTCGAATCAAATTTATTTTTGTTTGTTTGTTCAAACAAATTTGTAAATTTTGTTTCCTCAAAACAATTTTGTAAACAGGAATATTGTTTTTTAGTAGTTATTTAATAATAATCTTATAGCTCCTCCTCTTTTTTATTTTTAAATAGATAACTTATCCTAAAATCTTTAAGATACATCCATATGCAATTTTCAAGGAACCAAGATTCTATCAGAGAGGGCTAGCCAGTGGTGACCGGTCATAAAAAGTATCATAGCAGTCAACCGGGATCGAACCCACGCTTCAGCATGGCGGACTTGCTTAATAGGCCCAACATGTTTTGTTTTTTTTTCACTACAACCCCTCTCCATGGCGGGCAGGTCATATTGCTTTTATAGTTTTTAACTTTTCTGCATTTTGAGACCGCTGCAGTTGTTTCTCAATGCTCCTTCAAGCTGTATATTTCCTTTTTTATCCAGCTTCAATTTCCATAAATTTTCAATTTCCAGCCTCAATACTTAAGGAAATTCACATGTTGACGCTTACCGTGTGAATAATTCTTTTTCAGCTGACTAGTTAGGTAGTTGATTGTTGCTATGATTATTTAACTCCAATTTAAAACTATAAATCTAGTTTTGACAAATTGTGTATCTTCCAAACCAGACTTTTCCTTCTGATGGCTGATATGATTTATAGGCCTGCACACTATTTGACCCAAAAATTAATTCAGCTGACTAGTTAGGTAGTTGATTGTTGCTATGATTATTTAACTCCAATTTAAAACTATAAATCTAGTTTTGACAAATTGTGTATCTTCCAAACCAGACTTTTCCTTCTGATGGCTGATATGATTTATAGGCCTGCACACTATTTGACCCAAAAATTAATTATTTCTAACATTTGAAGGATTTTAAAAAACCGTTTTTGAGATAAAGTTGCTGCCAATGGTACATTTACCTGTGGAACCAGGAACTAAAAAAAAAACAAATCTTACTCATATTAGAGTAAAGGATTAATTTATTTTCCTTTACATATTGGAGCAAAACTATCTCCAAAACCTTATGAATATATTTTATAACATAAAGTATAAGGAGAATAATAAGAACAAATAATAAATCTTAAAACATAGCTTTTTTATTTGACGATTTTAGAAATAAAGCACCTTAGAAACATAAAATCCTAGTTGTGTTGTTTACAATCACTTTACATTTTAAAAGGGTTTAAAGTCTTTGTTAAAGATATCTCATAGAACTTTTCTAAGAACAAAATATGTAACTTTAACAATGTAATTTATCATACAAAATACGATGTAAGTGTAGGAATGATAAAGGTCGTTGAGTACGATGTTTTATCGCTCAGTAGAGAGAAATGTTTTCCCACCTCGGTTTTGTTTCTTGAATTTTAATGAGTTTATCCTGTTGAATGGGCAAAACAACCGGTGAAAAGTACATGCAATATAAACGAAAATGTATTTTCTGTTTGATATAGTCCACCATGTATTTCAGCATAAATGGGAGTAGATAAGAACTAGGAAAGAGGGGCCGTAATCGGCACTTTTCCCCATGTTATTCTTATGGGGAGCCGTTTTTGCACCGACGCCAGCTCCCGCCCTATACAAATTTCCTTGTTAGCCTGTACTAGTACCCAACCCTTGCCTTTATTAAATATATTTTCCCAATCCCCATCCCTCCTCTATATTTTTTAAAATTAATTTTCAAATTCAGGCTAAAAAACTATCTTTGGTGTTTATGGTCCGATTTGTCTTCAATTTGGATATGTTATTGTCCTAGGCAATTGTTTTAATAAATTCCACTTACATTTCCCAAATTCACTATTATGGTCAAATTAAAAAATATTTTTGAAAAATACTACAGTGTCAATTGGCAACTTCATTATTTACTGTCCGATTTGTTTAAAATTTGGATATGTTATTGTCCTAGGCAAGTGTTTTAATAAATTCCACTTACATTTCCCAAATTCACTATTACAGTCAAATTAAAAAATATTTTTGAAAAATACTGCCAATTGCCAACTTCTTTATTTACTGTCCGATTTGTTTAAAATTTGGATATGTTATTGTCCTAGGCAAGTGAGTGTTTTAATTAATTCCACTTACATTTCCATAATTCACTATTACAGTCAAATTAAAAATATTTTTTAAAAATACTGCCAATTGCCAACTTCTTTATTTACTGTCCGATTTGCTTAAAATTTGGATATGTTATTGTCCTAAACAAGTGTTTTAATAAATTACACTTACATTTCCCAAATTCACTATTACGGTTAAATTTAAAAATATTTTTGAAAAATACTACCAATTGCCAACTTCTTTATTTACTGTCCGATTTGATTGATTTTTGGATATGTTATAGCCTTAAACTATTATATGTATAATTACCATATCTAAGTTCAAAATTTTATACTTTATATAGTTTATTATAGATAATCCATAAAAAAACTAACTTTGGTGTTTATGGTCCGATTTGTCTGCAATTTGGATATATTATTGTCCTATACAAGTGTTTTAATAAATTCCACTTACATTTCCCGAATTCACTATTACGGTCAAATTAAGAAATATTTTGAAAAATATACTATCACTAACATCTTTATTTACTGTCCAATTTGACTGATTTTTGGATATGTTATAGTCTTGAACTATTATATGTATAATTACCATATCTTAGTTCCAAATTTTATGTTTAGTTTATTTTATATATATAAACCATAAAATATTAAATTTCGTGTTAATGGTCCGATTTGACTGATTTTTGGATATGTTACTATCCTAAGCTAATGCATTAATGAATCCCACATACATTTCCCAAATTAACTATCAGGGTCAAATTAAAAAAATATATTTTTAAAAATACTGCCAATTGCCAACTTCTTTATTTACTGTCAGAGTTGACTGATTTTTGGATGTTATAACCTTACACTATTATATGTATAATTATCATATCTAAGTTCCAAATTTTATACTTTGTATAGTTTATATATATAATCCATAAAAAATTAAATTTCGTGTTTATGGTCCGATTTGATTGATTTTTTATATGTTAAGCTAATGCATTAAAAAATTCTCCCCACATTTCCCAAATTCAATACTACAGTCAAATTAACAAAATAATTTGAAAAATATACTATCAATTGCCAACTTATTTATTTATTGTCCGAAAACAACTTTTTAAATATTCCTCGTAAGTAGCTATTAAACGAGCCACATATTTCCTTCTTAACTTTAAATTTATTCTGAAGTCCCCATCACAATCCGTAACATTGGTTATCTTAACTAACATTATGTTATCACAAAACGCATCCGTTATAGATGTTAAGTTATTTAATTTTGGGTCGCCCTCGCAATAGTTTATATTACCTATGTCTGTAAGAAGGTTAATATTATTACCGAGATTTTCTAATAAAAACCATATACCGAATCTTTCGTTAGTAGGTTTAATACAATTTCCCAATAAATGGCTAACAGAGTACATTTATTTTGTACAGAAAAAAGCAGCGGAAACATGTAAACAGGACAGACATAATTACACTATAAGAATATAGGTGTTGTAGAGTAAATATATGATAATTGTATATAAACATAGACGAGCGGTAAGTATAACATGTAAGTGGGCACCTAGACAGTTCGTCCCGTATGCAGATATGGAATACGCACTATTAATATAATTCAAAATTCGACTAAATAAGTTAATAGTCTCAATATAATTAACATATTATAAACTAACGGTGCCATCCCGCATTCGTACCCAAATTGTCCAAATTCGATAATAATTTACTGTCTATTCTTAGTCCTTGTATAGTATTGGATTTGTACTATTAAACCCTACATTCTTATAAGTATCCTGTGCAGTAGAGTAATTTATGCATGCTATTTAATACAGATACGCACACTCTACAAGATCTGAACATAGATCTGTTGTATAAGCAGCAGAATAGACGTCTCACCCATTGTTAAATGTGTTCTGTAAAGTAAAACATAAATGTAAATTGTGCTAAGACTGGATACAACTGGCCAGATATTAGACAGGAAATGTGTTGGAAGTTTAGTGTAAACCAAATAGTAAGACAAACACCACATAGTGCAGCATGTAAGCAATCTAAATCCATTACTATTTAGATAAATGTATAAGGTCAGTATTGGTACAACATCCGATATATTAGCCAAACCCACAATAAAACTTATAAAACAACACAAATGCAGAGACACAATAAATAACACACTCCAACTCATTTGGACACAGGCACAGATACTGGTTTACAGCCATTTTACACAACCTTACAGGTTCTGTCAACTGACACAAAAAATAGTTTGTAAATTGTGTAAGAAATATATGTAATATAAACAAATTTAACACAATTAATCATAACATTACAGTCTTAATTAATCCAGTCTTAGCACAATTTACATTTATGTTTTACTTTTCAGAACACATTTAACAATGGGTGAGACGTCTATTCTGCTGCTTATACAACAGATCTATGTTCAGGTCTTGTAGAATGTGCGTATCTGAATTAAATAACGTGCATAAATTACTCTACTGCACAGGATACTTATAAGAATGTAGGGTTTAATAGTACAAACCCAATACTATACAAGGACTAAGAATAGACAGTAAATTATTATAGAATTTGGACAATTTGGGTACGAATGCGGGATGGCACCGTTAGTTTATAATGTGTTAATTATATTGAGACTATAAACTTATTTAGTCGAATTTGGAATTATATTAATAGTGGGTATTCCATATTTGCATATGGGACGAACTGTCTAGGTGCCCACTTACATGTTATACTTACCGCTCGTCTATGTTTATATACAATATCCATATATTTACTCTACAACACCTATATTATTATAGTGAAATTATGTCTGTCCTGTTTACATGTTTCCGCTACTTTTTTCTGTATAAAATAAATGTACTCTGTTAGCCATTTATTGGGAAATTGTCTTAAACCTACTAACGAAAGATTCGGTATATGGTTTTTATTAGAAAATCTCCGTAATAATAACCTTCTTACAGACATAGGTAATATAAACTATTGCGAGGGCGAACCAAAATTAAATAACTTAACATCTATAACGGATGCGTTTTGTGATAACATAATGTTAGTTAAGATAACCAATGTTACGGATTGTGATGGGGACTTCAGAATAAATTTAAAGTTAAGAAGGAAATACGTGGCTCGTTTAATAGCTACTTACGAGGAATATTTAAAAATTTCTCTTTAGCTCGACATGGTGTTGTGGCCAAACTACCATTCTCCTTGGAGAGGTCCTCTGGGGTCTAAAGCGAGGGTGTGTTACAAATAATAAAGAAGGATATTGGCCAAATTAAACAAAATTACGATGATCCTATAGCACTTCCCTATAAAATAGAGCTTGCAAATGTTAAAATTAAGGATTTGTTGGAAGACCTTCCCAAGATACTGCAAGATCTGGAAAAAGAAATGTACTTTCTTATGGATTTTGATATAACACTAGATTTGGCTGGAATATTTAATAAAGAGGAAATTTGCCAATATCTTACAGAAAACTTTGACTTTTGCTACCAAGGGGAGTACAAGAATGGATATAATGTTATTGTAGATAATTTCCATGTTAGTAAAGACTGTTTAACATGGTTTAATGTAAATAGTAGGGTAAAAATATATAATAAATTTATATGCCAGATTACAAGCCCTGGAGTAGTTAAAAGTATAGGAAACCATATAATAAACTTTGTAAACTGTCCAGATGCGAGACTAAAAGAAACGTTCTCGTCTAAACTAGCTAGAGAGAATGGAATAACAAGGTTAGAGGCAACAATCTATAACTATTGTAGAGGTTTTGGTAAACGGTTTGAACCTTTAAGAGATTGTTTAAGTCTAATAGAAGACAACAAAAGGTACTTCCAAAATGCTCCATTCTATGCTGTACCTCTGCATAAGATGTGGCTGAAAGTTGCCAATCAATTACAAAACAGTTGTTGTTTAGTGTTTAACGATTTATTACAATACGCATATTGGATTAATAGTAATACGAAGAAGATAACTGGAGTACAACTAAAACTGCCAAAAGATAGGCCACAAAGGGAAAAGTTAATAAAGTATGCTCTATCTGTATTTAGCTTTAACTGTTTACCAACTAACTATGTGGAGGTAATAGAGGAGTTTCCTGATGCCATAAGTGTAAAGCATGAGTGTTACATCAAATCTGGGGGCACATGTTCTACAAAATCAAATACACCTTTCTCCACTATACCTAAACACATCAACTTAGAAGAATTAGGCTTAGTGGAAAGTCCTAACCTTACTCCCTACGTTTTAAGAAGCCGACCCAATAAACTGTACCCAAACACTATTACAGAAATAGAGCCACTTTCCAAGCCTTTCTTAGAGAGGTGTTCCAAAAAGAGGAAATTGGAATTAGAAGACATCGACAGTAATAAGCGTAAATTGTAATATGTGGAAAATACTGTTGCAGAGGAATACAAAGCAAAGTTGGCTAAAGAACAAGAAATAAGGGAAAGAGAGGATAAATTGAAAGATTACTTCCTGCGACGTTGGGAGGATCTAGAGCATTATGGATATTATATAGTGTATGCGTTTGTAGTAAACAACAAGTTTGTGGGGGTGTTGGCAGAAAAGGATGGACAGAGGGGTGTATACTATGTTAAAGGTGTCTGTAAAACTGTGTTTATATTGATAAATAAGAATAGGCAAGGTTATAGCGTGTTGCCATACAGTGGTGATTTGGACATTATTTACCTACCTACCAACGAGCCACTTGCAAGCTTTAACACTAACGGAACCGCAACATTTTATGGTAATTCCTTTTAAAAAATAGAAAACCTAAGTTTTCATAACAATGTGTGGGATGATGTTGGACATAGAGACATAGAGATGCAAGATATTAAAGGTAATATTAAATTTAATGAATGTAGTAGACTGGAGGATTTGGAAGATGGTGCGGAATTATTAATAAGCGCTATTAAACAAGTCCAACATAGGGGTAGAAAAAGGTATATTGTACAGTTTGAAAATATTCGTAACCTTTATGTCTCCAACCACTGGCTGGAAAGGGAGCTAGAATGTGGGAAGTTTGATATTAACTACAAAATTAAAATTAAGTTGGATAAAATAAAGACTACTCCAAACAAGCACAAAGAAAGGTTAGTGTTCTGTGTGTAGTTGTTTTGGGTTTTAAAAATTTATTTTTTGCTATCGCATTGGCTTAAAACATATCCAAAATTTAGGCAGTTCTGACCATAAACATTTTGTGGATATATATTACTTATTATATTATTACAATGAGAGGTAGTTGAGAGGGCCACAACAAAATTGTAAAATGGCAATTATGACAGCTGGATGGTAAATAAGATTGCATTTATTTTTTTTAATCCAACCGTAATATTGAATTTGGAAATGGGGTATTTACTTATGCAATGGCCAGTAACATATTGCATACAAATCGGAAATAAATACAAAAGTTAGTGTTAGGTTGTGGCAAAACAACATATCGACTGTATTATAGGTATAAATAATATATGGTAATTTTAGATATAATAGTTGGGGGGCTATAACATATCCAAAAATAAATCAAATCGGACAATAAATAAATAAGTTGGCAATTGATAGTATATTTTTCAAAATATTTTGTTAATTTGACTGTAGTATTGAATTTGGTAAATGTGGGGAGAATTTTTTAATGCATTAGCTTAACATATAAAAAAATCAGTCAAATCGGACCATAAACACGAAATTTAATTTTTATGGATTATATATATATATACTATACAAAGTATAAAATTTGGAACTTAGATATGGTAATTATACATATAATAGTTTAAGGTTATAACATATCCAAAAATCAGTCAAATCGGACAGTAAACAAAGAAGTTGGCAATTGGCAGTATTTTTACAAAATACATTTTTTTAATTTGACCGTAATAGTTAATTTGGGAAATGTATGTGGGATTTATTGATGCATTAGCTTAAGATAGTAACATATCCAAAAATCAGTCAAATCGGACCATAAACACGAAATTTATTTTTTATGGATTATATATATATATAAAATAAACTAAACATAAAATTTGGAACTTAGATATGGTAACTATACGTATAATAGTTTAAGGCTATAACATATCCAAAAATCAGTCAAATCGGACAGTAAATAAAGAAGTTGGCAATTGATAGTATATTTTTCAAAATATTTTTTAATTTGACCGTAATAGTGAATTCGGGAAATATAAGTGGAATTTATTAAAACACTTGCCTAGGACAATAACATATCCAAATTGCAGACAACTCGGACCATAAACACCAAAGTTAGTTTTCATGGATTATATATAATAAACTATAAAAAGTATAAAATTTTGAACTTAGATATGGTAATTATACATATAATAGTTTAAGACTATAACATATCCAAAAATCAATCAAATCGGACAGTAAATAAAGAAGTTGGCAATTGGTAGTATTTTTCCAAAATATTTTTTAATTTGACCGTAATAGTGAATTTGGGAAATGTAAGTGTAATTTATTAAAACACTTGCCTAGGACAATAACATATCCAAATTTTAAATAAATCGGACAGTAAATAAAGAAGTTGGCAATTGGCACTATAGTATTTTCAAAAATATTTTTTAATTTGACCGTAATAGTGAATTTGGGATATGTAAGTGGAATTTATTAAAACACTTGCCTAGGACAATAACATATCCAAATTGCAGACAAATCGGACCATAAACACTAAAGATAGTTTTTTAGCCTGAATTTGAAAATTAATTTTTAAAAATATAGAGGTGGGATGGGGATTGGGAAAATATATATAATATAGGCAAGGGTCGGGTACTAGTACAGGCTAACAAGGAAATTTGTATAGGGCGGGAGC
The DNA here is from genome assembly GCA_963675035.1 of Allygus modestus. NCBI lineage: Eukaryota > Metazoa > Arthropoda > Insecta > Hemiptera > Cicadellidae > Allygus > Allygus modestus. Next base: position 80,275,232 of record OY776116.1, read on the forward strand.
TGGCGTCGGCGCAAAAACGGCTCCCCATAAGAATAACATGGGAAAAAAGTGCCGAATAGTATGCCTCTTTCCTAGTTATCCTCTACTAATGGGTGATTAAGAAACACGATTTTCTAGGCACAGTAAAACAATATCGTCATATAAATTTACTCTAGAGTAAAATCTTTTTACTTACTTAATCATTTAATCGTTTTTAGAGAGTTATTTTGTAGTTAAATTGTATTGTACAGTAGTGAAACTATTATGGAAGTTATTGGTGATTGTAAAAGAAGGGGCTTGTCAGAATCGATGTTTTCTCATCCGGGAAACAAATTTTGGTCCTCTCGGTAACATGTACAATGTTCATTAATATTTTATGATTTAATTTTTAAAATCCTATAAATAGAAAAGTACTATAACTTTTTTTTAATAAAATAACCTACTAAATAATTAAGATGATTACTTAACCATAATTATGCGTGCCCGTGATGTTTCTGTTTACATTAAAATACAATTTCTGTTTAAATATGTTCGGGTAATTCGTTTTAGTTATTAAAATAATTAAATATTAATTATTTGAAAATTTAACGTAATAAAACTGTGACCAACGGTGAATAATGATTTGTATCCAACTGTATAGCTTACTTTAATTAAATATTATATTCATCATTATTTTCACAAAGGTTTAAAATAATATGATTGATAAAAGCTTTTCAGTACCTAAAAGATATCTAACAAGAATTTCATATTTTATAGATGGCAAAAACATTCAAGTTATGTGTTGAAATTAATGCGGTTAACAATAGTTACTCCTTATAAATTCATTGCTACACAGGATCTAGATCTATAAATGAGAATTCCCAATAGATTATATATATACATATACATATATATATATATATATATTATATTCCTTAGTTCACTTCATAAGGCTACTATTATTATTATTATTTTATGAAAAAAAAATATATATATACACATATTTTAAAGTGTACTCTGGTAATTTTTCATAACAAATAATAATAATAATAGCCTTATGAAGTCAACTAAGGAATATAATATAATATATATATATATATAATCTATTGGGAATTCTCATTTATAGATCTAGATCCTGTGTAGCAATAAATTTATAAGGACTAACTATTGTTAACCGCATTAATTTCAACACATAACTTGAATGTTTTTGCCATCTATAAAATTTGAAATTCTTGTTAGATATCTTTTAGGTACTGAAAAGCTTTTAAACCTTTGTGAAAATAATGCTGAATATAATATTTAATTAAAGTAAGCTATACAGTTGGATACAAATCATTATTCACCGTTGGTCACAGTTTTATTACGTTACATTTTGAAATAATTAATATTTAATTATGTTATTAACTAAAACGAATAACCCGAACATATTTAAACAGAAATTGTATTTTAATGGAGACAGAAACATCACGGGCACGCATAATTATGGTTAAGTAATCATCTTAATTATTTAGTAGGTTATTTTATTAAAAATTTATAGTACTTTTCTATTTATAGGATTTTAAAAATTAAATCATAAAATATTAGCATAAAATATTAGTATTAATATATGAATATTGTGAATTACCACACGTTAAGCATTTTAAAATGTATTAATCAAACGAATTATTGAATTTAATTAACTATGAGAGTGTAAATTAAAAAACTTGAATCTGTAACTACTGAGTTGCGCTTTGGTGTCACATTCATTAGTTAACCAGCAGTAGGAATTCCTAACAGCGAACATAAATGTGCCTCAGTACTTCAGGCGCTTCATGACTTGCATATAAATTGGCACTTATTTATTTTTAGAGTATTTCTTCACTGGTTTAATCTTCTTTGTGTGCTTTATGATAATTACGGAATCCAACCGATAGTGTTTCAAAGGAAGCTTAAGTAAAAATTCCGTTGCATTGTTGAATTTTAACAATAAGTTTTCCCAAATATTTTACAATTTTTATTGTTTCTACTTTAAATGCGGCATGCATGAATGGGTTTTTATATCACCCATTAAATATATACTTTCTGAAGCCCTTCCCATTTTGAGCATCACATTTAGGGGGAGGGTTGGATCTGTACTATCCTCATGTTGGATTTATATCTGTACGAGTAAACCAGTAAAATGTGATGAAGAATGGTAACTAATAAATTTTCAATGCAGATTTTGTTTCTATGCAACCATTCATATTATTTTACATAGCTAACGAAAAATATATGTTTAATATAAAGTACATAAAGTCTCAGGGAAAACAAAATTTAATTCAAATTCTTCATTAATTTGCCCCATCGGGCTTATGATGCTGCATGCATTAATTTATTTATTAACATGCAAATAAATACAGTTTTGATACATATTTATAACAATCTATAACACTGCAACGAAGAGGTGGTTTCTGTCTGTCTGCCTGTCTGTCTGTATGCTGTTCCGGGTAAATGCAAAAACTACTGAACCGACTGGGTTGAAACTGTACACAAAGGTAGATTTTAAACCCGTGCAACACATAAGCCTTCTTTTCAATCCAGTTACATTCACTTCCTTAAAATCCCCTCGGGCTATGCCCCGTGAACGTCCTAAGTTTCAATGTTTACATTTCAGAAGAAATGTAAACATTCAGAAACTGTAATGCGAGCAGCTGTGGATACTTCCATCAAGATCTCAATCTTTCTAACCCGTGCGAAGAACGGGTACATCAGCTAGTAAATTAATAAAATTAATCATTTAATGGTATCTTAGAAGTATTTAAATTGCTTTTTAGTAGGTTGGTTGGTAAAGCCTCACGTTTAATCTTTAAATTTAATAAAGAAATTAACACTAGGCACGGAATTTGAGTAAATAGCAGTAACAATGCACAACAAAACAGTGGCATAAATAAATTAACAATACGAAATCCTCAAGGAATACAATCAAATTCACTACACCTTAATTTACACAAATAAAATGCCAGCTGTGGAACAAAAGTTTATCTACACATTTTCCTGTTTAATATGCGTAAGTTTAAATAAAATATGCGATATCCGTGGTTTCAAACTATAGTATTTTTTTTTTATTTGAAGATATTTGATCCTAACTAGCTTGCAATTGATACGAAAAGAGGGAACTGAAATAAATATAAATATTTTATGGGTGAACAAGATCTTGCACTATTGGTTAATGACGGAGAAGTGTTAAAGAAAGGTAGTTGAATGTTACGAGTTTTCATATCTGTACCCAACCTCTGCGAGTTGAGAAGTTTTTGTCCTTTGACACGTTCAGAACTATTTTAAATTTATGTAATACTTAAATTTATCAAATTGTAGCCATAGACCATGAAAAAATATACTGGGCATCCTGTTTTATGAAAGTGAAGCACAAGATGGTGGCCTTCAATTTCTCTGAGATTAAACAGACAGTGTTACTTTGGTGAACTTTGGTCTTAAAAATACATATCCAAAATTAAAACATAGTAAGGTTTATTTTGGACCTGCTATACCTAAATACACCCGTCGCAGCAAACCTGCATACTCAGCGAATTTCTAATGAATATATAACATAACACTTAACAGGATTCATAAGAAATGTATTCACAAACAAGCGATATTTAAAATATTAATTATTCTCCATAAGAATAACATTGGGGATGAGTACGCAGGTTTGCTGCAACAAGGCACGCAAAATAATGGGTTTTTATGCAAATATCAATAGAACTCATCTTAGTGAAGTCACATACCAAGTTTCATCCATATACATTCATAAATAAGCGATATATAACATTTTAAGTATTTTCCATAAGAATAACATGGGGACCAAGTACCTAGGTTTGCTGCTACAGGAACCATAGGCGAAAAATTGTTTTTTTGTGCAAACAACAATAAACCATAACCAGATCAAGCCATATACCAAATTTTGCCAGTTTATGTTCATAAATAAGCGAGATATACATTTTTTCTTTTTCTCCATAAGAATAACATTAGACAACGTACTGTGTTTAACACTTTCAATATCTCGGTAACCAATTGACGTAGAGCAATGATCAAAATACCAAATTGTTTGCTTTTTTAAGCTAAATTCAATGGGATAAATTAAAGTTTGATTTAAATTAAAATTACATGTGAAAACCCCAAAAAACACATTTTTGGGGTACAAAACCCCCCAAAAACCCCCCTTTGGATGGTGCGATTCATCTGGTTTTCGAACTTGTTCAAATAAATGGTACTTTACACATTTGTACCAAATTTCATTAAGATCGGACCTTTTTTACGACAGTTATCGTGCTTACGGACACACATATATATATAAATATATATATATATATATACCTTTATAAAAATTTGAACGAATGGTGTTTTTGGCATCTGGGGACCTCAAAATGAAAAGTTATCATGGTCTCGGGCTTAAGTCTTACCATGAGACCTACGGTAATAGCTTCTTCCCTATAGGGGAAATTCGCTAAAAAGAAACTGACTGCAGTTTTCAGCGAATTTCCCCTATAGGGAAGAAGCTATTACCGTAGGTCTCATGGTAAGACTTAAGCCCGAGACCATGATAACTTTTCATTTTGAGGTCCCCAGATGCCAAAAACACCATTCGTTCAAATTTGTATATATGTATATATATATATATATATATATATATATATATATATATATTATTAAAAATAACTGAGTGATTAGGGCTACTAATATGTTAGTTGTAAGCATAATTTTAAAAACAGAGTACCCTTTTTGGTTTTAACATAATATGTTTTATTAGACGACTAGTTTCAAACCTTTAGGTCATAGTCATGTCTTACATTATTTTTGTAACCTCACATAGTTCAAATTGTTCAAATTATTAAATGGTAAACAAATTAAGAATCATATGTTAAAATTAAACTTAGAATATGGGGGACTTTCTTGAATATAATATTTTGTTATTGTCTTGAGGTATATAATATGAAATTATTTCTTTTATCCTTTTTTTATATGACACATTTTGTCGATATATAATTTTATATAATAACCCGAATAATTTGCTGAACACCATGAACATACATCAAAGAAATCCGATCTTCGACAAAATTTGTCATATAAAAAAAGGATAAAAGAAATAATTTCATATTATATACCTCAAGACAATAACAAAATATTATATTCAAGAAAGTCCCCCATATTCTAAGTTTAATTTTAACATATGATTCTTAATTTGTTTACCATTTAATAATTTGAACAATTTGAACTATGTGAGGTTACAAAAATAATGTAAGACATGACTATGACCTAAAGGTTTGAAACTAGTCGTCTAATAAAACATATTATGTTAAAACCAAAAAGGGTACTCTGTTTTTAAAATTACGCTTACAACTAATATATATTTATATATATATTTATATATATATTTATATATATATGTGTCCGTAAGCACGATAACTCTCGTAAAAAAGGTCCGATCTTAATGAAATTTGGTACAAATATGTAAAGTACCATTTATTTGAACGAGTTCGAAAACCAGATGAATCGCACCATCCGAAGGGGGGTTTTTGGGGGGTTTTGTACCCCAAAAATGTGTTTTTTGGGGTTTTCACATGTAATTTTAATTTAAATCAAATTTTAATTTATCCCATTGAATTTAGCTTAAAAAGCAAACAATTTGGTATTTTGATCATTGCTCTACGTCAATTGGTTACCGAGATATTGAAAGTGCTAAACACAGTACGTTGTCTAATGTTATTCTTATGGAGAAAAAGAAAAATTGTATATCTCGCTTATTTATAAACGTAAACTGGCAAAATTTGGTATATGGCTTTATTTGGTTGTGGTCTATTGATATTTGCACAAAAATCCATTTCTTGCCCGATAGTTCTTGTAGCAGCAAACCTGCATACTCAGCCCCATGTTATTCTTATGGAGAATAATTAACGTGTTATCTCCTTTAATTATGAACATAAATTAATAGAACTTGGTATGTGGCTTTACCTAGTTGAGTTATAATGATATTTGTATAAAAGCCCATTTTTAGTGTTCCTTATTTCAGCAAACCTGCATACTCAGCCGCCATGTTATTCTTATGGAGAATAATTAAAATGTCATAAATCGTTTATTTATGAATGTATATTGATGAAACTTGGTATGTGGTTTTATGTGGTATTAATATAAATTAATATGCATTGGAAATTCGCTGAGTATGCAGGTTTGCTGCTACGGGGGTATTGATTCTTATATATTGAAAAAACTGTTGTCACATTGTTACTGCATTGTCTTGGGTTACTGAAATATTATTTTTAACCTTTGTAAAAATGATTTATACCGTAAATAAATGAATAAATAAATAAACAATATCTTGTCACTGTCAAATACCACAAAAGAGAAACTTTTACCACATATCATGTGGTATTGCCACAAAGTTAAAATATACAAATTCACACGGAACGGACATATAAAAACATTGGAAACGAACATATAAGCCTAAAACACCACACGACATTCCCTCGGTCCGAGCAGAAACAGACTGTGGGTATCATTTCACCGTCTTATCACGTAATTGCATTGTCTTGTCGAACAGCAGGTATATTCCTGCTTCCTTGGTCAATTAGGGCGTTAATAATGTCCCTTGAATTGCAGATCCTTTAACTTGTTGCGTAGTTTATTCCCACATGATTGGCAAAAGCCTTGCACACACTTGCACTTTTATTTAGGACTACCAACAAAGTCTGAATATTTTAAGTTAAAACGAGTTCGCACACAGCACGCTGACGTGAGGGAAGTGAATTTCCATATAACAACTTTTAAAACTCAAAATCAATGTAAAAACATACATTTGTCCAATTTTTATTGAAATCTGAAAACACTGATTTTTTGGCTGTTCTGATACTCCTGGTTTCATTTACTTGCAAAGCAGGGAATACAATTTTGCACATTATAAGGTTAGGAGAAGGTCCAGACAGGCTTGAAAGTAGACATGAGGTTCTGGGGATGGTAAAAGTACTCTAACAAAGGAATAACAGGTTTTTCTAGTGTAAAACCCCCATAAACCCCCAACGTACTGTGTTTGGTCGATACACATTTTCTTTAATAAATCGGTAAATATTTATGCTAGAATGACGAGAGAGGGCCTCTCTCATCATCTTTCGCCTCTCTAATTCCCATCTTTTTCCATGCTTAGATTTTACATCTGGGGCTTTTCTGACCCTTTTTGGGCCCAAAAACTCGAAATTTGAAAGATTAATCCCCCAAAAAAAGGGGTTTAATGTTTTCCGATTGTTTTCCCAACGAACTTGTCCAACTGATTACAGAAAGGAACTTCCCTGCCAAATTTGAAGTAAATCGGACAAAAAATGCGACCGCTAGAGTGCAAACAAACATATATATATATATATATATATATATATAATTTTGAACGACCCCCCAAAACGTGTTCAGGGGGTCACGTTAGGAACTTCTATGGTGGTCCCGGGCTTAAGTTTCACCGTGCGGGTCATGCTAATAGTTCACTTTCCAAAGGAAATTCACTAATAAAATAAACAGTAACGACATAACTGGAAAACGGGTGTTTACTACAAAATAATATGTGCAGATTGTCCAAGTAAATACATTGATCAAACTGGAAGAGGCTTTAAAACCCGACACAGAGAGCACCGCCCTGAACAGAGAAAAGATAAGCAGAAATCGCCGTTCGCATAACACCTTGTCAGCACTAATGAATTGTATGAATTCCAACTTCGATGGTCTTGACATATTCAAATATTGTCGAAAGGGATATAAAATGAACGCTTTGGAGAATTTTGAAATGATTAAGGCTCACAAAGATAATATAGAAGGCAAGGAATACATTTTTAATGAAACCCTCCACTATAAGTCAAACTATATTTTAATGCTCTGATTGACCAAGGAATAAAAAAACAAGCCAGCTGTTCGACAGGAGAATGATCAAAATCACGCGATGAGTCGCGGTAGAATGATATCGTCAGTCTGTTCCTGCTCGGACCGAGGCAATGTCGTGTGGTGTGATAGGCTTATCTGTTCGTTTGCAATGTTTTATTTGTGCATTCTGTGTGTGTTTGTGTATTTTAACTTCGTGACGAGACCACATGATATTTGGTTAAGGTTTTTCTGCTGTGATGTTCAACAACGACACTATAGTGTCGAAATATTTGAAATACTTTTTATAATGTTCTAGCCTGCTGACGAAAGTACTTAACTCAATTTTTCATTATAGGGTTCTCCATAACTCTCCTTATTTATAAGGTTAACGTGCCATTTTAGAAATGAGAGTTAAAATGTAAAATTAAATTGGTTACTATTAAACATTAATCACATTTAATATTACCTGAGATATAATCATATAGCATAAAATATAATTTCTGAAATAAACTATTAAATAATCTTTACTATTCATCAGTGGCATATAATATACTTAAGTAGAAAAAATGCAAAGTTATTAAAACAATCACTTAGTACTGTTTTTGTGTTTGTGATCGACGTATATTCAAATTAATATTCATAATCTAACGTGTCCAAACTATTTATCATATATATATTTATTTATTTATTTATTTATTTGTATCTCTGATTATAAGTTTGTGCCTTTTGTAGACGGAAGTTCAAATCTTTATTAAATTTTTCATTATATCTAACTCTCAAATTAACGAATTTGGACACGGTACAAAGTTATACGAGTTTACTTGGAATTGATGGGTAAGCTTTGATACGAATTAAATTACCATAAATAATCTCAGCTGTGCTGTTTATAGTGATGAAAGAAAGTGGCCAAAGCAATTTAAATTAAATAAAAACTTGAATAAAGTGTTTAATTAAAGTTATTGTTAAATAGAAACTAACTGTATGGTTAACAAATTATTATTAACAAAATTGGTTAATAATTCAATATTTGCATATAACAATAATCTTTAGAATTATGAAACTCGGAACTGCAGACGTCACTCTAATAACAACTTTAATCTTAGCATGTCTCCAAAGTGCTTAGGACTTATTCGTAATTTTATAAAAACTTTGCACAACGTCAACTATTAAAGATCTTCGTATATTGTATTTAAAAAGCTTTTCTTGATAATCGTAAACTAGAACTTAGGTTCAATCATATTTCGTAAACAAGTCAGAAAATCCCAACGAATATTTTTCATTCTCAACTTTATGCTCTACTTTATCTATAATACATCAAAGTATTACTTTTTTAACAAGTAAAATGTATAAGTATATAATGACAACAAGTGAAGAATCGCTTAGTTGCTCTTCGAACCACGAAAAATTGTTTGGATTGTAATTCTACACTTGACCCGTCAACCTCTTGAAACTAGTTCTATTAAGAGAACTCATTCCTATCAAATGTGCATTGCTGCAATACCTAAATAGGCTAAATCGTTGACAAACACTATAACTAAATAAAATACGAATAACTTACAGTAGTATACCTACAGAACTTCAGAACGCATACTGTTTCTCAGAAAATAGATAACTAAACTGGTTAGCCCAAAGACTAATTTCAGCAAAATTCTAGTACAAACTTTAAAGTAACAGACAGAACTCAGGATTGTTACTCATATTGGTTTTAACTGGATCGCAAAGCTTTAAATTAATTTCCCCATATAAAAAGGTATTTTCCATAATCTATATATTGTTTCAGGAATTAAACTTGCATGTTACTAACTTTTTTAGGAAAAATGTTTCATTTTACTAAGAAATATCTTATATCTTAGTAACTGAGTTATGTTTCAATTACTGGGTAGGGCCTATTCCTAATGATATTAGTGTTATTCAAATTTTAATATTATATAAAACGGTTCTGTACTTACGAATAAGTTAATTATATTTTTGAATAGGACTCAATCATACGAGAAGTATACATAGACACAAACAATTCGAATTGTTATTTAGATTTGTAGATAATATTTATAAAATAAAAAAATAAAAATTGGCTTATCATTAACTTTCCTATATTGAATCAATACCGTTGCTATGGAAGTGGTGGTTAGTGCTTTGAAACTGAACTTGATAAGAGAGTGCCTTGTTGAGAAGATGAAGAGTCTATTTAGACTTGTTTTGTAACTATAACGTCATAGAGATGATCTATGAAACACTTTTCAAAAGTTAATTTTTCTTTTTATTCATATAAGTTCCCAATTCTAACAGTAATATTTAAGCATACATTTTAAATAAAGAGTTACAAAAAAAACCGATTGAGTTAATATAAATTATAAAGTATACTATAAGATATTTCCAACCAGTAAACCTCTTCACTAAGATAAGGGTATTGGGTAATAACGGTACGGATTGTTTTTCACTACGTGTTTCAAAATAAACGTTTGGTAAAACCTAATTAATTTAGTGTTACTTAACTAAATTAAATAGTAATACTTTTAATATTATTTAAAACACCTTTGAAGTATTTTATAAAAACAGTTTTATCTGTTATAATGTACTAGCACGTTTCTCTTTATTAATTAATAATAAAAGTACCGGGGGTCCGAGCCATGCTCGGTGTTTGATTCCGCAGAAGAGGCATTGAATTTGTTTTATTTAAAATACTCGTTCATTTTCAATATGAGCTCGTTCGCTACGCTCACTCGCCCATCGAAAAAAGAGTTTGAGTTGCCATTCAGGTAGTTTTTTTTATTTCCATTATGAGAGTTGCCATTCAAGTAGGTTTTTTATTTCCATTATGATAAACAATTATTTTTATTTACAATTATTTTAATTTATAGAAGCTGATTTAATAGTTTGTTTTTGTTTTTCATAGTAACCGGTGTTATGATTTTAAACTCCATACGCCCAATGATAAAATTTTCAATTTTCAAATGAGTTGATGAAAAATGTTAAAAAATACGAGTTTTCCTGAGGTAGTGGTTTTCACCAATCGATTTGTTAGACCCAAAAGCCCTTAATCCCAAACTTTCAGCAAATCCTTCCGCTGGATCTCGAGATAAATTTTGGAAACAGACATACATAGCTCGTATTATAGGATAGGATAAACAATAAAATAGTATCCATTGTCGGTCTTGGTCTTAAAGAAGTTTGTGAGTGAAAATAGCCTCAATATTTAACGTACCGTTACATCAAAATAAATCATAATGGAAAAAATGCATATAGATAAGAGTTTAAAACGAGTTAATTAACTTCTCATTTAAATTTAGTGTATATACAGAAAATATGTACCACATTTTAATAAATAAAAATTAATTAATTAACCTATTTGGGGCATATTGCAATAATAAAATACATACATTTATTTTTTAAATAAGTAAGCATAAATATAAGCTAAACACTTTCCTGGATTAAAATTCTTCGAACAGAATTGCATGATGTTGACGCTAACAGGTGGCAGTGCTGTTATAAGCATTAAAATTACCTAGAAGGACCTTTAATTTATTCTCCCTCATAAGTTTTTTCTGTGGATTAATTTTTCAAATAATGTTTTCCTTAAACTCCTTTTTATCAAAATATTAAATAGCTAGCTATATCTTACTAACGATTTCGAAGCATGAATATGAAAACCATTTAATATCCAAAACTATTTACTTCAAATGTAAACACAATTTGATGAAAAATACCACATAAAGACGTTATTTTTCTATTTTATTTTAATCCACCTATGCCACTTGTTAGCCCGTTATCAAGGCAAGATCTTGTACAATAGAAATAAACAACCTATTATTTAATGCTTACAAAAGTTAAGTTATGAATTAACCATGCAATCCTACATTGTTTACGTTTTGTCTAAACCTTGAAGAAATTTTAATAACTCACATTTTTATCAATTATATGTTTTTTTTAAAGATTTCGTTTTAAATTTGTATAAACAATTTATTAATTACTTCGATGTAAACTGTTGTATAACAAAATAAAATAGTACACGGGATTTATAACTATGTTTTTTTAATTATATAATTATTCAACACCTCTACTATCAAAGACCCGATGAAATTAACATTAATTATACTTAATGTATAATTTTGTGGCGAGGAAATGAGAAATCGTTACCATTTCTAGCGTAATGATTTATAGTAGTAAATATACCCATGAATATTTCTATATTGATATTTCCATAGCAACATAGCTAAAATACCGATATATATATATATATATATATATATATATATATATATATATAAAACTAAATTGGACATGAATACTAATAAATGAAAAATAATTATTTTCAGATAGTACTAATTTTAATTTTGAACTAAGAATTTAAATAGCCTGGATTGATCTTGTAATGGTGGTATCGGTATTTTAGCTATGTTACTACTATGGAAATATCAATGCTAGAAAAATATTCATGGGTTATGATTTTAAAATATTACTACTATTACGCTAGAAATGGTAATGTAACGATTTCTCATTTCCTTAGTAAGTTCTCATAAATAGTATCTTCTACGTGGTAATGTAAACAATATTTACTGAACTCGATAAAAAATACTCGATTGGAAGTTTATTTATCGCAGGGAGATCCTTAACACAGATATAGTGCTCTTTGCCTCAGAGACCTATCCACATTGTTTTCTAGATTGATGGATTTATAGCTTGAGGTGGCTGGGTTCTCAACCACCGCAACATGGCATTATCACGTAGAGAGTAGACACCGAGACCTTGTGGACCAAAGTCACGCACTCCAAACATCACGCCAGGCCTATGGGGTCGAAAGGGCAGTTTGGGAAGTGGAAACTCATTTAACTTATCGTATTATCTTAGAGGGTCACAGAGTTAGGACCCTTCAACCAAAACTCGTATTGAGGTAAATTGTACTAATTACATTTGATTACTTAACCGTTATAAATCACAGATGCTGCGCATGATAAAATGAATAATTTACGAAGAATAAATAAAATAAATGAACTGCTTAAAAGTCAAAAACATGTATTGTGACATTGGCAAAACATTTCTGGTAGGGAACCGCAAGTCCACAGTAATTAAGTAAATACCGAGACCTAATAGTCTGTTTGAAGAGCGGAGTAAACCAACCTGGACCTTCTTGAATGTATAAACAGTAGAGATGTTGTTTTCAGTAAATTTAACATGATTTTTTGACAAATTTCATTGTTTACGTAATATATATTTAAGTAGATATTTATTTTCATACCTTGATAGTTTAAATGCTATCCAGACATTATATCTTCATAATTTAATCGCTAGTCACCGAAATAACTATACATAGTTAATTTGAACTAACATATTTCGGATTTTATTTCAATCATATTTTCAGCATACACCATTATCTTGAGTCACAAAATTTACAAACAAGTGACATTTTGGTAAATGAACAAGGTCTATGAAGTCATGTATATACATGAAACAATTTGGTAAGTTTGTTTATTTGTATATTGTACTCATATGAAGGCTTAAGCAAAAATTTAAGTTTACATTAAAACCAATTGTAATATTACAAGATAATTTCCGGATAAAATGGTGCTTTTTATTGTAATTATTTTTCCGATGGGGTTTATTTATCTGTTGAAAAAATCTTAAATTCCTGATAACGTTTAGACCAATAAACATTATCTTTATATATAATTCAGTAAGCGAAACTGTTAAGTCGAAATTGTAGGAGTTTGGCAAGTCGAAGTATGATGGGAGACGTCTTAAATAAAGGTCTTGATTCCAGGGACTCGGGAAAAATAGCAGTATTTCTACAAATTTACCAGCAAATGAGAAATAACGTAAAGCATCTCCCATAATAAAAGCAAGGGGTTTGAGAAAGTCTGCTTTGTTTACATTAAAACATGTTTTATTACATGTTGATTACTTTTTTTACAAACTGACATGTGTAACTTAGAGAAAGGTTAGGGGCTATCACCCCTTCAAGCCTCTAGTATTTGTTAAACAAATATATTAGAGGATAGGAGTAGAAGAGCTAGAATATACGAGTGAATGTGTTTACTCTAATCTGAATAGCAGAGACATTTAAGATGATAGGAGTAGAAGAGCTAGAATATACGAGTGAATGTGTTTACTCTAATCTGAATAGCAGAGACATTTAAGATGATAGGAGTAGAAGAGCTAGAATATACGAGTGAATGTGTTTACTCTAATCTGAATAGCAGAGACATTTAAGATGATAGGAGTAGAAGAGCTATAGAATATACGAGTGAATGTGTTTACTCTAATCTGAATAGCAGAGACATTTAAGATGATAGGAGTAGAAGAGCTAGAATATACGAGTGAATGTGTTTACTCTAATCTGAATAGCAGAGACATTTAAGATGATAGGAGTAGAAGAGCTAGAATATACGAGTGAATGTGTTTACTCTAATCTGAATAGCAGAGACATTTAAGATGATAGGAGTAGAAGAGCTAGAATATACGAGTGAATGTGTTTACTCTAATCTGAATAGCAGAGACATTTAAGAGGATAGGAGTAGAAGAGCTAGAATATACGAGTGAATGTGTTTACTCTAATCTGAATAGCAGAGACATTTAAGATGATAGGAGTAGAAGAGCTAGAATATACGAGTGAATGTGTTTACTCTAATCTGAATAGCAGAGACATTTAAGATGATAGGAGTAGAAGAGCTATAGAATATACGAGTGAATGTGTTTACTCTAATCTGAATAGCAGAGACATTTAAGATGATTTTACATTAAATACTATTTAACGATTACATATACTGTATTATTGGCTGTTAGAACCCTTATTAAATTTGTTGTGTTCTGTGCAACACAATTAGAATATGATTATTCAAAGTTGGTAGTAAAATGTATGTTCTGCATAAACCTAGATATATGGTAGTTCTACTGAACACTCAATGATGCACAATGTTATCACCGACATGGAAACCAAACGTTCATTGTGTTTACTGTTCCGGTACGTCAAAACTCTTGTATAATAATAATGTGTTTTACGTTGAAAACGAACATCACTGACAGGCGGTGAGATAAGACTAGAACAGTTCAATGATATCTGCAACAATGTTTGAACACTTATAAATGAGGATATCGATAATATTTTTTTTTCGTTAATTTGTGCATGTTTGTTCTATCGATTCATGTATTAGTGAATAAAATGCAACATTGGAGAGTCAAAGTATTTAATTTTGTTTCATAATTAAAAATTGTTGATCACTAAGTATTTTTAGACTACATTAAGTAATATATCATATAGTGTTTATACTAGTTTCATTACTTTCCCCCACCAATATGAACGGACTGAAAATATTTTCAGAGTCTATATCTTAAATTGAACATACATGTGTCAGGCGTATTCATATACATTAATATCAAAGGTTGCAGTTGGTTTTTGTCTTACATTTCGTGGAATTTATTGGTTAATTTTTGATAGCTGTTGAGATCTGAATAGCTTTGTCGAATAGGGAATAGGATAAGTTTAAAATATCGTTGTAACATTTCTTAGTCGAAGTAAAACGCTTCTGGGCCAGCCCAAACTAACTAATGTTGAATGGAATATAAGTAGACTAAAAAACAGCGTTTATGTATAACTGACCCATGACGGTTGTTCAACAATTATAAAAATGCCCTAAGGATATCATAGTAATGATTATTACTTTGACAGATTAGCAATGTAATAAATAATTAATAAATATATTTATGAAAATGAATTTAATTAAAATATTTGTTTGTAGAAAAAACGTAACTGTAAAATTGGTTTTTATTAAATTTAATCTTAACAGTGATACATACGAGCTATGACGATTTTGAAGTTCTCCTCTTACTTATTAGAATACATAAAATCAGGAGCAGAAAACCTTTATTTACAATAGTCTCGCATGAAATTAAAATCTAAACACAATTTACTGAATATTACCTCTCTTATAAGCGCTGGACGTCTTGCAGCGTACAAGAGGGAGAATGAAACTTGACAAGTTTATCTAGAAGAGAACTTTGTGTTTTAAATCATTTAAAAATAATCAATTTGATTATAATTTTACGCGTATTCTTGGTGTTTATCACCTTCAAACATTTACCTACATAACTTTCCTTACCAGTTTATATTGTTAAACACAAGATAGGATAAGTTATTTTTAAGGAACTTTTATTCAAGAAAATTCAATATATTTTATATCAAGAAATAAACAATTGGACTAAAGGCCAACACAAAAAATATAAGTTTTCTTCAACCCAACAAGGTTATACTCATGTAACCCATAAGTTTATATAAGAGTTTACAGTTTTCCATTTATATTTTTGTTTGTATGAAGTATATATTTTAATACTGACGCTTGTAAATGCTTAATTGTAATATGTTTAATGGCATAAAGTATTTATTGATTTCATTTGAAAGGATGCTATACTACTTTTATATGCTTTATTGAATTTTTTAAATATATTAAATTTAGTACTCATTATAACTGTACGTTAAATGCGAGATATGTATTACTACACAACAACAAACAACGTATATAAAAAATACGACTAATGCTTAGATTGATCCCCAAAAATTAAGTCACATAAAAATGTATTTGAACAAGCTTATCAATAATATGCTTGAAGGTTATGGCCACGTCTCAATTCTGAGTAAGAAACGACTTTAGGAGTCGCAGAGAGTTATCCGCGGTCACCAAGAAAACGTGACCTGAATGTGATGCCACACTTCCTAAAATTATTATGTGTCGATTACAGTAATATATCCCCGTAGCAGCAAACCGCGTACTCAGTGAATTTCTAAGTATATGTTTCTCCACATAAAGCCACTCAAAAAGTTTCATAAAAATTACACAAATAAATAATTGATATATAGCATTTTATTTATTCTCCATAAGAATAACATTGAAATATCGAAAGGTAAGATCTCGGGCTTAACTCTTACCGTGCCACCTGCGGTAATAACTTCTTTCCTATAGGGTAAATTCGCTAAATAAAAAAATAACGTTGGAAGTCAACATATGAAGATATTCTTTTACACAGTGCAAGTCTGGAAAATGACTGACTTTACACCAGTTTTTAAACCAGCATAGGGGTTTTGGTAGGGAACTTTGGGTCTTCTGTAGCAGCTTAACAAATTTAAATAAGTAAGGGAGCACATTCATATTTTTAAGATTATCACTCAAGCTCGAACACATTTATTAGTTAAAAACTGTTCCAGTTACGAACAAGTCGAAATAATATTATTTATAATACAATGTTAAATATACAAATTGTTAAAAATAATTTATCCGTTTTAGCGAATTTCCCCTATAGGGAAGAAGCTATTACCGTAGGTCTCATGGTAAGACTTAAGCCCGAGACCATGATAACTTTTCATTTTGAGGTCCCCAGATGCCAAAAACACCATTCGTTCAAATTTGTATATATGTATATATATATATATATATATTTATATATATATATATATATATATATATATATATATATATATATATGTGTGCGTAAGCACGATAACTCTCGTAAAAAAGGTCCGATCTTAATGAAATTTGGTACAAACGTGTAAAGTACCATTTATTTGAACGAGTTCGAAAACCAGACGAATCGCACCATCCGAAGGGGGGTTTTGGGGGGGTTTTTGTACCCCAAAAATGGGTTTTTTGGGGTTTCCACATGTAATTTTTATTAAAATCAAATTTTAATTTTCACCATTGAATTCAGCATAAAAAAACAAACAATTTGGTATCTTGATAATTGCTCTACGTCAATTGGTTACTGAGATATTGAAAGTGCTAAACACAGTACGTTGTGTAATGTTATTCTTATGGAGAAAAAGAACAATTGTATATCTCGCTTATTTATGAACATAAACTGACCAAATTTGGTATATAGCTTCATCTGGTTGTGGTTTATTGTTGTTTGCACAAGAAAACAATTTTTCACTTATGGTTCCCGTAGCAGAAAACCTAGGTACTTGGTCCCCATGTTACTCTTATGGAAAATAATTAAAGTGTTATATATCGCTTATTTATGAATGTATATGGATGAAACTTGGTATGTGACTTCACTTAGCTGAGTTCTATTGATATTTTGCATAAAACCCCATTATTTTGTGTTCCTTGTTGCAGCAAACCTGCGTACTCATCCCCAATGTTATTCTTATGGAGAATAATTAATATTTTAAATATCGCTTGTTTGTGAATATATTTCTTATGAATCCTGTTAAGTGGCTTAGTGTGTTATGTTATAATTCATTGGAAATTCACTGAGTATGCAGGTTTGCTGCGACGGGGGTATTTATGTATTTATTTAATATAAGTACAACAATCTAAAATTAAGATTAGAATAATTGATATAGAAACAAAGTTGAACAAACTATTAAAACAGGTAAAAAAAATCACTCGACGACTTCATTAAACGTTGTAGGGATTTCAATCAGGACGTGATGTTTGACTTTATTTTAAATATAAAATTTCGGAAATCTATTGTACACTGACAGAAAAGATAATATGATCCTCTGTCATCGCTACAACCTGAGTGGCCAACCTCATGTCTCAGGATCTAGTCGTATAATCATGAAATTGCCCATTTTCATAACATTTGCCAGTAATTCTTGACAAAGCGCATATAAATAGCTTATAACGGAAAAAACTGTGTATAGCTTTCTGACTGGAATATGAAACTAGGAATTACCATAACACAATGTAGGGGAATAGAACGTAGTTTTTGTACGATACCCACTATTTCCTAATAGCAAAACTTTAATTGCAAAACGCCTAGCATGCAAACAGGTGATTGTTCTCCATTTAAATATAGCTCAAACACTGGAATGACATGAAGTTTAATTGGTTTCAATCCCAGCGAACAAAGTAAAACAATCAGCCAACGAAATGTAAGTTTCTGAGCCGTGCAAACTGCCCTTCATAAATTAAAGAAGAGTAATTGAGTTGCACGCAAAGAAATTTCATATTCTTAAATTAAACTGACGTCAAATATATGATAGCATACAAGTGATAATTCCAACAAGAGGAAATGCTAGGCTGTTGACCTATTAAGTTTAAAGTCAAACAACTTCAACCAATAAAAACATTTATTAGAGCTTTTAAAAATACATTAGCATTCCATAAAACGTTCCAACGAAAGTAAAATTGATATGGTTTTCTTGGGTGGATATCATTATTGTTAATATTAATGTAAAGCAAATTAAATGTCTTAATTAGTGGCCAACAGTAATTTCTGGAGTTGATGAATTAAACATGTTTTATCTCAACATTAAAACCTTTGATAAATAATTTTAATAATAAATACACATAGCGTATTCAAAGTTATAACGCATTAATTATGACTCAGGTGTATGTAACTGCGATTCACATTCTACATTCACGGTTAACAAATATAAATGGGCAACATATGTAGGGTTATTGGAATTTATAAAGTGCCGTAGAGTTCCGCTCACGGGTCTTAAACAAACTAAGTTGATTTCCATAAATCAATATTGAAGCTTTGACAGACTAGATCAAAGCTCTTACGACGTACTAAGATTTATAATATGGGAATACGTTTTGATTAAATTCAGTTCTGCTGTTTTTCACGCAAAAAGGAAACAAAATCTGTCTAAAGAGGCTACATAAATATAGAAAGAATTATCTAACGACCGATACAACTTGTTTGATGTATAAAACGCCAAAATAAGTCAACACTTTAAAATTACAAGTTATATACGGACAACATTTTAGTTTTATTTAAATAGATTCCTATTGAAACAGTAAGTAAAATTAAGTTTGCAAACTTTTAATAACTGTTATATAACTTTATAGCTGCAAGCGTTTCTTATGCTAATTGGGACGTCGGTCAGTACACAAATGTAAAAAAACGTCCTAACTAACTAACGTACTTTTTTAAGGAACAGAAGTGTCTCACGGTCTGACTCAGTCGTTTGTGGAAGTGACTTGTTTTACTCTGAGACAACATCGCAGCTGTCAAAGTAGGTGGTGGTGGGTGCACTTGTTTAGCTTAGTCACTCTGAATAAAGCAACTCTTGTCAAAGACAAGTTGTTAAAATAGTTGTTATGAGTTGTTAAAAATTAACTCATAATTACATTGTGATCCCTATACTAAGTGCGAAGTAAAACAAAGCTACTTTAAACTGTTTTGATAATAACAATTATTACTTGCTACAAATTAAATACTAAATATAATCAATTATTTTTTGAAAATATAAAACTTTTATTCTAATCACATGTAAAGTGAAAACAAATAAAGTTAACCCCCCAAATTCTGAACTGTTTTCGAATAGTAAATTATGTTTATGAAAATGAAGGGAGAACTTAATCAAATATATTTTTTAAAATGGTTAAAAATATTATTGATGAACAAATACAACATACTATTTTTCTTTTAATCATTTCAAAGCTGCACTCTCTGGAGTTGTACACAAAACCTTTTGGTTTAGCAGCATAGTCTTATCGTAATAATAATGTACGCGTTTATCGATATGGATATCAATTGGGTTTAACAATTTCTTTGGTGAACATAATAACTTTCTATAACATTTTACAACGTATCCAATATGTTGGATTAAGTTCCCTTCACTAAAGGCGCGTTCACACTGTGCGACTTTACTCGCCGCGATTTAGTCGCCGCGCCGCTACTATTAGTCGCCGCTACTACTCGCCGGAAAAATACACCTCAGTTCACACATGGCGAGTTGTAGCGGCTAGTGGCTAGTAGAGTTTGACGGTTCTTTTTTTGTGTGTAGGGTTTTTACTGTTGAAAATGTCGTCTGTAGGAGTAAGGAGAGTGACATTGAGACGAGTCTTGCGTATGTGTGTTAAGGAACTTTGCGTTGAATTACTAGATAAAGTAAAAAATAAAAAAAAATGTAAGTGGGTTCGGGAGTGGATAGGGAGAAGGGATATGTTAGGTGCTTCTGCGACACTATTGAAAGAGTTAGCAAGTGAAGACCCCCAATCCTACTAAAACATCCTAAGGTTGACAGTTCCAAAGTTTGAGGAGTTATTGGAAGTGGTATCACCATTAATAATGAAGGCTGATACACGCTACAGGCAAGCAATTTCATGCCGAACTAAATTTGAAATAACTTTGAGGTATTTGGCGAGTGGAGACTGCCTTAAATCACTCCAATACCTTTTTAGAGTACCACATAATACAATTTCCGCGTTTTTACCTGATGTGCTGAATGCCATATGTGAAGTTCTGCAACCATTCATGAAGGTAAGTTTAATTCTTTCTGTCAATAGCAACAATATATTAAATTTAAATAATACAGGCATGGGAACCCCACACTCCAATCATACATGTTAAAAAAGCAACAATATAAAATACTTGTTTAAGAAGGATATCACTGTAAAGATTAATTACAAAACATACAAGTTGTGACAAAACCCTACATTACATTTACTGTTGTGCCATTCCGCCTAGCTGTAATAGTGCTTTCTGAACGAGGTTGAGTCCAGAAGTATTAGAGTCATTATACATATCAAGCTGTGTAGGGCTATAAACTTCAGAGCTACTTGAAGAGTCAATAGGTGAAGGCGTGAACCGATTTGTGGCGTCGATTTGATTCAGTCGTTCTTTGGTAATTAAGTTTTGTATTTCCTGTTGCAAAATTACAAACTCCTCACAGGTAGTTCTCTTAACTGACATGCAACATGCCTACCAAATCTGTCATACTGGTCATCTGTAACTCCCGTTTCAGTTTCCTGGTGTGATACCATCATGGCAATGTTTTCCAACTTATTTACAGATGATTCAAAGCGGGTCGGGTACTTTGAATTCCTGCCTGTCGGGTACTTTGTGTTCATTCCTGTCTTGAAAGGTTTTTTAGGAATACTGGGTGGTGGCATGTCATTTGCACTCCTTATTAAAGAATGAACAGGTTCTGCTGCGGTTGATGTACCCGGGGTTGTAGCCTGCTCGATTATCAAATCGTCTACCAGTTCTTCCCCAACAACGTCATCACCGGCTCCACTCGGAGTGTCCAAATCCTGTTTAAAAACACATTATATACTAATGTCATGCAAAAATCAGGCTCCTACATAATGAAGTATAAATTGGTCTACGATAATCTCCGGTTGTCCGGAGTCGATATATTAAGACTAATATAAATGTAGACTAATGTAGGCGGAGGGAGGCTCATTTAAAACTCACCCAGTATATTCATTAAAGTTAAATATTTATGTATTGTATACACACAACAATTCAATAACAAATTGGCTATTCGGATAGAATTATTAAGCCATGCCAAAGTTCAAAAAATTCTCTTTAATTGTTTATTATTCCTAGTGTTGTAGTGTAATATTCTATAGATTTCTTTATTTTTAGGTTCCCAACACCGAAGATGACTGGGATGCCATTATACGTGCTTTTGAAGAAATTTGGAATTTCTCCAACTGTTGTGGTGCTATTGATGGGAAGCATGTGCTGATAAGGAGACCACCAAACTCAACTTCTGAATTTTTCAACTACAAAGGAGCGTACAGTATAGTGTTGTTTGCCCTAGTAGATGCTGACTATTGCTTCCGGTACATAGACGTAGGTAGTGATGGTAGAGCGAGTGACAGCACCATATTCCAGACTTCTATTTTAAACTGTGCACTAGAGCAAAATTTGTTGAATTGGCCAGAGGGAGGGGTTTTTGTAGCAGAAGATATTTTTCCTTTGGGATCTAACATGCTTAAACCATATGCTCATAGAAAGTTAACACTCGAAGAGAGGGTTTTCAATTATCGCTTATCAAGAGCTAGGCGAGTTGTCGAAAACGCATTCGGAATTTTATCGTCAAGGTTTCGTGTTTTCAGCATACCGATTGCACTGAAGGTAACAGCTGAGCTACTAACTAAAGCCTGTTGCTCAATACACAACTGGCTTAGAATGACAGCAAGCCGGGCGTATTTACCACCGGGATCAGTGGACGACGAGGATATTATTACGGGACAACTTATCGATGGCTCGTGGCGGAATGTACCTACTTCGTTTACCCCGTTGGAAAAGCAATATAAATCCAATAACTACGCACAGGATGGAGAAGATGTCCGAAATGCATATTCATATGCATTTATGTCCCATATGGCAGTACCATGGCAGAAGAAAGCTATAGGCAATGAAGGTAAATGAAGATGGACAATGGCAGTAGTACCATGACATGTAACTGTAAATATAATATGTTTTATAGTATTTAAAACCAGTGTAATTAAATTATAACCAAAATATGTACGTACCTATATTACTTTTTCCAACTATTAACTCTAGGAGTGGCCAGATTGTAACATCTTCCAAATACAAGTGTCCCCTTGATGCCCATAAGGTTTCGTAGCAAGATTTATATTTAAGATAAGTCCTTTAGTAGGTTAACATTATTCTCCGTGTTATTGTGAATTACTTGACCATTTGCAACAAATAATGATAAATGAGGTTACCATAGGCATCGCACAGTGGAGTGCTTGACCAAGTCATTAAAGTGCTGAGTCCTATTAAATATGATAATTAGATAACAAATAATGATAAATGAGGTTACCATAGGCATCACACAGTGGAGTGCTTGACCAAGTCATTAAAGTGCTGAGTCCTATTAAATATGATAATTAGATAACAAATAATGATAAATGAGGTTACCATAGGCATCGCACAGTGGAGTGCTTGACCAAGTCATTAAAGTGCTAAGTCCTATTAAATATGATAATTAGATAACAAATAATGATAAATGAGGTTACCATAGGCATCGCACAGTGGAGTGCTTGACCAAGTCATTAAAGTGCTGAGTCCTATTAAATATGATAATTAGATAACAAATAATGATAAATGAGGTTACCATAGGCATCACACAGTGGAGTGCTTGACCAAGTCATTAAAGTGCTGAGTCCTATTAAATATGATAATTAGATAACAAATTAATATCAGGTAAAATATTGTATTTGAAAATCGAAAGTACATGAGGAAAGTTGTTTATTTATTAACTAAAGTATAAAATATTTTTTACCACTTAGGTATAGACCAACATGTGTGACAATATTCCGGTTTACAATATTAGTTAATTTCAGTTAAAATATGTAATCACTGAGTACATAGGTACCTTTATATATTGACATGAAATGAATAAAGCGGATATAAAAAACCGTAAGAAATTTAACATGTTTGGAGAATACATAAAACGTTTATCGATCCCTGAGTATAACTTTTTATTTTCATTTAATAACCTAATACTTGTTATGAAAATTAGAATTCCTCTATTAAATTATTACAGTAGGTATTGGGTAAATCAGCACTGACAGAATTAGTCAAACAGGTTTAATAATAAAAAACTAATGAAAACTTGTTAAAGTACTAACTAATGTAAAAAAAAACCATAAACTTTACATTTTTGTGGAATGGCTGAAACACGTTACCAGACTTTGAAATAATTGTTAACCCCCCGCGCGACACGACCTAGGACGGTGCTAGAGTAGGGTTAATTATTCCTTTTAATTATTATTTATTTTATTATTTAAAAACTTTTTTACTTACCATACTTGAAGATGACTGGCAGCCGGATATGATACTGTTCCAAAAAGCGTCTGCTGCACCAAACCAAACCAACTTCGGTTTGTAGACATCACTCGCCCCGGCACCACACTTCTTCGACTTTTTAACTTTGTTAAGTTCATTGCGATATGCGTCGCGTAGGTTCTTGATTTTTTTCTTCAACCCATCTTCAGTCACTATTATTCCATTAAGTTCTATTTCACTAAGCAATTTAGCAAACGCATCTTGTTTCGAGTCTCGTTTTAGGTATTCTGGTGACCTAATGTCCCACAAACAATCATATTTCCTGTAAATCTCCAGGAAAGTAACAATTTGGTCACTACTCCACTTCAGGTTTTCGGCCATCACGACAAATGAAACTATAAATAAACAACTGTAATAGTAAAAACACAACCACGAGGCCTCAGATCGCAAGGTTACTGATTCTAGTCCGCGACTACCCTGTTCACATATGGCGACAGGGGCGCTAGCAACTCGCAGCGAGTGTATCACGTGACTTTCAAGGTCGGCTACTAGCGACTAGTCGCCCCAAAAGTTGAACATGTCCAACTTCCCGTGCGAGTAAATTTTAACTCGCCGGCGAGTGCTAGTCGCCGCTACTTACTGTTCACACCTAGCGATTAGTAGCCGCTACTCTAGTCGCGGCGAGCAAAGTCGCACAGTGTGAACGCGCCTTAACTGAGACAAGTTAGTATTTCAAACTAAAGACCTATACAAATATGTTAGGTAGAAAGTTATAACGCATTAATTATAACTCAGGTGTATGTAACTGCACTTCAAATTCTATATTCACGGTTAAGAAATTTAAATGGGCAACATATACAGGGTTATTGGAATTTATAAAATGCAGTAGAGTTCCGCTCACGGGTCTTAAACAAAGTAAATTGATTTTCATAAATCAATATTGAAGCTTTTATTCACATGTGGTTTTATGCTATTAACAATTTTCGGCCTTGTAAATGTTAGGTAAACAACCAAAAAATATAATCCAATGTGTGATGTGTGAAGATCGGTGCAGTGAAAGCCAATATTTATCTTCAATATCGTCGTATTCGTCACTGTCAGTCGTAATTTCGTGGGACCTTGAATTGGCCGGTGTACCAAAACTTCAAATACTAACTTTTCTAGGAGAGTTTTACCTTATATAAATGGGGAGTTATTGTTCTAGTTATTTCTAGGAATAACATTACTTATCACTAATAAGTGGTGGAAAATGTCCGCAATAATTCCTTAAACAAAATAAATACACCATCACCAACAATGAATTTTAAACAAAGAATATTGCTAGGGGTTCCGGTGATTTGGAGTATTACAGAGATTTTTATAAATTACGGATTCCTATTGAAGTGGTCTATGCGGTGGTCTATTATTCGTTTGTTTTATGGAATGTTTCGAATATTTTCTGCGTATTTAAAGTTTGCTATTTTTTTGTATAATTTTGGTTTTTAAAAACGTTTTAAGTAATTATTGAAAAGTTTGAAAAAATCTGACAATGAAATATAATTTTGATTTTTATGGTACATTCTTTAAGTTTTTCTTCATAAATGAATAAGTATTCCTAAAGACCTAGTTTAAGACCTTTATTTAATATATTTATTACTTCCAAAGTGTCTTCAATTTTCCCATATTCGTATTTTTTGTGTAGTATTTTCAAAGCGTAGTGTGGTTGATGCTCTTTATGTTTATTTTGAACAACAAAACCTCGACTGTCTTTTAAACATTTATATTCTCTGAAAGGAATATTGAATATGTTTTATAGGCAATCCTGATCTGCCTAGCCCCGTTTGTTCTGTATAGGCTGTGCGGTGACAATAGGCAACAGGTTATTAGGTGGGGTGTACGTTGAGTCACCTTTCTCACAAACAAAATAACACTGTATTTTTCTTAGTATAACAAGTTTGTTAGACATGCCAAATAATTACAAGCGTCAAAAGTTTTCGTAGAGGCAGGTATAGATCTGTTATCGTACTAACGGTATTTATGTGTGGAACTAGATGTTTAATGGTCCGTACAACCATTGTTACATTGTTACCAACCTTCCTATAGAACTCAGAAAATTAAATGTCTGAAACCAAACTTGAATTATGTAATTTTTTTTAGTTTTCACATTGGTCTCTACATATAATTAGTTTAAAATGTTCAGTTTTAGCTTTTTGCCATAGATTTCATATTTAAAATGATTAAGCAGATTTGATTCATTTAATTGTTAAAGGTTTTCGAAACTAAAAAAAGATAAATATCGAAAAATTGCCGATGCTCTAAATTTGAAATACTTTTCTCGCATAAAATCTATCTACTCAGCGATTTTATAATGACTGCACCCGATACAGACAATTACTAAGCGTTATTAAAGTATATATGAATAAAAAAAACATCAAAAAGCATTCTTGAGAAGTGTAACATTTGAAATTAACAGTCAATATCATTACATAGGACTATTTATGCTGGTTTACTGCAGGAGGGTATTATAAGTAAACACTAATAGACATAGGACTATTTATGCAGGTGTAATGCAATGAGAGTATTATATGCAAGTATTAATAAAAGATAGTAACTAGATGAAGCCACGTTCACTAAGTTTTATTAATATATGTTCATAAAATTAAGACATACAATTTTACCTATTCTCTATAAAACCTACATTGGACAGTGTACTATACTTAGTTTCGGTATCTTGAAACAGCTTTTAAGTAGAGCAATAATGCAACATACTAAATTTTGTAATCAATAGAGCTAAAATGTAATAAAATCAATTTAAAAACCCCTCGCCAGAAAAGAAACACTTTCTGATAGTTGTTCTCTATGATTTTCGAGCTCATGAAAATAGATGCTGCTTCCCATTTGTATAACATTGTTTCAAGATCAAATTGTTTTACGAAATTTATTGAGTTTATATATAATATAAATAGTATAAAAAATTACAGATGGTGTTTTTGCATCTGAGGCTAACAAAACTAAGAGTTACTATGGTTCCGAATCCAAGAAGACTACGGCAATAACTTCTTCTTCCCTGAGGTGAATTCGCTAAAATTAATTAAAGAAGCAATCAGATTTACAGAATGGCTTTTTCCGCAGATTACAATATAATTAAGGAACCGGAGATTATATTCGTCTTTTTTAAATCATAACATTAAAAGGTCGGAAACATTTAAGACGTCACGGCTTATGTTTCTTTATCAATAATAATCCGTAATAAATAATATCCATAATAAATCCGATACAAATTTGTATTGTATATGTATGTTTGTACAAGCCTTTTATGACCAGGGTTTTTAATATTATACATAAAAAATAACACATCAGCCGAGTAGGAAGGCTGTGAGTTATGAAAACTCAAAGAAACTGAAAATATGCAGTGTAGGATTGGCGGGGGGATTACAGACTTTCATTTGAGTCATAGTTTATGTAGTTTTGATGAATATGAAGCAAACTGTAGACCTCCAAACAACAACAACTTTATTTGTTTTAGGAGTTATCTACAATTATTGATCAATAACTCCAGTTTCTTTTAGGTTATTTGATATGTTTTGGTCTTAAAATAGTCACTCAATTACAGGCTTTCATTCGAGCTATTGATAATTTAAATCGGGCAGGTTTTAGGCGATTTATGATCCTCAAACTAACACACATTTTCATTTTTTCAAAATTTGCCTTTAATTAAAGATCCATTTTTCAAATTCTTATTAAACTATGCTCAAATGCTTATTAAATTAAGTCATTGATTATTAGACGAGTTTTAAGAGAACGCACTGTGGGCAACCAACATAAAGTTTAATTTTTCCAAGGGTTTTCTTTAAGTAAAGATAAATTGCTATAGCATAATTTATGTTACTATATATGTTTTGGTATGAGAACAATCAGTAAATTACAGGCTTTCAGTTGAGCTATTGTTTATTTTGGTAAGATCAAATTTATGCGAACTGCTTGATTCCAAATAACACAGATTTTATTTTGTATAGGATTCGTATTCCATCAACGATCCATAACTGCAGTTGTTTTTAGGTTATTTGAAATGTTTTGGTCTTAAAATAATCATGAAAATAAATTATTTCATATGATGTATTCATTGTTGAAATCGGAAAAGTTTAAGGCGAGGAATGAATCTCTTTACAGCATAAATTTGACTTTTCCCAATTTATAATTCTATATATCCATTTATAATTATATTATGCTAAATATTTTGGCCTTGCAGCTTTCAGTGAATGTTTGGCTTTTTATTGAGGTATTAGTTATTACATTCGGGTATATTTGTGCTATGAGGGTTTTGAGAGTTACAAAGTAAGAGGTATGTTTACATGTATGCATCTGGCAGGCCGACTAATTTAATTAGAATATTATCACCATTATTAAGTTAAGGATTTTTTTATTAATTTAAATGCTGCGGAGCAGCACGGGTCCTCTAGTATCTGTATTAAAATGAATGAAAATTCAAAACAGATCAGAATACACTCCTAAAGATGACAATGTAATTAAGTGTCGATAACTATTTGTTAGAAACAATACTTCCACATATTATTGCAATTTCTATTGACAACTGATTAATCTGATTCAAATTACCTAAAGATTCAATTTTCCATCCTTAAATATTTGCAAAAATACTTTTGATTTAAAATTCTATATTTTAATACCAAAACTCATTGTAGGATTGAAACTGGTTACATGAGTGACACTACAGTTCGTTAGCACTTGGACATCACTACCCCATCTGGATCCATCACTTAAAATCCAATATAATTTACGTCACTAGCGATACAAATTACAACTGTATACATTAAAATAATTTGTTTGTTTTAGGTGTATTGGTGATTTACATAGGACCATAGAACCGTCCTTAAGTACTATTGTACTGAGGGTTTGTTAGTCAAAAACTAGTCAAACTAATAGGAAATACACCTAAAGGTTTCGTGGGTTCAGCTGATGTATTAACTATAACTATAGGTTTGATAGAAACACAATTAATGACGTAAATTAAAAACGTAAACATATATTTATGCTTTGTTTAAATAGATGCTGCAAGTGTTAAAGTGATTATTTAACCTACTGTGAGCATTAACTTGCAGATCCGTTGAAAGCGTAAAACCGTCCCTAATACGATGAGGCTTCCGCATAATTATATAACAGAATTATAACCCCTCTCTATACCTCCCTTGTTTGCACGCCAGTAACAATTACCTAAGTTTCAGATGGTTTAATAACGTTTGTTGCGATCTAGATTGCTAATGTTACAAGTTTTCCCCTTATTGCATTCAAAAGCGAGTGCAAATCATTATTTTCAGATAGGCTATTTGCCATTAATACCATTTCTCTTTTCTTCTATGCTTTATACTATAGGGTTTCCTTAGATTTTTACAATATGTAGGACCAAAGGAGTTGGCAAATTTTAACATCCGAACATGAATTTTGCGTGACTACAACAATTTTACAGAGTATGTATAAAAAGTGTATCAAATAAAAAAAGTTTCTTAATCATCTATATTTAAAGTTTAAAAATATACCGAAATCGTACTAAAATTATAATTGAAAAAGTTTTGGATGTATGTATGTATGTATGGATGGATGGATGTTTAGACATCCATCATGCAAAAACTACTGAGCCTATTAAGATAAGATTTTGCATGGACAACGCTTGAATATCAAATTATAATATAGACTTGATGTCTTCATCCATCATTAGGGCTCCAGCCCATGGACCCTGAAAGTTCCAATGCAAACGTTTACGAAATTACCAGCTGTAGATGTCTGTCAGTTACTGCAAAGGAAGTCATGTGGTAAAACATTAACAAAGATATGATAGTGCTCAGGTTAATATTTTGAATATGTTTTAATTTTTGGCAAACGAATCCGCGGGTAACAGCGAGTATAAACTATTTAAAAATAAGGAAAAATGTTTTACCCTAGAAGAGCATATAAATCCATTCATTTTGTGCACTAATAATAATATTCAACTATAAACAAATGTTACCTGTATATTTAAATACGGCTGGATTATTCAGTTAAAGCATTACCATAGTTGACAGTACTGTTCGAACACAATAAATTACTGCTTCATATTTATAATAATTAATTTAATTAAATTTATAATATATCATAATAACATGGAAGTACATTTTTTGAATAATTTTTTCAAAATTTTAAAATAACTGAATTTTATAGAACTTGTATTTTATAATGTAGTAGATTAACGTTCTTTGAAATTTAATGATTTTAAAGCGTAAAGTAAAATTATGAAACGGAATAGTTTGGCTTATTTAAATTGATACAAACGTTATTATTGTAATAAAAATTTAGCTACAATAATTACAATTGACATACACTTTTTAAGTATTTATATTTTGCAATATAAAACAAAAGAAACAAATGTAAAGGGGGAAAAATGTAAAATGTAAGTCAGGATTACGTTTTTCACCTAGCTGCTGGCCTCTTCAAAATACTAATTTTCTTAGAGATTTATAAATTTATTTGAAAATTTACCTTTACCTTTTGGTGGATGGTGCATACAATGAAGTTACCGGGGATAAAAGGAAGAACTCGTTTGAAAGGGAAACTTCTCAGAAAAGGTTTAAAGAATATCTGAGATTTGCTGATGACAACTGAAGAGATTTCAGCATTCGACAGGGCTCAAATGAATTCACGTGTGTTCATATAAAGTTAATATAATAAGGTTTTTGTTTACTTTAATAATACAAGTAAATTTCTTTACACGGATTAAATAAATATTTTGAAATTAAAACCTTTTCTAGCCTAGCCTACTTGGAACTATACCATCTTTGTAGAAAAATAGTGCATTAAATTGCTTGAATAGTCTTATATAAAGACTTATTACAGAGGCTATGTGTATCCTATGGATCAAAAAGAGAATAGCAATGTAAATTCGTATCTAGGAATTTAAAGGTGAGGGAAGAAGCTTAGACAAGACGGGAAAACATTCGATAGTGTAAAACTCTCCTGAACATTAAGGATGCAGGACTAAGTAAAAAAAGGTACTTATGCATTATATCGACCCCCAACCTTTAGGAGAATTTTCTAGTGGGACAAACCGAACAAACTATGTAGATCAAAAGTAGAGATGTGTTATTAACTAACCTACAACTTATAAACATTTAGGATGACTCTTCCTGCTCTGAAAGTCCCAGAAGATAGCAGTATTGGTGGCTTCTGTCCTTAAAACAGCGCACTCTGGTGCAGTGGTTAGGTTAGGTTAGGTTAATTTGTCAGGTATTTGATGATTACAAAAATAACTTAAAACAACTGCCACAGTGTGCTGAATAAATAGGTTATACACATAAAATGATATATTTTCATTTATTATGTTTTTCCCCAACCTTTACCAAGTGATGGTGAGTGGAGGGGTTTCGCGACGAGTCATATGATGAATTCTTCCAACGGTAGAGAACTCTACACAACTACAGTACCTGACCTATCATAACCAACGCAGCGTGCCGTTAGAGGTAGTGGTCGGTATAATGCACAAGTACCACAAAGACTCATCAGTCACACTGCATAAGGCTCCCTGATTACTAAGGTATTTTTCTAAGAAAATGTATGTGACATTTTAAGGTTACCATTTATTAGGTATGGTTGTTATAAATAACACTTTTAAACCCATAATCTAACAAATCCCCTTAATTTACTTGTGTTATTTGATAGTGTTTCTAATTAAATGGTTTTCTACATTAAATTGTTAAAGCTTTGTGCAAAACTAAGAATGATAATTTATGATTTGTAAAATAATAAGAGTTCATTTTAAACCATCATTTAAACCATTCAACTGTTAAATATAACTGAATTGAACTTTAATCAAACAATCAATCTGTTAGTCTGCTTAGTAACATTACTGTAACCTAAATAAATTAAACGTAATATGTATACTATTGTAACTTATAAATCACTAATTTGATAAATAATAGTCAAAATTCAGATAATTACATCTGTGTAAAACAAAGAGGTTTTTTTATACTGCAGAGTTAGTCATTATCGTATCAATCATTTTCATAATCCGTCTGTGAATTGGTCAGCTTGTGTCAGCTAATCTAGATGAAAATTTGTTAACCTTATCCGAGGTTTCAATTTAATGAGTCTGTGTAGCGTAATAAGTATGGAAATCGAAAGCTCAAATACTTTACAATACAAATTAACACTTTTATTACCAAAGTGAAGGCAGCTTACTAGTGGAATTGCTATAATGGAATGAGCTGCCAAGATCCTAGTAAATATTAGAAAATTTCTGCTTTTAGCGAATTTCCCCTAGAGGGAAGAAGCTATTACCGTAGGTGACATGGTAAGACTTAAGCCCGAGATCATGATACCTTTTTATTTTGAGGTCCCCAGATGCAAACAACACCATTCGTTCAAATTGTTATATATATATATATATATATATATATATATATACATATATATTAAAATAAAAAGACCAACTTACATATAAATTCGTAATATTTCGGCTTATGCCATCTTCAGACCAAACTACATTACAAAAACAAATAATAATACTGTAACCTAAAAATTTAAAAATAACACATGATTCTTGAAATTTTTCGCAAAAAGCTTTCTTGATTTTGATGAACAGATGTTGGATAAATGCTTGTAGAAATCTGTGCTTTCATTGAATATCATATATGAAAATGATGTGGTGCAAGAATGATCAACGAAGATTAAGGCCATGAGGTGCTTTTGAACGAGTGATGATTTGATGGGATTGTTCAAGGCACCTCAGAGATGGTACACTAAATTTCTTATTCAACTGACGAAGAGGTTTCACTTATCTAATAACACCTTTTAATGGAATAGTTCTTGTTAGTTTAATGAAGTATATATTACATCTATTTCATCTCGGGCCATAATCAAGAAATCAAGTAAAAATGTTGTCTTCCCGTTTTAGTACATAATATATTACTAATTAATTTTGCATGCTAAAAATATAATACGTTTATCCCTAAGGTAATTGAGAAAATTCAATAGAAGTAGAAAGTAAGTAATTAGATTTCAGGAAAAATCAGAATCATTGTCTACAGTAATAAATCAATTTATTTGATTTGTTCCCTAATATTCAGATGTGTTTCCCATTAAGGGGGTTAATATCAAACCTGGTTGATTATTCCCTAATTAAAAGCATTACCTAATTATGGAAATTAAAAGCATATTAAAATTTGTGTCAACCTCTTAGTTTATTAAAATTATATATAGATAGTAGATTAGTTCATTTCTACATTTTTGAGTACATTTCTTTTTGTTGGAAGTTCGGTTCAAGGTTACAGATCTTCGTTTAAAAAATGCTACTAAATAAAACTGTTTATTTGAATGTCATTTGAGGGGAAACAAACACTCCATATTATTAAAAATAATAAGGATATTATACTATTACTACAGTGATCAGTTATATTTTATGGATAAAAATAGTATTTCTCTGCAATATTACGTGATACCACAATCTAATTATATTAAACAAACCACCTGCTATGTAATATAGTTTTTTGCTAATTACTGACTACACTATTATTAGCAAAACGAAACCAACATAAATAGAAACAGATGTTAATTTCTCCTTCCATTAATATAGTGTGGTAAATTCTGCCAACCAACTCATTGTGGTAAACGCCGAATTGTTAATAACACCGTTTTTAACGAATATTACCTATACTGTGCACGTTATACAATTTAAAAACTCTTTTTGATTAGGCTTGCAGTTTAAACTATAAATATAAAATAAGACAAACAGTTTTCATCTATAAGGGCACATTACACACATCAGTCACAGGAAAACGTCTATCATGGACTACAGCCGCTAGTATTAGAAAACAAAAGTGGCAGTTTGAACGATAGTGACGCGATAGCCTATGCCTAAGGTCGTAATATGTGTGTGCATTTAAGAAAAATAGTGCATTTAGTGCTCTTTTAAGTTTTCCGAGAAATAGAGTCACAGTAATTGGAAGTACCTAAAATAAGAAAACATACAATATTAGTTTGAAATATTATATAACCACTAAAAATTCATGATCAATTTAAAGTAATAGGTTAACAGGGACTGTAGCTTTCAGCAATTCAGTTTCGCTCCCACGTTGTTGTGGCCGCAAGCGTGTTCATCACAA
Organism: Allygus modestus; assembly: GCA_963675035.1. NCBI lineage: Eukaryota > Metazoa > Arthropoda > Insecta > Hemiptera > Cicadellidae > Allygus > Allygus modestus. The sequence goes on from OY776116.1 coordinate 80,309,638, forward strand.
ACACTTAATCTTGTAGAATCCGCTTTATAGTGGCTTGTGCATATTGGAGCGTCACTAATCAATGTCTTCTGTTATGGCTAAATTTTCAAGAAAATTGTTTTTATTTGTATTAAAGTGTAGCTATCAGCAGCTTAAACGTTACATGACAACTCTTCCATAACAACTATAACCTGATAATTAAAGTAAAAGAAACATTAAAAAACTTAACCAAAATATTTGACACTCAGTGTCGAGGATAGTTGTTTGTAAAGCAAAATAGAGTAGATTTTTACAATTGTATAAATCCTTTCAAAGTTCTTTGAACATCGTAAACTAACCAAACCCAAAACAAATCTTTCAAAGTATAAATTTCGGACAGTAAAAATAATATCTTAAACTACAAAATAATTTAAACCGTATAAAGACTAATATGAATACAAATTAAAAGCTACCTATGAATACTTTCTATTCATGCCGTTAAATAAAGGTTGTAATGATAGGATAAAACCTCTATTCCAGTTGGGACTCCATTCACTCACTAATCTCATACTGAGGACTATAATAATCATCGTAAAATTGTATGTCTTACAGGTCTCATAAAACTGCAATGTTTACCAAGGTAGTTAATACAATATTTAAACTTCATTTCTCTAATTTACCCCTTCTAAACTGCATCACACTTGAACAACTCAAGAAGCTTAAGTTTTAAATAAGTTGTAGGATTTACTACAGTAAGTAAATTAACTTTTAAAACTTAGTTGATTATAAATATAGCTAACTTTACAATTTGTTCATGTTATATATTCGTATCGAAAGAAATAACAACAAAGAAACTAATGAATGTATAATAAGTCTGTAAAATGATTTACATATACAACTATTTTCAAATTAAAATGTATTTATTCTTTATATTGTTCCTTGTATATATTGTTCTGGTTTCCCTGTTAACAACAAAGTTAAGCCATTAGTAAACTGTTATTTTAAACCCTCTGAATAGTTACACAGTACATTACACCCTCGTTTGGCGTGTTTGAAGTATTCCTTCCGGAACAAAACATTTCATGACTTATAAATTAGAAAATATAAAATGTAACCAACAATATTCTGTTCCACTTGTTACTTATTATTCATCCTGTTAACTTAAATCGCTGTGGAAATTTCTCCTAAAATATCTAGAAAAATACTCAAATCAATATTATTCCAGTGAACATTACCTAACAACATATTTTAATCAGATTTATTAAAGCGTTTAACATTATTTCTTAATTATCTAGTGAGAGTGTTTATGCATATTTTATGAATTTCAATTTTGAAAAACCTTTACAAAAATAGCATTTAGTAAATAAATAAAATTATGAAACACGTTTTTAATACTTCAAAAACGTGATTTTTATATACTTTTATTTAAACAACGAACTGATTTAAACTTTGGTTGTTATCTTAAAGAACGATACTTCATTTAATGGAAACAATAAAGGAGCAACGAGCAAATCAATGGATTCGTCATCAAAATATACAATCAAAATTAGTTTGTCGATATAACACAATTGATTTATGGTTACGTTGTAAACGTACAGATGATGTAAACTTAGTTTCAAGATGTTTTGGAAAGTAGATACGGAATTGGGCTGATTAATCTTCACCTATATTGTTTGAGCTTTTCAGAGAAAATAATTGTGTACAAATATTAAACCGTATAAAATCGTGTGCATGGTTTAGAAATATGCGTGTAATAAATACGTCATCATATTTGTCATTATGTGTACACTTTGTTTGTACATAAGAGATCAACATATCAAAAAAGTCATTTTGTACCTTTTTTTCATACAAATAATTTGTTAAGTTCAAGCTTTCATACCAGCTTTGATAAAATAAACAGATATTTGATTACCTCAGGTTGTGTTATTACTACAGGGTTTATTACAATACAACAAGTGTGATTTCAGCTAGGCTGATTATTATTGAGGCAAACAATAACGCTCATGGATTGAGGCCAATTATAATGAAAAAGAAAATTTCATTTGAATTATAATAATTTATTAAATTTAATGGATAAAAGTATAGCCTTTGGTGAGATTCGCAGATGAGCCTAATTATGACAGAATGACTGATTAACTAGAGTGACGGTGAAATATGAGTTTATAACTTATAAGTGTGTATATACGTGGAAGTTGTAGAGGCGTTATGATGATTGAAATACTGGTAAAACATTCGATTATTGACAGCCATGCAGATATGTCATCTAGTTGCTAGAGTTGATTAGGCTTAATAAGTTGGTATCTTAAATTAGGGACTTACTGCTACAGGATACATTAGAGTTTAAATGTAACCTCAAATGCATTAACTATTGTCTCACCCTAATTATCAAGTTAGAGGGGGTTTAGTTCATAAGTAAGAAACTTCTTAAGTTACAACACGTATTGGAAACATCTTTCAATAGCAAAAGTACTACTCCATTCGGAATAATGACAGCTTAAAACTAATTTTGAATTACATAAACGTGGATTTTTACATTTTATATTTTTTTAGATTCAAAATAACTAACTTCTAATACTCAATTTTGTTGGACAAGTTCAAAATAACAGTTAAAATAAATTTACTCTTATTCAGCATTTATGTAAAATACCGTAAAACATAAAATGTGGTGAAAGGTAATGGATTTTCACTGGTCATCATCATCAGGTCCAATGACTCTTTCGTGTCAGAATCAAAATGGCGTCCCTGCTTAGTGGTCCCTAGAAGTCCGGAAAAAAGTTCTTATACGTCCCAACAGAGCCAAAAAGTACATGTTCATTCACAAATCTATGCCTATCTTTGAAATTGTCTTTCCAAATGTACAGCTCTTCCCAGGCTTTCATTTCCTTTCTTGCTGTTCTTGAGAATATCGGAGATTTCTTCTATATTCACTAAAGGATGGCAATTTTCTATCAGGTGCATCGTGACATTAGATCTTCCGTTCTCTAACTGTAATTGTAATTTTTAAAGCCTAACGACTTGTTTCCAAAACTATTTTCATGCATTTATTTGGTGTGATACCTAAATAAACTAAAAGTTTATAACATTTGTACTTTAGGTTTATATTTTAGGATTTGTTAAAATTTACTGGCGTAGGCAAATAAATAATAAGGATTGGCTTCAAGAAATAAATCAACAACTTACATACTAGACCTCTGATAGAAATATCTACAGGGTAATTCAAAAAGAATGGTGCAAAAGTAAGGTTAATTCATTTGCATACTCTGAGTTGCAAAATCATGAAAACAGAATAAAACTGTATCTTATATTAACAAGTTTTAATTTACATTAAATTATAGGCTATGCATTACAAATGCTCAATGTGAGCTCCATTAGAAACTCCGCAAATATCCAGGCGAAATTCCAACTCAGCCCAGACATTCTGTAGCATTTCCTGGGTTATGGACTGCACGGCTTCTGTTATTCGATGTCTTAATTCTTGCAGGGTTTGGGGCATAGGAGGGTAGTACACTTTGTCTTTGATAAACCACCACAAGAAAAAATCACATGGCGTTAAGTCAGGCGATCTTGGCGGCCAGCGCATCAAAGGTCTGTCTTCATTTACAGAGCGTCCAATCCAACGGTCTGGCAACCTATCATTCAAAAACTCACGCACTTCAGACTTGAAATGTGGAGGAGCACCATCTAGCTGAAAAACTACGTCTGGAACATCTTCAATAAGCTGAGGAATGAGCCATTCTGACAAGGTATCTAAGTAAACGATTCCAGTTACAGTGCCTTCAATGAAAAAGAAAGGTCCATACACTTTACGGTTGCTAAGAGCACAAAGAACATTCAGTTTAGGCGAATCTCTTTCGTACTCGATAAACTCTTTTGGCTTTTCTAACCCCCATATTCTTACATTATGGCGATTCACTTATCCACTGAGATGGAAGGTAGCCTCCTAATCACTAAACACTAGTCTCTCAGCAAAGCCATCATTTTCAAACTGTCTAATCATATCATGGCAAAAATCTGTGCGTTTTGGCTTGTCAGTAGGCTTCAATGCTTGTAACAGCTGCAGTTTGTACGGTTTTCGTCTCAAACGCTTGCGTAAAACACGCCATACCGTGGACTGCGGTATGTGAAGTTCCCTACCAGCTTTGACTGTCGAGGTTTTTGGACTCCGCGCAAACTTAGCTTCGATTACTATCAACTCTTCCACACAGCATACACAGCGTCTGGTGAAGTCTGATGACGGCCCGAACTCTTCCCGGCACACAAACATCCACTTGTCTTGAATTGCCTCACCCAACGAGCTATGCAGTTCCGATGAGGAGCCTCCTTCCTGAATTTGGTCCGAAAGTTCCGCTGAGCACTAACAATAGCATTAGTACGAGCAAACTCTAAAACACAAAATGCTTTTTCTTGTTTTGTAGTAGCCATTTGTTGACAGGCTTCGTGTACTCAACCAAGCAACTGAGACAAAACATAACCTTGTCAAAACAAACTTATAAACACTCCCTTTCCATTGTTGTAACAATCAGCTGTTTGGAATCACGGAAACAGTCGTACCAACCGTTTAGTTTTGCACCATTCTTTTTGAATAACAATGTATTATTTATTTACTTTTAATTACGAAATTTTAAATGTAATAATATAGTTTTTGAACATGTTTTAGGGGCTCATAACCCCAGAAACATACTGATTGGAATACAAAAATAAAAACATCATTCAACAGAAATCTTTTCAGGGATCATAGTAACAGTTTATAATATAAACATTTGAATACGAAAATATCTTTAAATATCTTATACAAAACGTTAACATTGTCTCTACAATCGTCTAACTTTCATTAGAAGAATGGACTAAATTGTGTCGCTTCAGTATCACCAAAACACTACACTGAACGATCGGCTTTGTTGTGGTTAATGCTCATTAGCGTCAGTAACGTCAAAACGTTCTTACATTTGATCTACTGAAGCTGAACAAACTTTAGTAAGTACTACCTGTGTACCCGTTCCTCGTACGGGTTGTATGTATAATAGATTAATTAAATAAATTAACAACCCATATAGTTTTACAGTATTTAAATTACATTTTACATTTTTAATGTACAATTAAATAAAAGTTAACGAAATATACTGGCAGATAGTTCGGGTTCTGTTTATAAGTCGACGAGCTCTGTCGGGTCATGACTAAAAGAGCGTTTATTAAAAATGTATATGTTCCACTCTCACTTTGGAAGATATATACCATTGTGTTGATCTCCGTTGCTTGTTAATGAAGGTTTTGGTGGACGTGAGGATGGCACAGTCACAGAGATAGGTACTTGCCAAATTAAATTGTTTATGAACCTCAGGGAAAAACTGTCGATCAGTAAATCCGGTGATTCAACGATTGTGCCGAGTGAAGGAGAGATTTTGATGAGACTACGATTGTTTTTCAATGTTCCGTTCTCAAACTTTAAAAGGACATAATAGAATTCCTCAACCCCGTCTTATTCTCAAAAATACATTTTAATATTTACTGTTAAGTTTAAATGCTCAGATGCTGTTGTTCTTTTTAGAGAGGCGTAGATCTCGTCCACCCATATCTCAAACACGACAAAAGATCTGTGTGAAATCTCCAGAGAACAAAACCGTGACTCCCAATTATAGTCATGATGTTGTTTCTCATGTCCTTTAAGGTACCAGATTGCAGCTCTATTATTTGAGTAGGTGGTGTGTGACGATTAAGACGCTTATATTAATGGCCATCAGTGGGCCAGAGCCCTTGAGTACCTATATTTGTATCTGTAGTAGGCATTGAGCTATTAGCTATATTTCTACCGAATTCCAGCTCCATCAGACCAGTAGTAGGTACAGAATTGTTAAAATATTGAATTTTTAAAATCCGGTGGCGAAGCTCTTAACCATTTTTGTAACGGGAATGCTTGCATTTTGTTCTGATGTATTAGTTACGTCCCTACTGGATTTCAATTTACAAGGTCCAGTAAAATCTTATACTCATAAGATTGCCATCAAAGTAAATTAGAGCAGAGCCCTATAGGATTCTTTTAAACGTATTCTTATTGTACAACTGCAACATAAGGTGAACTACCATGCAAATTATCTTCATAGTCATTGTCATTTTTTAGATAAAGTGATCACTATGTCAATGAGTGCAAGCGTCTGATAAAGATAGATTTAGATAATATATCTACTCTGTATTCTCACGTTATCTCCTATACTCTTATATGAGCAATGTTTGCTTGGTTGCACAATTATCTCGAAAACGGCTCCGAGGATTTACTTCAAATTTTGTAAATAACTAAGTCCTGGTATAAAAATAAGTTCTAGACAGGTCTCATCCCCAGTAAAAATCAAATAATGTTAAAATGAAATTGAAAAGTTACAAAAATTAACATTTGGCTTATGGAGTTTCAAATCAAAACAAAAGCATTGTTAACAGCTATTCATAATCAACCAGGGAACTGTCAAAGTAATACTCATGTTGTTTATGATTATTAACATGTGGTTTCCTGAGAGCAGAGATTACAAGATTTGAGTGAGGATTACATGTATAGAGTAGTAACATAAATCAAAGGGACATTGAGCTATAAATAAAACTGGAGTGACCTTAAAAATGTAGAAAAGAGGCAAATGAGTTATACAAATCTGATTATCAGTAGGGAGAAGTGGTGAAATATAACTCCAAGTCATCTAAACAAACTGTCTGGCCTTCCCCGAGTAAAGCTTGGCCCACCCAGGTGCTTTATTACTAATCTACACTTAACGTTTTAAATAATAATTACAAAAGCTGTTTATGGAATACATTTTCTTAAGTCATATCCACTCTGTAAACTTATGTTATTTATTACCAATCTTCACTAAACGTTTTATATAAGAACTACAACATCTGTTTATGGAATAAATATTCTTAAGTCATATCCACTCGTATATTTATGTTATTTATTTCCAATCTTCGCTCATTGTTTTAAATAAGAACTATAACATATGTTTGTAGAATAAATATTCTTAAGTCATCACCTGGTTCAATATAAATAAATGCTTTATCCATAAGAATAATATAGGATCTTTAAAACACCATGGGCCAGAGTCCTAAGGTTATATAAACAAATCCAAGTAGCCTAAACCCTTCTTACGTGCATATAGAACATAGAAAAAAGTTTCATCAAAATCAGTTCATCCGTTTCCCTATGAAAAGCGAACAAAACACGACCAAAACCACACAAAATCACGTTTTTGAGCAGCCGCCATTCTTTTTCCAAAAGGTGTGTGCCATTTTTAAGTCACCTAAAACTATCTCATGCATAAACAGAACAAATAAACGAAATTTCGTCAGTCAGTGCACCCGTTTACCCGTAAAAATCGAACAAAACCTCGTCCTTGAGCGTTACCGACAGACATGTAGACAGACAGACAGAAATTGAGATAAGATTTGTTTTGGCTTCTCTAGGGTGTAAAATTTGAAAATATGAAAATATTTCATAACTCCAAGCAATGTACAGACAAAACTCTAATTTTATTCATATAGTTGTTAACATGTTTTATTTAGCTACCTACCAATTGCAATCCTTTACTATATTTTTAATTTTTAGCGAATTTCCCCTATAGGGAAGAAGCTATTACCGTAGGTCTCATGGTAAGACTTAAGCCCGAGACCATGATAACTTTTCATTTTGAGGTCCCCAGATGCCAAAAACACCATTCGTTCAAATTTTTATATATGTATATATATATATATATATATATATATATATATATATATATATATATATATATTTATATATATATATATGTGTCCGTAAGCACGATAACTCTCGTAAAAAAGGTCCGATCTTAATGAAATTTGGTACAAACGTGTAAAGTACCATTTATTTGAACGAGTTCGAAAACCAGACGAATTGCACCATCCAAAGGGGGGTTTTGGGGGGGTTTTGTACCCCAAAAATGGTTTTTTTGGGGTTTTCACATGTAACTTTTATTAAAATCAAATTTTAATTTTCACCATTGAATTCAGCATAAAAAAACAAACCATTTGGTATCTTGATCATTGCTCTACGTCAATTGGTTACTGAGATATTGAAAGTGCTAAACACAGTACGTTGTCTAATGTTATTCTTATGGAGAAAAAGAAAAATTGTATATCTCGATTGCATAAACTGACGAAATTTGGTATATGGCTTCATCTGGTTGTGGTTTATTGTTGTTTGTACATAAAAACAATTTTTCGCCTATGGTTCCTGTAGCAGCAAACCTAGGTACTCGGTCTCCATGTTATTCTTATGGAAAATAATTAAAATGTTATATATCGCTTATTTATGAATGTATATGGATGAAACTTGGTATGTGACTTCACATAGCTGAGTTCTATTGATATTTGCATAAAAACCCATTATTTTGTGTTCCTTGTTGCAGCAAACCTGCGTACTCATCCCCAATGTTATTCTTATGGAGAATAATTAATATTTTAAATATCGAATGTTTGTGAAAATATTTCACATGAATCTTGTTAAGTGGCTTAATGTGTCATGTTATAATTCATTGGAAATTCGCTGAGTTTGCAGGTTTGCTGCGACGGGGGTATTAATTTTAGCCTTTGGAAATTAATTTATAACAAGCTATAAAACGAAACAGCTTGCTTATGTAAGGATATTATTAGTTATAATAAACGGAGACAGCAAGTCAGAATTTCGTCACTCTTAAGATATAATATTAAATAATACACCCTGTATATTTCATCTTGTAAACTGTTATGATATCTTAGAATTGAATATTCAAACCCAGTGTTGTATAAATATCCTTACCTTATAATTAACTTGATCTGCAATTCAAACATGAGCAAGCGGATCCGGTTTATTTAAACGAATAATTACATTACAACTACTACCTTGTTTTGAGTACAGAAAGAACATTTTGATTTATTTAAAGAGTCGTGATTTTATTTGCAAATGCTACACGAGATTGTCTGTTACTGACAACTATATCGGTAGTATATTATGTAAACAAAAATATAATTACTGTAAATGTTAAACAAGGTGAGATGGTGAGTATAATTGTATTATAGATATTTTTTAATTGATACAAAGTTAAAACAACTCTAAGTTTGGAAAAAACATTATTAAGTTGACTCACTAACTAAGGCAACCACAAAGATTGCCCCCTGGCCACATACTCCGTTACTGGGCCTAATTGGCCGCCATTTTACAAGATGGTGGCGGTAGTACAGCTTTAATTTTAGGCGACTTCTGGTATGTTAAACAGGAAGGTAAAGACAACATCTGGACAAAAGTCCTAGGTTGTGCTAATTTTTTTTAGGTTTGCGTTATTTTTCACTTATCTTTACTGCACCATATCTCAAGGGGTGCCCATATTGAACATTTCTGAATGTAAGTTTCTAAGATTTAATTGTTAAGTTTTTAACAAACTGAAAAATAGTAATCATTTTTATATCTATATATTAATCGGCTAAGGAACTTTTTGTGGTACCGATTTCTGGGGTACGCGGCATCGTAGAATTACAAAACTTGGCACACTTATTTAGCACTATTAGGAGATGTGTCGAATGTAAATAATTTTGTGTTAGGACGTGTAGGGCTATGCCCTTTTGGCTTTCAAAGTTTACATTTTATCCTTATGGGAACATGCGTTCTGCTTTTTGTGTTTGTTTATACTTTTAATTTCATTGATTAACAGCTGCGTTATTCAAAATAAATATTTAGCATAACAGCAAGAACAGATGATTCATAAATAAAACACTTTACTGACTACTGTAACGGTAACACCCATCTCTTATCTGTTTAAACTCCACATTAAAAAAAAAAATTAAACCTAGGAGGGTAGTGAGGAACGGAGAAAGGATGAGGTGGAGAGGATTCAGATATAAGTAAAAAGACAACTGATTTCTGGAATGGAACGCCCTTCTGCTAACCGTATTAACTTGACATTAAATGGGGAGAGGATAAGGCGGAGATGTTTCAGGCATAAATACAAATACTAATGATTACCAGAATGGTATCAACCTTCTCTTATCCGTTTTAACTCCTCAACAGCAGAAATAGATAATTCAGGACTAATGTAAACAAAAATATTACTGACTACTGGAATGGTAACAATCTTCTTATATACATTTTAACTCTACATTCAAAGAAATTAAACCTGTTTGTGAGGGGGGAGGATTAGAAATGAAGAGAGGATGAAGGTTGGGGAGAGTATGAGAGACGGGGAGAGGATGAGGTGGAGAGGTTTCAGGCATATATAAAAAGGTTACTTATTACTGGAATAGTAAAACTCTTTTCTTAATCGTTTTAACTTCATAAAAGCAAGTAGAGTTTTAACTCCATAACTCAGGACTAATGTAAATAAAAAATATTACTGACTACTGGAATGATACCCTTCTCTTATCAGTTTTAACTCCACATAAAAAAAATAATTAAACTTGTTTGTGAGGGGGAGGAGGACGGGGAGAGGATGAGTTGGAGAGGTTTCAGACATAAATAAAAAGGCTACTGACTACTGGAATGGTAACGCTCTTCTGCTATCCGCACACATTAAACAAAACTACCTGGGGGTTAGTATGGGGGAGGGAGAGAGAAAGAGAGATGAGCGCAACAGAGCCCACTAGATAACTATTCTTTCCTCAAATATTTGGTCGGATTTTGACCATTGGGCGATCTCTAGTTATAAATAAAACCAGTATAAACACTTTTATTTGTTTATATAAGTACCTACTTAAATAGTAAAGACATATTTGTTCAGTAGTATGTGTGTTTACAATCGTACCATAGTTTAGGCTAACCCTGTATTTGTAACATCATTAATGTTATATATTTAAAAGTAAATGTTTAAAACAACTATATGTGTGTACCTTTAGCGTAAGGTCGTATAGTACAAACTTATTATATATTACGAACACTTACAATTTGATGAACGTAGAACGTTATCATCAATATTTTCAATATAGTATTCTTTATTTTGCTGTCCGACATAATGGGTATATATTTGTTTGTTATTTGTAATTGCACTTAAGTAACATGTAATTATTAATAACAATATATAACAAAGACAGTGACATTACAGAATACTAAAGGCATCCAAACGGATAATATTGACTTGACTAGTTATATCACTTGTGGTACAAAAGGTTTATTTTAAAGTCTACAAAATAATTGTTTAAGTAGATTATATTGCAAACTCTTCTTGAACATAATATATATTATTTCATACCACACATTTATTTCATAGAATATAAATAGGGTGTTTTCTTTTTCGACATCTTTATAACACTTCAGTTGTGCTGTCATTATTTTACGTGACATAACATCCTAGTTAGCATGTTACTGGAATAAGTAACGCTTGTATTATCAACAAAACAAAATTCAACACATTAAACAATCGTTGACCTAACTCCGCTTAGTTACGTTCGAAGTAAATGTTGGTTTAATTTCCATGTAATAACCATGTATTATCCCATGTGCTAACTGTGACAAGTAAATCTACATAATAACAAATTCAGTTTCGTTTCGTACTGTTGTGGTCGGGAGATGTTATCCATGGCAAATGCTTTAATCTTGTTGAAGCCACTTGATTGTGGCTTAGCCAATTTGATCTTCAATGCTGACTTTGCATATTAATGCACAACCAGGAATACAAATCATATTTTTAATTCACGCGAGCATTTATGGGGTAAATAACATATGTTAAATGTAGGTAAAATGCTCGTATTTATATTTTATTGAAACAAGTAAATATTTACTGCATAATGCTAAAATCTTTCTATAGCTACCATGTACAAGGGTTTTTAAAAAGAACAAAACTTAAGTGCCTGCAATTTTTATACATGAAAGGTGATCTGAAGATGGGCTAGGTACTGCATTTGCAAGTGGCATAGAACAAGCAAGAAGTCAACGCTTCTAACATTTATCTGGATAAAGACCCTCTCCTCTACGATCCGTACTCCAGGATCCCTGGTCCAACTGTAATAAATCGTTCGTTAAATATATTTGCTGATCTCAAAACTGTTTTCTAAAAACGAGTTTCTTCGTAAATATAGCTTAGATTACTATGCTAAAATGTATTCTTCGATTACCTTTACACCAATTTACAAGATATATGCTAAACTGTTGATTTAATGTTCATTTAGTTTAGTCTTAAACAGCTACGTTTAAATACATTAATTTTGTTCTAACTCATGATCTAAATAAATAAAAAATAAATACATGAATAGAGAGAGAGAGAGAGAGAGAGAGAGAGAGAGAGAGAGAGAGAGAGAGAGAGAGAAGATTGTGAATGTAGAATACTTCTGACATAACCGGACCATTGTAGAACCAGTGACTAATATCAGGTAAACTTATTCTTTATTAAATAAATAATGGATATTAATATATTGCAATGGGCTTGCAAAAAGGTTCTTTAATGGCTTTTTCAGTTATATATTTTTGGGTTTTACTGACATAATATTCAAATTAAGTTATATTTTGTTCACTCGAAACCTGAGACAATTCAGATCACAACTTGACATGAGATTTATGGTATCAAGTTATTACTTGTATCGTCGGTTTTTAAAGGGGTAATTGTGTTTTAAATATTTAAAAAATTTAGTCAGAAAATAAATCTCTTTGAATCTTTGTTTGCACCTCTTAATGATAAATTCTTTTTAGGCTTAAAAATTTAGTAGATCCTACGTCTTAGATTTCAGATGTCATTAGATAAAATCATTTATAATAGTATAAGCCTTTATCACAACTTCCTGGTTTTAGTAACTTTCATCCAACATTTAAATTAAACGTTTTCCAAATTGTTAAGAAGTTTTAAAAACAATTTGACTAATGTCTGTGGGCTTCTTTTTAGTTTAGTGGGGTAAGTATCACTAATTCATTTAGTTGATAAGTTCTTCTTTTATTATATTAAAACGAGGATAATTGATATACAATATTTGAGATTGTCATAGCCATGCTGGTAAAGGAAAGTGAGTTTAAATTGTTCTGCCCAAAATATACAAAATAATTATTGAAATCGATAATTGTTAAATAATTAAACAAATAAAACATTGCTGAACTCAAGTTACATAAAAAAATAATAAACGTGTTATAATAACCTACAGATATTTATATATATATATATTATATATATCTCTCACGGAGGCATTGAAGAAACTAACTACTAAGACAAATATTAACTAAAACCTAAGTTAATATTTTAAAATAAAAAAGGACAAAACCGCACATTTCAATTAAATTAAATTTAGATCAACAAGTGTCCCTATACAACGTTATGTACCAATACCCCAAGCGTTTTTCTAATTTAATATTGATTTATCTTGAAACTTAAATTTAAGTTACAGTTAACAACAAAAACGTACAAATAATTACTGTATGAATTATTTGTTTGATTTAAACAAATTAGTTCATGAATTAAATGATTAAATGCTAAAGAGGTGGTTATCCATAATGTACTGGCTAAGAATTGTGTAAACGTAAGGTATTTATTGCTTAGTATATATTTGAAAACTAATTATAGTTTTCTACTGTATAATTGTAATGCTTATTGTATTGTACATTTATGGAAATAAAGAATTTGTTTATTTATTATTTGTTTTATTTACAACTGGTCGACCCATTGCGCCTTCGCCCCCGTAAACGATGACAGTTGTGTGTGCTGCATTCTGTGGTTAGCCCGTGGAACTACTACGAATCGAGATCAGCTGTTTCAATTTCCGAATATCAATAAGGAATACATGGTAACTACATGGTAACATGGTAGCCCAGTGGGGCAAAGCCATGTGAATTAATCGGTATGAAAACACTTTACTTTCCTATTTTGGACATAAGGTATCAATGTACCAAATTTCAACCTTCTAGCAAGGCCGGGAAGTTGGAGAATTAGTAATGAATAAGTAAGGGCTTTGCCTTTTATATATTAAGATTTAATAATTTACCTTTAGTAAATACACTTACGAGATTAAATCAGATTGCAATTAGAACCCGTCACTTGAAATACAACATACCCGTCAATTGAAATACAACATACCCGTCAATTGAAATACATCATACCCGTCACTTGAAATACAACATACCCGTCACTTGAAATACATCATACCCGTCAGGTGTCACACCAGTGTGTAGTTTTTGTAATTTAGCCGTTCAGGAAAGGTAATATTAATTTATAACCTTTTATAGTGGATTCAAGAAATAACTGAGACTAAGTAGATTGTAATTTTCTTCATAAATAAATTTAGGAGTTAATTGTAAATATTTCTTAATACAGTTATGTTTCTGAAAGAATGACTGAAAGCATAGTTACGTCAGATAATATTCTTGTGACGATTCAGGTTATTATTAACATTTTTAATTATAAATCGCATTTTAATGATGAGCTACCAGAGATACTAATATTTCTGTTTAGTTAATTTCGTGTGATAATGTGGAAGCTGCTAGCATGTTACCCGTTATGAAGGTTAAGCCATGAAGCTGTTGGCTAATTAAAAGGGGCTTCGAATAATTACATAGTAGCGCTCTTGGACTGATCTACGTTCAGTTGCTTAAAGAAATATAAACAAATAAAGAACACATTTTTAGGCTAGAGAGAGTTAGAAAACTTACTTTTTGGAAAGCACTATGGCTATGTTTTGGACACAATTATAAATTGTATTTAACAGTTTTTATAATATTTTGAATGCCATCGGTTTTTTATCTTTAAAAACTATATTTTACATATAATACCCTAGAATCACCCCACTCCCCTTCCCACAACCTAAATACCCTACTTACTATACTCATCCTTCTATAGTATATATACGAATTGTCTGTAAAGTACGTTAATTCCCAAACCTAAAATGTTGGTTGCTTGGGTCAAAGTATAAAAGGTTTCTGTAAATATGGGTCCTTAAACTCTTAGTTTTCCATCTCATTATGTGAATATGTTTTTTTCATATTTAATCATATCTTAGTAACTTCTTAAGGTACCAACTTAATACACATATGACAAACTGATAAGACCTAATTCAGTTTTGGTATCAAGTTACTTTGTACCATTTCAAAAACCATAATAATATTTACACCATCTTCTTGAAGATAAAGTTCAACAACTTTTTTGTGTTTTGTAAAATTTACAGTTTCTGATATATTAAGCTTATAAAACAACAAATGGCCGCCATTTTTAAATGGTACAAAGTATAAAATTCATTCTTAATACTGAAATAGGTCTTATTAGTCGTAAATTTACTAAGTTTTAAGTTGATGCCTTAAGAGGTTATTATTATATGATTAATTACGAAGAAAAACAAATTCAGACAGATAGACGAAAATGTAAGAGTTTTAGAACCAATATTTATAGAAACATGTTTTTCTTATTTTGACCAAAGAAACCAAAGTTTTTAGTTTGGAATCGTGTTCTACAGACACCCGCCTGCATATAGATAGTATCGTTAGTGTAAGTTTGAACTGAAATATTCGTTTTGATGATCTTTGAAACGTAACGAGGGATTTCCGTCGTCATGTCCGTCTGAATATTTGATCTTTTATAAAATATGAGTAGAGCTATAAACCACACAAATAGTCCGATTTAAATTCAATACAAAATGCAGGCACATTGTCATGCTATTTCAAGAAATGTGTGTTATTTACTGAAGTTCAAGATTTTACAAATTATACCCTCTGAAAGTATAATAAATTAACAAAAACACTAAATTGTCAAGAGTGATTTTTTATAAATCTGTTGATTTATACAATATTGATTCCGTTTGTCTGTAACAAAATATTGGGTTGGAAATTGTGAGGTGCCTAAAATAGTTGTGATAAAATGTTAATAATTTAATAAAATTTGATTAACGGACCGAATAAATCATAATGCAAGGTTATCGACAATTAAAATTTAACATTAAACGCAAATCTTTACACTATGTTATTGTTTTTGTTATTTAATATATGATTGGGACATTTTCCATCACTGAATAAGAAAAACAAATACAAATTCAACTTATTTGTTTTTAGCGAATTTCCCCTATAGGAAAGAAGCTATTACCGTAGTCGGCATGGTAAGACCTTGGCCCGGGACCATGATAACTTTTCGTTTTGAGGTCCCCAGACCCCAAAAACACCATTCGTTCGAAACTGTATATATATATATATATATATATATATATGTATATATATGTGTGTGTGTGTCCGTGAGCACGATAACTCTCGCAAAAATTATCCGATTTTGATGAAATTTGGTATAAACGTGTAAAGCAACATTTATGACTTTAAGTTCGAAAACCAGCCAGATCGCTTTATCCGAAGGGGTATTTTGGGGGGGTTTTGTACCCCAAAAATGGGTTTTTTGAATTTTTTACATATAATTTTGGAAATAGTCAAATTTTAGTTTTTACCATTGGATTCAGCTTAAAAAAACACACAATTTGGTATTTTGATCATTTCTCTACGTCAATTGGTTACCAAGATATTGAAAGTGCTAAACACAGTACGTTGTCTAATGTTATTCTTATGGAGGAAAATAAACATTTTATATCTCGCTTATTTATGAACGTATACTGACAAAACTTGGTATACGGCTTCATCTGGTTGTGGACCATTGATATTTGCTCAAAAAAAATTTTTTGCCAAAGGCTCCCGTAGCAGCAAACCTGCATACTCAGCCCCATGTTATTCTTATGGAGAATAAGTAACGTGTTATCTCCCTTAAATATGAAAATAAATTAATGAAATTTGGGATGTGGCTTTACCTAAATGAGTTATATTGATATTTGTGTAAAACCCCATTTTTTGTTTTCCTTCCTTCAGCAAACCTGCATACTCAGCCACCATGTTATTCTTATGGAGAATAATTAAAATGTCACAAATCGTTTATTTATGAATGTATATTGATGAAACTTGGTATGTGGCTTTATGTGGTATTAAGATACATATATATGCATTGGAAATTCGCTGAGTACGCAGGTTTGCTGCTACGGGGGTATTATCATTAAGTTATGGAAAATTATCCCAATAATTTAATAAATTACCTAAACTCACCATCACCAACAATGAATTTTAAATAAAGAGCTATATTATTATTGTGGGAAATACATACAATATGATAATTCAGAAAATTTCCAATAACATTTGTATTGAATGTTTTACTACTCAAACGTTATTATTGCTCAACGATTTCAAGTTTTTCAACAAAGAAATGGTAAAATATGATTTATTTTATTTTATATTATAAATGTATAAAAATGAATCCCTATTTCCCTTTGTCATTTGAAAACTTGAGAATGAGTGCACCAAACTGAATAATTATTTTTCTTGTTCGTTAATGTCAGGACAAAGTTCTTGTAAAAGAAAATGTTTAATGTGACCTAAAGGCACTGTCCCACTGGCCTTCAAATTTCCCATTGATTTGATCAAAGTTTAGTTAGTTACATCAAACAGCTGTTAACAAGGATTATATCTAATCATACTTGAAAGTCATAAACATATGTTCATTATAGAAATAAAAAACTACTTGAATGGGAACTCAAGCTCTTTTTTCGATAGGCGAGTGAACGTAGCGAACGAGCTAATCCGGGAGGCGAGTGAGCGAAGTGAACGAGCTAATCCGGGAGGCGAGTGAGCGAAGTGAACGAGCTCATCTTGAAAATGAACGAGTATTTGACATAAAACAAATTCAATGACATTAGGACAGGACGACGTCTGTCGGGCCAGCTAGTTTTATATAAATAAAAATTGTATTATAAATAACCTGGTTTATAATATTATGTTATTTATCATATAGTAAACTATAGTATCATTATCTAACATGAGTAAATTAAGTCAATTAGCAGGTTTCAACAAAATATGTTAATTAATGACAAATATATATAATGCATCTTGGTAAATACCGAAAGACAACTTATCGTGACGCAGAGCATCAATTCAAAATAGGCCCGGTCCCCCCGGTCTCTAAATAGTGTTCTTTTAATCTGATTGAACATTTACAATTTGATATTTCAAAATACATGTAAAACACCTGTTATATGAATGAAACCCCTTCCCCTAAACACCCATTGAATAATGTGATATGTCTGGAGTTCAAATTTAAAGTCATAAACTAAATTCCATAATATAAATATCGTTTACGAAAGCTATTATTCTTGCGGATTCTTATTTAGGTTTGAAGACACTAGTAGCTAAACAGTGTTTGTTAAACCGAACAGTTATCAAAGTCCGAACAGCATTTATTTCGCGGACAAGAGAGTTGACAGTTAAGGGCGTGGTTTACAGGCCCATTAACCAAGACCAGCCAATAGTAGACGTGCTGCATTTCCGAATTGCACGCCAGCTGATCGGAATAACACTTCAGTAATATTTGTATATGGAAAATGGCAACAATGACAGTGTGGAGCCATATTATTGGTTGGAGCCCAACTGTCAACTCTCTTTCTCGCTGGAATAGGTCGTTCTTTTTTGTATTCGAAATAGCTTCTTCCCAATGCGTGAAAAGTGACAAAAAATGGGCAAATCAAACATTGCCATCACAAAGAAAACCTGTATTGAGCATCTTTAAAATATTCAATTTACAAGGATTCAAATAAATGTATTACTGCTGAACTCAAACGCTTAGACAAACTATTAGTTCTGATTAAACCCCAAAATATTGGCAAAATAATTAATAAACCTTAATACTCCTTAAGGTGTTTAATATCTTTATAAACCTTTAGGTTACTAATAGTTTATAAAGGAGTTTATCATTTAAATTATAAAAATAAAACAACTAATGGAGTAACTGAAGTGTAAACCAGAGAGAAGTGAAGTAGGTAGTCAAGAAGATGAATGGACACGATTGAGGACGCCTTAAACCGGATAAACGATGTTGATTTCAATTTAATCAACTAAAACAATGACTGAGAAACTTATTTCTCGTAGTTAAATAAAATCTCCTTATTAAAATAGTGGATCAAAACTATACCTTTGGAGGGAAGGTTTCACTAAAACAAGTTGTATAGCATGTTTAAATTTGTCATGTTCAAACTTTTCCTTCTTACTAAAATGAACCTCCATTTAAGAAAACTCAATCTTTTATCATAAAACTAACTGAAATTGAAGTACAATAAATCACAGGTGGGTATTCCATGCGGAAACACTACAGACGACCAACTAGTTTGAAGATTTATTTTATTTGAAGTGAAGAGATAATTATAGGAGTAGTTCTAATTTCCATAGATATTGAAGATGGCTTACTGACCTTGCAATATTCAAATACAACCTCATTTTAATTCTGTTTATAAGGGTCTGTTAAACACAAAATACTCTTATTATGACTTAAATTTAGTAAAAACTCTATATCGTAAATGATTCCAGAAAAATAGATTATTACCAATGCAAATACCCAATATGTGATAAACTCGTTAGAGCCTCGAATCTATAATATCATATTACGTTAGTTTCACCAGCTAATTGTATTGCCATTACCAGTAATCTGACATACTACTGGTATTTTACCTATTTTTCTACACTCTCATTCTAAAGCAGACATTTTCAGTTAACCAATTAAATTATTAATTAGTTCACAGTAAATCTTTATTATGATGTAGCGGTATTTATTATTTCATTAAAATGCTTAGTTAATTAACTATGAAAAAAAACAAATCTGTAACGATAATTAATTTGCATTGTTATAGTTCTCAAATGCTTTAGTTGTTGTGAAATAATAAGCAAATTATTAATTATAAATTCATTAAAAAATATTACCAGCATGATTAATTAGTAATAATGTTTTAAAATATCATAAAGCCATATTACACAGTATATAATATCCTTACTAAAGTTATATAAAAATAGTATAAGATGACAGTGTGTTTAAAACCGGATTCAGTTATATAGTTAATTATTTTAAGATGTTCCAACTCAATAATAAAAAATAAGTTTGAAAAAGATCATGTTTGAATCATGTAACACGAACGAAGAAAAACAAGACAAGAATCATGTCTGTTTTTTCACTTACTTGGGAGTCCCTTAATATTCAGTGTGTTCGTGTTCTGAATATGGAAATATTGAGAGCCGGAGCCTGGTTTTAGTTAATATTCTGTTGACTTGATATGAAATGTAATCAAAAGGAAAGAGAACTTACTACGGTATAAGAGATTAGTGCATTACTATATTTTTATACTTGGATAAACATAATATCAATTGGGCTACCTACGAGTGTACTAACGAGTTCCTTTTAATATTCCAACGTTTACACTAGGTTTTATTATTCATTTTCCTTCTAAATGCGTTGACAGTTCTTTACAAGGTTACTTTGTGTTATTTTTTCGTAAACCTCCTCATAAATAATAAACATCATCGAATAAAGAGTAATCACTTTGGTTGGCACAACTTGAATGCAATTAACTAGTTTTTCTACTAGTAATCAGCATGGAAAACATTCTTAGAGAAATTTTTTAGAATGTTGAAATAAATTAGATACATAGACACATTATGGCACAATATATTTTCAATATTAATGTACACTAAGAAATAGTTTGCCATTTTTAGACCGACCATATCTAAAATCTGATTATTATTGAAGTCGTATAAAAAACTTAGATTGATGATAATAATATATAAAGAAACTGTAAAATCAAATATTAAACTCTGAGGAGGGGGCAATAAGCCGTCGGGAGGGTCATAAACACGCTCACGTCGTAAACTGTCGTACAAACGATTTATTGTGAATTGTCCTGCTGAAATCTTGACTGACATCATGATCCCTAGGTACATTCAAGAAATTCCAAGAGGAGGTTTCTTGTTGACCAGAGCTCTTGTTTTAAATGAACATAATTTTATTTGGATGGTTTTATAGTTTTTTGTACAAAAAACTAGACTGTCCTTATCTCAGGTCCGATCCGTGGTATGAACCGACTCGTAGATAGATGACACATACAGATAATCTGTAAAAACAAACATTAACCTCAGAGAAGGTGGCAAGAAGCAGAGAGAGAAAAGAGGGTTATAAATGATATGGCCGTAAACCGAACACGAAAGATTTATTGTGATTTGTCCAGCTGGAATCTTGACTGACGTCCTCATCCCTTGATACATTCAAGAGATTCCAAGAGAAGAGTTTTTCATATTGATTAGAGCTCTTGGTTTGAGTGTAAGCTTAAGACGGAATATGAACATTAAGTTTTACTAAGTTTTTAAAATTCAATCTGTTCCATATTTTAAAAGTGTATTATTTAATAACAAGCATCTGCCGTCATCACCACTGTTCCGTTCAAACATCGCAATCGACTCAAGAGTTGACGATGAGAATGCATTTTAAATTAAGGTAGTTAATATGTATAGGCTACACATAGGATTTTGCTCTCCCAAAAACTCCTTAAGGGGTAAGACCCATGTCAAAGATCACTCGGGTCATTACAAGGTCACTGAGCTCATTACTAAGTTGTAATATTATTCATATGAATATTCAATTACTTATTGATTACAGTAGTAACATCAAGTAACATTTTCAAAAACATCAGGGCTTTATGAAACCTGAATGTACATGTAAATAACAGGAAATTAACCAGTTGTCAAAAAGTAATTTTTAGCGAATTTCCCCTATAGGGAAGAAGCTATTACCGTAGGTCTCATGGTAAGACTTAAGCCCGAGACCATGATAACTTTTCATTTTGAGATCTCCAGATGCCAAAAACACCATTCGTTCAAATTTTTATATAATGTGTGTGTCCGTAAGCACGATAACTCTCGTAAAAAAGGTCTGATCTTAATAAAATTTGGTACAAATGTGTAAAGCACCATTTATTTGAACGAGTTCGAAAACCAGACGAATCGCACCATCCAAAGGGGGGTTTTGGGGGGGTTTTGTACCCCAAAATTGGTTTTTGGGGTTTCCACATGTAATTTTTATTTAAATCAAATTTTAATTTTTACCATTTAATTCAGCATTAAAAAAAACAGTTTGGTATTTTTATCATTGCTCTACGTCAATTGGTTCCTGAGATATTGAAAGTGCTAAACACAGTACGTTGTCTAATGTTATTCTTATGGAGAAAAAGAAAAATTGTATATCTCGCTTATTTATGAACATAAACTGACAAAATTTGGTATATGACTTCATCTGGTTGGGGTTTATCGTTGTTTGCACAAAATACCAAATTTTCACCTATGGTTCCCGTAGCAGCAAACCTAGGTAATCGGTCCCCATGTTATTCTTATGGAGAATAATTAAAATGTTATATATCGCTTACTTATAAATTTATATGAATGAAACTTGGTATGTGACTTTACTTAGATGAGTTCTATTGATATTTGCATAAAAACCCATTATTTTATGTTCCTTGTTGCAGCAAACCTGCGTACTCATCCCCAATGTTATTCTTATAGAGAATAATTAATATTTTAATATCGCTTATTTGTGAATATATTTCTTATGAATCCTATTAAGTGTTAATGTGTTATGTTATATATTCATTGGAAATTCGCTGAGTATGCAGGTTTGCTGCGACGGGGGTATTTTAACTATTTGTAAATTGAATATTGCGTTTTAAAATGAGATATATTCATCCATATAACTTTGGTTGGATTATAACTAAATATAGGGAGCCTGGTAATAGTTACGGTTATCAACTGTCACGTAAATTGATTGGTAAACATCAGGAGGAGTTCGCATATGCATAGAAATTAAGGCCGGCTTATTGCCTCTAGCACTATTCTTAACTCTGCTTCGTTAGTTTAAATGTAATCGTAAAAGACGTTAAGACCACCATGGTTGATTGGATTAACTGAGTAAGAGAATGTACAAAGTATTGCATTTCTAATTAACATTAGTCCTGAAGCTCCTGTGACTTTGGTGGGATACATAATGAACGATCTAACCTATAACTACTTTTTATACAATATCGTCCTACCGTAAAGAAGTACGTTTATGATATATGATTTCAGTAATGAAGTACACTGTGTACAGTTACTAAAAGCGTTAATGATGACATATATTTATATCAGAAGAAAAGTTAATCGCATATATTGATTACGTTTTTTTTCTACATTCTAGGATAATCTAGAATACATAACAAAATATCGGTTTAAACTTTTAACAACCCGTATCAGTGTTATTTATGTATATAAAAAACGTGTTGGTGCATTTATTATAGAAAAGGGCGTTTGAAAGATTATAAATACGTTTCAGAGCTATATTACTTATTTTCACCACGGTATTATTCTTCAGAGTAAAACTAGTACACTTCCTCTTTAAAATTAAAGTTTCTAGTGACACCCCAATCGTGAATGAATTACCAATACATCATTGCAGGTCCGATTAAATGTTAAAACATAGGAACAGCTATAGTAAAACTGCATGTTAAAACAAAATCGTTACCATCCCGTTTTTACCACACAGAGTAAATTCCCTTAATTCAATGTATCTGCGAATGGAGAGTGCCGTTAACATTAACCTTTCATCCCTTTTTCATTCGCACAAGCTATGCACAGAGTATGTATTAGATTTTATTTTCTTACTGTAATCCACACCAAATTAGGATTAAAGAGTTAGACCTCCCTTAAACCCCGAGGTAAGTTGCAACTTATTTATTATAATTATTAAATTTTTAATCATTCTAATAACCTATTGAAATAAAATTTAATTCCACAAACGATTTTTTCCATTTTATTTGAGGGTTGAACCGTTTAAATTTTCCCAGTTTTTATTCAAAAAACAAGGATTAATTTTAAATAACTTATGAAATTCCTAGTATCACACATAAAAAAAACACAAAGTGTAGACGGGTTGCCAAGTCCTAAAAATATATGAAACAAAAAAGTATTCCAAGTCAAGTATAGTCAAGTATTCCATCATTGGTCTGACATTGTTTATCATCACAAATTCCTTAAAGATGTTAAAATAAGAATGCTCGAAAGATTGATGGTTATTTTCATCTGTACTTGGTCAGTAGCTTCACTGATGCAAAATCTTTAATTTGAAAATTATAAAATCTAAATAAAGTTTAGCTAACAATAAAAATACATTAGCTTCTGGCCAAAAGCAGATAAAAAATCACCAAAAATCTTTCGAACATTCTTATTTTAACATCTCTAAGGAATTTGTGATGATAAACAATATCACACCAAAGATGCTATACTTGACTTGGAATACTTTTTGATATCATATATTTTTAGGACTTGACAACCCGTCAACACTTTGTGTTTTTGGGTATGATATCACTGTTTTTTCTTTAAAATTATATTATAGATTGTTATATATGGTCGAATATAGCGTCGAAATAAAACAAAATATATGTCAACGAAAATTTAATATAATATCAATTTAATTTCATATGTGCGAGGTCTCCGTGAGGAAAACGGGATAAAAATAGCAAATTTTAATCTTGTAAATAACAGAATGTTACTGAATGTAAATCCAAATGATCTTATAAATGTGCGCTTAAACATGAGGTGATAGCCTCTACTGTTTCAACTACAGCTTTTAGCTATCAAAGGTATACGACTCATTTTGAACTTGCCCAATTATTTTCAGAGAGAGAGAGAAAGAGAGAGTTGAGCGCAATAGAACCACTAGATATTAAGTTATTTTTTTCAAATATTCGTCAAATAATATTTGGTCGAATTTCGACCATTATTCCAATATATGCTTGGGCACAATGTCTTATTTAATCTCCAATTGCATTCTCTAATAGAAAGAGTTCAACTAAATAAACTTACTAAAAATCTATTCATTAAAAGATAATCCGATTTTGGTGACTAATATATAGGCAAAACTATGTATGTAATTACTATGTATTAAATTATCGTTTATGTGTTATTTTAAAGCCCTTAACGACTATATTTGCGTTTTGGGGTTTTAGGGAACAACCACCTTCAGAGCTTAGCTCCCTAAGCTCTGAAAGTTACAATGTTAAAATTTTGGAAGAATTAAAATCAATCTAAATTGAACATGTAATAGCTTTTGACACTGACAAAACCCGGTAAAGAAGCAAGAACAGCTGTTTCCAGCTAACATCTGGAATGCCATCACAATATAAACTACTAGAACCGTATACGAGCTAGGTAATGACAAAAGCATTCGAATTCGAGCAAAATTTGCTCGTATATTATTAAAAGAATTCCCCACAAGCAATCACCCCCCCCCCCATTGGCTTTCATATTTAAAATGTGCTTATAGAGTTCTTGTATTTAGTGGGAAGTCGCATGTAATGGGAATACATGATTATAAAACAATAACATAAACAATCATTATTGATACATTGCGGAAAATTATATGGAAGTCAGTAAATAGGCACACTGTGTTGAATATAAAACGAATCTTTACTATATCATTGTGTAAAATTATGTGCAGGTCAGTGAATAGGTTCTGTGACCAATAAAATGGTATATTAGTTTAGTGTAATTTTATTGCGTTTGAATTTGAGCACATTTTCATTCAAATTCGGGAACGGTTCAATATATTACACTATTTCTTATAATGTGTCTTACGTATTTTGTTATATTCGATGTATTTATAGTATGTTTACCAAACTAATTAAAAGGTTTTCCTTACCTCAGGTCCCTATATCCTTTTGCTTGTTTAAACATATTCAATGATTTAATTTGAATTTATAAGTGCCAGCTGATCAGATAGTTATTTTCTAACACATGCGATACTTAGACTTTTTTACATAGTAAATGTAAACAAAGCAGACATTACAATCTGTACAAGTTTGAAATTAAAATTAAATTATTTTTGTAATATTGCGTTTGCAAGGTTATAATTTAGTGTCAAAAGTGTAATCCGTGAGTAAAAATAGAAGTCCGTGCGAAATTTCGTTCAAGTTTGATGATAAATTAAGACCTTATGCTTGATGAACAAAATGAAGTGGACAATCTGTGAAAAGTTCCAAAACTACAAGATTTAGGCTACTTTTATACGTAAATTTCTTGCATCTCAGACCTTTCTTAAACCAACTGTTGTGATTTTTCGTGTTCAGTGAAAGGGTTTAGCATATACATGCACACCCAGATTCACTTAAGGCTGTAATACACTATTTTGAGAAGTGAAAAATCTCCTCATTCTGGTTCGTGTTAGTATAAATAATACTCGCACGTGGTCGTGTAGTGGACTTAGCGACTTGACACGACCGTGCCACTAGATAAATCAAAAATAGTAGCTGTAGCCCGGAAAAGAACCACAATAGCCTAAGAGTTACCGTCCTATAGCCCTTCTGAGTTTATGTTATAAGTTGCTTGAGAAGATAATCAATAATACAATCCTCCTTGTCCGTAATGCCAGCAACCCTGTAGAACAAGCTGGATTCAGACCTGGTAGCAAGTGCTGTGACCAGACCCTTGCCCTCACTTCATTCATTCAGGATGGCTTTGAGAGGAGACTAAAGACCTCTGTTGCTCTCATAGACCGCATCATTATGTACTGTATGGAGATAGGGCCTTCTGGTTAAGTTTTATAGTCTAATCCTATGCCCTTTCCTATTGCGTCTCCTCAACTCAATGCTATCAAGTAGGTTAGTCAAACTATAACTAGGAAGCAGGGAAATTACGTTTATGCAACTCAAGGATGGTCTGCCGCAGGGATCAGTGCTTGCCCCTCTTCTATTAAAAGTGTACACTGCCGACATTCCACTTGCTCGGTACAGGACGTTCATCTATGCCGATTATGTAATATATAATCACAAGGCATTTAAGCACAAGGAAACACAGCAGGCTGAGACGGCACTAACCAACGACCTTGCAACCCTCAAAGAATATTTTAGAACCTGGAAGCTAAATCAAAACCCAAAATAAACTGAAGTATCATGTTTCACTTAAATAACAGGTTTTAAAACCTAAAACTAAAAATTTTATTCCTCGGGGTAGAGCTCAAGCCCAATGACCAACCTAAGTACCTGGGTGTTACTCTAGATTGATATCTCACATAAAAAAGCTATTTTAAAAATACTGCAAATAAGGTAAGAAGATGTGCCCCAGGGCTAACTTTGTGTACCACCTACATGGGGAGCTAGCGCCCAAGTTCTGCGCACTACAGCTTTGTCCTTTGTCTACTCGACGGCTGAATACTGCGCTCCTATGTGGCTGAACAGCGTGCATATTTGACAGTGGTACACTTATGGCAACCCCTCCCCCAGTCTTCTATAATATAGCTCCGCTCCACCTGAGATCAGACGGAAGGATGCCCTGCTGAGAGGATACAGTAAGATGTTATCCGACCCAAAGCTATCCATTCTTGATTACCTCCCTCAGGAATTAAGTCGATTGAAGTCCCGAAAAACACCCCAACAAACAGCCTCCCAGTTGAGGACAACAATTCTTTGTCCAAGGCTTTCCTCCTGGGAATCTTCCAACGGTCGGAGTAGCTTCCTGATATCCGACCCTACGTCAGCGGTAGGTGGGTTGAACCTTCCTCGGAAGCAATGGACTCTACTCAATCACTTTCGCACTGGGGGGGAAGGGGCAATTATTGGAAATTTAAATAGGGTATGACACACGATCAGTCTTGTGACTGTGGGGTGGAGCGTCAAACTATGGACATAGTTAATGACTGCGCCCTGTGCGCTTTCCGCAAAGAGTGGGTGGCCTACATGGAACAAGTGATGTTGGACTGCAATGCCTTCACGCCCTGGATTTAGATCAGAGAGATCCTTTATTTATTTTCTGAACTTGAAAATTAATACAGGTAGATCATACCGAAGTTTGTTGTTGTAAACTCCAAAATAGAAGGCAGCTGTGAAAGCCATGCTATATATATATATATATATATATATATAAGAAAAATAAGTTTCGACAACTGGTAATTATGCATGATTTGTGCCAAATAAAGGAAGTGTCCGGAATTGTTTAAAGTTTATTTTTTACAACTTTTAATTTAGACTAAATTTAATTTCAGCAGTAAAAATCTACTTCCGAATGACCTAATACAAAAGGGTTTAAATTGTAACAACATGTAATAAGGTTTTCTTGTTTAACATTCGTTTTAAGAAGGTAGAAGTTTTAAGGGATGATGCTGTATTATGGGAAAAATGTAATGTCAGTTCAAACTATACGCGAACGTGCGTCCATAACGATTTGTTGTGCATTGTTATTCATATCGCAGAACTAGATGATGAACTCAGGTTTTGAGCAGAGATTTGAATGTGTGATTGACGGGCTGGAACAAATAAACGAGCCATCTTAGTTTACACCATCATTTACATAATTAAATCATGAACACACTTAATAAACAGTAATAAGTGTGCATAGTATTATTTCGTATTGGTATTTGTACTTTTATTTTTTTTTTATAATTATTGTTATTTATATTTTCAATTATTTGTATATATAACTTAATATACAGTTTTAAATTTGTTTTAACTTGAGGTATTATTATATTCTTATATATAACTGTTTTTCGTTTGAAGCACCGGCAGGAAATAATACTATTATTCGGATAAAATTACATATAAATTTACATGGCTGACAAAAATAGCTGACAAAATGAATGCAAATTCTCCTGAAAGCGACTCTTGTAAGATCATGAGCTCCACCCCAAAAGAATGATCGTGTGTCATACCCTATTTAAATTTTCAATAATCATGAGCAAGGTCACCTCTGGCTTGCCCATGTGACTAATGCCGTTACGGTACCTCGCTGTCTTTAGTTCGCCGCACAGGTCGGGTAATAGCCTATGGTGACGGGCAGTTGAGGTTAACAACAAAATCAAACTCAAAAGGATAACTTTACTTCCGATGTAGTAAATCGTATTCAAATTCAGTTTTGATGAAGCACTGTTATTGTACGTTAGTCGTTGTACAGTTAAAATGTCAACATACCTTTCAAATTGAAGAGCTACTCATTTAAACGTCTAATTTATATTTTGAGCGATGATTGAGTTACTTTGATTGTTAATGTTATAAATCAGTATTTATTACAGTGGAGTTGAATCGTGACTCTCTAAAGAGGGTCCGTAAAATGGTTTACACTAAAAATACTATAACAGTATTACCTCGTTACCATATTGTAACTATCGTTTTTATAATAGTCGTGTGTAAAATAATTGTAATTTTTATAAAGTGAGTCGAACCAGGTATCAGGTTTAATTAGTGTCGACTTTGATCACCACAAGAACGATTGCACATTCAATTTTGATGGTTGATCTGTGTACATTTACTCTGTAGCTTCCAATAGTTCATGTAATTTACAATCGCCATAACATGTAGTACGTACAATATGTGACGTATAAAACCTGTGAATAAAATTAACGACGTTTATTGTTACGTTGATAACATTTAATTTAAGTATGAAATACGTTTATAACTGACGTTCTAAAAGTCAACGTTTTTCTGTCCACAATCAAAAACTACCAATATTTTGTAAACCAGAATTTACTAAACTATGTCTAACAAAACTTGCAATTTTTACGCTTGCTCCTATCAAGACGCTATATAACAATAAAAAAAGCCACGAGACAATCGATTTCGACCAGTCACTCCGATTGGCAAGAAGCACAATAGAAGAGTGAAAAAAAACTTGTTACCTATGACAGAATAAGAAGTTCCCCCCAATGTTGTGTAGCTTTTGTTCCAAGATAAAAAATATTACTGGAAACATTTAATTTTTTACAATTTAATCATTACTATTTACACGATAAGCTATTTTACTGAATAACTTCAGAGAGTAAATAATCATAATGTAATGTTAACTAGCAACTTTTAAAACGTCCGTGGAACAGAGGAAAAGAATTAAAGAATAATAACGTGACCCATGCTCTCTGCTAAATGATGGAAGGTTTGAGGGTTGGGAGGGTACGAGTTGTGTTCTGTGCAGTCTGTATAACCTCAACATGATTTATGGCTCGGTAAATGTCGGTAGTTTATCATGGTTTACTTAACAGTCCGGATTAAAACCGTGACAAATAAATTTATGTGTTATTTGACTGAACAGCTATTTACTACACGATTCTTGTTTGATACTTGTTGGGGAGGATTAGCAGGCCTCGGCACAGCCCGATATGTCTCCCTTCGGGATATTATGTAGCCACCAGATAAAAGAATAATTTTCAGGGATGGGAAAGGTGGTAGGACGGGGTCAGTCTGCATCGCTCCAGAATGGGAGAGAGACCCCTTCCTAGCTCCCGGGCTCTTTGGTAGACAGAACCACAGGACGATTCATCCTCCAACCTGACGCCCCCCTCCCCAAGTACACCCACAGACAGGGACCGTCATCCCACAGAGCCTCGGAGGCCCCAGGACGGTTCGTCCCCCAGCCCTGTAGATCGAAGACCTTCAGTTAAGGTCCCTTTCCTCCCAGACACCCGTCCCAGGCAGAGACATGAAATAAAGATTCACTACTCCAAGGACTCAGACTAGACTGGGTATCCAGGCTCAGCCGGGAGTCAAGCTCCCAGAAGACAAGAAGGAACCAAGGTGAAAGGGAAGTTGGTCACACTGGATAGCCGAAAGACTTACCAATACTATGACAGTTCCATTTTAGCGAATTTCCCCTATAGGGAAGAAGCTATTACCGTAGTCGGCATGGAAAGACCTAGGCCCGGGACCATGATAACTTTTCGTTTTGAGGTCCCCAGATGCCAAAAACACCATTCGTTCAACTCTCGTAAAAATGATCCGATTTTGATAAAATTTGGTACAAACATGTAAAGCATCATTTATGACTTTAAGTTCGAAAACCAGTCAGATCACTCTATCCAAAGGGGTATTTTGGGGGGTTTTGTACCCCAAAAATGGGTTTTTTGAGTTTTTTATATATAATATTTTAGTAAATCCAATTTTAGTTTTCACTATTAAATTCAGCTTAAAAAAACCAAACAATTTGGTGCTTTGATCATTGCTCTACGTTAATTGGTTACCGAGATATTGAAAGTGCTAAACACAGTACGTTGTCCAATGTTATTCTTATGGAGAATAAGAGAAATTGCATATCTCGCTTATTTATCAAATCATCCTGATGAAACTTGGTATATTGCTTCATATCGTTGTGGTTTATTGATATTTGCACTAAAAAACATTTTTTTGCCTATAGTTCCCGTTGCAGCAAACCTGCGTACTCAGCCCCCATGTTATTCTTATGGAGAATAAGTAAGTGTTATCTCCCTTAATTATGAACATAAATTAATAAAATTTGGTATGTCGCTTTACCTACTTGAGTTATATTGATATTTGTATGAAACTCCATTTTTTATGTTCCTTCCTTCAGCAAACCTGCATACTCAGCTGCCATGTTAATCTTATAGAGAATAATTAAAAAGGTCATAAATCGTTTATTTATGAATGTATATTGATGAAACTTGGTATTTGGTTTTATGTGGTATTAAGATACATATATATACATTGGAAATTCGCTGAGTATGCAGGTTTGCTGCTACGGGGGTATTGTTGTACCCAATGTCAACCTCTGTACTATAGTATAGAGGCCAGTCCTATACTATAGTATAGAGATCCGTCGAGGGGCGATAAAACTAACTCACGATACTTTTAAATCTGTATGTTGACGGTTCCATTAGTTTCCCTCCTTAACTAATTATGTAAATTAATTCTAGTTAAATATTTACATGGGCCAACCAGATAACTACGGTAATACTGGTGACAAGGCATGTGAAACATGTTTCTTAGATACAATGCAGGTCACTACACTAGTTAATTTAATCAGAGTACCTGGGGGACCAAGCGTTGCTCGGAGGAAGGCCAGTCAGTTTGTTTAGATGACTTGGGGCATATTTCACCACTTCCCTCTACTTATGATCAGATTTGTATAATTCATTTGCCTCTTTTCTACATTTTTAAGGTCACTCCAGTTGTTATTTATAGCTCAATTTCCCTTTGATTTATTTTACTACTCTATATATGTATTATTCACTCAAATATTTTAATCTCTGCTCTCAGGAAACCACATGTTAATAATCATAAACAACATGAGTATTACTTTGACAGTTCCCTGGTTGATTATGACAGCTGTTACAATGTTTTGTTTTGATTTGAAACTCCATAAGCCCAATGTTAATTTTGTTAACTTTTCATTTTAGTTTTTTTACATTATTTGATTTTTCCTGGGGATGAGGCCTGTCTAGAACTTATTTTTATCCCAGAAATTAGTTATTTCGAACATTTGAAGGAAATCGTTAGAGACGTTTTTGAGATCAGTGTCGCAAGCAAGCAAGCAAACCTTACCCATATTAGAGTATAGGATTAAGAATACATTGGTAAACAATAGTATAGTGAATATTCATGTTATAGTTTATTGAAGTAGAACTAATTGGAAATAATTTTCGATGCTTAATGTTAAACCTTTACAACTATACCTTAATATGTATATAGTAACAAAGTAGTTATATAGCCGGTATGGATATATCGTTTTAATATTATAAACTTAATTATATTATAAGTTAATTTATTATAAATAGAGCTTATATTATATATTTTCTTTAACAGTTTGATAAACATTGTATATTTATTTGTATATTTTTTAAGTGTCTTAGTTTGTTTACGTATACATGGGAAGGTGCAGGTAGTGTTTTAAGAAAAAGTGATATGTAAGTGATCAATTTAGGCGGATAATTTAACGTAGGCTCGAAAAATATTTTATAAGAGTTTCTAACCAACATTTTCAAAGAAAATATTGTTTCAGAAATCGCTTAACCAATGTATCCTTCAAAATGAATTCTTCTTTCTCTTTTGTCTCTGAATTTGCGGTTCAGAGGTATTTTTACCGCTCAAAGAACTTAATCTTGTTGAAGCTTCTATTCGTGGTAATTCGTCTTTGTGAGCTCAACCTAAAATATATTCCATTTTTCATTTGTATACGAACTTTTATAAAATAACACCAATTAATGCATTGTACTTCTTTTATACATATCAAAGCTATAAATATTCAAACTATTTTTATATTGAATTAAAATCCACAACCGGTTACTAAACTCAACACTGTTCAAATTTAAATTAAATTGTCAATTAATTATGGTATTTTTTTCTACCACAGCCAAAATCAGTAAAACCACTTAATTAGTTGACATTTTTCGCTTATTGACTCAACATTGATGTAACCATGTATGTTGACCCTTTTATTTTAAACCCTACATATCCCCTCGTTTGTATGTATATACATAAATTAGGGTCAAAGTTAAGCTTAAAAAACGTCTTTTACATTTAACCACATAAACGAGTGGTAGTCGAGTGCTTAATACTAGATGACATCATATACATATTGATAAAAAATACATTTCATCGATACCGCATAGTTATTTTCTTCCCCCACCTGTTTACTTTTTTATTTTTCATGCCAGTCTACATAGTTAATTTAAGACCGCCTTAAAAGAATTTCCTTCAAATTAATTTCAATCTCTTACTTAAAAATATAATTGGGTCTAATCAAAACCCTTAATTTACAGGCTGGAGGTGCAGAGGACGAAATCGTGGCGGATCCTGAACCGGACCTTCCTTCTAACTCCAAAGACAGGTATGAATAATTAATGCCTCGAATCCGTCTCGCAGTTTCAGTAACTAAATAAATTTAAGAAAATAAATTGTTTATACGTAAGTAACATACAGAACAACACCGTATTCACACAGAAATGGCGTAATTTAATATTTTATAGTTTTTTATTGGAATCGTTTTAATAGTAACAAAGTAATAGTATAAAAGTACATAAACGCTTGTCGTAAAGTTACAGGTAAAAAAACAACAAAAATACCCCCCTCGCACCTGCGTACTCAGGGAATTTCCAGTGCATGTATATTTTTCTCACTACCACATAAAGGCACTTATCAAGTTTCGTAAAAAATATAAATGAATGATATGTAGCATTTGATTTATTCTCCATAAGGATAACATTGGGCAACGTAGTGTGTTTAGCACTTTGAATATCTCTTGCAACGGTTGGACGTAGAATCACAATTTAAACACAAAAATTATTGTTTTGTAGATCTGAACTTTTTGGTGAAAACAAATGTCAAGATTTCAGTAAAATTAACTAAGGAAAATCTAAAACCCTTTTTCCTATAAGAATAACGTGAGGGAAATTTATGAACATGTTTTTTTGTATTTTCTCCGCAACCACTTAACCTACCCTATTAGCACTCAACAACTAAACCCTACCTATGTATATATATATATTTGAACTAATAGTGTTTTTGGCATGTGGAGACCTCTAAACAAAATGTTCATGGTCTTGGGTTTAAGTCTTATTATGCCACCGACGGTAAAAGCTCTTCCCTATAGGGGAAACTTGCTAAATCGTTTTTATTTTAAAATGTTCTACTGTTACAGAACTCAAACCCCATACAAAAAAGAAAAAAAAAACAACGAGAAAATCAGTACAGCTAATTTCAAGTTGAGAACAAATTTACCAAACTTAGTATAGTAATTTAAAAAAACTAGTGGCTTGAAGGGGCCATAGTCCCTAACCTTGCTCAATACTCTACCTCATCTGATTTCAACACGTCAGTTAATTAACAAAGCAGTACACATGTAATCAAATGTTTTAATCTACACAAATCAGACGTTTTTAAATCCCCATGCTTATCTTATGGGGGATGGTTTACGTTATTTCTTGTGTGCTGGTAACTTTTTAGAAACACTGCTATTTTTCCCGAGTCCCTGGGATCAAGACTTTTAATTTAAGCCGTTTGCCATCCTCCTGCAATTTGCCGATTTCCCACAATTTTGACTTAAACATTTCGCTTACAGAATTATATTTAAAAATTATAAAATATTTTATGATTTTTTTAAATTATATACTTCAAAATATTGAGCAAACTGCAAGTTAGGTGCAAATTTGTTATCTCTAACACACAGTAATCAGTATAAACGTGGATGGTAGTTGTACTGGTGGAAGGTTTAATTAAGCGAGAGGTCATAGTACTTACGTGGTAAACCCTAGTTGATTAACTGATAAGACCCATAAGCCGCTTTTGATAATCGAAATGTATGATCTACCTCCGAATATATTCTAAGGTTTTGAACTATTAGCCAAGTTAAGTGCGGATTATTTAGTATGATAATAATGTATTCATATTTCGATCTGCAAACAATTTATTGAACTAATTTACGTTCTCTAAAAAATTGTA
Source organism: Allygus modestus (assembly GCA_963675035.1). Taxonomy (NCBI): domain Eukaryota; kingdom Metazoa; phylum Arthropoda; class Insecta; order Hemiptera; family Cicadellidae; genus Allygus; species Allygus modestus. Next base: position 80,344,582 of record OY776116.1, read on the forward strand.
GTCAAGAACTCAATCAATACTAAACATATGTTGGTTTTATCAACAGGTTTTAATATTCACTTAAGTTAATGTGTTTTAGCTTTTTATTTTATTGTAATAAATAGAATAAAGCGGTCTATTTCGATGAAATTTCATTTTTATATTTGCTGGGACAAAGACAAATTCCTAACCCCCCCCCCCATAAATTCACTAAACGACCAAAAAATTGTCGACTTGTACATTTATAAATTGTTACGTTATCAATATCATAACGTAAGCTAGCCTAATTGCCATTTCGCGCTGGATAATTTTGTACTCAATATCACCATTCAAAGCCACTTTCACATTTATTAGTGAATTTCCTTTGGAAAGTGAACTATTAGCATGACCCGCACGGTGAAACTTAAGCCCGGGACCGCGATAGAAGTTCCTAACGTGAACCCCTGAACACGTTTTGGGGGTCGTTCCAAATTTTATATATATATAATCTTTCAAATTTCGATTTTTTGGGCCCAAAAAGGGTCAGAAAAGCCTTGTATGCACGATTATGCATGTCAAAAGATGTATGCATGTCAAAAGATGGGAATTAATGAGGCAAAAGTATTAAGCTCTCTCTCGTCATTCTAGCTTAAATATTTACCGAGTTATTAAAGAAAATGTGTTTCGACTATACACAGTACGTTGTCTTGCGGGGGTTTTACACTGAAAAAGCTTGTTATTCCTTTGTTAGAGTACTTCTATCATTCCCCAGCAACCTCACGCCTACTTTCAAGCCTGTCTGGACCTTCTCCTACCATTATAATGCGCAAAATTGTATTCCCAGCTTTGCAGGCAAATGAAACCAGGAGCATCAGAACAGCCAAAAAATCACTGTTTTCAGATTTCAATAAAAATTTGAATAAATGTATGTTTTTACACTGGTTTTAAAAGTTTGTATGGGGAAATTCACTTCCCTCACGTCAGCGTGCTGCGTGCGAACTCGTTTATTTTTAGCGAATTTTCCCTATAGTGAAGAAGCTATTACCGTAGGTCTCATGGTAAGACTTAAGCCCGAGACCATGATAACTTTTCATTTTGAGGTCCCCAGATGCCAAAAACACCATTCGTTCAAATTTGTATATATGTATATATATATATATTTATATATATATGTGTCCGTAAGCACGATAACTCTCGTAAAAAAGGTCCGATCTTAATGAAATTTGGTACAAATCTGTAAAGTACCATTTATTTGAACGAGTTCGAAAACCAGATGAATCGCACCATCCGAAGGGGGGTTTTGTACCCCAAAAATTTGTTTGTTGGGGTTTTCACATGTAATTTTAATTTAAATCAAATTTTAATTTATACCATTGAATTCAGCTTAAAAAAACAAACAATTTGGTATTTTGATCATAGCTCTACGTCAATTGGTTACCGAGATACTGAAAGTGCTAAACACAGTACGTTGTCTAATGTTATTCTTATGGAGAAAAAGAAAAATTGTATATCTCGCTTATTTATGAACATAAACTGACGAAATTTGGTATATGGCTTGATCTGGTTGTGGTTTATTGTTGTTTGCACAAAAAACAATTTTTCGCCTATGGTTCCTGTAGCAGCAAACCTAGGTACTTGGTCCCCATGTTATTCTTATGGAAAATACTTAAAATGTTATATATCGCTTATTTATGAATGTATATGGATGAAACTTGGTATGTGACTTCACTAAGATGAGTTCTATTGATATTTGCATAAAAACCCATTATTTTGTGTGCCTTGTTGCAGCAAACCTGCGTACTCATCCCCAATGTTATTCTTATGGAGAATAATTAATATTTTAAATATCGCTTGTTTGTGAACATATTTCTTATGAATCCTGTTAAGTGTTTTAATGTGTTATGTTATATATTCATTGGAAATTCGCTGAGTTTGTAGGTTTGCTGCGACGGGGGTATTTTAATAATTCCTTCACACACTTCCTCTTTTAATTTGTTGGACTAGTCTTGCATCAGTTTAAAACACACTTCAGTGTTAAACACATTTTCACAAGTATAGCTGAATTTCGGATTGAACTATTAGCATTTCAGTTTATTATATTATTAAAGGTAAATACAATTTTACGCATTACAATTTTGTTTTTTTGTTATTTTAAATTGGTATTCCGTAATAAATTAAAATCAAAAATCCCTGAAGCTTTAAGCTTTTAACACGAAAGATTTTTATTTTCATTGCACTTGTTATTGTTTTTTAGTAGTTATAAACAGTTATGCTAAAATCAATAAAGTTTAATTAAAATAATATCAGCTAATTGTAATATCTATCGAAGGTCTCATATATTGTGTGTAAGGATCAAATTAAACACTCTTAATTAAATTTCATTAAAATGTATATATTTATAAATATTAAAAGTATTATAATATTTGTTTGCCAGAATTATTTGAATAAAATTCATTTGTAGTTAGTCATGGGTACCAGTTGATCGACATGATAGTTTGTCGCAATTACAGTTGGTATACTTTTGGACGGTAAATAAAAAATAATTAAGTATAGGCTTGGAACTAGTTAGTGTACATAATATTTGGTCGCTGTGGCACTTAGTCGACTTTAAATTAAAAAATTACAGCTGCGACACTTGCTTGACAAGTCACTGCAACCAACTAGCATGTCGCTCAACTGGTGGGCCCCCATTAGTCATCGGTGTTCAACTAACGTGATTACCGGTAATATGCAATCGGTAATTACTAATCATGAGGGGGGGATACATTTTCCCCGCCTTATTATATAAATAACGGTTTGATTTTCTGTCAAAACCATATAAAATATGTTACATGAAAATATGTTGAAGACTAGTCCTTAGTATAGTTTGTTGAATTGAAAACCCTCATTATGACTTCTAGCTTGTTTTATTTATGTTTCATCGCAAAAACCATGATACTGCTATTTACTTTAATACCTATTTATTGACCTTCTAAATGAATAAATTATTTATTTTGTTCTGTATGATATAAATTGCATACACATGTAAAAACTTAGGGGAAAAACTGATCACATTTAACGGTATGTGTGATCAGTGGTTAATTATTGCTATGAAAATAGACAAAATAGTAACATGAGTCCAGTCACTTCTTTACACAAACAGAACGCAAACAAACAGAATTTGTTTCTTCGGTTGGGAGGAGAACAAGTTAATAACCCCTAACTTTACAAACTAACTTTAGTTATATTTTTTTCAGCTAATTTAGCTGTTTTTATACTTTCCAAAGTAAACTCAGTTGGCAGATTTAAATCGGAAAAGAGATCTTTATCAAAGCAACCCAAATAGTGAATTTCTGTGTTTATTTACCCACCGCCATTACGGGTGACCCATCACTGAGTTGATGCTTAGCTTAAAATAAAAGTTAGACTTTGATCATTTTAGTTAGCAAACTCTTTGTCATCTCCAATCGTCCATGGGCTGGTAAGTCATAAGACTTAAACAACATGTACAGTAAATGGGAAAATGTGAGGATTTCGGTTTTTGAAACACTCAACACTGTTAGTATCAAAACATTGTTATTCATGTAAAAATATTAGAATACTATTAAATTTTTTGTTTCTTTAGACCATTTTGTAAACATATTTTTATTTGATTTGAGTGGTTTTGAAAACCATGTATGCATCGATGAAAAATATTGGATATAAAATACCATTATATTAATTTTTTTGTGGGATAAACCCTTAATAAATTATATTTTTAAGATAAGCACATTATTAAGTTTAAGAAGATTATGTTTCGATTAGTTTTGCAATTACCACGCCAGTAAAGTGAGTACAAAAATAAATACTTTTGATTAATAATCTTACTGGTTTTTTTCAAAAACATTGTAAATTTATATACCGAACCCCCAAAAAGTGATATAATCAAATTTACCAACAAAAGCCTTCTAGAGCGCATCTACCATAGAAGAGCACAAGAAAGGTAATCAACTTCTAAACCGTTATCGGAGTCATCTATATCTTCAAGATCACCCAGCCTCAATGATTGTGCAATATTGCTCTGAGATTAGATTTACTAGGTCAAAATATCAAAATTACTACAATTCCAGCAATCCGTTTTACTCACATTTGTGCAAGATTACGATATTTATCTTACTTGTTACTTCTTGCACTGGAGTAGTTAACATATAATTGTATTGAAATAGGAAGTACTAGTCGGTCATTATATAGTCGTCTTATATTAGTTTTATCGGACCGGTTCCTTGATTCGTTTTAAATTATAAGTAGTATGCCTGGATATGTCACCACTCTTTTGGGTAATAATATTTTCTTTGGATTATGCCCATAGGTATTCATAATTTCCAGATTAATCTTATTGATCCGTTTACCACGCCATGGCTAAAAAAGACACCCAAGGTTTCCTTTAATCCCATGATATCTGAATGAAATAGGGAATCAAAATACAGTGACTCAACATACTCAACAGTGTTACTCTCAGTTGGTTGCGTAGATGTTCTGCGAACGGTTTTCTCCTTATACAAAAATATTTAAAAATTATAAAATTTAAAACTGATTTTGCTAACATTAACCTAGGTATAAAAATAAGGTAACATAAGTTGTAAAAATTGCAGTCCAAAAACAGTGGAGTAAAGACTATAAAAAACACCCAATCCATAGCTGAGAATTGTAGTTTTATATAGAGACGTGGTCAATTTGTACGATTCTATTACAGAAAATCGTAACTATTCCGCTATGGGTTCACTGATCTTTAAAATTTGTATACTATCCTTTTTGCTAACGATTTTATTTTAATGCCTAAATAGGTAAATATTAAGAAAATTTGCTTTTATAAAGATATTCAGCTTTAATAAGTTGAAATGGTGAATGTTTTGAAATGGTTTAATCGTAAACATGTTTATAAAGTCACAGCGTTAGAACACGCGCCAATAGATTAAATCAGTATTTCAAGTAGCTTTTAAGATTAACGTATTTATCATGAATACATACAGATGCAAAAAAGCCCTATAAAAATATAAATGTTTTGTTCATTTTTAAATGGAACAAGTTACTAAAGTGTATCAAGATAGTTCGGAAATACACTAAAAAAAACTAATACCTAATATTAATACAGTTTTAAAAACCAAGTTAAAATATATATAAAACACATTTACGGTCCAAATGAAGAATCATATGGTACAGATATATTTAAAACAAAAAATATCAAACTGACTTTAAAAGAACACAGTACTGTTTCAAGCTATTTAAACAAGAGAAAAACTCAGTTTCATGCAGTGAGAGTCTGTCATTATGTCAGAAGTGCTGGTCAAACATTTACAAGCTGAAAATTGCTGTGTCTAAATGCTGTAGCTATAGAGTGTTTAGTGGCTTTGTCTGCAATATTTATGTTTTCTAAGGAAATATATAGTAGTAACGTTTGTTATTTGTTTATAGTTTTATTAATTTTGAAATATACCGCGTATAGTAATGACAGCAATATATTACTATACATTATTCAAACAACCAAGTTCTACAAAGTCAGCGGTTTTAGTACGGATTTATTAGTAAAGTTTTTTAGTAGATTTATTATAACTAGTAAAGCCCTTGCTCGATATCGAGCAATATTTCGCTTTTATGGGCATGAATTTTATCAATATTGCCATCTGTATCGCTAATTCAGTCATTCTTATCTCAGACTATTAATATGTGGGTTTGTAGCAACTCAGTTTTTTGGAATTCCGATTGTGTATAAATGTGCCGAATCTTTTCAAATATATGATATGTAACTTTTCCAAAACTCATTATTTTATTTTATTCGTTTACTTGATATTGTTTACTTTTATTTGCTATAAATACTCTCAGGCCAGCTCTCTAAGTTCTGGGTTTTGAATCATTTTAACTAATTTTGGGTAAAATGCCATTGTGAATAAGGAAGATTTAGTAACATCTTGCATGCTAATTTCGGTTCACATGGAGACTCTGAAAATAAGTATTCGATAATTTATTGTCTTCCAAAACGTTAATTCTGATTTTAAACTTGTTACATCTGACTGGCACATTCTGATAAAGATCTGCTTGAAGCTGACTTTGGTGGTTTTCTAATGATCTTATCATATTCCCTTAATTTTAACATACAATTAAAAACCTGCGAATTACCAATCATTTATTTTCATTTGTTGTATTCTACTAATTTAAAATGTATGTTTTCGTGGTCGATGGCTTTCCCAATAACGAGTTTGCACGCAACACGCCGACGTGAGGGAAGTGAATTTCCACATTCAAAACTTTTAAAACTCAAAACCAGTGTACCCAATTATCCAATTATCAGTTTGTGTTATTTATTCCAATTTTATTGAAATCTGAAAATATTGATTTTTTTGGCTGTTCTGATGCTCTTGGTTTCATTTACCTGCAATGCTAGGAATACAATTTTTCGCATTATAAGGTTAGGAGAAGGTCCAGTCAGGCTTGAAAGTAGGTGCGAGGTTGTTGGGGATGATGCAAATACACCAACAAATAAATAACATGCTTTTCTAATGTAAAAACCCCATACGACAACGTACTGTGTTTAGCCGATATACATTTTCTTCAATAAATCGGTAAATATTTATACTAGTATAACGAGAGAGGGGTTAAAACTTTCTCTTCACTAATTCCCATCTTATTATAAGCATTAATTTTAAGCTCGGGCCTTTTCTGACCCTTTTTGGGCCTAAAAACTCGAAATTTGAAAGAATAATCCCCAAAAAAGGGGTTAGAGATTTCCGATTGTTTTGCCCAACGAACTTGTCCAACTGATTATAGAAAGGAACATCCTTACCAAATTTTAAGTAAATAGGACAAAAATTGCGACCACTATAGTGCGAATACATAGATATAAATTATGAAACTAAATAAGGGTACTTTGTTCTCATAATGATAGTAAAAATTATATATACATAAGGTTTTTAGAGACCCCTCAAAACGTGTTCAGGGGGTCACGTTAGGAACTTCTATGGTGGTCCCGGGCTAAGTCTAACTTCATGCTAATAGTTCACTTTTCTATAGAATATTCACTAATAATAATAAGCTTGTTCCTTAGGCTTATATAGTCCGAAATAATTTGTATTGCCCCGTTCCGCAAATGTACAGGGCTCTGCCCTCTTGACCTTCAAAATACTTACCGTATTTTAACAATCTTTCACCTACACTAATTGACTGGCAAAACCAAAATTCAGTAGAAAGATAGCTGATAGCTCAAGGCAAATTTAAGTAATACTATACTTCAGGACTTCGCCCCCACTAGCCTTTAATATACCCATTATACACCAAGACAGAATCTATTGATCTGAAATTTGGTAGGGAAATAAGTAATAATACCAGAATTAAAGTAGAATTTCCTCAATCCAAAGATGCTTTCGGACCCTACCCAACTGTCATTTAAAGTTATCTCGCACCTACTACTAGACTGGTAGGGTTAAAGTTTGAAAAGAAGATATGTTTAATTAAATGAAATGAGAATAGGCCTCCGACTGATCAAAATATTTTTAGGGCTCCGCACCGCAGACCTCTCTTATTTTCATGTTAACTATCGCACACCCAACTACTGAACCGATAAAACTAAAGTTTGAAAAATAAACCATACTTTAGAATCAAATTTTATGCTACTCTAGTTCAAAAACTCATATGGGGTTCCACCCCACTGGTTTTATAAATCAAACTTATAACCTCGCACCTACTTCTGGACTTAGGGATATATGAAGTTTGGGTGGAAATAGCTAATATATTTAAAGCAGACAAAGGCCTACTCCTAATTAAAATATTATTTAGGGCTCCACCCTGCTGGCCTTTCTTATTCCCATGTCAACTATCGCAACATACTACAAAACAGATAATCCTGAAATTATTCCATTGAAACATGTCATTTTGTTAATTTGAATTATAATTTTGTATTTTTAGCGAACTTCCCCTATAGAGAAGAAGATATTACCGTAGGTCTCATGGTAAGACTTAAGGCCAAGACCATGATAACTTTTTGTTTTGAGGTCCCCAGATACCAAAAACACTATATTTTTGATGATTGTCCCCATAGCGGCAAACCTGCACACTCATGTCTAATGTTATTCTTATGGACAGTAAGTAAAGTTTTATATCTCAATTGATTATGAACATAAACGATTAAAACTTGGTACGTAGCTTCAACTGGTTGAGTTGCATTGATAATTACATAAAAACACATTTCTTATATTTCTTGTTGCAGCAAACCTGCTTTCTCAGCCCTAATGTTATTCTTATGGAGATAAATAAATTACGATATATCACTTATTAATACATGTATTTTTATGAAACTTGGTAAATGGCTTTATGTGGTAGTGAGAAACATATACATGCATTGGAAATTCGCTTAGTATGCAGGTTTGCTGTTTCGGGGGTATTTGATATTAAGACCAAATTTAAGTAACACCTAATTACATAGTACACATAGTAGTGGACTGACTGAATAAATAATCAATATATATTATAAATGTAAGTGTGGTTTGTGGGTATGTTCCGGAAAAACTCCAAAACCAACCACCGCATCTCCGTGAAAGTTATATGGTAGGGTAGCCCTACATTCCCCATCTATGAAGAAGGTTTTATTTTTTAACTGCAAGGGTTGGGCTTGGAGAAAAATGAATAGCACCCGAGATCGCGCGCAACTATCTTTGTCTAACAAACGGAAGTCTCAATTAGTTATCTTTGTCTGCAACGGGAAATTAAAATTTTCAGTGATTTGAGGTTGCAAGAGAGGGTCAATCACAAAAATATTTTAAAATAAATCGTCAGAATGTTCTAGAATTTAAATATAGGATAATTTCAAGAAATTAAATCCTAAACATCTGTTCTCTAAAGATCCATTTCAGAAAATATTATTCTAGCGAAAGACCCTCAAAATTCAATCTTAGAAAGTTCCATTCTAGAAAGTTCTATTCACAACATTTTCACTCTCGAAAATTCCAATCCAGAAAGTTTCTTTCTAGAATGTTCTATTTAAAAAAAAATTTATTCTAAAAAGGTCTATTCTAAAAAGTTCTATTCTAAAAAGTTCTATTCTCAAAATTTTCATTCTAGAAAGTTCCATTTCAGAAAGTTCCTTTCTAGAATGTTCCATATTGACAACTTTTGTTCTAGAAAGTTCTATTCACAACATTCTTATTCCAGAAAGTTCCTTTCTAGAATGTTTCATATTGAAAATTTTTGTTCTAGAAAGTTCCATTATAGAAATGAAATTTTAATTTCACTATTGTTCCCACTATGGATACTAACCCCCGTGAGTAGTAAAAAATTGAGACTTTTGGCCCATTTGATTGACAGCTTCCGGTCAGGTGACATTTAATGACGTATTTAGCGACGTAGTTGGCGACGTATTAGTGATGTCATAGATGTTGGACTAGGTCAAGGTCGTCTGAAGAAGTTTTTAAAAAACTATCTTGCACAAGTTTGATTCGATCATTTTAAACTATTAAAATTGTTTGATGCTAAACTTTACCCAAAGTATGGCATGTGGTTACTCTGCTGTCGCGTCTCAACAAGCCGAACAAAATGATGCATTTATAAGTTAGATCCTGTAATGCTTCTTTCTATGATTGTTAAATAAAATAGTCATTAGTCAAATCCTACCAAGGATAACATTATTGCTTCCGCATCAGAAGACGTTGTGGTAGAAACTTCATATACTTGTATTTGATCAGTTGTATTTACATTATTGACAGCTTGTTCAAAATTACAAGAAGATGTAGAAGAAACAGTATTGTCTTGGATTGACGAGTCCATGAGTACTGGGCATGGGCTGAAGGTACACTGATGTGTCACGAGCATGTAGGATGGGTACCCAGCTCTTACCCCCACCACAGCGTTTCCCACAATTTTTTTATTTCGCATAATAACCACGGGATAGCTATTTAGTTATGGTTTAGCTCTTACACTGTGAGAATTGTAGCTCCGTAACTGAAAACTTTAATGATTAGTGCTAAACATCGTATGTGTATAGGTATAACAGTCACTATGATCTAAACTAGTGCATGTCTTCATGTGTTGCTCCTTTCGTAGCAGACAACTGGCTAAGAGTATTTCAGTCTTGATTATCCTTCGTCGAAACCGTACACAGTCCAATAAAAGCGTAGACATTCTATCTTCATTGTCGGAAAAGTAGAAGGTTGTCGTAAGTGGAGTACTATATGACACCTTCGTCATATTTCTGTAAAACTGTGACATGTTCAGACTTTACTTAAACTTTATAGGTAGATGTGTATTTGTCAAGAGCTGGAATTAAAGTGATGTACCGCTAGCGTGTAGGATAAAAATCTACCCTCCTCACATCGTTACTTTATCCTCAAAATAGTTGTTTTTCCGCTATTGCTGTTATATCTTTAATCGGATTTGAATTTTTAATTGCAACTTCTTGTTTGTCTTGTCGAGCCGCGTAATTTTAGTACTTTTACGTTATATTTTAAATCCCAAAAGTAAGGCAATCTTCCAATAATAGGAAGATTTCCTTGTTCCTAACTCGTTGTTTATAATGATGTGGAGGTATCGGAGTCAAGCAAGAATCGGAGCAAGAATACATTTGAAACGCTGTAAGTTTTGTTGCAAAGAGGTCAACGTGGAGAGGGGGGAAACCGGTCGCTGTTTAGGAAGCGGCTGGAGATTATTCGCCGCGCCGTTTCGGAATGTGGTTAGAGACCAATTAGAAACTGTTTGGCCTGCCTCACGGTCAAGGACCTGCCTCACGGTCAAGGTCAATTGGCGACTAATAAAAATCGTCTACCTATTACAGGCAAAGTCCCTAACTTGTAATGTTTAGGTTGGTCCTGAAAAGAACCGTTTTTGGTGTCCTAGAAGAGTTGTGTGGGTGGAGAAGCCGATGTGGGTGGAGAAGCTGATGTGGGGGGTGATGAGTGTTCTACTGTAGAATCCAATCCGCTGTACCGTTTTGCCGGATGAAATATAACCATTTTTTATGGGGAATCATAGAAGGCGGCGGTGGTAGTGTTCTTGGTAAGTGGACTTTAATGTGACATTCGTTGTAAAACAAAATGAAACAATTGTCATCCAATTTCGCCACAAATTTATATTGTACGTTTAATTTTAACTGTCGAAACTTTGCAGTTATTTGATGCAAGGGCGTGATTAGCTCATGTTCTTGCATTACCTTCGTTTGCTCCATGACTTCATCGACGGTAGGAGGTGGAGTCGAAGGTCGAGGCTCAGTTGCTGTTGTTGTTGGTTGTGTCGGTGGTTGTGCAAAGTACAGCGGATGGTTTTGAAAATTGCTCTTCACTCTTGACTTAAATGAAGTCGGCTTCTTAAACCCACTTCTCTTCTCCACTCTCTTCAAGGACTCCTTCAGGCGACGCAGCTTCTCAGGGGTTATTGGGGACGACATTGTAGAGCGTGGTTCCAGTGCGCGAGACAAAACCAGAATGAGCTTGCCGACGGAGTATAGAGGGTCAGAAAGCGAAACCTTGCTCTATCCATATATGGTCATGCAGCTGGGAAGGAAGATTGCTCTAACTCTAGATCTGGCAAGCGTCTCTGAAAGACAAATTTTATATGTCTGTACTAAACTGCATATTTTGACTTTTAAACGTCAATGTAACGCAATGAGTTACATACTATTAGAAAGTTTACATTCTAAGCTTTTATTTTCATACATAAAACACGGTTGTACTTGTAATTAATAATTTTGTAACTTGTAATTAATTCACTAAATGTTTACGAATTTCTGGAACAGTGGGTATTTTCTTTTTCGTTTAGTAAAATATTAGAAAATATATTTATCCCTCACAACCATATCCCCTCTCTCTAACACTTTCACATATGTGGTTATACAGCTGGGGTTTACCTTTTGAGGTCAGACAGGTGGAGCAGGTGGGGTTCCCCCACCAGTGACTGTCGCCTTTATAAGCGGGAGCAGTCTGCAGTCTTTTCGCAGTTGCTCGCTGCCCGTTGTTTGTATCTACGTACCAGCGGGTAGCACTCTGCCAGCGTAGGTCTGTTAAATGTGCGTTGGGCCCGACGTGCAATTAACAGATCATGCGCATTTGCATGTGCATGTTAGTTAAGCACGGTAGTTTGTTTGTTAGATTTTTGCTTGTTGTTTGCTAGTAGTACATAGTTAGTGTTTGTGATTATATTTGGTGTTGGTTAAAGTGTCTTATTTACTAATTAAATATGTACCTGTGGGTAAAGTCATTTCCTACAAAAAGGTTCGGCCCTGCAAACCGGTCTTATGTAAAGTAAACTGGGGTAAAGTCTTGAATTGTTGTCAAATTAATTTAATATGTTTCTCAAATAAACCCCCCATTCCTTTACAAAAAGGTTCGGCCCTGAAAACCGGCCTGTCAATACGGCCATGCAAACCGGTTGACATTACCTATCTTACCTCTCCCGAACGAGAAACTTTTGTGAATATTAAAGCAGTCTTTGTATCTTAGTCAATACACCTTGCAATCCATTTGTAACTTCTTGGGGGGTTAATTAGTAAAAGGTTCCTGTTATTAGGATTATTGCCTATAACTGTGAGTATCTTTCATAAGTATTTTCCCTTTGAATTTTAAATCAGTCTTTGTAAAATACCTTGGTCAAAACTTTGGTTTTCGGCTGCCTGACGCCCTTTGTTTGTATATACGTACCATTGGGTTTCAGGATGATGTTAGCCATTGTAACACAGACCTTGGTTGTAGCTTTTTGCGGGGTTCCTCAAAATTATCATTTCAAATACAGAACTGGGAATAGAGCATCAATTGTCGCTCTATTCCCTGTTTTGGCAATATGTTTATATGACCTTGACCTACTGACGGAACTTATTAAAATTCATTGATTATAATTGTTTTTCTTTAATACAGAGTGGGGAACAGAGCAGTTTATAATTCAAGTGAAAATTACATACTGCTCTGTTGATCATTTTGGCAATTGTTTAGATGGCCTTGACCTACTGACGGGACTTATTCAATTCATTGATTATAATTGTTTGCTTTAATACAGAGCGGGGAACAGTGTAGTTTATAATTCAAGTGAGAATTACATACTGCTCTGTTTCTCGTTTTACCAATTGTTTAGATGACCTTGGAGACTTAGAATATGTTCGTTTGGTAAAATATTAGAAGATATATTTATATTTTACAACAATATCCCCTCTCTAACTCTTGCACTCCCCACCACTTACATCGGGTATAAAAGAAGTTCCCCATCACTGGTAAAATCATTCTGCTGCCTGTGCTTGCTTACGCTCAGACCTATGGATCCAAACGCCTACATTAGGAAACAAACAAAACCAATGAAGATGAAAGCTACTATTCCTTCTTGTTCTGATTTGTTACCGTCACCCTCTACTTCTACATCACCTCCAACTTCTGCTGGTTCTATTCTTCGCCAGGCTCTTGCATCGCCCTCGACTTCTGCATCACCTTCGACTTCTGCATCACCCTCGACTTCTGCATTACCCTCGACTTCTGCTGGTTCTATTCTTCGCCAGGCTCTTGCATCGCCCTCGACTTCTGCATCACCTTCGACTTCTGCATCACCCTCGACTTCTGCATCACCCTCGACTTCTGCATCACCCTCGACTTCTGCTGTTGGTTCTATTCTTCGTCAGGCTCTTGCAATGGCCCTGATCATCCCTGAGAAAACAACCGAGATGACTCCACCACCCGTCGTAAATATTGATGAGTGTCCTTCCGCTACATCTCGCTCACGTTCATCTTCTCCTTCATCATCATCCTCGAGATCCACTTCGTCATCGTCCTCTAGTTCGAGCTCCACCTCTTCATCATCCTCCTCGAGCTCGAGCTCTGAAACATTTACTACCCCTTCAACTGAAACTCCACCTTCTACAAGTTCAACCAGACCTCTAGTAATTTGCACAAATAGTCAGTATCCTTCAGATAAATTCAAACAATTTAAGTCATTGCAAAGGATGTGCATACTTCCTGCACAACAATGCAATTATATTTTCAAAAAAGGTTCTAAGAAAGGTGAACGCTGTGCAAAATGTTGTATTTTAAATAAACAGTTGTGCAGTTTTCATTTAAAACAAAAACAGAAGGGCAGCGTTTCTCTTTCTACAACACATCCATCAGTGAAACCAACCAACACTCGGATTAACAGACTTTCCAAAAACAAACAATACTTCTTTGTCAAAACAATGGGTTTTTTAAAAGTAATGTTAAAATGTGGAGATCAACTCTACATTTTAAGATTGCCTAAAGGCATGGATTATCCTGAAAAACCCAACAAAAAACACTACTTAATCCGAAACAATAAGGGAAAAACTGAGTGGAAAAAATTGTAATAAAAAAAGTTCTTTTCAAATTAAATAAATTTCTTTTCCAAATTGAAAAAAGTGTGGACAACCTATTTAAATTTTGTAGCACATGCTGCAAAATGTAAATAGGTTGTCCACATTTTTTTTTAATGTTACAACGACCTTGACCTAGATTTTAAACTTAAATATATTGTACTAAGCCAAAAATATGAGTCAAGAAAAAAGAGGGGGTTGATGGGTATTGGTGAGGGCTTGTGGGTATTTAAGCGAGCGCTTCGGAATATACTTATTAGTCAGCTATGAAGACCTCAGCAAGCACATCCAACTCCGGATCTCTTAAAACCAAGTGAAACGTTGAAAGTTCGCGGAAATGGAGAGCAAAAATGAACGATGGTTTTCAAAGACTAAAAAGCAGCTTACCATTCGCGCATGCCGATGAATCTAAATTTAAAATTATAACAATGGCCATCAAGTATATCAAGCATCTTGAGTCACAACTCATGGTACCCCAAACATCTGAGAAACCGCTCACCCCTCAACCGTTTGAATCTGTTTTTCTTCAAGAGGATGACTTAGCGGCTCAACATTTCTTCGATGAAGAACCCTCAGTCTATAAACAACTTTTCCTTCTTGATGAGGACCAGGACGAATGATCATTTTAACCAATGAAAGACTTATAAAATACAGAGCGGGGAATAGATCAGTTTGTGGTCTAAGTGAGAACCACTTACTGCTCTATTCCCCGTTTTGGTAGTAAGTTTAGGTGGCCTTGACCCACTCACAGACTTAGAAAATTTGCGGATAGGATAGATATGTTAAATAAAACACCCCTTCCCTACCACCTACCCCCACTCTAATGGTATTTAAGCGACCGTTCCAGAATTTAGTTAGTAGTCAGCTATGGACGGTCAAGCTGGATCAACTAACGTAAATAGCGAGCCAAGAAATGTCCGGGAGCAGAAAAGGGTTTTAAAAGTAAATCAAGCTTATAGTTTACTACAATCCAAATTACCATTTGCTAATTCGAAAATGACCAAATTATCGATTATACACCTTGCAACAAAATATATCAAAACCTTACAAATGGAATTGGAAAACCCATTTACTTCACCCCAACTGCCTGAACAACCAATCACAACCTCAACTTTTCAAGAAATTCTTCTAGATGAGATTGCGCTTCAACGTTTGTTTAGCGAAAACTAAAGACCTTTAAAATACAGAGTGGGGTAATACAGAGCAGGGATAAGATCAGTTTGCGGTTTGAATAAGAATCACTTACTGCTCTTATCCCTGTTCTGGTGGTATTTTAAGGTGTCCTTGACCCAATTACGAGCTTTAAAAACCTTTAAGATGGTATAAAATTGTTAGATATATTTTAATTTTATAACCTACCCCTTCCCTATTACTAAAACCCCCCACCACTTATCCTCCACCAACTGGATCGGGTATAAAAGAAGGTTTTGCGTTAGTGGTACAATCATTCTGCTGAAAATGAGTGCATCTGCTCTGTATAACGCTCTCTCTATCTCTGCTGCAACACTAGTAGTAAGCAGAAGAATTGAAAATGTAAATCAGTTAACTGCCTTGAGAAGTGTACTGAAAAAATTTATCGATTGTGAGGTTGGTTGCGATTTGTATATGTGGAAGCCTACAAGTCCAGTGTTTAATAGTGAACAGGAAGCATGGAAAACAAACTACCCAGATAATATATTGTTACGTAAAATGTTGAGTATATTGGCAAGATTACTCCGGCAGGGATGGATTATCAACATAACATTTTATATAAAACGAAACCTTTGTTAAAACAATAAAAAAGAGGAGTGGGTTGAAAAAAAAAACAGAGCGGGGAATAGATCAGTTTGTGGTCTAAGTGAGAACTACTTACTGCTCTATTCCCCGTTTTGGAAGTATGTTCAGGTAACCTTGACCTGCTTACAAGACTTAAAAGACTTGCGGATAGTATTGATTTTGTAAATAAAAATACCTTTTCCCTCTCACTTACACCCCCCACCACCTAAATCGGGGTATAAAAGGAGGTTTCCCATTAGTAGTAAAATCAGTCTGTTACTTGGAATCATGTCACCTAGAGAGAATATCTTCCCTTCTAAGAAGACTATACTGGAAATTATAAAAAATATTCCAGTAGAAATTAACGAAGACGAAGACGAAGACGATTCAGAAATGGAAGATGATTTATTTAGTAATCTTGAACTATTAAGCGATATTTCCAGCAGTGTACCATATTTTGGGGAGATGGAGCAAATCGAGCTGTTGAGTGACGACGACGTTTATCCAGAGACGTTGATTATGTATCATCAGTTGCTCTGTTTGGAGGAAATGGAACCCATTAATATTGAAACTCCTTTAAGTAGTAGCAATACCGATGGGTTATTTATAAATCCAGACACAGGGGACTTTAGTGCTCGTCGCCGCTTATTCTGCGAAATGACCTCATCATCATCATCATCATCATCATCGGATGAGTCTGAATAATCTTCTTTCTTCAAATATTTAACTTTAAATACAGAGCGGGGAGTAGATCAGTTTGTTACAATAACTTACTGCTCTATTCCCCGTTCTGGCAATATGTTTAGATGACCTTGACCCACTTGAAAGACTTTAAAAGTTTAATTTTAAAAGCTAATGCAAAAAATTATAATCATACAACTATTTGCTCCCCACCACTTAATGTTTTATATAAAACTGCTATATAAGCGCTATGTTGCAATTCTGATTACCACTTTGGTTGTGAACTGCTTCATAGAGCATCTACCATGGTACTCATACATTGTATAACCTCTGTTACTGAAGCGGATATTTTTCTCCATCGTGTTTATCAACTGCTTATGGAGTTTCACAATGTGCATGTAAGAGGAACAGGTATTCGTGAAGCAGAAGAAATTAAAATAAATATAAAACAAATCCCTTTGGCAAACGAAATCTACCGTTTATTACGAGAAGGTTACATCCTGTGTCTTTATTACACAACCTCGTAAACAGTATTCGAGTGGATTAGTTTCAAATACAGAGCGGGGAATAGAGCAGTTTGTAGTCAAAGTGAGAATTACTTACTGCTCTATTCCCCGTTCTGGCAATGTGATCAAACGACCTTGACCCACTGACAGGGCTTTAAAAACTTCGGTTGTATAAAAATTCAACGATATATTTTCTTTTTACAAAATACCCCTTTATTTACATTACATTCATTACTTACCCCCCACCACCACCAACACTTTTTAATTGGGTATAAATAGAGGTTTATTAGTGGGGGTCTCATCTGTAATAGGCTAACCTTTGAAGAAGACACACACCTACATGATGTACCGCTGCGATATTTGTGGAGATTCGTTTAAAGATGAATGGCTTTTAAACATTCATAAAGAAGTACAACATAACAACAATAACATGGGAATTGAACAAAATGAAGAAGAAGAATTGGAAACAATAGATCACATGCTAGCCCAACATCAAATTTCAAGACCAAGTGTTATTAATTATGCGCCTGGACCAATAGTAAATGTGGAACTACACGCCCGTGCACTTCCAGGTAATGTAGTAACTCATTTTAAAATTGACAATGCACAACTACAACTAGACAAATTCGTAAGTAAAGCAAAAGGGTTAGTGCGCAAAACTTTGGAAAATGAACTAAAAAGTTTAAACTTTATCAAATTCGGACTGTTACTGGATGCAGTGTTTACTAACATTCAAAATGAAACATCACCAAGAGGATTCTTAACAAAAAACCGGACCATCATGTTTGCATCAGACATTGAGTCTATAGTAAATGAATGTTTTGATGAACTTCTAACAAAACTACAAGAACATGAAGGAAGAGGTTCTGGATGGAGTTTATTAAACATAACCGGTCTTGACGTAAGAGTACATAAACACGGGTATGGTATAAGAGGAAGTAGCTACATTCCTCTACCAGAAAAAATTAAAAATACCAAATCCTGTATTAACGTACAAAATGAAGATACTGAATGTTTTAAATATGCAATGTTGGTAAAATATGTAAAAACTCATAAGGAAAGACCAAGTAGAGAATATGAAGAAGTTCAACATAGATATAACTTTCAGGGAATGAGTTACCCTGTTGCAATTAAAGATGTATCCAAATTTGAAAAGCAAAATCCTACAGCTTCTGTCAACATTTTTGGTTTAGATTCATCAAACAATGCGTATCCTTTGCGTATAACACCAAATGAACGCATAAATCATACAGATCTGCTATTGATCACTAAAGGAGATATATCACACTATGTATATATTAACAAATTTGAAGCTCTTGTTTCAAAACAAGTATCAAAACGTAACGGAGAAAACACCACTTGTAAAAGATGTTTTTGTCATGTAAACAAACCATTAGGAAAGGGAGGTTCGGAATGGTTATTAGAACATCAGAGGTTATGTAGTGGAAACTATGAGGTAAGAATTAAATTGCCACCTCTTAGCAGAGCACAAGTAAAATTTGAAAAAGTAATTCAACAATACCGTATTCCAGTTGTTGTGTATGCTGATTTCGAATCAACATTACTTCCACTTGAACTCCAAGAAGAGGAAGTTACAAGAAGAAGCAGATATCAGCTGCATACACCAAACAGTTATTGTTATATTATTAAATCCACACTTTCTGAAGAACATCTCCAAAAATACGAATTATCGTCTACGCCGAAAATTTATCGTGGTGAAGAAGCAGCTCGATACTTTGTTGATGAATTGTATAATATAGCTGGAAAAGTGGAAGAAATGTATCGAAACGTGTTACCAATGGCCCCAATGGAAGAAGATGAACTACAACAATATGCTTCGGCAACAACATGTTATTTGTGTAATAACACATTCACACCTGATAACCTAAAAGTCCGTGATCATGACCATCTCACAGGAGCTTACAGAGGTGCAGCCTGTAATGCTTGCAATTTAAACTACAAACTTCCATCTTTTATTCCAGTTGTTCTGCACAATCTTAGTGGTTACGACTCCCATTTTATAATCCCAGAGTTAGGAAGAGATGATGGAGCAATAGATGTTTTGGCTACAACTATGGAAAAATTTATAAGTTTTTCTAAAAAGGTTAATAAAATAAAACTAAGATTTGTTGATTCTTTCAGATTTATGCCTTTTAGCCTTATGACATTAACTAAAAACTTAAGAAGAGAAGATTTGATTGAAACAAGCAAAATTGTACCTAATGATAAAATGGATTTAGCTCTTCGAAAAGGAGTCTTTCCCTATGATTACATTGATGGACTGCATAGATTTGACGAAACATCCCTTCCCACACCGGACAAATTTAAAAACAAACTTAATGATACAGAAATAGAACCCGAAGACTATCAACACGCATGTCGAGTATGGGACGAGTTGGATATGAAGACCTTAGGAGATTACTCAGACTTTTATGTGAAACTTGACGTCACTCTTCTTTGCGATGTGATAGAAGAGTTTCGAAACACTTGTTTTGCTGCATATGGTTTGGACCCTTTACACTCGTATACTTCTCCAGGATTAGCTTGGCAAGCTATGTTAAAAGAAACAAAATGCAAACTACAGCTTTTAACAGATATTGACATGGTTTTAATGGTTGAATCCGGAGTTAGAGGCGGATTGACTCAAAGTGTTACGAGACATGTTAAAGCCAACAACAAATACCTTCCCGACTATGATGAAGGAAAACCATCAGTATACTTAGGATATTTCGATGCCAATAACTTGTATGGATGGGCTATGTCAAACCCACTTCCATTTGACAATTTTAAATGGGTTAATCCAGAATCTATTGGTGATGTTTTACAAATTCAAAAACATGGAGACACTGGTTACATTTTAGATTGCGACTTTGAATATCCTGACCACTTACACGATCTTCATTACGATTTCCCACTACTTGCAAAAACAGAAGTTTCTCCAACTGGAAAACATCCTAAATTAATGATGACTTTAAATAACAAACAACGATACGTAGCTCACTTTTGGGTTGTTCAACAAGCTATCGAATTGGGATTACGTATAACAAAGATACATAGAGTTTTGGAATTTTCCCAATCATGCTGGTTGAAACCCTACATCGATTCTAATACCACCAGAAGAGCAGCAGCTACATCAATTTTTCAAAAGGATTTCTTTAAATTAATGAACAACGCAATATTTGGTAAAACACTTGAAAACAAAAGAAGACACAAAAATGTTAAACTTGTTACTAACCCAAAAAAACTACAGAAACTTTTACAAAAGCCAAACTTTGGAACATCTGTAATTATAAATGAAAACCTTGTAGCAGTATCCATGAAGAAAACAAGTGTGAAAATGGATCGGCCTTTGTATATTGGAATGTCAATCTTGGATATTTCTAAAACACATATGTACGACTTTCACTATAATAAAATGGTCGCGTTTTACGGAAGAGAAAATATATGTATTACATATATGGACACTGACGCTTTTATATATCGCATACTCACACTGGACATGTATGAAGATTTACGTACATTTATTTACAAAAATGACTTTGATTTCTCCGACTACCCAAAAGATCATCCCAACTATGATAACGACAGAAACAAAAAAGTACTAGGCAAATTCAAAGATGAAACAAATGGTGTTCTACTTGAAGAGATTGTTGCACTTATGTCTAAACTGTATTCTTTGAAACTCTATAATGAAAATGAAGAAGAAGAAGAAAAGAATAGCTATATTAAAAAAGCTAAAGGTGTAAAGAATTTATATTTAAAAAAGAAAGTACATTTTGAACACTACAAACAATGTTTATTTGAAAATCAAGTTATAACAGCAAAATTCAATACAATCAGAAGTTTTAACCATCAGCTGTACAGTCTAACAGAAGTTAAAAAAGCACTTTCCTCTACTGACGACAAACGACATATCCTTCTTCCAGACAACATATACACTTTGCAATTCGGTCACTATTCCCTCAACCCTATTGACGAGTAATCCTTTCATCGTCCTACATCCTTTTCCTTTCCGTAAAAAAGGGGGAACACAGCAGTATCTTGCTGTGTTCCTCCTTTTTTACACCATTTTTGGGTGACCTTGAACTATTAAGAACGAGTATATACAAGCGATATTTAATACTCCTCTAGAAGTGCTGGTTGAACTATCAACTGATATGGATCTAAAGAGTAAAATTGTTGCTGAGCTTCATAAATCTGCAAGAATACACTTTCCAAGAAGAAATACTGTTATAAAAGGTATAAATGATCTTTATCAAGCAGACTTAATTGAAATGAAACCTTACAGTAAAATAAACAAAGGATTTAAATATATACTAACAGTTATAAACTGTTTTACAAAAGTCGCAGACGCTATTCCATTAAAAGACAAAACAGGTCAGAGCGTGACAAAAGCAATGGAGTTAGCTATACGTAGAAATAAAAACACTATAAAACATTTGCAAACTGATGACGGAAAAGAATATTTTAATAAAGATTTTTCAAAGCTGATGAAAAAATATAATGTAAACCATTATTCTACGAAATCTGAAACGAAAGCAGCTATTATCGAAAGGTTTAATAGAACTTTAAAAGGAGCAATGTATAAAGCTTTTTCAAATAGAGGTTCCCACGTGTGGTATGACATACTTCCCGACTTAATACACAATTATAACAACAAGTTCCATAGAACTATCCGGATGAAACCGATTGAGGTGACAAAAAAAAACTCCAAACAAATTTTGAAAAATATTAAAAAGAACACCAAACCTAAAGTAGAAAAGAGATCACCACGAAAATTCAACGTGGGGGATAAAGTTCGTATTAGCAAATATAAAGGAGTATTTAGCAAGAAATACTTACCCAACTGGACTAATGAAGTTTTTACCGTACATAGAGTACAACCTACATATCCAGAAACTTATTTACTTAAGGATAATAAAGGAGAACTTTTACAAGGTGGTTTTTACGGGCATGAAATGTTAAAGTCTACTGTTGGAGATGTTTATCTTGTGGAAAAGATATTAAAACGAAAGAACGACCGAGTATTGGTGCGCTGGCTGGGTTTTGATGAAAGTGCAGACTCGTGGGTATCTAAACAAGATCTTTTATAAGATTTCACTAGTATCAAGTTAACCGTCAAAGAGTGTTGACATGGAGATTATAAAACTTAAGGATTCTTTTATAATTGCGAATATAGATGAATTAACTGTGGATAGTGTAAAACATGTAGAAGGGAAACATGGAAACTTATTACCAAACAGCGTAAGGTGTATAGTGAGTGGACCTTCAAATTGTGGGAAAACAAATGTAGTGTTTAATTTAATAACTAATCCTAACGGATTAAAGTTTAATAATCTATACATTTTTTCAAAAACTTTGCTCCAACCAAAATATCAGTTATTAGATAAAATAATATCTGATGTACCGGAAGTATTTTTTTTCAAATTTGATGCAAGTGATAAAATTTTGCAGCCGAATGAAGCAAAGCCTTACTCAGTCTTTATTTTTGATGATGTTTCTTGTGAAAACCATGACACCATTAGAAACTATTTCGCGATGGGGAGACATCACAATATAGACTGTATCTACATTGGCCAAACATATAGCAAAATCCCAAAACAGTTAATTAGGGATAACGCAAATATTATCGTTATATTTAAACAAGACGATATGAATTTAAAACATATACATCACGATCATGTTGGTGCTGATATGTCGTTTGAAAGGCTAAAAGAAATTTGTAGTAAAGCATGGGAAGATAAATATGGATTCCTGGTGATTGATAAAGAACAAAGTGTTAAAAATGGTAGATATAGATTGGGATTAGATCGAATTGTTTTAGTTCAATAACATAAACACATAATCTTATATAAAATTGCTAAATTGGTCTTTATTTTGTAACGTATATAAATAGTTTTATAAACGATGATACAGTCATTTGTAAAATGAGTGTGGACAAGTTCGGACGTTATACCGAATCCGGTGTAAGATCAAGATTTTATGATAAAGAAGCTCACACCGGTTTGCCTCTTACACCGGAGGGCGACTACAACATTAGTAATAAACGTTTAAAGTATGTTAATGATCCTCAAGATAGTAATGACGCTATAAATTTAAAAACTTTACAATCGGAAGTGTCAACAAGCTTAAAACTTAAAGGAGATGTGTACGATGCAAAAACTCATAGAATTGCAAATATCGGTAATCCAGAAAATGAACAAGATTCAATAACAAAAATATATTTAGACTCTAAATTGGAAAAGACTATAACTAGACAAGGAGATGCATTTGTACAAGGAAAAATGAATTATGAATGTTTAGAATTGAAAGATAATATGTGGAATGGTAAAAAACGTAAAATAAATAATATACTACAAGCTGAACAACCAGACGAAGTACCTGTGATGGGTCAAACGCTAACTAGACAAGGAGACAACTTTGTACAAGGTGATAACAAATATAATTTCTTAGAATTAAAAGAAGACAAATGGAATGCTAATCACCATACAATTAGTAATCTAAATGATGGTAAGGAAAGCGGTGATGCTGCAAATGTTTCTCAAATACCATTAAAGAGTAAAGGATATTGGGATTTTGAAAATAAAAGATTAGTTCGTGTTAAACCCGCTGTAAATGATAATGATTGTGTTACAAAAAGTCAGACTATTACATTAAACGGGGATAAGTTTAATGCTAACAGTAAACAAATAACAAATACAAAAGAAGGTGTATTGCCAACAGATGTAGCAGTGGTGGGACAAATATTAACAAAGGGTGAGAAAAGCATAATTAAACAGGGGGATAAAGTGTACAACGTAATAATGTTCGATAAAAAAGAAAAATGTTGGGATGCTGAAAATCAATTCATAAGGAATTTACCAAAGGGAGAATTTGGGGATGATATTTGTTTAATGTCACAGGCTTTATGGTATGATGATGAAGTTAAAAAGTTTAAATATGCTGGTGTAGAATTTGATTTGATGAAGTACAATCGTGATTTGTTGGTTGGTGATCCCACATCTGTGAGCGGATTTAAATACATAGACAATAGACCATATAAACCAAAAAATTATGTATTTAAAAGAATAACAGATGATGTATTAGTTGATGCTGATGGTAGCCCTTTTAGAACTTCAGAAAGTGATCAAATGGTAACAAGGAAAGGCTAAAAATGTTATATATATATATTTTCATACATAAGGACTTAATCATTTATAAAATGAGTGTGGACAAGTTCGGACGCTATACCGAATTCGGTGTAAGATCAAGGTCAAATGACAAAGAATCGTACACCGGATTGCCCCTTACCCCAGAGGGTGATTATAATATTAGTAATAAACGATTAAGATATGTTAATGATCCTCAAGATAAAAATGATGCTATAAATTTTCAAGCTTTACAGTCTGAAATAACGTCAATTAAAAACTATTTTGTTCGAGTTTTAAGCGAAATGTTTTTTGATTTTTATAATGATTTGGCTAAAACTAGAATTAAAGAAAATAAGAAGAATGATTGGATTCAAACAAATATTGTAAACAAATACTTTATAAATCCTGCAACAAAAATCTTACGAAATGTTGAGTGAATACATAACTTATAAAACCAAAAGACAAAGAAATAGAGATACATTTGCATTATGAACAAGGTTTCCGTTGGGTGAACATGGTTAACCAAGAAAAGTTGATAAAAGAGATAAAATCGCTAAGCGATTCTATAAGAAGTAAAAACAGAGCATTAAGACTAGGGATTAGTGAGAGAGATAAGTTTCTTGAAACAACATTTAAACCAGTTATTGATCCTTTAAGGGAAGTATCTCAAAAGCTTGGAAAAGTTTCAGAAGGAGATTTAATTTTACCTTTTTTAAAATCTGATGATAAAACTGAAGAAACTGAAGAAACTGAAGAAACTGAAGAAACTGAAGAAGAATTTGAAGAAACTGAAGATGAACCGGAAGAAATACAATATGAACAGGGTAAAAATATAAGTGAAGAGGAAGAAGAAGACATACAAGAGGGTGCCCCGTCAGATATTAGCAGATTGGGTTTAGATATTCAGTTTAAAGGTGATCTTGGTAGAAAATATGTATTAAAGATGTTACAGTCTTCTATACCTAATAGAAATTATCATGTATACGGAGCTAGGCTGGAAAGAGGAGGTTTAATGATTGGAGATAGCAAGTTAGATGTAGATGAGCAGGATAATATAATTATAAATGGTAAAACGTACAAAGGAACAAACGGATTGTTTGAATTGATTTTTAAAAGCAAACCTGTCAAATATACCACACGAGACTTGGCAACTTTTAAAGGTATATGTCTAGATACAAATTCTCATAAAAAGAATTATAAACCAACATCTTCAATACATAGAAATCAATCTATAAAGTATAGGAACATTATTTCAGAGTTATTTCCAACAAAACTGGAAAAAACTAAAAAGAGGTTCATGTCTACTGAAGAAGTTACTCCTTTTTATACTGAAAGGAAAAAAAGAAAGGTAAATGAAAAAACAGCTTCTGGAGAAGGATTATTAAAAAATACTTATAATACAAATATAATTTATTATAATGATGTTAATAAATTAGTAAATAGAATGCGGTTGATACATGAAGCAATAGAAGCGGGTCACACAGGTCTTCAAAACGAATGGGTTGCTTTAATTGCTGAATTATTAAATAGAGGTATAATCGAACGATGAAGAGGTATATAATGGATGGCAAAGCATTGAAAGGATCATTCTTTGTTAATCCGTCACCTGAGAAAGGTATAAATATCAATGGGAAAAAGGAGCAGTGTTAGTTCTCATCGAGATTCGATAACGAAAGGAGGCGGTGTTGTCTCTTCAACACTAAACTTGCTAGGAAAACCGATTTCAGCTTTAGTTAATAAATCCATAGATTTGTTACCTTTCGAACTTCATCTACCTGGCGGTTATCAATATTGTGGACCTGGAACTAAATTGAAAAAAAGATTGACAAGAGGAGACCCGGGAATCAATAAATTAGATCAGGCTTGTAAAGAGCACGATATAGCCTATTCAAAATTTAGTGATTCTGCTCACAGATCAGTGGCCGATAAAATACTTGCAAAAAAATCTTGGGAAAGAGTTAAAGCGAGTGACGTTAGTCTTGGCGAAAGAGCGGCAGCATTAGCAGTGGCAGCAGCAATGAAAACCAAAACAGCAATTGGTGGTGGAAGGAAAAAGAGAAGAGGGGGGAGGAGAAAAACAACTCGAAAACTAGGAGGAAGAATTAAACGAAACACTAGACGTTCTACTAAAAAAGTCAAACCATCAATATGGTCCATGATAAAAAAAGGACAAGGACTTTACCTAAGGCCGTATCGTGCCTATTAAATACAAGAAAACAGTTAATAGTTCCTAATCGTGCATTAAGTAACCAAGATCTTTTTAGATATGTTTCTTGTTTAAAGATACCATTCTTCAGAGGAGTGTTTATGAAAGATAATTTACCATCAGAAATGTGGAAAAATGAGAGTGGTATAGTAAATCTAGATAATAGTGAGGGACCGGGTACACATTGGGTATGTTATAAGAAACTCGGTTCAACAGTTTACTATTTTGACAGTTTTGGTAATTTACCACCTCCAAAGGAACTTCAAAAGTATTTTCGTTCTGCTAAACAAGTTTTATACAATTATGAGCGGGTGCAACCTGACGATACATCTATCTGTGGACATTTATGTTTGGAGTTTTTAGCAAAAAGTGTCAGTCAGCTTTAAGATGTCTTCATATACGGTCTCTTTGACTGGTACAACGTCAACCTTGCGGAGCACTTTATTCCCCGCATTACGTTTACATAAAGAAAAACAATGGGAAGCAGCATTACTAGATTTTACAACTTATAATTCTATACCAAATATTACTGAAGGCGTGAATAATAAACTTCACTACTATAAAGCAAAGGATGCAAAAGGACAGTTCCTCCAGCCTAACGAAGTTGCTCTATCCACGGGGTCTTATGAAATAGATGATATATGCAAGGAAATACAGAAAAAGCTGGGAGAAGATAATATTACTATAGAAGGAAATAATAATACTTTAAAAACAGAAATTAAATCAAAGTATTATATAGATTTTAGCAAACCACATTCAGTTGGAGGATTATTAGGATTTCCTTCTACAACACCGATATTAGAGAGAAATAAGAAACATACAAGTTCAAATACTGTAAGCATACTTACATTGAACACAATTGATATAACTTGTAACATTATACAAGGATCGTACAGACTGGGTGAAAATCGACACATATTGCATACATTTTACCCATCGGTGCCTCCAGGATTTAAAATAATTGAAAGACCACAAAACCTAGTGTATTTACCTTTAAACACCAGTTACATCTCAGACATTGTTCTGAACGTATTAGATCAAGACGGTAACATAGTTGACTTTAGAGGTGAAACTGTCACAATAAGAATACATATACGATCGATTTTATAAATAATGGGATTGACGTTTAAAAGGGATCGAGTGAGTGATAAAAAGCTCAGTAGCGTATCAGCGTCAGAGGAGTTAACAAGTGAAAACATTCGATTTTTAAAAGAGAGTGGTTTTAAAGTTATTAACAATGGATATTCTGGATATAGCGCACGGACCGACGTTCGACGAGACCTTGTGGGAAAAAGAATATCACACCCACAACCCTTACGCTTCATCGAAATTAAACAATAACGATGAAATCAGAATTCCTATTCAACAACAAGATATTTACACCTTACCTTCCGAAAGTTATTTATACATTGAAGGAAGAGTAACAAAGAAAGATGGAAATGAAGGAACAACTATACCGTTTATTAATAACCCAATGGCTTTTCTTTTTGATGAAATAAGGTATGAAATTTCAGGTGTTACAGTAGATTCTACAAAAAAGGTTGGAATAGCCAGTACATTAAAAGGATTATGCTCCATAACACCAAACGAGAAAAACCTGTTAGCTGTCGCAGGATGGGTTACACCAGATTTATCCACTATAAAACCCGATGACAAGGGCTATTTTGACTTTTACGTACCTTTAAAATTATTATTAGGTTTTGCAGAAGATTACAATAAAATATTAATTAATGTCAAACAAGAATTGGTTCTTCTAAGAGCTTCAAATGATAAAGATATAATATTAGCTCCAGGGGCAACGACTGAGGCTAACCTGGACTGGAAGTTGGATTTAAAAAAGATTGTTTGGAGGGTACCACACCTAAAACTTGCAGATGAACACAGGATTACTTTGTTGAGACAATTAAAGGCGGACCGCGATATAGTTTTAGCATTTAGAAGCTGGGAGTTACACGAATATCCTATTCTACCCGCAACGGAGCGACATACATGGACTATAAAGACTTCAACACACTTGGAAAAACCTAGATATGTTATATTTGGATTACAAACAGATAGAAGAAATAAAATAACAGCTGATCCGACATCGTTTGATAATTGTAAACTTAAGAATTGTAAATTATACCTCAACTCGCAATTCTTTCCATATGACAATTTAAACATATCATTTGATAAAAACCGATATAGCATTCTATACGATATGTACGCTAGATTTCAAACATCTTACTACGGTAAAACAAACACACCGCTACTATCACCAACGCAGTTCAATTCAAAATCTCCTATCGTGGTTATTGATTGTTCTAAACAAAATGAATCTGTAAAGTCATCAAGTGTAGATATTAAGTTGGAAATGGAGTTTGAATCTAACATACCCGCTAATACAACTGCGTATGTCTTGATTCTTCACGATAAAATTGTAACGTACACACCTCTAACAGGTATTGTAAAAATGGTTCTGTAGGTCTATGGAGGGGGAAGGGTATAAATAGCGCGCACTACAAGAGGGGTTCAGTTGATCAGCGTTTGCGGTTGAAACAACATCTATTACAGTCGAGATGACCTCTGTAGTACAGGAGCATAACAATGCAGAAGTGGAAGGTTTGGTGCAAAACGAAGACTCTTACATCAAAGAGTATGAAGAAGAATTGGACGAGTTTCTTAAGTTTCGAAATGAAGGGGTAAAGTCAGACAACGTTTTAACATCAAAGTCAACTTTAAAGAGGAAGAGAAGACCTGAAAACGACATCCCTTTAAACATACTGTCAGATATTTTTCTTCGCATACTTTATCCAATCTCAAGATGTATGACTAAAGGCATAGCAATAGGTTTGGTAAAGGACTTGGGTTATACACCTAATGCAATTTTAAACCAAGGACCTAAAATGCTATTTTTTTCAGATGCCGCATGGGATTCTTTTCTTAAACATTTACACCTCATCGAATGCTACTTGGCAAAGAACATGATTGGAAAAAAGACAGCTATTCGTCTATTAGAATGTGACATTGAAATCGACATTTTAAGATGTCGCGGAGAACAGCAAGTACGGTTTAGAGACCTGACAAAACATGATGACAAAATTCAACTGACGCCGGAAGAATTCTACGTTTTGAGTTGTGCAGCTTCACCTATAACCAGGTATATGAAACAACTTGTATTTTCAAATACTGTGGTAAAAGATTATTTGGTAGATGCGACGGAACAACATCCCGATGCACAAATTCTTTACGGTCCAATAGATACATCTATTTTTAACCGAATACCTTATGAGGTTGAAATGTGGAGATGTCTAAAGGAGTATGAACAAAAGATTAATGAACAAAAGATTCAAGAAAAAGAAGAAACAACGCTTAAAGAAGAAAAGGTTAAAGAAGAAGAAGAAATTGTACAACATGAAGAAACAGAAAACGTTTTAACTGAAACAGTTTAAAAACCTAAAGGAAGTTCGTGGGGTAGGCCTACCGGGGATGGTGCCCACGTTAAATATACACCAACGCACTGAGAACTGTACGGCCTGAGCTATAAAAGCTCTACCGTGGTGTGGAAACAGTTCAGTCGTCATTCGAGACATGGAGAAGTCTGGCATAATTGAATTTCAAGCTTTTCGTGGAAACAATGATAAATACATTGTTAAAGAACTAATCATCTTAGACTTGCAAACGTATGTCATTTATAATTTTTTATTCAAACCTCCATTTCCTTTTAACAACTTAAACTCTAAATCCAAAAGAACAAATAAGTGGATAACGAGAAACTTGCATCACATTGGTTGGAATGAAGGTTTTACAGGTTTTGAAGAAGTGGAAAGCATTATGAATCACTACTGCAGTAAATTTACAAGACTTTATACAAAAGGATTAGAAAAGCGAAATTGGATACAGCTTTATACGGCAAAAGATGTAATAGATGTTAAAATGGATAAGTGTTTCGAATTTGAGATGGATAATATTTGTATTCTAACAAAGAATGATAAACACGCTCAATTTCATTGCGCTGTAAAGAACGCTTATCGTCTAGCTGCTTTTCTACATCCTTGGACAATGGAGAGTGGAGGGGGGACCGGAGAGTATAAAAGCGTGGAGAGCGAGGAGACCCACCATCAGTATTACTCTAGACTGCAACGAGAGAACACGTATCAAAATGGCATCACAGAAATTTCTGCAAACATTGGTGGATCAGTTTAACACACAATCAAAATCAACTATTTTACCAACAAGAAAAACTTCGGAAATAAAAGAAAACAAACATTACATCGTCCACGACATGAGGAAGATCGAACCATCAGTGGGAGACGCTATTCTCGTATCTTTAAGCGATGCTCCATACACAGTAGGAGATGAAGCAAAATTCCAAATTTTCCTGCCCAAGAGATTTGTCCAACTGCTTCAAAATGAAGATCTGCAAAACATCGAACCTGGAACCTTGTATATAGTATCACACGGAGTCAGCGGGAACAACTCTACCGAGCTATCTCTGCATTTGACCTCGTCGGGAACTTCACATTGTTAGATTAAGCCAATATCATGTAAATTTTATGTAAAAAAATAAATAAAAATTAAAAAATATAAAATATCAGTATTAACTCCAAGTACTGATATTTTATTTTTTTAAAAACATTTTTTGGTGACCTTGACCTAGATTAAAAACTTATAAAATGCACTGTATTGGTTAAAAGATTATCACTTTTATACAGACTGACAATGAGTTGGTGGGGGAAAGTTGTGGTGGGGTAGGGTAGGTACCTGTTCTACACGCTTTTGCCAAGTCAGTATACCTCCGACATTTGCCTTGGTACAACCTACAAAAACAAAATGGAACATATAGTAGTAAAAAGGAGAATAAGATTTCCTAAATATGCACAGTTACAATCGAGATTGGATACGTTTGATGCAGCATTAAAAGACTCGTTTCTATACAAGACTAGAATGAAGTTTGCAGATGCTGGTTTCTTTTACATGGGAGAAGATGATAAGACCGTTTGTTACAATTGCGGAGGAGGATTGCAGGATTGGCAAGCGACAGATAACCCATGGGAAGAACACGCACGATGGTTTGACAGGTGTGCTTATCTGTTAGTTCAAAAAGGTAGAGAGTTTGTACAAAACCATCGGAGAGTATATAAACCTCATCCTGTTAAAACTTTAGAAACACCAACCGAAGAAATTAGGAGGGAAGGAAACGAATGTGTAGTGTGTTTATCCTCTGAGAAAAATTTACTATTTTTACCTTGTAGACACTGTTGTACATGCACTGATTGTGGACTGATGTATAACCATTGCATTATATGTAGAACTCCTATAGGTTACGTAATGAAAATATTCATATCGTAAATGTAAAATAGTGGAGGGGGGTGCGTATAAAAGGAAGGCGAGGAGGTGGGAAGCTCACTCCGCGAGTAGCCGTACACGAGGTAACATCATGGCTCTTAAGATTAAATGTGTCCACTACAATACTGTTCATCTTTCTACAGTTCATGATTTGCAACTTCTTTTAGATGACTTAAAAGTTTTGATTGCTAACGGTTACAACATAACATTGGATATTTCTGCAACTAACTCTTTAGCCCAAGAAAATTGGAGAACGTCCGCAACTACACTTCCACCGACACAGGGGAATAGATATAATTTTGGAGAGTATGAACCTCTCGCCTCGTTCAATGTAAGCAGCTCTACGGAATCGGAGTCGACATCGTGGCAACCATCATCACTTCCACCCGCGCCTAGAATGAAGTATTATTGTGGAGAATGTGAACCCTACCCATCTACAGAAGCAACAGGCACCGCAGAATCGACGGTTCTCTGACAATCATTGCCTATGTGTACATTAATATAAATAAAGAAATAGTTAGAATTACGTCTCTACTATCTTGCACATGTTTTTTCGATGTGTATTATTGTAAATAAATAAATAAAAATAAAAGTTAGAAATCTTGCTCGAGTTTTGTTCGATGGTTTTCATTCGATATATTATTTAATGATTTTCATTCGTTAAATGTATCGAATGAACACTATCGAATCAAACCTGTGCAGGATTTTTTTTTTTAAACATCCTCAGGATGACCTTGAACTAACCTTACTCACATGACGTCACTAATACGTCGCCAACTACGTCGCTAAATACGTCATTAAATGTCACCTGACCGGAAGCTGTCGATCAAATGGGCCAAAAGTCTCAATTTTTTACTACTCCCGTGTCAACTGTCGAGTGACGGTTGACAGTTGTCAGATGAATAAAATTAGAGTTTTGTCTGTACATTGCTTGGAATTATGAAATTTTTGCATATTTTCACGTTTTACACCCCAGGGAAACCAAAACAAATCTTATCTCAATTTATGTCTGTCTGTCTGTCTGTCTGTCTGCCGGTGACGCTCAAGGACGGGTTTTTGTTCGCTTTTCACTGGAAAACGGGTGCACTGACATTAATGAAACTTTGTTTCTTTGTTCTACATATGCGTGAGAAGGTTTTAGGGCACTATAAACTGGCATACGCCTTTTAAAAAAATAATGGCGGCCGCTCAAAAACGTGATTTTGTGCGGTTTTGGTCATGTTTTGTTCGCTTTTCACAGGAAAACGGGTACACCAATTTTTATGCAACTTTTTTCTATGTTCTATATGTGCGTTAGAAGGTTTTAGGGTAATTGGATTGTTTTAAATTACCTTAGGACACTGCCCCATAGGGTTTTAAAGATCCTATGCTATTCTTATGGACAAAGCATTTATTTATATTGAACCAGATGATGGCATAGTTATTCTATAAATAGGTGTTGTAGTTCTTTTTAAAACGTTGAGTGAAGATTGGTAATAAATAACATAAGTGGATATATGATCTAAATCTATATTTGTCAGACTCATGCACTCACTGCCATAGTGATCACTTTATCTAAGAAACGACAATGTCTATTGAAGATAAAATTTCGGATGGTGGTTCCCCTTATGCTGCAGATTCACAATAAGAATATGTTTAAAACAATCCTATAGGATTCTTCGCTAATTTACTTTTATGGCCATTTTTTTGAGTATTAGTATTTACTGAACCTTTGTAAGTTACATTTCAGTAGGAACATAACTAACACATCAGAACAAAACGCAAGCCTATTCCTGTTACGAAAATGTTTAAGGGCTTCACCCCCCGAAATTTTAAAATACAATATTTTAACAATCTTGCACATACTCTTGGACTGATGGATCTGAAATTCGGTAGGAATGTAGCTGATTGCTCAGAGCAGACATTTACCTACTCCAGACACAAATATACTCAAGGACTCTGGCCCAATGGCCTATAATACCAGCGTGTTAGTCATAACACACCAACTACTTAACCAGTAGAGCTGAAATTTGATGCCTTAAAGGAAATAAGAAACATCATGGGGAGTCACGGTGTTGTTCTCTGGAGATTTCACATAGACCCTTTGTCGTAAGTGAGACATGAGTGGAGGAGTCTACACCTCTCTAAAATTATATTTTATGTAGCCGACCACTGAGCGTCTGAACTTAACAGTAAATATGAACATGTATTTTTGAGAAGATTAAGGGGTTGAGCAGTTTTCTTATGCGCTTTTAAAAGTTGAGATTGGGACATTGAAAAACAAATTAAGTCTTAGAAACATCTATCCTTCACTCGGCACTATCGATGAATCACAGGATTTATTGATTGACAGTTTGTTACACCGAGGTTCATAAACAATTTAATCTGGAAAGTTGCCTGGCTCTGTGATTGTGCCATCCTCACGTCCACCAATGAACAAGCAACATAGATCAACAGAAATGTAGGTCTATTCCAAAGGGAGGAACGAACATATACAATATTTAATACCGTTCATTTAACCATGACCACTGTTAGAACAGTTCGTATATATTGATTTACATTTATTGAAATAAAATCAAGTAGTCATATGTTTTTAAAACATATGATTTTTCCAAGTTTAAATTGTTTATTTACAACTAGCTGTGTACCCGTCCTTCGTACGGGTTGTATATAAATGGTAGATTAACTAAAAAAATTAACAACCCACATAATTTTACAATATTAAAATTACATTTTACACTTTTAAAGTAGAATTAAATTAAAGTTAACGAAATATACTATGGCAGATAGTTCGGGTACTGTTGCCAAGTCGAGGAACTCTGTCGGGTAGTGAACGGTGTGGTTTTTGCGACTCCAAATAGGTACACGTAACACTTTGGATTCGATTTTAGAAATAAAAGAACTCAAGTACAACAAAATATAAGCCCTTTTTAATTTAAAATTTTAAATACTTTGATACATTAATCTTTACATTCCAATAAATTAATAGTAATGTAACGAAACGTTAAACTTTAAAAACATTGACAAACCACTTTTAAAATCACCATTCTTGCCAGGTCCTGTTTTCATTATAATTGTAAATAAACAATTTAAACTTGGAAAAATCATATGTTTTAAAAACACATGACTACTTGATTTTATTTAAATAAATGTAAATCAATATATAGGAACTGTTCTAACAGTGGTCATGGTTAAATGAACGGTATTAAATATTGTATATGTTCATTCCTCCCTTTGGAATAGACCTCCATTTCTGTTGATCTATGTTGCTTGTTCATTGGTGGACGTGAGGATGGCACAATCACAGAGCCAGGCCACTTTCCAGATTAAACTGTTTATGAACCTCGGTGTAACAAACTGTCAATGAATAAATCCTGTGATTCATCGATAGTGCCGAGTGAAGGATAGATGTTTCTGAGACTTAATTTGTTTTTCAATGTCCCAATCTCAACTTTTAAAAGCGCATAAGAAAACTGCTCAACCCCTTAATCTTCTCAAAAATACATGTTCATATTTACTGTTAAGTTCAGACGCTCAGTGGTCGGCTACATAAAATATGATTTTAGAGAGGTGTAGACTCCTCCACTCATGTCTCACTTACGACAAAGGGTCTGTGTGAAATCTCCAGAGAACAACACCGTGATTCCCCATGATGTTGTTTCTTATTTCCTTTAAGGCATCAAATTTCAGCTCTACTGGTTGAGTAGTTGGTGTGTTATGACTAACACGCTTATATTAAAGACCATTGGGCCAGAGTTCTTGAGTATATTTGTATCTGGATTAGGTAAATGTCTGCACTGAGCTATCAGCTACATTCCTACCGAATTTCAGATCCATCAGTCCAAGAGTATGTGCAAGATTGTTAAAATATTGTATTTTTAAATTCCGGGGGGCGAAGCCCTTAAACATTTTCGTAACAGGAATAGGCTTGCTTTTTGTTCTGATGAATTAGTTATGTTCCTACCGAAATTTAACTTACAAAGGTCCAGTAAATACTAATACTCATAAAATTGCCATAAAAGTAAATAAGTGAAGAGCCCTATAGGACTTTTTTAAACGTATTCTTATTGTGAATCTGCACCATCCAAAATTGTATCTTCAATAGACATTGTCGTTTCTTAGATAAAGTGATCACTATGTCAGTGAGTGCATGAGTCTGACAAATATAGATTTAGAACATATATCCACCTATGTTATTTATTACCAATTTTTACTCAACATTTTAAAAAAGAACTACAACACCTATTTATAGAATTTATAACCATCATCTGGTTTTATATAAATAAATGCTTTGTCCATAAGAATAGCATAGGATCTTTAAAACCCTATGGGGCAGCGTACTAAGGTAATTTAAAACAATCCAATTACGCTAAAACCTTCTAACGCACATACAGAACATAGAAAAAAAGTTGTATAAAAATCGGTGCACCCGTTTTCCTGTGAAAAACGAACAAAAAATGACCAAAACCGCACAAAATCACGTTTTTGATCGGCCACCATTATTTTTTAAAAGGCATATGCCAGTTTATAGTGCCCTAAAACCTTCTCACGCATATATAGAACAAAGAAACGAAGTTTCATTAATGTCAGTGCACCCGTTTTCCAGTGAAAAGCGAGCAAAAACCCGTCCTTGAGCGTTACCGGCAGACAGACAGACAGACAGACATAAATTGAGATAAGATTTGTTTTGGTTTCCCTAGGGTGTAAAACGTGAAATTATGCAAAAATTTCATAATTCCAAGCAATGTACAGACAAAACTCTAATTTTATTTATATAGATTAATTATACGGTATATTGAAATAAATATATGTATACTTGATGTACACGTTCTTCGCACAGGGGGTTTCCTTATCCGTTACATAGTCAATGCAAATTGCATTTTACTTAGCTTGAAACAGCTGTTGTTCTTGCTTCTGCTCTTTAAGCTGTCAAATGCAAGTGCCCTCAGCTGTCCGCATTACAGTTTCTGAATGTTTACTTTCTTATGAAATGTAAACATTGAAACTTAGGAAGTTCACGGGGCGTAGCCCGAGGGGATTATAAGGAAGTGAATAGGCCTATGTGTTGCATGGGTTCAAGATCTACCTTTGTGTAAAGTTTCAGCCCAGTCGGTTAAGTAGTTTTTGTTTTCACCCGGAACATCAGACAGACAGACAGAAACCACCTCTTCTTTATAATATTATAGATAGATTATAATGAAAACAGGACCTGGCAAGAATGGTAATTTTAAAAGTGGTTTGTCAATGTTTTTAAAGTTTAATGTTTCGTTACATTACTATTAATTTATTGGGATGTAAAGATTAATTTATCAAAGTATTTAAAATGTTAAATTAAACAGGCATATATTTTGTTGTACTTGAGTTCTTTTATTTCTAAAATCAAATCCAAAGTGTTACGTGTACCGATTTGGAGTCGCAAAAACCACACTGTTCACTACCCGACAGAGTTCCTCGACTTGGCAACAGTACCCGAACTATCTGCCATAGTGTATTTCGTTAACTTTAATTTAATTCTACTTTAAAAGTGTAAAATGTAATTTTAATATTGCAAAATGATGTGGGTTTTTAATTTTTTTAGTTAATCTACCATTTATATACAACCCGTACAAAGGACGGGTACACAGCTAGTAAACAATAAACTATGTCCTTCTCGCGTTCCGAAAGTTGTATGGGGCTCATCCACCTCACTCGAATTTATACAAAGTTATGTTTAGTAACAAATGTACAATTCTGGCACGATGGAGCTAAAATTTGGTAGGAAGATAAAACAGGGAGATATAACAGATGACTTCATGTTATAGTCTTGTTCATATTCACTTCGTCTGTTACATCGATTGTGGATCTATCGCCATATCCACTGGGCCACCGAGGCTTGCCAACTCAAGGTTCGTAGAGCTTTCAGCCCAGGTATTATTATTTCCATAAGGTGACGGCATCGAATTCTGCCGGGTACCCAATGGGGAGCTGGCTGCCGGTTACGTAGCCACAGCGTAAGAATATATTTATTACTATTTAACATGAAGTTGTATGTCAAATACTCAAGATAAACAACTCAGAATAAACGTTATAGACTCACTCTATGATTAAAGCTAACATTCAGAATCAGAATTAAGTACATTGCGTTACCTTTCCAGTCTTTAACATGTGTTCTTGCTGACAAACTGTGTTTACTCTATTCGGCTGATTGATCAAACAATTAAAAACAATTCTTTGTCAATGTTAATCTTATGGACAAATTACGAACTTTAGCGGTGGCTAGGGCCCCGTCCCTTAGATCCGTTTTTTATAAAGTTTAGGCACAAACAATTTCTGACCAAGACCTATCCAACGACACCAAAAATATAGAAATCGGTTGAAAACTGTAGGAGGAGCTCCAGTCACAAAAAACCCCTAGCGTATAAGTAACATAAGATAAGGTTTCATAATTTTCTTGTACAAATTATTATGATGTTATATATTATTATAACGTATTTTTTATGATGTTAAGAAACTTTAGGTTATGGTTTTCCTTGTTTTTAGACAGTAATTTGGTGGGATAAACCTCTTTTTCATCAGGATATTCCCTCAACTGCTACTGCATTTGTCTTTTATTATTTTTAAGTGGATAGGCTAGGTTGTCTATGCATGCATACCCGCACACCATTCTCTTATGCACTACTGCAGTTGTCACTTAATATTTTGTTAAGTTTTAATTTCACTAGGTTATTTATAAACGTTTTACTTAGTATTGACGTAAAGCCTTTTTTTGACTACCCTTGAATTAAAAATTGTTCTGCTTTACTAAGAGTCTACGAGTCCCGCAAGATTTAATATTTGATCTATTTACTCAACTGATACTACATTGGCTTCTATTAATCTAGTTTAAAATTATCATTTTAAAAGCTTATTGGAAATACATTTCAAAAGAAATTCTTTCTGTCAAAGATTCCAAGGCAACAACTTGGATGTTAACTAAAGTGTAGCAGCCAACACTGGGATTTTAACATTATTTTAATGAACATTCAATAAAACTGTTGACAAAATCATCTGTGAAAAATGTAACCCGAAAGATACAGATGGGTGAAAATGTTTTTCTTTTTTTAATAATGATATGAGGTGAACATCACAATATGGTTAAAAGAGCCTTTGGCTATTTTTGGAAAGATTTTAATCACCCACTTGACAGATAACTGTAGGAGGAAATTAATGTAATTGAAGGAACTAAAGTTGTATTAGGTTACAAGAGTTAAAACAATTATATTTAAATTTTTAAAAGATTAAGCTGACGTTACAATCAACCCATGCTATGTTTATTTATATTTTTGTTTTACTTATAGGTTTGATTTCAAATTTGTTAATGTAACTAAAATATAAAAAGAATATATAATTTCAATTTAATTTTCAACACAATTTATATAAACAACAAGATCATAAACAAGTTTTTGGGAGGACTGAAACGGATTAAAACTGATCTTAGCTTGAAGGTTAATGAGCATTTGAACTTTGCACCGCGTTGGCCACGTTGACTGCGAATAAGAAATTAAATCTGCCCATACGTTATAGGTGTAAGGCTACGGCCACGCTAGGCGTCTTTGTCGCCGCGACCTGGTCTCCACGACAGAGAAAAAAGCTGAAAGCGTTAAATCAAATGGTGGTGGCCACGCTAGGCGACCTGCGACCTGCGACCTGCGACAGCAAATCGAACGCGTCTGGTAGCGTTTTCTGGTCGCGGCGACAAATACGCTCCATAAGAATTATCTTATGGAGCCGGCCACACTTGGCGACAGGTCACGCTACATGTCAATCCCCCCTTCTGTTCTTGAATGCTAATTGGGTAAAATACTACATTATTGACACAATGTGGTTAGTAGTGATTTGTCCTTGCTCATGCAAACTACATTGGTAGGACGATTAGCTAAGATTATAACCAATATTACAGCTATTTATTAAATATAAGTGTATTTATATTTAAAAAATTTCGATATAAAAACCAATAACGAGCTTTATACTACTTTTGTTAGATTATTTTA
This sequence comes from Allygus modestus, assembly GCA_963675035.1. NCBI lineage: Eukaryota > Metazoa > Arthropoda > Insecta > Hemiptera > Cicadellidae > Allygus > Allygus modestus. The sequence goes on from OY776116.1 coordinate 80,384,427, forward strand.
ATATTGAATTTATGTTGTATAAAATGTTTAATGAATTTAAAAAGCCAAACTGAAAATGAATGGATTATGCTCTACAACAATAACAGTTTAACCAAAGTAACTGATAACAGGGACTTGGAGTTCAGTTAAGAATTATTATAACACTAATAGATACAATAATATAACGCATTACAGTCTTAAATTAAAGTAACGGCTGTACATTCGTAAGGTGAGATTGGAAGATGAAACTTAACTATAACGTCGTTAATGTACGGTAGTCAACGACAAGTCTTCGATTATGCGGAGAAAAACAATATCATCTCTAAGAAATGTCATTTTAGTGGGAAACTGTCCGTGTTTTAAACGAACCTCATTCATCGGATGAACTCCGAATCTACGATTTCTGTTGTTTTTTAAATAAGCTCTCACTGCAATTATTAGTATCAAATCCTCTTCATTCTTTGATCCATTTTGATGACTGCGACACTGTAGTTGTCGCCGTAGTGTGGCACCTCCCCACGACTAAGAATACACAAATCAAATTAAATTTCATCTTGTACCTATAACAAACCAGCTAGTAGTGTGTGATTTTCTAGTGTCGTAAGATACATTAATCAATGTTTATGCTGCATTTTGAAATTAATGTTTCAATATTTATAGAACGGCGTTGGGGGAATCACTGGCGAATAACATTTTTTGTAGATCTGTTTCACGTAATAAACAAATATTTCCGTCCTCTGCAATCCTCTATACAATACCATATGATGATTCCTTGAAGTTTATCGGGTATATTTTCCAATTTACACCTTCTAATCTTTCAAGTGGAAATGGACATTACTGACGAATATTAATTAATTTTAGACGTATTAACTGATGTAGTGTACAAAAAGGTTTTATTTATCTTCAGATTCCAGTATTACACTATTGTGTTATATTTGTAAGCCATCTGCATGTGATTTAATAATTATATAATAAATCGAATGTGATTTAATTATTATATGATAAATCGAATGTGATTTAATTATTTATATGATAAATCGAATGTGTATTTACCTATTAAATGCGGCAAATAAATGTTAACTTTTATAATTATTGGGGCGAAAATCAGTACAAGATAATTTTAGAGCAGTTATAAGTGACTCTGGAGACATATAATCATGTAACGAATTGTAAAACTCAGTACAAGATAATTTTAGAGCAAGTATAAGTGACTCTGGAGACATATAATCATGTAAAAAATTGTAAAAATCAGTGCAAGATAATTTTAGAGCAGTTATAAGTGACTCTGGAGACATATAATCATGTAACGAATTGTACACATTAATCTTTTCCTTTCACCCTCTTCCTTTTAAAATATACATGCAAAATTGTCGTTCAGACTTTACTCTCACCGACAATGTTTGATAATTTCAATAATGAGTATAAAATTATTGTATTTATTATTTCGCTTGAAGTAATATGTAATGAATCGTTTTTAATATAAAGTATATATTAATACCTCACAATACATTACTACTACTGTCATGCTTCATTACAATACAAAATAAGATCATTTTGTTTTTTATAGGTTTATTTAAATAGATATATAACCAGTGTAGGATGATATTTGATTATATTTTTCTGTATTAATTATTTTGTTTCGGTTACATAATTAATACGTGTACTAAGCTACCTTCTGGCAAACTTTGATAAAACATCATTCTAATACTCATTTCAACCGTCAGCTGTATTGAAACGTCCATGCAAGAACATCTTATAACTAAGGTTAAAAACACGACAAAGGAAAAAGTTGTAGGAGCAATTATATTTTAGTAATTCTGTGCTATTTGTATTCATCTGCATTAATTTTCAATGAGGAGAGTGGACCAAACTAGTTATTATATAAACAAGTAAATTATTACCATACAATAAATTTATTCTTTTGCATTCGGAAAATTTCAAATTTCATTAGAGTACTGGGTTGCTTGTTTACGTAGGCCGGTCGTATAATTAATCTTGGCGCAGGTAACCGTGGGACGAAGAATTCCTGATTGCTTGTGACGTTAGTTGCTTTAGTTAATTAAACTAAATCATGTTTCCTCATATGTGGTGGAGCCCTCTGTAAATGCGATCACATAATGTGCACATACACAGTGGTAATCGTAACGAACCGTTTCCAGTAGTTAATTATAACAGTCAAAACAAATCATGGTTGTGAAATGTTTCGAAAATAATCCATAATATTTAACTTCAATATTGAGGGTAACCGTTTGTCATTAAGTAGATTTTTAAAGATAATAGAATTACTTATTTTACTATGGTGGAACAAACTTTTGTATATTTATAGTTTTGGCAATATAAAAAAGTAAAACGCTTAATGTAGACGGTGACAGTTTATTTTGGTTTAGGTTGGTTTGTTTAGGTACTACTGCGTCCCGAAAAGTCAAAGCAAGTTTGTTTAGCACGCCCACAACAGTTTATTTTAGAGTGATAATTGAAGCTACTCTTTTACAAAGACAATTTATGTCCTTCAATTGATGAAAAGATAGCCGATGAAATTATTCCATGTCATAGTAAACTTTATTGTCTTCTGTTCAATTCACTGTCATGTTTTAAGACTGATGCGAAACCTAAGACCTTCTGAAGCTGTCATTGAACAATAATTCTAATGATTATTAACGAAGAGGAGTTGTAAATGTACAGCTTACACGCATGAAACATAACAACAGTGTTTTGTTTGAACAAGAGAGCTGAGTTCGTAAAACTAACTAAATAAAAAATGGTTGTGTTTTAAATATGTGTTTCTAGTGAAATATTATCGTTAAAGGTAGTTTCACTTAATATCCTACTTATGTTGTTTTCTAAGCTACAGATTATTGTTATGAACTATACTAATTTGTCCACTACTCTTGCGGATTGCTCTTTTTACACCTTGAACAAAATATTTAGAAATAACTGCAGAATTGTGCCTTCCCTAAATGTCTACACTTATTCGATACTAATAAGAGGATTTTGATTTAAAAGTTGCAATAATGTAATTTAATAGTTGTAAAATACCACTTATATTAAAATTCAGGATTAAAATTATCAGCCGGATATACTGATACTGATGGGACACAAGGATAAATAATACTCATACTGGCTGCAATCTGTGGCTGAAATTACATTTAAAATTAACTAAGGATAATGGTGTATTATTTGGTAGCATCTTAATAAATTTAGATATTATTTACTAACATTTAAAGCCAATCAAGGCCATAAACGACCTTTTCATTTATTTTCAATATTTTTTTAAACAGCCTTGCATTTTAAAACAAATATAGTAACACAGAAAATACAAGTTTTATACTAAAAATAAGTTTTACTTTTCACTTTGATTTGTTTCTATTTGTCCACTCAAGCAGCCTTGAAAGCGCAGTTTTAATGTCTAATCCATTGAAGCATCGTAAATCCTAAGAGGGCTTCACTCAGACAAAATAAGCTCTCTCGTCGAGCATCGGTCACTTAGGAAATTGATCAAATGATTCTTCTTTCTCTCAACAAATTTATCGAATCGACTCTGTGTCATTCCATATGGAACTTTTCAGTCTAATTTGTTTATTTATTTCTCTATGAATTAACATTTTTCTAGTGCAATTTTTGTGGATGCGTTTATCTAACTATAAAAATGCATGCACAACAGTATTGATTGCCTGTAAAGATTTTTAGTTTTGCAGCAGATTTTCTTGCTAATAATCCAAAGAATGCACAATAATAAGTAGTGGTGCTTTTGTTGTAATGTAATTGTAAAATTACGCGTTTCCATTAGTATAATCTGACCAATTGTCACGAGATTATTCAACTGATAATTCAATTAATTTAATTTACACTTATAAACACTTATAATCTATGTAGATACCGATGATCTTCGAGATAATTAAAGTGACAAAAGTCCTAATATTGAAAAAAATCAGCTCAGATACACGTTTATTTCATAATCCGGAAATAGGTCTATTTATCCGTTTACTACACATGACCACCAGAAACAAATATGTATATATATATATATATATATATATATATATATATATATATATAACGTGTTTATAGGCAGAGTTAGATTTGTATAGTCCTAATGATGTACGTGTTCTTTAATCGTTAATATTAGCTTTGAAGACAAACCTGTAAATGATCTAAATATTCAGTATATACTATACAGTATATACAGTATATACTATAGTTACTTAACATCTATAACACTGTCTTTTGATTACTTTTTTATACTCAGGGAAAGGTTACTCAACTGCAAATCAAAAAGTAGTAATAAAACTGAAATGGAACTCGTATCTTTGACCCAGTAAATATAACTTTAGACACTAATCTATTTGGTCGTATTGCAAAATTATTAATACATGGTGATTTCAAAGGAATTGATTTCTCCCTTTTATATTCAGAAGAGTATTAGCTGTTAATTTTAAAAAAATTGTTCGGATCATAAACTTGAAACTAATTATATTTTAAATTAAAATATAGTTTTATAGGTGTAATACTAATTAAAGGTAGTGATATAAAAATAACTGTGACAGTAAATTCCTGTACTTTTAGGTGTTTTACATGAACGGGATTGCATAAGAGACACCAGCCTGGATTTTACCTTGTCACAATGATACAAATCCCTGCATACAAAAATACATTACTGGGAAAAAATTAACTTACTTACTTGAGGTAAACACAGTAGGATTAGTGCAATAGAAACATAATGACAATCCGTGTCACCCTTCCTCCCCCTCCTCCGCTGGCTTTCTGCGGCCCTAAGAGACCATTTATACAAGTAAATAAAATCGTCTCTGTTTCAGTTACAAGGAGTTTCTTAATATTTAGCCTTGGTAACTCTGTGAATTTCACCTCCTCTACTCGGAAATTCAAATCACCATTCAAACCATTTAGTCCGTTAGATTAATTTACATATTATTATCGTACAATGTAAAGTTATCGGTTGTTATAAACTATTTGACCTACTCCCTGAGTTAGGGTGTTAACAACACGATTAGTGGTTGGCAGCACAAGTGACATAGCAGAAAACCTTTTTAAGAGAAAAGTCTGGACATAATTTTGACATTTCATTTCCTGAGTATGATCCAACCACCCATTTGGTTTTTAATAAATAGTTTCGTAGAATGGAGGGTCACTAAATATTGTTGCATGAATATTCCTCGGCTTGTATAAAATGAACGTTCAGCAATGGAAAGATCAGTCGACATCGGCCTGAACACTTACTTGCAGGTTACATAACCTTTTAACAAAAACTATTAAGTAGCATTCATCCAGTAGCTGACGAATTTTCTTGGTTTACTGATGACAGTGGAGATAATAAATGGCTATAACTGGCCTAAAGACAATTTTAGTAAAACTCATCAGTTTTAGACATAAATTATGGCCGAAACAGTGAATAGGCCGGTCTTTAAAATTATGCAAAACCTAAAGCAACTCCATGTACATCAGAAGACATAAATTACAATAACTTAGTTTCAAACAGTTTTACTCGGTAAAACTTGGAAAACAAGAAATTGATATTTTTTTCTTGAAACTAACAAGAGACTAGGAATTTTTCCACCGCAAATAATTTACTACCCCTAAGAGGTGTTAGAAAGTTTTGGAAATCGGTGAATTTGTTTTGGCAAAATAGCATTTTAAAAAATCCTGCTACTCAAACAGATAGACTCAAACTAATAAATAGGAAAGTATAAAAATATTCATAGATTTGTTTTGGTTTTTCATCGATTATAATTTTTAATTTTGAGCTATTTTTCAATTAAATGCAATAAAATAAAGTCACCATCGATGTTACCTAAAGTCGTACTTGTTTGTGTTTTTCTGTCTCTTACGATTGTTATTGGCCTAGGTAGTCTACCTTGTTGCTGGAAAATGGCTTTATTCAATTATATTGAAGCTTTGTTGTTATTATGTTAAACTGTAATGTATCTAAGATAATCTAATTCAAAGCCAACCAAACAAATATAGGAAAGCAGTTTTGACTGCCGCTCATTGTCATGAAAACGTAATGTAAGTAAGAGTTGGTGAAGTGGTTGTAAAATATTCAGCAGTGTAAACCGGCGAAAATGCTTTTATTGTTTCCCTCCACGTCACTTGGCTTATGTAAGAGCTATACAGAGCTTCACTCATCATTTTTTGAAGCAAATGTTTCAAAAGTAGTCCGCACGATATGTTTTTTTTAATTTTTATTTTACATTACATCTACAGAAAAATAAATTGTAAACAAACGATCAATGGAAGCTTATGTACCTAAATTAAAAATTAACGGAAACGTTTGATTGCGTTGTAAAAATGTGGTGCTGTAATTTTAAATTAAAATAACAAAATATTAATAAGCAAAGCATGGTAAAAGCCCACTCATTTCTTTAAATTAACATTGTTTTGCCAGCATTTTTAACTGAATCTAGTAAAATAACACTTGTGGTTTGAATGCTTAAAAACATGTTCCCCGATGAAAATTACTCTTCAACCTTAGATGTACTTTGGATTATATTGCAGACAATCATAAAAAAGGTAATTCGCCCTATGTATAGTTTCTATTTAAATAAGTTCTAGAATATATCATTATAATATAAACTAAAGTGTATATTACTAATAGAACTAAAGTGTGACGGTGTGTGTGTGGGGGTGAGCGGGGGTTAAAGAAGAGCCTTACAACTTTCCAGACAGAAATTCACCCTACACGATTTATTACCGGCGATTATTCTAGATTCCAGATCCCAAAACGTCGTAAACTTGTTTCCTCTAATCAGTGAGGCAAATATTTGCTCTGATTTCTAAACAAGATAAACTCTCTGCCACCATTAATGAACTTGTTGAACTAAACAAATTATGGAATAAAGGATATAAAATCTAGGTAGTGTAGACAACACGCTTAGGCGGCCAAACATGGTTAAACACAAAACGTAATAAACGGTATCAGGAAACTGGCACATTCCCTTTTAGCCCAACTTTAATGAATAAATAACTTTTTACTTACTAAATATATAATATAAATTACGGTAGAGTGTGCAGAACATCTGCTAAAGAACTTAATTTACAAATTTTCTTAATCCCTTTCTTAGAGGCACTACAGAATCCTTTGCTCCACAAGGTGGTGAAAATGCCCCCAGGGTTAAGGGGAGACATATTTCGAATATCCTCTATTGGCAATGCTAACGAATCAAGTTTTAACAAAATTGATCAGTAAATAAGAGCGAAATCGTTATTATTGTAGGCCCCATAAGAATAACATTATACAACATATTGAGTTTACTGCTAAATGAAAATTCAAATTTTCTCCGTAACCATTAATCGTAGGGTAACAAAATACTAAGTTATTTAGTTTTTTTTTAGATTTTTAATGGCAATAAGTAAATTTTATCTAACATTTATAGTTTTTATGAACAAATTTAAAAATCATTTTAAGTCCTGTAATTTCTGAATCCGAATTTTCCCAGAAATTCGGGGTGTGTAATTATATTTGAAACCTAAAGCTTTACAAACCAATAAATGTTAATACAAATTGTTGGAGTAAGTAGAATACAAACGAGTTCAGAGATACTTGCCCACATAGGTAGTGTTTTGCGAAAGTTAGTTAGTTATACCAAGGATAATATTGCTTATTCCACGACAATTTATATTTAAATTCCTGATTCTTATTTATATATTTATGTATGTGCATATACAAGCCGTAAGAGCATGAAATGCATTAAAGAATCGGTATTGGAGTAAGAGAAACCCTAAGGTTTAATTTTTGACATAGCCCTATAGGATTTTCACAACTTTAATATGTATATAAGTTACTCAGAACTATCAAATACCTCTCTGCAAATCGGTTCAGTAGTTTTCACGTGATGGAACTTCAGAGTTACGTACAAACATCCATACTTTCACATTTATAATATTATATGATATGATATGATATGATAAAATAAAATATTCAGGAGTTATCGGGCTTGATGGATTTCCGTTATTGATGACAATAGTTTTATAATTAAATATACCAATTGTGTTTCAGATTGTATTACAAAAGTTACGTTTTGTAATTAATAACATTGCAATCAAGAACAAATGCCACAATCCGGCCCTCAGGCATTAAACAAGTTAATTGCTTTAACAAAGAGCAAACAAAGTGGTTCTGCTCACTTGATTTATGTTTTTCACTCCCGTTTTTCTGAGTCAAAATTTACATTGTGCTTTCATAAACTATTATTTTGCAAAAAGATTGAGTTTATTTGTTGTAGGTGGATACTTGAAATGCTTAAAACTTTGATTGTTTACGATAATTGCTAATTGTGTTTCCTAAAATTTGGAATACTGTAAATATTCCCTTCATCATAATTTAAGTGATGAACAGAATGAAGATGGTATTATTGTGATTGAACCATTGGTGTATGCATGACTCATTTTCAATTATAAAGCAGTTTCATGTCGTTCTTACATTAAGGATTTATATTCTATAAATGTTGACTTTTAATTATTTAGGGGTCATATTACTTCTCACTGCTGTATTTACTTTTTAATCACAGTGGCCTAGAATTTTATTAGGCATGACCACGTTTGTGTTTTTGTTGATCATAGTCATGTAACGTTGAGCTATTCACATTTTCAGAAAGCAATACTGATCACATCAATGTTTAATATTGTTATAAGCGTTTTAACAAGAAAGCATTTGATAAAACCGTGTTTACGAAATTTTGTTAAACCATCGTGCACACGGTCATCATCATTCATCATTGTTGCGGATTAGGAAACCCCAGCATAGCTGCTAGGCACGTTTTCCACAAGTGGGAATATTGCGCAGATTAACGGAAGGATAGGTTATAGCAGAAAAGGAAAGGCTGGGATTGGGACGGCAGCCAAATTGATCCTTCAGAGGGTCAATTCCCGTGCCCCTGTGATAGCTGGGATGAGGCTCACACAGGGGAACCGAATTCTGCCATCCAACTGATAACATTCATGTATAACATGATAGGGACCATTAATTCTCAGGTTGGACACCAAACCCGGAGTTTCCGTCCCCAGCCACTGCAAATGGAGGGACCAGAGGTGAAAGGGAAGTTTGTCATAATGGACAGCCAAAAGACTTACCATGTGTAATGAGAACTTCATTTTCTGTACCCAATTTCAGCCTAAATACTGGTATAGAACACTGAAAACTGGCGTCTACAATCAATTCGTTAGAAAACGTTAAATAAGTTAGACATCATAAACAACATGATTATTAACTGATTAATAACCCTAATAACATTAATAAGCTGATTAATAACACTAGTGTTAATTAAACGTAATATAGAGGTTTATGAGGTTAAAATTATTAAGAAGCTTACCGATTGTTTGAATCTCTCTGAAAGGTAACAAGTAATACATTTTATGTTATTGTCAAACGTGGAATGAGTTAAACCTGTTTAAGATTAACAGACAGTTTTGTACACTATAATATGATTATTCTCATGTTGATCCTAGTATTGCATCTAACTGCATAATGTTAACTAGCAAGTCAGAGCAACAGAGAAGACTAATTTTACAGCACACACTACCATTGACCTTTAATCAACAGTCATGTTAACCCATTTGATTAAACTGGGATTCAATCACCAACGCGCATCGTAGACTAAGGCAGTATCGCATTGATTCTCAGATAATTCATTGGTGCTCATCGTAATTCAAGTTAGATACTTGATATTCCACAACTACATATCCGATTTTTTGTCCAAGGCGTTTAGACACTTACTAATTGTCCTGTTGCTCGAATCCGAGCAAGTTTGTCCCCAACGGAAGGTTACTTCAGTTTTAAAAATATCCCCGTAGCAGCAAACCTGCGTACTCAGCGAATTTCCAATGAATATATATGTATCCTAATACCACTTAAAGCCACATACCAAGTTTGATCAATATACATTCATAAATAAATTACTTATGACATTTTAGTTATTCTCCATTAGAATAATATGGCGTGTGAGAATGCAGGTTTGCTGAAGCAAGGTATAAAAAATGGGTTTTTATGAACATTTGTTTATAACGCAACTAGGTGAAGCCACATACCAAATTTTATTAATTTATGTTCAAAATTAAGGGAGTTAACATTTTACTTATTCTCAATAAGAATAACATGGGGGCTGAGAACGCAGGTTTGCTGCTACAAGAACTATCGGAAAAAAATTCATTTTCGTGCAAATATCAATAGACTCCAACGGTATGAAGCAATATACCAAGTTTCGTCAGGATAAGTTGATAAATAAGCAAGATATAAAATTTTTCTTTTTCTCCATAAGAAAAACATTGGACAACGTGCTGCGTTTAGCGCTTTCAATATCTCAGTAACCAATTGACGTAGAGCAATGATCAAACACCAAATTGTTTTTTTTTAACTGAATTTAATGCTAAAAACTAAAATTGGATTTACAAAAATATTCTATGTAAAAAACACAAAAAAATTGTTGGGATACAAACCCCCCCCCCCCAAATACCCCTTTGGATAGAGCGATCTGGCTGGTTTTCGAATTTAAAGTCATAAATGTTGCTTTACATGATATTACCAAATTTCATCAAAATCGGACCATTTTTAAGAGAGTTATTGCACACACGGACACACATATCCATATTTACATATATATGTATCCATCCTTATATGTATATGTATATATGCATCCATATATCCATATATACATATATGTATATATATATATAAATATACAGATTTTAACCAATAGTGTTTTTGGTATCTGGGGACCTCAAAACGAAAAGTTATCATGGGCCCGGGCCTAGGTCTTACCATGCCGTCTGCGGTAATAGCTTCTTCCCTATAGGGGAAATTCGCTAAAACATAACAAAGAATATGATATTAAAACGGATGGTAACAACATACTTTCTTTATTTTTTTTATTTATTTGGACTTAACATATCGATTCTAGTGTTTAAAACTACACTACGTTTCGGGAGGTAAGGAAACTCCTCCCGTTATCAAGTGAACCCTACTTACATCTAAATATCAAGTTCCTACACTTAACTAACCTACATTTTTTTCTTAATCAAACAAAACAAAATGTAGGTTAGTTAGGTGTAAGAACTTGATATTTAGATGTAAGTAGGTCCACTTGATAACGGGAGGAGTTTCCTTACCTCCCGAAACGTAGTGTAGTTTTAAACACTAGAAGCGATAGGTAAAGTCCAAATAAATCAAAAAATAAATTCAAATCCATCGCTATTATGAGTTTCAAATAAAATATACTTTCATTTAACACGTAGTTTAGTCATCTGCCGTTGGATACTGCCACTGTTCCGAAAATTCAGCACTTTACTGTATTTAAGTGATGCCGTTTCTTAAAAATTCTGAGACGTATTGGCAAATCTAGGTAAAAATTCCTTTAATTTGACACCTCAAACGTTAAGAGCCGTCCAGCCGTTATCAAGTTATGACTGTGAAGAAAAAAACCATTTACCGTAGTAATATATAGATTTGCTGGGCAAATTATTACGTTCTCATGAGGTGTAGATGATTTGAAATATATTTCCGTAATTACAGCTGAGCTTATCCCCTTACGCAATAACAGAGCGTACTCCTAGTATATTTACATTTCGATTGCAATTATTTATTAGAGCATCTTAATGGAAGTTTCTTTGATTAATGTTCAAACTGACGGTACGCTAATTTACAATCATATAATTTTAAAATATACTTAATAAATGGTTAATTTTAAGCCACTAAAAAATTATTTCATCAAATTGTTATTATAGTATAAAGTCTTGAACTAATTGACTCAGAATATTGAATACATATGCTCACAAATTTTCTCGAAGTATATTCAGTTAAAGATAATCGTGTTTAATCATTTCTATCCCAAAAGGTTTATTGACATTCTTGCGCAAAGCATCTGATGAATCCACAGTTTAAACTTTTCAATAGCAAGAAAGTGTTTTGTGCACTTATTTATATCTTGTTGCTCTATGGCAATAATAAATGCTCAGTTTTGAACTATAACTGACTAAAATAACATAACCCCAAATATTTAAATCCTTTTGGATAAGTTTAACGACATGATTAATCATGTAGAAACTGTATAATTATAAAGCTCAAACAAGACTAGTTAAAATTTATAAATTAGTATACTTTACTATCGTTTAGGCGAAAAACAAAACGTGTTCATTAAGTAAATTACCTTAATTGATCAATTTCATTAAAATATTTTTGTTATATTTCAAGAATATTTATGCAGAACTTCCAGATTTTATATACTAGTGTGATGAACCTAATATGTGGGGCTATCACACGCTGGGTGTCACTTCGGTTAATATATGGAACATTTAAATATACGAGGTTATAAAAACCGTAGACCTCCTAAGATCCGAGGTCTTTTAGTTTAGCACACCATTGCATCTTTAATTTCATACTTGGCCATTTCCCTTGATACAATAAAGGAAAAACCTTGAAGATCCGTAATTCTGAAATAGAAAATGAAATTGAAATAGCAGTATGGGATGTACAAGTTATAAAAATCACGCGAGCTTCAGAAACTTAGGAGTAGTGATACTCTAAGGTGAGTCAGCAAGTTGGCCAATTGGAGGAAGGTTGCTAAGCGTGTCTTCTATTTAAGTAAAAAACAATAATGAAAACCTGGAAAATAATTAGAGAAAGTTTTATGTAAACTGATTTATCTTAATTTATCGATAAGACACATTGTATACTTTAAAGTATACAATTAAAGTCGAAAATAGGTTCAATTTCAAATATAAGCATAGAACAAAATGGTAAAATTGTAAAACATCCAGTAGCGGTGAGTAATATTTTTAATAATTTGTTTACAAATGCAGTAGAAAACCTTATCTTGCCACATGTTTCTAATCAACCATCATCAAATACTGCAATCCATCAGAACTTTCAATCCGAAAGTAGAAATTTTAAATTTAAATTTAAAACTATAACTGAGGAAAATATTGAAAAAGTGGTTCTTTCATTTGAAAATAAATATTCTGCAGGGTATGAAGATATACCTATTACATTAATTAAGAAATCATTAACATTTATTTTAAAACCGTTAGCGCATTTAATAAATTCCTCTCATATTTCGGGGACATTCCCATCAAAATTAAAACTAGCCAAAGTCATTCCCATTTTTAAAAAGGGAAATGTTACCGACCCATCATGTTATCGCCCTGTCTCTCTACTGCCTGTTTTTTTCAAAAAATTTTGAACGTGTTGTTTATATTCAACTACTTGAATATCTTGAAATTAATCAGTTGCTTGATAAAGAACAACATGGTTTTAGACCAGGAAAATCCACCATAACGGCTGGCATAGAATTTATAGAAAATATTATAAATTCAGTAGACAAAGGTGAAAAGGTTGTTGGAGTATTTTTAGACCTTAGTGAGCATTTGACAGTGTCTCACATTGTAAGCTGTTAAACACCCTAAATGAATTTGGAATCTTTGGAAAAGAGCTGAGGTGGTTTGCTTCATACCTAGAAAACAGAGAACAATTTGTTGAGGTCGACTATGTGGTAGAACAAAATAATGCAAAATACATTGAAAAATTCAGATCCCAGCATCAGACACTGCGATATGGGGTACCCCAGGGGTCGATCTTGGGTCCCATTCTGTTCCTCTGTTACATCAGGGGTATGCCGGAGACGATTCCTGGGAGTGATGGGTCCATGTGTCTGTATGCTGATGATTCTAATGTTTTATTTTCAGGAAAATCACAAATACATATTGAAGAGTTCATCTGAAAGTCTTTTGTCTACTAAAATATTTCTGGATAAAAAAAATCTGCTTATTAATGTAAACAAATCAAATTTCATATCATTTTCAACTAAACAATCTAAAGCAAAATTTGAACCTAATATTTTAATAAAGACAGATAGAATAGTTCAAGTGAGCCGAACAAAGTTTCTTGGTCTAATTATTGATGAAAAACTTTCTTGGAATGATCACATCAATCATGTGGTCAAAAGATTATCTTCTGGTATTTATGCACTGCGACAGATGTCTAAGATTTGCAATTTGGAAACTCTAAAGACAATCTATTATTCATTAATCCACTGCCACATATCTTATGGTATTGCTATTTATGGAGCAACAAAAAAAACTTAGCTAAAATACTTATCCAACAAAAAAGAGCTATCCGTGTAATGATGAAGCTAAAAAGAATGGATTCAGTTAAAAACTTATTTTGCAAACTGGGGATATTAACAGTTTACAATTTGTATATTTATGAAACAATTATTTATGCAAAACTGCTTCAGTTGTCATCCACTTCTGGCGAATATAACACACGTTTCAAAATTAATCTACCTAGACATAGTTTAGAATTTTATACAAAAAAGACCTCTTATGCAGGACTTAAATTCCTTCTGCATCTACCAGTACCCTTAAGGCTAGAAAGCAATTTAAATAGATTTAAACGGCTACTAAAAGATTTATTAATAAATAACCCCTCCGAGGTTCAAGAATTTATAAATACCAATCGCTGATCTTTTGAATTCCATCCTGCTGTAACCTTTTCATAAGCATCCCAACAAGTGACAGTTACAGATATGTCTGAGAATTGACCTTTGTACTAGAAGTTTATTTTCTTATTAATTTAATAATTTGCAATATGTTTAAGTTGCAATTTAAATGTTATTTTTTTCTTAGTTGGAAATTTTTCAGACTTAAGATTTGCAAATTGAAAATTTACTATTTTGGACATTGTAAGAACTTGTTGACATTGTTTGATTTAATTTAATTTATAAGTTTATTTTATAATCATAATTTGTGACCCTATTCAAAACATGTAATGTGTTACTTATTGAATAAAGAAGATTTGATTGATTGATTGATTGATACTTCGTAATTCAGGAACTTAAAGTCTCTGAAGCAGCATTTTCATTTCAGGCAACCGTTAATAACTCCGTTGGTATCTTTCTCCGAGGTCATTTTAACATATGTATATAATTTTGTTTGAACATTATTCATAAAATGTAAAGATTAAAAACAAACAAATTTTAAAATGTTGGAGTCGTAAGAGGATGTGTTTTTCTCTGTAACAAAACTTTAAAATATTTAAGGACTCAACTCATCAGCAATAAAAATTCTAGTCACCTATCTACATCACAAACTAATGATTATAAAAATACAATAACATTTATGTATATATGTGTTTTTTATCAAAACAAATTAAATAACCAAACACTAACTTTGCATTTTCTTTGTTTATTTCATTTGCAATAACTAGTTGGTTATACTATAAAATAAATATATTTGTAGGTGACAAGGCCGTTGAAGGGTAATCTACGAAAAAACTTATTATTAATCAATTGAAATTGTTTAGTCTATATTAAAAGCGTCATGAATCGACGTCGTCCTACATGTGACATTTTACTGAACAGAACCAGTGGTCCACGCCATAAACCAATGTCCGCTTCGTAACCAATCGACTGTTTGTTGTAATTGATTTATGGCAAGCGGCAGATGCCAATTGTCTGATTGTTTTTTAAAGGTTTCAGAAGAGAGCACATTGTTACTTATGCTCTTAACTTGTTTTTATATCCTCCCATCTTGGGTAAGCATTTGATCATTAAATGTAATATTGTTTAGTACTCTTAAAGAATTCATAGTAATGTAGTATGTACAGGGTGAGTTTTAAATGTACCCCCTACTTTTTTACATTTGTTAAAATATTAACTCTGGATCACAGCTAATCATTGTTGGGTAGCCAGTTTTTTTAAATTATGTTAACATTCCCGGCTGCCATTTTGGATCAGCCATATTGGATTCAACATTTTCCTAAATGTAAAGGTGGGGTTGTAACCCAACATATTGACCTCATTTTTACGGTTATGTAATACCTCAATCCGTTTTTTTAAACCATTATTTATTCTCAAGATGTTAGTACGTTAAAGAAATATTTTTGAAGTGGGTTTTAAGTGGCCCAATATTAAGATATGCCCCAATTCTCGTCATTGCATCAGATAATGACCTCGAACTACCACCGACCATAGTTGAGTGGCATTTTCTTCTTTCTGAAAAATGTAAAATCTTTGCCCGCCTTCTAGAATTTGCTAGTTTGGAATGAGATATTTTCTTTCAATTGTAAATGGGATGTGACCCCTCATTATGGACTGTTTCTGGTTGCTGAAATCAATGCCGCAATCCATTTTTTAAATATTCTCATGATATTGTCACCTTTTGAAATGTTAGACAAAAAATAGTCAATATTGAAATAACGAAAGGTGATATTTAACAACAGGATCGTGGCATTGGTTTCAGTGTAGACAAACAGTTAAAAATGAGGGGGACAACTCCCCTTTTTAATGTGAAAGAAATTATTTAATTCCAAAATGTAAAATTGTTCAAAAAGATGCAAATGATACCCAACAATGATCGGTGGTAGTTCGTGATCATTATCTGATGCATGGACGAGAGCAGGGGCATGTGAAACTCGCTTCATAATTAATTTTTACCAATAAATTTAGGACGAATAATGGTTAAAAAAACGAATTGCGGCATTATGTTCACTGTCAAATTGTATTTCAATATGGTGGTCACAACCTCCCCTTTAAATTAGAAAAATAATTTTTTTCCCACCCAGTGTGGAAAGTCGAATTTTACTCCTTGTAATGAGGGATTAAAGTGCTACTTTAACTCCCTAGGGAGTTAAAGTTACAGTTCAGTGGGGAACTGGCAACGCTGTAGCTATGACGTGCGGAACACAATCAGCTGATTTTTAGCTGCAATAATTAACGCTGCAGCTATAGCGAAATTGGATCAGCTGATTGATATATTGCTTCCCTCAGCTGCAATTAACGTTCCAAGTTCGGAGGTTAGATATTACGCATTACGCAACCAAAATGGACAGCGATTGTAAATGTAAATACTTATGGATACTTTTGGATTTTGGGGTGGGGGAAAATTGTTGTGTGCATTATGGGAATAGAGTACATTGTCTCCCTCGGGAAAATGTTCACCCTCGCCTACGGCGTCGGGCGTCAACAATTTCCCTCAGGGAGACAAAGTTGCACTTTACTCCCTTAATACACAAATAACTATTTCGTCATACTGCTTGGAAAACGGCTGTTTTCAATACACGCGTTGCGGGGCAAAAGGAAAAGAATCAGCTGGTGTCGAGGTCATCAGCTGTTCCGTTTCTGTCTTTTATAAATATCAATGTAGTGAATCTGCAAACTTGTGTACGTCGATTGTAAACAACTGTTTGTTTTAAATATCAAGAACAAGATGGAACCCATTTTGGGAGCAAGCTTTTAAAGGTGAACAAGTTGTAAAATAATAGTTTTGAGAAAGCAGTTAGCTTAATATATTGTGCAGTAAGACGGAAAAATATAGTTCATCTCATGGGCCAAAAGTGGCTTTACGATCCTCGCTCATTTTCCGACCTCGGCTTCGCCTCGGTCGTTAAACTTGAGCTCGTATCGAAAGCGTCACTTTCGGCGCTAGTGATGAAATATACTATAACCAATATGATGGCAAAACATTGTAACAGAGTCAAAATAAAGTACCTACTACCACAGCAAACTAAAACAGTTATGTTTTTTAATTTCTGTGTTACTACCCAACAAACGCAGAATTGTCGGATTGGCTGTAGACCGGGTTTGATGTTTAAAACATATTTGAAAAAAGTAGGGGGCCCAGTAAGAAGTCAGTAGCTATTTTGATCTCGATCTATTAATCCTGATTTCCTAGTAGACCAGGACTTTATTTTTTGTTTATTACCTCAACAACAATCCATATATTGTATTTTACCAACAGTATCTGATGAAAAGTTAAGAATTAAGAAAAATATATTATTGAGTTTGTATGATATTCCAATTACAAACTTGAAACCTACTAAAGTTAAGAAGAACTTTACCCATAACTTACTCTCTTGAATAGGTGATATGTTCATGTTGTCAGTTAAAACTTTGATCTAAAGTTAATGTTTATCTAAAGTTCCAGATAGGAATCAATGGAAATACATAACAAATATGAGGATGAAAACAAAACGTAAACAGGGTATTTCGAGAACAACTTATAATAATTTAGCACATAATTGTTCATTCAATTATTATGAACGAAATTCATATAAAGGTTTCCTGAAATGCTTGGTTTCCCAAATGTCAAACTCTATTTAGTTTTTAGTTGAATTGTACCATTCCAAATTCAATAATTTTTTAGCTTACTTGGATTTTTTTAATTTTAAAAGTTGTATTTTCTCGTTTAGAAATGGCAGGAAATATTTTACAAGTTAATAATGCAAAAATGTATAGACATACACATTGCTTAATTCACCTATAAAAATATAAGGAATACTTACGTGTTGGGTTCTTCTACGAATCAAACAATGTTTAATATTTTTAATCGTACAAAAACATCGGAGCAGCAACATCGCCCTTGACAATGTTAGATACAACTGCACTGTTTTAGAGGCACATGTATCATTATTTCTAATGGCGCTGCTCCATTATTTTCGACCAATGTTCTTACACTACACATTGCACTTTAAAAAAAATTCTCTACAAATTGGTAAATTTTTATTTTTTATTATTTTTTACAAAATTTAAATGTTGAGATATCCAACATTATAAAATCTATAACTATAATCATTTTTTCTTATTTACTAAAATACTGTCCTAATAAGGATATTAAATGTGAATAATTTTGGATAACTGCTTTGTATTATCTGCGGTTTTGGAGTGTTAAAAGTTAACTGTACAAAGAATAAACATAGAAACAGATTTTTGGAAAACTAATCATTACAGGACCGCTAGAGGAAATATTATTTTTATTTTTCGCATGAATCATCACGTTTCTTCAAACATCCTTTATGTTATATTTTATAATGAACAAAAGACTACAATGTGTCTCCTCGTTTGTTATGAATGAATTCCAACTTACAAACCATGTTAATTTCATGGAACAGTGACAGACTGCTCCAATTTGAGCCAAGACCTTTGTGATGTTTGATTGCTGTGACAAAGAGCCAACACGTTTGTTAGTTTGTTATAAGCATATTTTTCCTGTTTACAGCCTTGTAATATTTAGGTTATGTGAAAATTGAAGTCAACTCTCTCATTACACGGCTTAGTTTTTTTGTGACGTAATGAAATAAAGTTGGATATAGAGAGAGTTGACTTAAATTCCCAAATAACCTAAATATTAGTGGTAAAATACCCAATTTTTACTCAGGATAAACATAGTGAGCCAAAAATGGAGTAAAAATTGGGAATTTTACTACGAATATTTAAGGATACTACGATGTTAGTTCCTACAAATAAAGATGTAATATTATGAGAAATCTTACCTTAACAATCTATTAATTTCTGTTAGTCCTTAAAATCCGGATTTCGGTTCGCGTAGGACCATCATCAGTTAGGACTATATGGGTCAACCAAGTTAAAAATATAACTGATTATTAATCCGAATGAACTGAACTAACTATATTGATAAGGTAAGATCATTATACAGTGTGTTAAGAAAGTCCCGGAACGGTTTAATATTTTTTTAAACAACACAGATACGGTAATACAACTTAATATCTAGACATTTATCATAAAAACCTACCTTTTTAAGCAATTATCAATTTCCCGCTCCTATAAGGGGACGGCCCACAAGGAGTAAGAAGAAAATCTTTAATGTAAGTATAGGTTGAGATGTACATAAAATTAAAGGCTTTAATTAGTATAATACAACGCCGCAAACCTGACCTCAAAAGGTTCATCCTAAATGAGTCTCTGAGTTACAACTGTGCAACCGAGACCCTATGGATCAGAATTGACATCCTCCCGAAGTTTCCTCCAACCGTCAGCCTTACTCCGGTTGATTGCCCTGCGGAGAGAATTGCCCTGCAGCGCTATAGGCCTCCAACTTACGAACTCTGTCTACGGGAATTCTTGCTCTCGCGGCGTCCCGTCTGGCTCGTAAACATGCCCTACGGAGTTCCACGATCTCTTCAGTCCACCAGTATACGGGTTGCTTATTGCGCCGGGGTTTCCTACGTGGCATAGACTGGTCACAGGCCGAGACAATCAGTTCCATCGTAGACGTTACAAATGCCTCGGCACCAGCCTCTGCAGGATCCTCTTGCGATCGCCGTAAGATGACCTGAGTGAACTTGACCACGTCCAGCTTATTTTTGTTCCATTTGTGCAATTTGAGGTATCAAATTAATGGATATTTAGGTAATTAAATTGGAAACAAATTCAAAACCAAGCAATGCCTTATATGAATAAATTTGACGATTTTCCTCGTTTTCAGCCAGATAACGTGCTCGTACTTCGAGTAAAAGCTGGTAGAGTGGTGGTAAAATATGCAGCAGAGTCAACAGGTGAAAATGTGTTTGCTATTATGTGTTTAAATCACTTCTTTGGTTAAAGAATAACTTGTGGTTTCCACATTCAGAGTGATTTATCAGTGTTGAAACTTTGCACTTCA
The DNA here is from genome assembly GCA_963675035.1 of Allygus modestus. NCBI lineage: Eukaryota > Metazoa > Arthropoda > Insecta > Hemiptera > Cicadellidae > Allygus > Allygus modestus. The sequence goes on from OY776116.1 coordinate 80,404,806, forward strand.
GTTTATATCAGCAATTAATCATCTTGGCTCATTTAGGAGATGTTTAGTTGATCGTCCGAAGAGCGCGATGCAATTGTGTAAAATTGTGATAGGGGGTGTTAGTCAATGCTAACAAACTAATTTTCTCTCTTGGTTTATCAGGTTTTAAGTATCAATGAGGCCAGTGAAGAAGTTATGCTGAAAGTCACTTCTCGCTGTCTGTAGTCTACTGCGAGATTGTTTTTTAACACGGTGGTGTATGGTAAAAAACCCGAGACCATTCACCATTTTTACATTTTTGTTTGGAGTTGTAGAATCGGGAGTTCCTTATGGTTACACATTCAAAACAAGAGTGTGCGATCTTATTGAGGACAACCTTTTAAACCCATGATTAAATTGGTATTTCTGTTAACTTGATTTGTGTGGTACAAATAAATAAGGCTAGTAATTGAGGAAAGAAAAAATTCATAGGTTATCTGAATTAATATATATGAAGGGTGAGTTATTGAAGGACCACATTTCCAATTAATTCATTGTAAACTCTTACAGTAAATTGAAAAAATCACTTGTTTCTATAGCTAAAACAATATGGAAAGCTACATTAGGAAAAGCATGATCTATCGATCTGAGTATCTCTGTCCAATTTAATAGATTGAGCAATATTAGAAATTTCATTAGTTTAATAAGATGAATGCTAATAAATTAAGTAACGAACGATTTAATTCGTTAATTGACTTAGTGGCCAGAAAGTAAGTGTCATAAACGACCCCTTTTCTAAAGTACAGATTCCACAATATGGCGTGAAGACGCTGATAGCTGCACATGCCTTCTTCAGGCAAGCAGCACTCAAGAGTTTGCAATGTTTCGGAAACATTCCTTACATTTTTAAGCACACGCTAAACTGTATTATTTCATCTGTTCATTTGTACTAGATAAATTACAAATTATTACAAACACAGCAGTTTCTTATGGAAACAAGTTTGTTACTATTTAGTTTAAAAAGAACAGAAAGGTTATCCGAAACTACCAGAAAATGTAATTAAAGAGAAGTACCGTCGCACTCGCACTGATGTTTGTACAGTCGCATGTGTAATTGGTTTGTGTCATTTATTGATAGGAGAAGACAATTGTGATTGCTATGTTTTTTTTGGAGGGATGGACCGTATATTAACCTGTATCAACTACATACTAAATACGAGAATACATAGTCACAGGTTGATAAGGGACTTTAAAAGATGTTTGCTATGTTTTTTTGGAGGGATGGACAGTATATTAACCTGTATCAACTACATACTAAATACGAGAATACATAGCCACAGGTTGATAAGGGACTTTAAAAGATGTTTAATTAAGATGTGTTACTTAAGGAGTTACGAAGGAATATGGTTTAAGGAAAAAAAATAAATATATATATCTTCACTTTTATGATACATAATTTAATTTTTTCAAGGTTTTCTGCCCCTTTTAGTCTAACTTTGCCCGCCCACATAGACTGTGTGCATGGAACGTACCCAATAAATCAAGAGACGTGCCGTTGCAGTACTAGTTGAATAGTACTGATTTAATTTGTTTGCCATAACTAGGATTTGAACCCACGATCGGGTCGGTGCCACGGTTTCGAAGTCGTCGTTACCATTGTGCCATGGACTCACACATTCTACGTCAATACGCCAACTACATCGTACATACTATGATAAACTATATTTATATTAACTAATCAAATTTTTTGAGTTTTTTAAATTAAATAATCAAAATATAAAGTCTAAAAACAAAACAAAACATAAAATAACACACGAATTAGCAGAGTAAATTGCTCAACTAATGTATGCTTTTACGAATATTAAATTACAATCATACTTGTCCACTACATAATTATTCTGTTGCCTAAACAAAACCACTGTAATTAAATATTCATTCTTCCAAGCCGCAGACAAGTTTGCATCAGAAGGTAAAAGGCAGTGTTTGTTGTGGCATCGTGACGTGTTGATGGTTACATCTTCATTAGCAAGTAAAACATCCCCTACCGCTGACCCTTGAAATAAAGCAAGAGCCTCTTATACACAACTTCAACTCTGTGTTATATGCAAGAATACTGTTGCATACCCACCAAATAATTTCCTTACTATTTAAACTCTTAGGATTTAAACAAAATCATTGAAAAAAGTTATATGTAAAAATTTTATCATATCATAACACTGAAATATGAGTTAGGTTTGCTTGTTTCGTCCTTGCGTGCTTGCATGCCTGGATGCTTGCAACTCTGATCTCAAAACCGGCACCATAGATTTTCTTCAAATGTTGGAAATAACTCATTTCTAGGATAAAAATAACTTCTAGATAGGTCTCATTCCCACGAAAATCAAGTAATGTAAAAAAGTGAAAATGAAAGTTTAAAAAATTAAAACATTGGGCTAATGAGATTAAAATCAAAATCAAATTGTAACAGCTGTTTATAAACAATCAATGAACAGAAAAAATAATACTCATGTTGTTTATTATTATTAACATGTGGTTTTCTGAGAGCCGAGATTAAAATATTTGAGTGAAGATTACATATATAGAGTGGTAAAATAAATCAAAGGGACATCGAACATCAAATAACAGATGGAGTGGTTTTAAATATTTAGAAAAGAGGCAAATGAGCTATAAAAATCCGATTATCAGTAGGGGGAAGTGGTGAAATATTACGCCAAGTCATCTAAACAAACTGACTGGCCTTCCCCGAGGAAAGCTCGTCCCCCAGATACTGAATCATATATATGAGTATATTAATTTGGGAAATCCCGCGTTTAGCATTTATCCACTGTTGATAATAACTAGAAACTTTTAACATGGCAACGTTGTATAAGCAACAGTTTGAGTTAGGTAAACTATTATGGAAAAAATAATCAACTAAAAAGGTGACTGATATTTTCTCACACAGGTAAGAAATGTATGCATATATTGAAAGGACTTGCGTAGTATATGATGTGAAAAGGATGTAATAATTTACTAACCTAAGCCAAAGCAGCATTAACATTCAGTCATTTCCAAAACCAAATGTCAAAAGCCCTATAAATTATTCCTCTGAGCAGTCAGCTAAAATATTACAGAATAATAAATATTTTAATAGACGTACTATACAAATATTAGCTACCGTTAGGAAATAATTAGTGTAACTAAATTAATTTAGATCCAAAGTTCATTAAACTAAATTCAACTGAAAGGATTATAATTTATTCTACTGATGAATTTAAAATTCAGAAAACCTTAGAAAATTAAGAAAAGCCTTTATCTACTCTTATATTGTACACAAATATGTTTGTTTTAGATTAATGTTTATCATAACCAACATTGATTAGCATGCATTAGCACTAGTATTAGCAGCATTAGCACTATTATAAAATACAATAATAAAACTATAAATGTAATTAATGTATAAAACTTAAAACAATCTAGAAAATAATCTTACATATATAATCACAGGTTTTATAACACATTATTTTATTTAACATTATTTCAAATTAACTTATGAGAGACATAATACCTTATTTTATGAAAAATTATTTTATGACAAAACAAATATTTTCATAACCTGATGAAAATCATATTTTCAATGCAAATATAGTAGTGGTAAGCAGTTAATAAAATTATCAAAACTACCATTTCCGTCTACATCGAGGTTCGATGAATATATATTTCAAAATTGTATTAAATAGGATTTTTTCACAAAAAACAATAAAAAGTGTTTTTGAGTGCAAATTAACAAAATATTTCAATGAAATAAAACTGTCTTAGTGGGTATTAGTGTTCTTCAAATCATTTTTAACAAAGAAACTGTTAATCTATATTCCAGAATATTGAAGAAAAATACTTTGTGGGAAGAAATCAAATAAAACTAACTAAAAAAGATTACATGAACAATATAATATGTTGTTTATGTAATCTTATTTTCAATGTTAAAATGTAAAAAAGGGTAATGTAATTAATGTTAACAAAATGAAACCGAGTGAGGTAGCGATTATTGCACTTCACATACGGGAGGTCTCGGGTTTCATCCCAGGCCGGCCATTCTGAGAATAGTTTGTACGGTTTCTCATCTCACTTAGGCAAATGTCGGAATGGTTCCCAAAAAGGGCCGTACCCCTCCAGGAAGGGAAAGATAGGACTCAGGCCTACCTTACCTGGTTTAAAGATTTCCCCATAAATTTAATATTTGGTTTTGTAAGTTCCAATACTTTGTTAAACATTGTCCCGGAATAAATATTATTATTATTATTATTAAATAGTTTCCTACTACAAAATTATTCTGCAGTGACAGATATATTCTCAAGTTTTATATGGCTTTATACGCTATTGATGCAAACAAAATTATTTTCAAAGAAAATCTTTGTTTCATTTTGTGTGTAAATTTTGGTAGTTGCCGTAGTTTTACTAATACCAATTATAAAACCAGTAGAGTGATGAGAATGTCAGTGAACAAACTCATCACTCAGGGGGCCAGCCGAATGACATATGATGAATGGCAACAGACAGGCCTACGCATTTGTAATACTTTTTATAAATTGTGTTGTAGGATGACGTTTATTACTGTTTCAATAATAATGTAAACGATTAAAATGTATGTGCGTTGCCGTTAATACATAAATTACTCAAGAACATTCACTATTATGGAGAACGCTTGGTTTGAAAATCACTATTACAACCGTGACATGTATGCTGTATGCTGGTGAAAAAACGACAAGACGTAAGCAGCATTTTTAAAAATAAATGAAATTGCTTAGAAACTAGTTTCGGGTTTACACAACATTGCGTTTAAAAGCGTTTTTGTGTTTCATGTGTTCGCATTCCATTAATTTTACACTTGTGGAATGTTTTTACAAGGACATTTATTCTTTAATTTTATAAAAAACTATAGAATATTTATTCATTAGTTCTTTACACTCATTTAAACTGACCGTTTGAAAAACACAGTACGTATGGTAGCAAATGTCGAATCAACGATTAATGCAATTACAATTGTATGTTGACGACCTTTTGAATGGTTACTACTGGATGTTACAATTTTCCTATGCCACATTAATATTCGAAAATAAGGAAAAAAGCCTCTGACGTTGTCCGTCATAAGTTTTATTGTTTCTAATTTACCATTCAGTTATTTCCATATAACGGAAATGGTTGTTATAAATAATGACACTTAGAGATATTGCTTGTGGTTTTATTATTGGTAATGGTGCTGATCCTTTATTCTTTACCGATTTCTTTATAATACGCATTATTGGATAAAAATTCAATCTTTGCCTCTCATTGTGAAATAAATCGATTTTTAATGTATGCCATTTTGAAATTATTAGTAAATATATTTATTTACCCAAACATATCCCTTACACATGTTGAATGTTTCATAATTGTTTCTTCAGTGTTTTTGGGGAAGTACAATTTCCTTTCCATTATTGTTTCTTCAGTGCTTTTGGGAAAATACAATTTCCGAAAAAAAAAACATACAGTCATATAACGTGAAATTGAAGCATATTAAGACATAATTTTAGGGGTAAATTTCCCTTTTTTATGCATGAATAATCATATCATAAAGTATTACAAGTGTTTTTCTAAGTATACTATATATATATTGAGATAATATATCGATTCAATTATACTATGATTAATTTATATTGGGTATAGTATTATAAGTAATTATAAAAATAGTCATAGCATAAGAAGTTGTTGTTCATTAAACCCTTCAGAGATATTTGTTTGTTACATTTCCTATATTTCGTACACAAGTTGATTACATGTGACACCTTTAAAGGCATCTGTACTGTAGGCACCTATAATGCAGCGTTAGTAACGATCTTGATATTCCAGGAGAGTTATAAATATTTTTGGAAAAGCTGAATTAATACAATTTTATGTTTTAATAACGACAATTTAAACAATACAACTATTTGTTTATGTTTTTAAACTCCGTAAATGTGCAGTATTTTACAAAATGATTCCTGTTATTCCATCAATACTGAATAAATTTGTGTGTGTATATTAGTTTATTGGTTTCTTGTTGTGTTACTCAAGCACGCAATACTAAAGTGTAAGAAACCTGATATATTTCCTACTTAAACTTTTAAAAGATCAATTAAAATTGGTTTATATCGTTACTATATTGTGTGATGACTAAATGATTTTTAGGAGCACTTTTCTATTCAGTTAATTGTAAATCATATAAGATTGAATCGGCGGGTTGTTATCAAAATAATAATGCAAACTAAATTAATCTATGAATTAGTGAGTAAATACCATTAAAAATCAATAGTTCCAGATCAGTTTATGCCGAGCAAATGACTACCTGTTAGCTCACTTTTTTCATTTCGAGGGTCATTTAGTTGCCCATCACCAATATATAACACACTTGGGGAGACAATATGAATTGGTTTCGAGTTAGGCGGGATTTCAGGATACATGTTAACATTGTTTTGAAAACCCAGATGTATTGAATTGGTGTTTAAGAAACGCTTATTTCAAATAAAGATTTTTCATTTTTCTACAAAAACATGTCATGGAAGGTAATTGCAAACCTTTTCCAGCAATGGCCATCAAATATAGTGTGTAAACGACAGTGACTTGCTCGGCGAGTTTCAATGGTCCATACAGTTTCATTGGAGCGGTGCTGAGTGTTGAGTGCTGGAACAGCTCCATGTTGTACTTGCTAATGAGGAAGACAGTTAGTGCTGCCCAGTTGGTCAGTTGGTTTCACAGAGCACTGTTGAACATTTTGTACTCTGTGTCAGAGAAACCTGTATCGTATTTTTAGTTTAATTCAATAAATTGCTAAGCGAACCTTGAAATTTATCATATTAAGCTTAGGTTTTTGACTGATCAGACTCCAGATGATATTTAAAACGTAACATTTGCATTTAACGCAGTATATCAATGTATACAATAGTTTATTTAAACATAAGGGTTAGTGTACAAACAATTTATTGGTTAAACTGGTATGTTATCTTAATATTTTGAAGGATATCATTTTTAATACCGTGAGCTAAGGAACAATTGAATTGATTGTTTTGACTATACCGTCAATTTAAATCAATGTTCAAAATAAAGCAGTTCGATCCTTTCGACACAACTGATTTGAAAATTCTTTTATCTTGTAGTAATACTTTATAATTTAACCACCGTTGAGTAATAATTGAACATTAATGAGTAAACATTCCAGTTCTGATTCCACCTGAAATATACTAATAATTATTTTAGGTTTAACGATCTCAGAGGCTTTCAATTGAGTATTCATGAGGGAACAATGACGCCAAGGCAAGGTTATATGCCTGAAGGTATGCAAGTAGTACAGTTCCTGCCACCAGACAACAGGCAGTACAGTCGGACCCTTCCTCTTCTATACACTGTACCATATATAAATCGTTTATGGCTAACAGTTACATTTACATTCAATACGGGGAAAAAGTGCTTGAAAACTTGATAACAACTTCTAAACGATAATAAGAGAAACCAAGAGCGAAACGAATCATAAAAAACTAATGCAAATTAATTTTAAATAGAGTATTTCTATTCAGTGTGTTCATTTTTAGCAAATTTCCCCTGTAGGGAAGAAGCTATTACCGTAGGTATTACATGGTAAGAGTTAAGTCCGAGACCATGATAACTTTTTGTTTTGAGGTCCCCAGATGCTAAAAACACTATTCGTTCAAATTTATATGTATATATAATATAATAAATATATACGGATATACGGATGTATATGTCCTCGATAACTCCTCGATAACTTTTCATCCGTTCGCCGGTTCCACCACATGTTGACAAGCATTATGTACTTCTGTTCGTATTCTATGGCGTAGAAGTGCTCCTCTTCAATAGGGTACAAATTAATTTTGTAGTCCCGTTGCCAATATTCCCATTCCAAGTCGTCTAACGGACGATAACTTCTCGATAACTTTAAAATAAACCTCGATAACTTTTTAAATAAACGCCCAATTTTGAGAAATTTGGCAAAAATATGAAAATTAACATTTATGACTTTAAGTTTGAAAACCAGATCGATCGGACCATGGGAAGGGGGTTTTATGGGGGTTTAACATTTTCCAAAAATCAGTTTTTTGCATTTTTACCCCAAAATGTTTAAACTACTCAATTTTGGTTATAGCTTTAAATATATATATAGCCTTTATATATAGAGCTTAAAAAACAAATAATTTAGTATTTTTAATCATTAACATAGGTTAAGTGATTGCGGAAAAATCCATTTGTACCTCGCCTATTTCGGGAGTTTAATAATAATAATAATAATGCCGGTTGGGAAACAAAATTACTATTTATTCAAACTTACAACTTTACAACAACTGATCTAGAACAATTTAAACGTCGTTAACAATAGGTATATCCGCGGTTAAAATTCAATAATTAAGGTTACATTAAATTTAGAAAAAACAACTCCAATTAATAATTTAGCAGGGAGAGGCGACGCGACGCGTGTTAATTACATCGCGACTTCCTAGGGACTGGGGCGAGGCTTCCGTCTTCTTCTCCAATGCTGAAGCTGCCCATCCAATCAGAAAACAGTTTAGCACGTGACGTCACGGGAACACTCCGTTGTTCAGTGCTGCCCCCGACGATCACTCACGCCATTACTCAAACTAAGAGGCACAGGAATCATGCACTTGGGCCGGCGTTGAGAGTTGAAATGCTGACGCCATGCACATTCCTGCTGATATCAACACCCGGCCGGGCCCGTGGGAGAATCTAAGCTGAGATTAGCACGGAGCAAATATCCTAGCGTCTGTTGGTTGATTTCATATTTTGTACCAGCCAACTCTTCAAAATGAAGTAATAAATGAAATAATTAAATTAATGTTAAGAGCAACGTTCCTCCTTCCAATTATAGATTTTAGTGACGGTAGAAATTTAATTATTAGGAACGGTAAATTTTAATTATTTAATTACAGTGTCGTATTAATGGCTTTTAACAGTCTAGGGATTTTGGGCCGTCACACATTAAACGTGATGATAAAATCTTCCATGCTAAACTTATGGGAAAAAGGTTTTTAGCTTTTCCTCAGTTAATTTTATTGTAAACTTCATTTTTGCTTTCACCAATCAGTTCAGCTCTACCAATCCATCATTTCTGTGTTTAAATTATGATTCTAAGTCCTACCGTTGCAGAGATATTCAAAGTGCTAACACACAGTACATTGTCCAATGTTATCCCTATGGAGAATAATTAAAATTTGATATTTCGATTATTTATGAATATATATTGATGAAACTTGCCATGTGGCTTCACCTAGTACTGATATATTGATATTTGTACAAAAAAGTAATTTTTTACGATTGTCCCCGTAGCAGCAAACTTGCATACTCAGCCTTAATGTTATTCTTATAACATAAATTAATAAAACTTGGTAAGTAGCTTCACCTGGTTAAGTTATATTGATAACTGCTTAAAAACACATTTCTTATATTTCTTGTTGCAGCAAACCTGCGTACTCAGCCTTCAATGAAGAATAAATAAAATTCGACATATCAGTTGTTTATTCATGTATTTGTATGAAACTTGGTGAGTGGCTTTGTGTAGTAGTGAGAAACAAATACAGATATTGGAAATTCACTGAGTACGCAGGTTTGCTGCAACGGGGGTATTTTATGCTCACCATTGGGATCTCGTAAACCTTAGGGTTAATAGTTACATGAGAGGTTAAATGAGCAAAGTAGTGCGTGATTATAAACTAAATAAAATGGCGCAAAAATAATCGCAAATATTCCACCAAACTCGTTCGTTACGCTCAAAAAACTATTTTTGACCAAAAACAAAAATTGCTTATAAATATATAATTTTTTTAGAAATAAAAAACATATCGGATCAAGGATGCGTGAAATTGTACGTAGAATTTGAATATTTAGCTTAAAATTAAATAATATACTCGGTTTCTGATATGAAATGGTCAAGTCTGAAATCTTCAATGCCAGTATAGTTTTTTTTTATATTTCTATGTGAAATAAATTATTTTACTGATTACAAAAATACCACATATGTAATATTTTATTCATAAAATAAGTCTATAATTCAACGAAAACCTCTTTTTAGCAACCATGTGATGGATATGTTGTACTGGCTCCAACATAAAAGTATTAAATTTATGTTTTACAGCTGATTTACATAAATCAGTTGATTCACGGAGAAATCAGCTGTTTAACAATGTAAGAAGATAAGGTTTTTGTAATAGCATGTTATTCGAAACAAATTGAATCTTAATGATTTTCTTACAGCTGATTTCTCCGTGAATCAGCTGTTTTATGTAATTCAGCTGTAAAACATAAATTTAATACTTTTATGTTGGAGCCATGACAAAGTATCCATCATGGCTGCTAAAAAGAGGTTTTTGCTGAATTATGAACTTTTGTATGAATAAAATATCACATATATGTGGTATTTTTGTAGTCAGGAAAAGAATTTATTTCACATAAAAATATAAAATACCCCCGTCGCAGCAAACCTGCATACTCAGCGAATTTCCAATGAAGATATAAATGTCTTAATACTACATAAAGCCACTTACCAAGTTTCATAAAAATATATTCACAAATAAGCGATATATACAATTTTAATTAATCTCCATAAGAATAACATTGGGGCTGAGTACGCAGGTTTGCTGCAACAAGGAACACAAAAAATGGGTTTTTATGCTAATGTCAATATAACTCAACTAGGTGAAGTCGTATACCAGTTTTTATTCATTTATGTTCATAATTAAGGGAGACAGAGCATTTAATTATTATCCATAAGAATAACATGGGGGCTGAGTACGCAGGTTTGCTGCTACGGGAGAATTATGCACGATAACTCTCGTAAAAATGATCCGATTTTGACGAAATTTGGTATAAATATGTAAAGCAGCATTTATGACTTTAAGTTCGAAAACCAGACAGATCGACCTATCCGAAGGGGTATTTTGGGGGGGTTTTGTACCCCAAAAATGGGTTTTTTGAATTTTTTACATATAATTTTTGAAAAAGTCAAATTTTAGTTTTGACCATTCGATTCAGCTTAAAAAAACACACAATTTGGTATTTCGATCATTCCTCTACGTCAATTGGTTACCGAGATATTGAAAGTGCTAAACACAGTACGTTGTCTAATGTTATTCTTATGGAGGAAAAGAAAATTTTTTTATCTCGCTTATTTATGAACGTATACTGACGAAACTTGGTATACAGCTTCATCTCGTTGAGGTCTATTGATATTTGCTCCAAAAAATTGTTTTTGCATAATTCTCCCGTAGCAGCAAACCTGCGTACTCAGCCCCCATGTTATTCTTATGGATAATAATTAAATGCTCTGTCTCCCTTAATTATGAACATAAATGAATAAAAACTGGTATACGACTTCACCTAGTTGAGTTATATTGACATTAGCATAAAAACCCATTTTTTGTGTTCCTTGTTGCAGCAAACCTGCGAACTCAGCCCCAATGTTATTCTTATGGAGATTAATTAAAATTGTATATATCGCTTATTTGTGAATATATTTTTATGAAACTTGGTAAGTGGCTTTATGTAGTATTAAGACATTTATATCTTCATTGGAAATTCGCTGAGTATGCAGGTTTGCTGCGACGGGGGTTTTTTAAATTTTAAGCTAAATATTCACATTCTACGTACAATTTCACGCAACTTTGATCCGACATTTTTTTGTATCTAGAAAAATACGAGAGTTTTAGAATTTTTGTTTTTGTTCAAAAATCGTTTTTTGAGCGTAGCGAACGAGTGTGGTGGAATATTTTCGATTTCTTTACACCATTTTATTTAGTTTATAATTACGCACTACTTTGCTCATTTAACCTTCCTTGTAACTATTAAGGTTTACGAGATCCCAATGGTGAGCATAATAAAAATGAACACACCGTATAGCTTCTCAAAGACAACCTCGATACACATTTTTTTATTAAAAGAAACTAAAATTTTCGGCTGTAGCCTTCATCAGGAGTAAAATTTCCAAAAACTAAACAAAAATAAAAGTAAAACCGATTACTTATTTAAATGCTACATAAATAAATCTAATTTGTTTTACTTTTATTTTTGTTTATAGTTTTGTTTAGATTTTTTTTAAATTGTACTCCTGATGAAGGCTTAAGCCGGAAATGTGAGTTTTTTAATTACAAAGAATGTGTTTTTGTTCGAGTTTTTTTTGTTAATTAGATATGCCTGTTGGTAACTGAACAAGGATATATACTTACATATAGTTAGTTACATATACCCAGTATGCATAGTTTCTCACTAATTCAAATTAAATCTTTAAACTAACGTTCAATGTCCCAAAATATCATATCGAAAAGTAATAAGTAATTTATATAATAGAAAAACTAACCTAAGAAACAATTGTTAATACACCGTGCTACCTTGTTGGAAGCTGGAATTGGGGATTCTGTTATTCTTGTAAAAAATACTGACCAAAGGTCAAGGTTTATTTCATGAATTGTATTTGATTTTTATTTCAAACATTACTTTTCAAACTTACAAGTTTAATTAGTTTTCGTACATATATTCGAATTCCAATTTTACTATCCGTCAACTACATAACAAGTCAAACAATCATCAAAATTCCATCACATAAACGGGATAAACGTAACTTAATATTTGGTAGACAAGCAGGCCCTCTAAAAAGGAATGTGTTGGGAATATAAGTAAATTCCTCAAGAGTTGAGGAACTACTCAACCGATGTTTATGCTTGAGGTGTCAATAAAAGAAGGTTGAAGTTCAGATTCGATATCGATAAAACTCCTCAAAATTTCCATTCGTCCATATAAGGCTTCCCTCACCCTTTCAGTACATCCAGGTGAACATTATAAAATAATTTAATTCAATATCCCATGAATAAAATTACTACTAAAATGGAATCGCATTATACAGTGTACCTCAAGAGTGCTATTGAAAAGTCAGAAGCATAAAACATTTCCTCGAGTTAGAGCATCAGACCCTCCTAGTTTCTTTAAAAATATAAATTGTAAGATTCTTTAAATCGAGTGTTTATTAATTTAACAGTATTAATGAGTTTTTAAATGATTCCTTTATCCCGTTTATTAATGCGGACATCCCGTGTTATATCAATGGACTTTTTAAGGAATTTTAACAATATAACACCGATATACAGGTTGTATCTGAAATACACCGACAAACTTTGGGATATTGTTCATGAGGTAAGAACAAACAGAAAATGACATATAGGTATATAGCATTCAGCCGATCTAGCTTCGTTTTCCGTCTGTAAGTCTGTATGTGATTTTTACAAAATTCATAATTTACGAACAGCTTAAGATATGTTTTTCAAACTTACAAAAATTATTCATGGGGATAAGATCTAATGCCCTATCAAGTTTTGGTTTTATAACCTTAACCGTTTCAATATGTCGGTCATTTTAATTATTAATTAAACAATAACTCCGAAATTGGTAGGTTTTAAAAAGATTTACAACAGTAACTTTTTTATTGTAAATATTATTAAAAATGTCATGACACCTAGATTTTAAAAATCAGATGAAAAATAAGCGAGCTATGATTGCTTAAGTGTATGCCGCCCGCGTGCGATTCGCGCCTGAGGCCATCCGCAGTGCGTGATCTGATACACTTAAACAATCATATCTCGTTTATTTGTCGTATGATTTTTAAAATCTAGGTGTCAATACATTTTTAATAACATTTACAATAAAATGTTATTATGATAAATCTTTTTCAAACCTACCGATTTCGGGATTATTGTTTAACGAATGATTAAAATGGCCGCCATATTGAAACGGTTAAGGTTACGAAACCAAAACTTGATAGGGCAATAGAACTTATACCCATTAATATATTTTTCAAGTTAAAAAACATATTTTAAGCTGTTCGTAAATTATGAATTGCTTTGTAAACATCACATACAGACTTACATACGGAAAACGAAGCTAGGTATACTAAATACCTATATGATATTTTCTGTTTTTTTTGTTTTTTTACCACAGGAACAATATCACAAAGTTTGTTCGTGTTTTTTAGATACACCCTGTATACATAAAATATTAAATGTTATGCAAGTACACGTGAGTATTTAAGTAATCGTATGATTATCCAAACAAAATTTGCCCTGAAGATTAACATTTACGTCTTATAAATAACATATGAGATGGGATGTTTTTCAATTCGCTAGCAGGCACTTCTAGCGGGAAGAGTTTTGACTGAACACGAAATAAAGTTGTGGAGGTCGAAACTCGCCTAACACAGATCAAGAAAACCTTTCGAAAGTTTTGAGTTTTGTATCTAGTACAAGGAAAGTGAATTACAATCATTTTCGTTATTTATAAATTAAAAACACATTTTCTTAATTAATAATAACATAAACAATCGTAATAGTTCGTCAACGAGATCTTGTCCCAGCATTTGGCGAATTGTTTGCGCATGCACCAGTAATGAATGTACGGCTCAACTCGTTCTGGTATAGACGGTTTATGAATCTGGATTTATTTACAAAAACAGATGTTTCTACAGATCCTTTCACAATACGAGGTGTGTTAGTAGGGGAAGTAGCCTGAGAGAGGTGATGAATTCCCCCATCCCGATTCCCCTCCATCAGTTGTGTACAGTCAACTCCAAATTTTACAGACAGTGCAAATTATTTATGTCTTCTGCTATGTGGAATAATGTATGATTTATTTACATAATGTTTACATAAGGAAAACTTTAAAACTGTAAAATTTACAAGAATATTAATATTAAAATAATTGTAACAGAGTACTCTTTAGATCTTTTACTAAGAGACTAACTAGTTTCGGCACTAAGGCCATCGGCGGAGTCTAGTTATTAACCTCAATTAATATATAAACATTAAAAACAAATTATTTAAATTAATAATAACAATAATACTATTTATTCCGTGACAATGTTTAACAATGTATTGGAATTAACAACAAAATATTAAATTTATGGGAAAATCTTTTAACCAAGTAAGGTAGTTCTGAGTCTTATGTTTCCCTTCCTGGCAGGGACCATTCCGGCATTTGCCTAAATGAGATGAGAAACCGTACAAACTCTTCTCGGAATTGCCGGTCTGGGATGAAACAGGTTTTATTAATAATCTTAGGAGCCCTATATTGTGAATATAGTGATCAAAATGAAAAATATAAAAATGTTTTGACAAATAAATCTACATTGGTAAGCAGACTGTACTAAGACGTATACAGGGGGAAAGTCGTTACTGCGCGTGCGTAAACAAGGTACGAACTACTGTAAAATTATATGTATTACTGCTACATTTGTACTGTGTAAATTATGCAAATAAAGCAGACAGTTGTAAACATACCAGAAGATCATGATAAATATTGAGTAGGCTGTCCGCAACCAAAGGAGGGGAAACGTCGTGGGGAGGTATTCATCGTCTCTCTCGCACTACTTCCCCTACATGCCAGGAGCTTTAAAAGTATCTGCGAAAGAATAAATTTAGTAATAGTATTGAATTTAAATTATTGTAACGAATAGAATTAATTCAAAACATTTCCCCTCGCTCCAGTGATTCCGCTTCCCTAGAGAACTACCACATAAAGCATCCTACCGAGTTCCATAAAACTGTATTCATAAATAAACGACATATACATTTTTACTTTTTTCAATGAGAATAACATTGAGCTGAGTATTTGGAAGGTAAACTACAAAAAATAATGTTTTGTTAATTGCTTAATATACCGCACTGACATAAAGGCACATACTAATGGAGACATAGCATTGTAGCCTATTTAATCCTTGTGATAACAACATACAACACTGTGCCACTGCTACCCCTTCCACACATTCCCTTATCACCTACCCAGGACGAAAACGTTCCCTCACCCGCACAGGGTCAAATTATCCCTAGAGCGGTTTCTAAACTTTTATATTAACACTTTTAACGTACAAATTTTACAAAATGTAACTTTTTTATTTGTATTAAGATTTGAACCTGAGACACCAAAAACTGTGGTAAATCATGTTTGTTCGTGCAGAATGCACTGTTACTGTAATAAGTCGTTTGATTTCAAATTTCGTTAAGATCGGACAAAAAATTAGGATTAACTGTAAACACTGAAGTAGACTTCTCATTGTCATTGTAAAAGCTGTCCCTAGTTTTTTGTGTGCCAGGATTCAAAGAGGACGTAGTTACACTAATAACCAACAGAGGATACTTCTGTCAACTATTATTACTTATCCTCTCAAGGAGGGGATAGTAAAACAGTTGGTGTATTGGGAACAAAACAGAAGTTGATTATCGCTTGCTTTTTGCGGTGGATATATTTTACGAGTTATCGTATATAACTAAAATAAATGGTTGACAGCAGCACAATCTGTTGGTGATCTAATCAAACTACGTCCACTTAAAATTCTGACTATCACTAAAAGTGGAACAGCTAGGCCATATATTTGGGATCTTTCCTTCAGTTATGTTTTGTTAATTGCTTAATATACCACACTGACTTGAAGCCACATACTAAAAGAGACATAGCATTGTAGCCTATTTAATCCTCGTGAGAACAACATACATGTACACCATTCCGTTCGTAGTATTGAGTTTGGTCTTTGGCCAATTAATTTATAATCCTGTCATGTAAATCAGCTTATCTTTAACAGTATAAAGGCTATACATGGTATCTTACTCATTACACACTCATAATTAATTTATGTTCGCCAACTATGTGCGTCGTGGAAAGCGATAAAGCAATACGTTTTGAGCTACATGAGTATGTTTTGCAAATATTATCAGATTATAACTTGATGTGGCTTACGAAGTTTTCATTAATACAAAATTATACTTATTCTCCATTAGAATAACTTTGGACAAAGTACGGTGTGTAATACGGTGTGTATCGCAGTAACCAATTGACGTTGGGCAATAAGTCACGATAATAAATTATATAAAAAACTAGTGGCTTGAAGGGGCCAAAGCCCCTATAACCTTGCTCTGCCTGATCCGATTTGAACACATATTAGTTTGTAAACAAAGTAGACACTTAATCACATGAGTTAAAGTAAACAAAACAGACCTTTTTAAATCCCCATGCTTTTCTTATGGGGAACGTATTACGTTATTTCTAGTTTGCTGGTTACTTGTTAGGAATACTTATATTCTTCCCGAGTCCCTGGGATCAAGACTTTTAATTTGAGCCGTCATTCTGCGATTTGTCAAACTCCCACAATTTTGACTTAAAATTTCGCTTACAGAATCTATACTTATTTAATAGGCGAGCAGGTTTTTTGTGACAATCACTCCTCCTAAACTACTGAAGCAATTTTCATATTTTTGGTATCATTGGAAAGAGCCTAACGTAAAGTTGTGCAGAAAACCTTTTTTATAGAGAAATAATTTGTGAGTGAGGCCCTGGGACCCCTTAAAGTTGAGTTTTTTCCCATAAACTTACATTGGGAAATAACTATAAGTTTTAAGCAATCAGCTGGATAGAGTAAACACAGTTAATTCGCAGGCCATGTTGGCTTTGGAACGGTAACATAATATTTATACGGTCAGTATAATATTGTCAGTATGATCGCGAGCGAAGCCACGACAGGCTAACTAGTTATATATAAAGAAGTTAAATCCAATATTGTTAAATAGATTGTTTATCTTTATGTTATACAACCATGAGAGAGATTATTCATCCATCACGCTAAATGTATTCGTATGGAATATATGTCCATCCATCATTTATAGTATATATATATATATATATAATATATATTATATATATTATATATTTATATATATTATATATTTATATATATATATATTATATATATATATATATATATATACTATAAATGATGGATGGACATATATTCCATACGAATACATTTAGCGTGATGGATGAATAATCTCTCTCATGGTTGTATAACATAAAGATAAACAATCTATTTAACAATATTGGATTTAACTTCTTTATATATAACTAGTTAGCCTGTCGTGGCTTCGCTCGCGATCATATTGACAATATTATACTGACCGTATAAATATTATGTTACCGTTCCAAATACAAAAAAATAATAATTATATATACTATAATATTATATACTATTATATTATATATAATTATATAATTATTATATTATTATTATATATATTTTGACGGCTAGAAAAGTCAACGTTGAAAGGTGATTAAATAGGTTTCAATCATTTTAATGGTGCAATTAATAAAAAAAAATTATATATAAATAATAATTTACTAAAAACAGTAAAATGTACACCAATTCAATAACTATTCATAATACAAACTGTTATTTTTTTTAAATAATGCAAACGTCGTCGGCTTACATGATTGGGACTTACAAGTACTGTAAAAGTGTCTAAAGAGTGGTTGAAAATATTCATGACAGCAAACACGCAAAGATACTTTTACAGGAATATGCTTTGCCTTCAAAAGCAAATATCCTTAGTCTTCTTCACAAGAAAGAAATTTAAAATTCTAAGGTGCATTTCAATTCATTTGAAAATAACCAAAATTAGTTTTTGTTAATTTTATTGTTGTTTTACTGTAACTACTGTAAGCCCCAGTAATTAATCAAATATGAAATTTATAGAAAAATGTTATAAAATAAAATAATTACATTATAAAATATAAAAGCAAGTTTTTTATGAAATAGCGGACTAAATAAGTTTAAGCCACAATAAATATAAAATGTATAGCAGCAGTTTCATAGACACAATACGTTTACGTATTCGTATTGTGTCTATGTTACGATTCTATATGTAGGTAAATTAAGTATAATGTATACATTACTTCACTTACGGCTTGGACTTCTATTTTCAATTTATATTATAGTCAACTGTCACCCGAGTAACTCAATTATCATTGTTCATCTATTATACTACTGTGCAATAGGATATTTTTATTAGATAAATAATACATTTTTCATCTGAAGAAACTTGTAGTAGAGTGACTTTTATAAAAGGTTACTGAAAAATGATGGGATGGATTTCAGTGGCGTCGTCTAAAGTAAATCCCGTCCCAATTTAGATATAATAAGATCAAAGAGTTGGCTTCTTTGTCGTGTGAAAAGGTTTTAACTTAACCACTGTCGAACCCCTGGGTTTTATCTTACTATCTGCAACGAAGGATTTTTACCTGTAAAATTGAGTTATATTGATTAACATTTATGCTTATTTAGCAATTTATATTTTAAAATATTTTATATTTTAAAATATTTTATATTTTAAAATATTTTATATTTTAAAATATTTTATATTTTAAAATATTTTTAAATATTGTAATTATTAATCACTTTTATATAAAACAAAAACATTTCAAAATCATGTAATTGAGAAATAGTCGATATCAGTTACCCATCGAAACCTTCAAGAGATTTCTAAATTTATGGTACAAGATAGACTTCAATACTCATCTAAGTTTACTAAGGTATGCTTGATGAAACTTTGGTCCGTGATACTATGACAGGAGCAGTTAAGACTAAGAACATAACTCGTAAGAAGACGTAATATGCATGTATAGCGATTTATCCTTGCTGAAATTGTCTTATCCATATCTATAATTAAAATAAAGAATCATCATACCGTTTAATAATTATTAAAAATCAATCGATAGATCATGGTGAATTTCCCAAGGCTTAGAAACTCATTTGTTTATTTAAACAAGGTCCTCTCTATGGTAGATAGCATTATCGATCAATATCACTGTTATCTTACATTGGCAACATTGAACAAATATGTACTGGTACAATAAATTCTTGTCTAAAGAAATGTTATATTCTACGTAAAACCTAGTATGGATAAAAAAAACATGACGACAATAACGTGGTCTATGAATTATTTAATGATGCAGCCCCGTCTCGTGATACAACAAAACATTCATTGGCTGTTTAATTTGATCTAAGAAATACATTTGACCATATTTTCATGTTGTAAAAATTATATTCAATTGATGGTATCATTATATATAATACGTGAATCCGTTTTTTTTTCAAAGCAACTCCTCCTTTATTTCTTAAACAATTTTAATATCTGAAGCGTCAACGAATTCGCCTTATCCATAATATACTAGAAGCTAATTATTGGGAATCAATTTAAATTTTTCACTGTGTAATAAAAGCATCAAAATTCCAGTAATAATAAATTTTAATTGACTCGGCCAATCGATATCAAAGATAATATCGTCAACTCAATTTTTTAAAGTTTTACCTGACGATGGTATCTTTCATATCGAAAGGCCTAGTCAATTATAATTTATAATTTATAATTTACAGTTTAACATTTAAATTAACCTAAGTTCGCAGTTTTCGAATAAGGTTTTGAATTTTCGAGTTTTTTCTCAAGGACACGGGTAGCCCTTAAAATTAGTATTTTGTTCATACAATTAACCTGGAGGGTAACAATTTTTATTAATTTCGAACAAAACAGCTGTTGATTGTAAAACACAGGATAACAGACAGTCATATCTTGTTAGATGATTATAAACAAATACCCCCGTCGCAGCAAATCTGTGTACTCAGCGAATTTCCAATGAATATATATGGGTATCACTACTACCTAGAGCCACTTACCAAGTTTCACAAAAATACATTCATTAATAAGTAATTTATAGAATTTTATTTATTCTCCATAAGAATAACATTATAACTGAGTACGCAGGTTTGCTGCAACAAGGAGGATAAGAATTTTTTTGCGATTATCAATGTAACTCAACCAGGTGAAGCTACATACCAAGATTTATTAACTTAGATTCATAACTAAGGGAGATATAAAACTTTACTTGTGAATAACATGGGGGCCGAGTATGCAGGTTTGCTGCTACCGGAAAAAATCAACAAAAACCATTTTTTTGTGCTAGTACCAATATACCACAACCAGTTGAAGACACATACAAAGTTTCATCAATATACATACATAAATAATCGAAATATAACATTTTATTTATTCTCCATAAGGATAACATTGGACAACGTACTGTGTTTAGCACTTTGAATATCTCTGCAACAGTTGGACGTAAAACAACAATTAAAATGCCAAAATGATTGTTTTGTAGAGATAAACTGATTGGTAGAATGAAATGTGGAGTTTTTAGTGAAATTATCTGAGGAAAATCTAAAAACCGTATTCCCATAAGATTAACATGGGAAATAGTATGGACACATTTTTTGACTTTTCTCGACAACCACTAAACCTAGCTTAATGATTCAAAATACAAATTTTTTTTAAGCTCTATAACATGGCTATAACCAAAATCTAGTGTTTTTTTTAAATGTCAGGGTAAAGGTTTTGAATTTTCGAGTTTTTTCCCAAGGACACGAGTAACCCTTAAAGTTAGTTTGTTGTCCATACAATTAACCTGGAGGGTAACAATTTTTATTAATTTTGAACAAAACAGGTGTTGATTGTAAAACACAGGATAACAGAAGGTCATATCTTGTTAGCAGAATACAAACAAATAACCCCGTCGCAGCTAACCTGTGAACTCAGCGAATTTCCAATGCATATATATGGGTATCACTACTACCTAGAGCCACATACCAAGTTTCACAAAAATACATTCATTAATAAGTGACATATAGAATTTTATTTATTCTCCATAAGAATTACATTATAATTGAGTATGCAGGTTTGGTGCAACAAGGAAGATAAGAAATGTATTTTTTTGCAATTATCAATATAACTCAACCAGGTGAAGCTACGTACCAAGTTTTATCTATTTAGATTCATAACTAAGGGAGATATAAAACTTTACTTGTTCTCAATGTGAATAACATGGGGGCCGAGTATGAAGGTTTGCTGCTACCGGGAAAAATCAACAAAAACCTTTTTTTGTGCTAGTATCAATATACCACAACCAGTTGAAGCCACATACCAAGTTTCATCAATATACATACATACAAAATCAAAATATAGCATTTTATTTATTCTCCTTAAGGATAACATTGGACAACGTTCTGTGTTTAGCACTTTGAATATCTCTGCAACGGTTGGACGTAAAACAACAATTAAAATGCCAAAATGATTGTTTTGTAGAGATAAACTGATTGGTAGAATGAAATGTGGAGTTTTTAGTGAAATTTTAGTGAAATTTTTAGTGAACCACTAAACCTAGCTTAATGATTCAACATACTAATTTTTTTTTAAGCTCTATAAAATGGCTATAACCAAAATATAATGTTTGTTTAATTTTAGAGTAAATAGTTCAAAAAACTGATTTTTGTAAAATGTTAAACCCCCATAAAACCCCCTTCCCGTAGACCGATCGATCTGGTTTTCGAACTTAATATCATAAATGTTACTCTCCACATTTGTGCCAAATTTCATCAAAATCAGGCGCTTCTTTCAAAAGTTATCGCGGTAACGGATATATATATTTATATATAGATATAAATTTGAACGAATAGTGTTTTTGGCATTTGGGGACCTCAAATCAACAAGTTATCATGGTCTCGGGCTTAAGTCTTACTATGCCATCTACGGTAATAGTTTCTTCCCTATAGGGGAAATTCGCTAAAAACATATCGTACGGACTACTTTTGAAACATTTGCTTCAAAAAATGATGAGTAAAGCTCTATATAGCTCTTACATAAGCCAAGTGACGTGGAGGGAAACAATAAAAGCATTTTCGCCGGTTTACACTGCTGAATATTTTACAACCACTTCACCAACTCTTACTTACATTACGTTTTTATGACAATGAGCGGCAGCCAAACTGCTTTCCTATATTTGTTTGGTTGGCTTTGAATTAGATTATCTTAGATACATCACAGTTTTACATAATAACAACAAAGCTTCAATATAATTTAATAAAGCCATTTTCCAGTAACAAGACAACCTAGCCCAATAACAATCGTAAGAGACAGAAAAACACAAACAAGTACGACTTTAGGTAACATCGATGGTGATGGCGAATTTCCAATGCATGTATATTCTCACTACCACAAAAAGCCATTTACCAAGTTTCATAAAAATACATGTAATAATAAGTGATATATAGTCATTTATTTACCTCCACAAGAATAAAATTAGGGCTGAGTAAGCAGGTTTGCTGCAACAAGAAATATAATAAATGTGTTTTTATGTAATTATCAATGCAACTCAACCAGTTGAAGCTACGTACCAAGTTTTAATCGTTTATGTTCAAAATCAATTGAGATATAAATCTTTACTTATTATCCATAAAAATAACATCAGGGCTGAGTATGCAGGTTTGCTGCTATGGGGACAATCATCAAAAATATAGTGTTTTTGGTATCTGGAGACCTCAAAACAATAAGTTATCATGGTCTCGGCTTAAGACTTACCATGCCACCTACGGTAATAGCTTCTTCCCTATAGGGGAAATTCGCTAAAAACTACTGAGATGACAACCCAATCTGTGTTATGTTTTATGAGGGTGAGCGTAAAAGTTCACAGCTTGAGTAAAACAAAAAATCCAAAACATTGTTCTACATTAGTTCGAAAATAAACCAGCCGATTTTTTGAAAAGTAAATATTTATGTCCAGAGGTTATATAGATCTTCTTAATGTTAGAAAGAGTAAGTTTGATTGTACTCAGTGGTAGGTTTTTTTATAGATCATAAAATTCTGTGGCTTCAAAGAATAAATTTTGGAAACGGAAGAAGGAGACAATTGGTGAGGGATCTCGCGCGTCTTAGAAAGAGTTAAAGAAGGAAGAAACCAAATCTTGAGAATTTACCTTTTGCAGGAAAAGTTGTACTTTTCAGTAGATTTTCGTCAAACCGTAACTGTTGTGTCACATGCAGGTCACAACATCCTAATACAATTGTTTGAAAACAACCCTTTGTGGCCTGAAATAAGAAAATTTACATTAGTGAAAATACCAGTTTGAAATAAGGAGAGGAAACATTGATACGGTTTTTTGCTTCAGGTTGGAAATGACTCATTATCCAAGGCACAAGATGATATACCTATTTTGCCTTAAAAGCTGCTTGGAGTTAATTTGCCAATAGATTTTGTCTACAAACATTCAGTAGAAAGTATACAGAAGGAATAAATTAATGGCAAAGGAATCCTGGTTCCAAAAAACGGGGTGTTATTCAAACTGCCTGGAGACGCAAAGACTTACGAGAGCATCGATAATGTACTAAGTGAAAATTCTGACGCCCACCTAAAATGTCCTACCGAGTTTATAAACAGTTTGAAGTAAGTGGACTGCCAAAACACAAAATCAGAGTAAAATACGGAGCGGTAGTTTTACTTATGAGAACTTTAAATGCAGAAAAAGACGGTACCAGACTACAAGTTACACGAATGTTCACAATTCAATTCAACGCAAAGTTATCACTGGGGCAAGTCTGAGGGAGTTTCCCTCGAATAAAATTGTGCCCTTCAGAAACCCCATTGCTTTTAAAGTGCAATGAAATCAATGATGATGAAATGGGAAATACTCTAATGAATATAATAATAATAATAATAATAATAATATTTATTTGCCGAAAAACAAATATAAAATGTGTAGGCTTTTACAAAAAATATCTTAAGTCTAAAAAATATTACACCTTAAATTTTCTATTTTTTCATGTTAAAACTATTTCTTTTATTATATTATTATATTTCATTCTTTTAAATTTTTTGGTTCTTTAAAAAATTCATCCAATGAAAATAAAGGATTGTTCATTATAATTTATTTTACTTTTCTTAATTCATTATAATTGTAATTAGCTATGGGTTAAAAAGTGAAAACATTAATATATATTTCCAAAAATTATTGCGGTGCGTAACGTCGCACGGCCCCTAGGACACGTCAAATCAAATAACTGGTTTAAATTCTACTTAAGTAACAGAACAAAATCTGTTGTAATGTCTTATGTCTATATTAGTAGATGTTTGAAACATACAGAGATTAAATAAATAATAGCGTCCACTGGAGTATTACAGGGTTTGGTTGTAGGTCCAGTCTTTTTTATTATTTACATAAATTACCAAAATTCTGTAACAGAATCACAAACATGTTTATTTGCTCATGATACAACATTACCCTTAACTTATAAAAACTTAAACTTAAAAGTTATTCAAGTTCAAATCAACTTATGCAGTGGTTTCATAAAAACGGGGTCAAAATTAAGAATGAAAAATCTAAACATATTAAATTTTTTACAATCAAAGAAGATATTGTCATACTGCCAAAATATTTCCTACTTTCAATGTACTACGTCATTACAATCTGCATCAACTATTTTTTAGAAATTGTAAGTACTTTAAGTAAAAAATTAACCAAATCTTCAATCGTAATTTCATTTTGAGATACCATACCAGAATGTATAGTAATTATATTCATTTTAACGAAATTAAATTGTTCAAAAAATTACCAGTGAGTATAAAAAAAGAAGAAGACTTAGGAAAATTCTAATAAAATTTGATAGATGGCACGTGTTATAAAATTTATTTTATTAAATCACATATATAATCACAACAACAACAACAATTTGAAATTTCGTGTTAACATGGATTAGAAACGTGCTTATTTGATACTATTGTAATTTTTGTTAGTTGCAAATAATAATAATAGTTGTTATTATAAACCATGTAGATGAGAAATAGCCAATGACAGTTAACACTCTAAACTAAGTAGGTTTTTATACGTTAATGACACAAAATTTACTTCAATAAATTTATAGGCTGAGCGAATAATCTTACTAATATAATTCTCGGTCCATGATAGTAGCAGTTCAGTGGATAATATATTATTCTTAGAAAGGTGTAGTGCACTGTTTCACTGTTTAGGAGATAGCGATTTATCCTAAATTCAATAGTTAATCAGATTAATCATGATCCGATGATTGATTGTTTTGAGTTCTAAATCTTCATGTTTTCCTTTGGAATCTAAATATATAAATAAATCGTTAATTTTTAAATATACAAAATCAAATTAATGAAAATCCGCCGTACCATATAACATTTAAGATTTCTATCGTTATAATCCCCAATCAAAGCATATCAAAATTTGTTTGATCCTGTATTTATACAATTTTTTTAAATATGACAAAAACCTAAGGCTTCCCTATTGGCATATACATTTTTAGGATTCAAGTTTTGTAGACGATTACTGTATTTCGCTGAGTTAGTAGTTTCACAACCAAATGCTGGAAAAACAACTGTTTCTGTAAAATATTTACTAAATTTAACATGAATTATCTCAGTGTAATCTTGTTGGATATACTATGATACTAATGTGTTTTAAAAATATTCGTAACCGTAAAATATCCATGCAATATACATTTAGAGTTACGCAATAACTCTTGTATTACATTGTAAGGGCTACTAATATAGTTATAAATAATATCATTATAAGAAACCGTGTGTATGTTTTTTACTGATAATCAGTTATTTGATGGACGATATGTTAAGGCGCATGAGACCATTATAATCCGTACTAATATATAAAAATGGGATGGTCTGTGTCTGTCTGTCTGTCTCTCTGCTTTTTGTTCCTCAATCACTCGAATATTACTGAACCGATTGGCATGAAAATTTACAGTAATTTTCCTTAAATACCAAATAACACACATAAGCCCATTTTCGTTTTGAAAGTCCTAGAGGGCTTTGCCCCACGGGTGTTCAAAGTTCCCATGTATTCCTTATGGACATTAATTTTTGTTTGAGATGATGAAAATACAAACAGCTGATCTTGATTCGTAGTAATTCCACGGGCTAACCACAGAATGCAGCTCACATAACTGTTGTATTCCCGGGTGGAACTGGGTACGATGTCAGCTAGTAGTCAATACATTCCTAACCTAATATAAACAAATTATAAACATTTATCTTACTCTCATAGCCATTTATCCCAAGGTGGTATTTGGCCTCGCTAACGATCTGCCTCCACTTCTTCCGATCTTCTGTATCTTCCTCGTTTCCACTCCTCTAACTCATCTCCATGATTACTTTATCTTTCCACCTCTTCTTTGGGCGCCCAGGAGGTCTTCGTCCATCCGGGGTTTCTTTCTATATTGGTTTCATAAAAGCATAATCTTATCTTCTTATGATGTGCCTAACTCACCCCAATCGACATCTATTGACTTCGTCTACAACGTCTGGTGCTTTGAAAAGATCCCTTATGTCTTTGTTATGTTTTCTCCTCCGTTCCATCTTCCTTCGAAGGCCCAACGGTTTTCATGAGTACTTTATTTTCGAATGTATATCAAATATCAAAAAATTAAAATATATGTTTTTCTGGTACCTCCAGTCTAGTGGGTTAAATCTTTCTTAAATGAGATTCTCTTTTGTCAAAATTTCTCTTTTTTAGACAAACAATCCAATGTACGCAAAGGTTCGATATAGTGTTAAGTAGTAAATATGATATAATAAATAGTATTAGTAAAATATATTTGTTTAACTTCTTAACGAAAGGGTCTTTACACTAATTTATCCCTCTAATTTAAATTAGAGATTCCTTTTAAATCGTCTAATCCGTTCAAAGATAAAGTCGAGATTCGTTTTGATTATCTTTTGGAGAACTTTAAAGCATTGTTCAATATCCCCGAAGGTAATCGGCTATGCCATCTTTATCCTATCTGATATTGCCTTTCTCTTTGATCTACGATATTTAAATGCTCAGTTTTACGAAAATCTAAATACGAAAAATAGTATCTGCAATATTTTACGTATTTGTTTTTTTGCAGTTAGTTTTCTTACCTTTAATTAGAAAAATAATCTTGTAAACTGGACCTAAGTTATTGCTTTTCATTTTACAACTATTTATTATAATAAATGTATCACTACAAAAAATTACTTTAATTAATAATTATAATTAGGCAAAATCGTGTTAAAAAATGTTGAGGCAACTTCAAAGTTTTTCGGATGTTTTTCATACTGTAGCCTAAGTTTATAATATATATGTTTTATGAGTATAAGTTTTATACTTAATTTAATGTATTACTCACGTAATATTCCTTCGGATGTCAATTTTGTATTTAAAGTTTGCCGAACATATTTTAAAGGAATTACCCCTCATCTTCATCGGCAACATTCAATATTTAAAACAGAGCTCACTTCTGTGGTTGACCCACACACAAAACAAAGAGTCACAGTCGTAATGAACATTTAACACAAAAAGGAAATAATTTAAACATCGATGTCGGAACATGATTAGAGTATCACGCAAAACATTCCTGGCCGGCTATCGTAGGCCAAACTACAAGTGGAAGAACTTAGCTCAGTTTAAAGGTTCAGTTCCGCTTTAAGTTACAATCCAGAATTTTTTCCTAAACAAATTATGAAATGTTGTGTTGTCTTAAACTATTATTTATTGCTTTGGTGCTTGAATTGTAATCGAATCTTTTTTAAAGTCTAACCTATCCTTTGCAATAGATCAAAAGTTTGTAACCAAAAATGTTTTCCATATTACTTCTCAAGGGTATTTTTTTATCGGTTGGCAATATCTCAGATATAAAAACCTATAGTTAAACCATCATTTCGAAGATTGCTAAATGCGAAAGATAAATTAACAATTCAAACCCATAAAATTACAACGTAATAAGACATTCTCGCTTATTTATTTGTCTACGTACTGGTACATCTTACACCGAAAGGCTCGACTAACTCAAAACAGGAGGTTCAATGCGCAAACTGCACATCAGTAATCCTGGTTATTCATTACTGTCATAGAATAATTTGTAAAGGAGCATAATATTATATAAGACATTGTAACTTTAACAAAGACCTATTATGTAGAATTATCTAAACAGATAGGATTTGTCATTTTCTATAATGATACCGCTTTTATAATAATACCTCTTTGAATTTAAATATTAGTATAAGTTTTACTCAACAAGTAAGAGTATAAAAATACTCAAACAAGCTTTCCTCCTTTTTTCCATGTTTTCTTGAGTGAAGTGGCTGCACTAAGCTGAACGATACCCAGTCAACAGACCAACATAAGAAGCACCTGCCTGTTTTTTGATGATAAAAGAAGTTAGTTAACAGGATAAAAGGGGCAGAGCCCATCGTAAAAGGGCCATTCGCTGTCCCTTGTTTCCGTTCTCATGAATGTGAGTATAAATCAAATGATTCGCTTGGTGCTAGTAATGATCGATCATCTTCCTGGATTCGTTGCTGCCTTGGGACTTGACTGTCCCTATTGCAACTTACATGTACTTTTATAAGTAGTTTTACAAAATAAGTGCAAGGGATTTTCTCTACTAAATTATTAATTTTATTAGAGCTAAATCTAAATATTGATCAAAATAGGTTTTTAAGGTATCAAAATTGATCGAAATAGGTATATGTTTTTAAGAAACTGACATAGAATTTATATATATTTTCGTATTTATATATTTTCGCGTTTCCTTTGAATACAATATCATTATCTTGTAACGGAATAAGTTAACTACTTAAAATCACGATAGTACTGTTTTAGAGACAGCTAATTAAAATCCTCCTAGAATTTTATACCCTTCTTAAATTAGACAACATTTTTGGAGAAAGTCTTATGTGAACCTAAGTGGAAAGAAGATTTCGTAGGAGCATCCAAACGGAAAGAATTTCGCAGATGTTATTTCTGCCCACTCGACGTAACATTTTTCAGACCTTGTTATTTTTTATTCTACTCCACAACCTTCAAAGTTAAATTATAGATCATATAAACGAATAGCAATCAATTTAATTGAATATTTAATCCACCCTCTATTGATGATTTTTTTTTCTCTTCCTTCCTTTTCCTCCAAATTTCTACCCATCTACCAGGCCTCTGAGGCTAACCAAAACACTACCGGCTTCGACGTATAATGTGTGTTAACAACAGTTAAATTATTTCAATACCTG
Organism: Allygus modestus; assembly: GCA_963675035.1. NCBI lineage: Eukaryota > Metazoa > Arthropoda > Insecta > Hemiptera > Cicadellidae > Allygus > Allygus modestus. The sequence continues at coordinate 80,434,530 of OY776116.1, forward strand.
AGTTTACTTTAACACGAATTCCGCAAGTCTAAAATATCCCCGTTGCAGCAAACTTGCATACTCAGCGAATTTCAAATGGTACTTCTCCAAGTCATGAAGCCACTTACCAACTTTAATCAAAGCATATTCATAAATAAGCGGGATATGACATTTTATTTATTCCCCATAAGAAAAATATTAGGACTGAGTATGCAGGTTTTCTGCATAAAGGACTACAAAATCTGGCTTTTATGCAAATACCAATGGATCATCTCCAGATGAAGCATCATACCAAGTTTTATCAATTTATGTTCATAAACTTGCAAGATATCATATGTTTATTATTCTCCATAAGAAAAACATTATAGCTGCCGAATACGTAGGTTTGCTGCCATGGGGACCACAAAAATGGGTTTTGTATGCAAATAGCATTAAAACCCAACCATATAAAGCCACATACCAAGTTTCATTAATATATGTTCATAAATAAGCGAGATATACAATTTTACTTATTCTCCATAAGATTAACATTGGACAACGTACTGTGTTTAGCACTCTCAATATCTCGGTAACCAATTGTCGTAGAGCAATGACCAAAATACCAAATTTTGAGCTGAATTTAATGGTGTAAATCAAAATTTGGCTTTGAAAAGAATTATATGTAAAACTATCAAAAAACCAAATTTGGGGTACAAAACCTCCCCAAAACCCCCGTTAGAGTAGAACGACCAGACTGGTTTGCGAACTCTTGAAAATAGATGCTGCCTTACACGTTTATACCAAATTTATTCAAGATCGGACCATTTTTACTTAAGTTATCGTGCCTACGGACACATATAAATACCTTTATATATACATATATATGAATTTGACCGAATTGTGTTTTTGGCATCTGGGGGCCTCAAAACGAAAAGTTATCATAGTCCCGGGCCTAGGTCTTACCATGCCACCTACGGTAATAGCTTCTTCCCTATAGGGGAAATTCGCTAAACAATGTAACTACACTTATTACAACGGCGTTAAATCCCTCCCAGCCCACGTAACCTATTATTCAATGAATACATTAACACCAGATAAGGTTTTGAAGAAAAACTTAGGAAAACAAGAGATTGGGGAGAAAACGTATTCAGCTTTAAGAAATAAAGTCAAATATATGTTATATTAAAATAAATTTAAAACCGTACAAAGCACGTTATTTTAATGTAGTTTTAAATTTCACAAAATACCAAACAAAATTTGTCTACATCTGCACCAAAAGTACTTCTTTACGACCTAAATAAAATACTAAAAACATTGCATGCTGTTTCGCATTTTAAAATCTTTCTCGATCGCTAAAGTAATTAACAGCTGATTGACTGTGCTTTGGATCAAGCTAACTGACTCGGTGTTTATAACTTCAATCTCGGAAATTCAGCGAAAAATTATGAAAGTGAATTTGTGTATATTGCGACGTATCCAGAATTGCAGTTGTAGAAACAATTTAGTTTGCAATTCGAAAATTGGTACTGGTTGTAAAATTTCTTCACCTTCTATTTACATAAATATTTTGGTGTGTTAAAATATAAAAAAATAAAAGATGAGTACCGACTTCTGCATGTTTTTTTAATTTATATTTCTATTACGTCTCAGGTACGTGGGTTTTTCGGGACTTGATCAAAAGCTTCAAAAGTAAGTTAGCTTTGATAAAATTTACATTTATTTACACTAGCTAGGCAAGAGAGCTCTGCTCAGTTTCAGGCTAGAATTTTAAAAATAAATAAAAAATATTACAACAGATAAAGTTGCAATATTCTTTAAAGGTGTTTAAATTTGACGATTTTTAAATTATTTTACCCTTAAGAAAGTTAATAGTATTTTTCCTCAATGTCCACAAGTATATAGTTAATATGGGTGTCAGCCTTACAGTTATCCCAAATTTTCCTGGTACTGTTTAACATTATATATAGAAAACACATATGCAATAACTACAAAGGTCTTACCAACAAATGGAAATGTCTCATGTTTGTTAATAATGCTACAACCAATTCTCACAGTCTAAGAAAAGTATTCATAAAATGAATTGTTGATTTACCCAATGCAACACTAAATTGGTGTTGCCTTGATTCACCTTATTGATATCTTCCATAGGCTCTAATTTAATCAATTATTTTCACTAAACTGATTAAAACCACTTATAAAACATAATATTATAGATATTTTATTATAAAACACTAAATTACAAATAATTTTATTTCATTCTTATAGCAATAAAAATGTATCTTATTGAAAACTTCAACAACGCTTGATATAAAACTTAACAACTTAACTTTTGGAAAACTTCAAAAATGTGTACATTTTATTAGAAAGGGTAAGGTAATATTGTTGCTTTGTGCTCCTAATGAACCTGTTACGCCACAAATAAAACCAAGCTTCGTTTGGAGCGGATGTTCTGTGTATTAGCTTCGTCACAACCATCAGGAAATAACAATGCCGGATAACATTCCAGTATATCTTTCCATGTATATTTTACGCATAAATATTTCCTATTTTTTGCAGAGTTGGATAAAATATTATTGGTATTTTTTTAGCATAATACGTTTAATATTTTCAAAAAATAGTTACTCCTACAATTTAATTCAGTTAGGTTTACTAAAACGAAACGTTATTAAGGCCTTGAGTCCAAGTCTTAACATGCCCACTACACTTTAATAGGGTATTTTCTGTAGAGTAATTCGAAAAAGTCTTTAGATACACATAAACTCCCTTTCCAATATTTATATAACGGTGAAAATTGATTTCTTTAAATTACACAGAAGAAATATAATTTTTACATATATAGGAGTTATTAATGTTTTAACCAAACACTATGGCAACACTAATGTCAACTTTTTTCGTCCGACATTTTCATCCATTATCATAAGGGGCTTGGTACCTCTGGGAGAGTGTCTTCCAGTGGATTTTTATAGCTAATGGCAAGATAACGTGCAAAATGTTATGCCGGCTGCCAGCAGTGAATCATTTTCGTGATAACTTCACAGACTATTAAGTACTGAATAATTTTTTGGGAGGGAGTGCCTCAAAATTTTTTTGCGCCAAAACCTCATCTACCAGCCCTGGTCTCGGGCTTATGTCTTACCATGCCACTACAGTAATAGCTTCTTCCCTGTTGGGGAAATTCGCAAAAAAATAAGGTGGTTTTCTTGAACGGGCTGCCGCCGAAACTGTTTGGTTTAAAATCACGGTTGATGTGTTATTTGGAATCCCTTCGCGTCTAGATGTGCCTTTTGGGAGTTTGGAAGACATTCACCTTCAGGGCTTTGACCTGTGTGCTTTCAAAGTCAAAATGTTAATCTTTTGAAAGAATAGAAATAAATGTAACCTCACATTTAATAACGGCTGTTGATACTAACAAACAGCTGTTTAAGGAAACTTCTGGAGTGGGACCTCAATGTAAACTAATAAGACGGTATATGACCTGGATATTCCCAAAATAGAAAACTATTTGCTCTAATTTGAGCAGCTGGCCCTATTCCAGTGAAATTCCCCGGGTGGAGGACGAAACACCTGCTTCTTATACTTTCAAATTATTTCCAAAACTTGTCTCTGTAATGCGGGACTGCGTTTCTATGAATCTTGATCTTCATTGTATTTTCTAAAGGAAAACTACCACACCCGTTTTGAGCAACTAACAGTGACTATAAAAAACCTTAGTTGTAAAAGATAACTTGCAGGTCGAAAAACAATAAAACAATACTATTGCACAATGCATTATTAATGAGTTAAACCTACTAATTAGATGTTAATTAGGTTATTTCATTAAATTATAGCTGAAAAATAACACTAAAATATAAAATTATGAAAAGTACTAAATATAATTGTACTCCTTTTTAAGCACACAGTTAGTACTTAAGTTAGTCAATCTAAACATTTGAATAACAAAAACTTGACATTTGCTGAAAGCACAGGTAGATCAGGACATAGTGAAAATCTCACTTTATCCTGCTTATTGTAGAACATTGTGGAATACTATGTATCCTATGTATCACGTCACTTTAATTCATTTCTTTTTCTACGTATGTAAACTGCTTGCGGAAAGGTTTTGAGTTTCCTAATTATACGGTTAGAGCTGGCTTACTTGTATTTATCTTTTAATGGACCAACAAATTTTAAGGTGTTAATTATCAACGCATTGTATAATATACTTATTGTAGAAGAAGATTTGATCTCTAGCCTTTCATTATATCTAAATCAATCTTAACTACATATCAGTTATATTGAAATATCTAGTTTTTTTAAACACCACTCACTAATTTGCTATATTAATTGTTAGACTTTTTTATTGTTAAACCCAAGAAGAATTTCACTATAAAGTACAACCTTCCTGACAATATATCGGTGACCCCTTTACATATCCTATGAATAAAACATCAGCAGCTTGTGTGAAAATTGCCTTCCAGCCGAACGTCTACATACCTTACAGCGCGTGTAAAAATGCACATTGTTATCTGTTTTTCTTTTGCTGGTTTTGTGTGATTTTTTAGGCAAACTAGAATGAACAAACAAGAGGTCAACGAAGTATATCTAAAAGTCCTAGTCGTGTTGTATGAATAAAATATTCCAGTTTCTATTTTAGTCTTCTCAGTTTCTCTGTGATGTTTTATTTAGAAACCTGGGCACCTCACTCTGTGTTAATCTTATAATATACTTAATAGTAGTACATGTAATTCTGTAAGGCTTGGGTAAAAATTTAAAGCAGTATACTAAGCTCACCTACAGACTTTGGCAATAGCTCATTAGATTGAGCCGATAGATTGAGGGCCGAGGACGGTGAGAGAGATGTCAGAAATGTCAAAAATTACTTGGGCTACGCCCCACTGGACTTTAAAGATGCAATGATTTTCTTATAGAAATATCACAACATTGAAAATAACTAATAATCAGCTGTGATTATTTATAATGTGATTCAAGCTTCTGCTTCGTTCAATTCTTAACATGTGTTCATACTCCCCTAAAGATTTGCATGCAAACCGAAATTAATCAAAACTGACTGATGTCCCGCTCTCCGCACGGGAATCTTGTGGGAATACAGTCAGATGTTTTGAAATTATTAGGTACATTATGATCAGCTGTTTGACTAAATAAAATATAACTTTATAAGATTAACATTGGAAATTTTGAAACCCGTGAGGTGGAGTCCTGGAGGTGGATGTTTTTCAAAACCCCAAAAGGCACATCTTGAAGGTAAAAGCTTATGGTTGATAACATGTAAGCAAATTAATGACTTAAGAGGCCTAAAATCATCGAACAAAAATCAATAAATAATTTTAATAATATAGATTTTAGGAGCTATAGGTCAGTTATTCATATAATAGTGTGCATTTATCATAATATATAAAACCCAAATACCACTGACTGACCTATCACGAAATGGTCATAACTGTAAGGACTACAGAGTTGAAATTCCACATATAAGTTCTTCTTGACCCTAGATGCTGGCTAACAAATGGTATTACGAAATTCCCCCTGTGTTCCGCACCGCTGGGTCCCAAAGTTAATCCATTATGTTTCTAGTCACTAATCTTAAAGAAATCATCGTAAGCCTTATTGGTCAATTAACTAGTTAGAACAACTGCCATGATTCTTTTCTTCCGATTTTAAACTCCATAATACCAATAATAATTTTTCAAATTAGTCTGTTCACAACATCAGATTCCCTACAGATTGCTTATGTTTAAAAGACCTCTTTATCCATGATTAATCGCATCCAACAATTGAATAACATTTTTCGTGCCATTTTTAGCGAATTTCCCCTATAGGGAAGAAGCTATTACCGTAGTCGGCATGGTAAGACCTAGGCCCGGGACCATGATAACTTTTCGTTTTGAGGTCCCCAGACCCCAAAAACACCATTCGTTCGAAACTGTATATATATATATATATATATATATATATATATATATATATATATATATATATGTGTCCGTGAGCACGATAACTCTCGTAAAAATTATCCGATTTTGATGAAATTTGGTATAAACGTGTAAAGCAACATTTATGACTTTAAGTTCGAAAACCAGCCAGATCGCTCTATCCGAAGGGATATTTTGGGGGGGTTTTGTACCCCAAAAATGGGTTTTTCGAATTTTGTACATATAATTTTGGAAATAGTCAAATTTTAGTTTTTCCCATTGGATTCAGCTTAAAAAAACACACAATTTGGTATTTTGATCATTTCTCTACGTCAATTGGTTACCAAGATATTGAAAGTGCTAAACACAGTACGTTGTCTAATGTTATTCTTATGGAGGAAAAAAAATTTTATATCTCGCTTATTTATGAACATATACTGACGAAACTTGGTACACGACTTCATCTGGTTGTGGACCATTGATATTTGCTCAAAAAAACAATTTTTTACCAATGGCTCCCGTAGCAGCAAACCTGCGTACTCAGCCCCATGTTATTCTTATGGAGAATAAGTAACGAGTTATCTCCCTTCATTATGAAAATAAATTAATGAAATTTGGTATGTGGCTTTACCTACATGAGTTGTATTGATATTTGTATAAACCCCCATTTTTTGTACTCCTTGCTTCAGCAAACCTGCATACTCAGCCGCCATGTTATTCTTATGGAGAATAATTAAAATGTCATAAATCGTTTATCTATGAATGTATATTGATGAAACTTGGTATGTGGCTTTATGTGGTATTAAGATACATATATATGCATTGGAAATTCGCTGAGTACGCAGGTTTGCTGCTACGGGGGTATTTTAGACATAGCATTTTTTACTTTTCAAAATAGCAATAATATTGGTAGTCAAACTTTAAGAATTAATTTATTTTTAGCCTAGTAATAGATCTTTCATTCGTTGTGATTAGGCTAGTGTTTAACAAATTACACACTTTAAAACTGCAATAAGGTTTATTATTTTTAATTTTCCTCACTTCTAATTACTTTAAAAGTAAACTTTAAAGTGAGCTATTTTAACAAATGTTTCATAATTTTGCACAGCAATTTTAAAACTGTTGTTAGTAGTGTCATTAAAGTTTTGGAACTGTGTTTTTGAAGGTGAATCAGCATTAGGATAGTGATAAATGATAAATCGGGGGCTCATTATAAGACCCTTTTCAAAACTTCACGGTACAACCGTAAACACTATAGCGGTCATTTCCCTCCAAACTGAATATAAATCCACTTCAAATACCTTTTCCACATTTGGACAGGATGAGAACGAATTGCTGACCTGGGATCTGGACGTCTGCTTCACGTTTTGACTCGACACTTGTCTTAATTTTTAGGTATTTTATGCAACATTGACGTGATAAAACTATTAAAAGCATTATAACTAGCCTAAATGAGAACCTTTTTACCGTTATTAAATCACGAAAACTATACAATGCTGCAGGATGGAACTGACTGAAGTTACGTATTTAGAGGTTTGCAAACATCTTAGTCATGCAACATTATGCCATAATCAAGAATAATGGATAGGAATAGGGTGAAACTGTACGATTATGATAAATGGGGGGGAGGGGGCTGAAAATTATTTTGAGGGGGCCTAACAAAATCAGTTACGCCACTTATTGATTTGACCAAAGTTCAGTTAGTACTCAAAACAGCTGTAAACATACTTGAAAGGCATACTTGAAGGTTCATTATGGAAATAAAGAAACTACTTTAATGGCAACTCTCATTATGGAAATTAAAAACCTACTTGAATGGCAACTCAAACTCTTTTTTCGATAGGCGAGTGAGCGTAGCGAACGAGCTAATCCGGGAGGCGTGTGAGCGAAGCGAACGAGCTTATCTTGAAAACTAACGAGTATTTGACATAAAATAAATTCAGTGACATAAGAACAGGACCAAGTCTGTAGGGCCAGCTAGTTACGGTACAATATAAGTTTTTAGGGGTAAGACCAACAGTTAATCACTCCGTTATTACTTTACACGTTCTTTCAAATTCATGATAATAACAGACATAGAAATGTGGTTTCTATGGTAAATGTTTCGTGATCAAAATTGAAGTTTTTTAAAAATCTGTTTTTAAGTTATTTAGTTTACCAACTTATTCGACATAAATTAGTTAGAGTGACATAAAAAATAACACTAGTTGTACTTCACTCACGTATTACAATTTTTAATCTATATATTAATCGTCTAAGGTAATTTTTGTGGTACCGATTTCTCGGATATGCGGCGTCGTAGAATTATGAAACTTGGAATACTTATTCAGTAGTATTAGGAGATGTGTCGAATGTAAATAGTTTTGTGATTGGACGTGTAGGGCTATGCCCTTTTGGCTCTCAAAGTTTACATGTTATCCTTAAATGAACAAGCTTTCTGTTTTTCGTAGTTGTTTGTACTTTTCATTTCATTAATAAACAGATGCATTATTCAAATAAATTTGTACCACAACAACAAGAACAGATGATTCATCAGTAAAACATTTCATTGACTACTGGAATGCTAACACCCTTCTCTCACACGTTTAAACTCTACATTAATATAAATTAAACCCGTTAGTGAGAGGGGGAGGGTGAGGGACATGGTGAGAATGAGGTAGAGAGGTTTCAGGCATAAATAAAAGGGCTACTGACTACTGGAACGCCCTTCTGCTATCCGTTTTAACTCCTCATGTATAATTTAAACCTGTTTGTGAGGGGGGAGGATAGTGGACGGAGAAGAAGTGGAGATCTTTTAGACATAAATAAAAATGCTACTGATTACTGGAATGGTAACGCTCTTCTGCTATCCGTTTTATCTCCAAATTAAACGGGGAGCGAATGAGGTGGAGAGGTTGCAGACACAAATAAAAATACCTCTGCCTCAGCAAACTTGCGAACTCAGCGAAATTCCTAGGCATATACATTTTTCTCACTACCACATAAAGCCACTCACCAAGTTTCATAAAAATACAGGAATAAATAAGTGATATATAGCATGTTATTTATTCTCCAAAAGAATAACATGAGGGCTGAGTACGCTGGTTTGCTGCAACAAGAAAGATAAGATGTGTGTTTTTTTACAATTATTATTAATATAAATATAACTTAAACAGGTGAAGCTACATCACCTAAGCTAGTATAATTAGTTTAAATAATGTATGTTCATATTATTTGTGTATGTATGTCCGCATATAATTAAGGGAGATATAAAACTTTACTTATTCTCCATTAGAATAACATTTTGGCTGAGTATGCAGGTTTGCTGCTACGGGGATAATCAATGAAAATAACTCTGTTTGTGAAGGGGGAGGATGATAGTTGGGGAGAGGATGAGGTGGAGAGGTTTCAGACATAAATAAAAAGGCCCCGATTACTGGAATGGTAACACCATTTTTATCAGTTTTAACTTCACAATAGCAAGAACAGATAACTCAGGACTAATGTAAATAAACAATATTACTGACCACTGGAATGGTAACACTCTCCCGTTTTAACTCCACATGAAATAAAAAATCAGACCTGTTAGGGAGGGGGTGAGTATGAGGGTCGGGGAGAGGATGAGGTGGAGAGGTTTCAGCCATAAATAAAAAGGCTAGTGACTACTGGCGTGGTAACCACCTTCTGCTTTCCGTTTTAACTCCACATTAAAAAAATACCTGTGGGTTCGGGTGGACGAGGGGGAGAGAAAGAAAGAGAGATGAGCACAACAGAACAAAGATTTTAACCTTTTTTTAAAATATTTGTTCGAATTTTTACCATTGGGCGGTCTCTAGTCTACATATTAATAGGCTAAGGACATTTTTGTGGTATCGATTTCTCGGACATGCAGCATCGCAGAATTATGAAACTTAGTACTCTTATTTATTACTGTTAGGAGATGTGTCGAATGTAAATAGTTTTATTGTTTTGGTGTGTAGGGCTATGCCCTTTTTTCTTTCACCCTGCTTCTGGCTTTCAAATGTTACATGTTATCCTTATTTCAACATGCGTCTTCTCTTCGTTATGCTTTTTATTTAATAAATATCTGCTTTATTCAAATAATAACTGCAAGAACAGATGATTCATGAATAAAAAAGATTAGTGACTACTGGAATTGTAACACCAGTTCTCTTCTCCATTTTAACTCCCCGTAAAAAAAATTAAACCTGTTTGTAAGAGGGGAGGATGAGGGACGGGGAGGGGACGAGGTGGAGAGGTTTCAGGCATAAATAAAAAGGCTACCGGTACGATTACTGGAATGGTAATTCCCTTCTGATATCCGTTTTAGCTCCACATTGCAAAAATTGCCTGTGGGTGAAGGTGACGGTGGGGTGAGGGGGAGGGAAGGAGATAGAGAGATGAGAGAAGGAGAGAGAGAGAGACGAGCGCAACAAAACCCACTAGATATTAAAATTTTAACCAAATATTCGTCCACTAGATATTTAAATATATATTAAAATATATTGTTGTCAATTTCGGCCATTGGGCGGTCTCTAGTTTCCGTTAAATCATTAAGTGATATATCTAGAATAGGAGGCTTTGAGAAATAAAACAGTAAGTAACAATGAAATATCATACGAGATAAATGTAATTCACATAGTCTCTACCAAACTTCATAAATAGGTAACGCTCGTAACAGTTTATACAATACTGGAATTTTTAATATAATTATTAGTAACATGTGCACTATTCTGTGCCCAGCATATTTGTTGCAATATTTACTCATAGCTTTTATTCTCATGTACATTTAAAAAATACAATTGAAACTAAATAAAAATAAAACTCTGTGTTACATTACCACATACATATTTTAACACAGTTAATTTATTAAACTTAAAATTTATAGAATGATTTTACTCTTGGTTCATAATTTTCCCGAAGCAGATATTTTGAAACAAACGGTAATGGTAATATGCCTAGCAAAGGAAGAACCATTTGTAATCAAACGAGTTCGCACGCAGCACGCTGACGATAGGGAAGTGAATTTATACATAGCAAACTTTAAAAACTCAAAATCAGTTTTAAAAAATACATTTATTTCAATTTTTATTGAAATCTGAAAAACACTGATTTTTAGCTGTTCTGATGCTCCTGGTTTCATTTACCTGAAATGCTGGGAATACAATTTTGCGCATTATAAGGTTAGGAAGGTCCAGTCAGGCTTGAAAGTAGGCGTGAGGTTGCTGGGGATGATAAAGTATACCAAAAAATGAATAACAGGCTTTTCTAATGTAAAACCCCCATAAGACAACGTACTGTGTTTGGTTAATACACACTTTCTTTAATAACTCGTTAAATACTTTTGCTAGAATGACGAGAGAGGGCTTAAAAGTTTCGCCTCACTAATTCCTATCATTTTACTTGCATTAACTTTACATCCGGGGCTATTCTGACTCTTTTGGGGCCCAAAAACCCGAAATTTTAAAGATTAATTCCCAAAAGAGGGGTTTAGAGTTTTCCAGTTGTTTTGCCCAACGAACTTGTCCAACTGATTATAGAAATGAACGTCCCTACCAAATTTGAAGTAAATCGGGGAAAAATGCGACCGCTAGAGTGCAAACCCATATATATACATATACACATATATACATAATACATATACATATATATAACATATATATATATAAATACATACATATATATATATCACATTTTGAACGACCCCCCAAAAATTCAGGGGGTCACGTTAGGAACTTCTATGGTGGTCCCGGGCTTAAGTTTCACCGTGTGGGTCATGCTAATAGTTCACTTTCCATAGGAAATTCACTAAAAAATGAGGATCTCTGCACCATCACGTTGGCCATCAAATAAGTGAAGATCTCTTCGCCATCACGGTGGTCGTTAAATAAGTGAAGATCTCTGCGCCATCACGGTGGCCATCAAATAAATGCTGCCTCGTTATTTAAACACTGTAGAGTAATTTAACCGTTCTTGTTTGTCTAAACGTAGTAGGAATCCGACTGGAATAACTCACTCACATTTATCTTCACTTACACAAATTAAAACGCTGATTTACTTCAAGCTCAAATACCTTTGTTGACATGAACATATACATCTACTGACCTTAATAATACTGGATAATACTATGCACTTAATTAATAGGCAACAGTTCGCAGTCAAGTTGATATAGTTAAGACAAAATTGAAATCACAATCTGGTTTAAACATTTGTGTTGTTTTATGTGTAGTTCTAAATAAAACCAATAAAAATATAACGATGATGACCATAATCACAAATTGTTCAAAATATAAATAAGAATTTCCTGAACATTGTTCCAAGATTGCTTACTTCTGCGTATGTAGATGATGATCTAACGTTCAATTTTAATTGTTCCTAATATAGCTTCTATAGGAAGACCTTCAATTTGGTTAAGTTTCAAACTGCTCCCATTTCATCTATATATTAATCGGCTAAGGGAATTTTTGTGGTACCGATTTCTTGGATATACGGCATCGTAGAATTACGAAACTTGGCAACATATTTAGTTCTATTATGAGAAGTGTCGAATGTAAATAATTTTGTCTTTGGTCGTGTAGAGCTATGTTCTTTTGGCTTTCAAAGTTTACATGTTATCCTTATGGGAACATGCTTTCGTCTTTTCGTAAATTTGTTTATAATTTTCATTTTATTAATAAACAGCTGCGTTATTCAATTAAATATGTAACACAACAGCAAGAACAGATGGTTCATAAATAAAACATTTTACTGACTACAGGAATGGTGACACATATCTCTTTTCCATTTTTAACCTGTTTGTTAGGGGGGAGGATGAGGGATGTGGAGAGTATAAAGGTTTCTGGCGTAAATGATTACTGGAAAGTTAACATCCTTCTCTTCTCCGTTTTAAGTGCACATTAAACGGGGAGAGGATGAGATGGAGAGGTTTCTGGCTTAAATGAAAAGGCTACTGATTACTGGAATGGTAACACCCTTCTCTTCTCTGTTTTAACCCCACAACAGCCAGAACAGATAATTCAGGACCAATGCAAAGACAAAACATCACTGACTACTGGAATGGTAACAACCTTCTATTATCCGTTTTAACTCCACATTGAAAAAGTGAAACCTGTTTGTGAGGGGTAAGGGAGGATGAGGGACGGAGAGTGGATGAGGTGTAGAGGTTTTCGACATAAATAAAAATACTAGTAATTACTGGAATGGGATCACATTTCTCTTATCCACTTTATCTCCACATTAAAAGAAATTAAACCTGTTTGTGAGGGGGTAGGATGAGGGTTGGGGAGAGTATGAGAGACAAGGAGAGAATGAGGTGGAGAGGATGAGGTAGAGAGGATGAGGTGATAAGATTTTATGCATAAGTAAAAAGGCTCCCTGATTACTGGAATGGTAACCTCCTTTTTTATCAGTTTTAACTCCACAACAGCAAGAACGAATAATTCAAGACTAATGTAAATAAACAGTATTACTGACTACAAGAATGGTAATACCCTTTTAACAAATTTGTTTAGCTGCTACTTCTCACCCAACGAGAACGTGGCAGATTTCCAGGACCGTCTGGACAGACTCGAGGACCTTCTTCGCTCCCTCAGTGGAGCCCTGATCGTAGCCGGCGATTTCAATGCTAGGGCTATAGATTGGGGTATGCCAAGAACAGACCCAAGGGGACGGAAAATGTTAGAGATGGCGGCAAGGGTTGGACTGGCTGTGGCGAACGTGGGGGACTCACCCACCTTCAGGCGTCCAGGTTATGTAAAACAATACCGGATGTGACATTTACGTCGGAAAACGTTTCGAGACGGATCGCAGACTGGAGAGTGATCAAAGACTATACTGGCTCTGATCACCAGTACATAACCTTCAGTCTTGCTACAAACAGCTTTGAGCCAGGGAACCTTAATTGGACGCCAGGCTGGAACGTTTCGAGACTCGATACAGTGTTGTTGTCCTCAGCGATTGACGAGGGGAAGACCACTGTTTTTGAATCTTCGGGAGCCACGGGAGAGATCGTGGAGGCAACAATGAGGCTCATCGAGCGTAGTTGTGATGCTGTCATGCCCCGGAAAGTGCAACGATGAAGAAACTGAAGATCGGCATACTGGTGCACGGAGGACATTGCTGTGCGGTGTAGAGAGTGCCTTAAACTCAGACGAAAGGTCACCCGCAGTAGGAGAAGGAGTGGCGTGGTGCCTGAAACACTCATGCAAGAGTTCAGGGCGACCAGCAAGAACTGAAGCGCGCTATCTCCACGAGTAAAGCCTCCAAATGGAAAGCTCTGACGGAGGATCCTCTGACGGAGGATCCTTGGGGATTGAGTTACCGGGTAGTTATGCGACGTCTCGGTGCCCAATCAGCTAATCCTAACTTGAGAACCGTCCAGTTGGAGGCAATTGTTGATGCTTTGTTTCCAGCCCACCAGATCAGGCCGCATGAAGAGGTTGCTGTGGTTTCCGAAAAAATACCTTTGTTCAGCGAACAAGAACTGTTAAGTGTCATTGGCTCTTTGCGCTGCCGAAAGCCTCCTGGTCCCGATGGAATTCCAACGGAAGTGCTAAAGGTAGTAGGTCTGGATTTCCCAGGCCTGCTGCTAAGCATGTACAACCGCTGTTTGTTGGAAGGATTGTTTCCTCTGCGATGGAAATTTCAATGCCTCGTGTTGATTGGCAAAGGCACAGGAGATCCCAAAACCCCGTCTGCATACAGACCTCTGTGTATGCTAGACACGGCAGGGAAGCTTTTTGAGCGACTCCTGAAGCCAAGGCTCACACAGGCAGTAGAAGCGGCAGGTGGACTTTCCGATCGTCAGTACGGCTTTCGAGTGGGCCGATCAACGATTGGAGCTGTCGGTGAAGTGAACAGGACTTTTGAGGCTGTTCAGTAGGTGAACCACAGATCACGAAAGCTAGTCATGTTGGCTATGCTGGATGTGAGAAATGCGTTCGACTCAGCCAGGTGGGCTGACTTGCTGGGTGCATCGAAGACGGATTTTGTAATCCCCACGTACCTTTTAAGGATGCTGCAGAGCTACTAACAGGATCGGAAGTTGGTTTTCAACACGCCGGATGGACAGCAGCGGAGAGATGTAAAAGCAGGTGCCGCTCAGGGCTCTATTCTCTGACCGGACCTCTGGAACATCACCTACGATGGTATCCCCCGAATGGAAATGCCTCAGGAGACTTTCCTCGTCGGTTATGCGGACGATATCGCCGTAATTATAACCGCGAGGGATGTCATTGAGCTACAGAGGCTGTTGACCTTGGTCATGGGCCAAGTGACTAGATGGATGGGTGACCACGGCCTGTCCTTGGCAACGGAGAAGACCGAGATCGTACTTCTCACCAGATGGAGGATCAATTCCATTGTACAGCTCGCGGTCGAGCGGGAAGTTATTGTCACTAAACCCGTTGTCAAGTACCTGGATGTAAGTACCTGGAGAATGGATGTTCAGCTCACATTCCGGGACCAGATCACTTTTGCGACGGAGAAAGCTGAAAAGATTGTGGCCAACTTGAGCAGATTAATGAAGAATGTCGGCGGACCGATTGGTAGCAAGCGGCGGGTGCTGATGTATGTGATTCACTCCGTTCTTCTTTTCGGGTGTGAGACATGGGCAGAGGCCCTTCGGAAAAAACTACTGAGGGGGAAGAATGAAGCGGTCCAGAGGAGAGGCGCTCTTCGGATGGCTTCGGCGTACCGCACAGTGTCGGAGTCAGCCGTCCTCGTATTTGCTGGGTTGATTCCCATCGATCTTCTTGCTTTCGAGCGGAAGCGGATCTTCGATGGGAACGGTGCTTTGAGCCATGCCGAAGCCCAAAAACTTACTATGGAGGATTGGCCAAATCGCTGGGAGGGGGACGGACGAGGAAGATGGACGGCGAGACTCATTGGGGATCTCCGGGAGTGGGTAGAGCGGGGGCACGGGGAGGTAGATTTTTATCTCACCCAGCTCGTCACCGGACATGGTTGTTTCGGGGCCTACCTTCACAAGATGGGAAATTTAGCGAGCCCGGAATGTCAGTACGGTGACTCCAACTACGATGATGTCCTGCACACCTTCTTCCATTGCGTGAGGTGGGAAGCAGACAGAAGGGACCTCAAAACAGCCGTTGGCCCGATCTAGCCGGACACACTCGTTCGTTGGATGTTGTCCAGTCCCGAATCGTGGAACTCTGTTTCTGCATTCTCCAGGAGGGTGCTGAAAGAAAAGAGAACAGAACAGCTGTGATGCACCGACGCAGCTAAACCCGGTGGAACATCGTGGTTGTAATGTGATCTTTGGCGTACGAAGGCACCCTCTTGAAGTAATGCGAACAGTGTTTCCGAGAGGGCTTCCATTGCCTGGACCGACAGTTTTTTAGTGGGTGAGAGTCCTACACACCGGGGTAAACACCAGACCCTGACGGTGCATAATGCATTTTCCTATCGTAAAAAACACCCGTTTCTCATCCGTTTTAACTTCACATTTAAAAAATATACCTGTTTATGAGGGGCTGAGGATGAGGGACGGAGAGACGATGAGGTGGAGAGAGGTTTCCGGCATAAATAAAAAGGCTACTGATCACTGGAGTGGTAACGCCTTTCTGCTATCCATTTTAACTCAACGTTAAACAGGAAGAGGATGAGGTGGAGATATTTCAGATTTAAATAAAAACGCTAATAATTACTGGAATGGTAACGCTCTTTTAACTCCACATAACAAAATCTGGAGGTTAGGGTAAAGAAAGGGGGAGGGAAGAGAGAGAGAGAGAGAGAGAGAGAGAGAGAGAGAGAGAGAGAGAGAGAGAGAGAGAGAGAGAGAGAGAGAGAGAGAGAGAGAGAGAGAGAGAGAGAGAGAGAGAGAGAGAGAGAGAGAGAGAGAGAGAGAGAGATGAGTGCAACAGAACCCACTAAATATTAAACCCATCCAAATTGAACCCATCAAATATTTGGTCGAATTGCGACCATTGGGCGGTCTCTATTACAGATAACTGCGCTTTGCGCATATAATAAATTCAAATTCTTCAAAATGGTAATGAAGACCGCCATCTTACCCCCAGACGCAGGAGTTTTCCTATAGAAGCACCACCTCTTCCTCTTTCTTCTGAGAAATAGGCGTGGAATCCCAGGGTAGTTCAGTAATGCTTGCTACCGCGACATATGTCTAACACATCCAGGCCGAAATATTCATTTGGTTTACCAGAAATTACCCGTACGAATTATACAATTTCAGTATCGGGGCTAAGATTTTTCTTATTTGGTCTCGTTTTATAATAGTTTGTTATTGTGTAGTTTCATTTTGTTTACCTTAATATATAAACATTTAGGTAAAGGTAAACTTATTTGCATCGTAACGAAATAAATCAACTACTCAGATAACATTCCTGTTAACAAGAAGAGCAAAGTGTGGATTTAATAAAATACAGTATAGAAAGTATTATATACTTTTTTGTTTTTATTGTATTTAAATATTGTATATTGTTTTTTTCCTTTTATAATAAAAGTGAGCAACTACAGTTGTATATCGGACTAACAACCTACACAGCGCACCGTGGCGGTTAGTTTAGGTTAGGTTCGGTTAGGTTAGGTTATTCTAATTTCCTTGACGTCTTTGTTCTACTAGTAGTTTGCTATATATCAATTGATAACCCCATTCTAAACTTCCAAATAGTTACATTACCCATATTCCACATTGCTGGAAATTGCTGGAATACATTTTCCAAAATGTATTTGGTTTGGCACACTTGTTTTCTATATGCTAGTCTCACTTTAGAATGTATTTACCTACTTCCATAACGATCAACCAATAGCACCACAGCGTCTGACATAAGGACGTGGTTAGCATTATATCGCTTAGACGTTACCATATTGAACGATCCTCGCATTGTTCAGGTTAGTAACATTGCTAGTTTGAAACGTTACCAGAAAGGGGAAACCAAATTTGTTATATTTTTTTACGAAATACCTTTATCATTACGTTTCCTACCAATACTGATGATAAGCCATACTGTGGCGAGTGTGACGGACGGTAGTCAAGGTGTTGAGATTGCTCTATAAAACTGGATAACAGGATTCCTTTTGGCCCCGTAGAATACAGTGAATACAGGTTTTCTTAACAATTAAACTTGGAAGGAAAGAAAGGTGGTAAAAATGTAAAGATTTACAAATATTATAAAACGGAAAATTAAACATCGTGTTATCCGGAGCTTCGAAGGATTCAAGGGTGGAGACCTTATAATTAAAACATGTTGGAAAAAATAAATGAAGTGTAAAAGTTGGCACACGTAATGGTAAATTTTTACCCTCAGTACTGTATATACACGTTTCGCACCGATATAATCCCCATTCCCCAGCCAAGATAAAACAAAAATAAGAGATTTCCTGTTTTAGCAAATTTCCCCTATAGGGAAGAAGCTATTACCGTAGTCGGCATGGTAAGACCTAAGCCCGCGACCATGATAACTTTTCGTTTTGAGGTCCCCAGACCCCAATTACACCATTCGTTCGAAACTGTATATATATATGTGTCCGTGAGCACGATAACTCTCGTAAAAATGATCCGATTTTGATGAAATTTGGTATAAACTTGTAAAGCTACATTTATGACTTTAAGTTCGAAAACCAGCCAGATCGCTCCATCCGAAGGGGTATTTTGGGGGGGTTTTGAATTTGTTACATATAATTTTTATAAAAATCAAATTTTAGTTTTTACCATTGGATTCAGCTTAAAAAACACACAATTTGATATTCTGATCATTTCTCTTCGTCAATTGGTTACCGAGATATTGAAAGTGGTAAACACAGTACGTTGTATAATGTTATTCTTAAGGAGGAAAAGAAAAATTTTAAATTTCGCTTATTTATGAAGGTATAATGACGAAAATATGGCTTCATCTGGTTGTAGTCTATTGATATTTGCTCAAAAAAAGATTTTTTGCCAAAGGCTCCCGTGGCAGCAAACCTGCGTACTCATCCTCATGGTATTCTTATGGATAATAATTAAATGCTATGTCTCCCTTAATTATGAACATAAATTAATAAAAACTGGTATATAAATTTACCTAGTTGAGTTATATTGATATTAGCATAAAAACCCATTTATTGTGTTCGTTGATGCAGCAAACCTGCGTACTCAGCCCCAATGTTATTCTTATGGAGAATAATTACAATTGTATATATCGCTTGTTTGTGAATATATTTTTATGAAACTTGGTAAGTGGCTTTATGTAGTATTAAGACATTTATATATCCATTGGAAATTCACTGAGTATGCAGATTTGCTGCAACGGGGGTATTTTACTTTAATCTTGTTCAGAAGGAGCTGGAAGGGTGTACAATCTACAATGTACATAAAAACTATCATGTGAAAATGTAATAGTTGAGCAAAATATTCTCAGGTATACTTCATACTAGTATTGATTTCCCTTTGTTAGTAGGAATATACGTTTCTTTTTATTTATAAGTTCACGCCATTGACGCTGGTGTGTTGGGAGAGATATAGATCATTTTTATTTATGATATAAGGTAGGTAACATTTGCATATAAAAGCAATAGATTTGCTTGAAGAACCGTTACATATAGTAAGGGCATTGCAATCTAAAGCCAGATAAAACAAGGAATAAGTTGACAAAACAGTATGTTTTGATGCATTATATTAATTGCATAAGGAAGAAAATATTAAAAAGGTAACAAATTTTAAATAGTTTAGAAATTTGGTATAGAATAACAATGTATTAAATTGTTTTACAGGACTTTGAGAGGACCGTTGCGGACCGTTGTTCTCTGACAAAATTTGTAATCAAAATTCCATTAGTGTTGTAGTATTACATTTAATCCCACTCATTATTTAGTGTTAGTTTCCCCACATATGTTATTTATTCCCACATGATTACTAATGATTTCCCCACAATAGGTTATTTAATATTCAATTTCCTTGTTAAATGTGCCATATAATTTAGTTATCCCCATAAAATGTGTTACTTGTATTTTAATATGTTATCTTGTGTTTATTGTCCAATCTGTTCATCCATTTCACTACTCCAAATCAAATCAAATCAAATCAAATATATTTATTGCCACAAAACAAAATAAATTGCATTAGCATACGTCATTACAAACATTTTTCTAAAACTAAACATATTTCTTGTCAAAATAATCCTTAACACTATAAAAACGACTTTTTAGTAAGAACCTTTTTACATTTCTTTTGAAGGTGACTAGATTACATTCTTGTTTAAGAGTGGTTGGAAGGCTATTGAACATTTTTATACAATTATAAACTATGTGGTTTTTGAAAAATGTTCATTTGTGTGGTGGTATATTATAATTGTGCTTGTTTCTGGTTTTACTATTTGACGATGGTAAAAATTCTTGAAAAATGTGCTGGTTCTTTTTTAAAAAAATAAGTGCTTCAAAGATATAAATAGATGGAAAGGTGACCAGATCAAAATCCTTGAAGTAGGAAGCACATGATACTGCTTCATCGATTCCTGCAATTATTCTCACAGCTTTTTTTTGAAGAATGAAAAGAGTCTTCGTATATGAGCTCTCAGACCCCCAAATCACAACTGCGTATGAAAGAAATGGATAAATGGGGGCATAATATGCTGAGAGAAGAACTTCAGTACTGGATAAGGTAGATAGACGTCTTAACACAAAAACACCTGAAGACAAACGGCTAGCGACGTGCTCTATGTGAAAAATCATCCCTTCTCCATGTATAGTATAGTATTTATTTATCTGCGTACTTTAAATAATATTTATTTTTGTCCTTAATTAATAACCAATAATTTCCACAGCCTATTCACATTTAATAGCCTACTTAATTTTAATATAATTAGTATAAGCGAATTCCAATAGAACTAAAATTTAATATAATATCATTTTCAAAATTAATCCTTAGGAAATAAATTACATTGACCAGTGTTTTAACATGTGTTTGTGAACCCCTGTGCCAGCCACAAAACAATCATTTTGGTGTTTAAATTGTGATTTTACGCCCAACCGTTGCAGAGATATTCAAAGTGCTAAACACAGTACGTTGTCCAATGTTATCCTTATGGAGAATAAATAAAATTTGAGATTTCGATTATTTATGAATGTATGTTTATGAAACTTGGTATGTGGCTTCACGTAGTACTGGTATATTGCTATTTGCACAAAAAATTTATTTTTTGTTGGTTATTCCCGTAGAAGAAAACCTGCGTACTCAGCCCCCATGTTATTCTTATAGAGAAAAAGTAAAATGTAATGACTCCCTTAATTATGAACGTAAATTAATAAAACTTGGTATATAGCTTCACTTGGTTGAGTTATATTGATGATTGCATAAAAACACATTTTTTTATTCCTTGTTGCAACAAACCTGCTTACTCAGCCCCCATGTTATTCTTATGTAGAATAACTAAAATATTATATAGCGCTTATTTATGTATGAATATTAAAACTTGGTATGTGGTTTCGCCTAGTTAAATTCTATTTATATTTGCATAAAAATCAATTGTTTGTGTTCCTTGTTTCAGCAAACCTACATACTCATTACCAATGTTATTCTTATGGAGAATAATTAAAATCGCTTATATGTGAATATATTTTTATGAAACTTGGTATGCGGCTTTATGTGGTATTAAGACAAATATTGTGGATTGGAAATTCGCTGAGTACGCAGGTTTGCTGTGACGGGGGTATTTATTTGATATAACCCCAGAATTTGGTACTGAGCAAAGAGTTTTGTAGCAGACTGGTAAAACAACCTCTAGTTGGTATTCTCATGAGGCACATTATTAAAAGAATACAGACACATATATAGAACAAGTCTAATGTTCTGAAATATTTTAAATTCAAGAGTTATTTATTTAATTTGAACAATATTTTCCAAATTTAACTGAGCACTTTTGAATAATTATTAACTTCAGTGAATACAATTATTGGATTCCCCTTTTGGACACACCAAAATTGTCATTGTTGGAAATGTTGTAAACAAACCAATTTGGCTCATAAATATTCTTTATTTTCAACAAACGTTATTAAAGTCAGCACGAAACCAACCCCCTGTGATTAAGAATCCAACTTCATTAGGAAAACTTGAACATTTTAGTTGTAAACTCTCATTCATTGTTGTAGGCCTATTAAGCCTAGGTCAAAATCACTTTCCCTTGTCACTGTAATATATTTTGCATTCCCTTTTGTAAAAAATTATCAGAATTTCATTTTTTGTTCACAATGATGAATGAATACTATATGGTGAACTTGTAAATAGCATTTGTCATTGAGTTAGGTAAACATATATAAAGGGAAACTATCTTCTGTGGTTATCCATAAAACTAAACATAGCAATACTACACTACAATCTACTCACTACAAAGAAGGAAGAAATCGTAGTAAAAATGTATTTCTTTGGTAAGAAAAAGGTCATTGTGGGCAATTGTGCATAGCCTAAAGGCCTTTTTTTGTGGTATTTCACCATTTGTAATAATTGTAATATAGGCTTGTTCATGGAAGCCATTGTCCACCGATGCAAGTAGCGTTATCTAACAATCACTTTCCCTGAGCCCAGTAGAGAACTATTAGTTAAGATTATTAGTATTCTTATGATATTTAAGCACATAAAAGAGTTTTAATTTTAGTGTAGACAGCAAGGAAAATTATATACATACAGGGTGTCTCAAACATAATGCAGATGAACTATACAGAGAAACACACAAATTCCACACTAAATCGACCCTAAGGAATAATAGACCCTAAAAGATGTTTACGTACAAATATTTTTAACTTGTTTAAATACAGTGTCCCCTAAAGACTGAGGGTCACTAGTGTGTTTCTCTGAATTTTCAATTGTAAACCTATGTCGTGTTGTACATATTTTAAATCCCTATAATTTTTAAAAAATTGGCAGGAACAGAACTAACTTTTTCCGTTTCAATGTTGAAATTTTTTAAATTAATGACATCAATAGAACGCCCTGAATTTTTAACTTCAGAAATAAAAGTTTTCCGATCAAAATGCCTTCCTCGTAATGAACACAGCTTTAAAATATGTTTTTATCTTTAAAACCCCTCAAATTCTAAAACTTCAAAAATTAACATAAAAAAAAAACACTAACACGTCCCAAAGAATATGCATTCTGGGTATCCAGGTTATGATAGTGAAGCATGAATGAATTCTTGGACCACCAAGATGGCGGCCTGTCATTTTTCCTAAATCTTAATAGTTACCATTACGTGTGTTGAGAGTAAGTTTTGTCCACACAACTTTTGTTGTTTTCATACAACCCGTGTATCTGTTTTAGAAAAGTTGTCAATACTTTTTCACAGGTTCAGGTAAAATTCATTGAGATAAATATTTTTTTTATAATTTGAATATACGATTTTTATAATAATAGTAACTATCAATAAGCGTTAATCTATTACAAATTCACTACGAGACAACCACATTGTATAGAAATTAATAAATAAGAAAAGTGTAACAAATAACATTCGAAACAGAGTCAAATGATGGTAAAGATATATTCTGTTTGTAAAATAACCAAATTAATTCATGTTTAATCAATAAACAAAATAATATTGTTTTTCGTTAACAGTTTAATTTGTTTACAATCCGTACATAAATCTCAGCTGATGAAGAACTACTTTTACGTTTATTTTAAGTTGAAACATATGAAAATAACACCACTGAACACCATCGCAGAGTCATTTATGTAGAAGACAGGTCGACGAGTCAAATATTCACAAGTTTCTGTCCACAGACCCTTGACTATACAGCTCATTATTTATTAAACCAGACTCAGACCAGATTTTAATGGAATCGTCTCTTGGGCTTCTGTGGAGTTTAGTTGATCTCACTTCGGTGTTTCTTTTTCAAAAATAGTTTAGTTATAAGTGATACTTTATAATGGTTAGGCCAAGGCCGCACAAGATATAGTAGGCCCGTAGTGATCGACAAGAAGCTGTGCATTTGGGCGCTCATTTTTGTCCCCGACTTGTGCAAGCAAACCTTAAAAGTGCATTTTCTCGCTGATGCTTCGACAGATTGCGTTGAATAAAGTGTCACTAGATTTTTTATAAGAATGTTCATATTTTTTGGTATCTTATAATTTTTTTATTAAATTAATGGTTTGTTTGTTATTCGGCTTTAAAATATTAAAACAGGTGCCATTTTGAAAATGTTCAAGACAACTTAATAATTATTTTATTATTTGCTTCTTTGGTTATTAACGTACGTGCAAAGTTTAGTTTCTGTTGCTTAAAAAGTTCTCGAGATGTTAATATCTTTGTTAGAAATACAAAATGGCGGCTATCGGCTAAACAGAAAATTTGTCGACCTATGATTATATAAAATGTTTTTGTTCAAATCGATCAGTACTACTAGCCCCCGAAGTTTGTAATGACCCTTTCTGAACACCCTGTATAACTAGAATACCATAAAGAACTGATGCAAAATGAAGAACTAGGTATTTCTAACAGAAAGATTAAACAAACAACTGCTATGAAAGTTTATATTTAGTAGTTTTTACTAACTTAATAATTTTTATCACCACAACCACATTGTTTTATACAAACACGAAAATGCACATAGTTGAATAAATTAAATATGTTTCAACACCAAATATTTATACACTAAACCTATCCGCTATCCTGTCGTTTTGCACAACAGAATCTCCCCTTAGGTTTTGAGGCAGGTTTTGCTTCTGATCTGGGCACAAAGCTATAACTTTCACTCTCTTCTGAACTGTCAGAACTTTCTTGAGGTTCTTTACCAGCCAATGCATGAGGTTCCTCTTCTGGCGGAGGTGGTGGTGGACGCAGTGAAGATTTCCGTTTCCGTTTGACTGTTGGAATCATTATGACGTACTGCAGTTCTGTCTTCACCCAGTACTTCGTCGGTTTTTCATTTGGCGACGAAGCTGCAAAAGCAGAGTACACTTCTACACCCTGATTTTCCCATTCAGTCTTTACACGATCAACGCTGATACTTGCTTTTGACGTGGTTAAAGTGGGATGCTTTGTCTTTACTATTGAGTTATAGGATTCTGTTTTTTTTAGAGGTGGGTTTATTGCTATTTCTCCAAGAATAGAATTACTTCGCCGTTTTATATTTGAATAATCTCTGAGAGATAACGAAGATGATCTTTTGTGGTTCTGAATTTGTTTTTTATTTTCTTCACTGGTTCGTCTTACTGTGGAATCAAGGGAAGACTGAAGATGCATTTTTTCATTTTTAATTTCTTTAGGGTTATTTGGATTGTGGGTCAAGATTTCTTCTTCTTCTGATGTAGTTGTGCTGTCTATATCATAACTACGAACTTTTTTAACTTCTTTTTTTGAAGAATGTTTTTGCCCCATGTCGTAAGTTTTATTTTGTTCAGAAGGATGTATAATGTTCTAAAGAATATTTTACTTGAAAGCTAAATTACACATGTTTGATATTAATTTGATTTTCTTCTTTAATCTGAAAACGATGACGTCTTAAAGTAATATAATTATCTTTATAATTTAACTAGAATTTCTTAAGTTTGAATCATAATGTAATTAAATTTACAATAGATGCAAAACTTTGAATAGAATTATTCAGATGAAGTTTCTTTTTTTGTTATGTATGCTGCTTATATACCAATTCAACTTATAAACCACTAAACTGGTCTGATTTTGAATAGAGAAATACAAAATATCCTATATTCTTATACTGAAAATTTGGCTTTTCCGGGTCGAATGGGGGTAACATGATCAACTAAAATTTTAAATCTAATATTTCGTTTTCCGTTTGAAGCCAAATCTATCCTAACTGCTATGAACTTAGTAAATTTTTTAACTTCAAATTTCTGAAACCTTTGCACAAAATGACAGCCTCAACATTGTAGGCCTACAGGAAAAAATCATCCAACTATACATATGAACAAATATTGAAATAAAGCCTAAGAGAGTTGAAACCCTTAAAGTATTAAAATCATATTTATTCCATTGCACAGTTAAAAGGCTTTGACGAAATGCTGTGGTTGATGTTGTTAATTATAGGCCTATTTAATATTGGTTTTAGTATTTAACATATCAGATGTCTAACTTATTGGTTTCTGAGCTCTGATAAATAAAAACATAAAAAATAAAGATCAATGCCACAACAAAATAGTGCAGAAGAGTTAAAAAAATAAATAAATAAAAAACAAACATTAACTTACCGAAATGATAAATTGTATTAGTTAAAAACTGTACTCTCAAGTATGACAAATTAATAAAGTAGCAAATTCAGTTTCGGGTTAACAGGTTTTAAAATAATATTTTAAAGTTTAATTTTATTTCACATAAATTTTAACTGTATTGTATTGTGTTTTGCAGTGAATTATTTGTGTATAACCTCAATTCATGTATTGTTTATTTTGAGTAAATAAATATAACGTATTTGTTTTCCTAAATAACATATGATGTTTAATCATAATCCTTTCGTATTTTAAAAGGGCTTTCCAGCATTATCTATATATTAATAGGCTAAGGACATTTTTGTGGTATCGATTTCTCGGACATGCAGCATCGTAGAATTATGAAACTTAGTACACTTATTTAGAACTGTCAGGAGATGTGTCGAATGTAAATAGTTTTATTGTTTGGGTGTGTAGGGCTATGCCCTTTTTCTTTCACCATTCTTTTGGCTTTAAAATGTCACCCGTTTTCCTTATTTGAACATTCGTCTTCTCTTCGTTATACTTTTTATTTAGTAAACATCTGCTTTATTCAAATAATAACTGCAAGAATAAAAATTCCCCCGTCGCAGCAAACCTGCATACACAGCGAATTTCCAATGGATATATAAATGAATTAATACTACATAAAGCCACTTACCATGTTTCATAAAAATATATTCAAAAATAAGTGATATATACAATTTTAATTATTCTCCATAAGAATAACATTGGGGCTGAGTACGCAGGTTTGCTGCAACAAGTAACACAAAAAATGGTTTTTTATGCTAATATCAATATACCTCAAGTAGGTGAAGTTGTATACTAGTTTGTATTAATTTATTTTCATAATTAAGGGAGACATAGCACTTAATTATTCTCCATAAGAATAACATGGGGGCTGAGTACGCAGTTTCGCTGCTACAGGACAAGGCTATCCTTGAAGCTACGGGAGCCTTTGGCAAAACCTTTTTTAGGAAATATCAATAGACCACAACCAGATGAAGCCGTATACCAAGTTTCGCCATTATACGTTCATAAATAAGCGAGATATAAAATTGTTCTTTTCCTCCTTAAGAATAACATTAGACAACGTATCAATATCTCGGTAACCAATTGACTTAGAGTAATGATCAAGCTACCAAATTGTGTGTTTTTTTAAGCTGAATCCAATGGAAAAACTAAAATTTGACTATTTAAAAAATTATAATTTAAAAAATCAAAAACTTATATTTGGGGTACAAACCCCCCCAAAATATCCCTTCGGATAGAGCGATCTGGCTGGTTTTCAAACTTAAGTCATAAATTTTGCTTTACACGATTATACCAAATTTCATCAAAATCGGATAATTTTTACGAGAGTTCACACACACACACACACACACACACACACACACACACACACACACACACACACACACACACACACACACACACACACACACACACACACACACACACACATATATATATATATATATATATATATATATTGTATTTATTTTGACGAAAAACATATTCGTTTAGTGAGTTTAGTTGTAATGTAGGCTCCTGTCCCATCCTCGTCAAACTGAACGCGGAAGGCGGACTTGGCAGCGCTTGGGATGAGGCGTAGCCAAATTCGGAAAATTCCTAACCCGAGGGGATGACGTTTAATGTATAATATATACAGTTTCGAATGAATGGTGTTTTTGGGGTCTGGGGACCTCAAACCGAAAAGTTATCATGGTCCCGGGCCTAGGTCTTACCATGCCGACTACGGTAATAGCTTCTTCCCTATAGGTGAAATTCGCTAAAAAAATAACAAATTATTCATAAATAAAAAATATTACTGACTACTGCAATGGTAACACCAGTTCTCTTCTCCGTTTTAACTCCACGTAAAAAATATAAACCTGTTTGTGAGAGGGGAGGATTATGGAGGGGGAGGGGATGATGTGGAGAGGTTTCAGGCATAAATAAAAAGGCTACAATTACTGGAATGGTAATTCCCTTCTGATATCCGTTTTAACTCCACATTACAAAAATTACCTGTGGGTGATGATGGGGGAGGGAGAGGGAGGGAGAAAGAGAGATGAGAGAAGGAGTGAGTTCAGCTCAGCAGAACCCACTAGATATTAAACTTTTTTCCAAATATTCGTCCACTAGATTTTTAAATATATATTAAAATATATTTGGTCTATTTCGACCACTAGGCGGTCTCTGGTTTTCATAACACCACTTTCAATTAATGCATATTAAGCTGTTTGATCATATTTTAAGGTAGTTTTAAAAGTTTAAAAATAACTTATGAGAGTTGTTTAGATTAAATGATAGAACCATATCACTTTGGCTAACTGGGATTGGAAGTGATGAGTACGTTAACGAGAGTATGAGAAACGCAATGGTGGAAACGCTGGACTGATCGTCTATAGGTTGCACACGTTCCCCACCTCATCAGAAGAACACGTTAGAATAAAATGCATCCGTTCATTTGAGCTCCGACCCATTGGATCTCAGTTTTCCGAATTCAGTTCACATGTCAACATATATTAGACATGTTCTGTATGTTAATCATTTTATTCATGCAACCAGTTGTTAAAATAATTTTACGTTGTGTGAGGACCAAACGAGCTAAATACATCCAGCTCTCATACTTGGATAGGTTAATCTGAAATAAAATATGCCTACATAGTGACCGCCATTTTCCCTAAATTTTCAAACAAACCTGTACACCCCACCATATTCATGTTAACTAGTTCTACCCCTTCATGTCCATTTAACCCCTTTCTTTGACCATATCTTGTGTTAATGCAGGAGGAAAATGGAGGGCATCATTTGGTCTTCATCCCAGATGTTTATTATAGATGTATTAAGCTTGTTAATGTGGGTAATGAATAGACAAACAAATACCCCCGTAGCAGCAAACCTGCATACTCAGCGAATTTCCAATGCATATATATGTATCTTAATACCACATAAAGCCACATACCAAGTTTCATCAATATACATTCATAAATAAACTATTTATGACATTTTAATTATTCTCCATAAGAATAACATGGTGGCTGAGTATGCAGGTTTGCTGAAGCAAGGAACACAAAAAATGGGGTTTTATACAAATATCAATATAACTCAAGTAGATAAAGCCACATACCAAATTTCATTAATTTATTTCCATAATGAAGGGAGATAACACGTTACTTATTCGCAGGTTTGCTGCCACAGGAGCCTTTGGTAAAAAATTGTTTTTTTGAGCAAATATCAATGGTCCACAACCAGATGAAGCCGTATACCAAGTTTCATCAGTATACGTTCATAAATAAGCGATATATAAAATTTTTATTTTCCTCCATAAGAATAACATTAGACAACGTACTGTGTTTAGCACTTTCAATATCTCGGTAACCAATTGACGTAGAGAAATGATCAAAATACCAAATTGTGTGTTTTTTTAAACTGAATCCAATGGAAAAAACTAAAATTTGACTATTTCCAAAATTATATGTAAACAATTCGAAAAACCCATTTTTGGGGTACAAAACCCCCCCAAAATACCCCTTCGGATAGAGCGATCTGGCTGGTTTTCGAACTTAAAGTCATAAATGGTACTTTACACGTTCATACCAAATTTCATCAAAATCGGATAATTTTTACGAGAGTTATCGTGCTCACGGACACATATATATATATATATATATATATACATACAGTTTATATATATCGCTATATATAATTCCGTAAGTCAAATTTTTGTAAAGAAATTGTGAGTGACTGGATGGCCGTAGAAGGATGGGAGGGGTATCATTTTAAAGGTCTTGACGTGAATTTTGAGGGAAAACTATTCATTTTTCTTATTTTTTTACCATAAATTCGCAACAGAATAAAACTTTTCCCATTAAAACAACATGGGGTTTAATTTGTTTACATCTTTTGAAATTAAAACAGCTGTGCCACAGAGTTAAATTAGCCTTTGATATTGATACCAGCTGTACTTATTCAGTTTGTTTACTTTTAAACTACAGCAATGTATAGTTGTTTAGGAATGGACATTTTATTAAAAACATAAGACAGTATAATAATATTATATTATAATGCTAGAAAATCAGTGCTTATTTATAAATGACCAATGAAGGTTGATAAAAAATGTATGTATTTTGGTTTTTTAGGGGCTTTTGCCCCTACAAGCCCCTAGTATATATATATATATATATACAGTTTCGAACGAATGGTGTTTTTGGGGTCTGGGACCTCAAAACGAAAAGTTATCATGGTCCCGGGCCTAGGTATTACCATGCCGACTACGGTAATAGCTTCTTCCCTATAGGGGAAATTCGCTAAAAGCTGTATAAAGTATGACAACCATTTTATCAGTGGAAAATTGCGTTAAATTGTTTAAGAATTGTACTTTTTTATTAATCTTCGTATTGTCCATGGGTTCAGTATTGCAAATTAATTGTCATAAGGCGTGTATTACATTGTTTATTTGTGCATTTTGATTTTAAAAATAGGTTTTATGTTGAATAACTAACCATAAGGGAAGCATGAGCTTAAGTCTAATTTATATTTGTTTAATAAACCAATGCTATACTCTTTAAGATTTGCTTACTTGGTTGGTTGGTTGCATGATTGCTTGCTTACAACTCTAGTCTCTAAAACAGATCCAACGATTTACTTCTAATTTTGGAAATAACTAATTTCTGTGATATAAATAAGTTCTAGACAGGTCTCATCCCCAGGAAAAATCAAATAATATAAACAAATATATATGAATACTCCCGTCGCAGCAAACCTGCGTACTCAGCGAATTTCCAATGCATAATATATGTCTTAATGCCATATAAAGCCGCATACCAAGTTTCATAAAAATATATTCATATATAAGCGATATATACAATTTTAATTATTCTCCATAAGAATAGCATTGGTGATGAGTACATAGGTTTGCTGAAACAAGGAGTACAAACAATTGGTTTTTATGCAAATATAAATATAATTTAACTAGGTGAAGCCACATACCAAGTTTAATCAATATTCAATCATAAGTAAGCACTATATAACATTTTAATTATTCTCTATAAGAATAACATGGGAGATGAGTAAGCAGGTTTGCTGCAACAAGGAACTAAAAAAATGGGTTTTTATGCAAATATCAATATAACTCAACAAGGTGAAGCCACATACCAAGTTGTATTAATTTATGTTCATAATTAAGGGAGTCATTACATTTTACTTATTCTCCATAAGAATAACATGGGGGCTGAGTACGCAGGTTCACTGCTACAGGGATAATCAACAAAAAATCAATTTTTTGTGCAAATATCAATATACCAGTACTACATGACCCCACGTGCCAAGTTTCATCAATATACATTCATTAATAATGGAGATGTCAAATTTTATTTATTCTCCATAAGGATAACATTGGACAACGTACTGTGTTTAGCACTTTGAATATCTCAGTAACGGTTGGGTGTAGAATCACAATTTAAACACCAAAATGATTGTTTTGTGGAGCTGAATTGATTGGTAAAAGCAAATGTGAAGTTTACATCAAAATTAACTTAGGAAAAGCCAAAAACCTTTTTCCCATAAGATTAACATAGGAGATTTTATGAGCAGGTTTTTTTGGATTTTCTCCGCAACCACTTAACCTAGCTTAATAATTCAAAATACCATATTATTTGTTTTTATAAGCTCTATAACATGGTCTAAACCAAAATTAAGTGTTTTAAAAATTTTAGGGTAAACAATGCAAAAAACTGATTTTTGGAAAATTTAAAACCCCCATAAACCCCCCTTTCCATGGGCCGATTTTTCTGGTTTTCGAACTTAAAGTCATGAATGTCACTTTACACATTTGAGCCAAATTTCATCGAAATCGGACGTTTTTTACTCAAGTTATCGCATTCACGGACACATATATATATATATATATATATATATATATATATAGATATATATATATATAGATATATATATACATACATATAAATTTGAACGAATAGTGTTTTAGTCATCTGGGGACCTAAAAAAAAAATTTGTCATGGTCTCGGGCTTAAATCTTACCATGAGACCTACGGTAATAGCGTCTTCCCTATAGGGGAAATTCGCTAAAAATTATAAAATTTACATTGGGCTTAAAAAGTTGAAAATCCAAACAAAAGAATCATAACCACTGTTTATAATCAATTATTGCACTCTCAAACTAATACTCATATAGTTTAAGTAATATCTGGAGGGACGTGCTTTACTCGGGGAAAGTCAGTCAGTTTGTTTAGGTGACTAGGAATAATTTGTCAGCAAGGCCCCATACTGACGAGCAGTTTTCTTAGCTCATTAACCTCTTTTTTGCGTGTTTAAGGTCACTCCAGTTGCTATTATGATTAATTTGGACATGATCCATCCATTCTAATTTGATCGTCATTCAATGGTTTTAGTCACTACTCTCAGGAAACCACATATCAATACTTAAATTATGGGATTATTACTTTGTCAGGTCCCTGACTGATTATAAACAGCAGTTATGATTATTTTGTTTTGATTTTAAACTTTAGTACCTAGACCAAGCGCCTTTCGTCGCTCCAAGAACAATAGTTTCACCATAACATAACAACTTTTTAGGCCACTGAGGAGGAATCCTAAGTTTGGAAAAAGTTATCGGTACTAAATAACAACGTATGGTCCAGGAGCAGGTTTGAGGGACCGCTTTCGAGCCTTTTAGATATCGTATTTTCTCCAAAAGTATAACATGCCACTTTTGAGGCCATCAGTGGAACGGAGCCCTGAGACTTGGAGAGGGGGAGACGTATTCTAAATATTGTCGGTCCCCTACAACGTAGTATGTTGTGTGAGTAGTTTTTAGGAGCCTTTTTTAAATGACCTGGAGAACTACTATCTTAGTATAGACCTTTTCTCCGAAAGAATAACATGGCAACGTTGTAGCCAGTGGGACGGAGCCCTAAGTTCGGGTTTATAAAAATGGTATCCAACGTTATAGATCAATACAAACTGGCTAAACACAGCTACAAATTTAAAAAATACATGGGAACTTTATCAGGGGGCGGAGCCCTAAGGTTGCTGGGCGGGACGTATTCATTCAAATGCGGTTAAAAAAATCAAAATAACCACATTTTACATGTCACATGTCACATGCCAAAATTGGAGGTCGGGAAGTGGTAGGAGAAGCCAGTGGGGTGGAGCCCTGAGGTCGGGAAAAAATAATCTGAAGTTTTTTTACCCTCCTAACAACAAAGTATGGTCCGGGAACAGATTTTAGGAGCCTTTTTCGCAATTGCCTGGAGCTTTTTAAAAGCAAAAAATAAAGTGCTCACTTAATCAAAGTCAATCATATATAAATGCAAATTTGTGGTCAACTTAAACAGAAATAAATTGCAGACCTCAAAAAGTAGGCAACAAAAGTAGGATTCAAACCCGTGACCACATGATCTTGAATCACCTGACATCATATCCACTGGGCTACCGCGGGCCCATCAAATTTATCATTCGATAGAACAAACAATCGGTTGATTATATTTTCCAATATCGAAACAAACGATATTCGCGATATTGGACCTCCCGTGTAGGCGATAATGTGTGTGTTAGTTAGTTGTATGGTACTGTGTTCTCCATAAAAATAACATGGCAAGGTAAAGCCAATGGGCCGGAACCCTAAGATTGGGGTTATAACGAACGTATCCAAATGTTACGGATGGATGGCAATTGGCTAAAATCACGCATACAATCGGAAATAATAACATAGCATTTTTTGCCAGGGGGCGTATCCCTCAGGTTGGTGTGTGGGGGAGGCAACATAACCAACATTGGGACATCATTCAAGAAATTAATCTTTGTAAAACAATTCCAGAGAACCATCACACATTAAAATAGGATGTCTGGATGTGATAAACAGAAGACAGGGGGTAGCTGAGGTCGGTAAAATATTATCCGAAATCGTTTAGTCCCCTAACAACATGTTATGATCCGGGACCAGATTTGAGGAGCCTTTTTCGCAATAACCTGGAGTACGCATTTTTATATAAGAATAACCATGGCAATGTTTGAACGACTTTGGCGGAGCGCTAAGGTCGGGGTCATAAAAACCTACCCAAATGTCATGGATCAATGACAATTGGCTGAAATCACGCAAACAAAATCTAAGCATATTAAAGTTGTGAAAATCCTATTGGGCTATGCCCCACGGGGTTTAAAAGTTCCCATGTATTCCTTATGGACATTGATTTTTATTTGAGCTGATGAAAATACAAACAGCTGATCTTGATTCGTAATAGTTCCACAGTCTAACCACAGAATCCAGCACACAAAACTATCATAGTTTTTATAAATAATTCGTGGGGCAAAGCCTGCGGGTAACAGCTAGTTATTTATAAAATTACCAGCTGTAGTTAAAACTAGGCTTAACGCCGTTGGGGGCTTCGCCCCCAACCCCCTTTTGGAGTTCGCTTCGCTCACTTACCTTCCTCAATCAACTCAAGTTTAAATCAAACTCAACAATTGTAGTTCATTAACCAAAGAAAAACTACACAACAATGACCTTCGGTGAGCACATTAACACCTACAGAGGCGGTCCCATATCGGTTCGATATCGAAACATTTGACCAACCGGCTGCTTGTTAGTTTTATCGAATGAACTCTCGACTACGATGGTTTTTTCGAGGTGAATAAAAGCAAAAAATAAAGTGCTCACTCAATCAAAGTCAATCATATATAAATACAAATTTGTGGTTACAATGTTAAATTGGAGTTCTACAAATGGATTTACGTGTAAAAAAAATTAGACTTCAGTTCACGACAGAATTATAGTAACCTAACCTAACCTAACTTCGCAGAGTGATGTATGTTGGCCGGTCGTTGTGTAAATTACAAATAAATTAATTTGTAAAAACAAAATAAAGTCAACTTAAACAGAAATAAATTGCAGACCTCAAAAAGTAGGCAACAAAAGTAGGATTCAAACCCGTGACCACATGATCTTGAATCACCTGACATCATATCCACTGGGCTACCGCGGGCCCATCAAATTTATCGTTCGATAGAACAAACAATCGGTTGATTATATTTTCCAATATCGAAACAAACGATATTCGCGATATTGGACCTCCCGTGTTGGCGATAATGTGCTCACCTTGTTTTGCAACAGCTGAGGTTATATAAACCTCATGTGAGCAAATTAGTATTGCCTACACGGGCGGTTTTTTTGAATCAGCTGATACAAACATGTGGTATTAGTCAAAGATATTGTGCTTTCATTAATCGGCTTTCCAAAACTGTACACATTTAAATGGGCCAAAATACTCAAATTAACTTCTTCTCCGATGAATAGCGGCTAAACGGATGATCGGATCTTAAATCTGACGGAAAATCGTCAGTTGGAAATTGAATTTTCTACAACTTTTGTATTTAATATTTTTTTGCCATCCCTTACCGTTTCCGTACAAAACGCGCTCAAAGTGGAAAAAATTGAAAAAGTGGAATTTTCCCCGCCCCAAAAATGTCCCAAAAACTCTAAAAGGTTAACTTTTGGTAATTTTTCTGGGAGTTTCTCGTATGTGGTCGAGGGGGGTACGATTACGGGAAGTGCCTCATAGTTTTTGTCAGTGAGTGAGTGAGTCAACCCGTCTAGCTTTATAAAAGTAGATGTTTTTCAGTAACTGGAAAGGAAGTCATATGGGTAAAATATAAACAAAGATTTTATAGTAGTGGACAGCTTAATATTTCAAATGTGTTAATTTTTCGCGATCGAAGCCGTGGGTAACAGATATTCTTTTATAAAACCGGTCCGTAGAGAACAGTTACATACAATACTCCTGAGGTCTTCTTATTCGAAATTTAGGTTTTACTATTCACTGTCATGAGGCTATACATAAGCTTAAGAAAGATTCTTATAAACCATCAAGGGTTTATATAGGCTTGAACAAGGTTGCTTGTAAAATGCCAAGGGCCTATATATAAACTTGGTCAAAGTTACTTGTAAACCACCAAGGTTATAGGTAATATAGGTACCAAACCTTTTCGTAATTTACTTACTTATTTTCTCCCATATTAGTCAGTAAAACACTATATTAATCGTGTGCCATTTTTAGTGAATTTCCTTTGGAAAGTGAACTATTAGCATGACCCGCACGGTGAAACTTAAGCCCGGGACGACCATAGAAGTTCCTAACGTGACCCCCTGAACACGTTTTGTGGGGTCGTTCAAAATTATATATACATACATACATATATATATATATATATATGTGTGTGTGTGTTTGCACTCTAGCGGTCACATTTTTTGTCCGATTTACTTCAAATTTGGTAGGGACGTTCCTTTCAGTAATCAGTTGGACAAGTTCGTTGGGCAAAACAATCGGGAAACTCTAAACCCCTTTTTTTTGGATTAATCTTTCAAATTTTGAGTTTTTGGGCCCAAAAAGGGTCATTAAAGCCCCAGATGTAAAGTCAATGCATGTAAAAATATGGGAATTAGAGAGGCGAAAGTTTTAAGCCCTCTCTCGTCATTCTAGCATAAATATTTACCGAGTTATTAATGAAAATGTGTATCGACTAAACACAGTACGTTGTCTTATGGGAGTTTTACACTAAAAAAGCCTATTATTCCTTTGTTAGAGTACTTTTATCATCCCCATCAACCTCACGCCTACTTTCAAGCCTGTCTGGACCTTCTACTAACCTTATAATGCGCAAAATTGTATTCCCAGCTTTGCAAGTAAATGAAACCAGGAGTATCAGAACAGCCAAAAATCAATGTTTTCAGATTTCAATAAAAATTGGACAAATGTATTTTTTTACACTGATTTTGAGTTTTAAAAGTTTTTATGTGGAAATTCACTTCCCTCACGTTAGCGTGCTGCGTGCGAACTCGTTTTTATTTTACTCATCATTTTAATTTAAACTAATATAGTTATTCTGTGAAAATAAAATGGTGACACTGAGGCCCAGTGGGGTGGAGCGCTGAGGACTGAAGGTAAAATCAATTCCTTTCGAAATATTTGAGGGAAATCCCCTTTAATTAAAATTAAAGGTATGGGACTGAGGGTGTCATTGTCTCAATTTTTTAAATCCATTAGATATATCCTGAGTAGAAATATTAAAAATTTAAAACCATTTTGCACAACCCCACATTAGGGCGATTATTTTACATTTTGTAACCATCGAATTTAGTTGAGAAATAACGGAATACGTTTATAAAATACACACTTATTAGATATGAGTTCACAATTCTCAGTACTAATATGAGGAGGTACACTTCACGCGGAATATCTTGACTTTTGGCTTACTCTACTGCCGGAGTGACTGAAATAACTAGCTGGGTCATCTATAGTTTCAGTTGTGTTGTTGACGGTAATATTATTATCGTTTACATAACAACATTATACGATTAATTGATTGAACATATGATGGAAACAACAGATGACAGATTTAGACCGATGTCTAAATCTTGATCTACTCCAACTGCTTGAACTGAAAACAGTTACCACGGGTCAAGATATTCTACGTCATGCGTAAGTCCATGTTCAGTGTTGCTAGTTTTCCAATCATACTAATATTAGCTGAAAGTTTTTGAGTTTGTTTATTTATTTGTGGCTCAATCTCGCTCCAACTACTGAACCGGTTGAGCTGAAATTTGGTAGGAAGATAGCTAATATCCAAAGTAATATATAGGCCTATTCACGTTTTAAAATTTCTTTAAAATGTTCATCTTATAGGTACTAACGTTTTCTGGATCAGATGATGAAACTAAAAAAGGTGTTCTGCATTTGAGAATGTCAACAAGATGTTGAGTTTATTTATTTGTTTATGTTTTGTTTTACCATTTTTCTGCACGTTTAACCATGAAGGAACCTGTATGACAATAATGTCGGGGAAACGTAAATCAAATTTGTCTCAAAGTTCGAAAAAGTTAGATTTAATAGAGTGGATGGAAGTCAGGAAAATTTAGCACAAATGTAAATTATAAGGCTTCAACAAGCTCTGCCGCAGGCAGCACACAGAGCAGAAGAAACTCCAGAAGAAGAGTAACTTCGACGTGAAGAGCAACCTCAGCGGCAGGCCAGTTCGAGGGCAACTAAAATGGTACTACGACAGAGCAGTGATTTACAGAAACTGTTGGGCTCACAGACGAGTTGTTGTTGTAAGGGCTGCCCAGCGGCGGCAAACGCTCAGCAGAAATACGTAGGGCGTCATTGAAGATGCTGCCTTGGAATACGACGCGACTCTTAGTTAACTTGTATCTTACTAACGCTATTCAGTGAGCGCGGGCGAGGCCGCAACGGTTAATGACTAGTAAATTAATAAAACGACATAACAAGTTTGCTTAACATTGTAAACCGATTCACTGATTTCACATAACTCTTAAACCGGAAAAGAATCAAATGTTATCCATCCCTTTACGTAGAAAAAAACACTTAACAGGAGAGGTGAAATGGGGGTTTTAATCACTAAATATAATTGTTTACCGTTAAAATAACAAGATAAAGAGATTTATATTGCGTTTTAACTGCATCCTATTTAAAAAAAAATATTACGAGTTTGCACGCAGCACGCTGACGTGAGGGAAATGAATTTCCACATAAAAACTTTTAAAACTAAAAATCAGTGTAAAAACATACATTTGTCCAATTTTTATCGAAATCTGAAAACATTGATTTTTTGGTTGTTCTGATACTCCTGGTTTCATTTACTTGCAAAGCTGGGAACACAATTTTGCGCATTTTAAGGTTAGGAGAAGGTCCAGGCAGGCTTGAAAGTAGGCGTGAGGTTGCTGGGGGTAATAAAAGTACTCTAACAAAGGAATAACAGGCTTTTCTAGTGTAAAACCCCCATAAGACAACGTACTGTGTTTATCCGATACGAATTTTTTCTTTAATAACTCGGTAAATATTAAAGCTAGAATGACGAGGGAGGGCTTAAAACTTTCGCCTTTCTAATTCCCATCTTTTTACATCCATTAATTTTACATCTGGGGCTTTTCTGACCCTTTTTGGGCCCAAAAGCTCGAAATTTGAAAGATTAATCCCCAAAAAATGGGTTTAGAGTTTTCCGATTGTTTTGCCCAACGAACTTGTCCAACAGATTATAGAAAGGAAGGTCCCTACCAAATTTGAAGTAAATAGGACAAAAAATGCGACCGCTAGAGTGCATACACACACACACATATATATATATATATAAAATTTTGAACGACCCCCAAAACGTGTTCAGGGGGTCACGTTAGGAACTTCTATGGTGGTCCCGGGCTTAAGTTTCACCGTACGGGTCATGCTAATAGTTCACTTTCCAAAGGAAATTCACTAATAATATTGTACATCGTAATCTTCCACGAACGAGTAACCAATATGAACCCTCTTTTTTAGCTGTGACAAGGTTATTGGTGTGTCCATTAATATTAGCATCAAAGTAAATTCCATTTATTGGTATAAACTCATCACTTATTTTATTATTTTTCCCTGACTTTCTTTGTTAAATAATATAATACATGGAAACCAAGCTTTACTTGGAGGAAGATCACATATTGATACGTTACCACGTGAGTGGTACATTCATATATGTAATTTGATAAAGAAAATGTTGAACATTTCAATTTTAATCAGTTTTCCTGGGTTTGGAAACCTTGACAATCGATTTCAGTGGCACTAAAACAAAATTTTTTAGTTAAACAAGTTTCTTCCTAATGAATTCCGAGATTCATTTTGCATACAGACATTTCTCGTTTTATAGTATAAATAAATTATATTAATTTTCGGTATATTTCCAATAAAACAAAAATATGTAAATACATCAAAATTATATGTTATTTATTTTTACAATGTACATCAATACATTTATTTTGCCTTCTTTTCACAAACACAGAGACGGTTGAATAACTTAAGGGAATTGCAGCACCAAAATATAATACACTACAGTTTATCTAAACTATTCACTGTCCTGTCGTTTCGCACAACAGAACTTCCCCTTGGGTTTAGATGCAGCTTTTGCATTGGATCTGGGTTCAAATGAATCATCATCACTACTTTCTGAAGTTGAAAAAATATCAATTTCATGATCAGAAATATATTTTTCTGCAGGAGGTGGCGTCGGAGGGGGCGTCGGAGGGGGCGTAGGTGGTGGCGTCGGAGGGGGCGTAGGAGGAGGTGGTACATATTTATTTTTCGGCTTGTCTGTTGGAAGCAGTATGACATACTGTAATTCTGTCTGAACCCAGTACTTCTTTTCTGACGATTTGGCTGTATGAGCAAAGTACACCACAGCACCTTTATTCGCCCATTGATTTCTAACAGGATCGTCATTGTTACTTTTTCTTACCTTGGCTGACGGTATCAGCGGTTTTTTTGTTATCTTTTTTGCTTTTTCAAGGGATTCTCTATTTTCCAGAGGACTAAGGTTATTCGATCCAACCCCAAAAATTGAGTTGCTTCTCCGTTTTTTCTTTTCCCAAGAGGAAAAAGATGATATGGTGGGTAATGAGGATGATCTAGTTGACTTCTGCGTTATTTCATTTTCGTCTTTACTGTGGCTCATATGTTTTTCTATTTTTTTACCCGAAGGGCACACTTTACTACAGAGCTTTTGTACAACATTCATAAAATTCATTTTGATGTACTGAAAACCAAACACTTGGATCAATAGTATTCTAGTAGTAAAATGTATTTAAATTGCTAAGGACTAAATCACATTACACCTTGTAAACGTATTAAATAGGCCTGAAAATCGCTGCTACACGAAGATTCGTGAGGAGCTAAAATATTTGGTTTGTTTGTGCTGCATCCTATGGGATAACTGATTATCTTTTACAACAAACATACACTTGTTTATATAATTATCTGTCTACCGTACAATAAATTGATTATTGCCTGTTATAAATTAACTTTAAGGGCCAATAGGGCAAAACCCAAAGGGAAATTGTGACATTTTCTGAACTTTGACCCTTGTAGGAATTTTAACGAACCTTTGTATATGCAACATGATAAGTTATCTTCACGATAATACCTTCAATTCTGGCACAGTAGATTTTCTATTTGATTACACTAATTATAAATTAGCGATTATATTGCTCAGATAATACTTCAACTACGTTTTCAGTTATTAAATATGTGACGTTTTTACAGTTCTCATTTATTTAATAAATTTTCTTCCTAAACAAGCAATCCATCAATCATGAAAATATACTATCACACAGCATTAATTTGCACATAATAAAATAGAGAACGTTTTTATGAATATTTAAATCACGCACATGGTTTTATTTGCCTTTAGAAATTGATTTTTCAGGCCTGGTTTTAATATTACTTAAGTTTCAGGCATTTGATATTATTTTTCTGTCTCAGTATCTCTTTAAACGGGATTTAGACAGAGAACTTAAGTTAACAAACTAGGTTTAATCAACATAAGTAAAACGGCCAAGTAAACATACTCTTTACTTTTTATAAGTTTACTCTTCATCAAAAGAATCACTCGGAGAAGATATTTTTAATTCTATAGAAAATCTTAATTTGTAACTGATACAAAACAAATTAATTTTTTGAGATCACACAATCGGTTTAATGTCAAAAGTAGCATAAAAATGTAAAATCTTAACAAAAAAAGTATAACAAAACTGGGTTAACAAAACTTTTAGCTGTTCTTTTCACCTGAAGACGAGATCACATTCCAGATCTCGGAAAGCAGTTAAGCTGTTTTAAATTACACCAGTAGTATATTATGACGGCACATTTTTATTAAAATAAAAAAAAGGTAAAATCATGAACAAAAATCAAGAACAGCAGTTCTGTTTATAATAGTATCAATACAGGATTTATGTCTAAAGTTGGGAGTTATACAAGCTAGATGAGCAAGTTCACACAATATTTATGTTTACTGAGCCGAGTTTAATGAATATTGTATTATATAATTATTACATATTGAAAATCATTTTTATTTGTATATGTTTAGAGATACTGGTACATTTGTTACAGCAAGATTCTAAGACAAGCCATCAACTTATAATATTGATAAAAAGGACTGTAGAAGCATAAATTTCAACATTTACGAATTTCAATTCAATATTATTAAAGGCAATAATATTTAAAGTTCGTTTTGAAAGAAACATTTCTAAATCATATGCTGTGAAAATTATACAATGGTGTTTATTAATTTTATTGGTTTCACTTTTATATTGTAACATGATATGACATAATATTATTTAAAGAATTTAACTATTTAATTAGACACTTTTAAATATTTTGTAAAATAAAAAGGGCGATAGGGTTTATGACGTTGGCCGTGAAATAGCCGGATGAGTCTCAAATCCGTGATGCAATTAATGGGTAAGAATAATGTCTGAAGAAATAATTGAGGAAAAAGGGGCGTGTCAAAATAAAAATCATAACACATTGTAATAGAAAATCTAAGAAATAAGTAATGGACAAAATAACACATATTTTAAGATAAAAATAATAGTTTATATACGTTAACGTAGGTAACATTAACCTCAATCTGCTCGTATAACGAACCCTAACTTTCTTACCTGGTTGTTGATTTAGTTTCAGAAATTGGTTGTATCTTGATTTAATTTAATTGTCTAATTATCAGAACTTAACGGGTGTTTAGGTTATTTATATGTAAAATTGTTTCATTTAATTTACTGTATGTGCACTTGTGTGTGTGTAATGTATAACTTTGATTAATGCTATTGTTTACATTTTAAAGGGAATATTGTTTGTTGTGTTAACTAACATATGATCTGCTGTTTTATATCAGTTAATATGCAAAGAGAAAATTACCAAGAAATACACCATTTGCATTCCTTTGTAATTTTAATTTATATTTTTACTTTGGTAAGCTTTGACTAAGAAGGCAACATGAAATACTGCGACACGAAAATTATGAATAATTAACGTAAACGTTATAGCACCTAGACATTTGGTACGTAAACCCTGTTCATAACGTAGGTAACGTAGGAAGGGATTTTAATAAACTCCTCAAGGGCTCCCACTCACGGGTGTTCAGATTTACCATGTTATTATCATGGAGATTCCCTTAACGATTCCTTTGGTGATAATTTTGTACAGATGTTCGTTATTAAAATTCGGTTAATACGGTGAAAATGCAGCACGCATAACGGGTTTATTGCCAGAGTGAAGTGAGTACTGCACCAGCTAATGGTGCTAATGGTGCTATATATTTAAAGTTTACTAGTGGAGATGTTGCTCGAAACCGATCATGAGAACTGTTTAGATAGTGTTGCGATTTCAGTATTTTGTGTATTAAAGTTTAGCTGTTGACTGTAAATTATGTAAAACTGTATTGTTGTATGTTGAGTGTCGTTTACTGTTTCAACAAACGTTTCAGAAAGGAACTGAATTACAATGTTTCTCATGTCATGAGTAACAATGTTGTCAGTGAATACACAGACACTTAAATAATTTATTGGATGAACGAAGTCAGTCCCTATAGTCAACAAAATTCAATCAAACTGTTTTATGTATTGGTCGAATAGAATAACTCACGAACGCATTAGTCTATTTCAGTCAAATTTGGCTCACAAATTCATTTCTCTGATTTTTAGTTCAAGTTTGTTAACTGGCCTAACCAATTACTGCCTGTTCGTATGGTGGCCCTTTGAAATCGGTCAAAAATATAACTCCGTTACTGTATCCGTTACTGTCCGATTGTAAATCTGATTATACTATTGGACTCCTCGAAACACTTTATTTAAGAAAATATTTTAAACCACCCTTTTGTAACCTTCCGTTGCGTCACAATTAATAATATAAAATTAAGTACATTAGCCCTTTATGGGCTTATATGCACTTTTATGTTTTATGTTGTGTTTTTATATACGAATGGTATGCGTGGCCAATATAACGTATAAAATATGCATTATATATAAAAATATAATGTCTATATTTACAATAATACTAGCTGTTTCCGCAGGCTTCGCCCCACAAATC
The DNA here is from genome assembly GCA_963675035.1 of Allygus modestus. Classification (NCBI taxonomy): domain Eukaryota; kingdom Metazoa; phylum Arthropoda; class Insecta; order Hemiptera; family Cicadellidae; genus Allygus; species Allygus modestus. The sequence goes on from OY776116.1 coordinate 80,478,449, forward strand.
TATATCTATAAAGGATGAAGTATGTATGTATGTATATATATATGTATGTAGCCTATGGACTCCGAAACCGCTGGACAGATTGTAATGAAACTTTTAGGCATTATTAAGCATTATTCAAGGATGGTTTGTGTGAAGTTTGGTACAAATCTGTCCAAAGGGCTCCGACCCAGAGGGCATACAAGGGTGCAGTGTCAGGTTTTAGAAATTTAGTGTTTACAAAATTTGCAGGTGTAATTAAAAGTAAACAACTTAATTTGGGCGCAGCAACGCGCGCCGGGTAACTGCTAGTAATTTATAAAAACTATGACAGTTGTGTGTGCTGCATTCTGTGGTTGGACAGTGGAACTGCTACGATTTAAGATCAGCTGTTTTTATTTTCATTAGCTCAAACAAAAATGAATGTCCATAAGAAATTCAAGGGAACTTTGTCGGGATCTCTGGCGGAGCTCTAAGATCAGATCGGATGAAAACCATTTAGTTTTCCTATTTTATGCCTAAAGAATCAGTGTACATTATTTCAGCTCTCTACCTACATGGGAAGGTGGATAATTAGTAACGAGTGAGTCAGTCAGTCAGCCAGGGCTTTGCTTTTTAGCGAATTTCCCCTATAGGGAAGAAGCTATTACTGTATTACGTTGTCTAATGTTATTCTTATGGAGGAAAAGAAAAATGTTATATCTCGCTTATTTATGAACGTATACTGATGAAACTTGGTATACTGCTTCATCTGGTTGTGGTCTATTGATATTTCGCTCAAATGAATTGTTTGCCAAAGGCTCCCTTAGCAGCAAATCTGCATTCTCAGCCCCCATGTTATTCTTATGGAGAATAATTAAATGCCAAGTCTCCCTTAATTATGAACATGAATGAATAAAAACTGGTATACGACTTCACCTAGTTTAGTTTTATTGATATTAGCATAAAACCCCATTTTTGTGTTCCTTGTTGCAGCAAACCTGCGTACTCAGCCCCAATGTTATTCTTTTGGAGAATAATTAAAATTGTATATATCACTTATTTGTGAATATATTTTTATGAAACTTGGTAAGTGGCTTTATGTAGTATTAATACATTTATATCTCCATTGGAAATTCGCTGAGTATGCAGGTTTGCTGCGATGGGGGTATTATAGATATAGATAACTAGCTGATAGCCGCAGCAAATGATTTATAAAAACTATTACGGTTGTGTGTGCTTCATTCTGTGGTTAGCCCGTGGAACTACTACGAATCAAGATCAGCTGTTTGTATTTTCATCAGCTCAAACAAAATTGAATGTCCATAAGTAATACATGAGATCTTTGTCGGGGTCTCTGGCGGAGCCCTAAGGTAAGATTAGTATGAAAACAATTTAGTTTTCCTATTTTATGCCTAAAGAATCAGTGTACAAAATTTCAGCTCTCTACCTATATTGGAAAGTGGAGAGTTAGTGATGAGTGAGTCAGTCAGTCAGTCAGCCAGGGTTTTGCCTTTTATAGATATAGATGTCTGGTAATTATACTTATGTCTGGTACTGGGAGTTTTTCAAGAGTATCTCAAGTATCGGGAGAGTATGGAGTATTCAGCGCTTTTCTAGATATACGAAATGAACAGAGTTATTTTTTGATGTGAAAAGTGAGTTCTTTCTTATCCTTAACAAAAGCTTAGTTTTAATCTTTTGTTTCTTCTACTCTCTCAAACTGGTTTATCCCAAAATTGTATGTAATAGATCTTAATATATCTTTAAGACGCCAACGCGACCTGAGCATATTTTAATCGGAATGTGAATAAATGATTAGTGTAGAATGTGTGAGATGCCTTGTGTAGCCTTCGTACTGACTAAGACCGACTGATTCTTTAGCCAGGATCATTAATTAATAACCCAATGATCAATGGCAGCTGGATCCAGTATCGAACCTTCCCAAAATTATCTCAGGATTTTGCCCAGGATATATTTGATCCACTTTTATTTAACTACTAGTTGCCGCAAAAATAAAAACGTTATATACCACACTTCATGAATTTTTGGTAATTTTGAAAGTATTAGAAGAAAATGGAATTATTGGCTCTTTCCTAATTGTCATTGAATGTCTTTTCTACCCCTGCTGTTCGGTTCAGAGCAAGTACTTATTTTAAAGAATTATATTTAAGATGGGTGTATAACCCTTAGAAATAAAGATAAGACAATATTTTCAAGGTTGTATCATATTTTAGTAGACACATTTACATTAACGTATGCTTGCGGACCTTTGCAAAGCTTCTTAGTTTTATAATATACTCGCTTATCCTTTGCGGCTTTGCCCGTGTAAACTATGACAGTTGTGTGTGCTGCTTTCTGTGGTTAGCCCTTGGAACTACAACGACTTAAGAACAGCTGTTCGAATTTTCATTAGCGTCATGGTAACTTTGAAGCCCCGTGGGTAAAAGCCCTATAGTGGAATTGGTATGAAAACTCTTTAACTTTCCTATGTTAGACCTAAAGAATAAATTTACCACATTTCACCACTCTAGCATGACAGGAAGTTGGAGATTTAGTGATGAGTGAGTGACGGCTTTGCCTTTTATCTAATCTAAATAACAGACCGATTTAGAACTCACGTACACGAATCTCTAGACCATTTCTAGATGAGGTAGAAACGTGAACCTAAGCATGCACGTAGGTTGTACCGTACCTCGAAACCCCCGGAAAAATGCCAAAAGTTATAGTTTTGAATTTTAAAACCTCTAATTTTTATCTTGAAAATTGGAAATTTTAACATTGGGCTTATGGAGTTTCAAATCAAAACAAAATAATTATAACAGCTGTAAATAAATATCCAATAAACTATCAATGTAACTCTCACATGGTAGAGTATAAACAAATGAGAGGACCATTGAATAAAAATGCCTTCCAGAGTGGCAATATTCCAAATGAATCAAAATAGTATACTATATAAAAATATACTTGAAGGGACATTGAGTTATAATAACAAAACTGGACTACCACAAACGGGGAACTGGGGGCGGAGCCCTCAGCGAGCGAAGCGAGTCCTATACTCAGTAATCTGAGTAAGTTTTGCGTGCGTGCTTGCTTGCTTGCAACTCTGATCTCAAAAACGGTACCAACGAAAACCTTCAAATGATGAAAATAAGTAATTTCTGTGATAAAAACAAGTTCTAGGCAAGTCTCATCCAGGAAAATCAAATAATGTAAAAAAATTGAAATAAAAAGTTAAACAAAAATAACAGCTTATGGAGTTTGAAATCAAAACAAAAGAACTGTAACATCTGTTCACAATCAACCAGGAAACTGTCAAAGTAGTAGTCGTGTTGTTTATAATTGTTAACTTATGTGTTTTCCTTACAGCAGTGACTAAAACTGTTAAAACTGCATATATAGGATAGTCAAATCTGAAATAAATCAAAGGGGCATTGAGCTATGAATAACAACTGGAGTGACGTTAGAAATGCACGAAAGAGGCACATGAACTATACAAATCTTATAATTAATTTTGGGAAAGTGGTGAAATATTACTCCAAATCGTCTAAACAAACTGACTGGCCTTCCCCGAGCAACGCTCGCCCCCCTAGGTACTACATTACTAATGCGTCTATCGTTATATATAAATTATTTTTGACAATCCCCCTAATATTCATACAAAAGTATTTCGTTTGAAAATTTAATATTACAGATTTACCTTGAATAGATTAATGAGCGTTATTAATGAGGTGGGTTTTTCCTTTGACATATTTTTCATCGGTTTATTGCAAAAGTTTGCAATTAGACTTTAATCCCGTGCAATACCTACATAATAAATCTACTGTTATAACAGATACGAAGTATACATATTTAATAAGCTAATTTTGAAAAGGATACATTCGCCGATTGAATGTTGAATGTGTTCTCGTGACAAAAGCCTAACATGTTGCATATCAAAATGGTTATAATTCCTACGTGTTTCAAAGTTCAGATGATATAAAAAATCCTTTTTCCCCCACTCACTGTGTAAAGTCGACTTTACTCCTTGTAATAAGGGAGTAAAGAGCTACTTTAACTCCCTAGGGAGTTCAAGTTAAACCCATAAGATCTCAGCATAAAAACTCACTTTTTGTGTTCCTTGATGCAGTAAACCTGCGTACTCAGCCCCAATGTTATTCTTATGGAGAATAATTAAAATTGTATATATTGCTTATTTGTGAATATATTTTTTGAAACTTTGTAAGTTGCTTTATGTATATTAACTCAGTTATATCTCCACTGGAAATTCGCTGAGTATGCAGATTTGCTGTGACGGGGGTATTTAATATTATATTTATTGAATTAATCAGGTATTACTCAACACTTTTTTTCAAGTTTGTTTTACAAAATTATATTAAAATTGGTCATATATTTAGGAACAAGGATTACTCAAAAGGAGCCCTCAGCGAGCGAAGCGAGTCCTATACTCAGTAATCTGAGTAAGTTTTGCGTGCGTGCTTGCTTGCTTGCAACTCTGATCTCAAAAACGGTACCAACGAAAACCTTCAAATGATGAAAATAAGTAATTTCTGTGATAAAAACAAGTTCTAGGCAAATCTCATCCAGGAAAATCAAATAATGTAAAAAAATTGAAATAAAAAGTTAAACAAAAATAACAGCTTATGGAGTTTGAAATCAAAACAAAAGAACTGTAACATCTGTTCACAATCAACCAGGAAACTGTCAAAGTAGTAGTCGTGTTGTTTATAATTGTTAACTTATGTGTTTTCCTTACAGCAGTGACTAAAACTGTTAAAACTGCATATATAGGATAGTCAAATCTGAAATAAATCAAAGGGGCATTGAGCTATGAATAACAACTGGATTGACGTTAGAAATGCACGAAAGAGGCACATGAACTATACAAATCTTATAATTAATTTTGGGAAAGTGGTGAAATATTACTCCAAATCGTCTAAACAAACTGACTGGCCTTCCCCGAGCAACGCTCGCCCCCCTAGGTACTACATTACTAATGCGTCTATCGTTATATATAAATTATTTTTGACAATCCCCCTAATATTCATACAAAAGTATTTCGTTTGAAAATTTAATATTACAGATTTACCTTGAATAGATTAATGAGCGTTATTAATGAGGTGGGTTTTTCCTTTGACATATTTTTCATCGGTTTATTGCAAAAGTTTGCAATTAGACTTTAATCCCGTGCAATACCTACATAATAAATCTACTGTTATAACAGATACGAAGTATACATATTTAATAAGCTAATTTTGAAAAGGATACATTCGCCGATTGAATGTTGAATGTGTTCTCGTGACAAAAGCCTAACATGTTGCATATCAAAATGGTTATAATTCCTACGTGTTTCAAAGTTCAGATGATATAAAAAATCCTTTTTCCCCCACTCACTGTGTAAAGTCGACTTTACTCCTTGTAATAAGGGAGTAAAGAGCTACTTTAACTCCCTAGGGAGTTCAAGTTAAACCCATAAGATCTCAGCATAAAAACTCACTTTTTGTGTTCCTTGATGCAGTAAACCTGCGTACTCAGCCCCAATGTTATTCTTATGGAGAATAATTAAAATTGTATATATTGCTTATTTGTGAATATATTTTTTGAAACTTTGTAAGTTGCTTTATGTATATTAACTCAGTTATATCTCCACTGGAAATTCGCTGAGTATGCAGGTTTGCTGTGACGGGGGTATTTAATATTATATTTATTGAATTAATCAGGTATTACTCAACACTTTTTTTCAAGTTTGTTTTACAAAATTATATTAAAATTGGTCATATATTTAGGAACAAGGATTACTCAAAAGTTGTCCACTTTATAATATTTAGAGCACTTGAACAAACTAAAACTACTCCTCTCCTTAATTCGAATGTTCATAGAACTTCTTGACAAAAAACTAGTTTAACCCTAAAACTGTGTCTTTCAGGATATTACCATTTTAACTAGTCAGTAATGTTTTTTAGCAAATAAAAACAAACATTCTAAAACTGACAAATTATTTTTATTTTAAATAACAAACTGTGATTTGTTTTACAGTGTAATATTTTAACTTCAACTGATAAAAGAGCTGACACGTATTTGATTTGTCATCAGTTATCTGGCAAAATCCAGTTGAGTAATGGAGACAAATCTACACTGTGTTGAAGTTCGTTTATTTCCATTTTATTCATACTGTAATGGAACTTAGTTACCAAAAAATACAAATCGTACAAAGCATATGCAGTAGAAAATTGTAAAGCAACGATGTGACATAACACGATATTGTAATGTAGAAGTGTGTTTAATTTAAAGAAAACATTTATGTAGTATGATGATATTTCATAAAGGGGATGTAACGTCTCTCAATACGGCTCCCTAAAATTAAGAAAAACTAGTTACTTGTACGGTCTACGTTAATGCTTAAGGCAACTATGGTCAGCAAAATTACGAGCCGCCACCGTGTCGTGGTAAGTGTAATTTATGACGGAACGAAGTGAAGGAATCTATGTATTAGCAGAGTCAATGATTCGTTGTCCGCGGGTGTGTGTGTGTGTGTTTGTTCGTAATGAAATAACGATAAAACGGCTGCAAGGATCGTTTTCAGATTTTACACAAATTTTTTCCAGTACACTTCACGCTTCCAGTTAAAAAATGGAACACATTCGTTGGTTTGTAACTAATAAACATTTAAAAATTATAAACAGTTGTAAAATATCCTTAAGGTAAAGCATAGGATAACAATTACTGCTTGTAAATTATGACATACTAATACAATATTGTTTCGTAATTGCAAGAAACTAATAAAGAATGGTCTTATATATATATTTTATGATTAAATAAATAAATAACTTTCTGTTTAACAAGTTAACAAGTCTTAATAGGTTTATTCAATTTATCAAAGGTTTTTGAAATTTTTAGATTAAAAAACTAATACCATTTTTATAAATAACGATAAAGTTCTCCTATAATGTGAATAATTTGAGTAAGTTAATAGTTTATCCCCTAGATTGCAACAGCCACTTATTTCATATTTACTTCTCCCAGCTGTGTTGTTTTGTCAGTTTATGATATTTAAATACCCCTGCGTACTCAGCTAATTTCCAAAGTACCTCAATGCATAGGAAACTTACTGCATTATTTGTTGTTGCAGAATTTGCACCTCTGATATAATTTATTTTAATATAATTAAGAACGGTTTATCCTATGACCTAAAATTAACCAAAAGAAAAGTAGATATTTTCCTACAGAGTCCCCAGGACTATTTACTTAATATTTTGGGATCAAATTTCGGTTAGAACTTACGTAACAGCAGTAATTTATATCTACCATTTCTGAGTTTAGTCAACCCACTACGTGAATATTTAAGCGTACTCCTAGTAAACTAGTCACTCAAATCAAACAATCTTAATAAAACTAATCGAGATATTGTTTTGTACCTTTCAATAAACTTGTATTTGTTTATTCGTTCATAATTTATCGCAATGTAAATTAAGAAAGTATACACAAATCAGGAGAACAAAAACAAATTATTCATAATTTTATTAATTTTGGTCAAGTAATTTGAATAAATCGGTTCACCTAGAATATTTGGACAGTCCATTACTACAGTTGAAAGAACAAATCATCCTTACTAGTGTACCGACCTTGCAAAATTGCCGGCATGGTATTGTTGCCTCCAGTTGCAACATAGACTTCCTTGGGCTATAGCTAAGCATATGGTTAGATAAAATATTAATAATTAAAGCAAGCAGACGTATAAATCACAGGTGGAATTGAAATTTACATCTGGAGATTATGTACCTTCGTTTTCTGATAGCCTTCAAACAGATTAGCATTTCATTCGGTTGAATATTGACTATTTTGAACTACCGATTATCGTAGAAGCTCTTTTGTTTTGTAATATATTACAAACTAGCTGTTGCCCGCGGCTTCGCTCGCAAAAAATTCAAACACATTTGAAATGTTAACCTGACCAGCACTACAACCTCTTTGTTTATTTTTTACCAATTACTTCCTTTGCAGTAACTGACAAACATGTTAACTGCAGCTGGTAATTTTATAAATGGTATCCTCCCATAAGATTTGCATTGGATCTTAAAGGGCCCGTGGGGTGGAGCCCTAATGTTGAATATATACATTACCAGGTCTATATGTTAATGTGATATGTAAGCTACGTTCATACAAAATTCTACCTTAATAGGTCTAGTAATTTTTGCGTGATGGAACTCCAAATATCCATACAAACATCAAAACTTTCACATTTATAATATTAGTAGGATGTATTTACGAAGTATAAATAACAAATGATATGGTTGCAGTTCACTAACTGAACTCCGCAAAGCGCTGAATGGTGGCTCTTCATTTTGCAACATATTAAGAATAAATGAATTTATATTAAAAAAAATAAAGTAAAGGTTAAACAAGTTTCCAAGCCTCAAAAAAGTAAACGACAAAAGTAACATTTAAACCCAAACAAAATAAATTAAAATTTTTAAAAATCAGATTAGAACCCGGGATTATATTATCGTGAGTCCGATACTGTACCCACTGGACAACGATGAACAGCAATTGTATATTGAACAACTGTTGGCCCATTAACAAAACCTTATGAGGGGTGATGTAACTTCAGAATATGTAATAAGAATATGTTTGCCCGTGTCTGGGCAGCAGGTCCGACTAGTAAATAATTTCTTTATTAGTATGATACGTGTTGTTACAACTAAACAGGATAAATAAAATAGCCTTACAACACTATAAGTATATTTACACTTATACTGTACTTACATACAAGACCGTAAAATATACACAAAAGATGGTACAAGGCGATTGATTTCCACCAGTTACACCGGTCATCATCAGGCCCAATCAGAGATTCTGACTGATGACCGGTGTAACTGGTGGAAATCAATCGCCTTGTACCATATTTTGTGTATATCTTACAGTCTTGTATGTAAGTACAGTATAAGTGTAAATATACTTATAGTGTTGTAAGACGTATTTGATTTGTCCTGTCTGGCGACTAGTAAAATAAAACTGTCCATGTAAGTAAGGTTAGTTGTGGTACTTATGTATTTTGGTGGTGATTTCCGTTTCTCCTATTTTACTTTTATTAAAACGCACTTTGATTCACTACGATTATAGGTAACCTCATGATTGCTATATCTTAGGAATATAAAGTAGGTATATTAGTATAACGAATTTTTATTTATGGATCTTACTTTAGCAAAAAGTTTACAAATACGAGAAAATTACTTTTTAGAAACCCAATTATATATTTTTATTATTGTATCACACTGTATTATTTGTTATTGTATGGTTTTATATTATCATGACTTATAACTTGGCAAGAATAACATTTAAATCTAGAGATTGTCTGCAAATTTGTCAACGGAGCAGATTTGTCTCCATTTGTCATTTTGAATGTTCCCGGATGACAAAAGCTTAAGGCGTACGGTACCATTAGTCAGACGTTTATATAATTTAAATTATGTTGTCTCACAATATATATATATATATATTGTATACAGTATATATAAATTGAAGACGAACTATACTTTCCTATAGAATCATGTAAGCTTTTACAACTCCACTAGACGTAGTGAAATATAATACTAAAAAGTATTACAAATAAATTTTCACATTTGAAATATCTAGAATTATATATTCTCTTACTGTTTTACCTAAACTGTTTCAGCAAACCTGCGTACTCATCTGACTAAAAATGCAGATGTATGTGCCTCACTACCATATGAAGCCATTTACCAAGTTTTACAACAATATATTCACATTATTATTGGTTGGGTAGCACAGAGTGCTCGATTCATAATCTGAGTTCGCCTGATCAATCCTGATAAAAATCTGAAAATATTGTGAAGGTTCAATACTGGGCCCAGCTACCTTTGGCCATTGGAGTTTTACTAATCATAAACTCATAATACATTTACATTTGCCTTAAAATATACAACTAAGATTGTGTCGGTGTTTTAGAAAGCAATTCATCTTCTACATCTATAATCCGCTAAGGCGATTTTTGTGGACAGAACTCCTCCGTTATTCCTGGACCAATTTTGACATGTAAACATGTTATTTATTGCCCATAAGAATAACATTAGGGAAGAGTGCGCATGTCTGATGGAACAAAGGTCACAAGCATGAGGGCTTTATGGACATATTAATGGACCACAACCAGATGCAGTCACATAATAAATGTATTCAATATATGTTCATTAACAATGTAAATATAAAACTGTACTTACTCTCTGTAAACTTTACACTGGGCAACGTAATTTATTTAGCATTTTCAGGCTATCAGTATTCGAACAATAATTCAAAATACTATCTCTTGCTACACTGAATCGTCTAATCACGTGGCGCAAACGTTTTTTAATACTATGTAAAAAATAAAAAATAACTTTTTTGTGTACAAAACCCACCTCCCTAACCCTCCCCCCTTTCCCCTCTAAGGATGAGATCTGTCTAGTTTACGAACTAAAATTCTTAATTGTTGCTGTACATGTTTGTACCAAATTTCGACAAGAGTTTACGAATTTAATCACGCTCACGGACATTAAATTTATTTATTTATAAATTTGAACAAATAATATTTTGGCATCTAGGGATCTCATACCGAAAACTTATCATGGTCCTAGGCCTGGGTCTTACCAAGCCTTTCAAGCTGACTACGGGGGAAATTTGTAGTCAGCTATGGAGAAATTTTAGAATTTTTTTATATATTGTTTCCTACAGGGGAAATATGCTAAAAATAAGATATTTAATGCGACAATAAAAGTTTAAGTGTCATGACGTATCAATGGTGGAAGACAGAATTGAAGTATATGTGATAAAATATGATCAATACATCTTTTTTCACTTACCTGTGGAATCGGTATGATGGATAGATATAATTATCCTATTTTATCTTCACAGCGTATAATTTAACGAATTTTTGAAAAGTAATAAGTATTTTATGTATCTCACAGATAACTGCTAAAGAAATCTATATTACTTAAGATTGTTTTTTTATATGTGTGTTTTTCGTTATTGTTGTTATAAAGACCACAGAAGTACATTTCTCTGCTGTCTAGCTATTTTAAAAGTTAGTAACCTGTCAGTCTTTCACGGTAAACTACGCCTAAGGCCTCAAGAGTGGAGTTAAGAAGAAAAGTTTGATATTGCTCAAAAGTTTGTTGATTTTCTGAAGTAAAAGACTTGGAAGTTAACTCCTTCCAAAGTAACAATCACTTTGAATTTTCGTTGCCATTCTATGAGACGTTAATGATCATTGGATTTACTGCCATTTTTTTCACTGCTATCTTCTTGTTTAGAATATACTTATAACCTAAGAGCCAAGGACCAAACAAGTCATACCATTTGTTTGTATAATTCTGTAACAAGTACAAAGCTTACAAATTCACCGGCATGACTTTTCAATGCAAATCGTTGAGTACTATCGCATCCGGTATTAAAATTGATCTCCGGAGGAAAATAAATCAGTATGAAAGTATGAGCACATGTCAGTAAGAAGCAGACACTTAAATCATAAGTGATAGAAATTAAACAAAGAAACCTATTTTCAGTTCCCATGCTTTTCTTACGGGGACAAATTGTCCTTGTTTATTTCTGACAGAGCAAAAAAAAACCTAGTTTCCCAAGTCCCTCAGAGCCATCTTTCATTTTCCTGCTATTTTCCAAACTCCCTTGATATCATTTTTCTTTCAAAATTTATCCCACTGAGTTAGTAAAATAGATATTATTACTTATTTAATACATTAGGGTTTTTTTGCGACTGGAACTCCTCCTAAAATTTGCAACCGATTTCTATATTTTTGTTGTCGTTGGTCTGTCGTTGATCTTGGTCTGAAGTTATTTGTGCCCGCATTTCAAAAAGAACAGACCTAATAGTAGAGCCCTAGCCGCCCTCAAAGTTCGTATTTAGTCCATCAGAGTAACATAGAGAATGAATTGTTTTGAATTGTATGATCAAACAGCTGAATAGATTAAACACAGTTTATCAGCAAGCTCACATGTTTACTACTTGAAAGGTAACGTAATATGTGCATAATTTTAATTATGAATGTTATTATTAACCATAGAGTGAGTTTATAACGTCTATCCCAGAGAGCAGCACATGAAAATTAATGGTAAATAGTAATAAATATGTTCTTTTGGCTGAGTTATAAAAAAAAACACATTTTACTTTTTAATAATACCAAACAAAAAAATGTTACTTTCTAATTTGTAATCAAACTTAATAGCACAGTGCAGTTGATTTTCAAGGAAGTATTATTATTACTTTGTTAAAATATATGCTTCGTCAGTCAAGTAGTAGGTACAAGATGGTTGGAATAAGTATTTTGAAGGTCAAGAGGGCAGAGTCCTAAAAACTTTGCGGAACGGGGGGCGGGATACAAATTATTTCGGAATGCATATGCCCAAGGAACGTGGGTGGGGAAGCCAGTGATCACGAAAGCATTTATTTTAAATGGATAGAGTACAACAAATAACAAAATTATTCGTAATTCGTAGGGTTTTGATTGTATGTTAAAATTAAGGGAATATGAATGGATTATTAGAAAACAACCAAATCCAGCTTCAAGCAGTTCCTTATCAGAACGTGTCAGTCAAATGTAACAAGTTGAGAATCAGAATTAAGGTCTTGGAAGACAATAAATTATCCCATTATTTTAATAAGAGTCTTCATAAAATGTGAACCAAAATTAGCATGCCATGAATTTAGTGAAAATTTGAATTAAACCTTCCTTATTCACAATGGAATTTTACCCAAAATGTGTTTTTAAACCCTAGAACTTAGAGAGTTGGCAAATTGTAGAACAACCATTGAGAGTATTTACAGCAAACAAAATTAGCCAATATCAAGTTAAAAAATTTTAAAACGAGTTATCACATATTTGGAAAAGATTTGGCACATTTATTCGGATGCCAAACACCTGAGTTTCAACACGCCCATCTGTTAATAATCTGAGACAAGAAGGACTGAATTAGCGATACAGATGATAATATTGATAATATTCATGCTCATCAAAGTGAAATATAGCTCGATTTTGAGCAACGGGTTAACCAATAGAAGTATTAAATTTATTCAACGTCTAATCCTTTGAGTCAATTCCACAACACAGCTATTTAAATAAAAATAACTGACATCTGATTCCTAGTAATACAAAATGTTCTATTAAATAGCAATCTATATTCAAAACTCTAATTTTGAATGCTTGAATTAAAATGGAAAATTCTGCAGTATCAAATTTTAAGATGTTGCCACGAGAATACCCTGGTGAATTGCATGAAATAATGATCATTAGGGTCCCTACATGTGTCAAAATTCCGACAATTTCAATCTATTGGCGAAAAATATTACAGTCTTTAAACATGGCAGACCATGAATTCATTTGATCATGTGATTATATAAACATGTGAATGTTAGTCGTCAAATTCCATCAGTTTCCCCTCAGAATGTAGCACAAACAAATGATTTTTTTCTCCATAAATAACAGGGCTTGTAAGGCCTAATTTATTTTAAATTACACGTGCCCGTTATAACGAAAACTGGTTGTTTGTTTCAGTATTTAAATATGTTTTATTATGATTTCAAACCTTATTTTAGTTGGCAAAGTTTGGTTATGTTGAATAAAAAGTCTCAGATGCTATTCATTTTTATTTACAAAATTATGGAATTGGTAAGACCTTTTTTGGTCAATAACTCTCAGACTAATAACTTGTAGGGGCTATAGTCTCCAATTTTTTTCAGCGAATTTCCCCTATAGGGAAGAAGCTATTACCGTAGTCGGCATGGTAATACCTAGGCCCGGGACCATGATAACTTTTCGTTTTGAGGTCCCGAGACATTCGTTTAAAACTGTATGTGTGTGTGTGTGTGTGTGTGTGTGTGTGTGTGTGTGTGTGTGTGTGTGTGTGTGTGTGTGTGTGTGTGTGTGTTTGTCCGTGGGTTCAATTCTCGTAAAAATTGTCCGATTTTGATGAAATTTGGTACAAACGTGTAAAGCAACATTTATGACTTCAAGTTCGAAAACCATCCAGGTCGCTCCATCCAAAGGGGTATTTTGGGGGGTTTTGTACCCCAAAAATGGGTTTTTTGAAGTTTTTACATGTAATATTTTAAAAAGTCAAATTTTAGTTCTCACCATTGGATTCAGCTTTAAAAAACACACATTGTGGTATTTTGATCATTTCTCTACGTCAATTGGTTTCAGAGATATTGAAAGTGCTTGTTTAGCACTTTCAATATCTCTGTAACCAATTGACAAGTCCCAGGACTACCTTAAAACTGGTCTATACTAGTTTTGAGGCTGACATTGGGTACGGCAAATGAAGTTGTCATTACATATGGTAAGTCTTTTGGCTGTCCATTATGACAAACTTCCCTTTCACCTTTGGTCCCTCCATTTGCAGCGGTTAGGGACAGAATCTCCGAGTTTGGTCCCCACCTGCCAACCTGAGAATGAATGGTCCCTGGCTGTTGTACATGGATACCCTGTCAGTTGGGTTGACCAGTTGGAGGGAAGAATGTGGGTCCCCTGTTTGAGAGCCTCATCCCAGCTGTTACAGGGGCACGGGAGTTGGCCTTCTGAAGGGTCGATTTGGCTGCCGTCCCAACCCACCCTTTCCTTTCCTGCTATATCCTATCTTTCCGATAACCTGCGCAATATTCCCGCTTGTGGAAGATGTAACTAGCAGCTAAGCTGGGGTTTCCCAATCTGCAACAATGATGAATGATGATGAGTGCTAAACAAAGTACGTTCTCCGATGGTATTCTTATGGAGAATAAGAAAAAATTATATCTCGATTATTTATGAACGTATACAAACGAAACTAGGTATACAGCTTCATCTGGTTGTGGTCTATTGTTATTTGTACAAAAAAGGAATTTTTACCGATAATTCCTGTAGCAGAAAACCTGCGTACTCAGCCCCCATATTATGCTTATGGAGAGTAAGTAAAACGTAATGTCTCCCTTAATTATGAACATAAATTAATAAAACTTGGTATGTTGCTTCACCTTGTTGAGTTATATTGATATTTGCATAAAAAACAAGTTGTTGTGTTCCTTGTTTCAGCAAACCTACGTACTCATTCCCAATGTTATTCTTATAGAGAATAATTAAAATTGTATATATCGCTTTTTTGTTAATTTATTTCTATGAAAATTAGTATGCGGATCAATGTGGTATTAATAACATATCTTATGCATTGTAAATTCGCTGAGTACGCAGGTTTGCTGCGACGGGGGTATTTATTTACCTGTTTATTCAAACAGAAATAATTATTTTACGGAATACAATACAGCTCATAAAAAACAAAATGGCATGCATATCTACGTATTTTGTTGTCTTTAAGGTGGTACGTAATAGTAAACAAAGCGTATGCTTTCTTACACTAAAATATAAGTGTTAACATGCATTTTGATTACATTCTATATGATAGTAAATATAAAAGACGATAAAGCCTTAAGAAATATTTAAGGTTAACTAAATAAATATTTAGCCATACACTGCAGACAATCTAATTATTACTAATAAGCATATCAATTTATTTAAAAATGTATGCACACATTTACAAACTCTGAAATAAATCGACAATGAATCATTAACTTGAAGTTCACAAAGATTATATGCAATATCGGCTAATAATCACAATCCTTATCCTTCCCAACACAGAATTTATGTAAATGACCAGTCTTGTAAAGTACAAACTTGTCACGATCCTTTTTGTTTATTACTGGCCGAACTTAAATGTATTTTATATACTTATATTGTTAATTTTATGGAGTTATTTAATTTAGGAATTTTTATGAGTCATCTATGGAAATAAAACCCAGACACATAGAGAAACACTAAACAAAACATTTAATTTCTATCAAGGCGTTTTTTTTTGTTTTTTTTTGAAGGATTTTCTAAACATATTCACAGATGGATTCATGAAAAATGCGGCCCTGGAGGCTCAAGCTTTTATTGAAAAACTAGCTGTTACCGCAAAACAGGCTTCGCCCCGCAAATGATTTATAAGAAGTATGACAGTTGTGTGTGCTGCATTCTGTAGCTAGCCCGTGGAACTACTACGAATCAAGATCAGCTGTTTGTATACTCATCAGCTCAAATAAAAATTAATTTCCATCTATATCTATAAAAGAGGAAGTATGTATGTATATATGTATGTAGCCTATGGACTCCGAAACCGCCGACAGATTGTAATGAAACTTTCAGGCATTATTAAGCATTATTCAAGGATGGTTTGGTGCAAATATGTTCAAAGGGCTCCAACCCAGAGGGCATACAAGGGTGCAGTGTCAGGTTTTAGAAATTTAGTGTTTACAAAATTAACAGCTGTAATTAAAAAAATCATAGTTTTGGGCGCAGCAACGCGTGCCGGGTAACTGCTAGTTATGAATACATAGGCACTTTGTCAGGGTCTCCGGTGGAGCCCTAAGGTGAGATTAGGATTAAGACTATTTAGTTTTCTTATTTAATGCCTGAAGAATCAGTGTACAAAATTTCACTCTGTAGGTAAATGGGAAATAGGAGGATCAGTGATGGGTGAGTGAGTAAGTGAGGGCTTTGCCTTTTATAGGTATAGATATTTTTATCTCGACCCAAAGAGACATTTTTACTAATTATTTCCAGAGTTTAAACACAGGTTTTTTTTTGTTTATGGTGTCCTTTTCTAGTTTCTGCTTCAACTTTAAAATAATTGACTATGAAGAGCAGTTTTAATTTTGTATATTATGACTACGTAAATATATGAACTTTGCATTTGTCATTAGTCTGCATGCTTGGTTGTTTGGCCTGTAACATAATAGTCTTACAAAAGTAAGCTCTAACATGGTACATCAACAGCTAAGACAACCCAAGACTGAATGGTGCACTGATGACGTGAGACTAATTACTGGTATGTGTATAGTGGTCAATTAATCATCCCTTTCGCAAGCTTATGACCAAGAGATGCGTGTACAACAGTTTGCTGTGGGTAACGTTGTATTGTAAATTCAACTTAGAAACTACCTCGCAGCTCAGATTACATTTTACATGTAAAGTATTGTAAAACTTAACATGGAAGTATATTAAATAATTATTCTCGCTATAATTATAACACAGTGACTCGTATAGATACCCTGTTTTGATTTATTTATCTATTTTTGATCGCAAAAAATGATTAAATGAATACTTGCATGAAAAGTATATATAGTAAAGATAGAGAAGGTTACAAAGAATCCGACACTATGTGGTGATAACTCGCGCTAACGGCCAAAGACGCATTTTAATGCCATTCAAAACTATATGGTTTACGAGCAAAGTAAGACTTCTTACTTTGCCGAATAGTCAGCCAGTAACTGTGATTAAGCACCAATTAGATGCTAAACCACAAAGCAATATATAGCTGGGTATGTGTCGTTAGATTAGGCAGCTTTAATAAACCAATATAGCTGGGTGTGTTTCGTTTGATTTGGGAGCGTAAATAAACCAATGTAGCCTGTGTATGTGTCATTAGATTAGGCAGCTTTAATAAACCAATATAGCTGGGTATATTTCGTTGGATCAGGCAGTTTTAATAAACCAATTTAGCCTGTGTATATGTCATTAGATTAGGCAGCTTTAATAAAGCAATTTGAAATAAAAGAGTAAAAGGCCGGCCAACGCCGGGTTGGCCGATTGAGATTAAACCACATACTATAAGCAATATTCTGAAAATTTTATAGGAATTTATCCTGGTTTACAATAAAAGACGTAAAATTCTCAAATTAATACATTTAAGTTTTGTTATTAGTAACAGTGTGTGATCGTTATCAAGATGAAGCTAAACGGGAGAAAAGTGAAAAGTTTTCTCGATCAAGTCAGATTACTGTACAAAACTATTAGATTTCAAACGTTTTTAACCTATCAGGGATAAATATGAAATTAATAACTAACTAATATAAAGATTGTTAAACTGTTGCAGTTTTATTATAATATATATTAGATTTCATAAAAGTATATCATCAATAAAATAGAAATTCAATATTTGATTTTGAATCTCAAACACAGTTTTACCAAATAAAATAACTCACATCGACGAGTATTATTTTATATATGATTGTTAATATTAACTAATCCAGACTAAGCTCATTGAGGCCCGCGCCTACACAGCCATTGATGAAAGACATTGAAAATTAATCTTTAATTTTTCAGTTGCACAAGTACTGTAACGGTAACTCATGAATGTAAGTTAAAAGTTATTTTATAATAAAGAAATGAGAATTAAGAGTATTCAAGTGGTGCAGTGGAGGATATGAACTAGTAGTAAGGGACCGTGCCAAGGATAGATGAATTTACAATACTAGAAACAAGCTGAAATTAAATTGGAGGTATTAGTGGTTTATTTAAGTCAATACTTTGCTTTTGATCTTACGCTGTGACATCTGATCTGGTAGTATTTAAATCTACGCTAGGGTAAAACGTCTTAAATCTGTTTCCAAAGAGGTATTAAAAAGTTTAGTGGCTCTTGTTAAACATATCAAGATTAAACGATGCTTTGAACGGTGATGATTCGTAATTTTGCAAAGCTCTTTGCATTTGCTGGAATTCCTTAGCTAAATAATACATTGATTGACGGTCAATAAATGTGGGTTTGCGTAAACAATCTTAGTTTAATGCTAGGGGAAGGCTCTGTCAGAACTCAAGGAAATAGCTTTGACCCCGGAAAGATATGAATCATAGCACTTCAACATAAACAGCATCAACAGCACGTAGGAATGTCTGGAATTATATTGTTATAGAATAAGTATGGAGAGCCTAAGGTGGTAGTTAAAGTAACCCCTTTCCTATCCCTCTAGGCAGTTGAACGATATTCATTACGTCTTATTGATAGCTGGCCTTCGTTAATTCAGCCCCTCATGTTAGAGAATAAGGTTGCCTCAAACTAATAAATTATCTTTAAAGTAAAAAAAGTAAGGGGATGGTGGTAGTTACTTTTCAGCCATCCTTATGTTGTCCGTGTTAACGTGTATGTGTCATTGCTAAATAAGACATTGGGGAAACAAAATTATTGCTCTTTTTAATTCGATCACGCCAGATTGCGCTGTTAAGTCGTGTTTCAAAGTGTTTTGTTTAGAATCTTCACTAACACGTTTACCCCACGTAGAGTAACAGTGGATAGCTTGGCTCCCAATCAAGAGTTTGGAATACCGTACATTACATCCCCTATGATGGGCTTACATTTTAGCGAAAATTGTTCATGAACTTTTTACTTAAGATTGCTTTGCATTGTGCTATCACTTTTACGAAGCTTTATTTATCAAACAATGTAAAAACAATTTACATGCATGGATTTTTAGAGGGGTTGACATGGGTGCTCACTACGTCATGTAGCATAGCAATATTGTTACCATCGATAATAAAATATAAGTATTAATCTTTAAGGTTTGAATGATAAATTCAAACATAAGAACTTTACATTCAGTACAATAGAGCCCCAAAAGATGTTTAGTACGGAATTTGGAATATTTTATGTATATCTACACGTTTGAAGCAAGCTCAGACAAAACCAACTAAGGCAGAAGAAAAATATTTCACCACGTAAGGTTTATAAGACAGTGTTGTATGATAGGTGGTTTTGTTTGTTCGGCCTATACAAGTATTTTCCTTTCGGCTTTCTGCACACTGTACCCGGAATTACCAAACAAACTAAAACCAACCCACTCGACCACACTGCCTCATAAAACTTACATAACACTATATTACTTATCGCAATAAGTGCACATGTCAAACTCACCGACCAACCACCAAAACCAACCTACTTACTATGGTCTCATACATCTAATTATGTTAGGTTATTATAGCTAAACAATTAATTATTTAGTAGTAAATCAACAAAACAATCCTAGTATATTTCGTACAATATATAGTCGAAGTGATAGGACCCAAAAAGGTATAATTTTCTTGCCGGCCTGAAACTTATACAGCTGAATTAGATGTCCCAAAGGATGACAAAAATGGGAATTATAAACTTGAAAACTGGAGTTTAACAAGATGGCGGCCATTTAAAGATGGCGAATTTACGATTTTAATAAATTAGTCATATCTCGGTTAATATTTATCCAAATTTGCCAACTCTTTTTTTGTTGTGTAGATAATATCTTTCCTCAAATAAAGTGTTCTGACAATATTATCTTTGTATGGCTTGGTTTTCTATTTATTTAATAAAATATGTAAGAACTACAGGGCATTAATTGCTTTAAACCAGTATATCTCCTAAACTGTACATTTTATTTGAAATACACTAATAATATAAAAGATAGAATATATTATAAGCTTTACAATGATATATAACATAAGGGGGTGTAAACTACATATGCAACTATAAGAGGTGCAGAACTGCTGGATGGCAGCGCTCGGTGCGATGTGGTGACGCGGGCTGGCCTCAGAATAGTCCATGGCGTTAAGCCGATATTATGTCACATCTGGCTATTGGTACCAAATTTGGTTCGATGTTTCTTCATCTAATTAACTTTTAAAATCCGCTGGGAGACACTCTCTCAGAGCTGCCTAACCCCCTGAGTTGACCTCATCAATATGGCGGACAGGAAACTATACAGGGTTTGCTTTAAACGTTTGTAACTCCTTTACCAGTTGCTGTATTTTGACAATTAAGGTGTCATTTTAAAGAACATAACCTATTTAACATTCACCGTTAATATCAAGATCGTTAAGTATTTTGTAGTCTGTTTATTCAAGTGTTAATTCTACAAATTCAGATTTCTTTCGAATTAATCTGCAAAAAATACGCTATTCCTGTAGTCGGCACGGTAAGACTTGGACCCGTGACCTTAATAACTTTATTTAAAAGTGGTTTATATACCTGCATTTAAGTAATCCAATTTTTTGCTTCATGCAACCGGTTTCAACTCCGTGGAGTCATCATCAGGCCGTTGGTACAACGATAAAACAATCTCTTCATTTGGAGGTCGTCATGACGTTCATCACGCAAATAAAAACACACACGGACATCGAACAGCCAACGGACACGGACATTTAAAAAACACTTAACACAAAACGGGGGTGCGACTTGTACCAGGCGGGAGTGAAGTCTAGATAATATTTTACATCTGGCTATCGGTACCAAATTTTGCTAGTTGTTTCTTCATCTAATTAATGGTGAATGGTGCCCCCTTTTGTGTTTAGGGTTTCTTAAATGTCCGTGTCCGTTGTCCGTTCGATTTCCGTATGTGTTTTCGTTTGTGTGATGAACGTCATGACGACACTCAAATTAAGAGATTGTTTTATCGTTGTACCAACGGCCTGATGATGACTCCACAGAGATGAAACCGGTTGCATGAAACAACAAATTGGATTCGTTAAATGCAGGTATATAAATCACTTTTAAGTATTATAGAGTAATCCGGAGGCTAAAATCCATCAATAAAATAACTTTACGTTCAAACCAACCTAGCTACAGTAAATATACATTTTGTTAGAACTTGTATATGTATAATTTTGTATATGGCCCTTTTGTAAATGTACAGTTTCTTTTTAGATACGAGACCGTTTATACTGAAACTTTTAAGTAACCGTTCGATTTTGAATAAATTTAGTATGAACATGTGAGACAGTATTTACTGTCTTGAGTTCGAAAACCAGAGAAATTGAATCAAGGGAAGAGAGTTTTATGGTGTTTTAATTAGATTAAAAATTACAATTTTAGATTTTTCATATACAAGTTTTTAATGCACACAATTTTTGCTTTAAAACAGAGCATTAAAAACTAAACAATTTGGTATTTGCAATTATTTTATTATGGTGAGGAGAAAATCTAGGAAACCTATTCAAAATATTCTTCATGTTAATCTTATGGGGAATAGGTAGACAGCGTTTTTACAACAAGTGTTTAATGAAGACTTAAGATATGGTTTTACTAATTTAGCTCAAAAGAGCAATTTAATTTGCCTTTAATTTTTTGTATATTTGGTTATTATAAATATGTTACCTCACTACCACAACAAAAGTCTTGCCAAAGGCCATTAACATTATTCATAAATAAGCTAGATGCAACAACTTTTTCATTCTCCTTGGGTAAACATAAGGGCTGAGTTTGTAGATTTACTGGAATGGAGATTATAAATTATAAGTTTTTATGCAACTATTATTAAACCGTAACATCATCAAAAATACCATGTTACATCAAAATTTATTTAGATACATAAAATGTATAACATGTTATATATCCTCCATAAAAATAACATAATACACCCGTGCTGTGCTTAGCAATTTCAATAACTCGGAAACGGATTAGCTTAAAACATACAATTTAAAAGTCAAAGATTTTGATTTATTATAATAAAATTGGTTTAATGTCAATCCGTAAAATTTAAAGGATATTTTTAATCTTTAAAACACAGTAAAACCCTCTTCCCTTGATCCAGTTTCTCTGGTTTTCAAACTCGACAGTAAATACGGTCTCACATGTTCATACTAGATTTATTCAAAATAGAAGAGTTACATAAAAGATTCAGTGTAAACGGCCTTGATCTAAAAAAGCTGTACGTTTACAGAAGGGTCATATGCAAAATCTACAGATACAAGTTCAAAAAAATTATATTTATTGTAGCTAGGTTGGTTTGAATGTAAAGTTATTATGGTCACGGCTCCAAGTCTTACGGTGCTGACTACAGTACAGTAATAGAATATTTTTTGCAAAGTGATTCGAAAGAAATCTGAATTTTGTAGAATTAAACTTGAACAATCAAACTAAAAAATACTTAATGATCTTGATATTAACGGTGAATGTTAAATAGGTTATGTTCTTTAAACTGACACCTTAAATGTCCAAATCAAGCAACAGGTAAAGGAGTTACAAACGTTTAAAGCAAACCCTGTATAGTTTCCTGTCCGCCATATTGATGACGTCAACTCAGGGGGTTAGGCAGCTCTGAGAGAGTGTCTCCCAGCGGATTTTAAAAGTTAATTAGATGAAGAAACATCGAACCAAATTTGGTACCAATAGCCAGATGTTAAATAATATCGGTTTAACGCCATGGACTATTCTGAGGCGGCCCGCGTCACCACATCGCACCGAGCGCTGCCATCCGGCAGTTCTGCACCTCTTATAGTTGCATATGTAGTTTACACCCCCTTATGTTATATATCATTGTAAAGCTTATAATATATTCTATCTTTTATATTATTAGTGTATTTCAAATAAAATGTACAGTTTAGGAGATATACTGGTTTAAAGCAATTAATGCCCTGTAATTCTTACATATTTTATTAAATAAATAGAAAACCAAGCCATACACAGATAATATTGTCAGACCACTTTATTTGAGGAAAGATATTATCTACACAACAAAAAAAGAGTTGGCAAATTTGGATAAATATTAACCGAGATATGACTAATTTATTAAAATCGTAAATTCGCCATCTTTAAATGGCCGCCATCTTGTTAAACTCCAGTTTTCAAGTTTATAATTCCCATTTTTGTCATCCTTTGGGACATCTAATTCAGCTGTATAAGTTTCAGGCTGGCAAGAAAATTATACCTTTTTGGGTCCTATCACTTCGACTAATATGTGTGTATTCTCCATGCCAGAGCTGAGAAGCACTAGCAGCAGTTAATTAACTACTCGCAAGGATGCACGAGTCAATTAACTGTGGTTCATATTTTAAATCGTCAAAATTATTTCTTTACAATTAATATTATTTTAAATTTCGTGTTTTCGTAGTAATAAAACAATTACATAGTGAGTAATGAAATGGAAAGTTTGAAAAGGACTGAAGATAAGTTGGAAGGTTTTGTATTGTTGAGATTTTCTTTTTAATTACGGTGTCAAAGGCTCTCCAGTTGACTTTATTTGAAATTTTTAAAATTAGTTTTCATGCAAAAAGTTAACAAGGAAGTATTCAATTGATATGCAGATCTTCCTTATGATTTTGTAGCAATATTAACCTAATCTATTAACAACTATTACAACTATTTACAAAAAATTACTGTCGTATTTGATTTATGTGTTTTATTAACAACTTGTATGAGAGAAAAAACTCCCTCCGTACATCACGTGTCAATTAATTGTCCAAAGTGATAAACAAATCTTCCCAATTAGCATGCACAAGATCATGTATAAGGTTGTCTTATTATACCTATGGCATTCCTTATTTTAATTATTCGTTTAATTTTAATCTTCCTTCAACATTTCAAACCTAAAAACTGTGAACACCATTGTTACTATGTTTTTTGTTTCCATAACAGTAAATTGTATACTTCAGTCAAATGGTTGAATGTATAACTAATTATATGCAACTAATTACTTCTCTTTGTATCTAGTTTATTCATAATCATGTTACGGTGCTATTAACTAAATAGCGCGTTCATAATGTGTATCAGTATCTTCATTATCTCGGTTACAAAAAATACAATTTCGGCTTCGGCATCAATCATGCTCAACGCTGCTCGCACTCGCGTCAATATTGTGTCCAGTGCTCAATTTTTAGGTGGTGCCTTTACAGGGCCACACCAGTGTCTGTGCATACGCAGTGTTAATTCAAATAAAATGGTCGCGTATGTGAACTAAACCCATCTGTCATTCTCCACTCCACCATTGTTACTTCAAATCTGTTTGTTGTTCAGTAAGATATTGTTTATATTTTTTGTTGTTCTTCTTCTTGTCTGTTGTTTGTTAAGTTATTGTTGTAATTTCTTTTTCACTTTTATTGTTAATTAGTTTATAGTTCATGTATATCAAATCAAATCTTTGCAAATAGTCTTTCTTGTGTAAAAGTATTACAGTTTTTTATCATTGCTTATTATTATTGTTATTATTTTTAATATCATTATTATTACTGTATATTGTAATTTCATTTGTTGCCATGCCGTTGAAATAAAGAAATATTTCCATTTAATTATTGTACATTTTAATGGAATCCTGAAACAGTTTTGTTTTCATGTTCTATGATTTACTGATCATGTGACCAAATATAAAAATGTTGATAAATCAAAATTACGATTTTGGGGGCCAAAAAGATGGACCCCTTAAAGGGTTTTTAAGTATTTTAACAATCGTTATACATGGAAATATCCTAATGATCATATTCATTTGCTATTTGGTAGGGTTTTCGTCAAGTTAACACACTCAAATTAGTCGGTAAAGTAGATTATCCATTTTATTAAATGTATTACATATTTAAAATATGTATAGATAATTCATTAATTAAATAAATTGCATAGATCTCAAAATTAGACATACTATAGTAGATATAATTCTAAGTCCAAGAAGTTTATTCAGGCCAATGTTATTACTCTGGCATTAGTACAAAGGCCTTCAGAAAGTTACTTTGAGAAAATTTGATTTGCTTATCGTGAAAGACTCCTTTAAAACGTAGAACCTAAAATCATTTCACAAAGACGGAAGTTCCCTACTTTTACCTGAACACTTTCCTACTGTAACCTCAAAGTAAAATTGAATGGCTTTCCGCTTCGTCATAACAAACTCCCATAGTACTTGGTGGTTACGATATATTGATCTCTGACACTTACAGTCGTACCTTCTGGTGGAAATATGAACCAGGATATACATCTAGTGATGTAAATTGAAGAGTAGCAAATCCACTTCCTTGGCTTAGAGGACAAGGAAAGAGAAAACTTTCGCACCTGAGATTCAAGTAAAAGGCCTTTTCGCTCTATCACATATATAGGATAAATAAACTTTGTCTCATAACACTACAAAGTAACAAAGTAGTATATTTACACTTATACTGCACTTACATACAAGATGGTAAAATATATATAAAAGTTGGTACAAGGCGATCGATTTCAACCAGTTACATTGGTCATCATCAGGCCCAATCAGAAGACCACTGGTTCTCTGATTTGGCCTGATGGTGACCGGTATAACTGGTTGAAATCGATCGCCCAATACCATCTGTTTTATATATTTTACCATCTTGTATGTAAGAACAGTATTAGTGTGAATAAACTTTGTAGTGTTATGAGACGTGAAACGTAGTTTATTTATCTTATTTATTTGCAACAACACGTATCATGCAACTACATAAATTATTCCCTATAACTTGCCCATCCTGCAGCAACTCCCTCCAGAGAAGAATCGTTTACTTTCCGTAAACAAAATTTGGAATAATCATCTGCCTTAGTTAAAGAAACTAATTTCCCCTGAAAGAGCTTGGGCTGAATCTTTGGGTAATTGATAAGCAAAATAAAACCCTGTAAAACCATATAAATATATACATTGCAGGATGATATTTCACATAACAACGTCCAACGGAAGATATCAAATCTGAGATCACTTATCAACAGTCAAAGCTGTTCAGTGAAATATTTTTATTCAGTCTTGGTAGCCTTTGCCTAAGCAGAAGCTTGCTTTAAATGTGTAGACCTACACCATATAAACCTACTCCGGTACTGAAAATCTTTTGGCTCTCCACCCCACTGGCAATACCTATTTAAAGATAAGTGATTTGACTACACCATTGTAACAATATTTTTATCACCGAAAACCAACGGGAATAAACACGGATAAAGAAAAGTCTAAAACTAAGTCGTGGGTACCATCTAATTATTTTAAGTCTACATTTTGTCGTCCGTCTACCTTTTAAAAATATTGAAATTGTCTGGTATTCAATTTGAAACCAATTTAAAAAACTAAACCGTGGAGTGATGGAGGGAAGTTTTAATGTGTATAGTCGTTTGTTGATTTCTGTTACAGAACTTTCCAAGTTATTCCTTCCTTCCTTTCAAATTAGTGATCAATTTCAAAACATTTTTTTCTGAAATAATTTGCTATAGTTATATAAAATTAAACGGTTGACTACCAACATAAAGTTAGTCTTACAATTTAAATGATAACTATTTAATACTGTTTTTTATGATCTTATCATGAAGTAATGCCCTTGAGTTAATCATAAAAACGTTATATTAATTGAAATTAATTTCCGTTTCGTTTGTTGGAACATCGAAAACTAAAATATTGAATTAATAATAAAATAATAAATAATAAAACGACTATACTATTATATTGTATAAATCAAACCAATAGTTCAATTATATAAAGATTTTACGATTTATAAGCAATATTTAGTGTCGAGGAATTAATAATTTTGAAAAATTTAAATACTAATACTTTTTATCAGCCTGGAACATTACATTGAACATATTACAAGGATATTTGATACCTAGCAAATGTTTGAACGGTTCGTATTCCTGTATTCCCAAAACTACCTTATAGCTTTATTATCTTTCATTAAATAACGCGGTAAAAGAATTGCATTTGTGAATTGCATATTTGTTTGATTAATATAGCTACTCTCTATAAAACCTTATAAATCAAGATAAGCTTGAATTGTTGAAAAATCTAATTTTACCACGAACTACGCTGCTATTATTTTTTCTTATAACACATCAGTGGATGGAGCTGAAAATGTTATATTGTGCTTTTGAGGTGTTGCAAAAGTTCATAAATATGGATTAAGCAATGAGGTGCTGTATAAAATAATATTACTTAAGTTATTAAGTTAAGTAATTACCTATGAGATTGTAGTACTTGCGAGTATAATTATAATTGCCACAATTCGTTCAACCACTCAGAGTACCATATCCGTGAATTATTAATACTTTTAATCCCCCACATGACTTTCTTACCTGTTTTTTCCAACGTGTAAAACGTTTTTAAAGATGAACTCCTACGCTCAATAGTGAAGAGGAGCGTAGAAAACACTCTCAAGTGCGGAAAATGAATAAAACATCACACCTTGTAGCGCGGTGACGGTTCCACCTCACACTATGGTCTTCACCTCCGCATTGTTATTTTGAAATCTTTATAATTTTTTTCATTATTTGCAATTTTTACACCGAGAAAAACCTATCCTGGAATCAAGGACCTTATTTTGTATGTGCCTAAGGTTATATATGTATAATTTATGTTCATTACCTACGTATTAAAAGTTTAATTATTTATATGACTTACCTAATCACTTTATATTTAAGTGGAATCCTTTTTTTGTGAATTTCCTATGGAAACGTGAACTATTAAACCCGGTATTGGCATGACCCGCACGGTGAAACATAAGCCCGGGACAACCTTAGAATGACCCCCTGAACACGTTTTGAGGGGTCGTTCAAAATTGTATACATATATATATATATATATATATATATATGTGTGTGACACACACACATATATATATACATATATATATATATATATGTGTGTGTGTGTGTGTGTGTGTGTGCGTGTGTGTGTGTGTGTGTGTGTATTTAAAATTAACACATTTAAAAAGGTTGGGCATTAGTGAGCAAAAGTTGGAAGCCCTTTCTCATCATTCTAACATAAATATTTACCGAGTTATTAAAATAAATGTACATCTTTAAACAGTACGTTGTCTTATGGGAGTTTTACATTATAAAAGCCTGTTATTCATTTGTTGGTGTATTTGTATCATCCCCAGCAACCTCGCACTTACTGTCAATCCTGACTGCACCTTCTCCTAATCTTAAAATGCGCAATATTGTATTCCCAGCATTGTACGTATATATAACCAGGAGCATCAGAACAGCCAAAAAGTTTAAATATTTCGATAACAATTGGAATAAATGTAAGTTTTAACACTGATTTGGATTTTTTTAAAGTTGTTTATATGGAAATTCACTTCCTTGACGTCAGCGTTCTGCGTGCGAACTCGTTTTTTAATAAAGTTCAACATGGCAGTTTCAAACGAAAATATGTTTACGAATATCCATATGCATTTGGACGTTAGTAACATTTTTACTTTTAATATTGAGGAAATGTATAAAAATATTATTTATTTAAGTGTGATTAACAAATTTGAAGTACGTCCTATGTAAATGTATCATATATTGTTTTGAAACTAGGACTAACAATCAAGAAGGATTAAAATTTAAAGTTTTGCTTGATTACTTACGATTTGATGTGACAATGACGTTGTTTGAATTTGTTGCATTAAATTAATAACAATTCATTCTGTTGAAAAGTAACAGTTTTTGAAAACTTCTAAAGACGACGTCGCGTAAAAATGATGTTCAAAGTTTGTGAAACAATTTAGGTTGGTGTTACAACTGGTCCAAATGACATTTAAAACTTGTTTGGAAACCTCGATAATGTTGAACTATAGTAATTTAAATATTTTATCGTTTATTCTAGATATAATATTTTTAAGAAATGCTCAGCTTAAAAACAATTATCTGCTTTCTAAATCTGTTTAAAGTAGCGCCTTAAGGTACAAAAATAATACACGCTGAAGCTTAACGTGTAGACAATACACGTTATCTTTTGCCCATGTGCAGGTGTTTTTGTTTTTCATTAGTTGTAATTTGTTGTGTTTGGTTCGTTGTTAATGGATATGGCCTGTCGAAAAAAACACAGGTGATAAATAATGTATAGAGATACTATTAAAATAACTGTAGTATATGTCTAGTTGACAATATCTCTGTTTCATTTTATCAAAACCATCCTGAAAGATTGAGGTGAAATGTTGTATGAAGTTGCCTCTTATTTATGAGATAAAAATAAGCCTATTCGCATTTCAAAAACCTCTTAGTGCTCCATCCAAACGTTCCCCAAAGTCCCACTGTAACTCTTAGTACAGGAAATACCTTGACAACATTAAACTTAACGTGATATTTTTTAAAACATCTTATGTTTTTTAATAACTCAAGTAATGTTCTAAATGTTCCTTCAAATGTATAAAATATATAAATCGAACTGTGCAATGTCATTCAACATCACGCAATGCAACTGCATTCGTTATAAAATGCAGTTGTGAGTTCAAGCACTAACAAAGTTTCGTTTGTTTACCAGGTCAGCTTTGAAAGCAATTTAAATTTAAATTATATAATTAGTGTGTAAAATGAATTGTAAAGCATTATACAGTATACTTAAATAGATTAAAAATGTATGTTAACAGTATACTTAAATGCGATGTATTATACATTTAAACGTATACTACGTCCTGTACTATATATTATTCCCCACGGGGATCTCGAAGATCAAAAACAGAAATAACTGTAATTGTACATTCTTATGTATGTAATACTGTGACAGTCTATAGTAATAAATCATTCTTAATACAGCTGTTTTTTATTTAAATTCACTAAAACAAATACATGCAACGTAAAACGAATGCAAGCTTTCTTCCATATACTAATAATACGGGGATATTAAAGACTAGTAGGGTGAAGCCCTGAAGTCAAAGGGGTAATCAATACCTTTGAAATAATTTAGAGAAAATTTCCTTTAATTTGAGGCCTCAATGAATTGTCAAAATTAATCACGAAAAAATGTAGCTGGTGTAGCTAAGAAATCTAGCTCTCATACGTTCTCATACGTGTGTAAATTGAATTGTTTTAATTCGACTATATTTTTAAATACATCTTGAGTTTTAGACAAGCAATAACGCCAATACTCTCGTAAATGCAAAAGTAAAAAATAATGATGGATTGTGTGCCCACTTGTTGACAGTAATAGATAAACAAATATTTTTATTTTTTCTTAAAACCTTTATTTAGTGCTATACTGCATGTCAAATATTAAGAGTATTTCGTAAAGCAGAAGCGTTTGGTAGGCAATATAAAATAAATACAAGTGGGTATTTTTGTTTTTATTAGTGTTAAAATAAGAGGTAAAATTGATTTGATTTTGATCATGTTAGGCTTTAAAAATATCACCTTTGTCAGTAAAAGTTATTGACTTCCATACCGATTAGGAATATTAAGTATGGAATCAGATTACGAATTCCTTTAGCCTTTGATAACTAAATATTACAATTTGAAACGCCTCCAAAACTACTTTACCTTTTGTCAGGAAAATATAATTTTATTGAAATATATGTATTGCATGTAAGTCTTAACTATATAACTATGTAAACTTTTTTTATTTTTTTATTAATGACTATTCCCAAGTAAATTTCCTACGATATCAAATGGTATCAAATACCAGTGCTAACCCAAAACAGACTCATATAAATAGTTAAAAGTATCACGATATATTTGAAAATGCGCTATATTTTATGTGTGTATTGTCTGCTTTGTAAACTCTTAATGCTATCTAAATTGACTTTATGATTACGGTATTTTGATTTTCTTGCAAATAAACATTTTACCGAAATCATATAGCAAATGCATATTTTATGATGGCAAAAATATTTTACTTATATTTTATTACTTTTTGCGAAAAGCTACTAACCAGTTTACAACTTTTCAGACATTAATTAAACAACCGTCAATGAAAGTGTTGAAATATTTTCAGCTTCCTGCCACTTAAGACTGGCATTTTAATTGATAAAAACAGTTTAATTTCTTCGTGCTTGAAACATTGTAATTACAAATTCTTTTAAAAATGTAATAGGTTTTACGGAATACTTTTATTCTTTGTAGCCGTCAAAGATTTTAGCCTGTCGTCATGACTTATTTTTTTCAAGTTTATTCAATGGAAAGTATTAGCATTCGTTAAAAACGTTGTGATAGAACGTTTACAGTCTTTTACAGTGCTCCATATGTTTCTAAGTTAATTGTGTTTACAGCAATCGCTTTCTTATGACGCAATAAATAATTATACTTGAACAAAGTTAACTTTGTAAAAACAGCTGAAAGAAAGTATTACTCGATTTTGGTTGAGCAAACGAAGTATTTATACCAAAAACGATTCTTAGACGATCAACTTAGACAACGAAATAATTTAATATCATTACATAACAAATAATATACCAATGTTCTTGCACAGTAGCGTAGGTCATAAGCTGATCAACGAAATTTGTAAATTATAATAAATTAAAAATGAAAATAATAAACTATTTTTTTTAAATATGAACGTTTTTTATTCCAACGGGTAAATGTCAATACGTTTGCAATGCGATGGACAAGGCATACTTAAACATTTATTAAAGATTTGTTGAAGGACCACAAACCAAGTTGTCTTGCAATATTATTTTATCGAGCGGTGAGTAATATGGTATATTTACTTTTATCAGTTATTTGCGTGAGTCAGTGTCTCCATCTCGTGAAAGATCAGTCCAAAATTCATATTGTCCGCCTCTTGGCGTTTAGAAATCAAGAATACCACTGATCAAATACGTCATATTCGTATGGCAGTTGAATTGTGCAACAATTTGTCAGTTCTCAATGGAGTTTAGTGTGGATATTTACAAGAAAATACGAGTATCCAATTTAATGAATCACGCAGTCAAATTTACACAATTATCGTATAAGTTGTTTGGATATTTTGGCATATTCAACTTTCTGTGTACCGAGTAAATGTTTAATATTCGTATTTGCATAGTTGGTTTTTTAATCATAACAGATAGATGTGCGTTTTTTAAACGTGGATCGACGCCAGTGAAGATGCGTCGACAATTATGTAAAATGCGTATTACTCCAACAACCAACACAGTTTGACACCTCAAGGAAGGTAGAATATTCTATATGCAGCCGAAAGCCGAATATGCGATAGGTGTCAAGGCTGACAAATAAATTCACATATGCACATATGGAAGTCAACACATACAAGACTTATTTTAGTTTGAGTCAATTTAAAATATATTGCTAATTACAATTCATTGTTTTATCACAATTTGTGTATAAAATAACCAATTGTTTGTATTAATGTGCTGGCTATTTTCGACTTTACTAAAAATTATGTACCTCCCCCGTCCCCTAAACCCAATTTTAACTTGTAACAGCAGAAGTTACTTAGTTGCTGTTTCATCAAGTAAGTTGCATGAGTTATGACCGGTATTATTAACCCACCTTCACTGTTGTAATTTATTGTCCAATATGCTAACTATTTTTCTTTGCCCCTAAATTTATTAGTACATATATACTAAATTAGTTGTAAATAAATGTATAAACTACGAAGTAAACCTCTAAACCATTTACTAAAATATGGTGTATTTGACAATTTACCAATTTACTAAATTGTATAACTAAATCTTCCATATTTTTTGGACGGAATACTAATTTTCATAATGTTGAAAATTGGAATAAGTCGAACTAATAATTTACAAACACAATTTACTATTTATAATAAATGTGTTTAGTGATCAGTATAAACTGATCATATTAATGATAACGGTGATTACAGTAAAATGAATATTTATGACAATTATATTAAATTGCATATTCTAGTAAACAGGATCTCGGATGCATTACAAACTTATATTGCTCAATGTTTATAGCGTCATTATTGTGATGACATTTTTACGATCAGTCGTTTACGATGTAACCATTATATTTGTTATTGTGATGAAGTCACATCTCACTTGATAATTTTAGAATACATAAACTAACTAATTTAATGATTTAACCACTTTATGTTATTAGCAAAAGTAATTATTTAGATTTTACTGTAGAATCTAATTGATATAATTTGAAATTATTGTAGCGTAAGTAATATGTCTTACTCAGGAGTTTTAATTATATCTTAGAGGATTTATTTATCAACGCAGTGAGTTAAAAACCTTAAAATGTGGTAAAGCGAAGCAATATTACCATAAAATCTTATTAGTGGTATTTTATTATTTTCTAATTAAAATCGATCTTTAATAATCAAAATCTATTGTAATTACAATGCAGTAGATATTTGGTACTTCTTTAAAAGCTTAAGTATTTATAGTAATTAAAACTGTAAAAAGTACAATGTAAAAATATTGCAATATTTTGTAATTGGGACTTAGCTATTTTAAATTTACTGATAACTTATATAATAACATCTAACTGATAATTTATCGTAATAACATGAACTGAACTAACTAGGTCTTTGAACTGTAGGCCTAGCTGATGAGAGAAGTAAGGCCTTACAGGGAGGAAGCGTGTTGAAGGTGCGTATAAACACTGAGAGCTATGACGCGCAGTAGAATGCGGTAATGTGAATGTGGTTCTGGTTTTGTATCGGATTCAGTGGGACACTAGGCTCGGTAGGGTAGCATTGGTTACTATTGTAGGGTTACGTTCTGTCAAATTAGTGTTCGTTACATTATAATTTTCGAGATTGTAAGGGTAAAAATATTAGTGGATAAAGGCAAACTCCTTAAGATTAATTTGGAGTTTAATTAGGTTGGTGAAATATTTATTTGATAGGCTTAATTAAATGGGAAAAGGATCCGGGATTGTAGGGCTCTAGAGTAGGTCGATCAATCTGTTTAATTCGCAGCCTAACCAGAGAGAGAGAGAGAGAGAGAGAGAGAGAGAGGGGGGGGAGGAGGATTTAGAATAACTGTTCAATAGGCTTCATGGAATAAAATATACTATTATTATAATAAAATTAAAGTTCGTCTCATTGAAGAAACCCACTCTCTAGCAAGATTAAAATGTACAAGAGTACATCTTATTGCCCCCTGCAATAAAATTTGTGTACATCAAAGTTATAAATATAACAGTTTCTTTATTTTTTATGGCAGGATATTACTATTAATGTAAATTTGTTATTACTAGTAATTAAAAAGTGTATTAAAACTACGATTCCGCCACCCTTAATTTGTTTTAGCATTTTTTAATCATACATAGTCCTAAATCTAACCTAATTTAATTAAGATATAATTAAAAAATATTGCTTACGATGATGTAGTGTTTTCATAACAAAATTTAATCCATTGAAGTAATTGAATCACAAACTCATACAAACATCATACATATAATAAACAATGGAAAGTAATTTAAAGACTTTTTTGGGCAATTTAATACTAAAAAAAATATTATTTCCATTTACAAAATAAATTTTTGTTAATTTTTCTCACAATTTAGGACTGTAATATCACAATAAATATTTCAAACACAGTGTTCAGCATTTAGAATACAAATTTAATGAAAACTAGTAGGCTTATTAATTTGTTACCTGTCTAATTGTGTCTTAAATTTGGAAAATATATCCTGGGAACTAACTTTAGTTATCGTTTTACTAGCTCTATTTTGCAAATGAAACTTAAGTTTTGGTTGGGTCCTTAGGGTGGAATAGCTCGTACGTTAGACAAAATTTAAATATTACATTAAATTAAATGTACCATTGTGTGATAAATTATTAGCTGCCCAGAGTATTTCACTTGAGTGTCTAGGCCATAGTAACAGAAATCAAGTAGATAACAAAGAACAACCATCTAATAATTTTTTCTCCCTACTAACTTTAAAGTGGAGATTTTTCTTATTATTCTTTACTAACACGTAGTATCTTGATGAAGGATTTAACATTCATCTTTTAATTATTGTTGACTGATCTGCTTAAATTGAAACCTAATTTTTAAATTAGACTAACCTGTAGAAGTGTAAAAATAAATCGCCAAAAGTCAGGACGCACTTAGTCTTTTGTGTTTCATTTTATGTTTCGTCACGCTTTCTTTTGTGAAATACGTTCATGATACACTTTCCAACCACGACCACAATTAGATTTGACTATGAAAACTGCATTATCTATGGTAATTAAGTTATTATGACTATCAGAGTTAGCTAATATATTTAACTACTTATATTAACTAAATATATTAATTAATTATTATTAATTAAGTTATTATAACTATCATATTTAGTTAATATAAGTATTTAAATATATTAACTAACTCTGATAGTCATAATAACTTAATTACCATGGATAATGCAGTTTTCATAGTAAAATCTGATTGTGGTAGTGAAATTTAATTTGCTTATCTCTAATGTGATCCAGTAACGTAATCAAATAATGATTGTACAATTAGTTCTGAAATAGATCTCTGATGATATTTACAAAGTAGTACATCTTGTTTATAACTTTACTTTATATATACAATACCAGGTGTTAATTTTCAACTATTACTTAATTTCCTTAAAAATTATATTTTTGAAATATCACATGCCTGCCTAAATTCGGGACTGTTAATTTGGTAATCGTATTTTCATATTTCATTTTACATCAAATGTATGCTTTAAAATATAAGTGAAACCCTGGCTCCTGAAAGTTAATAATCACAAAATATTGATAATTTCAACTCTTAAGCCTGTTCTTACTTTCTTTTGTTGTTTAATAATAAATTAACAAAACTATCATTTAAACAAATATCATAATCTTTCTTTTTGTGTACACTAGTACTCCTAGACAATTAACTACTAATTCCAGACAATTTTAGACTCAACTGAGGTTGAACATGCATGAACAACTGACTGATTGCGAGATCAAATGTGCTACGCATAAGTACATTGTTTACGTGGAAAAATGTAACAATGGTTTTAATACGAGTTAATATTATTGAGCAAAATTTTAAAACCAAAACTACTGGCATTTTCGATGAACCGAGACTGTTGCACGAGGGCCCGCAAACGTCAGTAAGAAATTGTATTTGTGATTAAATTATTTTCTTATGGTTAATAGTTCATAATTTGTTTTAAAAACAAACTGTTTAATAAGCACTCCTTTCAAAATTTTTAAATACACATTTCTTTCAATTTGGCGATACTATTAATCGAATATTTTTTCATAGTAACCGACTAATTACAATTGAACTGGAAGGTCTGTTTTCTGATATTTGTTATATATTGCGAGTAATTTCCCGTCCACTCACTTCCAAGAACTCATAATAACACTATAACATAATACATAATACCAGCTAACGAGGCAGGAAACTTGATTCAGGTTGCACATGCAGGATTAGTGTTTGTGGTTATTTCCTTGACTGCTGTAGAAGTTTATGGCAGTTAACTAGGAGTCTTAGCGACTAATCGGAACATAACCTTTAGTATGTTGGGCGTATTCAGTAGGCCTTTAGTTTTAGAGTAATTACATCAACAATTTTTCAGAAATATAAATTAGAATGTATTTGGCCAATTTGGCAAGCCTTACTAAGTTACCAAGCCATAGTTTAAAAACATTCTTTTCCCAACGATTCACAAAATAAGTTAATATAATGCAATTTCCTCCTCAGAAATTACAAGTTTTGTTAAGTCAAATTGTGAGTTATTTTACTTTATAGAGATGACAAATTTAGATTCCTTAAAGAGAAGCAATACCACATTACCGACTTACTTTTCATTTCATTTCGATGAGTTATTGGTAGTTATTGTGATTCTGGAGATAAAATATTTATTATTAATAGTCAAAACTGCAATTACATAAATGCGTTGATTTGTTGAAGTAAGAGTATTATTTATGTAGTTTGTTGTATACCTTAATACTATTTGATAAAGAATCAGTTTACTTGGTGGTTATACAAATATCTATTTAGTTTTAATGTTGTATTTTACGTAAGCTCTTGTTTGTTATATTTTGAAACCTACTATACATATTACCCTCATAATAAAAATCCTTCATTACATTCAAAGACAATAAAGACCATTACGTTGGTAAATCTTTGATGACTGGGATATTCTCTTTTTACCAAAGTATTTCTATATACATTTCTTAAGGAACAATTTAATTTATTATTCATCACTGCGTCGAATACTAAAAGAAATTCTTCCAAGAATGTTCAAAAATCCAATTACGTTTTAATCAAAGAAAGACACGAACCACTTCAGACCTTAAGTGACAACAAACTTTATACCAATTTAGCCACCTTTACTAATACAATCAAAAATGTTCTCTTAAGTAAAGAAATGTTGGCATTCTAAACGTATTCAAAGACATTATCGTGCAAGTATTTACACCACCGAGAATTTCAAAGAATTATAGTAAAGGATTTCTTTGAATTTCGTCAAACTGTAATAAGACAAACAAATTATCACCGATTCTGTGTCTTACGATTTTGGACCTTCTTGCCATTTTTATTCAAGCTGAATTGTCAACATGTTTGACTGATTGATTACCTTAATATTGCTAAATGATAAACTTAAAATCAGATCATGTTAAAGTGCACTGCAAATAGGATGTCAATGAGAATTAGTATAAGCCCCAGGAAATCAATACATGCCTTGAATATAATGGTATTTGATACAGACCAAGACCTAGAGCGCTTACCGAAGAGCATTTACTACTGTCCCAATAACCAACAAGAACTAGGTTTGGGAGATTTTTTAAACTCACATCTTCATATTCTTACAGATTAAAAAAGAACTATGCACACTCATGTGCCATCACTTTTCATACAAGTTTTCTTATCTTTTGGGGTTGTTTCTCGAGTTAACAACTTGATATTTTAGTTTATATGGATTACAACGGATGAATTATGTCGTATGTATTTCTTATGTTAATTACTAATAGAGCTACATTCTTTGTAATTAACAACCTCATTGATAATAACTTCATGAGTAACAGACTGAACATATTTTTCAATTTGGTATTATTTATATATTAATATAAACATTTTTATACAGGGTGATTACAAATGAAATAGACAGTTTGGATAGCTTGTAGAAAATTAATTATTTAAAAGTATAGATCATTACTTACATGATTGTATAGAAGAATTCTTTAAGTTGTTTTTGAAAATATTTACAGATGTTCAATGTGTGCACCACTTGAAACACGACAGATATCAATACGGTAGTCGAATTCTGACCACACACGACTAAGCATCTCACGGTCAACTGTAGCAAGAGCATTTGTGGTTCGTTGTTTAAGATCATCGATATCAACAGGAAGCGGTGGTACGAAAACTCTGTCTTTTACATAGCCCCACAAGAAATAGTCGCAGGGCGTTAGGTCCGGACTACGAGGTGGCCACGGCTGAAACTCGTTTTCCTCACTTGCACGGCCGATCCATCGTCTAGGAAGATGTTCATCCAGATACCCTCTGACGTCTGAGTGCCAGTGAGGCAAAGCTCCATCTTGTACAAAAATGAAGTTACAACTATCTTCATGGAGTTGAGGCATTAACCATTCGGTTAACATGTCCAGATAAATTATTCCGGTTACTGATGGTTCTTGGAAGAACGGCCCGTAAACCTTTTCACAAGATAAAGCGCAAAACACGTTCACTTTAGGAGAATCGCGTATATGCTGTACAGTCTCTCT
The DNA here is from genome assembly GCA_963675035.1 of Allygus modestus. Taxonomy (NCBI): domain Eukaryota; kingdom Metazoa; phylum Arthropoda; class Insecta; order Hemiptera; family Cicadellidae; genus Allygus; species Allygus modestus. The sequence continues at coordinate 80,517,312 of OY776116.1, forward strand.
TGGGTTTTCTGTTCCCCATATTCGAACATTATGTCTATTAACTTTTCCACTAATGTTAAAAGTGCATTCATCACTGAAAATTAGGCGATTAAACAATGTGTCGTCATTTTCAAGACAATGTTGCATCTCCTGACAAGAATTTTTACGTACAACTTTAATCATTTTCATTTAAACTTTGTACTAACTGTAATTTATAAGGTGTCATTTTCAAACATTTCCGCAGAATTTTCCACACAGTAGGTTGAGGAATTTGCAATTCTAAACTTGCTGATCTAGTCGATTTTCCTGGACTTCGTACAAAAACATCACGAACACTATCAATTTTGTCTGCTGTAACAGAAGGTCTTCCAGTACTCTTCTTCTTACACACACATCCACTGCTTTCAAAACGTTTATACCAGTCATAAATTGATTGCCTTGTTGGTGGTGGTTTACCGTATTTTGTTGTGAAATGACGCTGCACAACAGTAACAGAGTTTGTTTTGGCTATTTCAAGAACACAATAAGCTTTCTCCACTTGAGTAGCGGCCATATTGCTAAACTGGTTGTTGTAATAGGAAGCAACCAACAACAATAGCCAGCAACAGTTGTACCAACATAAGCTTTAAGAAATTCCCTACAAACCTATATCACTTACTATGTTGAAATACACCAGTTTAATTTTGTAGAGGCTATTGAAATTGTCTATTCCATTTGTAATCACACATTTGTATACATTTTATATATTTATAGTAAATATATCAAAGTTCCACTTAATTCCTGCTCTGTTTTAGTGCTTAGTTGATTTATATTTGTTTTTTGTTTGTTTCGGAATCTATAATGTACTATATTATCTAATTTTAATACCGTTTTCATTATTTAGTTTCACTTCATTTATAATTAAATAAGTTCTACCCCTTAAACAAATGTTTATGTAACTCTGCGTGATGGTGACTTGGACTTTTTATTTATAATTTTCCCATGGGATTTTGTGAATAGCATTATGAACTGCTTTGTGTGTAATTGGGGGTTTGCCTGTATTTGTAGCAAGTAAATGTAATAAATAAATAGATTTGTTTATTGAACCATTGAACCAACATACAATTTACTATTACTGTGATATTTATAAATTAATCTCTTTTCCATGGAATAACATGTATTGGGCTGTATTTCAAGGAAGCCTGGAGCGTTATTAAACACCACTGAATAATACATACTTACTTGAACATATAATGATAACTAATAATGAAGCATGAAACCCATATATCTACATGTGTAGTTTAAATAAACTTGAAATGATGTACCAAGAAAAACATCAGTCTTAATTGGTATATGATATCGATTTCGTATTAGTTTATTTTATTAGTTTTGTTTCACTTATTTTAAAATACATTACAATTAATTGTAAACCCCATTTAATTGGTGCATGTGTCTGTCCGCTCTAATCATCTTATGATGCCTGGGGGAGCTCAGTCACTTTAATGCACTTTTATAAATATAAATACTCGTGAAATTTAGGGAAATAACAAGTGAGGTTACCTTGAACTGTTATATGCTGTTATTTGTTAAATTCACTATTAGCTTATTTAGTATATGTACCTAACTTTGATTTGTGTTTTTCAGGTGACTGACTCAAGATAAAGTTTGGAACTGGCTAACGTAAGTTAAAATAATACAATGTTTGTAAATAAAATAAACACATACTTTCTCGAATGAATGTATATGTTTAATATTAAAGAATAAACATTTCAAGTACGGCATTTTAATTGTTCATCTTGTCCTTTAAACTATTTTTAAGGAGATAAAATTAATATCATCGTTACTTTTATCTAGCCCATCATTTTCCTAGTGAATAAAATTGTCCTAGAGTTTTTAAAAATTAAAATACCAGTTTAGGGAAATTAAACTGTATATTAGGTTTTTCTTTCAAACAAAGGCTGATATGTTTCATGTGCTGACACCTCGTGGCTTGCCCGTGTGACTATGCCGTTACGGCACCTCAGAGGCTTTAAATCACTGCTCAGACCCGTTTTCCTACGATGGTGACCATAATATGGTGACGGGCAGTCGAGGTTAAAAAGTGTATTGAGTTACTTCACACTGTGATCACCGTAATAAAGACATTTTCAGGAATATAAATTATTGGACAGCTTATCCAATTGGTTTAGGCCACTCTTGTTTTTAATAAAACCCCGATGCAATGTTAGTGTATAGCCTTACTTGAGAAACATCATCACGAAATGGTCTACTTGTTAGTGCAAAGTTAACTTAAGATGCAGTACTAAATCCTAAAGGGTAATTGGGCTATTTAAAATTATTTAATAACTATTAGTTTGAAAGGTCCATAGCCCCTTAACCTTGCTCCAATATTCTGCCTCAACAGATTTTTTCTGTCTACATACCGAAGAAAATAAAACAGTATACATAAGAACACAAGTAAGTTCGTAATCAAAGTAGACACTTAATCTCTAATGTTTTCATGTAAACAAAGCAGACGTTTTTAAATTCGCATGCTTTTCTTATGGAGGATGTTTTACGTCATTTCTTGTTTCCTGGTAACTTTTTAGAAACTGCTAATACTGCTATGAGTCCCAGGGATCAAGATATCTCTCATCAACCTGCAATTTTCCAACTCCCACAATTTTGACTTCAAGATTTCGCTTACATCTATCTATAATATATACAGCCGCATGTGTAACTCACTCACTCACTCACTCACTCACTCATTCACTCACTCATTCACTCACTCACTCACTGAGGTATACGAATTCTAGACCACTTATAGACGAGCTAGAAACCTGAAATTTTGCATGCATTCGAACTTAGAGGCCTAATATTTATCACACTGTATTCCTACATTACAATTAGTACTAAGCAACACTCCCACGCTCAGATTAAATATCTTAAACACCCAAACAAAATATCAAAGTCTTTGAGCTTTTGTAGATTTTATCGTGTTTTTGGGTATATTTTTTATGTTGCGTTCTGTCGAGGGTAAAATCCCTTATAATTCATGTTATATTTGTTGCAAAAGGCTTGTAGTTACCCAAAGTCATAGCATTTCTGGTTGTAAACGGTGGTCGTACTCCTTATAAGATTAAAAAGACGCCTTATAAAGGCTACATTATACATCAGTTAAGGATATTCATTTTTTCAATTACTTAGGTAATACATGGAGGCTTAAAATTTAACATACTACGTCTCCATGCGAAGTAGTATTCAGCAACAGGCATATGACCAGATTTTATAGGTTAAACCCTTAAAAATAATCAAAGCCTTGGAATATTTGTAGAATTTAAGTCTTAAATATAATTTTGACCAATTTACGTTAAACTGTGGCCAAACAGCCCCCAGCGAGCGAAGCGAGTCTTTATATATAATTCTGTAAGCGACATCTTTAAGTCAAAATTATGGGAGCTTGGAAAATCGGAGGACAATGGGAGAGGGCTCAAATTAAAGGTCTTGATGCCAGAGACTCGGGAAGAATAGCAGTATTTCTAAAAAATTACAAGCAAACGAGAAATTACGTAAAACATCCCCCATAAGAAAAGCATGGGGATTTTAAAACGTCTGCTTTGTTTACATTAAAACATGTGACCACTTTTTTTGCGAACTGACATGTAAATAGTAAACAAAATCAGAAGAGGCAGTTCACTGGAGCAAGGTTAGGGGCTATGGCCCCTTCAAGCCACTAGTATAAATACGAAAAACCGATCATACCCAGGCCAAACCTCAACAACTACAATCACGAAATTCGGCACGTATTCTCTTTTCACAACGTAGGTAACTAAGAAAGGATTTTGAGAAATTCCCATAGGCTCCACCCCACGGGGCTTCAAAGTTCCAACCCCACGTTATTCTTATAGACAATTTATACATACGAACAACCGATCATCCCCCAGGCCAAACCTCTACACCTACAATCACGAAATTCCACACGTATTCTTTTTTAACAACGTAGGTACCCACTAAGAAAGGATTTTAAGAAATTCCCATATGGCTCCACCTCACGGGGCTTCAAAGTTCCAACCTCGAGTTATTCTTATAAGCAATTTATACATACGAAAAACTGATCATCCCTAAGGCCAAACCTCTACCCCTACAACCGCAAAATTGGGCACGTGTACTCTTTACATAACTTAGGTAACCACTAAGAAAGGATTTTAAGAAATTCCCACAGGGCTCCGCCCCATGGGGAGTCAAATTTCCAATCCTATTTTATTCTTATGGACATTTTATAAATACGAAAACCGATCATCCCCCAGGCCAAACCTCTACACCTAAAACCACGAAATTCCGCACGAATAGCCTACTTTTGTAACAACGTAGGTAACCACTAAGAAAGAATTTTAAGAAATTCCCATAGGACTCCGCCCCACGGGGCGTCAAAGTTTCAAGCCTAAATTATATTTACGGACATTCACTTTAGTTTGAGCTGATGAGAATTCAAATATCTGATCATGTTTAGTGGTAGTTCCACGGGTTAACCACAGAATGCAGAACACACAACTGTTGTATTCCTGGGTACGATAGCAGCTAGTAATCATATATAAATATTCTAAGGAAGCCTATGATTTGCTCTATGAACATAAAATAATATATCTAAATTACTACTTTAGACTCCTTCATTCATTCGTACGTATTTCAAGCGCTCAACGAATATGAACGAACCATACTGCGGGATGATTGTAATTTTTTGTGAGGCCTTCACCAACCTGACCTACACCAACTGTTTTTAAATGAACAATAAATTATATCCACAAATGCAATCAGCCATGTTATCGTTTGCTGTCAGGGAAAGACGTTAAAAATCTGCCAAACGAACCATGTCTTAATCAGATAGTTTAAGTAATAAAGATAAATACAATTTATCAAACATTTTTAGTTTGATTCAGCAATTATTTCTCAAAAAATAAACTACTTATAACGATTTTCGTAATTTTAGTTGCTATATTGTGTCAAGTCCACTCAGGGTAACTTTGTTTAGAGCCATGTAGAGTGGCAAGGCCTAATCGAACCACTAAACAATAACAAGCACTGATGGATGGTTGTTGGTTTGACCTAGGTTCGTCCATTCACACCCGAATTGTTTATACTTTGGTGGAACCATTAATACATGTTTATAATAATACTCAATCTTTGATATTAAATCTGATGTAATAATAACATATTGGCACAGTAACAGTTTTAAAACAGTATATTTCAAAGACTTTAAAAATATTAATCTTGAAAGATTTTAATAACTTTGAGTTAAAATTATAAAACCATAAATTAAAGCAGAGATCTTAGTAACCAACATTATAAAGTTGGTTTAACAACATATTTACGACGTCGCGTCATCTGCATAGTTATACTTATCTTTGGCCCTGTTTTTAATATATGTTAATGTTAATGTCAGGCTACTTTTATTACAGTGCTTAACTTTATATGAAAGACATTACGACTTCAAAACTAATTTAATAAATTTACAACTTCAATTAATCCAATTGGTCCAATTAATTTTGGTTAATTTATTATTTATAACTTGGCTTAAGTAACTAACACATTTACACTAACCCTCACTACTAACAATCTACGATAGAAGACAACAAAAAATGGAGGAGACGCTTTAAAAAATCGTCAATTTCTGGGTCTGGGGTTTTGTCGGTTTTGATCAATCACGGGAGGTATCGAGCACAAAAAGACAGAGATAAACGCTCCCCCACACTCACCCGTTCACGTTCGTCTTTACAAGATAAGATGCGACTGTTGGTTTAATTAATATATTTAATTTCATTGGGGTTTGTGGTGGCCTAGAGATTACGAGAATTTTAAAGGTTTGACATTAAAATGTATAGTTTAGTTTTTTTTATAATTCTTTTAAAATTATTTGTTTCTTTATCTTAAACAAATCGTTTTATCTACCAAGTTTTACTAGTTTTTAAAGTTTACAGGTACGATTAGGCATCGCGGCGCGTATTAATGTTGAATTGGGAAGATAAACGTTTTATTTGTAACGTATAATTTAATAAGTCTTCAAGGAGTTCCAAAGTTTGATACTAAAAGTATTTTAAATACATTTAAATCATGTATGTTAGCTATTAAACTGACAATTTGCCAAACAACTCATGAATTTTGATTTTAACCAAATAAATTCAACTTTTTAAAACCCCAAGTACTAAAATGTATAAAATAAAACGTACGCTCGACAGAGCTTTAACTATATTAATATTAAGTCCTCTTATATGAAATTATTTTTGTGAACATTCAAGTTTCATAGATGCTTATTAAATTTAACTATATGCATTTGTCTTCAATTACCCAAACATTGAGAATCGATATGTTCTTCCCTGTACCAATGCAATTTTATTTGACATAATATTCTTAAAAAAATGTTATACTTTTATTATTTTGTAAGTTTTAGTTACAATATAAATGTTACATTATTTTAATCATTCACGTACGTAACATAAACGGATGGACCCCTGAAGACTGTATTATTTATAACATTAATTTACACGAAGTCGTAAAAGCAAATTATTGCATGCTTTTAATCTTCAACGAGGAACGAAATAACAATTAATTATAAACTAATTTTTATTAAAATATTTACCAGCTTTTACAAATTTGTTATATTTCATGTGGCCTTACGCCAGCAACGTAAATAACGTAACGTAAATATCCAGCAACGTAATAACGTAAATAACCATCGTCATACGAACTCACAGACTGAAATATGTTGTAATTACTTTTAGTTTACATTAAAATAACACGTTTATTTTTATGTCATACAAAATGAAAATATAGATGAATTTTACATCGCATTTTTAACCTCATTAAAATTTGAAATGTAACTGATGAAATTAGTTTATAAATGTATCGTTACAGTTCGGGTCACAGCGCTTGGTATCTGGTTAGCGTATACTCTGAAATGACTTTTCGCCTCTATTTGGCTTAGTAAAGTTAGTGTTACAGTCTACTTTTGTCAACAGAAAGTAAAAATCACCTATTTAATTTTAAAACATTTGTTTTGGTTGTTTTAGCGAATTTCCTCTATAGGGAAGAAGCTATTACCTCTCAAGGTCTCATGGTAAGACTTAAGCCCGAGACCATGATATCTTTTTGTTTTGAGTTCCCGAGATGCCAAAAACTCTATTCGTTCAAATTTATATATGTGTGTGTGTCCGTTAACACGATAACTTGAGTAAAAAACTTCCGATTTTGATGAAATTTGGCTCAAATGTGTAAAATGACATTCATGACTTTAAGTTCGAAAACCAGAAAAATCGGACGATGGGAAGGGGGGTTTATGGGGGTTTTTAATTTTCCAAAAATCGGTTTTTTGCATTTTTCACCCTAACATTTTTAAAAAACTTAATTTTGGTTTTGACCATGTTGTAGAGCTTAAAAAAACAAATAATATGGTATTTTGAATTATTAAGTTAAGGTTATTAGGTTAACTGGTTGCGGAGAAAATCCAAAAAACCTACTCATAAAATCTCCCATGTTAATCTTATGGGAAAAATGTTTTTGGCTTTTCCTCAGTTTATTTTAATGTAAACTTCACATTTGCTTTTACCAATCAGTCCAGTTCCACAAAACAATCATTTTGGTGTTTAAATTGTGATTCTACGGCCTAAGTACGTAGATATTCAAAGTGCTAAACACAGTACGTTGTCCAATGTTATCCTTATGGAGAATAAATAGAATTTGATATCTTCATTATTTATGAATGTATTTTGATGAAATTTGGTATGTGGCTTCAAGTAGTACTAGTATATTGATATTTGCACAAAAAAATGATTTTTTCTTGATTATTCTCGTAGCAGCAAACCTGCGTACTCAACCCCCATATTATTCTTATAGAGAATAAGTAAAATGTAATGACTCCCTTAATTATGAACATAAATTAATAAAACTTGGTATGTAGCTTCACTTGGTTGAGTTGTATTGATAATTATATAAAAACCCATTTTTTTGTTCCTTGTTGCAGCAAACCTGCTTTCTCAGCCCCCATGTTATTCTTATGGAGAATAATTAGAATCTTATAAGGCGCTTATTTATGAGTGAATATTGATGGAACTTGGTATGTGGCTTCGGCTAGTTAAATTCTTTTTATATTTGCATCAATTCCAATTGTTTGTGTTCCTTGTTTCAGCAAATCTACGTACTCATTACCAATGTTATTCTTATGGAGAATAATCAAAATCGCTTATATGTGAATATATTTTTATGAAACTTGGTATGCGGCTTTATGTGGTATTAAGACATATATTGTGCATTGGAAATTCGCTGAGTATGCAGGTTTGCTGCGACTGGGGTATTTGTTAATGTCTACTTTTATTTTCTTAAATTTCAGTAGTTTCTCGCCTTTCCCAGGTGCCAAGCACCGTGAACCGAACTGCACCTAAACAGTTGATTACTTAATTTAGGTATAGTGCTTTAATGAATAAATTTTCTGATACCTTTCAAAGAATGAATTTTTTCAATGGTGAAGCTTAATGACACGACGCCGGCGTTTGGCATTATGCACTTGAGAGTAAAATACTCAAGTTTACATTTCAAAACCTATTAAAAAAAATCAAAACGACAAACTCCTGAACGATTTCACAGACATCTAAACTTGCAGCACGGGGTTTCATTTATTAGTTAGTTTATGGAGCACTTGAAATCACCTTCGTCAAGAAATAAGCTGTATTTCTGCTCATCAGTAAAATAGTTATACTCCTGTGTTTTTGTTGAAAAAATATTTTTTGACACATCCTTATACAATTTCCTTATAAACTTGTTTTAATTTATTCTATGTTAGTATAAAATAAAGTGAGTCTCTCAACTAAGTTCATCTTCAGAACCTTCTGCAGTATAAGAGACATAACCTAATCAGCCAGCTAGAGACAGGTGAAAGGAGCTTTCTTGAGGCACGTGGGTCGAGCTTCTCCAATCACTACTTTGTACTCAACATGGCCGCTGATGCAGAAATAGGATACCTAGTTGGGCCAGAGTTAAACAAACTCTAAAACGAAATAGTTTCACATTACCTTGTTAATTGATGTATCGGAATTTGGACAAATATGCAAAACAAACATAATGTAACATTTAATGTTGAGTTTATCCTTCTAATTCTCCTTCTAAGTTTACTGTACTCCCATAAAAACTCTGTAAACAACCATTTACCATTGCACATACATAAAACATTATTAAAGCTAATACTTCCTTGTAACCAAATTGAAATAAAATTGTTAACAAAGTGATACGTTACCCACCATTACTAACTTTACAAAGCCACTGTAAAAGGAGTGCAAAAAAAAAAAAAAAAGGAGTGCTGATTAAAAGGGGTGCAAAAGTACTCATGTTAGTAGAAAGCTAACATAAGTAACTTATAAATAACGCTAATACAATTGTTTCATAATTTGTTGAACCAATTTCGAACACAAAAATAACTAGGTCTTACAATTCCTGTTATCCGGAAAGAATTATTAAAACAAATTTAAAAGAAAATACTTGTTTTTTACTGTTTTGGAGAACTAATTGAACGTTTATTGCCTATGAAGATGTGTCATTACCTGCTCAAACAATGTTATCTTTACTTAAAGAATCTTTACCTTTACCATTGAGGTCAAAGAGGCAAAGCCCAAGGGACTTCATTAAAACCCTTAAATTCTTATAATTTAACAAGTCATAACGTCAAAATTGATTGAGGATTATATGTTTGTGTTACGACATCTTCAAATCCATGGATTTTCCGTGTGATTATATGCATTTAGAAGTTGGCGTTTTAAATATAAATAATTATAAATTATGTTTCAATATTTAGGTTCACTTGCACACTTTATTTAAAGTAATTAAATCACAGCTGATTTATTGATTAATTATTTTAAATTCAACCCGTTAATGAAGGTTGTGGACTTAGAAGAAGGGTTTACAAACTAATATTTTACCTTAGATTTGTTTCGCTCCGACATTGCATTTAGTTATGCGGCTTATGGGAGTCCCACTTTGATGTTTCCGAAAGGTGTCTGGTACGGTTTAAAGTTATATAAACCAGTTACTAGAGTTACTGATTTTAATGATGCCTGGTGTGGTAAATAACCTTGCCTTCAAGTTTAAATACACAACCCACTGCAACTCGGCGGTTGGGTTCATTGAGTTGCATATATTCTGTTAGACTCGATTATTTTCTAGAGCGTAAATGATTCATGTTTTAGTTTTATTTCATTAGTTACTGACATGTTCTAAATATTATCATAAATAATTACATGTGTAGGAATATTGAGGTAATAAATAAGGAGAAGGATAGTTGACAAATAGAGCATTCAGTAAAAGTGGGGACTGAACATTAAATTTTCTGATCGTGGTTTTAGAAGGATTTGCTGAGTTATCCAGGACGTGGTTAATTCGTCCTGGTTATCCAGTTATTTAATTTTCTGAGAATTGTGGTCTGAACATTAAAAAGACGCTTTGTTTGAAAGATTATCATGTCTTATTAATAACGTTTTATTTTGTGTTATATTATTTTTACTATTTTATTTAAGTTAGTTTCTACATCAGTATTTTCAAATAAAAAGATTACATCAGTTTATATTGTTGACGAAACTATTTACCAAACTATTAATATGTTTTGCAATATAAAATTTAAACTATTTTTCATTCTTAAAATTTCACAAAATCTGAAGAAATTTTGTTTTTATAATGTTTACAAAAATATGTTATTTTGTACAATTGCATCTTATTGTAGCGTATTTTCTTATATTTTGAGGATTATATACAAGAAATATTAAAAGTTAGAAATGATCAGATGAAACACACTTAGATCTGAAGCTTGCTGTACGTCTTGGTGGTGAAACAATTGGGAAGAAAAGCACGCGTCAAGGCTATTTAATACGTTCAATACCATTTTCTATACATGATATATGAAATCGAAAATACTAAATGATATTATTAGGGTTCACTTAGCTTTGGGCTCCGGTGACAGTACGCCATCCTCTTATAACTACGATACTAAAACACGTTCACTTAAAGGATCATAATATAAAGTAAACTATGCATAATCACATATTGTATTACTTCAACATTATTGCAAACGATTCAAGTACTGTAATAAAGAGATAAAGCGTCTTTAAGACACAAATAATATAAAGACATAGCCCGCTCAAGTAATTAGTTTATTAACACTTCACAAGACAAAAGTCATTGTCATGATTATTCAAAATAATAAAACGCAAATGCCGCTTTGTTAATTGATCAACTCCCCTCTGCACATACTGCAAACTTGATTAGAAGTAACTTAATATAACGTTGTGAAGCTCAACGCTTAACAATCTCAGAGGTGTCATCTGCAGTGGCGTAAGACACTGTAAAGGTTAATGTAAGAAAATAAAGGTTAATATAAGAAAATTTTTAAATTTCTACACCTTTCTCGATTGTACTGCCGTTACATTAGTCAGTAGGAGCATGGACACGACATGGTTGGCCCTACGTGGTTAGAGATAGAGAAGATAAGTTCTTGCCCTAAGCATCTTGTAACGAGGCCGGCGAGATAAGGTTTACATTATTCATGAGGGCGGACCTGCCAAATCTACTTGGCCTTGCAAACTTGATTACAACTTGTCAGTGAGGTGAAGTGTTTTATTGTATATTACTTATATTTTCTTACATTCGGAAGATCCATGGTAAAATTTAATTCACTAATGATAAAATAAGGTTTTCCTACGAATAGCAATATTTTGTAGGCTATTTAGAGAATATTTTTATTTTGTTACTGTATAACTTTATTTTTAAAATTACGCATGTTACCTTGAGAATATTATATAACTATTACTTGGTTACTGGAGAATTGTTTAATACTAGTGGCTTGAAGGGGCCATAGCCCCTAAACCTTTTCCAAAACTCTACCTCGACTGATTATGTCACTCTTTTACATACTAAGAAAACTAAAACCATGTAAGTAGGAACACATGTCAGTTCGTAAACAAAGTAGATACATAATCATATGTTTTAATGTAAACAAAGCAGTAGTTTTTAAATCCACATGCTTTTCTTGTGGGGAATGTTTTACGTTATTTGTCGTTTGCTGGCAACTTTTTAGAAAAAACTGCTATTTTTTACCTGGGAATCAAGATGGGGAGTCCCTGGGATCAAGATCTTTAATTTGAGCCCTCTACCATTGACCTGTGATTTACCAAACTCCCACAATTTTGAGTTAAAAATTTCGCTTACAGTATATTACAGTATATATAAAGATATTTCGTTTATATTGTTTGACTAATGATTTGATTGGATTTTGTATTTATTTAAATTTGATTTTGTATTTATTTACTTTACCTATCACCCCTATTTAAAACTATATTACATTACATTTCGTGAGGTAGGAAAATTAAAATGGATTGTTGTTATGTGAGCCCTACTCATCAGAGAAGATGATGTTATTATGTTAGCAGCAATGTCTAAGTCTCTGTTTCGGTTGAGATCCGGGGACAAGCGTTTCCCGTGAAATTGAATATTGATGTTGCGTTTACTAGGCTTTGAGCTGTAGGGGTTGTCTTCTCAAAACTTAAAATGTATTGGTTTTGTTTTTAAACTAGGTACTGAAAAGAAATTTCATTATTTAAAAACAATATTAAGGGAGAGCTTACGTAATTTCTTACAACTACGTTTAACCGTAGCACAGCTCACTTCCTCCCACTGCCCACAGTGGGAATAGCCGCAGCACAGAATAGTGTGTTGTTGGTAGACAGGGCCTGTGTGAAGATGTTGGAGGGTGAGGGGACAACAGGGACTGCACGTCAAGGCTAGTCCAGGCATCCTCCGTACAAAGACGACAGCCCTAGACCGGGATGCGGGCTTGGTCTTAGGAACCAAGTTTTCACAGGCAGAAAATACGGAGCCCTGAGGAATTAGGCCTAAGGTAGGCCTAGTCTGTAGCCACGTTATAACAGATTAGTGTCCGAAGAGTAGAGAAGGGTGTTAGTGGGTAACTACGTACGGTAGTAGTACCACCTTTGTATGCAGCATTCTCATTGTAGAGTTGGGCAAAAGCATGTGGGCATAAAAGGCTTAAATTTGTTAAATAGTTAGTAATTAAGAAAATATATACAGTATAGTGAACGGATTGATATGCACGAAAGACTGAACTTGCTGCTGCAACATATTTATAATTTTTTAAATTGTTGTATAGTTATGGTTTCCGCGCGCGTCTTGCATGATGCACGGGACATTGTTGTTTAAGTATTGTTGCATGAGTAAATTATTTCTCATTCTTATTCTTAACTACCTCTCCCTCATAAAAAACAAACAAAACAACTAACACCAATCATGCATAAACATATTTACGTATATACCTTAAGGATTTCGTTGATTCAAAGATGTCCTTAAACCTATAGCACAAAGCATTGTTCTTAAAAAATAAACATTATTACCCTTTGACCATGACTACTTTTAGCGCTTTTCTATGATCCTGTAAATCTACCATAAGCCTACACGTTTCCTTACCAACTTACCCCGAGAATCTTTCCAAAAATATTTAAAGGCAGCCTATGCATTCACAGTTGCAATTCAAATATCTGTCAAAACTCGAATAGTCAAAATACTCCGGCTGTAGCTAACCTACAAATTTCCAATGCATATGTATGTCTTAATACCGCATAAAGCCGCTTACCAAGTTCCTGTAATATGCATTCACAAATAAGCGATGTATTAAATTTTAATTATTCTCCATAAGAATAACATGGGAGCTAAGTACGCAGGTTTGCCGCAACAAAGGACACAACATATGGGTTTTTATGCAAATATGAATATAACTCAACTAGGTGAAGCCACATACCAAGTTTGATCAAGATACAACCGAACGAATGGTGTTTTTGGCATATGGGAACCTCAAAACAATAAGTTATCATGGTTCCGGGGCTAGGTCTTACTATGCCAACTACGGTAATAGCTTCTAACCTATATGGGAAATTCACTAAAAATATTAAAATGCAGCAATAAAAAATATTGTTGAATATGACAACCTGAGGATTTAAACTGTAGCAGAGAACCACAAAGAGGGGTTTGTAATAAGGAAATTCATCAACCAGATGGAGTAGCTAATTTTCTCTTGGAAATACATTCCTCTTCTTAGAAAAATTGTTCATTCTTCTAGACGTGATAAAAATACGAAAGAATTATGTATTTATCAATTTACTGATTCTGACAGTATTTTGACAGTACTTATTAAACTGTTAGTAAATTTACCTGAATAATGACAAGAGCCAACTATCACATTGGACTGTCACGAAAAATCTCTAAATTTTCAACATTTTTCAATACTAATAATTTTTTTTACTTAAATGGGGAAATAGGCCTGAATTAATATGTGTTACGCTGTAACGTAAAGGCAAAAATCAGGTGTCCCCATTAGAAAATTAAAAGTGTTCCTCCTTAACGTGATGTGATCAGAGCCATTTTTGTATCCAAAAGTTGTTGATCATTTGCCATATTGAGAGAACATAGGGGTTTTTTCACAATACCACTCGGTATTTCAGTTGGATGTTTGAACCTTTTCTCCCGACCATTTTATTTGGATCGATGTTGCGTCTTTTAGAATGTTCTTGTGTATAAATTAGAAATTTGAAATATTTTGCCCTTTGGTAATAATATTGCTACAAGTTGGTATTTAAAATATGTAAAACACTATAACAATCTATAGTGGAACGGGATATGTGACAAAAATATGATTCACAGCTGTAGACATGTAATATCAACAACTACTTGTTGGCCCTTCTCTAAAATTTGTATTATTTAGCTTTAGGAGTAAGACGGAACGAAGAGAATCCGGTTTTATCACGACGATTAATTTGTAATCTTTGTACCGGTTAAAAAATAGTGACAAAGTTGTATTAGGGATCCCTGCAAATCAGCCAACAGTTGTAAGTCATTCCAATAATTACACTTTCAAAGAGTATTTACTGTTCACAGAACTTTCAATCTAATACAAAATAAATAACTGCATTACTGGTAGTGATAAAATAGTTGAGGTCTCAAAATCCTAGTCTATTAATATGAGGTATTTTAAATAACTTTGTTTATATAAGTGAAAATATATTCGTCCTAATAATTTTTTTACATTTAATGCCTTCATACGGCTTTATAACAATTAAATTCTCGCATAAATACGTGTTTGTGTTATATACAATTTCAATCATTAATCTGAGTAATAAACTATTTCTACCGGCAATGAATAGCAAAAGGATTGTGAGTACGTATTTTCTTTAAGGTTTTAATTCATTATTGATAGTAGAACAGTTTGAAAAAACATTTTTACAAATTAATGAAAAATTAGGTGTCGAAAGTAAAATTATTTGGTTTTAACATGATATTTCTTTACTACTAATCTACTACTGGTTTTTGTGTTATGTTATAAGGTTTTAACACTACTATTGGACACCTTTACTGTTAGGTCGTTAAGTGAAGAAGCCTCTGAGTTGTTCAATACCAGGTTATAGTAATAGTTATCGAATTACCAGGTACTAAGTGATAGCCTCTCAAACATTTAGTGCTACGGTAATTATATGTTGTTCCTTGTTCGTTGACAAATGTATGTACTTAGAATCAACATAACAAAAACCCGCCTTCAAACACTCAATTAGATAATTTGGTAATTTGGTAGAGCGGTTCAGTTACTGCCTACAAAGTTGGGAATGCTGTTAGTGATAGCTTGAAAGCAACACTTGCCGACCTTTGTGTCTCATTTGACATGGTCAGATATCATCACGCCACTGCTAAATAATGCTCCACAACTCATCGTCTTGTCATTTCGGTGTAATTTACAATTTACTGACTTTAAGTATTTCGTACTGGAACTTTTATTTTACTTTAACCAATCGAATTAATGATACAGCCAATAATTTAACATATTTTAATCTAGGAGTACAGTGGTTAATACAAATTTAATTCCGTGTGTAATATGTTGATAAACTAAAGTCAGTTAAGCCAATACGGTGTTTTCTTATACATATATATATATATATATATATATATATATATATATATTTTTTTTTTTTTTTTTTTAAACGCGTTCTCAGTTAAACTCCTTATTAAACCTCCTTATTACAAAGTATTTGCATGTATTACAAGGCAATTAATACTTTACAAAATTATTTTTAAAAAAATAAGTGTATCTAATTTTATTTTTTTTTTATTAAAATATAAAAAATATTCCCTATTTCAACCTACTTCAACCAAAAAAAATCAAGTTGTCTATGACATTTTACTGTTTTTTTTTGTTTGTTTTATATTTGTTTTATTGAAATAACTTGGTGATTTTTCCTCATCAACTATTTTTACAAATATATTGAGTTTACCTATCTTGGCAGAATATTTATACACTTCGAAAAAAATATCCAATCGAGTTAATTGTTCAGTTAGGGCATACACAAAATCGGCTAATTTATAAGTTATTAGTAGAAATCCATTTATTTCTACCATTCTATCAGGTGAACTGTCCTTCACTTGCTAGATTAACTTTTATAATGTTTGGATAAAACCTGTCGTGCAAAGACGAGACAACTGTTATCTATGTCGGGCCAGCGGTCCACACCTGCAAATGACATTCATCACTTGGTTTTACATTTGACAGGGGAGTTACACAACAACCTTTGTTACTCCATATTTCTAACTAAATCACCATATTACGGTATGTACTAATGAAATTGTAATTGAACTGGTACTAAACACAAACATTTGTATGGTCGCACGAAAAGTATTTGGAAAGCATTGTATCTGTTGTGGAATTGCCCCAACTGTTTAATTGTTAAACACAATTAATATCAAATAATGTTAACATAGTAAATGTAAAATAACATTAAACAAGACAATTAAGGAAGAAGATAAGTATGTTTTCAAATAATAATGATAAATGTTCCGTAAAAAGTGTTTTATGTAACCTTAATGTTTCTTCAAATTCCATCTCCTAGCTCAACCAGTAGAGTTATATGTTAGGTAAATGATCAAAAAGAATAAGTTTATACTTTTTTATGCTATAGAATTGTGTATTTTTTACAACTATAATCCCAATAGTTATTTGTGCAACTAGTGAGCAAAGTGAGCAATTGCCTCACTCGAGAGAAATCCTTACTCACGAGCCGTAGGCGAGTGAGGAATGGTTTCTCGAGTGAGGCGATTGCACTTTGCACTCGAGTTGCACATTATATTTTTCCTACAGTTACCATAAAACAAATAAATTGGTAAAGAAACGTAACATATTTTTTGCGACAGCAAAACCACCTTCAATGTTTACAAATGGCAAATCAATGAAATGGTGGCTTCTGCCGTGACCGGAAGTGTTGTGACAAATACAACAGTACAACAGCTGACCAGCTGATTTACAGCCAGTGCTGCCAACGTATTTCGCGCGCATACGACCTTGTCTGCATGTTACGCGCTCACTATTTCGTGCGTTCACGTTGCAAATCTAGAGTGAGACAAAGTAATTAGAGTGAGACAATGTTAACATTGTCTCACTGATGAGCGAATTGGCCACTTTGCTTTCTCAAATCAGTGAGAGAACATGTACATTGTTAGGTAACTGTAGGAAAAATATTATGTTGAACAAGGAGCAAAAATCTCTTTCGTTATACAAACTCACTCGAGGCAAGCATCGTTTTTCGAGTACAGTGGCAGAGTTTTGTTTTCTATAATTGTAAACACAATATTATGTAATCATAATCTTAAATTATTACAGGATTTAAATGTGTTTTTTTTAATATTTGCAGCTTGGTAGGACTTGATACTTTGGCTGAAGATACGTAATGTCTACTACTACTTGTTGGCCCTAATCTGCTGCCTTCGTATCATAGGTTGACTTTATATTTGGTCACTTTTTCAGCTGAATTAAGTAAAACAATATTGTTATGAAATTAAAACCATAAGTTTTATTATTTTGTTCGTGTCAAAATATCATTTTTTCTAATCAAATTTATACTTTTACTTCTTAATCATTTACTAAAGCGAAAGTATTGATGATAATGTTATAAAAACAACAACCTTTTAGTACTGTAATAAGTTAATTTGTTACAAGATCAGCTCTGTGTTGTAGTCAGTGTTAAATTTTCTCTATTGGCTTAGTAATACATTACCGTGGATGGTGGAGATTTGCCGTTTCAGAGTTCCTTGCAGTACTTCAATGGGGAAGCTCATATTAATTAGTTACTTGCTATTGTAGGAGGCTGGACCAATTTCGCCCTTCGAAGTTGAGCCTTCTTTCTCCTACAGTCTCCTTAACGCTTCCCAGAGTTTCTCTCATCTTTGCCGGTTCAATTCGGGCGCAACGCGCTGGAGAACTCTCCATTTATAGGGGGCCTCCTTGACTTCGCTCTCCGAAGTCGAGGAGCTACTTATACCCTATACTTCTTATGCCTCTAAGCTTTCTCTCACCCTCTCTTTCTCTTATATGTTAAGATTATAAATCCCGTTAGTTTGATGGTTAGCTTTTACACTTTGCATACTTCTTATAAATTTACAGCTTGCAAAAGTTGCTGCCGGTATCCAGAAGTAAGACATTTTCGTGCTAACTCCTCGGACCATACCTTACGGTTCAATTGATCTTAAATAATTGTTCTATAATTATTTATTACCTATTTATATTATATCATTTGACCAAATTTTCTACAAAGAAATTACTAAAAGTATAAACTTAAATAACAAAATAAATCCTATAAGTAACCCCTTTTGTAAAAATTATATTCATCGATTATAAATTATTATTATCCACGTTAATTTTTAATCATTAATTTTTTACACTAATTCTCATCAAACGTTTCTAGATTTTAAAGACTCTACAGATATAAATGTTATAGAACATAATGTACCAGAAAAGCCTGTCCAGGCTCAGAGGTCTCGGGGCAACCAAAGGTCGATGTCCCGGGGGGTCAAGTGTTGGTCACTGCCACGTCGCTGATTTCCCTTCTCGACACTTGCTGTGATGGATCAGGCTTTATGTAATGGTCTTACTAAATTATTCTGCTCATCGTTTTGATAGGATAATGTTGAGTAGAGTAGTTTTACTTATAAATATCTTTGTTACACGCCATCTTGAAGGATTGCTAAATTAATGCATACACTAACTTTAAACAATCTGGTGTCACAAACGGTATCTGAAATTAAATAAATGTTAAGATATTTATTAGTTGTACACAACATATTGAAGTACAATATATAGCACAGGAGTATAGGGGAAAACTTAAATAAAGGGATTGCTAATGAACATTTTAGGAAGTACGAGAGAATAATACTTACAGTATAACATAAGTATTAATTAACTAAATATAACTTCATTTCTCATAGCCCCATAGTTGTTAAGGTTATTTATGTCTATAATATTTACTAATCAGAGTTTTTGATTATATAGGCATTCCCTCGTTTACATACATTACAAATAGCATACGTTATACTTATTGCTCAACGTACAAACTTTCAAACAAACTAGTAATAACATAATAAGAGACAGCTATTGACAAGTTTTATAATTATTTTGTAGGCAAGTAATTGAAGAGGTATCAAAATTCTAATTAAAAAATATAAACTTATATTTTCAGTAACTACAAAAGCATAGAACATAACGAAGGAGACAATAGAAAACAATGTGGCAGCAATATTAGGTTATCATTAATATTAATCTTGCCAGCTGTGAGGTAGCGGGAGGTTCATTATGCGATTTTGACGGTTCACCACTAATATGCAACAGAGACGTCTGCACCTTTTAGCCGATATATGGTTTACCTGGACTATCACAAACACACCATAAGGATGTCTGCACCTGTTGCCATTTGCTTTGACTGTTTCATCGCAAATTCACCACAAATCTGTCACATTCTTCAGTCTTAATTTGCTTTGATTTGTTTCACCACAAACACACCACGTAAAAGCTTCTTCAGCGTTCA
The DNA here is from genome assembly GCA_963675035.1 of Allygus modestus. Taxonomy (NCBI): domain Eukaryota; kingdom Metazoa; phylum Arthropoda; class Insecta; order Hemiptera; family Cicadellidae; genus Allygus; species Allygus modestus. Next base: position 80,537,183 of record OY776116.1, read on the forward strand.
TGTGGTTTGTCTGGTTCACCACTAAACGCGCAACAGAGCTGCCTGCTCCTTTAGTTCTCGTATGCTTTGGCTGCTTCGTCACAGACACACCACATAAAAGCTTCTTCAGCGTTCATGTGGTTTGTCTGGTTCACCACTAAACGCGCAACAGAGCTGCCTGCTCCTTTAGCTCTCGTATGCTTTGACTGCTTAATCACAAACACACCACACAAATGCTTCTTCAGCGTTCATGTGGTTTGTCTGGTTCATCACAAACACGCCACAAAACTGTCAACTTCTTCAGCCCTCATATGTTTTGACTTGTCATACACAATACAGTGTCCGTTCCCTCAGTTTTCATGTGCTTTCAGTGGATTATTACTAACACGCCGACGAGCTAAATGCTTCTTCAGCTATATTAAGGGCTTTTACTGGTTCATTACTAACGTCATCACAAAGCTGATCGTCTAGCATTCAATTTTAGAAGTACATTTAAACATCTATTCTATTCCAAACTATATTCTTAACAGAAGGTTAAACAATTTAAACAACCTTCTTAAATAACAATAGGTACATTTAATTATATTTAATGAGCTTAGAGTAAACAGTATTTAAATATATTTTATTTAACTATCAACCTTTCATTAGCAAGTTTTTTCAACTTGATCCCAGTTTTAACGTAACCCTTATATGTACGTTAAACTATGAAATAAACCTATAATATTTTTCATTAGCAGGTTCTGTGCTCCTGGTAAGACAAGAACACCTAATGTTTTGTATTCATTTGATTATTTTATGGTATTTTATGAAAAAAGTTACTTACGCCAAGTATAATTTACAGTGAATATTTCTAAAAGTATTTTACTGAAAACTGTTGGGAAAAATTAAACCCTAAATTAAAGTAAATGTAATTAATTAAGAAACTGTAGTCTTCATATTTTAAAGTAAACATTGGTTAAAAGTTCCATGCAAATTCTACTTAGTACACCTGGTCTTGCTTTAATTAAAGCTTGTTTTGCTCTACACGTACGTGCTCCTGTTCCCCTGGCCGACCTCTTGTACATGTTGAAACCCGGGTCTTACACAATTAGAATGTTTTTTCAATATATTCAACTATTTTTATGGTACAGCTTCTCCTCCAATTTCGTTTTTTTACATACCCAAATCTTGGGTGTTACAATAAGTGATCAACACTAGATATAAGAAGTTTGTATACAGTGTAGAATAAGCGAGTATTCTAATTGGATGAGCACAAAATACGACTGTTACTGTTATTTTTACTCTTTAATGCATGCACCTTTTTATGTTTAGCATGTTAATACTTCTCACCTTATTTTTTAGCTAGGTAATATGATTATCCGAGTATTAAATCGTATATAAAATTTTTTCCTGTCTTATATATTACTCATAGCTAGTAATACCTATGATAATACCATAACGTACCTAATACCAATACCTGAACGATTAACAATACTGTCATTTTAACTACGTAATACTTAAAATATATACAACAGTTGCACAAAATATTATTTTTCTAGCGCTTATAACTGAATTTATAATATCTGTACCATTAAGAGTGTCCCTGACCGTTTTAGAATAATTTAAGTAGCTATAACGACAAAATGTATGAAATCAAGATGCGGGCCAACGAGACGCTGTGTTTTCTACTAATAAAACTAAAATGCTACCTGAATTTCCTTTTTCTTGTTTAGAAAATATCAGATTGTACCTCTCCTGTTTTAATCTTTAAACATAATATTTTTAATCGAGTTTATAAACAATTCATTGTTAGTCCATTTTTCTGGATCCTTTTAAATTGCTCATAAGACTCTAAAAAATGTTTTTATTATTTTTTTTTATTTGGAAAAGGTTTAAACTTGGTACTATATAGAAAACATTAATCCTAATATTATAACATCACATAATATAATTGTTCATGATTGTTGTATTTAAAATTTTGCTCTTTTATAGTGAGAAATTTACCAATTATACTATTAATTAGATATTGTCCTTATTACATACATACGAAACCCGTTCAGTTCGATTTGTATTGTTACTAGATGTAGTTTAATGTTTTAATTTCCAGTTACCCCCTGGAAATACCAAGCTTTGGCCTGTATGTTATGATTTCCATTTTTGTTTGAAAGTAAAATTTCCATTTATCCTAGAGTGTATGTTAAGGCAAATGGTTAGAATCGTAGGAAAATGATCTAATATGTAGATGAAGTCACTATTAAAGACTTGTTGGAGCTCTTTAGTGTAATGTAAAACCTTGACCGCAATAAATCATAGTAAATGATCTAATCACTAAACTAGCGGACAATTAAGTTGACAGTTGGATTCTAGCCAATAGCTGTACGCTGACACTGTTGCCATTTTACCATCGAAAAATATCACTCGAATGTTATTCCGATCAGCTGGTATGGAGTTTTGGCAATGCAGCAAGTCTACTATTCTCTGATTTTGGTTGATAGCCCAACAAACCACGCCTTCAACTGGCAACTTATTTATCCGCTATTATAGGGTATCGAATACTTATTCCTCGAGGAATGTTGCCTTAGTTGTAGTCACTGCGAAGATATAAGGAATATAATAATTATTCTATGGAAAATCTAATATAACTAATCCTCGTAGCGCTTACCGGCACATACAGTACTTCGAGTTTGGACAGGTACATGGCGGAGTATGTAGTTTGAAACACATTTTTCGTGTTATGTGTGCTGAAGCGGATAAAGCATAGTTGTTATGGGGTTTGTAATGGTCCCAAAAACAAATATTTTTAAAAGGTTACGAGCTGCTCCCCCGCAATATTTTACGGATATACTCCTTATAACAGCTGTTTATTGAATCAAGGAAACCACATGTGACATAAACCAAATAAAACTCTCCTCCATACGAATAACATGGGATCTTGAAAGTCCCATGGGGCAGAGCCCTGGGGTATAAATCATAATTCTGTTCGATAGCGACTTAGAACTTGAAATTATCTTTTAAATAAAAAAATAATCATCAAAATTGGTTAAGTATTAACTTCAGGAAGTTGGTGAACAAAAAGTAGGATTTCTTTTAATATGTAGATTCCGACCATGCGACCAATAATTTGTTAGACTACTCTTCTGCAGAGGTAATAAAAGAGAGTTTTTATTGAAATAATCAAATTGAAAAAAACATAGCCGTTATTCAACAACTGAAGAAAACTTTTCTAGAGTTAAAATGCTGAATATACGTTTTTATGAGGTGGCTCAATTTAATGACTCTATGAGGCAACAGCTCTACACAACCCTGCATTTACGTCACGCTCTTCCTGTTGTTGTTGTTTTATCTTCTTACTTAGCAAACACGTCTGACAAATACTAACATTAAGCTGTACATTTTAAAACTCTTTAAATGAGATTAAGCATAATTTAATTTAGTTGTTAACATATAAACCAAGTTCAAGTTATTTTTATGTAATAGAACATTATCCAAAGAGGTAAAACATTTCTTGATTGACGTTTATTGAACAATTTTTATTTAAATTGTGGAAGGATTAAATGTGAACAAATTTTCATCTTCACCTGTTTTATAATTATTAAAGAATAATTATATCTCTAACGTTATCTCAATGTTCTTTGAAAAAACAAAAACAAGTTAGACATTTTTTTTATAAAAGAGTTTGAAATTGTATTGTCCATTAGCACCATTGGCGACAGCAATAAGTAAACGAACCATACTTAAACTAATGTAAGAGGTGACAACATCAATAACAAAATGTATCTCACAGTATGTGCATAACATTTCAGGCCTATAAGAGAATAAACGACAGACTTTTACGGGTTGTGAGCAGTTTGATAAGTAATATAACTGCAATTAATCTTCATACAATCGTCCAGCAGTCCCTATGGGTTTTTTATTACTCGCAAACATAACCTTAACGTTTTTTTCAATAAAAGTTTTACAACTTCATATTTGTCTTCTTGAATAAATATAAAAACTGTGTAAAAAAAGTATAAAAACAATGTTGTTTATATGGCCATTAAGATATTAGTTTTAAGGTATCTGCAGAATAGATCAATAGTTGATAAGAACGTTACTGACAAACAAAGACGTTTTTCGAATTTTCTTTGTATATTTCAATCTTTTTGACCCAAACTCTATATCATAAAACATAAAATATTTGTTGATTGAATATTAACTATCAATTAATATTAATATGAACTATTTTTGAGGAAGACAAATTTATTGTTAGAATATTAATGTTTTGTTAAACCATGTAATAGGAGGAGGTTAATAATATGTGGTGAAAAGGATGCTCTTTTACGAGAAAAATAAGGGATTCTTGTAATAAGTTAAATGGTCGTCGAGGAGTTCAAGAACAATACGAGTCACCAAAATAACCGGTACTCTGGTGATGAGAGGTCACACGATGTAGGTTTATTTTCGAACGCTGTTATCTTTACCTGATTTAACTCGGTATTGTAAAAAATCCTTGGTTTCAATGTGAGCTAACAAGGGTTCGTGAAAATGTTGATATTTAATTTTTAAAACACTGCACATGCAGATATTATACAACAAATATCAAGCAAAATATGCGAAAGTATAAGAAATATAGTACAAATCAAGTATAATGGACAGTGTACAAGCAGTGCTGATATGCAATAGACCTTATTCAAGAGCTGTAGTCTCTCCCGAGCTCGATCTAACCCTTCCTCAGCTATACATCAATTTAATCGGTTCCATTAGCTGCACAGCCGAGCTCTCATTCGCTGCGGTTTGCTCTCTAAATGGTTGTTATATCTGCTAAATTTCGGTAACAATATATCATAAGTCTATTGTATTCATTTTGCAATTTATTTTTAAATTTGTATTAATGGTATAGCGAATTGAATCATATTTCTGGAATTATTTGTATTCCTAGCGTACAAGCAGTACTAGGAGGATCAGTTTGAATGCTGTGTGAGTGTGTGGGTGAGTATGTGTGTAATTAAATAGTGTAAAAACTCCAACACTGATCGAGTTCACATTCTGCACACGAATTCTCCAATACAACTAAAAATAACGAGTTGAACGTAAACTCAATTGTTAGATATTACATGAGAAGAAATTCTTTTAATGTTCAGTATTTTCTTAAAACTAGATTGGAAAATGGAATTGCCATGTGGTGTTTTGAGTTAATAATTTATTTTATATTAAAAAAGCTGATTTTATATTTAAAATACGTTTATAAATACAAAAATATATGTTTGTTCATCCGGTTAGGGTAAAACCCTTAGTTTTATTCGTAAAATCCGAAATAGTTTGGCTGGAATCCTTGAGACCAAAAGTAACACTTTGGTTTCAAATACCATATTTTCTGTTTTTTCTATATATTTTTTATTTACAACTAAATTGTATTTGCCAAACAAAGGGATAGTGATCACTAAGCAAATTACAAATTATTTCTAGAAATCTGCACGGAAAATAAATAGTATTTGTTATTATTAATTTCGTTATTATTCCTTTTATTCCATATTTCAGTGCATTGGGTATTTTTGTATTAAATATTTGGGTATTTAGTGGCTAAAACTATTGCTACTTCTTTTTTTTAGTTTCGAACAGACAACAACCTGCACAGAGGATGCCTAGGGTAGAAGATAGACCTAGACCGTGATGTGGTCATAACAAGTTTGTTGTCGGCCAGAAGGGAGTGAGCTCTGAGGACCTAAGCCTACAGTAGGCCTTGCCTACAACCATGTGATAAGCATGTGATAAGCCTAGTGTCCGAAAAAGCAGAGGAGGTTTCTTAGTGAGCGAGATTCTGCATAATGCGTTTTTCCGCCTCTCCCTAAAAAATAAATAAACAAAAGACTGATGAAAACCTAACTTTGTACCAAAACTATTTTTTTTTTGTTTTATACAAGCTTTGGTTGGGGTTTGAAATAATAAACATAATGAGGATTTTGCTGAAATTATATAAGCTAACTAAAATACCATGTTATAATATTCATATTAATTTAAATTATTTCTTTATTAGCATGATACGTGTTGTTACAACTAAACAGGATGAATAAAATACGTCTTACAACACCATAAAGTTTATTTACACTTATACTGTACTTACAAAAAAGACGGTAAAATATACACAAAAGATGGTACAAGGCGATCGATTTCCCAGTTACACCGGTCATTATCAGGCCCAATCAGAGAATTTTTTAATTTATACATTGTCACTTTAATAATAAAGTAGATCCTCGTAATGAAGCAAGACTTGATAGTTGGTTGCAGTTGTTCAATTTTCTTCCACAATACTGTGATTAAAAATGTTTTAAGAAACCTATTTGTTTTGATTTTGTAATTTAAATGGAATAGTAGGTACCCACCATTACCTGAATGAAAATTATGTAATTACAGTTATACTAAACAAAATAGTTCGACATAATAGTCCGGTCAAGTTAGACTTTAAAAAGGGCCTTTGCATGCAAAAGGTCATGTAGTTCTAATTTTTTAGCATGTTGTTAGGACCTATACCACAAGTCAAAAACCAAGTTTGCAGCTTCGAAAGACCTGTGCTACTGGCGCAATAGCCAAAAAACAGTCACATTGTTGCACTTTTTCAGTTTTTGCTAAATATCTCTGAAAGTATGCCTCTAACAGAATATGTTGCCCGATCCTTTCTTAAACTGGATAACATTTTCTAAATTATGAGACCATAACGACTTAAGTACGTCCATTATTAACTAAGATACAATACTTTAAACACTTGAAGAAATCCAAACAAATTAACATTTTCGCCATGGGCTATTTTTTATGACGTAAGCCCCTACTGTAAAAAAATAAAATTGTATATCTTGCTTATTTATAGACATATACTGATGAAACTTGGGATATAACTTCATCTGGTAGTAGTTTATAGTTTTTTGAAACACCGACTTTTTGCTGATGGTTCTCGCTGCAGCAAACCTGGGCACTCAACCCCCATGTTATTGTTACGAAATAATATTTACAATGTTATGTCTCCCTTAATTATGAAAAAAATAATAAAATTTGGTATGTGGCGTCACCTAGTTGATTTCTATTGATATTTGCATAAAAACACATTTTTTACTCCTCATTGCAGCAAATCTGCGAACTCAGCCCGAATGTTATTCTTATGGAGGATAATTATTGGGGGTTGAGTTTTTTAAGTATTGTATCTTAATAAGTAATAGACGTATTGAAGACGTTATCATCTCAAACTTTAGAAAAATTTATATGGTTTAAGATAGGATCGGACAACATATCCTGTCAGAAACATTCTTTCGGAAATATTTAGCAAAAAGTGAAAAAATTGAAAGTTTTTTGGCTATTGCGCCAGTAGCACAGGGCTTTCGAAGCTGCAAACTTGGTTTCTTACTTGTGTTATAGGTCCTAACAACGTACTAAATAATTAGATCTACATGAACTTTTGCACGCACGGGTGTTTATTTTGACTAGACTATAATTACTTAACAAAATAATAAAAGTTATAATATCAACTAACATTTATATTAGGATTTAGAACCTTGACCAACTATATTTTGAAGGAAATCCAAGCAGTAATCGAATTACTATTAGCATACTTTGCGGTGTAAAATGTGTTTCCGTTCGTGGCAAAGAGACAGATACTCGTTAATCACCGCTTGTTCTGCCGCGACGTGTAATCTGTCAGCTTCTCCCGCAGCGGCGGTTTGTCACATGCGAACGTTATTCGATCTATAAGAATCGATAAATAAAATATACTTTCGTCCATACGTTGTTTTAAATTATTTTTTTCATCACATATATTTCAACTGATTTATAGAATGATACAGGCACTGAGTCAGATTTTTCATAATCCACAGATGGGCTGAATTTAGTAAAACCTTTCATCTATTATGAAGTGGCTCTGTGAGTGACATTTAGGCCATTTCAAATCAACGGATGTCACGAGGGTTCTGCCAGTCAGTCAGAGCTCCAATGTTATTTTTATGGGAATGAATAATTCTATTTTTCGCAACATTGAATTGTTGAACCCAAGATTAAAAATACACTTTTTAAAGTTACTGTCACTTGTGTCTGTGACTTGTTTTGTTCTAACTCTACTGATCATCTGACATTCGTACAGATTACTAATAGTAACTCCAGCTACTCAAATTCGAGCAAATATTTTTTATTTTGGGAATATCCAACTCCTATACTGTCTTATTAGTTTACACTGAGATGCCATTCCAGAAGTTTTCTTAAAACAGCTGCAAGATAAGTTTTATTATCTTGCTTCTGTACTGTTTGGTATCGTCAGCTACTGTTAAATGTTCAATTACATTTATTTGTATTCTTCCATAAGATTAAAGTTAAAAATTTGTAAGCACGTGGGGCAGAGCCCTGAAGGTGAGCATCTTCCAAACCCCCGAAAAGCACATCTAGACGCTAAGGGCTTCCAAATAACACATCAACCATGACTTTAAACCTAATATTTTCGCGGTTATCGCCTTATTTTTTGTAAAATGATGATTATGATGATTACAGCAAGTAGGTTGTTGTACGATTTCAGCTTTGAATAACCGGTTTATTTTGTCAGCCTATAACTTTTAAACATCTATTAATATGGCAAGGAACAGTGCGAATAAACTGTTTGGAATCTAAGAGGAAAAAATAAAAGCAGCTCCTAATAGAAGAAACTGACCTCAAGGGAAATCTAGATAGCGACAAGTAACCAAAATAGCAAGTGGGCTCTGGGGTGGGGAATACACTACTTACCGGCTGTTTTGGACATATTTACAACAAAATTGTATATATTCTGTAATATTTTAGTAAGTAAACTGATTCTTTATTTTGATTTTAAATTTTAAATAGTAGGGTATGTAAGTGTATTTATTGTAAGAATAGCGGGTATTTTACAATCAAGTATAGTAATTGTAAAATATTAATTAATGATATTTCAAAGATTTGTCTGTTTGTCAAGTAAAGCTGTTAAAATACCATTTAAAAACTTGAAAATTTAGTTTGTGTCTGCAAGAATTAAGTGTTAAAATTGTTCCCTTCATAAAATCTCAATCATTCGCTTAAACTATTAATAACTGGTCTTCTTAGTTAAAGACAAAACGGCAATTAAAACTGATAAACTAAATTGTTTTAATTTATCTCGAAAGATGAGGTGACATCAGTTTGAAACTGACCATGATTACCTTAATTATTTGTTAGATAACAACTGAAGATTTCACTAAATTTTAAACAGTGATGTTAGCTCAAATGTAAACACAAATTTAACAGTTTTATCGAAGTAAATTAACTAAGTAAGTGTTCGTCTTTCATGAACCCGTCGTGTTTGTTTTTGTTGTTATCTTTTTTTAGAGGGATGGGGTGGGACACCACTCACTCCAATTGGACTGGGGAACGTTGGTCTTGTTCCAGAAGATGAATGGTGCCCAAAAACAAACAAGTGTTTAAATTAGATAAACCTCACCTAAAACTCATGCCTTTAAAAAATACACGACCTTTGTAAAATTCTGATATTTTAATTCAATATACAGTATATAAAGTCTTTGTAGTAACAATTTTAAATGTGCCAAGCCTTAAAAGTCAAGAACATTATAGGCCTAAACAGTGGAAATCTCAGGTGAAAGTAATCAAGCACTAAATCCAAACTAAACATTAAAAAATCTAATAATCATTTTGATGACACTAACTTAAACATGTATGAATAAGAATCAGCGTTTCTATAAATAAGAATATAATAAGAATATATAAGAATATATTTCTATAAATGAGAATTCGCTTATTTCTAACAATAAATTTAATTAAATAGTTTATAAAATAATAATAGTTAATAAATTACAAATATGAATATTATGCATTTAGTTTCAGTGTAAAACAATGCTTACAGAGTAAACATTTCCGAGTAATAACGTAACAAAGCCTGATATGAATTCAAATATTCAATTTCCACTGTAATAGGATAAGGTGGAGAGAGGAGGTCCATTTTGTTAAACACACCAACAACAACAAATATATCACTGTACTTTATGTCTAGTGTGAACTGTCCAAGTTGAAATAAACGGAATGACTCGTTTTATAATATGGCTGGAAACTAGTCATTGTTATTTAGTTAGAATTGCCTGAAGCAAGAACAGTAAAGTTTATCGTTGATAGTGAAGGGACACATTTAAAACCCCAATATAATTAAAACTGGTGATTTTTTTATAAATTGTTTTAAGTCTTCGTCCACACTGTAAGAACAGATGACTATTAGAAGTAAATTTGTTTACACATGTCTTGTGTTATAAATATTTACAAATCCACTTTATGTTTTCAAGAATTACATTCAAATTGTACAAAATGGATGCATATTATCTCATTTTAACTAAATAATCTACATTAACATAAAACATTTTAATGTACAATTTTAATGTAATTCTTGAAACCAAAATGGGAACTATAAATATTTATAATACAAAACCCATTTAAACAAATTTACTACTAATAGTAATCTGTTCTTACAGTCTGGACGAAGACTTAACAAATTGTATTTAATGAACAATAATGCACCGTTTTTTGAAATCCCAATTCTCCATCATTCTCGGTAAAAGTAATGGGATAAAACTAAGGGAACACTAAGATTAAGATATATAATTTCTAATTTTATGTTGACTATTTATTAAACATATGTCTAGAGTTTAAGTAGGTTAGAAACACATTAGTAACCAAGTCATATATTAATTTGCATTTTTTAGTTTAGGTAAAGTATGAAAATAGATCTTCAATGTATCAGCTTAGGAAAATCTAAAATTACCATACGATTTCATATGAAAAACATTCCTCCTTTAACCTCTATAAACTGAAGGAGAAAAGCCAAGTTTAATAGCCATAGTAAAATTTACTTTTTCACACAAAAGGTTCCAGATATTTCCAAGTCATAACAACGTAATATTATTACATTCGTAATGAAGTAGTCCCCGACGACATTTTTTGTAGTGACAAGCTGCGCAAGAGTCTTACACAGGTCAGAAAAGTGGAAGGACACACAATTGGCGAGACTTTAACGTAGTTGCCAAGGCGACGGACTTCAGAACTACGGCAGCGGACCTGTCAGGGGTTCGATCCCAATGGACTAAGAACCAAAATTATGCAATTATAATTAAATTATACTGTCTTCAAAATTAATTAGCAGATAGGAATAATACATTTCTGCGATCCAGTAAAACCGTTTCGCTGGTGATTCATGGGAAGATTTTAACTATTTTGCTTTGATTAATTTAATAGTCTTACAAACATACCTATAATTTCTCCGGTAAAAATTTCTTTGATCCAAAATTAACATTGTAAAAAGCGAGTACTTCCATCATCAAATTACTTTGAACGCGCGCGAAACAGGTACTAATGGAACTAATGGGGAAAATTGTAAAATAAGTCGCTCGTTAACAGTTTTAATGACGATATCGTTTTCCTATTGCCCTTTAAAAGTGGGTATCAATCGTGATCCTTAACAAGCCAACCCATTGTTAAGGCTTAACACCTACAAAAAAACAAAGACCTTTGTCAAATCCTTTTTTGCATTTGGCTTAAGAAATATTTAGGTTTATATTTTTTCGATAATAATTTTACATTAACAGATTTGTTTTAAATAAAAGAGTAAGCTTGTTAACAAAATAAATCCCCGTTATATAGACTGTAGGTAGATTTAAAATTTTAAAATCTCACTTAAACGATGCCTTTTTTCTTTGTTACTTTTTTACAACTATTTGGAGCCAAGGTATTAAGAAAACTTAATATTGCGCCAGGGTAAGTTGACTTTAGAACTTTTATTCTTTGCACAATCTCGCCGAGATGAAGTAACTTATATGCTAGGAAGGTACTAGAAGTCTTTTAGATATTGAAAGTATGCAACTTAGTTTAAAATCAATTATGGGGTTTCTGATAATATATTTGGATACTTAATACTTTGATGAGTTAAGTTTGTGAGCAGGTACGGCTCCTGTGTATAAAATTAATAATTCAAAGATAATATTTAGGTAGGTTTTTTTACAAGGAGGTAACGTGATGGAACATACCTGTAACTTGGTGAGAACTGACCGCTTCAACAAGATCTTTTCCTTCTTCGGATATTTAGAATCCGGGCTTCTGATTGTACCAGGATTAGAAAAATTTTAATTAAATAAAAATTTTGGAAGAAATTACACATAATTATAAGTTGTTTTCAAGTTAGAACAGTAGGAAATTTTGAACAATAGTTTGCTCAAGGATGAGTCACCAGATTAATAGAGGGACGCGTTTAGACGGGATTATTGTTTCTACAGGTTTTTAGAGTAGATAAGTAGATATCATGTTTGCACAAGTAAGTTGGTAGAAGTAGAGAGAGAGGGGGTCAGGAGCGAAGTAGACCATGGTCTGTTCGACATCAGAAACCGACGGCGGAGGTTCGCAGCAGCAGGAGCGACGAGGGAGTCTGCCATGCTGACCGAGTTGACTTCATGAGGGTACTTGAAGTTCTTAAATCCGGAGATTCTTTGTTATGAGAATCATTTAACCTGTCTAATCCATCCTATCAAATGAATAAATGTTATGGGGAATTTGTAAAATAACGCTAGTTAAAATTTAATAAGATTAGAATGGACAGTGCCATGAGTATTTAGCAATGAATGTCAGTAAAATTTAAAAAGAGTTAGGAAATTAAAGTGTACAATTCATAAATGCAGAATATAGTAATTTGAGTTTTATTTGTCAAAATGGACAATGTTGTTATTATTTAATTTAACCAAACGTCCAAGTGTACCACGCCAGGATGGGAAATTATTTTATTAGAGTTTACTTAAGTCCTGGAGGTGTGAGGCATTACTGCTTAATTCAGGAGGTATAAATTAAAAATAAGTAGGTAATGTGTGGTATACGAAGTGCGCAACTCTGCTAAGTAATCTTGTAATAATGTTTTGCTATTTAATGTTCTGCTAAATAATTAAGGAATGTAAGTTGTAATTTAGTTTAAAAATCTGCTTTTAAATATTCTGTAAAATTTATAAACAAAAAATGGCTGAAGTAAAAGTTGATTTGTTGTTAAAAGATGAATTAATCTACGAGTTAAAATTACGAAACCAAAATCCAAGCGATGAGAGTACAGTTAGTGATCTAAGGAAATTATTAAGGCAATGCATAAAGCAAAATGTTCCAATTCAGTCAAGTAATTTAAAAGGTAAAATTAATGTTAAAGATGAACTCGAGACCATTGCAAATAAATTGACAGTAATTGAAGAAAAACAGTTAAACTTAAGTAGTGAAAGTAGACCTATAGATATTGCTAGGCAAAATGCACGTATAAATCATTGTTGTGGTAGGATCAATAGTTTAACACACTGTGAAATTGTAGAACCAGAAAAATCCGAATGGTTATCCTATGCAGAAAAGTATAGGGTACTTAAAGAAAAATTTAATGAAATTAAGGTAGACCCGGTAGCTCTAGAATTAAGTATTCGTAAATTGAGTGAAACCAATATTGAGGAGGAGCAATTTGGAGATGTTTTCTCAAACATAGAACAAATGCAAGTTTCCCATGACACCTATCCTATTCCGGAAATCGTAGCTGGACAGAGTAGGTTGCGTGTTCCAACACCTCAACAGATAACCCCTGCATCACCCAGTGTACCGTTTGATCCTAACTTGTATCAAAAATTGCCGAACCCTCTTGAAGCATATGTAAAACAATTAAAAATGTGTAATGGTTTAGTAATAGATGATTTAGTGCAATTTTTAAGAGTATTATATAAAGCTAAGAAGGAAACCAGTGTATCAGATTCACAATTAATGGAGGTAATTATTTGTAAAACCGAAAACCCCTTGCAAGATGTGGTATTAAGTTGTAGAACGCTAGGCCTAGAAGTCTTAAAATCAGAAATTTTAAGAAATTTTGTTCCAGTAAGTACCAGGGAAAACTTAGTAAGAATGTATGTAACAAAACCGCAGGAAATGAATGAGCCTTTGCATATGTATGTGCATCGTGTTAAGGAATTTACCAATTTGTTAAATTGCACGTATCAAGAATCAGAGCTAGTAGAATTGTTAAACATAGGTTTGAATACGAGATGTAGAATAAATTTATCAGGTCTTGGTAAATTGCAAACACTAAAGGAATTCGAGTTAGCTTGCATACACAATCAAAACGTGGAGGCTAGTAATTACTTACGTACGCAGGAGATGTCAAACGTTGTTCGTAATCCAGTAGTAGGCAATGTGCAGAGGAATGTTGTAGGTACTCCATCAAATGTAAAAACATGTTACACATGTGGTAGGAAGGGACACATTGCTAGGCAGTTTTACCGCAATTCAAAAAACTAAGTACCAGGGAAAACCTTTTAAATGTAAATAATGTTAGTTTAAATAAAAATGTGCAATGTATAAATTCAAATAGGTTTTCCCGAAATCATAAGCAAAATGTAAATCAATATAATGGTAAGAGTGTTAATAAAGTAAACTCAGACAAAAAGGCTTTGAATAAAATAAGAAGGACACAAAATCGGATTATGTATCGTTTAGGTATGCATAGAATAGGCCGAACAATGGATCTACCGACGGTCGAAGTTCAACTCACCACTTCCGGCAACAAAGCACCGCACCACGTGTCAGCACTTTTGGACACAGGGGCTAGTTTAAATGCCATAAGCGAAACCTTGTTCAATAAATTAAGCAGTAAAAATCTAGCTAAGCAAATAGAAAAATTAAATGCAACTTGTATAGGAGCAAATCAAAGTGTCATTAAAATAATTGGAACATGTGTAGTTAAAATAAAAATAAGAGGTTTCTCATGGAATGTTAAATTTTCAATTTTAAAGGATTTAGCATGTGAATTAATCTTAGGGAGTTGTTTTATCAGAGAATCAGGAATGTTATTAGATCTAAAGCAAAACGTATGTTATTTTAGTTTCAAACCACAAGTAAAAATTACTATGAGTCATGTACAAAGCAAGGAATGCAGTTTGAAAAATTTAATTAAATCAGATAGTATTTTAGACATAGGGTGTAAAGACATGTCAAATGAGGTGGAAAGTTTAGTTAAAAGATATCCAGATGTTTTCACCACAAAAATTGGAAGGGCATTAGACTTTCAATACGATATTAAACTAAAAGATAATGAGGTTGTGAATATTAGACCATATCCTGTACATCCAACAAAGATGAGTGAAATGAAAGGTATTTTAAATGATTTGTTAAAGCAAAATATAATAAGGCCATCAATAAGTAACTACAGTAGTCCTTCATTTTTAGTAGCTAAACCAGATAAGACTAGCAGGCTAGTAATTAACTATGCTAAGTTAAATGAGAAAATTGTAAGAGTAAATCATCCCATAGGAAATATGGACGAATTTTATTTGTACTTGCAAAATGCTGCATATTTTTCTGTAATAGACTTATCAAATAGTTTTCATCAAATAGAGTTAACTGAACGATCCAAACATTTAACAGCTTTTAGTAATGGTGTGTCATTGTATGAATTTAACCGCTTACCATTTGGTATGCATTGTGGATCCGGATTATTGAGTTCTTATTTAGATAGGGTTTTTAGAGATATAAAGTTTGATTATATGTTAAATTTTGTAGACGATTTGTTAGTGTTTTCAAAGACAAAAGAGGATCATATGAAACATTTGTCAGAAGTAATAGACAGGCTAAGCAAACACAATTTGACTGTTAATCCTAAGAAAGTAAAACTGTTCCACACTGAGGTTAGTTATCTAGGCAACATTATAAGTAAAAACCGCATTACCATAGATCCATCCAGAACTGAATCGATACGTAATTTTAGCACACCAAAGAATGCAAAGGAGGTATCTAGCTTTATTGGTATGTGTTCATACTTTAGTAAGTATATAAAAGACTATGCAATGTTAGCAGCACCACTTAACGATTTAAGGAAAAAGCGAACCAAGTTTTTATGGAACGAGCAGTGTAACAATAGTTTTATAAAATTAAAGGAAATTGTAACGAATCCACCAGTATTAGGGATACCCAATTTTCAGAGGCCGTTTTATCTATTTACAGACGCTTCTCAGGTATCAGCCGGAAGTGTAATCATGCAATGTAATGAACAGGGAGATAAGCTACCTATCGCTTATTATAGCAAAAAGTTTACTGAGGCGGAAAGAAATTTGACTATTTATGAAAAAGAGGCACTTGCAGTAGTGTTAAGTATTAAACGATTTTGCATGTATTTAGAGTTACAACCATTTTATTTAATAACCGATAATCATGCCTTGTATTGGGTTTTGCAAAATCGTCACTGTTTAGGTAAAGTTGGAAGATGGGTTGAGCAGATTTTAGCCTTACCATTTAAAGTATTAAGTGTAAAAAGCAAGGAAAATCCAGTAGCTGACTGTTTGTCCAGATTAAACATAAGTAAGGAACAGGTAGAAATAGTAAATGTAGAGGAAGACCCAAGAGTTATGAATGTAATCAAGAGTAAAGTCTGTAGGAAATTTAGTTGTGTCTCACGAAAATATGTAAAACCAATTTTAAATGTAGTTACTGATATACCATTAGCCTTTGTACAAATATCTGAACACCAGCGATCTGATCATGAGTGCTCAGAGATTTTTGAAAGCATTAAAAATAAGACAAACAAGAATAACTTTTATGTAAAAAATCAGGTATTGATGTATAAGCGAACAACCAATTGTAAAGGTAAAATTTATGTACCAGAGAGTCTAGTTGATTTATTGTTTAATTATTACCACTGTAGTAACTTTGGCGGGCATCAAGGTCAAAACAGAACTGTGTCACGAGTAATAGAACATTTTTACAGACCTAATCTTATAAAATTAATTAGAGACAAAGTTAAGCAATGTGAAATTTGTTTAAAATGTAAACCAGTAAGGAAATAGTATGAAGGTGAATTAATATCAGGTCAGTCTAAGCGTGCTATGGAAAAGGTGTATGTAGATTTAGCAGGTCCATTAGTCACATCAAAAGGAGGTCATAAGCACATATTAATTGCAGTAGACGATTTTACTAAGTATGTGTGGTTAGTACCGATAAGAAATGCAACATCACAAACTGTTATAAATAAGTTACAGGAAGTAGTATTTAATAATTTCAGCCCATGTGAAAAATTAGTCTCAGATAACGGACCTTGTTTTACGAGTGTGTTATTTAAGAAATTTATGTTTGAAAATTCAATAAGTCATTATAAAATAGTACCATACAATCCTCAAAGTAACAAGTCTGAGCGTTATTTACGTACAGTTAAAGAGCAACTTAGAATGTACCATCACAACAGTCCGACTAGCTGGCATACTTCTGTAAAACACATTCAAACCAGTATAAATTGTTGTAAAAATGAAAGCACAGGTTACACTAGTTTTGAGCTTATGTTTAAGCACCAGCCCAATCACAATTTAAGCAATTTATGGAGGTTAGGAGATATCATTGATTCAAAAATGTCACAAAAACAAGTAAAGGAAGTATTTGACAGAGTTATAAAAAATTGTAAACGAGTTGTTAAGAGGAATAAAAATAGGGAAAGATATGCTGATACAAAGCACCCATTTGCTGTAGGTACCAAAGTTTTTATAAAATTCCAAAGCCAGAGTAACAAAGTAAAGCGTTACCAAGCTAAGATGGATGTGAAATTTGTGGGACCCTACACAATAAGGTATTTTCTTAGCCCTGTAAGTGTTTTAGCTCAACTAGATAGCGATCCAAATGTAATAAAAAGAGCACACATATCACAGTTAAAATTAAGCACTGGCAATTAAAAATTGTACTAATTAAGAACCCTCATGTTGTCATACTTGTAGACGTTTGTATAAAACAATGCAGATTCTTTGTAAATAGTGTGATATATTTAGATTTATTTAGATTTAGTATGGGCCCATGTATTTAAGTTGTAAATAAAATGCGCAGAGAACAAAGTTACGTAACAAAGTAAAAAGTCGATTGTATTTAATATGCAAGAGATAAATACCAAGGATTGAGATTGATAAATACGTGAAATCTGAGGCAGTAAAATTTTGAGAAAGGATATTTAATATGTTATTAAATAGTCCACAAAGTAGCAAAACAATAATGAGCAAAATCAAAGTGTTTTGAGCGAAGTAGAGATGAAATAAGTAGGAAAGTAAGTAGAGATGAAATAAGTAGGAAAGTAAGTAGAGAGTAGAAAGAAGTATAAAGACGTGATCATATATGAGTTAAAGTATAAATGTAGTACTGTCATATAGTAATTGAAGGAAAAAATAACTAGGAGTTTTTTAGGAGTTTTAGAATTAAATAATTATTGTAAAGCAAGAATCGTCGTTGAAGAGTGCCATGAAAGAGAAAGTGATTGTGCAGGACGATAAGCTTATCGCGGAGTGAGTCATGGACAACCCTAGACTTGAAAGGTCAAATTGTTCTAGTTAGCGGTTGAGAATTATAATTACGGAAATATTTAAGTGAATATTATTTGTATGTAGGAATTATTAGTTGAATAAACAAAATAAATATTATGATTTAAGAGCGAAATAAAATGTGAAAATGTTTAGTTAATTAAATATGTTTAAGAAAGATGTAAAAAAAAGGTTTATTTGTGTTATGTAATGGAAAACAAAAGGAAATATAGCGGTAATTGACGGACATGACTAAGGGGTACTATTGTGTGTGTGTGTGTGTGAAAGTGATACGAATGTGAGAATAAATGTGGGAAGGGTAAACACTGAATTAGTTGACACTTCACTAAACTGACGCCGGCATACTGAACACTTCACTTTAAGAACTTCACTGAACTTCACTGTACACCGCAAACAAAAAAAAATAGAACCAAGATATGATTTATGTTGTAATTAAAGCAAGGAAAATGAAATATAAAGTGATTTTACACTTGTCATACAAAGGGTTTCGATTTAATTAGTTATGAGAAATGTAAAGAAGGTTTATGATTTAGTTGAATGTTTGGTAACACTTATAAATACAGGAAATGTAACTTTTAAAACGTATTATTTTTAAGAGCGCAAAGTGACGTGCGTTCACTGTACGAAAATGTATCGCAGACTGAGGGTCAGTAACCCAAAATACAGTTAGGAGGGAAGGGGAAAACCAAAATATCCTTTCTTTTCCTTACCCGTAGAGCCTTTTCGCTGGAAGATGGACGACCTTGCGGCCGGCTACTACACTCTATTGGGCGAGGGATGGACTTCTCGCAGTGACAGCCACTACTTAGTGGATGGAAGACTTCTACTTCTTATAAATAAAATGTAATAGGGAAGAATGAAGACCTTTAGACATTGTAAATCTTTTATTTGAGTAGTTTTTTTTTATACATGGCAAAAATTAAGACTATTGTCAAAATTTGGGGGGGATGATGTACCAGGATTAGAAAAATTTTAATTAAATAAAAATTTTGGAAGAAATTACACATAATTATAAGTTGTTTTCAAGTTAGAACAGTAGGAAATTTTGAACAATAGTTTGCTCAAGGATGAGTCACCAGATTAATAGAGGGACGCGTTTAGACGGGATTATTGTTTCTACAGGTTTTTAGAGTAGATAAGTAGATATCATGTTTGCACAAGTAAGTTGGTAGAAGTAGAGAGAGAGGGGGTCAGGAGCGAAGTAGACCATGGTCTGTTCGACATCAGAAACCGACGGCGGAGGTTCGCAGCAGCAGGAGCGACGAGGGAGTCTGCCATGCTGACCGAGTTGACTTCATGAGGGTACTTGAAGTTCTTAAATCCGGAGATTCTTTGTTATAAGAATCATTTAACCTGTCTAATCCATCCTATCAAATGAATAAATGTTATGGGGAATTTGTAAAATAACGCTAGTTAAAATTTAATAAGATTAGAATGGACAGTGCCATGAGTATTTAGCAATGAATGTCAGTAAAATTTAAAAAGAGTTAGGAAATTAAAGTGTACAATTCATAAATGCAGAATATAGTAATTTGAGTTTTATTTGTCAAAATGGACAATGTTGTTATTATTTAATTTAACCAAACGTCCAAGTGTACCACGCCAGGATGGGAAATTATTTTATTAGAGTTTACTTAAGTCCTGGAGGTGTGAGGCATTACTACTTAATTCAGGAGGTATAAATTAAAAATAAGTAGGTAATGTGTGGTATATGATTGGCTAAATAGTTTGTTCATGTTCATTATTGTTCTTTTGAAGTTTGAAACCGATTTAGGCTCTAGTCCAATGGTTGAGTGGAGATATCCAATCTATTTAGTTAGCATTCTTACTTGGAATATAACTAATACCCCCGTCGCAGCAAACCTGCGTACTCAGCGAATTTCCAATGCATAATATTTGTCTTAATACCACATAAAGCCGCATAACAAGTTTCATAAAAATATATTCACGTATAAACGATTTTAACTATTATCCATAAGAATAACATTGGTAATGAGTACGTAGGTTTGCTGAAACAAGGAACATAAACAATTGATTTCTATGCAAATATAAATATAATTTAACTAGGCGAAGCCACATACCAAGTTTCATCAATATTCAATCATAAATAAGCGCCATATAACATTTTAGTTATTCTCCATAAGAATAACATGGGGGCTGAATAAGCAGGTTTGCTGCAACAAGGAACAAAAAAATGGGTTGTTATGCAATTATCAATATAACTCAACCAAGTGAAGCTACATACCAAGTTTTATTAATTTATGTTCATAATAATTATTAAGGGAGTCATTACATTTTACTTATTCTTCATAAGAATAACATGGGGCTGTGTATGCAGGTTTGCTGCTACAGGAATAATAAAAAAATCAAACATACATTCATAAATAATCGAGATATCAAATTTTATTTATTCTCCATAAGGATAACATTGGACAACGTACTGTGTTTAGCACTTTGAATATCTCAGCAACGGTTGAGCGTAGAATCACAATTTAAACACCAAAATGATCGTTTTGTGGAACTGAACAGTTTGGTAAAAGCAAATGTGAAGTTTACATTAAAATAAACTGAGGAAAAGCCAAAAACCTTTTTCCCATAAGATTAACATGGGAGATTTTATAAGTAGGTTTTTTGGATTTTCTCCGCAACCACTTAACCTAGGTTAATAATTCAAAATATTATATTATTTGCTTTTTTAAGCTCTATAACATGGTCAAAACCAAAATTAAGTTGTTCAAAAATTTTAGGGTGAAAAATGCAAAAAACTGATTTTTGAACAATTTAAAACCCCCATAAACCCCCCTTCCCATGGTCCGATTTTTATGGTTTTCGAACTAAAAGTCATGAATGTCATTTTACACATTTGAGCCAAATTTCATCGAAATCGGACTTTTTTACTCAAGTTATCGCATTCACGGACACATATATATATATAGATATATAGATATATATATACATATATATAAATTTGAACGAATAGTGTTTTTGTCATCTGGGGACCTCAAAACAAAAAATTATCATGGTCTCGGGCTTAAGTCTTACTATGAGACCTACGGTAATACCTTCTTCCCTATAGGGGAAATTCGCTAAAACTGTTTTTGAGTTAATTAAATTTAAATTACTTTATAACAAAGAGGAATTGGGCTGTGATTCATATAAAAATAATATATTTGGGCTCGTCGTGAAGGCCAGGCTTTCTATTGATGTAAAATTGTTGAAGCAATACATGATTGTTTTATTTTTTTTATTAGAAGTAAATTTGTTTACACATGTCTTGTGTTATAAATATTTACAGATCCACTTTATGTTTTCAAGAATTACATTCAAATTGTACAAAATAGATGCATATTATCTCATTTTAACTAAATAATCTTCATTAACATCAAACATTTTAATGTACAATTTTAATGTAATTCTTGAAACCAAAATGGGAACTATAAATATTTATAAGTTAATAATTTATAAATAATAATAAAAAATTAATAAAAACTAATAGTTTATTAGTTTATAATTTTTAAAGTTCCATCAGTTGGTTGCATTGTTTTCATTGATGGGCCTGGTATGTAATCAGATGTTTTTAAATAATAATACTGTTCCAAATGTATAATATTTTTGCATCTGTAGAGGAAAATTCCAGTTAAAACCGTCAGTAACATCATATTTGATTAGTTTATGATTCAAAATCCTAATACGTATAAGGTAATCTCTACTGTTCAAAACCAAACTAATCAACGACCTTTAAAGCCTTTTTCAGAGTTGACATGTGCACGGTAACTCAATTAAGGCAACAGGAGCTTGACAGTGCAGAACAGTGCTCCCTGCAGGCTTGCTACCCACAGAGATCACTGCAGGCAGTCACGTAGTTCATTCCTATTTATTCACTGCCTTAATAAACCAGAATAAATAGGAATTAATATACTAGCGGTTTTTTATGTACGTGGATTGATTTTAACTTTTTCAAACAAAGGAATACATTGTATATGATATCATTTGTAATATGGCAAAAGACCTGTGTGACTACAAGTAGACAGAGATAACAAAGACAAAATAAAAGCCAATACAGTTTCATAAACCAAATTATACTCGTAAATGAATCATTTATCCTGATGCATTCAAATTAAATAATTTTAAATCTGCATGTTATAGTATATGTAATTTAGCTGAAATAGTGTTTGTTAGAGAAATGCAATTGTCTTTGGAGTTAAAACATATAACGTTAATCATGTAAATATTCAAAAATGAGCAATAAGGTTTAACCTCAGCAATTAGCAACCATGCAGATATCAGTAGAAAATGAGGACAAATGTGGTTGTGTTTGTCTGTACAGTGTTCTCTAGTAATAATTCAATAAAATACGTACTAAATTTAAAAAAATGTTGTTCTTATAAGGTGCAGTTTTTTTGTTTTTTTATACTGATTTATCAGTTAGTTGATTGCCTAAGTTCTGGAAAAATATCGCTAAATCATTACTTGAAGACAACGTGGTTTTACACAACCTATACGATTTCCCTAAGAACATCAGTAAAATAAATTAGGCAAACAACATCAAGACATTTTCATTCGGCTATAAAAAGTAAAATTCCGGGAAAAAATAAATTATAAAATATTAACGACCATGCTCTGTGCCTATTGGCAACCAACTAAATTTAACGGGTATTTAAATCAGAAATTCAGAAAATGGATTCAAAACAAGAAATTTCAAAATAAAATATTTCTTTGAGAGGTGGAGAGTAACACAAGGATTAGAGATTTTTCTAAGGAATTTGTAAGAAGTTGAACTGTAATACAGTATTAGGTTTGATTCATAAAAAATATTCCCTTCATTATAAACACCATTTTTGTCAACTTTGTATAAAGGTGTACTGGGACATTAAATAGAGAGTTTTTTGTGCTTGGTAAGTCTAGCTAATCCATCAATATCACCGTTCACCTTTCCTCCCCGTTGACTTATGATACTCAATTATTTGATATGTTTGTGGTTTATAAAAGAGTTTTTGTTAGTCAGACAATTGTATATGTCATTACTAGTGCCGAAAGTGATGCCGGAAAAAACTTTAGGTACGAGTGAACAATGCTTTTCATCAATGTAAATAATAATAACAAATCGTTGTCAGACATTTTTAACAGGTTTGCTGAGTAATATTTATCTCGACATAATGACAACAATAGTGTTTACATTGTGTTTATGTTAATCTTGTGGTTAGATTAATAACACTGCTATTGATAAACGCAGAAAGCTACTAGCGCTAAAGGCGATCCCACACTTCTCACGAACACGCCTGAACATTCGGCCGAACTCCAAATGTTCGGAGTATTCGCGAGAAGTGTGAGAGCTGCACGAACTTTTGAATACATACGGGAACATACGGGACGGAACGTTTAGTGAACATTCGGAAGAATGCTCGGCCGAATGTTCAGGCCTGTTCGCGAGAAGTGTGGGACCGCCTTAATGGTGTCAGAAAAACTATTAACAGTGCGGCAAAAATCACTAGCTGTTTTTATGGCACTAGGGTTAAAAAGTAATACTTTCGGTATCCAAATCTGATATAGGAAATAACTGCTTTTGTCACAGTGTAATGAAAAAGATGTTTCTGTGATGAATTAATGCGTCTGAAGGTAAAGAGTTAGGGAATGTCCAGTTTGTGGTGAAAGTTCCATACATTTAAATTGATTAATATAAAAAATAACCAAATAGGCCTTACAGTTTGCTATCTGTGATGCAAAGGTTTGTATTCATTGGTTTTTCCCTCATCGGTCACCAGGAGCGATACCATTATATTGTGTGAGTTATCAACAATAGTACGACGATGCGACGCGGTAAATTAGTCTTTTTATAGTGAATCCATATTTTCTTTGCGGTAGAAGTCAAAATGATAAGTTCCTTTGACTATCTAGTTCCCAAAATACAAGATTACTTTCTTAAATATTTTAAATATATCTCAAGACACAACATTCGAAAGGGGAGGCATGACAAACTGGATTCTTCTCTAGATGTTTATCTGCGCCTTTATTTATCATTTTTATTTGTTAAACAAATTATTGGTAATGTTTTATGCTATGGAAAACAATTTGATGAGTCCCCCCTAATTTGATTTAATTACTGCCTGTGTCAGAACATACCTTTGCGTATATATACTTTAGTCGTGTAATTGGATATGATACAGAAGTATTTTTAAGAGACATAAATGAATTCTCACGTGTACAACTATTTTACTACACTTGATGTAATTAACTTTTAATTTATCGATTTATACACGAAATTTCTTATAAAACAAGAAATGCTAATTAAAGTAATACATGTAAATCTGACCTACCACAGTTTTTACCAGATTAATAATACATCAGCCATGTATTAATAATACATGGCCATAGATAAATATTTGAAAATATTATGCCAGCACTGATGAAATGACGTCACTGTCAATAACAGTAATTCATTTTGCAGACATTTACTCACCGTCAATTAACCACTTCCTGAATGTACTTAAAGAGTAGTTTTGATTAAAGTCCTGAGAATATCAATAGCTTATTGATAAATGCACACATGTAACTATTAACCTAACGTAATTTCAGAATAATCTATTTCCAATTATTTTTAGGTTTTTATTCATATTTATATAAATAGAGTTTTAGAGCAAATACTGAACTCTTAATAAAACAGAGAATTGTTAACGAAGTTTAGGTTCATCATAGGTTCACTGTATTGGTACTATATCGATTGTTATAGTGTGTAAAAATAAATCATTATGTTAAAGGCAGGTCCTCAATTTCACTGAAACTTTTCAATAATAAATATACATATACACGTTTTAAAAAACGTTCGGAAAAAAATAAAACTATTTACAAAACTCGATTTTTATATTTCTTAACGCATCTTAATCAATTATATGTATTAAAATGTAATATGTATCAGTTACTAATATAAGGTAATTGCAAGATAAATGAACTTAAATATTTCACCCAACTTTATATTTTCTGTTACTAAAACATCCAGTCTTTAAATTATCTGTCTTATTAATTAATTTAACCATTCACTTTAGAAATTGTAATTACAAAATACATAATTAGTAAATTAAAATAATACAAACGTTGATTAAATACTCATTAACAGATAAGTGAGGGTGTTTCTGACGTCACATCTCATGAAAGAATGGGTTTGATTTCCTTTTATTTAAATAAAAGCTTAAATTATTCTTTTACAGTCCAAATTTGGAATACTTTAACCAATTCCTCCTATTTGTATTTATAATTCATGTATTTCCCCTACAAAATTGATAAGAATTCTTTAAACCGGTAATGTGTAGCTTAAACATAAATTATGATCAATAATATTATATACTTAATTTCCATGAATTTACGTCTAAGAAACAATCCCGCAGAAAATAGCTAAGAGTTTCTAGTAGGTGTTACATTCTCCTCACAGACACCTTGCAAACGGAAAACTCAATTAAGCACAAATTTGAAATGGAAACAACACAGTGACATTCTTTAGATATAAATATTTCTAATAACAGATGTTTATTTATATCAAATTAATTCAGATAAAACACATGCACCATAAATCTACAAAATATTTCATTCTCATGAATAACATTGGAAATGGGAGTTAGAGGAGAGGATCCCGGAGGAACAAGAAAAGGTTAATTCGTTTAAAACCAGCTAGAGTAAAATCCCTTCAATTTGACACTTCAACTGTCAAATTCATTCATTGATTAAAAATTTAACCGACGCGACGGATCAAAATAATCCTTGGGCAATCAGAAGCAAAAGGATTGGCTTTGCAGGGATTGAATAAAACTAATTAACTCATTCTGACGGCGTCACAGCTAGGGCGTAAATTAAGATGAATATGAATGAATTATGAGTAAATGTGTGATATGCCTTATGTAATATTTTCACTTACCAATAGTGACTGATCCATTATAGACGAAGGAAATTAGGATACAAAATTGGATACAAATGAAAAGATTGCAAGCAGAAATATTTTTGCTGGAAATTTATTTGAAATCCCCTCATTCAAATGCCAAGTTTTCTACTTCGAGTGAAGTGCGCTTTCACCGACATTTTGGAATTTTCCTTAATTTTATATATAATGTATGAAACTATTAATCCAATTGCCCATAAATAGTACAGTTTGTATCCAATTTCAAGCAAATTTCGATAGTAATTGTTCATCTTGATTACCTTGTCGGAAATAAAAGAAAATGTAACTTATTGGACTAAATAAATACAAATTGTAGAATTTTGACCTTGAAAACAGATGTTTTTATTTTATACTTATATTTTTTTAAATGTACCTAAATATAACTTTTTCATTAAAACGAGCTTAAAACTACAAATTTTGTTTTTTTAAATGATCATTATACGACGACCGGTTCCAGAGAAAAGTTAAAAAACTACATATTTGATAAATGCAGTACGTTCTTTCCCCTAATAAATAGTTGACAATGACTTACATTGCTTCATATGAGTGTCAATGAGTTTCAATTTGAGGACACAATTTAAATATAAGCTCAACTGACTTGGATCTAATAATTGTTTAACTTCCCATAGTAATAACATTGATAGGCAACGTACTGCATTTTGCATCGGCAGGCTTTCTTCACTTTTATCCAGAAGTACTCAAGATAAAATCATGATTCAAAATACTAAAATGTTCGTTTTTAAGCTCTACAACATGAATGCAAGGATTTAAAAAAATATATTATCATGGCCAAAACACGTAAAAACCACATTTTTAAAGGGAAAACGCACAAACATTCTAGTTGGATCTTGAAACAAGGGTAATAGTTTCATCAGGTCCAAGTTATGGTAACTGTCGATGTTTATTTCAATTTGAATTAAAATCGGACGAAAGGTTAATTTTTTATGGCAAAAAACATTCCAAAATCATGTCCGCCATTTTCCAATATGGCGCCGAAAGCTCACCTGATTCGAAGTAGAAAACTTTGTATTTGAATCAGAAGACCTTAGAGCACATTTTCTAGCAAAAATATTTCTGCTTGCAAATTTTCATTTTTAAAACCTATTTTCACTGGCCAGGATCATTAACCAATATTCCAATGACCGGTATCTGCATCTAATATCGAACTGTCACAAAATATGCATTACAAATATTAAGTTTCGTCTACCTTACTAATAGTTATAGCTAAACAAATTGTTTTCTGTTATAGTTTTTTTCTATTATTTTTACCCTACAGTAATATGACAATTTTTTCTACCTGTAGTAACTTAATGAATTCATGTTCACCAAACTCATCAGTGTGCAGCATAACATTGAAGTAGAGTAAATCCAATATTTTCATGGGCGATGCGGAGGTACGACCCCGACATTTCTACTCATCCTCCCATAACTTATGTATACGTTTCCCGTAGTTTGTTTATATCAAAGATTTATGGTTTTAAATATCTCGTGGAGATCCGATTTGTTTTTACGAGAGGTGGGTGATGGAACGGAGACAAAAAACGCACAGCCAGCCTTAATGAACTTGTGAATACCTTTCCTCTACTGTATGTACTTGTATGATTGTAATTTCCAAGTTTTATAATTTATTGTTTTTATTTAATTTTACCGATTCTCAGACGTGTTAACTACGAGCTTGACCTGTGGAGGAGAATGTGCAGCAATTGTCATGCCTCACCATATTTGTAAATACCGCTTACAATTTCCAAACTACTGTCAATTTAAACTTAGTGCCAGAATCTTGATTAACCATGCGATTTGACTAATTTTCGGATATTTTGTAGCCCTCTACTATTATACATATATATACAATTTGTATTACTACAAAATGCGGTACTTTTGTACAATTTCTAAATATTACTCCCGAAACACTATCTTTGGTTTTTATAGGGGCCGATTTCCTTGGTTTTCTGGTATGTTTTAGTACACGGCTAAAGTATGTATAAATGCCTAATCTTATGACCCAATAACATTTTACTATACATTTAATTTTTGTGTGACTAACTACCAACTTAATTATACATTTTTCCGTTTTGCTGATTCTCAGATATATTATGTATCATACCATGTACTTATTTGGACTATTAATGTTATTATCTATAATTAAAACAATAATATTCTATATTATTATCTTTCGTATTTATAAATTTATTTATTGACCAATTTGTTTGCCAGCCACAGAGAGACATTTTCCATTAATTAACAGATCTTGTAAGATTTGTGTAAAAAACATGTAAAACCGGTAATGTTATTTGGCACAAGAATTCTGAGTAAGTATTAGCAGCTTTATTCAATATTCATTCCTACCGTTTACAGTTTGAGTCCACCTTGACTTGAAGTTTCCACTGGTATTTGGTATATATAATTAATGGGATCTGTAAATAATTGATAAAAGGATATTCATTAACGATAATCATAAAACGCCTGTAATAAAACAATTTAAACATAAAACCACTCCTAGTTGGTTACATTTAAATTTAACGTTGACTTTACTGTAGTCATGCATGAAATTGCAAAGATTTTGTTTGGTTAATCTGAGGAAACCCTTAACAAGACAACGCTTGCAAGAAATCAAAGAGTTACATTTAACTTACGTTGTTGACCAACCATTCATCCCACCTTGACAAGACGTGAAAACGTGTCTCATTGTGATTCTTTTGAAGCGATGTCGTAAGTTCTTTCATTTGATTTTCTTTTCATTTGATATTGAATAATTAAAATTAATTTACGACTTTTTGTGTTTTTAGTTATTGCGGAAGGTTAACTTTATTAATTATTTATTTAATGGTACATAAAATAGTATATTCTGTTTTGGACATATAAATACGTGCGCACAAGATAATACGCATAAATTACCATTACTCTCAGAAAATCTAGCTTTCTTAAACAAAATGAAACTAACTTAACTATTACCATACAATCCATAAAATATAAATAAAAACTGAAACTATTAAAAATGAGCTTTTAATAAAATAATATTTTGCCGTCACTCAAGTTAAAAAAATATTGCATAGCAATTAAAAAATATTAAAATAAAACTGTTAATCAATACATTTTTTACTTAAATATATATATATATATGTATATATATGTATATATATATATATATATATATATATATATATATAACCAAGCTATCAGCCATTTGTTTAACATTGGTTGCTATGGACTAAATATCCAACATATCCACCGCCTCCAACGCCTTCTTAATTAACAGATGTTTAACTATTTATAAAGGGTATCTCGCAACCATTTGATCAAATTTTACCAGGTTGTTCTGCAGGAAAAACAAGCATAACATGCAATATAACAAATGTCCTATCTCTTTCCGTATTCCGTCTGTCGGTCTTTATGTATTCTTTATATAGTTGAACATAACTTTTCAACCACTTAAGGTATTAACTTCAAACTTGGTACATATATGATGGCTCATAGGACGTATTGTGGAACGGAATATCAAGTTTTACTTTATACCAATTCAAAATGGCAGCCGTTTTTATTCTTCAAATCTTATTATCTCAAAACCCGTAATATAAAAAACCGTAAAAATCAAAAAAGTTGTGTAATTTTGTCCTAAATATAAGATATGAAGACTTCAACTATAGAATCATAAATAACTGAGTAAGTGTGATTTGTATAAGTTAAATCATGCTTTTTGGCCATTTCTGGACTAAAACATCGTTTGAACTTATAAAAATCACAATTTCTGATTTATTTAAAATCCTATAGTTGCAATATTCATATCATTATTTTTACGACAAAATGACGCAACCTTTTGTTTCTTACTGTTTTGATTAAATATTACGTTTTTTGAGATAATAAGATTTCAAAAATAAAAATGGCTACCATTATTAATTCGTACAAATTAGAAACTTTATACTCCGTAAAAAATTAGATCCTATTGGTCCTCATACACCTCTTTTGAACTTGATACCTTAAGTGGTTGAAAATTGATGTTCAATTAGGTAAAAAACACATATAGACTGACAGAGGGAAAACGAAAAGAGATAAGACATATTATTATATTATATTGTATGTTATGCTTATTTTATCCTGCTGAAAAACCTCTTAAATTTTGATTAAATGGTTTCGAGACACCCTGTATAGAGTATTCTCATAATAAGAGTCACGAACATTTGATAAGGCAACACATTGTTTCCGCAAGTTTCTCATCAGAGATATCGTAATTCACTCATTATGGTGCAAACTATAATTTCCTTAAATATTTATAGATAAAGTTGAATTAATACAGAAATATCCAGGTAAACCAGAAAGAGCTTTCATCAAGATCCTTTTGGCATTACATACTGAATATATTTAGTTCAAAGCCATTGTTTCCATCTGTATATTTATTGTATTACGTTAGTACTGCTTAATGCATTATTTAGAAGAACGACATAAAAAGAAGAATATTTTTACTTCAAGGGAATACTAAAGCAAACACAAAATCCGATGTTATCCTGAAACAAAGATTGTTCTAGGAAAACAAACCAGGTTTTCCTTACAACAACTCAACTATTAAAGTCAACAAGTTATAACTGGAGTAGAAATGTTTTCAATGAGGAAAGACAACTAACGCATGACTAAATATATCTTTAAATCTCCTATTTAAATTTGATTAACTTTACGAATTAACTTGAGTGATTCATTCTAATGTTATTATTTAACTCGAAATTATCAATTTCTTTAATTTGTTATTCGGCTACTTAACATTCAAGGGTTCTTCGTAAGTTTTAAGGAAATGCGACTTAAATTGCTTTAAATGGACAAAATATACGTGTTTATAAGTGTTCTTAAATTGATGATTTGTTCACAGTAACAACTTTTAAGCATATATAATAATTATTGTAAATTAAAATACTTGAATTTATTTTCGTTTAAATTATGTTTGGCTGATTTAAAGAATTGCTGGTTGTTAACATGTGATGAGCTTATTGTGAAGAGTAGTAACAATAAATACATTCTCAATATTGAAAAAATAAAGACATCATATTTAAGAGTTGTGCGGTGTTTTTTAGCACCCCTCACCCCAATTATTGAACAAGAGACGCTGGTATTATCAAGTTATACAAAATCATAAAAATAATTCACATTAAATTACATAAAACACAAACTACGAATAGACATATAACCAATGCAGTTCTCCCAATCCGACGTTTGCCACCGTTTCAAATTAGAAAAGCCTTTCCTAAAACCCATGCAATAAATTAATAGACTAAAAAAATTATTTGTCTACTGTTTTCATTGTTTTATATTGTGACCTTTTTCCTTAACTCTATTTAGGAATTGCAACAAACTTCCCTTCCAAATGTCGCAACAGAGTTCATCATATTAAAACTAAGCTGATATTTTAAGTCAAAATTAATTATAATAAATAACAATATATGTACCGTGCAAAATCTCTTGATAAATTTTGCTTAAAATAACTGTATCTTCAAAAGATTTGTAGTGACCCACGACTCACGTAAAATGTGTGTACAAGAATATATTTCACAGCAAATACTGAGCTAAAACTGAGTATAATAATCTCTCTTATCTTTTGCGTTTGGCCTACGCCAAAGAGGGAAAACCATAACTATAAACATAAATACAATAATGTCTACACACGCGCTACCAGTAAGATAGTGCATCTAAAACAGGAGTCTAACAGTTACATTAAATGTACATTTCCTCTAAAGAAAAAATAACGAGCAGGTGTCTTTTGTGTGAAGTAGGTCACGGTTTGGACTATAAATATACACTAAACAGTTAAGTTGTTAACTCGAAAGTTACGTACTCTCCTGCTTACATAACTATGGTAAAAGTTTTATGTTTATAGTTAGTTATTTTTGAACCACATTTCTCGTTTCCTCAAACATTTCGGCCTAAGATACAAAACTCAAACTGCGGGATCAGTAACAGCAGAGGATATTGGTCGTAAAGTTGTTTCTTCAGGATAAACGGTTTATTAGTGAATTTCCTATGGAAAAGTGAACTATTAACATGACGCACGGTGAGACTAAGCCCGGGACCATCATATAAGTTCCTAACGTGATCCCCTGAATACGTTTTGAGGGGTCTCTAAAAACTTATATATATATATATATATATATATATATATATATATATATATATATATATATATATATATTAATAATCAAATGAAACATTTTTTCAACTGAGTACCCTTAAGGAATTTATTTTTATTTTTAAGACTACATGTTTCGGGACATAAGCCCACCTTATGGGTACTCAGTTGAAAAAATGTTTTATTTGATTATTATTATATTAGTAACAAATTAATGCAATATAAATATATATGTGTGTGTGTTTTCGTACTCTAGCGGTCGCAACTTTTGTCGATTTACTTCAAATTTTATATAGACATTCCTTTTTATAATCAGTTGGACAAGTTCGTTGGGCAAAACAATCGGAAAACTCTAACCTACTTTTTTGGGATTTTAAGTTTTCAAATTTTGAGTTTTTGGGCCCAAAAAGGGTCAGAAACGCTCCGAACGTACTCTTATTGCACATTAACTTATTTTACATAAAAATCCGAAGATTTTAAGCTCTCCCACATCATAGCACAAGTACGTACCAAGTTATTAAAGAAAATGTTAATTGTCAAAGTACAGTACGTTGTCTTATGGGGATTTTACAATGGAAAGGCTGTTTTTTCATATCTTAATATCGTTTTATCACCCCCCCATACCCCTATACCAACTTGTTATCCCAACAATACCTCCTTCTAACTTTATAATGTACAACATTGGCATCCTATTAGTGAATTTAAATATAACCAGGAGCATAAAAACAGCAACAAAATATATTTTTCAATTAAAAAAGTAACCAATGTTGGTTTAAACCCTTTATTTAATCTTTTAAAGGTTTTAATGCGGAAATTCACTTCCCTCACGTCAGCGTGCTGCGTGCGATCTCGTTAAACCTTTGTTCAGTTTTACTTTGATACACAATTTGATAAAAAGTGGATAATGACTACTGTTAAATACTATAATGTATACATGAAAAATAGTAATTATTCGATAACAAGTCGCAGTTTTTACATCATCACTACAGGCCTGTTTCCAGTAATTACCATCCAAATTAACTCTAATGGTAAACCTTAACTACAAGTTATCAACAGATTTTATTGGAGTAACGTTGGCAATTAGTATATTCAAGATTGAGCAGGGAGGAAGTGTAATGTATTACGTTGGCTACAAATTATCTAACTAAACTGTAAAAATATTATATGGTGTGTTTAACCAAAAAAGAATAGCATAAAGATATATATTAATCTGGTAAAATGAAATGACATTGTAGGAGAGTAGAAAAAATAAAGGCAGGAGTTATAATTAAGAAGTTGAACATGTAACCTGTAACGAAAACTGTAAGAAACCACTATTCTATCTGTGAAGTGATAAACAATATATAGGTTAGAACGACCTTAAAATTTACTACCAGAGTTATTGTTGGCCTGTAAACGTTATTTTTGGTGTATAAGAAGTAAGCTTTAAAATAAAGCCCAATAATGCCCCTCACAAAATTTACTTATTGAAGACAAATATTCTTCAGTACTCATTTACTTACAGCCAATGCAATCCCTTATGCGATTAAATACAACCATTCATCGACATAACTGTAAAAGTAGTGTTTACTTTAACATGCCAGCAAACATCTATTTAACTGATTATAATTTTTTTTATCATTATTAAATAGGCACATTGTCGTGTATCACATTAGGTCTATACATTAATACATATTTTGTTAATTTTGTGGCAGGTTTAAAATGCATTTCTCATTCCAAATCATGTATTACTGTATTCAAGTGAGTATAACCAACAATATTCTTAAGGTGCATAACAAGGTTAACAATTTTATAAATTTTACCAAATCCCACCTCGGATGAATGTTTTCCATATTAATATGAATAAATCAAATAGTTGGTTTCGTTTGCACAACACGATGAAAGCGTTTGAACAAATAACGATAATTCGGAAGTTGATCCCATTATTTGACGCCGCACCAGGCTGGTTATTCAGTCTCTCCTAATTGCATAGGCTTAAAATGAGAGAATTACATTATTTTCACCTTTTCCGTTCACTTTTGAAATAACCCTATAACTCTCCTGGTATAATATTATGTCACTTTAGCTTAGAGGAGAAGGGAAACACTCTCGCAATAACGATTCATAACACTGTAAATTACTCACAAGCTATACGCTGCGCCGGCGTTCAAATAACAGCATGAGGTGTAAAATTGTGATAAACATTTGTAATTTAATATCAAATAATTTGAAGAGAAAACAACTACTTGTAGGATTTTGTTAATGTTGATCAAAATATATGTTTTACATTTCAAGTAACACTCGAATTTAGTAACTAACATATTATATTATTAGCGAATTTCCCCTATAGGGAAGAAGCTATTACCGTAGGTCTCATGGTAAGACTTAAGCCCGAGACCATGATAACTTTTCATTTTGAGGTCCCCAGATGCCAAAAAAACCATTCGTACAAATTTGTATATATGTATATATATATATATATATGTGTGTGTGTGTGTGTGTGTGTGTGTGTGTGTGTGTGTGTGTGTGTGTGTGTGTGTGTGTGTGTGTGTGTGTGTGTGTGTGTGTGTGTGTGTGTCCGTAAGCACGATAACTCTCGTAATAAAGGTCCGATCTTAATGAAATTTGGTACAAATGTGTAAAGTACCATTTATTTGAACGAGTTCGAAAACCAGATGAATCGCACCATCCGAAGGGGGGTTTTGGGGGGGGTTTTGTACCCCGAAAATGTGTTTTTTGGGGTTTTCACATGTACTATTAATTTAAATCAAATTTTAATTTATACCATTTATTTCAGCTTAAAAAAACTAACAATTTGGTATTTTGATCATTGCTCTACGTCAATTGGTTACCGAGATATTGAAAGTGCTAAACACAATACGTTGTCTAATGTTATTCTTATGGAGAAAAATAAAAATTGTATATCTCGCTTATTTATGAACATAAACTGGCAAAATTTGGTATATGGCTTGATCTGGTTGTGGTTTATTGTTGTTTGCACAAAAAAAAACAATTTTTCGCCTATGGTTCCTGTTGCAGCAAACCTAGGTACTTGGTCCCGATGTTATTCTTATGGAAAATACTTAAAATGTTATATATCGCTTATTTAAGAATGTATATGGATGAAACTTGGTATGTGACTTCACTAAGATGAGTTCTATTGATATTTGCATAAAAACCCATTTTTTGTATGCCTTGTTGCAGCAAACCTGCGTACTCATCCCCAATGTTATTCTTATGGAGAATAATTAATATTTTAAATATCGCTTGTTTGTGAATACATTTCTTATGAATCCTGTTAAGTGTTTTAATGTGTTATGTTATATATTCATTGGAAATTCGCTGAGTTTGCAGGTTTGCTGCTACGGGGGTATTTTTAATTCTACATTTTCTTGAACTCATGGACGTGAAATGGATATGGACAGTGGTATAGTGAGTGAACGCTTTTGCTAACAATGTTACTGTACATCTCGTTTGTACTAGTAACGTGCCACTTTTCAGAAAATAATGCAAACTCATCGTAGAGTTGTTTGTAATACGGTCCAGTGAATCCATTGGCTAATCCAACGAAAATAATATATCTAGAGCTCTCGTCTAGTTTAAAAAAGTGAAGCCTACATGCTGACCGAAATTTTCCTCGGTAAACCAATTTAATCCTCTCATCACAGTGTAAGATTTATTTCTCTTTCTTTTACTCTTAAGTTTGAATCATAACTCGCTTAGCTTAGTGAGATGGAAACCAGGAAATTGATTGAAATGACACCAGCGTCTGTAATAACATATACCTTTTAATATACATAAATCAAATGCACTACTTCCTTCTTATTATATAGTGATTAATATTCGTGACAACCCTTTAAATAGAGGCCTCTGTGCCCTAACTCCTATCTATTAAATACAACTGAAATGACAAACACAATATAAATCAATACTCTCTTAAGCTAACAAATCATTAATAAAGATCACTCTGTTCTGGCATGGCCAAAGTTCTTTAAGGCAACTTATACGTCACAGTCCACACCTTCCATATGAATACACACCCTTAACTCGATATTTAACATTTAATTTACATTGTTGGGCATGTATCCGTTAATCTACCATTAAAGGTTTACTCAATTCACTTTATTAATAGTTTAGTCCTTTATATTTCATCCATCAATTACACATCAAAATAATTACCCTTAAACCTTTCCAAATTAAACATTGTCACATTATATTACATTAAAATGTTAAGCCATGTGGGCCTTTATACTTCAATAATCAATTCATTCATGTAACAGTTATTCATTAGCACTTACTAAATTAATTGAACGATAGTTAACGACATCGAGCTACTGCTATCTTTATGTACAACTATTTTACACCTCAACTTGGCCTATGGGCCATTCCGGTTATGCCTACCGTCTTTAATTTATTTTAACAATTTACCCTGTCATTTATTCTGAGGCTTCTTAATTATATATATATATATTTCCCCTTTCTGTTTGGATTATTTATTGCTTGTCTTAGTAAACTTTAACTTTTAATATCTTCATCATTGCTTAATCATTATTATTATCAAATCATTTCCCTTAACCTTCGACTTTTCTCTCAAATTTTCCCTTTTAACTAGAGGTGCAATTTAGTGAAGATCACATACCACGCAGTCCGGAATCTTGGCCGTCAGGCGGTCTCCCTGCGTTGTCGGTCCTTGGCCTCTCCGTGGTCCCGTCCAGTGGTTAAGGTGTCCAGGAATGGTCCAGCGTCCAGAAGTGGTCCTGGATCCCTTTGTCGGTGGTTGTCTTGAAGAATTCTCCCAAGGCTCCTCCGGTCGCAGACACGGTCCGTCCTCTTCTCCCTCTGAGTTGTGGTCGCTGTAGTGCTTCTGTTGGCCCTGCGTTGGTGGACTTGGTTGGAAGGTCGACAACACCCGGTATTTTACTATAACCTAAGTGTTGCGGGACTTACTCGATCCAGCCCCCTTTACTTCCCAACACTTCACTTCTTGCCTCCCTTTTCCTGACTGTCCATCCTCTCTCCTCGATATGTTTCCCCCGATATCGTGTTTCCCCCAAATTCGGTCGACCACGCCCACGTCAACCAATCACGTCGATTCTGGACTCCTACACCCGCCGTGATTCGTGTCCGTAGCTGGTCAGCATTCCGCCGCCATCACTGGAATTTTTGGTGAGTTACTTTGATTTTGTCGCTTGAACCCTAGGTCATTTACCTGTGTAATTTGACCGTTTATTTCCTGTTTTGTTACTCTGTCATTTCCTGTTGTTCCCAATTCCAAGTCTTTGACCTCAGCTTTACTTCGTAGTTAATTGTACTCATATTTTTATGATTTTATTTTAGGGATTTTATTAACCAATAATGTTCATAATGTTTACACTTCCCTGCTCGGGAAAATTTTTCGTCCCCGAAAAAATAATTTAAGTAGTGAAATGAAGGTGACATCAGTGAAGTATGTTGTGTGCGATGGCCGTAGCTGCGAGTGTCACGTTACTGTTAAGTCGTATTAATTCCCCTGGTTGTGGATTGCGTTTGTATTGTAGTCCCTCGGTGGTGTCATGAGCCGTACCTTTATTGATAGAATGTGTATGAAATATCCCATGACGATAATTAATATTGACAGCAAGGTAATCCATGTTAATAGCAAGTAAAACATCAATTTTGTGTTGTTGAATAGGTCAAATTCATTATTTTCCAATTTTACGTGCTCAATTTTCCTAAGAGCAGATACTTCAAATGTTGGGGTGTTTAATGTCCAATTAGAGTCTAAAATTTCTGATAGGTTATTAAATTCATGTTTGATTCCAGACGTTAGTGGGAACAATTTTAAGGTTCTCAGTTTTGCCCAAGATGCTGGGATTAAGTTTATCCTCTGCGGTGATCTCATGTCTTTTGAGTCACATGGTTTCAATTTTGTTATGAGTATCAGATCTTGTTGTAATAGTTCACAGTCACATGGAATAAATATTTCTATTGTTCCAGTTGTAATTGGGTTAATTAAATGTTCGTCAGTATCACAAATTAACTTCAGTTGTGTGTCAATATTAGTTATTAAATATTTGCTTGGGAGTAGTTGCGTTATGATAGGATATTGTGGCTTATAGTCACAGGTAAATTGGCAATGTTTTTGTAAATCATCAATATTTGCCGAGTCTAAAATGAGATGTAGGCATAATTGTTCTTCAGTGGTCACGATTGTTTGTCTTGGTAGCATACATAGCGGGAATGAATCGTCGTTGCATGCCTCGTTTTTCGTTATTACTTTAGTATAGTTCGTGGTTTTGAAAATGTATTTATCTTCCATGTTAAGCTTACAAATCTTGTTGTTCCATAATAATGGGGTAGCGATTGATTTGTACATATTCCCCTTTAGTCCCCTAGTTATTAACGGCACATTGATCCTGACTAGTAATGTGTTATTAAATATTTTGCAAGTGGTTATTTTTAATTCATAGTATAAATGCAATTCTTCGTTACTGATGGCTAAGGTAAGCTCTTTCGATTTTGCCTTGTTGTCCAAATCTAATAATTGAATCAGAAGATGTTTGGTGTTAGTTAGTAGATCAGATAATTTATGTTGGCTACATTTTTCTAAAATTTCTCTATATTTGTCGAGGTAGTATTTATATAATATGTAAGCCCATGTTTGTTCTGTAATGTTATACAGCTGCTTAATGACACTAGAGTATGAAGTTGTTTTTATGCTATTTAATTCATCCTGTACCAGATAGAAGCTTTTATGTACTTTATCCAATAATCCATGTACGTTACTTGAGAAATTGTTTAGATTTGTTGTGGTTTTAACTAAATTTTTGTACTGGTCGCTCACCGAGTCTATGATTCCATTTGTATGTGATTCTAAATTTTTTTGATTTTCGTACAGCCCCGCAACTTGTTTAGTTGACGCCATGTTACAACACCAGCTAAAGAATTCCTCCATAAATGTGAGTCCTCTTCGTTTCTTGTTACCATTCTTTGATATTGTCAAATTCGCTGAGGTTTCTGGGAATCGGTTAAGTATCTCCTCATTTATTAAACCTTGTAAGGTAATCAGTGATTTTTGAAATTGGCAATACATTCTAGAGATAGTGCCATTGTCCTGGCATTGTTGCGATGGACTGTTGAGTGTAGAAAACTCAGGTTTTTCGATCAATTGTGTAGTGATCAACAGCGGAATAGTGGTTTCATACGGGATTTTCTGTGGTTGTTTTTCAAAGTGGTATCCACTAAAAACTTGGTATGTGTGGGAGTCATCTTTATGTGTTCTTGCATTGTGGAATATTGCCAGTATTATTGTAAAACTCGTTAAAATCTTCATGTTGGGTGAATTTCTGTGTAAAAAAAACTTTGTTAGTGTAATGTTCTATGAATTTAACCATCACTAATATAGCATATATTCTTGATGTGAAATTTGTAAACATGTATGTTTCACTGGAATTAAATGTAATTTGGAAGTTTGAGTTCACCATTAAATGTCATGAAGTATCTAGTCTGCCGGCAAATTAACTAGCCTGTCTCCACGAGAATTAATAGGTGTACAAATTTTGAAGTTATCATAAGTTTTGTTTATCGACCAATAATTTTGGTTCAGTAATTTGCTATTAAATGTCATGAAGCCTTAGCTTTAGCGCTTTTCACTAACTCTCCGCAAGATTTAATAGCTATGATATTATTTAATTGTCTTATTTCCATCTTCTTAGAGAATATAAATTACGTTGTTGTAACGCAGTAATGTAATTTCCTCAGCTAGTAGCAGCTCTATTCAGCTGAATAATCTGTAGCCTGTCTGTAAGTGCAACGTGGCTTGTTTCTCACGCGTGTAATCTTATCCGCAACATCCTGTCTGTCGCTTCGTGTTGTTGTGTCTGTGTGTTCATAGTATGTCCCCAGTCGAGAGTGAGTATGGCTTTGGTCCAGTGTCGATCCGCGTCGGATATGTGTCGAAAACGTGTTAAGGTTTTGTTTTGAGTGATAAGTGGTCTTCCTTCCTCTTTTAGATGCTATAATCTTCTGTGTTTGAGTGAGTGTGGATTATTTATCGGATACCCTCCAAACTTTAAGGTATCGCAGCTTATTTAAGTCATTAAGACTTTTTTTCCCCCCCGGTCAACTTTAATTTCCTTTTACAAGCGTAGTACATTCATAATTTTTATAAATATTTTCCTTATTTAATTTTATCAAGGTGATCCCAATTTGTTATTTAACTTCGTATTTCAATTTCCGCAATATAAATGTCAGGACTCGTTATATTGTTTAGAGCTCAGTTCATGTGTGGGAAACCCTTTATAATTTTTTTTTGTAATATTTGTTAATTATTTGAAGTCTGTCAAATGCTTAGGTTCATAATTTGTATCTCATGAACCTAAATTTTGTAAATTCATTTGTAAATTGCAATTTATTGAGTTACCAATGGAATCTCAACTATCTAGTAATATATGGGCCATTAGATAATACTAGTAGTAGTAGTTATTAGGCTTAAAGAGTCGAGCCTTCTTGGGTTCCTCTGTAGATTAGAAGTTAGTCTTTATTTTTAAGGAAATAACGTATTCCTAATACGTATGTAGGCCCAAGTTAATTTATTTATTTATTTGATGGGGTTCTATTGGTAATTGTTATGTAGAAGAAGTTTCACAGTAGTTGACCTCTTAGTACTTTAAATTAATTTGCAACAGTGTAACATTGACGCAATTTTGACTGTTTCCCAAGCAGCATGTTGTGTATTAAGTTACAAATTGAATCTCAGTTGCGCACTCTGGTCGTAAGTGATGCAGGTGTAAATAGGGTGCTTTGTAGAGAATTTTCCTAATAGGGGAAGATTCTAACAGTAGGAAAGCTCCTTGACACGTACGTATTTCTAATACGTTCATGACGTTGTCGTCAATAGAGGTTCTGTTTGTGACTTATAATTTTAATTGTTTTTATTTAATTTCTTCTGTGAAACGGTTTAATATTCTCGACATGAACTGGTTCCTCCACTAGTTTTCCTCGTTTTTCTAAAGCCACTAAGTAAGTCAAATCATTTAATTTATCGGTGACATGGTAAGGTCCTTTATAGCAATTTTGAAACTTGCTATATTTTTTTGTGTGATCCGTTGGATATTTAATTAATATTTCATCCCCTGGTTGTAGTTCTAAATCCCTTCGTGTCTTGTCAAAATATTGTTTTTGACTATTTTGGGCCTTTTCTAAGATTTTCGGAATTTCCGTTCTAATTTTATGTATTAATTTAATCTCTTTTAATACGTCCTTGTCCTGATTTTCGTGAACATAAATATAATCAGACGGGTGGTTTGCTTCTCTTGCAAAATTTAAATAAAATGGAGTGTAACCCGTGCTTTTATTTATCGTAGTGTTATATGCAAATGTTATACATTTTAACACGTCAGACCAATTGTGTGGGTCTTCCTGTATGTAGTGTGAAATTGCTTTCTTTATTACCAAGTTGCATCTCTCCGTTAAACCTTGAATACGTTGCATGTATGGAGGACTTGGCCGCTGTTCTATGCCTAAGCTTTGTAATAATTGTTTTAGTACTTGTCCCATGAAATGTGTACCCTGGTCGTGAGTAATAACTTTTGGACAACCGTATAAACAGAATATTTCCAATAATATCTTAGCTACGGTTTTTGCGTCTGCAGAACGAGTTGCACGTGTATATGCCATCCTCGTTGTGGGGTCTGTCATTACTAAAATGTATTTAAATCCATGGCTTTGTGTTATAGGGCCTAAGAAATCTATAATTAATCTTTCAAACGGTTTTGTTGAGGGGATTTGTGGTTGTAACTTTCCGTATTGCTTATAAGTAGCAGATCTCCTAAGTTGACAGTCTTCACATGTTTTAGTATAGTTTACAATGTCCTGATTTATACTGGGCCAATAGTATCGTGATTTTATTTTCTTTCCAGTTTTAAAGCTTGAGAAATGCCCTCCTGAAAATATATTATCATGGAAGGTTTTTAATATTTCGTTAAGCTTTTCCTGGGGTATTGCTAATAAATATTCCGTGTCCCTACCATTGAAACGTTTGTAATATAATATGTTATCCCTCTCTACATATTTCCTGGATTCATGTCTGATTTTCTTCGGAACGGAATCTGGTGATATCTTAGCTAATTTTATTTGCTTTAAATAAGGGTCTTTTGCTTGTAACTCTTCAAAATTTTCTGTTTTTATCTCCTGAATGTTTAATGTAGCTTGAATTAGGTCCTGGTCTAACTCTTCTTCTGGTGGATTCCTAGAAAGGCTGTCCGCTAGTAGATTGTTAGTTCCTTTCTTATATTTTACGATTATATCGTAGTCAACTAGTGCGAGAGCAAGGCGATTTAGGCGTGATGAAGTGTTTTTAAAATTCTTATAATGTATGAGTGACTGACAATCGGTATAAACCATTGTTTGCCTGCCCAGCGTAAATTCCCTCCAGTAATTAACTGCATATACTAAGGCTAGCATTTCCCTTTCTGCATTAGAATATCGCTTTTCCGTTTCTGTGTATTTTCTTGATAAATATGCTATGGGATGCATAGTATTATTTTCAGGATTGATTTGCAAGTAACAGGCCCCAAGTGCAAATAATGAACTGTCAACATAAATAACTGATTCCCAATCGTCTTTCCAATGAGCAAGTAATGGTGGATTAGTTAAAATTTGCTTTATTTTATTAAAAGCTTGTTCACAATCTTCATTTCATTTAAAAGGTAAATTTTTGTTTGCTTGTTTAATTAACTCTGTTAGGGGTAATGTAATTTTGGGCATAATTTTTAATATGCTTCCTGAAAAATGATGACGCGCCTAGGAACTGACGCACACGTCTTATACAGTCTGGCCTTTTAAATTCTTGTATAGCATTAACTGTAGATTGTTGAGGTAAAATTCCTTGCTTTGAGACTGTGTATCCAAGTATATCAACTGTTTCATATAAAAACTTGCATTTTTTTGTGTTTAGCTTTAAATTAGCTTTGTGTAATATTTCTAAAATTATTTCCAAATTTTCTAAATCCTGTTGAAAGGATGATCCATAAACTATAACGTCATCAATATACGATATAACTTTATTGTACAGGTGCTTATTTAATAAAGCTAATATCGCTTTGCTGAATACAGCGGTTGAAATTTTTAATCCCATGGTTAACCTTTTGTATCTTAACAGACGATCTTGCGTTTTAATCGCAAGTATGTTTCTGTCTTCTTCTCTTACAAGTAATTGGTGAAACGCTCCCTTGAGATCTAATTTTGTGAACGTGTT
Source organism: Allygus modestus (assembly GCA_963675035.1). Taxonomy (NCBI): domain Eukaryota; kingdom Metazoa; phylum Arthropoda; class Insecta; order Hemiptera; family Cicadellidae; genus Allygus; species Allygus modestus. Next base: position 80,580,730 of record OY776116.1, read on the forward strand.
TGCTTGATTTAAGCAATTTAAAACTAAGTTAACTGATGGGGTAGGATGTACACAGTTCTTTAAAATGTTGTTAATACGACGCATGTCCGCAACAACGCGAGCCGAATTATCGCGATTTTTTGTTACGAATACTGGTGAAGCATATTCGCAAAATTCTGGGCATTCCTCTAAAATGTCTGCTTCTAGTAATTGGTTTAAAAGTTTATCTAGTTCCTGTCTCTCCTGCATACTCTGTCTATAAGGTGGGCTGTTTACGGGTTTAGCATTTGGAACTAATTCTAATTGTATTGGTGGCAAATTAGCTGGTTCAAGGTCCTCTACCTTCGTGGTGAACATAGATTTGTATTTATGTAGCAGTTTACTGACCATGTTATGTTGCTGTACCGTTAGGTGTGGTGATATGTTAATCTGTGACTGTTTGTTTACGTCGGTCCCGCGTGCCTGGCTGTTGTCGCGGCCTTGTTGTGTCAGCACAAGTGTCGTCTTTGTTTACTTCCTCAGTGAGGTAGCCTAATACAGTGTTGGCATTTATGTGTTTTGGGAAGCTAGATGCATTATAAATAGTTATATAGCTGCCCTCATCTGCTTCTGCATCTACCAAATATTCATGGCATTTTTTCTTTTCTTTTAAGGACTTTTCCGACTCAAAATATGTTTTATGACTTATTTGATGTTTAAGCTTTATTCTCCTATGCTGATGAGGTGCTATTACCATATCCTCTTCGGTTCTTATGTCTATGATTTTATCTCTGGAAACCATCTCAGTACTGTTAATGCTTTCGATTTGTATCAACCATTTTTTCCCCATTTTTATTTTATGTTTAAATTGGCCTAAGTTTATCACAATTTCTTTTGTGTCGAAATTTAATTCAACCCTGTTCTTATTTAGAAATCTATTCCCTAAGATTATTTCGCTCGTGATATTCGGAGTGACAAAAAATTTATCCCTGATAATTATATTATCTATTTCTAATGCAATTTCCGCAATCCCTAAAATGTTTATGGGAGTATTATTTGCCGATACAACTCTTGGCAATTTTCCTGTCTCAATATTTGTCCCGTGTACGAACTTTGAATTTATAAGGTTTATATTTGATCCGGTGTCAACTGTACACTGAATTATTTTGTTTGGATTTTGAGTTAACTTTGCATTAAGTGTTAACACTGGTACTCTCTTGTCTTCCGTTTGTTTTATTTTAAATAGAGTATCATGTAACTCCTGGTTTCTTAACTGTTCCTTTCTCCTTGGCTTATGTATCCTTCCTTCTGATACTAGTGTAATGTCACAGCTGTGGATCATGTGTCGAGTTCCTTGCTCTTCTAGCTGCCTGCATATTTCTTCCTTCTCCTGTTCCATCAATGTGTCTCCTTCTTCCCTGTTCTCCTGTACTTCTGTTGTTCCTTTGACTTCCTTTGTTCCTTCCCTTTGTTCCATCCTTACTGTCTCCTCTTCCTTCTTTATAGCTCGTTGCTCTTCTCTGGCTCCTTCCATTGGTCCCATTCCACCTGATAATGGCTGTAGCTGTTTTCTCCATTGCACTCTGCGCTCCTTAGTCTTGCAAGTGTGGTATATATTGTGGTATTTTCTCCGAGGGTTAATTATGTTCTCTTCATGTCTTCTTTCTTCTCTTCTGTGCATGTATTCCCTCTTCTTCTTTATGTTCTTAGCTTCATCTAGCTTAGGAAATTCCTTCTCGTAGTTGTATATTCTGAACTGGGGTTGTACTTGTTTGTAGGGCGAATTTATACTCTTTTTTAAGCAGGGAACCTTCTCTTTGTTGTTAGTATAGAGAGGGCCCCTTCCTATGCGTTTTTTGTATCCGGTTTTCCCCTTTGTAGTTTGTAGCATTCTTCTTTGTTGTGGTTGCTCATCCTACAATAATCACAATACTTGGACCTTGTCTTCATCATTTCCCCTGTTTGCTGCCTCTTAAACCTGCAATCTTGCGTATTATGGTTGTTTCTTCTGCAGTAACTACAATATGTAGTAAAATTCCTGCTTCCGTTATATGGAACTTCTGCTCTTGGGGTTGCATGTCGTGGGCCCCATGATGTTGCATGGTAGTTGGTCTGGTAGCCTCCTCTGCTCATGGTGTGCCGTGGTGTCCATTGCACTGGGTGTCGTTGTGTCGTCCTATATCCAGTTGGTCCCCTGTAGTTGGTTCCTCTTCCCCTGTAATTGTTGCAGTATTCCCTGTGTTGGCTTGGCTTGTCGTGTTGTTGATATATTTGTCGCTGTGGCGTTTGTTGCATAGTCATGTTTGAAATGACCTGAGTTAGGGTCCTTATTTCTGCATGTAAATTGTTTATTTCCTGTCTATTGGTGGTGGTTTCCCTAGTGTATCCCTCTCTTTCTGCTCTGCTGTATTTTCCTTGATTTACCGATTTAATTTGTAGCTGTAACTCTATTTTCTTTAAACTCTTTTCTAGCTGTTCTAAAGTGTCACAAGTTTCTGTTAACACCCTATCACAAAATTCAGGTCTTAGGCCTTGTATAATGTACTGCCCTATTCGTTTTTCTGACATATTGGGGTCATGGCGCCTACACAAGGTTAGTACCTCCAAGTAATATGTTAGCACAGGTTGGTCCCTACCTTGTACTTTCTTATCTAAGATGTTCTGCAAAGTTTGTGCCTGTGCAACCGGGGTGAAAGTGTTAATAAAGGTTTCTTTTAACTCATCCCAATCGTGTATCACCTTCCCTTTTGTGAAATGTTGATGCCATGTAAGTGCCGTCCCTGCTTGGTGTGCCGGAAATAATTTTATTTTTGAAGCATCCTGCCAATTATTTGACTGTGCCGCGATTTGATACTTGTCTATAAAATCGTTGGGGTTTTCAGTTGGTAGACCGTAGTACGTACCAGCAGATATTAACGGTAAATTTTCTTTTGGTGTCGTCATGTTATCCTCGCGGTCTCCTATGTAATTATCCGTGAGTGCTCTATGATTTGCCCTATTCGTCCCTTGGGGTGTAATTTGACCTGGAGGGTCGTCTGTGTCCACTGAAGCTAAGTCAATGTCCTCGTAGTCGTCACCGTCACTGTCCTCGCTGGCTGGCGTGTCGTAAAGGTTTTCCCTATCCCTAATGAATTGTTCAATTCTCCTAAGCAATGGGTATTTTTCTAACTCAACCTCGGTTAAGAATCTTTTCCCTAATAACTTTCTTAAAATGAATTTTTTTTCTTCAGACCAATTATTTTTTAAATATGCTTTAAGATCGGCTACAATGGGTCTTAAATCGGCAACCGTGTCCTCGTCTTTGTATTTAATGTTAAACTTCACTAATATTGCTTGTAGTTGTTCTTTCTTTACCCTATAAATATCCGAAGGCAAGGAAACTTGGTTTATTGGCATTTCATTTTATTTTAAATTAACAAAACCCTAGACAGTTTTATTTGTATTTATTTATTACTGTTATACAACCTGTCTTTTATGTTTTATTAAACCCTGACGACTTTTATTATTTTATGCGATATATCTGTTGATTAAATATATTGTAGGCTATTTTTATTTGTAAGTGCCCTACAGTATTAACCGTTTAGTCGATTACGTCCCTTCAATCAATTATTTCTGTCCCTATACAGTTTTATCCTATCTCATAAATACCTTCTTATCTCTATAATCATCTTATGCTAATAAAACATCACTCACTCTGTGTCAATTCAATCAATTTTATGGTAATTAAACCAATTCAGCGATCTCCACCATGTAAGATTTATTTCTCTTTCTTTTACTCTTAAGTTTGAATCATAACTCGCTTAGCTTAGTGAGATGGAAACCAGGAAATTGATTGAAATGACACCAGCGTCTGTAATAACATATACCTTTTAATATACATAAATCAAATGCACTACTTCCTTCTTATTATATAGTGATTAATATTCGTGACAACCCTTTAAATAGAGGCCTCTGTGCCCTAACTCCTATCTATTAAATACAACTGAAATGACAAACACAATATAAATCAATACTCTCTTAAGCTAACAAATTATTAATAAAGATCACTCTGTTCTGGCATGGCCAAAGTTCTTTAAGGCAACTTATACGTCACAGTCCACACCTTCCATATGAATACACACCCTTAACTCGATATTTAACATTTAATTTACATTGTTGGGCATGTAGCCGTTAATCTACCATTAAAGGTTTACTCAATTCACTTTATTAATAGTTTAGTCCTTTATATTTCATCCATCAATTACACATCAAAATAATTACCCTTAAACCTTTCCAAATTAAACATTGTCACATTATATTACATTAAAATGTTAAGCCATGTGGGCCTTTATACTTCAATAATCAATTCATTCATGTAACAGTTATTCATTAGCACTTACTAAATTAATTGAACGATAGTTAACGACATCGAGCTACTGCTATCTTTATGTACAACTATTTTACACCTCAACTTGGCCTATGGGCCATTCCGGTTATGCCTACCGTCTTTAATTTATTTTAACAATTTACCCTGTCATTTATTCTGAGGCTTCTTAATTATATATATATATATTTCCCCTTTCTGTTTGGATTATTTATTGCTTGTCTTAGTAAACTTTAACTTTTAATATCTTCATCATTGCTTAATCATTATTATTATCAAATCATTTCCCTTAACCTTCGACTTTTCTCTCAAATTTTCCCTTTTAACTAGAGGTGCAATTTAGTGAAGATCACATACCACGCAGTCCGGAATCTTGGCCGTCAGGCGGTCTCCCTGCGTTGTCGGTCCTTGGCCTCTCCGTGGTCCCGTCCAGTGGTTAAGGTGTCCAGGAATGGTCCAGCGTCCAGAAGTGGTCCTGGATCCCTTTGTCGGTGGTTGTCTTGAAGAATTCTCCCAAGGCTCCTCCGGTCGCAGACACGGTCCGTCCTCTTCTCCCTCTGAGTTGTGGTCGCTGTAGTGCTTCTGTTGGCCCTGCGTTGGTGGACTTGGTTGGAAGGTCGACAACACCCGGTATTTTACTATAACCTAAGTGTTGCGGGACTTACTCGATCCAGCCCCCTTTACTTCCCAACACTTCACTTCTTGCCTCCCTTTTCCTGACTGTCCATCCTCTCTCCTCGATATGTTTCCCCCGATATCGTGTTTCCCCCAAATTCGGTCGACCACGCCCACGTCAACCAATCACGTCGATTCTGGACTCCTACACCCGCCGTGAATCGTGTCCGTAGCTGGTCAGCATTCCGCCGCCATCATTGGAATTTTTGGTGAGTTACTTTGATTTTGTCGCTTGAACCCTAGGTCATTTACCTGTGTAATTTGACCGTTTATTTCCTGTTTTGTTACTCTGTCATTTCCTGTTGTTCCCAATTCCAAGTCTTTGACCTCAGCTTTACTTCGTAGTTAATTGTACTCATATTTTTATGATTTTATTTTAGGGATTTTATTAACCAATAATGTTCATAATGTTTACAACAGGTTATATGTTAGTCAGCTGACAAACATATAACTAGTGAACAGAGGATTTGATTGGTTACCGTGTTGGTAAAGAAAGGACAGAGGGGCAAAAAGGCAGACGACCATGTAGGATACACTTTTTACTCCAGACGAGCGCTATATACAGTGTGTCTCAAAGGTCGACGACCAAACTTCACAGGCTTGTTATATAGACTATTTTCAACCAAAAATGAATTGTATTTGTTTATCATATTCTTCCTAATTTACGAGCTTTTGATGTTTTTAATATGTTTTTAAATCTGCGTATTACAATCTTATACATTATTTTCAGGCAATCAAATATAAACGTAGGACCATAAAACCTTTACACTATATAGTAATTATTAGTATTTATATAAAAATGCAGTTTAAGGAGTTTAATAAAATTTAAAAAACACAATTGAACGCAGTTTGAATTCAAATTTTACATTTCAAACAAATATTTTACTTTCAAACAGTGATGCCATTTACAGTTTCTGCCTTATAGATTGATCCTATATCCTAAAAGCTTTCCCATTTATTGCAGATAATAGTATTTTTAAGATAATAAAATATTTATTTCCCTAAATTCAGTAAGGGCGATTTTCTTTAAATTATTACACTTTTTCTGAAATGAGCCATTAATTTTAAGTAACAAAAATTATTAATACAAACTAAAATTGCTTTAAATTGTTTTTTAATTTTATTAAACTTCTAAACGTTTAATTGCTTTATAATTAGCGTTTATTTGTATACGCTGCAAAATTTTATGTTCCTACGTGCATATTTTCTTGCCTAAAAATAATTTATGAGATTGCAATATGTAGATTATAAAAAATATTGAAAACGTCAATAGCTTGTAAACTATGAAAGATATGATATGAACATATTTGACTTTTTTTTGAAGATAGTAACAAGCCTATGAAGTTTGGTCGTCAACTTTTGAGACACTCCTTATATATTAACCTTGTTGAGTTAATCCTAACGTTTAAATTTATTCCAATGCAGTCGTGATTTTATTCCTAAGTTGTGACTAATTAGTCAAGATTGTCTTGTGGTTGGTAATGCAAGATTGCTGAAACATCAAATTATTTACCAGTTATGTAATTGAATTATGAAAATTAAGCTTTTAAATGATCAGTTAATATTTATAGAGACAAAAAGTCTAAAATAATTTGTTTAGCATTTTTCAGTAGTACATTTAATCATCAATTTACGAATAATATTTTAACTTGAAGAAAATTCCGTAATAGTTATGAAAACCAATGTATATTTTGACATATCAAGAGATAAACTACTATCAAGCTTTCGTACTCTAAAATCAAATTACATCCTTGAATATGTGAGGGTAATCACTAAGCCCAACAAAGGTACGGATGAATCCCGTAACATCCCCAGACTCTGTGATTCTTAAGTTGTAATGCTCACACTAATTTCAAGTAATAAGTAAAATATTATCAGAATATTTTTTCTTTAAAATAGTTTTAATTTTCAACTTTGAAAAATGTCTTTTAAGATAAACTTAAATTACAAGTTAGCCAAAAATATTTAAATACTCACCACAATTCCTTTTATCTCCAGCTTGTAGCCTTGCATTATTTGTTGACTGTATATAATTTAGAATTTAAATGTTGTGGTGTAGAATTTAAATGATTATTGTCAGTACTAATTTCCCCTGAACCGTGATTTATTTAATATATTTATATACATTGAATGTGTAAATTAAATTAATCTAATGCCAACCTATTAAAATATTCATGATTTGTTTCTTAAATAAAACTCAAACCACCAAATCTGATTAAAATTCTCTTAAAACATAGGAAAATAATATTGGCTGATAAAATGTAGCAGTGGCTGACAACATCGGGAAATAGTAATTCAATTGTTATCGGTAGAAGGTTTCAACACAATTTATTAGGTAACAATATTTATTCCTTTAAAGTAAAAATACTAACGTTATATATTTCTTAACAATATTACCAAAGTTAATTCACACTCAACAAGAGCATACTTTTCCTGAGTCAACAAAATTTATATTATTATTGAATTTACATGTTTTCTTACTGAAAAAAAACATTTGCCATACTGAAACAAACAAGTTTAAGCTAACAAATCCCTTTTTAGGCTGTTTTTGTGTTGTCATCAATAATGTTCCATATTTACGGAATGATTAATCTATATTCTAAACTATATAAAATTAACCTTTTGCACACATTTGTATAATTTAAAATGTCCGTTATTTCATCGTATGTAATGCAAATAGATTTATTTAACAGTCTTGGATAGGAAAACCTTGGTAAACGTGAAGTGAAAGTTGGTGAAGTTATTTATGCGTGGCCACTATGATCAAACTATGAACCGGTCCACTTTTGTATGTGGGGTGAGGCGTATTATAAGAAAACCTATTAAGTTGGATATTCTATGGAGTTAGTCTTGAACACTACAAAAAGTGTACTTTTTATATTCAATTGTTCATCTTAACAGCCAAGTGCATAAAAATACACAAGAGTATTTGTGAAGTCCATAACCAATTCAACAATAGATGTACATGTTCGTCATAGAACTTAAGAAAATGCTCAAATTCCCATTTTGTACAAGGAAAAAAAATCGATACGTTTTTGCCTTACTGTCATCCGTTGTAGGTTACAATGATCCAATACTCCACAGGCCCGTGGGAAGAATTACTGGGCAGCCTATCATTTGTCCTACTCATTGACTTTTTAACCTATATTATTAGCCTATATATATATTAACCTATATATATGCAAACCGAGCTAACCACTCTATTCACAAAGCTCATCAGAAACGCCTTCCTTACAGGTAATAAGCACGGTTGTTAGTAAAACGAAGACTAAAATACATTTGAGTTTTTAGAATATTCGTGTAAAATGTCAATATAAGAGTCATAAAGTTAAAAAAATATTGAGTGTTGATAACAGTTTTTAGATTTTACCAGTAAACAGGTACCCAAAAACAAGTTTAAAAATTATTTATATCCCAGTATTAAAATTTTTGCTTGCCGAGTGTCATTAACTTTGTACTCGGTCACCTCTCATACTTAATAATACCCTACAGTAATAACGAAATCTAATAAGATACAAAAAAGTAAAACATTGAGATAATCAGTAATCAAGATTTTACAAATTTAAAAAGCGCTTTTGGCAAAACTAAAAGTAATTAATTAATTTTATGTACAAAATTGGCAAAATGAATTGTTAATTTAATAGGGTTGGTTTATGTGATTATACAATTAAGTAGTGGTGAATTACCGGGGAGGCATACTATTCGGCGCTTTTTTCCCATGTTATTCTTATGGGGAGCCGTTTTTGCGCCGACGCCAGCTCCCGCCTTACACAAGTTTCCTTGTTGGCCTATATTAATACCCAACCCTTGCCTATATTAAATATATTGTCCCCATCCCTCCTCTATATTTTTTAAAATTTTCAAAAACTATCTCTGGTGTTTATGTCTGATTTGTTTAAAACTTGGATGTGTTATTGTCCTAGTGTTTTAATAAATTCCCCCAAATTAAAAAAAAAATACTACCACCAACTTCCTGATTTAAAATTTGGATGATTGTCGTAGTGTTTTAATAAATTCTACATATCCCAACTACGGTCGAATTAAAACTGCCTTTTTGCACCCTAATTTTGACCCTATTTTAAAATTCATTTTAATACATCCTTTGCAGAAATCCACGAGTTCTGGCTACTTGGGAACCCGAGCCATTTGACATATAATAAATCACCCTTCCTCCTAATTACCTTCTCTACCAAATACATGTCTTTATATTTAGTCTTTAACAATTCTTCTGTATAAAATCCTCCTTTGATTATATTGCCATTTTCATCTTTCAAAATATAAGTCACAGGCTTTGTTTTCTTAACTTCTGCTATTGTAAAAAGCTCTCCCGTCCAGTTGGGGGTATTTCCTTTACTAAATACATGTTTATATTTAGATATCCTTACACTATCCCCCACCTTATATCTTGGCTTTTTAACTTGTACTTTAGATGCTAACCTTTCATGTACATCTTTAGAGTTCTTAGCACTTACTTGGTCAGGCTTCATCCCTATGGATCTATGTACTTTATTATTATATATCCTTATTAACTTTGGAAGTAAATCCAACCACTTGTAACTCCCTTGTGCACTAAACTCTCTATACAACCAATTCTTTAAAGTTCTCTGGAACCTTTCCACAATAGCTGCCTTAGTTGTAGAGTAAGTGTGGTAGTGATTAATATTTAGAATTTTCATTAGTTTGGTAAAATGTTCATTAAAAAATTCTTTTCCGTTATCAGATTGAATATTTTTAACTCCCTTTGGGAGAATAGTTTTTATAGCTTCTGTGACTACTAATCCAGTTTTATTCTTTAGTGGAGCAGCATAAGCTTTTTTATAAAATGTGTCTATTAAAGTTAAAATATATTTATTCCCAGAATTCTCTCTAGCATAATTCCGCATATCTATTAAATCGATTTGAACAGTTTCGTTTATACCCAACACCTTAAAAGACCTTCTAACAAAGTTCTTTCTCGCGGGCTTATGCAATTCGTAAGCAATTTTTTCCATTTTTTATTCTTTATTTTTAATGTTAACGTATCTGCCAGTCTCTGTCGTTTCAAAAACACCTCCATTGCTACCAATTAACATACCATCACTCATTCTTTGATATACATAGTTTTTTGGCAAATATGCCCCTCCATCTAAAGTCTTAAATCCGCTTAAAGATGTAGGGTCTGCAACCAACAATTTAGGATTGTACATCATCAAATCGATTTCATTATTGTCTTGCATAAATTTATTAGTTTTATTGTTAAACCTTAATGCATGTGATTTTAAACAAATATCAAATTTAATATTGTCTTGTCTAAAAGTTTTAATATTATCGTCATACCTCAAAACCTGCGACATTAAACAAATATCACTCCTATCTTTGCCTTCAGGTACATTCTTTATTAATTTGTCCTCTGCATCCCACAAATCTCTATCTAATGTTAATACATTATAATATTTATCCCCCTGTTTTATTATGCTTTTCTCACCTTTTGTTAATATTTGATTAACAACAGCCACATCATTTGGCAATGTTCCAGGTAAAATGTTTGTTAATTGCTTATTTTTACCATCAAATTTAAGACCGTCTAAAGTCACAGTCTGATGTTTTGTAACACAATCGTTCTCATCAACAGCGGGTTTAACACGAACTAGCCTTTTATTATTAAAATCCCAAAAGTTTAGATCCATTTTTGGTACTTGAGAGACGTTTACAACATCATCGCTTTCTTTACCAGCCAACAAATTACTTATTTTTCGCTTTTTGGCATTCCAAATACCATTCTCCGATTCCAAAAATTCATAATTATTTTTGTCTTGTACAAAGACACCATCTTTTCTTATTAAAGTTTGCTCTAATGTGGGTACATCGGTTGAGCTTTCACCTCGTTTAACATTAGTAATTTTGCGTTTATTAGCGTTCCAATTATTACTCTTGGATTCTAAAAACTTATATTTAGTATTACCTTGTACAAAAGCATCACCTTTTCTGGTTAACGTCTGCCCCAAAGTCGATACATCATCAGTAAACTCCCCACCTTTAACACTACTAATTTTATAATTTAAAGCATTCCAACCATCATCTTTTAGATTTAAAGTAGTTTCTTTAAAACTTCTAGCTTCTGGTTTACTATATGGGTTATATACGCGATAAAATTTATCTATCATATTTTTATTTAATAAACAATTCCACTTTCCCTCAATTCTTCTATGATAGAATCTATCTCATTATCCACTCCAGAATTTCCCGCCAATCGGCTTAACCAAAGCAGTCTTAACCTATCTACAAGCTCATTAGGATCGTCCCAATAAACATAGTCTATTTTATTACCAGTTACCTGCCTTAAACCTTCACCAACAGTCTTAAACAGGGGTTTAATTATATTAAGATATTTAGTGTGTTTATTACTTGACATCGCCGCACCTGTTTTATAACCCTTTAAATGTGCATTTGTAGCTTCCAAAATCTCTTTATAATTTTGCAAATCAGCCTGACTATAGTTTACGGGTTCTTTTAAAGTTAACAATTCCCACAATCCCTTTGTCCCTTTATAAATTTGTTCTCCAACTGTAACATCATCATTGGCAATTTGAACTTCCTGATTCCCAATAAAAAATTTATGTCCTTCTCGCCTAATACCATATGTGGTGTCTGTCATACTACTTCTACTAAGGTAATTTCCTAAATAGTCTGATGCTAAAAGACCAAAATCTAATTTGTGTGGTGTTATCTGTGTTATTCTTGGTATTCTAGACGGGGTCTTTTCTAAAATCATTGGGAGAACTGGCCTCTCTGTTTTTGTGGCTAAATTTTTTAATTCTTGCAAAGGCTCTATTAACGGTTGGAATGTTTGGAACCTCTCTTCAGCCTCTAGAAATTTACCACGTTTTAACGCCCTATATTTTTCTCTTATTTGTTTTGCAGACTCTACCAATTCTTGTTGAATATTTGTTTTCATTTTATTTACATTTTATTTATCTCATTTGTCAAAGGATTATACTCAAACACCTTATCGTGTATTATTAGGCAATATGCAGATGTGTTTGAAGGGACATTTTCTGCAGTTTCAATTTCTAATTTAATATCTAGAAACCCCTCTTTCACCGATTCATTCTGCCTAGAACAATCTATTACAATTAGAGGATATTTCTTTATAAAGTCAGCTCTGTTAAACATAGGATCGGGGACGGTGTTGTAGTAACTCTCCCTAAACCTCACAAACATCTCATAAGCTTTAGAGGTATCTCCATTTTCAAAGTCGAGATTTAAATCACTATAAGGATAATATTCAGAGTTTAAAAACACTTTGATATTTTTCAATTTACAGTGATCAAATTCATCAGTTCTTTTTCGTGCACTGTTGTCCCTACCTGTTTGGAAACCAAATATAATATACCTGGGCTTCTCCAAACTCGAAGACGTCTTAACTGACCATGTATGTCTCTTGGTTTCGGGGTATGATGGGAGTTCGTGTAGCTCCAAACTTCTAAATGCAATTTGCAAATTTTTATTTTGCAATAACATCTTTTGTAATTGAAGCTTCTCCCCATCAGATGGCACCACATGCGGCATCACCCACTGAATCGATTTAAGTGTAATTTTAGGAATAGGATCGACACCAGTTGGAGCATTAGATGTTGTTAATATACAATTTAAGTCGTTTTTGGATCTTTTCAACACCAATTCTTGTTTAACATTTACTAAAACCTTATTAAAATCCTCAAACACACCGATTAACAGCTCTAACGGGACACAAGTACTAAACTTGCCGCTTTTATGGAACTCCTTTAAATTTTCATCAGAATCAAATGCTACATTTGACAATTTAGTTGTTTTATTGTAAGAGCACAATATTTTCATAAGACTGGAAATTCCCGGATTTCTTACAATATCTATTTCTTTACCAGCAACTTCGTATCTAATTTCGTCAAATAAGAATGCAAATGCATTATTTATAAAATGTCCTTTATCATGATTCTCTATTTCTCCTTTAATATACAGATAACTCCTACATGGGAGTGTTAGTAAATCTTGATTATTTATGCATATTCGAATTTCATCGGAATTATTTATTGCTAAAGTGTTGTGTGGAACATAGGAGTGATTTGTAATTTTAACCACGCTATCATCGTATTGGAATTTTCCTGTAACGTCTAGAAAATCTTCCATTTTTATTAATAGAAAATTTTAACTTCAACCCAATTGATCGCAGAAACCTGGCATTTTGCACACTCAGTCCGTTCTTGTAAATTCTCATATCTTTTTTATATGACAAGTAATTGTAGTTTCTTCTTTATTAAAGTCAATTGGCTTGTCGTGTTGATCTGCAAATGTAATGCTAACAACATCTAAACTTCTCTTATTTACAGGGAAGTATATAATATTTCTGGGGACCTCAATAATTTTGTAGCCGGGAGGAGCTTCTGGGTAAAAACTGTGTATGGTGTGTGATTTGTCACCATTTAAATAAGACCCATTCGCAATATTACATTTTACTCTAATCACATTTACATTATTTATGTTGATTTTATTTACGGATTTAAACGCAATATCTGGAGTAGAAAATCCTTTAAATCCCAATAATTCAGACCCTAAACATGGTTTTGTAAAATCAAACACATGGCTAGAATGCAGTGTGGCTTTCATAGTTTTATTATCGGCTATAAGTACAAAATCTGGGAGTTGCTTTTGAATTTCCTTCGCAAGCTCAAACACTTCGTATGTACCTTCAGCAATTTCAATTACATTTGGAGCTTTGTGATCGTAATAATACACATCCTCACCCTCGTCTATAGTTAATTTTGTGTCTTTAAGTTTATTTAATTTTGGAACTAGGCCTTTGTAAAATATAAGTTTGACTTTTGTATTAATTAATGCTACTTTATTTTGTATAATAACTTCAACTTTACCATCTAATGCCCGGTTTAATTCGTCAATTGTGACCTCCCCTTTTGGGGTTGTAATTTTGTGCATTTTGTAATGTGTCAAAGTATTTAGAGGTTTTTTAACATTAAATATAGAATTATAACTTTGAAAATCTACCAGTTCAATTACATAATCACCATTTAATTCTATAGGAGGAAAGAACACCGACTTCAACTCTGGCTCTGTGCCCGTAAATGTTATAGTAAATGAATCCATTTTTATAAACTAAAATTTTTCAGAAATGATAAACATAAAATTCCACAAATGGAACTGTTTAAATCTTGTATTTGATCAGTTGTATAGTAAATTTTGGATGGTACAAAATATTCAATTACCTCTTTTGGAGGCTGTATTCCGAAAGGGTCAAAATATATTACAACATCTTTATTTTTACGATATGCTGTCCAATGTGTGCCCCTGTCACTGTCTAAATTAATAATTCCACATTCTCTTACTTTTGGCCTTAGATGTTTTAGCTCGTTTTTTAGGTACACTCCTCGAAAGCGAGGCACGTCTCTTGCTGCCTCTAACAGCTGAAAGTTGTCCATCTTTTTTATTAAATTTTAATCCCATTCCCATTTTTGCTTTGGCCTTCATCAAATTTGTCACTGCATAAGCTGCTGCTTTTTCGGCCAGACTGGCGTCCTTTGCCGAAACCCTAGTCCAAGCCTGGTCCGCTAATCTCATATCTGCCTTGTTCCGGGCGGCTGTATCAGGATTATTCATGTAGAATATGTCGTGCTCTTTACAATAAGAGTCTAGCTTATTTTTTGGAGGTACATTTTTGGCTAAATTTTCACGTATATTAGTTCCAGGACCACAATATATATACGACGGGATGTGGAGAGGGAAAGGAAGGTTGTTTATAAGGGTATTTAACAAGCCACGGCCTCTATATGGCTTTAAGAATAATCCCTTACCTTGGACCTTTTTACACTTTCTCTTTGCCATTTTTATTATATAAAAAATGTCATTTATTCAACAAAAGAACAAATTTAAAATAGCACATAAAGAAAATACACCATTTTTATAATATAAAAAATGTCATTTATTCAACAAAAGAACAAATTTAAAATAGCACATAAAGAAAATACACCAAAGAAGTTGGGTCTATTTCCTAATAATATTCGCTGTCTTATAATAGGGCCCAGTGGTTCGGGGAAGACTGTTGTAATTTATAACTTAATTGTAAAAAAACAAGGATTAAAGTTTACAAATTTATATATAATATCCAAATCTTTAGAACAAGAAAAATATAAAAAAATAATTGAAATATTCCGTCTGTGTGATGAAGTTAAATTACACACATATTCAAACTGTGAAATCACACCAAATGATGTAGAATCACACTCAATAGTTGTATTTGACGACATAAATAGTCCAAATATCACACAATTTTTCTCAATGGGCAGACACAAAAATATTAACAGTTTTTACTTGTGTCAATCTTACAGTAAAGTAAACAAACATTTACGTGACAATGTTAATTTCCTAATATTATTTAAACAAGACGATTTAAATTTAAAACATGTGTATAACAATCATGTGGGAAATGATTTTTCATTTAACCAATTTAGAAATCTCTGCCATCAATGCTGGGATAGGTCTAAATATGGCTTTTTTGTAATAGACAAGGAAAGGCCAAAGAATAATGGGAAATATAGATTTATGTTTGACCAATTTTATAATGACCAAGGGCAAGAGTGTTGATGCCATCCAGAATAAACCTCTTGTCGTCATCAAAAGAGAGTACCTTTTTGTTCATCGTTAATGTTTGAAGATGGTGGTTTGTGGATTTAATTCTTGTAACATTCTCATAGTAATCTTCCCCGGTTGCAAGACAGTGTAAGTAATGTTGGTGTCTTAAGAGATGTTTAACTGTAGCATTGTCAGCTCCCTTTGCCTTTTTAACCTCTAGCTCATTTTGATTTTCTTTTTCGTATAACCATTGTAAAGGAATGAAAGAGTATAATTTTGGCCTTAAACCACAATATTCATACATAATTTGACCATTTAATTCGTCTTTAAACTTGCCCGTAACTTTTTTATTTTTATCAGAGTATAAGAAATGGTCTTTACTATATGCAGAGGTGTCGAAACAGTCCAAGTCACTTTGTATTTCCTTGTAAAAGTCCTCTGTTACTATAGAATAAAGAAGGCTGTCTGTGTCTGTCATTAAGAACTTTTTATTCTTAAATTTTGACATATAATTATAGTGGAAATCATACATTATTACTTTACTGATATCCAAAATGGTCATTCCTAAATATATTGGTTTATCAAACTTTACAATTAATTTATTTAAATGCACAGCATGCAAATTGTTATCGAACATTTTGCTACAGTCAAACCTTGGCTTTGTAACGTATTTTGTTAACTTAGACTCGTCTACAAGATGTATATCACGAAACTTGCGTTGGTTCATAATTGTTCGACCAAAGAGACTGTTATTTAACAGTTTGTAAGAGTCTTTTTCAAAATCGTGTTTAGCTTTTTGTCGCTTTTCAATATTAAAATTAATATAGGGCGCAAGCCATTTTGATTGTCTGAATTTTAAAATTCTGTGGTATTTTGTAACTACCAAACCCAGTTCTTCGTATTTTTTTAGTGCTTTATAATGTAAAATATATTTAGTTTTGTCATTTAAATTTGGTATTAATTTTCCATTCATTTTTTCTGGTGCGAGCGGGTAGTCATTATGCAAATCATGTAAACTTTTATCGTATTTTAAATCAACTTCCAAAATAAATCCAAAGTTTTCATTTTGATTGTATTTATAATCTTTCTCATTTGTCCATCTAAAGCCATCAACGGGCAACGACTCGCACATTGCTGTAGAGTATAGCGAGTTGCAGTCTAAGTATACAAGATAGGTGCTTTCTTGATTTGGGTCATAATGTTCGCCCATGTACTTATTATTGGCTTTAGCATAGCGCGTGGAAATCATACTTACACCGCCTCTAATGGCATGTTCTATAAACAAATGCATGTCAACGTCTTGAAATAACTGTAATTTTATGCCGGTCATTCTAAGACACGCCTCCCATGATAGTCCAGGCAGTGAGTACATATGAACGGGGTCGAGTTTATAATCCTTTAAACATAAGTCCCTAAATGTCTCAAACACATCAGCCAATAACAACACATCTGTTTTAAGGTATAAATCGTGATATTCTTTTAAATTCTTTATATTAAAATGATTCCATACGTTTTTAGCATGTTCATATTGTGCAGGAGATATACATTCTTTAGTTAGACTGCTGTAAAATGCCTCTATGGGTGGGAGGGGCTCTAAAAACTTTTCTGGTCCTGTCATGTATTCGTACGGAAATTCGCCCTTACGTTGTAGTAGTGGATTGTCTATAAATCTAAATGTATTTAAATTGGAAGCTAATTTGCTTAAGGGAAGAGACAAAAAGTTGTAGGAATCCAAAAATACCAAATCATCAACAGAGAATGAAATATACTTTTCCATATCTTTGGCTATGCAATTCAATTTGTGATTAAATTTTCCCAAGTGTTGCATTATTAAATGACCATCATAGTTTTTAAGATTGTGGAAGAATACTGGAATTTTCTTGGTTACTTTATAGTTTAAATTGCAAGAGTTATGGGAGGGTCCTCTGAACTCGCCTGTTAGGTGGCAGTGGTCGCGCACTTTATCACACAGTAACAGCTGTTGGCATATGTGGCAGTGTGTAGAGTTTTGAAATAACATCTCTTGCTCTGGAGTCATTACAAGGGGAACATATACTCCCATCTGACTTTTAATAAAGTCATAAGTTTTAAATAACTTTTCGAAAAACACATCCATTACATTTTCACCGCTGTACAACTCTTCGTAAATAATTTTAGAATCTCTCACCACAACATAAGCAAATCCAGAAGGAGTGTGTTTGCCACAGTTTATAAAACATTCGAAATCTGCATAAATCACAAAGGGAGCTTTAAGTTGATATTTGTAATTCGTAAATTGTAGTGTATCTTTTTTAGACATTTGTACTCTTTGGGCATCAAAGGTTTTACAATATGTTGTGTGACGTTCCAATATATCTTTGGTGCAAAAATGTTGCAAACAGAACTTGCAAAAATATTTCTTATGGTCATCTTTTGTAGAATTAAACATTAACTTATCAAAATCACGAATTAAACAGTAATGTGATTTCCGACCTTGTTGTAAAAGCAGCAGGTTGACGTGCGTATTACTATTTAGTTTAGTTATTCTCAATGGATATATTAATTGTCCTTCAATTCCATATACATTAACACTTATGTTATTTTGTTTTTCAAATTTATCAATGTCGGATATTTTTACGGGATATTTTATATTTGTCATATTTAACTGGCCTATGTGGGGTTCGTAGTAAAATACTCGATTTGCATTTTCTTTACGATTCCTTGGATTCAAGCTTGCTAAAACACTCCACGCGAAACATTTATTATCACTATTTTTAATATTTAAAACAGCGTGTTTTGATTTTATATTTTCTGGTGTGGGTATGTATGAGTTGGGAGTTAGGGGTTTATACTTGTAAACATGCAGCTGCCAGTATTTAGTATGGTCATATATCCATCCACTGCCTTGGGCTTGATACTTGTGCATGGAGGTATCGATCTTAAAAAGTGCTTCTTTAATTTGAGTCTTTAATTGTGCTTTCTCAATTGATAAATTAGTTAAACTTCGAAAATCAGCAATACATTCTTTGTCAATGATTAAATCACCATTATTGTCCACCGAGTGTTTGATGAACTTTACCCTCCTAATAAGAATCCATTTGATAGGTAGGGGACAAGATTGAAGAGTGTCTAATACTTCCACAGATTCACCGTTAAAAATATACAACTTGTAAGGTCGTTTGTCACATCGTAGGTGGTGGCGTTTCTTGTCACGAGTGATGACTCTCTTACACACATTACAACTATTGTGGTTATTAAGCATATGCATTTTAAAATTGCTATTGTCAAATATTTGATGGCATTTTTTACAAATTTTAGGAATAACTTTGTGAATGTTACGATAGTGTCTGATTAAATTACCTCTTTTGGAGCAGGGCACGGAGCAGATTGCACACGACAACATGTTCGATGTAAATAAATTTTGAGATGGCATTACTCTGCTTTTTATAAACAAAAAATTACCATTTTTTAATGTTAAATTAGACATAAATTATGTAAAGATGTGTGAAACCAGCGTTTGGACTGGATACGTATTCACACTGTACAATATCATTTTATAAATAAAACTGCCAACTATCAATCTACATATTCAATTAGAACAGATAATTAAATTTTAAAGTCTAAAATTCAAAACATATTTTACTTGAGAATTTAATGGAAATCTATTTTAAAATTTGGAAATGCAGTCACATTTGAAATATGATTTACAAATGGATATTTAAATATGGAAACCTTAAAATTTGGAAATGGTGAATTGGAGATTTACAAATATTAGGCTATTTCACAATTTTCGGATGGATTAACAGTTGTGATTGTCCCTGAAGACACCACCTTAGCTACAACTACCGTCGCTAACACTCCCAGCTAACCGAAGTCCTAGGTGTGAGACGTGGAGAGGCCGTGGCGCCGAGACGTCCGGTGGAGAGGTGAGCCGTGACGCGTCCAGTGTGGTGACGTCATCTGGTGCCGGTGGTCGCCTCGATGTCGTGTCGCTGGTGACGCGTCCGGTGTGGTGACGTCATCTGGTGCCGGTGGTCGCGTCACTGGTCTTGTAGAACAATAGTGCTGTGTCGGTGGCTCCTTATATACACGTCGAGAGGATTTTCAATTTAACCAGGAAATTACCTCACATTGGCTGGATTTTCAACCAGGAAATTACCTCTATGGTAAGTGGAAATTCTGGTCAATGTGTCAAGCAACCGACCGACTTTAGTGTGTTAGTATGTCAGTGAATGGCGGGTTGTTGCGTGTGCAAGCAGCGGTGCGGATCGATGTGTGTTTTAATTAATCAGTTGGCATTTTTAATTCGACCGTAGTTGGGATTAAAACACTACGATAATCATCCAAGTTTTAAATCAGACAGAAGTTGGCGGCAGTATTTTTTTTTAATTTGGTGAATTTGGGATATGTGGAATTTATTAAAACACTAGGACAATCATCCAAGTTTTAAATCAGACATAAAGAAGTTGGCGGCTGTATTTTCCAAAATTTTTTAATTTGACTGTAATAGTAAATTTGGGTAGAATTTATTAAAACACCAATCACATATCCAAATTTTAAATCGGACAGTAAACACCAAAGATAGTTTTTTTGAAAATTTTAAAAAATATAGAGGAGGGATGGGGACAATATATTTAATATAGGCAAGGGTTGGGTATTAATATAGGCCAACAAGGAAACTTGTGTAAGGCGGGAGCTGGCGTCGGCGCAAAAACGGCTCCCCATAAGAATAACATGGGAAAAAAGCGCCGAATAGTATGCCTCCCCGGTAATTCACCACTACTCAATTATCAAGTGAGATGTGACGATGTGACGTCATCACATAACAAATGTAATGGCTGTATCGTAATCTAGGATTCAAAAAATGTCATAATAATAATGGCATTGTTATCCGAGGCTAATATAACTTTGTAATCAGAGATTTTGTTTTCCAGAATGGAATATCATTATCATGTTATTGTATTTACGGTTATGATCAAAATATACTTCAGAGTTCATAAAAACTTTATGTCATTATAAAAGAGGCCTATTTTTTGTTCACTTACCACTGTGTTTGCCTCGGATTTAGCTGAAGTATAAGTAGATTATTATCCATCAAATATGAAACACCTAGATTCAATAGCTTAAGGAATAAACAGTTTTAACTTGGTAAACTGAAAAACGTTAAGAAATGTTTTATAGGCTAATTGATTCAATTGGTTTATTGTTAAATTTAATGTTACCTTACTTACAGATGTTTATAAAAGTTGACTACGATGTTTATTTGAAGATAACTACTAGAGAAAATTATGCTAATATTATTTAGGGCGAGGAAAATTAGTTTCCATATTGGTCAATAAATTACGGTTGAGAATGCGGGCTAATAATAACGGTCATAACTCACGTAACTTGCATGATGAAACGGCTAACGAGTTGTTGTTGCTATTATGTGCTTTATTGGCAACTATAACTATGAATAATATATAAACTAATGTAGTGACAACATTTGAATAAAAATGTAATTATATACAATCGAATAAGTATTTAATATGTATAATAAGTAATAAATTTGTGGTAAGAGTTGAATGATCTAAAATGAACTCGCGGACAGTATTTCTTGTATAAATTTATTTAAATTTGATCACAAATTATATCTAGATTGATTCAAAATGGGCTATGGTGAGACTTGTTTTTCTCAGTTAGTGATAGTAAGTCTGCAATAATGTATTAAATGATATAGATTAAGGATTGTTATTTTATATTCAGTTGCTTAACGTATCTTCCTTTGTTCGTTGGAAAATTTTTAAACATATATTTTGCTTTTTATTAGAAACTTAGTAAGTGAAATTAAATTCCAAACTGAATTCCTCCCATTGCTTTATAATCAACCAAAGTGATTCGATACGTTTCTTAGTTTGCAACCAGGTACTAGGCTTAAAATGGTCACTGAGTACCTGTGACCGAAACATAATCAAATCAAATTAATATAATGTTATTACCATTAAAACATGTACAAAGCATTGTCAAAAAGTCATAATCTGTCACATTGTATAACAGCTTAAAATTAAGTAAATATATAGGCAGACATCATATTCAAGAACATTTTTAATTAAATCAAAAAATTGTCATTGAAAAATATTTTGGACTCTGTAATATTCTTTACTAATGAAGAAAAACTTCCAAAATACCCAAAATCTGATTCCTATTTTCTATTTATGGGCAAAGAGATGTATATTTGTATTGACAAACAGTAAAAAAGCAAATAGACATTATAACTCGTAAACATAATTCATATCTTAAAACTCAATTTTACGTTGAAGAATACAAATACAAAAAATCATGTGAAACATTCTGTTGTAAAATCTAAATAGCTACCTATAAAATTCAATACACTTTGAAAATATTTATAATTGATACAAATTATTTATATTTAAACGTGCAATTTTTAATGGGTGTTCAGTTATTAAAGAAAGACTGCGTTGATGTAAATCAAATAATTTATAAGCGAATGCAATGCTGCTAATGGACGAGTGGAAATGGCTATCGAAGGTAGAGCATGTTTTTTAAGGAGGGAAAACGAAAACCCGTTACTCAGACTCGTTTTATATTGAGTTGTGTGTCACTGTTTTACCGTTATTTGATGGTGACCAAGCTTGGTGTCAGAGGTCTCCCTCTGTTTGCAGCTTATGAAATATTTCTGGAACGGTATAACACCTTTTTTATTTAGTAGCGTTATATATAAAAAAGTACTTATTAACTGGCAATTTATTTATTATGCTATGTTTTCATCAGTTTTATGTCACAGTACCATCAAAACAATAGTTTATTTAAAAACGTAAAAGTTAATATCAATATTCATTCGGAGTTTCCAATAAAATATAAGAATAATTTTTACACCTTGAAACCTTGAATTCACAGTAGGTCTAACTCTGCCAACTGAATATCATTCACCGTTATCCAACAACTTATGCTAATCTTTGATAATCATTTGAAAGATCGCACTTGTCCCTAAAGCTCACCTTTTTTGGTTTTTGTGGTACTTGACCAACATTGTAGTATAGGAGCCAGGTATACTAGAACAGCCATAATATCATACAAAACCGTAAACTCTTGTGTTCTACCAACATCAATCTAATCAAGTGTAATACATTCTTGGTCAATAATAATATTAAGAATATTATTAAAGTCCATTTGTAGTGGTATCAATACTTAGTTATTTTCCACTCACCAATTAATCATATTTGCCTTAAAATAAGCCCTGGTTCGTCGGCATCCTAGACAATTTTAATGATTTAACGACACTGAAACATTCAATTAAATCTGTGAATGTAGAAGGGGTTTTCTACATTTCGTATAGAAACAAGATGTAAGAATAAAGTTATTGATGCAATAAGCTCAGCGCGGGACGCACAGTAACATCTGGTCCTCGTCACATTCTTATCTGTATCTTACACCTGGAGTATTTTATTTACACGCCTATTGTAATATTGCAATATAATGTTTAGAATATCTACGAGTTGTACTGTAGTATATTTTTATTCCAGAAGCCAATTAATTTTTAGCGAATTTCCCCTATAGGGAAGAATCTATTACCGTAGTCCGCATGGTAAGACCTAGGCCCGGGACCATGATAACTTTTCGTTTTGAGGTCCCCAGACCCCAAAAACACCATTCGTTCGGAACTGTATATATATATATATATTTATTTATGTATATATATGTGTGTCCGTGAGCACGATAACTCTCGTAAAAATTATCCGATTTTGATGAAACTTGGTATAAACGTGTAAAGCAACATTTATGACTAAGTTCGAAAACCAGCCAGATCTCTCCATCCGAAGGGGTATTTTGGGGGAGGGGGTTTGTACCCCAAAAATTTTTTTTTTTTATTTTGTATATCTAATTTTTTAAATAGTCAAATTTGAATTTTTACCATTGGATTCAGCTTAAAAACCACTCAATTTGGTATTTTGATCATTCCTCTACGTTTTTTTTATGGAGGAAAAGAAAAATGTTATATCTCGTTTATTTACGATCTTATACTGACGAAACTTGGTATATGGCTTGATCTCCATGTGATCTATTTATATTTGCTCAAAAAACATTTTTTTGCCGAAGGCTCCCGTAGCAGCAAACCTGCGTACTCAGCTCCCATGCTATTCTTATGGAGAATAATTAAATGCTCTGTCTCCCTTAATTATGAACATAAAAACTGGTATACGACTTGACCTAGCTGAGTTATAAAGATGTTAGCATAAAAACCCATTTTTAGCGAATTTCCCCTATAGGGAAGAAGCTATTACCGTAGGTCTCATGGTAAGACTTAAGCCCGAGACCATGATGACTTTTCATTTTGAGGTCCCCAGATGCCAAAAACACCATTCGTTCAAATTTATATATATATATACATATATATATATATACATATATATATACATATATATATATATATATATATGTGTGTGTGTGTGTGTGTGTGTGTGTCCGTAAGCACGATAACTCTCGTAAAAAAGGTCCGATCTTAATGAAATTTGGTACATATATGTAAAGTACCATTTATTTGAACGAGTTCGAAAACCAGATGAATCGCACCATCCGAAGGAGGGTTTTTGGGGGGTTTTGTACCCCAAAAATGGGTTTTTTGGGGTTTTCACAGGTAATTTAAATTTAAATCAAATTTTAATTTATACCATTAGGTAGAACTTAAAAAAACAAACAATTTGGTATTTTGATCATTGCTCTACGTCAATTGGTTACCGAGATATTGAAAGTGCTAAACACAGTACGTTGTCTAATGTTATTCTTATGGAGAAAAAGAAAAATTGTATATCTCGCTTATTTATGAACATAAACTGGCGAAATTTGGTATATGGATTGATCTGGTTGTGGTTTATTGTTGTTTGCACAAAAAAACTATTTTTCACCTATGGCTCCTGTAGCAGCAAACCTAGGTACTTGAACCCCATGTCATTCTTATGGAAAATACTTAAAATGTTATATATCGCTTATTTATGAATGTATATGGATGAAACTTGGTATGTGACTTCACTAAGAGGAATTTTATTGATATTTGCATAAAATCCCATTATTTTGTGTGCCTTGTTGCAGCAAACCTGCGTACTCATCCCCAATGTTATTCTTATGGAGAATAATTAATATTTTAAATATCGCTTGTTTGTGAATACATTTCTTATGAATCCTGTGAAGTGTTTTAATGTGTTATGTTATATATTCATTCGAAATTCGCTGAGTATGCAGGTTTGCTACGACGGGGGTATTTATTCCTTGTTGCAGCAAACCTGCGTACTCAGCCCCAATGTTATTCTTATGGAGAATAATTAAAATTGTATATATCGCTTATTTGTGAATATATTTTTATGAAACTTGGTAAGTGGCTTTTTGTAGTATTCAGACATAATATCTCCATTGTAAATTCGCTGAGTATGCAGGTTTGCTGTGATGGGGGTGTTCCAAGTATCCAGCGAGTGATTCACGTTAAATTTTCTTTCGTACGGAACAGATTGATAGCAGTGCTACAACCTACATTCCAAACAGTATTGACAAACCTAAGTGTTTACGCAATGTTATTTTCCCAACTAAATAAATAAGGAAATTCATTACAGCTATCCTTCCAGTAACCTGCGCAATATTCCCGCCTATGGAAGATGTGCCTAGCAGCTATGCTGGGATTTCCTAATCCGCAACAATGATGATGATGAAGGGTTACAGGGCCTAACAGCTTAAGGGTTGCCATATTGTTGTGTAGTGTAACCGAGGAAACTTTTTACGAGGGGAAATTGGCATCACACCAATTTTAGGAAAACCGCCTTTATGGACCAGGAATCTAAACATTTTACGGTCCATAAAGATCAAACTGTTGGGTTTATCTCAATTTAAAACATTAAAGGAAACTCTGAAAGTTGTAACCTTACATTTTATTTTCTTATGTGTCCCACTTTAATTTGATTTATAAAATCCAATAATATAGTTTAATTTACTTCACCCAGTTTTTCCCAAAGTTTCTTTTCAGTAAATGAAATAGTTGTAGTTTGGAATTCTTTCCAGAAGAGGAAACTAAAGTAACTGTTGTCCATTGAAAGGTCGTATGCATTTGGATCGCTAACCATCTTTTTACCGTGGGAGAGTCAAGATTAACCACATTGAAAGTCTAAAGTTATTTGATGAAATCAAGGTGAGTTCCATTAAAGAGAAAATTTCCATATTTCCCTCATAAGTAATAATTTGTTTATTTTTCTTGTAGACTTAACGAATGCTTGCACAGCCAAAGTTATTGAGGGGACAGGGGTGTCGGCTTAATATGATGTTTAGTGGTTATGTGTCAGGAGAAACACTGCAGAGCGATCCTGATAGTGCAAGTGAATTACAGGCCATTAATTAGACTGAACCTTTGTAGATATAACAAAACACATCAATTGGTATGAACAACATGAAAAAACTTTGTATTTCAGCACTGGAATATATTCGGAAATACTCGGGTATAAATAATTGGGTTGGTATTATTATTGAAGTTAAGTGTCATGTTTTAAATTAAAGCATTCAGTGGGAATTTTTTTAAAAGGTGATCAGTTTTTAATATAAATGCAACGTTGTTAAAAAAATCTAATAATTTTTCTTGTGGATAGTGTTCAAAGGTCTTGAGACTCTCAAGGAATGAAATGAGGAAATAAAATTCAACCATAAAATGTTATACCATTAGCTGAGTTATTAAATAAAAAACAAATGTTTCGATTATTTGATTAGGAACAAAGCAAGCAATACGAAATAAATAAACAAATGAACGAAAAGCTTTCGTAGTTTGTTTTTAAAGAAAATTCAAAATATTTACTTATATGCTGTAAACCAAATTTGTAATTACAATTACAGGCCTGCCTGACTGCAAAGAATCTAAATATGAACGATATAAATTCTCCTGGGTTTACCTGGATTGAGAATTGTAAATCACCAATGATAAGTAGAAGGTCTAAAGATATTTTGTTGCTTATTTAAAGCATACATTTTTTAAATAGTTTTCTCTAATAAATCGTGTTAAACCCTTTTACCGATAACAATTTAATTACTTTTAGCGAATTTCCCCTATAGGGAAGAAGCTATTACCGTAGGTCTCATGGTAAGACTTAAGCCCGAGACCATGATAACTTTTCATTTTGAGGTTCCCAGATGCCAAAAACACCATTCGTTCAAATTTTTATATATTTTACAAGAGCTGTCATCCTACTTATATAAAAAATCTATACCCAAGAGCCTATCATTTAGAGCAAAGAAACTGTATAGTGAAAATTCAGACTTTGTGAATTATATAAATAGGTTGACGGTTTCCCTTCAAAAGTCTGGCTATCCTGAAAAAGTTATCAAGAGACAGATTAACCAACCAAAGAACCAGCAAACTAATAGTTTTGTTGTGAATGATCCTAAATTCATCACTCAATTTTATCCAGGCCTACATAAAATAAACAATGTGATAAAAATGTCTTTTAACATTCTCCAGTCATCACAAGAGACAAAAAACATTTTCTCAAAACCACCAAGAGTAATTTTTAGAGGCCGCCCAACTTGAGGAATATGTTGGTTAAAACTAATTTATCGGATAAATCTGTTGAGGGTAATCGGAAAAACAGGTGTAAACCATGCAAAAGACCACGGTGCGGTACTTGCAGAATAATGACAGAATCTACTAAATTTGAAAGCAGCGCCACAAAGAAAAAATACAGTATAAAAGGTGAGATGCACTGCAATTCAAAAAATGTTATATACCAACTTGACTGCAAGTACTGCAAGAAACAATATATAGGTCAGACATCAAACCACTTAAGAGTACGAATGACGGGTCACCGTGCAGCTCTAGGGTGAAGAAGAAAAGCCAGTTGCTAAACATGCTATTTTTCATAATAAACAAAAGATCGAAGACTGCTACAATTTAAAGGCCATCAAACAAGTTACAGAGGACAGCAACAAGAATATTACAATGGTTTAACCTTCGTAAGTCTGAACTGGCCCATCAACTAGTCTTACAAACACGGCACCCGTCTGGTTTAAATCTAAGATAACTATAAAGTCCAATATTGGTTTATGTCTTGACCTGTATATTATTTTTATCCATGACCCATCTGTTTTATATTGCATGTGATTTTTATTATCTGTTTATATTTTGTTGTTAACCTATTTTGTTTAGTTTTTTTATACAATTATGTACATATTTATACACCTTCTTTTATATTTATCTGATGAAGTTCACCAGATGAACGAAAATTAATAAAGATTTTAAAATTTGAATCTGGAGAGAACATTTCTACTATATATATATATATATATATATATGTGTGTGTGTGTGTGTGTGTGTGTGTGTGTGTGTGTGTGTGTGTGTGTGTGTCCGTAAGCACGATAACTCTCATAAAAAAGGTCCGATCTTAATGAAATTTGGTACAAATGTGTAAATTACCATTTATTTGAACGAGTTCGAAAACCAGATGAATCGCACCATCCGAAGGCGGGTTTTGGGGGGTTTTGTACCCCAAAAATGTGTTTTTTTGGGGTTTTCACATGTAATTTTAATTTAAATCAAATTTTAATTTATACTATTGAATTCAACTTAAAAAAAACAAACAATTTGGTATTTTGATCATTGCTCTACGTTAATTAGTTACTGAGATATTGAAAGTGCTAAACACAGTACGTTGTCTGATGTTATTCTTATGGAGAAAAAGAAAAAATGTATATCTCGCTTATTTATGAACATAAACTGGCGAAATTTGTTATATGGCTTAATCTGGTTGTGGTTTATTGTTGTTTGCACAAAAAAAATTTTCGCCTATGGTTCCTGTAGCAGCAAACCTAGGTACTTGGTCCCCATGTTATTCTTATGGAAAATACTTAAAATGTTATATATCGCTTATTTATGAATGTATATGGATGAAACTTGGTATGTGACTTCACTAAGAGGAATTTTATTGATATTTGCATAAAATCCCATTATTTTGTGTGCCTTGTTGCAGCAAACCTGCGTACTCATCCCCAATGTTATTCTTATGGAGAATAATTAATATTTTAAATATTGCTTGTTTGTGAATACATTTCTTATGAATCCTCTGAAGTGGTTTAATGTGTTATGTTATATATTCATCGGAAATTCGCTGAGTATGCAGGTTTGCTGCAACGGGGGTATTTCCCAATATTGTCAGCCACCTCAACATTTTATCAGCCAACATTATTTTAGTTTGTTTTAAGAGCATGTTAATTCATTTCTTTTGGAGGTTTATGTTTTATTTAAGTAATAAATTATGAATATTTTAATATTTTTTAATAGCTATGACATTTGATTAATTTAATTTACACGTTAAATAAATATATTAAATAAACTGTGGTTTGGGGGAAATTAGTACCGTTAATAGTCATCTAACTTCTATACTATTTACGTAATATCTATCATTATTTACGTATCAGTAGATTAACTAATCATGGATTTTAAATGTTAAAGTTTAAGTGTTTTAACTGATTGTAGACATTATAAAAATAAATTTGACATCCGCAAATAGTTCACTAATTGCCTTTGTTAGTAATACAACCTGTTTATTGCTTACAATCAGTTAAAACACAAAACCTAACATTTTTAATCCATGATTAGTTAGTTAGTCATAGGGTTTTAATTACTAAAATACTCTAATTTTATTGCAATTAAGTCGAAAAAACTGTGGACTTGTTAATTACGTCAACTTCCCACTAACACTCATTGGTTAATAGCCACAAATTATAAGAGGGAATTACCATAGCAGACAATTTGATTTCCATAGAAAAATATAATTTTGATCTAAAATTAAAGTTTTTTCTCTTTAATATGATATTAATAAATTCATCAACTACCATTTGTATAGTTAATATTGACATTTGACTGCAAATCTTCTTTACAAAATAATACAATGAACACGCAATTATAACCTCAGACTTGAACTTTATCGTTTTCTTATTTAATTTTATTATCAGATCCTTTTTTTACATATCATGAAGATGATCAAATTCAGATGATTACTCTGTTTTTTAAAGGAATATTATTTTATATTATTAACGACTATAATAGTATTCATATATTAGCGTTCTAAAAGGTGTTCTACATATCACGTAACATTATTACTCAGCAAATGCTTCTAGATAACATAGTATTGCTCTACATTCCCCTTGATATAATTTGTTTGCCATGATTGCGTTATATCCAAAATATTCATTTAAGAAAAATTCAAAAGTCTAATTAAATAAGTTTGAATCAAAGGAAGACACGAACCACTTTGGACCTCAAGTGGCAATAAACTTGATACCACTCTGGCCGCATCACTACCAGCACAAGTTCTCTCTGGTTATCAAATATTTGGGCACTTACACTGTCTTGTAATAAAATATGCTGTATCTAAGTTGAATGCAAAGTATGTCAAAAACAAATACTTCTATAAATACTGCGGACCGGTAATAGAGTATTATTGCATATTTAATATTTACTAATACATCATCCATGTTAACACTTTTTCATCCATATAAGCATCCAAACTTGAAGGATCATATAAAACTCACAGCACTGGATATTCAGCAACAGAAATAAATATTTATTTCCGTTATAGTTGAGGTTTTGTTTTACAGTTTAATTTTACAGTTTTGTCAATGGTTTTTATCTAATACATTAAATTGATTTAAAGAGACATGAAAATGGATTTATGTCCATTACCACAATTACCGGGCAAAGTGATATTTTTTACTGACCGGCTTTTCACTTTTACGTACTTAAAAAACATTGCACACGAACAATTTAGGGAATAAGAAGTGAACTTACTTTGAACTAATATATGTTATTGTGTATTTACCTTATGGAAGATAGATCTTGAAAATCCACAATACTGATTTAGATTGTTTTGTTTTTTTCAGGTAATTGCTCTAGATCAAGTTTGGAACTGGCTTGTGTGAGTTAAAATAAGGTAGATTTAAAAATGTAGAATATGTTTGAAATTTTGTTGTTGTTTAAAAATGTTAGATATTTGAATGCAGGAACGTATTCATTGCATATGGTTTCCATATTTATTACTTTATTAAAGAATAAACCTTTTGTGACAAGGTTTCGACTCATTACAACAATGAAATCAAACACCGAGGTTAAATTTAAACTCGGATATAGTTTCTTCCATGGAATAATATTTCACAACAGTTTTCTTATGAAAAACCTATTTACTAGAAAGCTAGCGTCAGTATTAGGAGGTTTCTTACTAAAATTATTTTACTGAGTTTCTCAAATATGTGGAAAAATATTTGGTTTCATAAATTAACAATTAATATTCGTTAAATTATTACAAAAACAGTTATACTGTTTCCTTAGGGAAGGTAGTAAGGCATACAGACGATATATATTAATCTAATAAACAAACATAATGTTTGGTGTTGATGTAAATGATGTTTAAATGAATCCATTTTAGTAAAATTTGGTATGTAATTCTTTAAAACAAAAAGTGAGCTCAATTGTAAATATTTATAGTACAAAACATATGTAGAACAGATTTACTATGAATAGTCCACCTGTTCTTATTGTCTGGAGTAAGACTCACAAAGTCTTAACAAATAGTAACATCAAATGATAAGCCACCAACGTTAGTATTTTCTTTAAGTTTGTTTACTATACAAGCCTCGGGGATTGATAGCGTCAAAATTCAACTACTTTATCACACTAGTAAAAAATTGACAAAATATTCATACTATATAAAAACACTTTACTATGACTGAAGATATTCTGTAATTACCGGTTATATCGGTTTTCTACAAAACAATCTTAAATTTCCCAACCATGTCAGCTAAATACAGGTGTTTTTGTAGAAATAATACAGAATGTTTTACATTAGGAACACGTACTTTAGCTTCTATTTTTGGAGTTATAAAAAGTAACTCATTACAACAGTGACATTACTGTAAAACCTTATTAGGGAACCTAAATATAAAACAGAACTACCCTCTTTCGTCCCACTATACTACGACGAGTAGTTTGTTTAACGGCACGCGCTTTACGACTTCATTTCCGTATTTAATTCATAGTAACAGTAACACCCACTTCATTAATAAATGCGAAATTCAACTTGGTCGTTTCAGGGATGTAAAATAAGTTCTTGGTATTTTAAAGTTTTTTAAATTATTATTTTGATTACTTTATCCAATTATTTTACAAAGAATGTTATAAATAACAGTGTTGAAACGTCTGACGCTGGAGGCAGAGATGGAAATTCCTTTGATGGAAACTGTTTAATTTCATTTCCTGTCCACTCAAGAAGTCGTTCATTCAAAACCCCAAGAACCCAGTATTTTTACCCCAACTAAGTTTAGAAATTTAGTAATTACAAACTTACCGCAGATATTCACAAATGTGTCAAAAAATTTATTTGATACGAAGTTGTGTCTGTTATCACCTTTAATAGATTTTAGGACTAACCGTAGTTGAAAAATTGATACATCGAACTCTTACTTAACATAAATGTACAAAACTATAAATTATTCTGTAGTTGAATTACTTTTAGTTTGTTTAGGGTGGTGGTAAACACGAGGAGGGGTGAGAGAAAGTAGCAGGTGTAGGACCAGGTGGCCACATCTTTACCTCCCCCCCACAACACAAACACACACCATGTACAGCCAATGAATACTCACAGCTTCCTTTTCTTTGATCATTACCAAAAGATCAATATGCTGGTATAATGAACTCAAGACGCAGAAAATAAACTTAAAAAGCTATTTAACTGAACACAAGTTAGTAAGTAGTATCTGCTTTATTATCTACAAGTAGTTTTATTACTAAAGAACTGCTTAAGACACTGTCACTCCATTTTTGCGTATTTTAATAATGATTGGAAAATATGGATGAAGGAAATGTGATGCCTCGTGAATCTTTACTACTGATTTTCAAATAGTTCGAAATTCTTACATAATTATAAATTATTTGTAAATTTCGATTGATAATCTATTTCCTACATCAACTGTGATTATTTCCTCAAATACTTAAACAAATTCTAACAGTTTCTAACACACAGAGATACTGTAAAGTTACCTTACAATGTCTGCATTACTGTATTTGATTGTATCATTATAAAAGATAGTTATACAACCTTATATCGTATTACAGCTGTCATATTGTGTCAAGTCCACTCAGTGAGGGCAACTTTGTTTAGAGCCGTGTGGAGTGACAAAGCCTAATCGAACAACAAACAATAACAGGCATTGATGGATGGTTATTGGTTTGGTGTGTGTTCATCCATTCCACGCAAACGACCACACGTAATATTTTTCTTAAGGGATTTCGCAGCTCAAATAACGTTCAATCAATTTAATGTGTTACCATTTCAGTAGTTTTTTGCATTGGGGGTTGAAACGCTTTTATATATTTGTTTTAAAACCTCAACTATCGTCATCATAGGCAATCTTTGCATGATCTGTGCGGCGATCTAAGGACAGTTGGGGTGCCATAACAGAATGAGTTACACGGGTAGTGCAGTAATAATTGCTCATAACAAGTATCTTTGCTGCTAACCAGGATTGAACCTGCACCCAACCAAGCCAGACTTGTGAGGCTAACATGCTCTGAGATCATATCTTCAATTTATTTCTATTCCGTAAGATTATCATGGGAACTCTGAAAGCCCATGGGGTAGAGCCCTGGCCGTGATTGTTTCTTTAAAACTCTAAAAAGGGCAACTAAATTGTAAGAGAGTTTCACTGATCCCAAAATTCTCTACAAAGTAATATTTTAGAGGTGGAATGACGGAAGGTAAAAGTGTTTTCAAAATGAAATAACAAAGGATGTGTATCCATCTATATAGGTTACTGTCTTTGTTATTATACATGATGTAACAAAAAATAGCATAACGAAATAACAACTTTAAGGACATGACCAATAGTAATTTAGACGTTGCGGTCGTAACTTTTACATTTTAAAGTCAATTTCATAACACGTTTAACGACTTAAGTTATTTAAAATTACTACTTCACTCTGTCCACACTTCAACACTTACAACCATTACATTATTTCTCAATCAATTACATAATAATAACAAAATTATTCTGTAGTAATAACAGTCCAGTCTATTTAAACAAAACTACGACTTTACTTGGAAATTATAAAAACAAACTGAACTTTGGTGGATATGTTCAAAAGACTAAAACATATCCAAATTCCCAACATTTCCCACTTGGGGAAAATAAACCATCTTGGATTTTCCAGAGTTTTTGATTTTTGAGTTTTTTACATGTAATACTATAAAAGTTTAGTTTAGTGAAGTTTAGTTTTCACTATAAAATTCGGCTTGAAAAAATTTGGTGTTTTGATCATTGCTCTACGTCAATTATTGGTAACAGAGATATTAAAGTGGTAAACACAGTACGTACATTATCTAATGTTATACTTACCGGGAATAAGAACAATTTTATATCTCACTTATTTATGAACGTATACTGATGAAAGTTGGTATATGGCTTCATCTGTTTCCACAAATAAAAAACAATGTTATGCCGATGGTTCCTGTAGCAGCAAACCTGCGTACTCAGTCCCCCATGTTAATCTTATGGAGTATTCTATATTTTTATACAGACTTTTGTCAGTATACTTCCTTAAATAAGTGGAATATAAAATTGTTTATTTTCTCCATAAGAATAACATTGTACAATGTACTGTGTTTTATCACTTTGAATATCTCTGTAATCAGTTGACGTAGAGGAATGATCAGAACACTATTTTTTTTTTCAAGCCAAATTGAATAGTGAATACTAAAATTTGATTTCTTAAAATTTTATAAGTAAAGCTTTTAAAAACATCTGGAAAATCCAAGATGAAATTTTGGGAATTCGGATATGTTTTATAAAATGGTTTTCTGAACATCTCCACTAAATTTCAGCTTGTTATTTTAAATTTTCGGGTCGATGCCTATTTGCCCTGGACCATAATGGAGGCCAAAAGTAAGAAGAACTCGTTTAAAAAATGTTTTACATTGTGAGTAAAGGTACGCTTTGACCTCAAATATCACGAGAGGTATTGTCCACAAGAAGACTTGTCAGGATTGGTCCCTATTCTCACTTATTCACGGTTACCAATAATGCTTGTCAGTATTAAATTAGATATTAATTGTATTGGGTTGAACTTAAAATTATATGTAACCTAGTGGCTACAGTACCGGCCAATCATGTGAAAGTTTTAGGTTCAAAACAACAATAAACCGTAGTTTTTTACCGTATTAAATGTATTATTTTATTTTACTTTAGTAAATTACTGTATTAATACATTTTGATTATGTATTTTTCTATATGAAAATATGATATGAGTGTAAAACATTCTTCTATTTGACTCCTAAAGGGAGGAAACACTTTATTGTAAAATCGAGCTCATAAAACTGGCAGGTACAAAGCAAAAATTAAAAGAGCACTATAAACCCAACCGGATCTGATTGTTAATCATGCATAAAGTCTATACCTACCAAAAGACAAATATTCATAAAATGCTTAAAATTTTTCCAAGGTCGGAATATTTTGTAGCACAGGGCATTTATAAAACATATTCCAACTATTTTAGTCCATCACATTGCCCATATTCTGTTTAATGTTACTAAACTTTTGTGGATTAATAAGTATTATTGCCCTGACAATTTTTTAGGTGACATAATTCTTGTGCCTGGTACGGTCCCATGTCTACGGACATCTGTACCTTGGATAAAATTCAGAAATTCTATGTCAAAGGAGAACACTGAAATGCATTGAGATTTTCAGTTCTCATCGGACAGAGAATAATCATATTTAGATTAAAATTAGTACTCAGACTTCAGATAGGTTTTATGAGATAGAGAAGAACGAAAATACTTCCTTAACGTAAATCTTAAGTAGTTTTAGGCAAAAAATACGTCTGTAGTTACAAAAACACATGTTGATAATTGAGATGATGTTATCTAAAACTATTAAGGTATATTTTACCTGATATCGTTTTATACTTTATAAGTAAATTAAGAATACAATTTTAACTTTTTTTACTTTATAAGTAGTCATAGTTTCAAAAAATATTATTTCTATAAAATAACTGTTTGTAAACTGTTCGTAATTAACATCTTAAAATTAGCTCACAGTCATTGTTTAATATATGACAGTAATTAATTATACAACTTTTTTATTAGCATATTACGTGTTGTTATTACTTACGGGATGTAATAAAAGACGTCTTACAACACTTAAGATATATTTACACTTATACTGATTCACATACAGACGGTAAACATATATAAAAGATGGAACAGTACCATCTTTTATATATGTTTACCGTCTGTATGTGAATCAGTATAAGTGTAAATATATCTTAAGTGTTGTAAGACGTTTTTTATTACATCCCGTAATTAATTATATACAACGAAATAAAAGTAAACGAAGTGAAAGTAAATAATTTTTAAAATGTATATTTCTATATAAATTAATAAAGTATTCGTTTGGGTTCATTATCTTAACTGTAAAATATTCAGTATTTAATGGGACATATTAAAGGCCTTTTAAAAAAATTAAAGAGGTCAAAAAGCTCTTTTAAAGTGATAGCTTCTTCAAAGCTGTGTACGCATTTGTCTAAAAACGCTTGTAACAAAAGAGAAGCATTTAAAATTACTTTGACTGACAGAGCCAAAGTAAAAGTATTTAATTTTCATTGCAAAAGTATACTTACATTAAGTACTAGCGATTCCCGGCGCGGCGCACGAAGAATTGCGATGAAAAATCTTCACTCATAATATTTATACAGTATTACAGTTCGCTACCTAAATAAATAGTAAGCTGTTTACAATTTTTTAATTAGTCATCTGTGAAAATCATAACACATCTTCCCTCCATAAGAATATATTGGTAGCTTTAAAGTCCAGTGGGGCCCTAAGGTACTAGGACTTTAATTAGTGGCTCTAGACCTCCTCGGGTCACTTCACAAGTTTCATCGAAACCGGTTGAATGATATTGGAGTGCATAAACATCAAATATGCCATCGTCCTCTTTTATATATTTAGATTTGAAATGTAATATATTTGTACAAATATACTTGTTTATGGACCCAGGACGATTTTTGAGAAACATATGGGAGGTAGACAGCAAAGGACGTTGTCATCTAGTAGTATGAAGTCTCTATGAAGTCTATCCTTCCCTTTACCTTGGTCTCTTCATGTTTATTTGTTTTTTTTTGTTTTTGGGGGGATTAGGAGACCCCGGCATAGCCGGCTAGGCACCCTTGGGTTATTGTACAACCACCGGAAAGAGGGAAAAGAAGGATGGGAAAGGTGGTAGAACGGGATCAGTCCACCTCGCTCCAGAAAGGGAGAGAGAACCTTACTTAGTCCCGGGCTCTGTGGGTGACATATCCCCAGGATGATTCGCCCCACAACCCGACGTCCCCCAAGTCCACCAGACAGGGACCATCACCGCTCAGAGCCTCCAACCTCTCAGGGGTCGGGTGGCTCCAGGACGGTTTGTCCCCCAGCCCGGCAGACCGGAGACCGTCGGGTAAGGGCCCTTCCTCCCAGGCTGCAAGGAAGATCCACTACTCCCTCCAAGGACTCGGACTAGACTGGGTATCCAAGCTCAACTGGGAGTCAAGCCCCCAGAAGAGACAAGGAGGAACCAAGGAAGGGAAGTTGGCCACACTGGATAGTCGAAAGACTTACCAATACTGTGACAGCTTCATTTTGCTGTACCCAATTTCGACCTCTGTACTAGTATAGACCAGTCAGAGAGCCGTCGAGGGCTTCCCTTCATGTTGGTAGAGAGCAGGAGGCAGAACGTCTCCCCTGTGAATTTCCTTAACTGAAGAACATGTTTAACTTTTCAGTTAACTAGAAACGCCGGGCAGACCACCAGTTTGAGGGATGATAAACAGCCGTCGCAGGATCCCGGGAGTTTGCCCTATAAAAGGTTAAGTGGCAGTTCCATCCCGTCCCTTTTTCATCCACTCTAGTTACTTTCCATTCGGTGACTTGCATAAAATTCCCATCTGGAGGACGTACCTAGCTCCTTCTTCGGGGTTCAATAATCCACCAATCTCACTTCAATTACGAGGTTAATTGAAAATGATACAACACGATTATCAACACATGTTTGTGCCATAAACATCAATATACATAAATTAGACACGTACAAGAGTCTATTGCAACTCAGCACTCCTAAAATATGTTTATTTTAAAGCCCATTAAATTGTTTTGGTTCAATACAACCGCCTAACTCTTCGTTATAAATACTTTAAGTCAGGCAACACAGGGGATATTAACGTTACTTTTTTACTATTTTATGAT
Organism: Allygus modestus; assembly: GCA_963675035.1. NCBI lineage: Eukaryota > Metazoa > Arthropoda > Insecta > Hemiptera > Cicadellidae > Allygus > Allygus modestus. The sequence continues at coordinate 80,618,599 of OY776116.1, forward strand.
ACTTAAAAATGTCTTTGCCACGAAAGTAGCTGTGCGCTTCTTTAAAAATAAGATAGTACAACTTATTTCAATTAACAAATTCATTTGTTTTAATAATTTAATTTGGTTATCTTAAATTTCAATTGATAAATCATCTGAGTAGTTCATCCATAAAAGCCTCCGTAGTGCCTTAGACATAACCTAATCAGCTGCTGGGGACGAGGGAGTGGAACCATTTTGAGACAATGACTTTACGGAAGGGACGGCCCTAAAACGCTACTTTGTACTTAACATGGCTGACAAAGTCTATACCTGGTTGGTCCAAAGTGAAACCAACTACACAGCTGGAGTAGTTCCGCAGTGCAAAGTTTGGTGATTGGTCAGCCTCGTAAATATACCGAAAACAACTATTTTCATAATGTTTTCATCTTCACTTTCATAATGATTGTATCTTCATGTGTTATTGATATATTAAGTGAGGTTTAAGTTAATCTAGACACAATTTTTACAATGGTTATAGTTGGCAATTGTTTGAGTAATTTGAGTAAAAAAGTGTATATGATATAAGTAAAGAGAAGTAATATTTATTTATTGGAATTCAAAAGAAGATAAATAAATTTGTATTGTTTGGAACAAACCTGGAACAATAGTATAATGATCTTTTGAAGCGATTTAACAATAATACAATTATTAATTTACGGTTTCTATATCCTTACATATTTGGACTGAGTTCAAAATAAACCAGTAATTTAAATAAAAACTTTGTTATTAAATAAATACGTTAGAAGTAAAAACTTTCACGTTCAAATGCAATTGCGTAATAAACATTCCAACCATTGTAATAAAGCGGCAATGCAAGATTATCAATGAGAAACCAATGAGTAAAGTTAAGAGAATGTATGTTGGGAATTTTATTTTATATCAAATTTATATTTTTATATTTAACAGCCCATCTTCTGTTTTCCCCACGGGGATCTCGCATACATAAAATTAAATTCAGTACATAAACTTGAACTTGTACTTAAATTGAACAATGTTTCCAAATAATTCCTAATAATTCTTTTAAATCAATTTGGTTGGTCCGTTTCTTCTGAATAATTTATAATTTTCTGAAACGAACTTAAATGTTTCGAAAGGAATATTCCCAGCTAAATATTATTCATTAAATTATACAACTCAACTACAAACTTAGGTGTTGTAGGTACTAAAGAACAAATGCATACTTGATTATAAATTTTCCGAAGACATTAGTTAATTACGCATAAAAGAACTAAGTAAAATGTAATTAATCAATTTGAATATCATTATATACATAATGTATTTATTATATATATTAGTGTATAGTCAAAAAGTAATCATCTTTTTATTATTAATTAAGAAATTCTCATTCCAATATTGATTTCAAAGAAAATAGCTGAAATAAAGAATATTTCTCGCTTTTTCTACTACAGGATTTATTAAGAACCCTTTGTATATGACAATACTGAAACATATAGCTATTTACTAGTGATAGTATATTTTCCTATACATCCTATAGGATGTTTTAAGAAAGGAATGTAGTTTATTAAACGTTCAGAACCAAAATTACATCTCAATATTACCATGAGGGTTACAGGATGATTTAAAATAAGCGGAGAGTGAAAATAATAAGAGATCCCATTTATTTCTTTTGACAACATTAGAAGAGATTTAATCAGTGGCGTGGTGCGGCGTCAGCTAATGGGATCAGCTTCTGAATCGTTATTGGTTCAGATACTTTCAACGCGAGGCGCAAACCATTAATAAGTATATGATTTGGCCGTATTATTGCAGGATAAAGGTATTCACCCGGGGCAATGATGTATTATAACTGATAACAACGATTAGCGGCTATCAGCCTTGGTATATACAGAACATTTGTCTATGAACACGGAACTCTATAATACTGCTTAGAGAAAATTTGAAATGAATGTGTGGATATTGATATTTCAAAACAAACCTTTATGGCAGCTCATCAGATCTTTTTTAATGATCCATTCTATTAGCAGGAAGTTAGATGCTCTCAAAAATAAGTAAGTTAGTTACGTATTTAAAATCAAATTCTCAAACTTATACAGTTCGCTTCGCTTATTCTCATTTCGTCAGAGCATTTACATAATTCACAGTCAAAATGTAATAATTCGAAGTATATATTGCTCACATGAAGTCCCCGTTATTTTACTACAAAGACCATACTTAACACTAAAAAACTATAATTTTTCAACAAATTTGTTATAAAAAAATTAAATAAAACCGTAAACATGTGTATCTGTAAGACTAACATTAAAATCTAATGGGGTGTAGTCATAAAGGAGGGGCAAAGAACAGTAGGAGGTGCACATTTGGAATAAGGAATGTTACTTTACAATTTCATTCTTCAACTCTATAATTTCCCGTACAATCCAAAGCACGCACCAACATGCAAACGGTCTGCTTGATTTATAAATTCAATTGGATGTACTGGAATGGTGTGTAAATCACTTTACACGTGAAAAGCAACCTAGGTTATTTTCTCAATATTGAAAAATATTTTATGACACGAACTCTATTTGATTAAGACATTAAAATTGAGTAAGTCAACAGTCTGTGGGGCAATATAAACTTTCTTTAAAAGTTTATTTCTTAGAGACTTGACGTTTGCCGGCCACTAACAATCCAGGTAGTACGCGTATAACGTTATAACGTGTTTCATTATGAGATGATAACCAACCAAGGAATTTATTTTATAAATGTGACTTATAAATTATTAGTAGTACAGCAAAATCTGTTCACTGGACTGCTATAATAATGGATGGCAAGTCACATTTATACCATGTTCCATTTTACTAATAGAATAGTTTTTTTCTACTATTAATGTTATATTGAAGTCTCAAAGATGAACATTTAATATGACCAGATATGGTTACAAAGTTAAAGTTCAGTTTCCTCCTCTATTTTTGTACGATTCATTAGCGAAATATAGATTATGTTGTGCTTTAGGACCAATAGAGCACATGAATCAGTTAATAACTATTTCTAAATCAAATATTCCCAACTGCAAGGTTATTCAATTGATAATCTTTACCTTAAAGTTTCAAATCAGTTTGTATGAAGTATTGTTAGTGTACTTAAGTATTGGTGCCCTAGAAGTTAGTGACTCACCATATTGGGTGTCTACCCCAGCTCTTCGTATCCTATTAGTCAGAAAGGATTATGTGACAATTAGATAAAAGCAGTGATATTTCCGCTAACTTGTTTTTCACTGTTCGTAAATTAACATGTTCGATTAAAACATTACAAATATATGCACTCAAATTACTGCTCAAAACTTAAAATATTACCTTATAATGGCTAAACAAACCGAGCATTTGTCATGTTTGTATTCTATAAATAATATGTAAAAACTCTCTTATTTGTCAGAAATAGATATTCAGCATTTACAAAATTATATAAAGTCACTGACATAACAATGATAATGAAGACCTTACACCTGTTTGGCATACACTACAATTTGATAGACTTAGAAAACTGGCACATCTGTCAATCCTCCTAATCACTACACACGATACATGGCGCCGTATGTTAATTCACCTCATGTACACTACACCCGGGTACACCCGGGTGAATACCTTTATCCTGCAATAATACGGCCAAATCATATACTTATTAATGGTTTGCGCCTCGCGTTGAAAGTATCTGAACCAATACGATTCAGAAGCTGATCCCATTAGCTGACGCCGCACCACGCCACTGATTAAATCGCTTCTAATGTTGTCAAAAGAAATAAATGGGATCTCTTATTATTTTCACTCTCCGCTTATTTTAAATCATCCTGTAACCCTCATGTTAATATTGAGATGTAATTTTAGTTCTGAACGTTTAATAAACTACATTCCTTTCTTAAAACATCGTATAGGATGTATAGGAAAATATACTTTCACTGGTAAGTAGCTATATGTTTCAGTATTGTTTGTATTTGTCATATACAAAGGGTTCTTAAAAAATCCTGTAGTAGAAAAAGCGAGAAATATTCTTTATTTCTGCTATTTTCTTTGAAATCAATGTTGGATTGTGAATTTCTTAATTCACAATCCAACAAAAAACACAATCCAAAAGTAAAAGGATGATTACATTTTGACTATACACTAATATATATATATATAATAAATACAGTATGTATATAATTATATACAAATTGATTAATTACATTTTACTTAGTTCTTTCATGCGTAATTAACTAATGTTTTCGGAAAATTTATAATTAAGTATGCATTTGTTCTTTACTACCTAAAACACCTAAGTTTGTAGTTGAGTTGTATAATTTAATGAATAATCTTTAGCTGGGAATATTCCTTTCGAAACATTTAAGTTAGTTTCAGAAAATTATTATTCAGAAGAAACGGACCAACCAAATTGATGTAAAATAATTGTTTGGAAACAATTTTCAATTTAAGTACAAGTTCAAGTGTATGTACTGAATTTAATATTACGTATGCGAGATCCCCGTGGGGAAAACAGAATATGGGCTGTTAAATATAAAAATGTAAATTTGATATAAAATAAAATCCCCAACATACATTCTCTTAACTTTACTCATTACACTACATGTAATTAAAATATAAATTATACTACTTTTGAGAGACTATTATGACGTCGCAACTTAACCCAATTCCTGGTTAAGGAGTTGTTTGTTACTTTAAGATGGTTTCAAGGGGGAATTCACAACCCCATACCCCCATATTCACCCTTTTCACTCGTATGTCGGGGATACCCCGTCCGCCACATTTAGCTAAGTTGTCGCATGTCGGGCCTGACCCGTCAAACATATATTCTTTTTGTTTTTTTCTTTTTTGTCTCCTTATTAACCGTTTCAAAATGAAAACCAAAAGATCTGCAAAACAATTAATTAATTAAGTGACTTTGCTTTTAAATGCAACTGGATAGGAATAGGCCAGTCTAAAACATGAGAACGGAAAGGGTTCAAATCCTAGCTTAACCTACACTCCACATTTTGTTGGAAACGGTGAGTAAATAAAATAGCATTGGCCAACGCATTAAGTTTAAGCCAAAATTTAAGTTTTCTCTTTACAAAATAATCATTTACAATTTGATTTAGTTATTACATTATTTTTAATGGTTTTGGCACAGTTTCCTAATAGTTTATAGTTTGTGTCATAATTCAAAAAAGGAAAGCATGATCAATCTTATAATTTCTGACCCCAACTTTTGAGAAATGCAGGTGGAATCATTTAGAGGCCTGAATCAATGAAGAGTCAGATTTTAACTAAAACCACAGGAACCAATTTTATATTAACATTTTATGTTAATATTATTTTAATATTTGGATATTTTCTATCATTGTAGCTGGTTTCGGGTGATAGTAATGTTTTCGAATTAACATTTAGAAATCAATTACATTACACGCATTTCAATTATAATAAAACTGTACCTGCATACAAAATTTAATTAAAACCGGGCCATTGATGTAATATTCACGTCCATGCAAATTCACACCAAAAAATTATATAGTATTTACCTTAGCACTATCTATTTTAAACATAATGCAACACATTACTGCACACTATTGTATTTTTGGTATTTCCCTTCCCCACTGCTTACCAACCGAGAGCACGAGTCAACAACTGGCATGTACTAATTTTTATTTTGGGTATATTTAAGTAATAAGACCTTAACTTCGATTTTACCACGTGGCACAGTAATTTATACTTGTATTATACAGTGTGTCCAGCTTCCACTTTAAAAAAATTTACCGAGTTATTCAGGAGGTCAAAATAAGCAAAAAATTGCAATATAACATGTGTCATATCTCGAACGGTTTCCTGTCTATCGGTCCGTATGTGTGTTTTATAAAAACCTCAATATCTCAAAAGCTGTTTAAGATACAATAATGCAGCTTGGTACACATTTTTGCCTATATACGGTTATATTCCATACAAATTTAATTTTCGTAAAATTGTCCGTTTCAAAATGGCGGCATGCTAAATACCTTGAATTTGAAAATATTAAAACCTAATTAGTGAATTTCCTATGGAAAGTGAACTATTAGCATGACCCGAACGGTGAAACTTAAGCCCGGGACCACCATAGAAGTTCCTAACGTGACCCCCTGAACACGTTTTGGGGGGTCGTTCAAAATTGTGTATATATATATATATATATATATATATAGAATATATGTATATACCTTTATATGTATATTCCTTTCTGTAATCAGTTGGACAAGTTCGTTGGGCAAAACAATCGGAAAACTCTAAACCCCTTTCTTGGGGATTAATCTTTCAAATTTTGAGTTTTTGGGTCCAAAAAACGTCATAAAAGACCCGGACATAAAATTAATCCATGTTTAAAGGTGGGAATTAGTGAGGCGAAACATTTAAGCCCTCTCCCGTCATTCTAGCATAACTATTTACCAAGTTATAGAAGAAAATGTGTATTGACCAAACACAGTACGTTGTCTTATGGGGGTTTTACATTAGAAAAGCCAGTTATTCATTTGTTGGTGTACTTTCATCATCCCCAGCAACCTCACGCCTACTTTAAAGCCCGACTGGACCTTCTCCTAACCTTATAATGCGCAAAATTGTATTCCCAGCATTGCAGGTAAATGAAACCAGGAGCATCAGAACAGCCAAAAAATCAATGTTTTCAGATTTCAATAAAAATTGGAATAAATGTATGTTTACACTGATTTTGAGTTTTAAAAGTTTTTTATGTGGAAATTCACTTCCCTCACGTCAGCGTGCTGCGTGCGAACTCGTTTTTTTAAGTCACAAGTTACAAAACTTTGTAGAAAGTTAAAGACAAATCCAACGACCCATTAAATTTTTAATCGGTTCACGGAAAACTGAGAAAATTTAAATTTAATAGTTAAGGGTAAAGTTACTGTCGTGCTGAATACAGTCATAAGGAAGTTAAATAAATTTAAACAGCTACTGACAAACTGGACCTATAATAATAATAATAATATTTATTCCAGGACAATGTTTAACAATGTATTGGAATTGCAACAAAATATTAAATTGATGGGGAAATCTTTAAATCTTTAAACCAGGTAAGGTAGGCCTGAGTCCTATCTTTCCCTTCCTGGCGGGGTACGGCCCTTTTTGGGAACCATTCCGGCATTTGCCTAAATGAGATGAGAAACCGTACAAACTCTTCTCAGAATTTACCTAGTTGCAATAACTGTAGAAGTAGCTGCTATCATTAACAAGCGTGCCAATTTTGAATTAGTCCGAGTAAATGCCCTGCGACGTTTCAGGATATGGAACGTGTAATACAATATTCCTAGGTATGTTTGCGTTTCTACTTTACAAAGCGTTGATGTTAAAAGAAAAATTAATAATGTAAATTAATAATGAATAAACTAGTAAACAATGATTACTTTGCTTTATAAGTGTATTTTTTCATAATTACTTTAGATACAATAGAATTATTTGACGAAACTGTTAAAATGTATTTAACTTCCTTATGACTGTATCCCTTACGAATATTTACGTTTGTGTACGTTTTCACAATGGTGTCCTCAATCCTGTACCCAAGCAAGACTTAGCTAAGGTTTAATAAACCGCTGTTCCTGAAGAAACAACTTTACGAGCAATATCCTCTGTTGTAACTGAACCCGCAGTTAAAGTTTTACAGCAGAGGGTGGAATTCTTGAGAAAACGTAAAGATGGTAAATAAGGTTTACATTTATAATTTCAGGAGGAGAAAACGTGGCTTAAAAAGTTTAAAATTCTACGGCATATAAATTTATAAAAAATTTAAGTACAAACCATGTGATATTTTACGAAGTGTAATAACTAGTTATTTTTACACTTTTAGGAAGCTATTGTAAAGTGTTATTATTGGTTGGTTGTAAAGCTAGTTTATAGAAGCTCTTACGGACAGAGGTACCTATCCCCCCAAGCCTCTTGACGATATCCCCCCAAATGTGGCTACCCCTCCCCACCCACCCGTTATCAGCAATATACTTTTAACTGTTTAACTCTTGTGCTCTATTCGACCGGGGGAGGGGGAGGGGGGAGCGACCGCACCGAGATTCTACCAAATCCTAAAGAATTATACATACACAGATAATGATAATGGTGGCAATGAAAAAAACCTTAGTTATATATTGGGTTAGGTTGTATGTATTAGGTAGATTATTTTCGGTTCTACCTATAGTAAAGTACACGCAAAAAACTTTTCCTTTGGAATAGCGGACAAAAACCATTCAGACGATTGTCGAGGGGAGTGCAGGGGGGCATTAAACAATAATTGCATTAAATTAGAATTACAGAAAACATAACCCCAAAAAACAGTAACGTGTGTTTTTTGCTATTGGGCTATTGTTTTTGTTGTTGGTAAAAAAATCGAATGCTTTAGTAAGATTGTTTTGAACAATCAAACTTATTTCTCCATTAATTCATAGTACATTATTTTTAGCGTTTGTGTGGATTTATGGATACACATTTTTAGAAGATATATACATCTTGAATTAAATGAATTCAAAAAATGATGGGGGTTATACGTTCCGTCATAACCTTAAAATTAATTACTGTACGAAACTGAAAGGTCGGCTACTGCTTGTGGACTTGGGCTTGACTTGACTTTGGATTGTGAACTTTTCAAGCAGAAAAACCGTGGGTAATTTTCGTGCCTAGGAAAAAAACTTTGGACGCTCATTTCAGAAGAAGCAAATAATAGCTAATTTTCAACTTTGGAAAAGGGAGACCAAGAACGAGAAGTACCTGCATTCAATGACAATCAATGAGTGAATTTGTGAGAATACATTATTATATTTTACAAAATGATTTTCAAAACAATATATTTATATAATAAAGACTGTATGGTAAACAAATTTGTCGGAAGAATTGTGTGAGGTGGCAAAATAAAATTAATACCACAAAAAGAACATATTTCTTGGTGGAAATAGACATAGTTCAAGTGAAAGGATTATAGTTAAGCCGGAGCTACTAGATTGGCGAATGATTTTACTGACAGTGATAACGAACTTACTAGAGACTGATGAAGAAAATCCTAGGCTTTTTAACTGAGCCGTTTTCCATGAATCTGCTTTAAAAACAACACGGAAAACAGACGGAAAATATCTACAATTAAATGTTCATATATACTTATTTTGCCGTAGTTTATTTTCCTTTATTAATATGTTGTAGGCCAGTAATTTTATAACTTAATAGCTCTAATCCCGTGCCTCGCAACGGGGAAACAAATTCAGAGTAGAAAAACTAAGCAGTTCTGTGTGCTGCGTTCTGTGGTTGGCCCTTGGAAATACTAAGAATCAAGATCAGCTGTTTGTATTTTCATCAGCTCAAACAAAAATGAATGTACATAAGGAATGCATGGAACTTTGAACTCCCATGGGGGAAAGCCCTAAACGATAACGAAAATAAGCCTATGTATTTATTTGGTATATAAGGAAAATTCCTGTAAATTTTCATGCCAATCGGTTCAGTAGTTTTTGAGTGATTGAGGAACACAAATCAGACAGACAGACACACACCATACCATTTGTATATATTAGTAAGGATTTAGTTTATACTACAGAATTTTCTACGTGTTTTTTCCACGCTCACATACCTTTAAACATTTAACTATCATGAATTTTGTAAATAGTTAAAGATCAATTAGTTGGAAATAAGCAGGTTATCAACTTAGGTATTATCATTTATTTGAATAATACAACTCTCCATCTTTTATATTAGCTATAAATAAAACCTTTAATTTTCCGAATAGACGAAGTGCTTAACTTAGAACCCGCATCCACTATATCTGTATTTGAATAAGGTAAAAACATAACATACGCGACTACATTTATATCAATCCGTTTTGTTCACAACAAAATTATTGTTTTTATATCGAAGTCCTCTTAGTTAGAGCTCAGAAAGGGTGGTTAGGTTGCGAGCATAAAGAGAAAACAGTTTCTAGTGATTTTTTTAGGTTAATGTTTCAATCCAATCCGGTCCTATAATCAGAAGCATAAATGTCTAGGATTATTACAGTACAGGAACACTTGCCATGTCTCAAAACAAAGTTTATTTTGCATATTTTATACTATAGCAATACTTTGCCAATTTAGTATTATTTATTAATGCCATCCTCTCGTAGGCCTACAAACACAAATTTTCAATTGTGATTCACTAATGTCTCATTTATTTATAGTTTCAAAAATCCCCTCCAAAAATTGTGAATCCCCCCCAAAATTCGTTCTGATGGCGCTCTAGCGCCATCCCCCCCCCTTCTGGGCACCCCTGCTTACGGAGAGCGATTATTGGCGATCAAACAGCTTCCGAGAGGGCGGCTCTCTGTCAATAGAAGAACGTGTTAAAGTTCATTAACATTACTTCTTCGGTGTTATAGTTAAATTAAACTAGAACGTTTGCCACTAGTTAAAACAAAAACCGGCAAAAGTAGGCAAATAATTCCTTTAGCTGGAAAAAACAAACTCTTAAATAATTATTTTTGGGAATTCTAAAACGTTTTCCTTAAAAAGGTGCATGGTAAGATAATTTTAAGAGATCTTGGGCTATGTGTATCAATGTCTCTGACAGAAAACCGGGGACTTTAATTCAATTATGTATTATCCAACGTTAAAATACCCTGCACAGTAAGCTTTATTTATATAACTAACAGCAAATACATCACCGAAACAAGATGTCTTGAAATGACTGCTTCAAACTTTGACTTTACGCTTAATGAGCAGTTTGTATTTACATATTTTAAATTGTGTACACTGTTACGAATATACTGCAATGCCTTTTGAGCGCATAATATACGTTTATACATTAAAGACCTAAACATACGGACCCTCTTTTTTAAACCTATAAAGCCTTTTTATGGCCAGAAAGGGCATTTGAGATAAATCTTTGATTTTTAGTTTTACATGTGAATCGTCACGCTCAATTCCTACAAGGAATGAAATGTAAATTGTAGTTATTAAGCTTTTTATGAAAACTTGAAATTTTTTCTTTATAAGAAACAACTTCCCTCCAATTATAATTTTTTGTAAGGAAAAAGTCGGTTGTTTATCTCTTTGCCTGAGGGCGTTCATCGGTTTGTCTCTTGTTCCTGTAGTTAATGTTTTTAAACCAAAATAATCTTTTTAAGACGCTTCTTTTGAATAATAAACAACTCTGAGTTTCTACCTGTAAGAAACAATATGTTAGGCTAAGCAAGAAGGTACGGTAGTAAAATATATAACGGTGCGTAAAGGTAAAATACTAATGGGGGAAAAAGCACGTCAAAGCTGAATGTAAAAGCTACTCTTTTCGACACCGGAATTATTATTCCAAGTGAAATATGTTTTTATTTATATTTCTAACTAACTAAACTTTACCATGAAATAAAAATGAAAAATGTAGGTCATTTACGTAACGATATTACTTATATTAATGATGATAAAGCTTGAGGAAATAGTTTATTATTTTTTCAAATATTGTATCTCTTATTAAGGGATACCATGCAACAACTACTTCCATTTCATTTACATTACATTTTTTGTATCGCAAATACTTACAACCTTGACAGTTTAACCGTATTATGGGAATGACATATTGGTCTTCAAATTTTATAATCTCAGTTGTTAAATATCGTTCCCGAATGGAACTAGGGGCATCTGCTAATTCATTTTAAAAACATTTTTCGTTATTTTAGAGGACAACGCCGTCCTCAAGTCCCCACCCTGCTGTCCTTTTAAGCTGCAGTGTCTTAGCTTAAAATTTATGAATACAAAATTAATTGAGTTAAATATTTGGCAGCCCTTGATACATTAACAAAATTCAGCACAAGAAACAACAAAATAAAAACTTACAACATGTTTACAGCGGGATTAAAGCGAATTTCGTATTCACGTCAAGATGGGAAGAATTCTTGTACAATGAGTTGTGAGTAAACATGTCAGTCGTCCGAAATCACTTAACGTTGATTTTTTAATATTGTCTTACTCAGATTAACTCCACATGAAGCTAACATTAATAATTCCTCGATGTATATATAGTTTAAAAGTGATCTCTGTTTATATTTAGCTTAAGAAAATGTTTATCTTTACTTATATGATCGACTTGGCTAATGATATTTGTATTTTGTTGATCTGGCTGAATAAAGACTTATTACATAACGAGTACCACGTGCTTTTAATATAGTGCCTATAAATACAGAATTATCATGCTCGTTTAGATTTTGGACAATTATTTTCGAAATGGAAGCATTACATATTCATTATATATCGTTGGCTAGTCGGTTCATCACAAATTAAACCGGTTAGGATTTGCCTTTTGCATACGTAAACAGTTTTCTTTAGAGAAATAGACTGCGGCTGGAATCTGTTAAACAAATCCAATCTACAACCAGCTAGAAAGCAATAATATTTTATTATTTTCTCAATTAAAGTTGTATTAGTAAAGAAAATGTAATAAGGGTTTTCAGAAATTCGTTTGTCATCAAAAAACAATTTAATTCTCTGGAAGTGGCAGGCACTAAGATTAAAATGTTTCGGGTAAAAATAAGAAATGTCGTTGGCTTTGGCGGGTAATTTACTTCCTTAAATAAATTATTCTTGAACCGTCTATCTTAACACAATAATAATAAGTTGATTCTTATTATAAATATGGCATGTGCTTTAAAATACTTGCCAATATATAATGTTCTCCTGTTATATAATCGACTGATGAGTTTGGTAAACCTGGCCTTTTATATTTGCTTGTTAATTAGTTCACTGATTACTGAATGCAGCAGAAATATCATTAATCTTTTTATTTAAATAAATGAATTAATAACATTTATAAATAACGTCAGACAATCTAAACAGTTTTACTGACTATTTAGGGAGTAAAAATATTGAAACAGAGGAGTTGGTTAAAACTTTTAAAATTTTAACTTAAGATTAATGATGGTAGTGTTCTAAACAGAAGGAAATTAAACGCATAAATTCATAAAATGAGACGTCAAAAACACTAGCCTTCCCGTTACAAACGTGTTTCCTCATTCTTCACTTTCTTTTGGTTTATTACTAATGGGGTTTGCATATCTCTTGCAATTAGTACAACGTTTATAGTTCTAATTTCAACGCATAACTTTGCTTCAATATAATTTTTTAGGAGATTTATTGTTTTAGTAACAATGAAACTGAATGAAGCTGAGAAAAACGTTTTGGATGGTTTATTTATAAAATATCTAATATTAGTGTTAGTGTTCTAGTTTTTGTTAATTCATGCTATAAAAATACCCCTGTCGAAGCAAACTTGCGTACTCAGCGAATTTCCAATGCATAATATATGTCCTTATACCACATAAAGCCGCATACCAAGTTTCATAAAAATATATTCACATATATAAGCGATTTTAATTATTCTCCATAAGAATAACATTGTTAATGGGTACGTAGGTTTGCTGAAACAAGGAACACAAACAATTGTTTTTTATGCAGATATAAATAGAATTTAACTAGGCGAAGCCACATACTAAGTTTCATCAATATTCAATCATAAATAAGCGCTATATAACATAGTTATTCTCCTTAAGAATAACATGGGGGCTGAGTAAGCAGGTTTGCAACAACAAGGAACCAAAAAAATGGGGTTTTATGCAATTATCAATATACCTCAAACAAGTGAAGCTACATACCGAGTTTTATTAATTTATGTTCATAATTAAGGGAGTCATTACAATTTACTTGTTCTCCATAAGAATAACATGGTGGCTGAGTACGCAGGTTTGCTGCTACGGAAATAATCAACAAAAAATCAATTTGTTGTGCAAATATCAATACACCACTACTACGTGAAGCCACATACCAAGTTTCATCAACAAACATTCATAAATAATCAAGATATCAAATTTGATTTTTCTCCATAAGCATAACATTGGACAACGTACTGTGTTTAGCACTTTGAATATATCTGCAACGGTTGGGAGTAGAATCACAATTTAAACACCAAAATGATAGTTAAGTGGAACTGAACAGATTGGTAAAAGCAAATGTGAAGTTAACATTAAAATAAACTGAGGAAAAGCCAAAAACCTTTTTCCCAAAAGATTAACATAGGAGAGTTTATGAGTAGTTTTTTTGGATTTTCTCCGCAACCACTTAACCTAGGTTAATAATTCAAAATACCATATTATTTGTTTTTTAAGCTCTACAACATGGTCAAAACCAAAATTAAGTTTTTTTTAGCGAATTTCCCCTATAGGGAAGAAGCTATTACCGTAGTCGGCATGGTAAGACCTAGGCCCGGGACCATGATAACTTTTCGTTTTCAGGTCCCCAGACCCCAAAAACACCATTCGTTCGAAACTGTAGATATATATATATATATGTGTGTGTGTGTGTGTGTGTGTCCGTGAGCAGGATAACTCTCGTAAAAATTATCCGATTTTGATGAAATTTGGTATAATCGTGTAAGCTACATTTATGACTTGAAGTTCGAAAACCAGCCAGATCGCTTTATCCGAAGGGGTATTTTTTGGGAGTTTTGTACCCCAAAAATGGGTTTTTTGAATTTGTTACATAAAATTTTGGAAATAGTCAAATTTTAGTTTTCACCATTGTATTCAGCTAAAAAAAACACACAATTTGGTATTTTGATCATTCCTCTACGTCAACTGGTTACCGAGATATTGAAAGTGCTAAACACAGTACGTTGTCTAATGTTATTCTTAGGGAGGAAAAGACAAATTTTATATCTCGCTTATCTACGAACGTACACTGATGAAAATTGGTATACGGCTTCATCTAGTTGTGGTGCATTGGTATTTGCTCAAAAAAACTTTTTTTGTCAAAGGCTCTTGTAGCAACAAACCTGCGTACTCAGCCCCATGTTATTCTTATGGATAATAATGAAATGCTATGTCTCCCTTAATAATGAACATAAATGAATAAATACCCCTGTAGCAGAAAACCTGCATACTTAGAAAATTTCAAATGCATATATATTTATCTTAATACCACATAAAGCTACATACCAAGTTTCATCAATATACATTCATAAATAAGCAATTTATGACATTTTAATTATTCTCCATAAGAATAACATGGCGGCTGAGTATGCAGGTTTGCTGAAGCAAGGAACACAAAAATGGGGTTTTATGCTAATATCAATATAACTCAACTAGGTGAAGTCACATACCAAATTTCATTAATTTATTTTCATAATTAAGGGAGATAACACGTTACTTATTTTTCATAAGAATAACATGGGGCTGAGTACGCAGGTTTGCTGCTACGGGAGCCTTTGGCAAGAAATTGTTTTTTTGAGCAAATATCAATGGCCCACAACCAGATGAAGCCTTATACCAAGTTCCGTCAGTATATGTTCATAAATAAGCAAGATATAAAATTTTTCTTTTCCTCCATAAGAATAACATTAGACAACGTACTGTGTTTAGCACTTTCAATATCTTGGTAACCAATTGACGTAGAGAAATGATCAAAATACCAAGTTGTGTGTTTTTTTAAGCTGAATACAATGGGAAACACTAAAATTTGACTATTTCCAAAATTATATGTAAAAAATTCAAAAAACCCATTTTTGGGGTACAAAACCCCCCCAAAATACCCCTTCCGATAGAGCGATCTGGCTGGTTTTCGACCTTAAAGTCATAAATGTTCCTTTACACGTTTATACCAAATTTCATCAAAATCGGATCATTTTCACGAGAGTTATCGTGCTCACGGACACACACACACACACACATATATATATATATATATATATATATATATATATATATATATACAGTATCGAACGAATGGTGTTTCTGGGGACCTCAAAACGAAAGGTTATCATGGTCCCGGGCCTAGACCATGCCGACTACGGTAATAGCTTCTTCCCTATAGGGGAAATTCGCTAAAAATGGTATATGACTTCACCTAGTTGAGTTATATTGATTTTAGCATAGAAATCAATTTTTTGTGTTCCTTGATGCAGCAAACCTGCGTACTCAGCCCCGATGTTATTCTTATGGGGAATAATTAAAATTGTATATATTGCTTATTTGTGAATATATTTTTATGAAACTTTGTAAGTAACTTTATGTAGTATTAAGACATTTATATCTCCATTGGAAATTCGCTGAGTATGCAGGTTTTCTGCTACGGGGGTATTTAATTTTAGGGTGAAAAATGCAAAAACTGACTTTTGGAAAATTTGAAACCCCCATAAACCCCTCTTCCCATGGTCCGATCGTTCTAGTTTTCGAACTTAAAGTATGAATGCCATTTTACATATTTGAGCCAAATTTAATCGAAATTGAACGTTTTTTACTCAAGTTATCGCATTCACGGACACACACACACACACACACACACATATATATATATATATATATATATATATATATATATATATATACATATATATATACATGAGTCAGACCACCCGTCCTGCATGTATAACGAGAGAACGGTTTGGTCTAAATTCGTCAAACAAAATTCTTCCCAACTAAAACGCAAATGGGCTATCTATTAAAAATATTTTGATCAAAATATATGTACAGAATGTTCCAAAACTGAAGGTCACGGGTTAGAATCTCAAACTTTTCTTATGTAAAGATAGGTAATATTATACATCATTTTAAAGGTCTCGTTAAAATAAACATTTTGGCAAAAACAGAATTCGCTTATCTTTATTCGTTTCAAAATGGCGGCCATTTTTATGTAAAATATTGACATTTACGGAATACCCTGTATTTTCTAAACCACTACGCCTACCATTTTTCCGACTTAAATTTCTTACACGAGATAAACTCAGCTTTACTCTGGTATGATAATGACAGGCTTTTTTGAGAAAATCTATATTTCAAAAAAATATTTATTTTGAAAATACTCATATGCCCAAAATTCAAAAAAGTCAAATGGTAGCGTATGTCAAAAAGTATACCATTGAAAAGGTCTTGTAAATCCTAGCAACTTTCTAATTTACACCACCCTTGTATCTCTTTTCGTTTTTCTGCAATCAGCAAAAAACATTATTTTCCATATGAAATGCATGTTAATTGTACATAACACATAAAACGAAAGTGGACAGAGAATACATGCAAGTGCTATGTACAATTAACATGCATTTCATACAAAAAATAATGTTTTTTGCTGATTGCAGAAAAACAAAAAGAGACAAGGTTGGTGTAAATTAGAAAGTTGCTAGGATTTACAAGTGGTTTCTTCCCTATAGGGGAAATTTGCTAATAAATGTGTAGCACATATGAAGTGACAGTTTTAGAACCACTTTCTTAATTTGTATCAGTTTAAACTACTCAAGAAGTTAGTCAATACCCTTGAAAATGTTAAATCATACTAAACAAAATTAAATAGCTTTTTTAAATATTTAGAAAGGGGAAATCGTATGTGAAAATGATACGAATTAAAGATTAAGTATTGTAATTTACGATATGAGGATCCATTACAACAACTATTCCATTAGTTCAGTCGTAACTTTCATAACTTAGTCTCAAAACTATGCTCTGACTCGTATATTAGTTTAGATAGTTGAACACGCAATGTTTTTTCGAATTTTTACACCATCGAATTATAGTGAATTTATATTGAATTTAGAATATAAGAACACGACCGCTCTTAAATTATATTTCTTCATTATTATTAAAAGTAAATTTAATTTGTTTTGCTTATGAAACAACAATGATACTGCGGCACGATAACACAATAATAAGTGATTTTAAACTAATAGAAATATATTTTAAAACTACTGC
Source organism: Allygus modestus (assembly GCA_963675035.1). Lineage (NCBI taxonomy): Eukaryota > Metazoa > Arthropoda > Insecta > Hemiptera > Cicadellidae > Allygus > Allygus modestus. The sequence continues at coordinate 80,636,296 of OY776116.1, forward strand.
ATAAGACCCAAATCTCTAGGGTCGAAACCACAATGAGCGAAGCGACATTACTGTGCCCGTATAGAAATATATCGATTCTGAGCTAACACGTTTAAATCAATATAAAATCATAACTCAGTTTTTGGAGACGCGTTCTCTTATAAATCATTGATCCCGTTAACATAATACCCCGGTCGCAGCAAACCTGCAAACTCAGCAAATTTCCAATGCATGTATATGTTTCTCACTACCACATAAAGCCACTTAGCAAGTTTCATAAAAATACATTTATAAATAAGTAATAAATAGCAATTTATTTATTCTCCATAAGAATAACATTAGGGCTGAGTACGCAGGTTTGCTGCAACAAGAAATATAAGAAATGTGTGTTTATGCAATTATCAATATACCTCAACCAGGTGAAGCTACATATCATTTTGTTTAATAATTTATGTTCATAATTAAGGGAGATAAAAACTTGACTTATTTTCCATAAGAATAACATTAGGGCTGAGTATGCAGGTTTGCTGCAACAAGAAATATAAGAAATGTGTGTTTATGCAATTATCAATATACCTCAACCAGGTGAAGCTACATATCATTTTGTTTAATAATTTATGTTCATAATTAAGGGAGATAAAAACTTGACTTATTGTCCATAAGAATAACATTAGGGCTGAGTATGCAGGTTTGCTGCTACGGGGAAAACCAACAAAAAATCGTTTTTGTACAAATATCAATATATTAGTACTAGTTGAAGCCACATACCAAGTTTCATTAATATTCATTCATAAATAATCGAGATATCAAATTTTATTTATTGTCTATAAGGATAACATTGGAAAGCGTACTGTGTTTAGCACTTTGAATATCTCTGCAACGGTTGGGCGTAGAATCACAACTTTAACACCAAAATGATTGTTTAGTAGAGCTGAACCTATTGGTAAAAACAAACGTGTAGTTTGCAGTAAAATTAACTGAGGAAAACCTAAAAACCTTTTTCCCATAAGATTAACATAGGATATTTTATGAACAATTTTTTTTGGATTTTCTCCACAATCACTTAACCTAATTTAATGATTCAAAATACCATATTGTTTATTTTTTTAGCTCTATAAAATGGTCAAAACCAAAATTAAGTGTTTTAAACATTTTAGGGTAAAAAATGCAATACAAAAAACTGATTTTTGGACAATTTTGAACCCCCATTAAACCCCCTTCCCATGGTCCGATCTTTCTGGTTTTCAAACTTATAGTCATGAATGTCACTTTACACATTTGAGCCAAATTTCATCGAAATCGGACGATTTTTACTAAAGTTATCGAGTTAACGGACACATATATAGATATAAATTAGAACTAATAGTGTTTTTGGCATCTGGGGACCTCCAAACTAAAAGTTATCATGGTCTCGAGCTTAGGTCTTACCATGAGACCTATGGTGATAGGTCTCCCTATGGGGGAAATTCGCTAAAATATGTTCTAGATATGAGTCTAGACGAGTTCTTCGCACGCGTCGCGCCGCTGCCGCACTATCAATTAATTTACCAGTTTGGCCAAATATGCATCCGTGTTTGATGTACATTCGTCGTTTCAATGTCCGTTCGTCCGTGTTTTCGTATGTTTGTGTGAGTCTTTCAATATTTTTTAAAAACTGACGTGTTCTAATGAACGAGAATCAATCTGGACGCCTCGCCTGATGAAGAATCAATCATATTAGAAGAGTCGAAACTGCAGTAGCCCTTTAAGGATACTAGGATCACTTTGACAGTACAGGTATTTAAACCAGATTAATAAAATACGTGATAAATTAGTAATCAAACGGAATGAATTTTTCTTGGAAAAGTGAATATAAATAAGTATTTATTTTCATAGTACTAATTCGGTTCCCGCTGTTATGCAGTCACTCCCACCTGTTACATATATGTTATTCACATGTCAGTTTTCAGGTTTACACCGTGTTCAATAAATATGTGTATTTACACAGAGTAAAGTGTGGTGGTTGTCTGTAATGGCAATGGTATGCTTTAAACCCGCGGATTCCTGGCTGAGCTTAGATACTTCCAAGTGCAATTAGTTTTTCCGCTATCTCATTGGCGTTTATACAAATAAATGCCCCTGAATATTTATATTTTTAGAAGGCGTGTGGACACCAGCTAAAAGGTGAGTTCGTTTTAGACTTTCGTTAATTTTCCCTCACATCTCATTCGGGGATTTTGAGAGGATAATTTAATACTGTCAACGAATCACCATTATTTACATCTAGTTATTCTTACTTTGCCACACACTATTTTTAAGTTGAATTTTTTATAACACATCGTTTTAAATTTTAAAATCCCTATCGAAAATGTCACCAAGTATAAATGGAAAGGTTATTAATCGTAGAGGTAAGTTAAAGAGAATGTCACGAGTTTTGATGGATGGACGTTCAGCAAACCTTCTACCGCTGCCCTGGCCGATACAACGTCAGTTGCTTAGGTGGAATCCACAGTCCCAACAACGATATATATCGAAACCTCCAAACCGTATTTTATAAGGTATATAATAGGGTTTATGGTACATATGATTTATTCTCAAGCGTAACACGCCTAGTTAGTCTCACTCTACCACACACTATTTTGACATTGAACTCTTTCGAACGCATCGTTTTAAATTTAAAAAATCCCGATCGATAATGTCAACAGGTATAAATGGAAAGCTTATTAATCGTAGAGTAAGTTAGAGAGAATGTCACGAGTTTTGATGGATGGACTTCAGCAAACCTTCTACTGCTGCTCCGGTCGATATCCCGTCAGTTGCTTAGGTGGAATCCACAGTACCAACAACGATATTTACCTAAACCTCCAAACCGTATCTTATATGGTATTTAATAAGATTTATGATGCATATATTTTATCCTCTTTCACTTTATTAAATAAACAGCTTTCAAATAAACATTTCTACCTATAGACGAATTGTGTTGTTTACATGTTAAGTTTGTAATTAATTGAAATTTATATCTGCGATATCCAAGTGGGTGAACTAGATACCGTCTAGCAGACCTTTTATGTATTTATAAAAATATCGTAGGGTGTCCAGGTTAGGTCAACGGCATGACAAAATGTCACTGAGTGGGAAGCTCATAATTGCAAATGTTAATAAGTAAAATTCACAAAAGGAGGGAAACGTGGTGTAAATAAACAAAAGCCCTTATATTACGATACTTTGACAATTATAAAACTCGTTAAATAATGATATTTTTAAACAAAGGAAGCGTATTTACAGGTCCCAAATTAGTTTGAAAATGTTTCTAAACTTTTTTCTCCAGTGTCCACGTTAATTATTCTAACATTTATAAAAAGATGTAATGAAACGTTTGTTTTATTTATACTGTTCACAACATGTACAGTTACAATGTAACAAATTATGGTGAGGAGTTCGGTTCCTCGGATTCGAGCAAGGTCATTCCTGTCAACGTTACTTTTACTTATTTTCTTATGTACGTGGAAAGAAGATATTGTAAATTGAAAAAGATTATACTCAACTATGATTCCTGGTTGAGGTTAGATACATCCAACTGCAACAGTATTCGGGTTTCCGCCATCTCATTGCTTTAATAAAAAAATGCCCCAGAAGATTATTTTTTTACATTCAGGGCAAACATTTATGTTTTATAGGAATGAAATCTGTTCATAAATAACTGTTGAATTTTAAACGTACAACAGCTTCGTTGTTGATATTTCATTGAAGAGGTAAAGTCAAGAACCGCACAACATTCAACAATAACAGAATCTATGGGTTAAAACAATAGTAGAATCTATGAAACTTTCTGACTGAATTAGCTTTATATTTAACTAGGAGTACGCTCAAATATTCGCGTAATGGGATGACCGGAGTCAGAGATGCATTTGGACGACAATGAGGTAAGAATAATTCAACCAGTCAGATCAATAACTTCTGAAGTAATTATAAAAGTTACTGTTGTTACGCAAGTTATAACCAAAATTTGATCACAAATAATAGTTCTAGGGACTCCGTAGTAAAATGTCTACTTTTCTTTTAGTTAATTTTAGGTTATAGGATTAATCATTCTTAATTATATTAAATTATACTATATTAGAGGTGTAAATTCTTCAATAAAATTAACAAAATAAGTTGCCTATGTAGTGAGGTACTTTGGAAATTTGCTAAGTACGCAGGTTTGCTAAGACGGGGTATTTAAATATCATAAACTGACAATAAACTGTTGTTAAGCGGAAAGTATTTTATTTATTTAATCATAAGAAATATGTAGAGGACTTTTTTAGTAGTTTCATGTAATTACGAAACAATATTGTTTTAGTACCTCGTACTTTACAAGCAGTAATTCATATCAAATTCTTTACCTAATGAACATTTTACAACTTTTAAATGTTGATTAATTGAAGACGGTTTAACAAATGTGTTCCATTTTTTAACTGGAAGCGTGAAATATACTGAGACATAATTTTGTAAAATCTGAAAATGATCCGTGAAGCCGTTGTTATGTTATTGCATTACGAACACACACACCCACAATCCCACACACTGAAGGACAACGAATCATTGTCTCTGCTAATACATAGATTCCTTCACTTCGTTCCATTATCACTTATTTCCACTTGTATCACAATGGGGAGCTAGGCCCCCCAACCCCCCCCCTTTGCTATTATTTTATCTTGATATTATTGTTAAAACGTATAGAAATACAGAACATGGAGTAAAACAATCTTGAATTGACCAGTCTTACCAAACAGATTTAGAATAGTTTCTCACCCACTTAGTCTTACGGTGGGGGGCTGTACACCCTACAAACAGAGATGCATTTGGACGACAATGAGGTAAGAATAATTCAACCAGTCAGATCAATAACTTCTGAAGTAATTATTTCCACTTTTATACCAATGGGGGGCTGCCCCCCAACCCCCCCCCCTCATTTTCTATTATTTTATCTTGGAATTATTGTTAAAAAATATAGAAATACATAAGGAACTTGGAGTAAAACAATCTTGAATCGGCCAGTCTTACCAAGCAGATTTAGAATAATTTCTCACCCCAATAATCTGACTCAGCAGCGAAAATTTCCAAGGGTAAGTAAGGAGATAATGAAGTAAAGTGGGACATAGCTCTAACTTTATGATAATACAGAGTACAGGTTTCTCGGTATTCCGGTCCTCCACTGTTATTTACGCAAACCTGCTGGGTAATATGGAACTAGGGTAGTCTTAAATACCCCCGTCACAGCAAACCTGCGTACTCAGCGAATTTCCAATGCATAATATTTGTCTTAATACCACATAAAGCCGCATACCAAGGTTCATAAAAATATATTCACATATAAGCGATTTTAATTATTATCCATAAGAATAACATTGGTAATGAGTACGTAGGTTTGCTGAAACAAGGAACATAAACAATTGGTTTTTATACAAATATAAATATAATTTAACTAGGCGAAGCCACATACCAAGTTTCATCAATATTCAATCATAAATAAGCGCCATATAACATTTTAGTTATTCTCCATAAGAATAACATGGGGGCTGAGTAAGCAGGTTTGCTGCAACAAGGAACAAAAAAAAATGGGTTTTTATGCAATTATCAATATAACTTAACCAAGTGAAGCTACATACCAAGTTTTATTAATTTATGTTCATAATTAAGGGAGTCATTACATTTTAATTATTCTCCATAAGAATAACATGGGGGCTGTGTATGCAGGTTTGCTGCTGCAGGAATAATAAAAAAAAATCAACTTTTTGTGCAAATATCAATATATCAGTACTACGTGAAGCCACATACCAAGTTTTATCAACATACATTCATAAATAATCGAGATATCAAATTTTATTTATTCTCCATAAGGATAACATTGGACAACGTACTGTGTTTAGCACTTTGAATATCTCAGCAACGGTTGGGCGTAGAATCACAATTTAAACACCAAACTGATCGTTTTGTGGAACTGAACAGATTGGTAAAAGCAAATGTGAAGTTTACATTAAAATAAACTGAGGAAAAGCCAAAAACCTTTTTCCCATAAGATTAACATGGGAGATTTTATGAGTAGGTTTTTTGGATTTTCTCCGCAACCACTTAACCTAGGTTAATAATTCAAAATACCATATTATTTGTTTTTTAAGCTCTATAGCATGGTCAAAACCGAAATTAAGTTGTTCAAAAATTTTAGGGTGAAAAATGCAAAAAACTGATTTTTGAAAAATTTAAAACCCCCATAAACCCCCCTTCCCATGGTCCGATTTTTCTGGTTTTCGAACTTAAAGTCATGAATGTCATTTTACACATTTGAGCCAAATTTCATCGAAATCGAACGTTTTTTACTCAAGTTATCGCATTCACAGACACATATATATATATATACATATATATAAATTTGAACGAATAGTGTTTTTGTCATCTGGGGACCTCAAAATAAAAAATTATCATGGTCTCGGGCTTAAGTCTTACTATGAGACCTACGGTAATAGCTTCTTCCCTATAGGGGAAATTCGCTAAAAGTGACTGTAACGCAGGCCATTCCTCCTTACTTTGTAATCTTGAATGTTTCACTGTCATATATCAAAATTCTAAGATAATATACCTTATTACCTCAACAATACGTGGCATTTATCTTCGTGGGTGTTTACGTGATATATGTAAGAAAACACCGTAATTAAAGAAACCCATAAAATAAGAATCTTCGAAATTAAGATTCAATATCCCACAACAATCAGCAAAAACGTAAGGAATTGTATTTACTAAAACAGCATTTCACAATTTCTGAGTTGCCCAAGTTGAATTTGAATTACAAACTGCTGATTTACTTACAAAATAACATGTTAGCAAGTTGTGTAGCAAGATTTAGTTTTATTGTTTGTTTATATGTATTTATCAGAGTTATTTTTCTGGGAATGGATGCTCGATTGAATAAAGATTCTAAGTGTCAATTGCTATACTATAGAAGAACTAGGGCATTACCCTATACGCTTTAAAGTGTCAGATTAAATAATAATTAATCTCCACCGGTATGAACAAATCATTTCTACCACATCACGTGTGAACTAGATATTTAAAAGATTATTTTATTTTATTTATCAACATAGTACCGTATGTACCCGCTAATAAAAAACATTTTCCTAATAAAAACGTTTGACATCCAACATGAAACTTAGCTAGCAGTGCTAGTAAGAGGCCAGTGAGATGGCGAGCCGTGATGGATGGGTGACCGTCAACACTGCCAGCAAGCTTTGCCACTGCCACCGCCAGTGCCAGTGTCTCCTCTGCTACTGTTTACACGTGCTATTTGATAATTACGTAAACGAGACAGGTTATTTTATGTCATATTCTGTTACTCTTTAAGCAAAAACATTATTGTAATTTTTTTAGTGAGATGGACTTTACATATTTCCATAATGCTACGATTCCTTAGAGTCCTTTAGAAAGACAGTTAAACATTAAATTTTAAATGAACACTAATCATTAAACATATTTGTTAGTATCATTTATTCATTTTACAATTTAAAATTAAAATATATCAGTTCATGACACATTATTGTCATAGATACTTGGGAGAATGACAAGAGGCAGTGGTAACATTGTATATGAACTTAACAGACATAATAAACGGTATCAGGAAACTGACACATACTTTCACACTTTTAGCCCAACTTTAGTGAATAAATTACTTTTTATTTACTAAATATAGAATACAAAGCATGGTCGAATGTACAGAAAATCTTGTAAACAAGTTGTTTTAAAAAACATCCACCCAAATCCCTGCTTTGGAGGCACTACAGAATCCATTGCTACACTCGTGGTTTTAAGAGGGGAAATGCCCCCTATTCCCCCCCAGGGTTATTAAGGGGCAACATATTTCGAATTTCCTCTGTTGGTCAATGCTAACTTGACAAGCATATCAAGTTTGAATGAAATTGACCAGTAAATAAGAGAGAAATAGTATTTTTAGCGAATTTCCCCTATAGGGGAAGAAGCTATTACCGTAGTCGGCATGGTAAGACCTAGGCCCGGGACCATGATAACTTTTCGTTTTGAGGTCCCCAGACCCCAAAAACACCATTCGTTCGAAACTGTATACATATATATCTATATATATATATATATGTGTGTGTGTCCATGGGTGCGATAACTCTCGTAAACATAATCCGATTTTGACGAAATTTGGTATAAGCGTGTAAAGCAGCATTTATGACTTTAAGTTTGAAAACCAGACAGATCGAACTATCCGAAGGGGTATTTTGGGGGGGTTTTGTACTCCAAAAATGGTTTTTTTGAGTTTTCTACATATAATTTTTGACAAAGTCAAAATTTAGTTTCCTTCATTGGAATCAGCTTAAAAAGACGCACAATTTGGTGTTTTTACCATTGCTCTACGTCAAATGGTTACAGAGATATTGAAAGTGCTAAACATAGTACGTTGTCCAATGCTATTCTTATGGAGAATAAGAAAAAAATTATAGCTCGCTTATTTATGAACGTATTCTAACAAAACTTGATATATGGTTTCATCTGGTTGTGGTCTATTGTTATTTTCACAAAAAAAACGATTTTTACCAATAATTCCCGTAGCAGCAAACCTGCGTCCTCAGCCCCCATGTTATTCTTATGGAGAATAAGTAAAATGTAATGTATCCCTTAATTATGAACATAAATTAAATTAATAAAACTTGGAATGTTAGTTCACCTAGTTGAGTTCTATTGATATTTGCATAAAACCCCATTTTTTGTGTTCCTTATTGCAGCAAACCTGCGTACTCATCTCCCATGTTATTCTTATGGAGAATAATCAAAATGGCATATATCGCTTATTTATGAACTTATATTGATGAAACTTGGTATGTGGCTTCACCTAGTTGAGTAATATTGATATTTACAAGAAACCCTATATTTGTTGTTTTTGTAGCAGCAAACCTGCGTACTCATCCCCAATGTTATTGTTATAGAGAATAATTCAAATTTGATAATCGCTTATTTTTTAATATATTTTTATTAAACTTGGTATGCGGCTTTATGTGGTATTATGACTTATATTTTGCATTGGAAATTCGCTGGTTTGCCACGCAGGTTTGCTGCGACGGGGGTATTTTTATTCCCCATAATAATAACATTGGACAACGTACTGCGTTTACCGCAAAATGAAAATTTCAATTTTCTTCGAAACCAGCAATCGTAGAATAGTAATTCAAATACTAAATTATTTAGTTTTTTGAGCTCTTTTTAATGGTGAATAGTAATATTTTTATATTTACTTATTTTTATGAAATATCCAAAAAACTGAATTTTTGATGTTTTAAGTCCTGTAATTTCTGAACCCGAATTTTTACAAGAATGCAGGTGGTGTCATTTTGTTTCAAAACTAAAGTTCTACAAACGACTAACGTTTAATCAAAATCGTTAGAGCCGTTTTTGAGAAATTTGGATTTTTCATGTTTTTTAGTGGGTTTTGGGGGATAATTACCCTTAAAAATCAAAAATTAAAAAAAAATTAAAAACACCTGGAGATATCATGGATTAGTACCTACATACCAAATTTCATAAACATCGGCCCATTGGTTAAGGCTGTAGCTCTGTACACATCCACACACACACACACACACACACACACACACACACACACACACACACACACACACACACACACACACACACACACACACACACAGACATCACGTAAAAACCAATATTTCCACTAACAACTCAAATTCGAAAATTTTGACGAAAACAATACTTTCTCCATATACTATGTATAGAGGGAGAAAGTAAAAATTAATGAAAAACATAAAACTACATCCAGTTATCAAAGTATAATGTAAGTCAGTAGTATAACTAGGTCTGAAGAACCCAGTTACACCGTGAAGATTCATGAAGGGCAAATCACATGTTTGTTTGTGCTGCAATCCTTGGATAAACTTATATGCACGTGTTTATATAATTACATGACCAAACAAAATCATTGTCCCATACAAATATGAATCCTAACGAACATTTTGATATATGGATTATGTTGGGGGTTTGTCAGGAAAACATCCTCAGTTTTGGCACGGCGGATTTATCATTTGATTATGTGCAATCCAAAATTAGCACTTTAAGTACAGATGTATTTATAATGGTAGGTAAAAAAAAGTTAATTAAAGCGAGTATTTAACATGTTTATACAAATAGGTACACAATTAATTCTAACGGACATCCAATAATCTCGTTATGAGGCTAAACAACCTGTTCTTGGAAAAGGAAGCAAAAGAGAATTTACATAATTCTTTTGTCCAATCAGAGCTAAAGTTGATCCTATTCAAAGTTTTTCCGTAATAGTTGTTATATTAAATCTCAGTAACCATTTTAAATAAATACGAGGATATGATAGTTTAAACTGTATACCACAATCATGGTGAACATTAAACCTAAGGATTAAAATCATACAAAGCTGTGGTACAGTAAAAATAAAAGATTCAAGATTTCCTGCAAAAATGGCGTTACATAAATCATATCTAAGTATTGTTTTCCGTTGCTACTTTTTATGCGTTACCCTCTTTCACGCCCATTTCCTTCGTCCTCCTCAACCCCCCCCCCACCCTACAAGATCCACATGGTCACTTTCCAAAACACTTCTCTGCAACATTCAAAGATTCTTCCCTAAACTCTAACTGTGTTATCAAGCTAAGAGGAGACATTTCACATTTTATTGGTGTTACGCAATACAGGTAGGAACAACAGGAAAGAGGATTTCTTCCCTTTTTTCCCCACTAAAGTTATGGTTCCACAGACTGCGGAATTTACGGCAGGATGTGCGAAATTTTCTGCTGCGGAGATTCCGCCGCGTAAAATCCGGATAGGTGGTTCCTATGACTCCGTAAATAACGGTGTAGAAATTCAGTTGTGTCCAACTCCAAACTAGTGACGAGTATGGGGAGGAGGAAAGCCCTCGTGGCTTTAATGCTTTATGATGAAATTGATGATGATGTTATCGATCTTTTGTCTTTATTAGTGCCAACTCATAGTGATCTGAGTGATATTTTTAAGAATAGGGACAATGAAGGAGCGTAAAAAATACACGTTCGTAGACATTTGGTAGACAGTGAAACTTAATTGAACCGCTACTCCCGGGTATCGAAAGGCCGAACTCATTAAAGATTACTACTATTTTTATTATTATTTGTTTGATAAAACTACTAGAATACCCTTCAAAAATCATTTTTTTATTCACTGGCATGTGTTTATAAACGGTAATTTTATTATAAAGTATACATTTTTTGGGTATATTGCATACATATTTTATTTGTTAAAAGCATCTCTTTTCAATAAAAATGCGTAAGCTTGATTTCAGAGGAATAGACATTTAAATTCGGGAGATACCCCCCTTTTCCCTATCGAATCTAGGCCACTGGAGCTTATAACAACTAATGATAAATTATGATTATCTGTTTCTCAAGTTTTTCTCCTATTGTATTCCAAATTGCGTATATTTTATATTCCGGAAAACGTCATTACCTGACACCAACTCAACATGTTTCCTCCTCTTCGGTCGATGAAAAACGTTCATAAACAACTTTTTTCGATGAACAATACATAATATTACAACAAAAACTGCCCAGTCTGAATGATAGAAGGCTGGCGGATTCCGGACGGGCACTGCTCTCAGACCAGTATGATTTGTCCGCCGAGCGGAACCGAACATTCCGGATGCGTAAACGCACGTCAGTGGAACCAGTCAACAGGGAACTCCATTGAATCAGTGTCGTTATAATTACGCAGCGGAGAATTTCGCACCGCCCGCCGTAAATTCCGCAGTCTGTGGAACCATAGCTTTCTTGAGTTTGTATCACTTCTCCTGAATGATTCACTAAATTATTGCAACCTTTTTATTCTTAAGGAAAATACTGAAAGTACATCGTAAACATTCGATTGCAGATTTTTGTATATTATATATTGAGTCTGTGTTTTATTGAAGAAATGTTTACACCGTACGCCCTAATGATTTCAAAACAAGAAAAAACTCAATCCTTGCATAAATCCAGGGTAAGTGAACAAAAGTCACGTAATTTAGCCTATGCACAAATAATCACATTAATTAACCATTTTTCTTATTTTTCCCTTACGCAATTACATATTAATTGCGTAAGGTCTTGTACATATTAATAACAGGTGTTATAAATATGAGTAAATTGCATTTTTCCGAAACAATTGCATTACTAAAACTGGTTTCGGATGGAAAATCTGTCCAACGAACAGTCCTAAAAGTAAGAGATTCATAAAACTGTATGGGCGATGAAGCCCACATAATATTGTGTTGACGATAAGTATGCAAATGTATTCAATTATTTCAGCAATATATTACATGTTAAGATAACCTATTTCAAAATCAGAGAAGTTTTTATTAATTGTCCTCGCTATGTAGCTGGTTTGATTAGTACACCAGGCAAGTAGAAAGTTTACATCCCGATGGGTCATAAAAAAATCAAAAATAAATTGCACTTTTTTTTCCAAAGTTATTAAAGGTTTTATCATGCGATTAAGTTATTTTATTGCTAAATATCAATTACAAGTAATTTGAGATTCAAAGGTTTTCCCTACCATGTATTAATAACAACCCCTTCATAGGCTAAACGCTCCTAATGTGTTATACGGATCTACAAAAATAACACAAGCACTATAGACCACCTAACTCAAAACCATTGCTGTAAAAACAATACAAATTTTGATGGCTGTCATCTATTAAAGAAATATTACTTTTAACACTGTATTCGCTATCTCGTAAATTCAATGTCAGTCATCAGTCGCTTAGAGTGAAATGCAAGAGCTGATAAATATATTTAACTTCTATAAATCTAATTTTATCTCAGTAATTTAGGATTGGAGTAAGTTTGGTATGATATATTTGTCGATAAAAATTACGTATTACATAAACTCTAGGGGATTTTTTATTTTATAATATTTTATATATATTTTATATATTTTTAAATCGTAAATTCTGCGTCTGTGCAATTTTATGTCAGATAAAATGCCAGAATAAATAATGAAGTGTATTAAAATATATTGGTTGTGAGATTTGAAATTATATACACAAATCATTTGAATTTTGAACTTCTTGTGAAACCGAGGTTTTAAAAAACTAACACTGTGCACTTATAGTGAAACTTAAACTTCATTTTATTTCTTAAAACTAACATTATATAAAATATCAATTAACTGAGGTATTATAATTTGTTATTCCTGAGTGCTTTAAATATAACAACTTGAAATATTTATTTTGTAACAGTAAATCAAAATAAACGGTATCAGGAAACTGACACGTACTTTCTCACTTTTAGCCCAATTGTAATGAATAAATTACTTTTTATTTACTAAATATAGAATACAAAGCATGGTCGAATGTACAGAAAATTGTGTAAACAAGTTGTTTTAAAAAACATCCACCCAAATCCCTGCTTTGGAGGCACTACAGAATCCATTGCTACACTCGTGGTTTTAAGAGGGGAAATGCCCCCTATTCCCCCCCAGGGTTATTAAGGGGCAACATATTTCGAATTAACTCTGTTGGTCAATGCTAACTTGACAAGCATATCAAGTTTGAATGAAATTGACCAGTAAATAAGAGAGAAATAGTATTTTTTTTATTCCCCATAAGAATAACATTGGACAACGTACTGCGTTTACCGCAAAATGCAAATTTCAATTTTCTCCAAAACCAGAAATCGTAGAATAGTAATTCAAAATACTGAATTATTTAGTTTTTTGAGCTCTTTTTAATGGTGAATAGTAATATTTTTTTATATTTATGTATTTTTATGAAAAATCCAAAAAACTTAATTGTTGATGTTTTAAGTCCTGTAATTTCTGAACCAGAATTTTTACAGGAATGCGAGTGGTGACATTTTGTTGGAAAACTAAAGTTCTACAAACGACAAAAGTTTAATCAAAATCGTTAGAGCCGTTTTTGAGAAATTTGGATTTTTCATGTTTTTTTGGTGGTTTTTGGGGGATAATTACCCTAAAAAATCAAAAATTCAAGAAAAATGAAAAAATTCCTGGAGATATCGTGGATTAGTACCTACATACCAAATTTCATAAAAGTCGGCCCATTGGTTAAGGCTCTAGCTCTGTACACATCCACACAGATACACACACACACACACACACACACACACACACACACACACACACACACACACACACACACACACACACGCACACAGACACACACACACACACACACACACACACACACACACACACACACACACACACACACACACACACACACACACACACACACGCACACAGACACACACACACACACACACACACACACACACACACACACACACGCACACACACACACACACACACACACACACACACACACACACACACACACACACACACACACACACACACACACACACACACGAACACACACACACACACACACACACACACACACACACACACACACACACACACACACACACACACACACACACACACAGACAGACATCACGTAAAAACCACTTTTTTGGGTTCAGGGAGCACCAAAACGAATATTTCCACTAACAACTCAAATTCGAAAATTTTGACGAAAACAATATTTTCTCCATATACTATGTATAGAGGGAGAAAGTAAAAGTTCACATTCCTTTCATTATACACTCCAAATATGTTTACACTTCTTACATTGTTTTCTTTAACTGATGCAAACTTTTCTTCATTTAATAAAAAAATGTATTTTTATTTAATTGAAGGGGGATTTCAAAGCGTATATTTTGGTGATGAGTCACGTTAGTCATAAAAAACAATTCCCAAACTTTGAGAGCTAAATCAATTGTTTTATGCATTTATGCTGTCTATTTTGGAAGAGAGCAACATTAGTGACATACAACTCTGAAAAGTGTAAATAGTTAGCATTTTACAAATCAATTAAAATTTACTAAACCTTTAATTTGAGGGCCTTGAGTGGACATCCCAACGTAGCGACGTCTTCCAATAACACGCGAGAATAACTTATTTCCTTACTATCCGGCACACAAGATTTGATATTTTGGGTAGCTGGTTCCTTAACATACGTTTCTTAGCCAACTTAAATGGTTATATTTATGGGAAGTTCCATCCACCAATTTACTAAAGTGGTGAATAATTTTAAGTTTTATACACGGTCCATCCTGGATTAATTTTGTAGCATATTTTTGTAACTTTGCGGCCAAATTATGCCATTTCTCTTTCTCTGCCTACTGTTTGTTCTTAATTCAATTGGTTTTGAAAGTAATTATTTTAAAAAATAAGTTTAATGGTACACAAAAAGTGTTTACAACTTGGATTATTTTATATACAACGTTTACGTACTACTTTAATACGGGAATTAATAATGGAAAACAATAAATTTAACAAACTTGTAGAGCAAGAGTTAATTTCTACTACGTTAACCGCGCCGACTAAGTGAACAATAAAGGCTATAATCGTAAAAATTGTAGTGTCAGTGAATAATGTCATTTACTGATGGTTTTTTCTGGATGTGACAAAACATCCATTTTACAAAAATAATTCCAGACCTAATTAGTTATAGATTTACTACACCAGGTGTACGCTCATTCTTCCCGTAAGAGGATGAACAAAGATTGAATTTTTAATGATATATTTAAATAGACATTTTACGTATTTAGCATTATTAACCTTTTTAGCCAAACACTTTTACAATAGGTCAACAAATATCTAGACCATATGCAACATATTTAAATAATTATAATTTTTTTATATTGTAATCTGACAGAGAAATATCTCAAATTTGTGAATGTAAGAGTACAATTACTAATGATTTCAACAGTTTACTTGTACTAGAGCCCGCCCAATGTTCAAAATTCGACCAAATAACTGAAATAATTAGTTTAATATCTATTGGGTTCTGGTGCGCTCATCTCTCTCTCTCTCTCTCTCTTTCCCTTCCCCTCCCCCACTCACGACCACAGGTAATGTTTTTAATATGGAGTTAAAACGTATGACAGAGGGGCGTTACCATTCCAGTAGTCAGTAGCCTTTTTATTTATGCCTGAAAACTCTCCACCTCAACCTTCTACCCGTTCAATATGGAATTAAAACGGATAGCAGTAGGGCGTTACCATTCCAGTAATCAGTAGCCTTTTTATTTATGCTCAAAACCTCTCCACCTCATCCTCCCTCATCCTCCTCCCTCACAAACGGGTTTAATTATTTTGTACGTGGAGTTAAAACGGATAATAGAAGTAACCATTCCAGTAATCAATAGCCTTTTTATTTATGCCTTAATCTCCTACCCCTCATTCTCTCCCGGCCCCTCATCCTCGCCCCCTCACAAACAGGTTTAATTTGTTTAATGTAGAGTTAAAACGGATAAGAGACGGGTTACCTTTCCAGTATTCAGTAATATGTTTTATTTACATTAGTCAAATTCTGAATTCTTTAAAATTACACTAACACTTACGGCTTTTTGAACCAAGCTAAAATTACTATAATGCAGATTTGTTCTACATTCAGTCAAAATCGAGTTACAATTTTAAAACTTATAACTCTTTAAAGAAATACAAAATAACATCTCTGTCTAACCAGTAATTATGAGACGCTGTAACGACTAAATCCTCAAATGGAACGGTTGTTGCCCTTAACATTAACTTAACTTGGAAACTAAGGTTTTCTATAACAGAATTAAAGAAGCAACATTCAACTAAACGTCAGTGTGGAGATCTGTGATGAACACAGAGTCCAAACATTGCCTGAATCTGCTTGAAATTAAATATGTCTGCTGGATTCAGGGATTTTAGGGTGTATCTTTTCAATTAAATAATTACATCGTAACAATCAAAGTTTGACGATACATTCATTATCATGAGCAATCTGCTAAAACGGGCGTTAGACCTTCTCACCTTCACAAAAATAGATTTATTAGGACTACTAGCTTTTAATTTCCCTGACTTTTCTTTAAATAACTCATTAATTTGATTTTGTTGGAAACAGAACATAAAATATCCAACCGATTTTTTGGAGTTTTTATTAATTTTGATTACCAGTAACATCTTATGTGATTCTATTTGGACAGCTGAACAAAATATTCTTTAGGACTATCCAATTTCGCCCTCTTCTACTACTCTTATGAAAAGTTCAAAGGTCATTACGTTCAAAATCATTATGTTATCTCCGACTAATAATTTGGCAATTTTCACACCAGGTGGTAAACTATCAACTGATGAATGTAGTTATAAAACTTCTGATACTCCTTGGTAACGTGACTTATGGCTAAAACATTTGCATTTGCTTCACTTCATAATTCATTAGTGCCATATAAAACTGTTCAGATAAACACAATCCCAACACAACAACATTTATCTTAATTTGTCACTGGTATCTGTACGGCTGGTAACTACTGAAATACTGCTGAGGTTACCGTTACCTATAAATTATAAGTACTAATAGTGTTTTATATATACTGTATATTTGTTTCGTCATACTACGCGGGAACATATGACTTTCAATACTAAAATGCTGCTGGAAACTTGCTGTTTTCATTTAAAATAACATATGTTCCTTTGTTGTCTTTTCCGATCACTTCTTTTCCGATCACTAAAATTAGCTACATGTTAATCTTATGGTGATAGCCTATTTTTGCCGGACAGTTCTTTTCCGATGAGTTTTAGAAGTTGACGCGACGCAACAGCTGACTTTCATTATTGTCAAATTATTGGCCAAATTTAACCTCTCATTGATGTTACACGTGTGAAGCATATTATGGCATTGTGTTTTTGTAATTATATGACTTTTTTGTAGTATGACGAAAAGTATCGTTCAATACTCGTCCGAAAAGCTCTTTGCCAGTGCTTGGTCTAAATTCCGTGCTCGACTTCGTCTCACACGTAAACACGATCTCGCACTGGCAAAGAGCGCTTTTCCGGACTAGTAACGAAATATACTATTCTAACCATAATGTCAATCTGATCCAGACTACAAATTTGTTTATGGAGCCATAAAAATAAATTATTTTTAATTCATTATGACAAATGAATTAAATACGACATTATTAGTCGTTGACAATGTATTGATCTTTGTTTTGACTTTGTCGACTTCATATATTTTTAGACCATCGTTGTTTTGTCATACTACAAATTCAACTACCTTATATATATATTTTTTATTGCATTGAAAAACTATTATATTGAAAAGCTAAACCATCGTATTTAAGTGATAAAATACTTACCGCGAGTTTGTAAATTTATCTATATAGTAGTTTATTAAGAAAATCTTTAAATCTATTTATTAACAACTCAAATGGTAACTTCAGAGATCTCTCCAAGTAGAAAGTCTGCAGGTAGCACTGTTCCTCACTATCAAGTTTCTGTTGCCTTAATTGAGTTGGCGTGTACAGGTAAACTGTGAAAAAGGCCTTTTCGTCATACTGCTTCAAAAATAACTGTTTTTGACAGATGCATTGATATTCAAAAGTTCTTCTTTTTAGTCTTTGGATAATAACATATGTTTTGATGATCATTATCGTACTAGTACTAAAAAGATCATTGTTGATGATACTTTTGATTCGAGGTCGTCATAAATCGATTAAAATTCATTCGATTATAAATAATCGAAACATTCATTGTTACTATCGAAACATTCATTTTTGTATTGTTATTATTTTTGCGTTCGTTTCCCGTACACCACTGGTGAGTGACAACTGTGAGTGACACGATGGACGAAGTTAGTAGGCCTAACGATTCGTATCGAAATATAATAGAAAAAGCCCAAACAATCATATTTCCATGACAACCGGGCCCAAATCGAATGATTGTTTTGAAGAACAACCGATTGATTCGAACCACAATGATTGGTTTGAAGTGATCGACTCAATAACCGATAGATATGAATGAACCGAAGTTATGCATGTGCAACAGCTGATTGTTTCAAGAGACAAGCTGAAAGAAACATTTGAGGTTATGAAGACACAGTACGTAAATTTTACTTTTGTTTTTATTTAAACCTTAAGTTTTTGGGCAGTATGACGAAAAATATAGTTCGTCACTCGGATCAAAAGTGTATTTTTAATACTCGCTCATTTCCCAGCTTCGGCTTCGCCTCGGCAGTTAAACTGGAGCTCGCATTAAAAAGATCCACTTTTGATCCTAGTGACGAAATATACTATTAGGGTCGTCGTTTAAGATTCAGTTAAGAGTAATTTAGGCTTATCTTTCCGTTCATTTTTCCAGTCTTCATTGAGAAAATGTTAAGCGGGAAGACACCTTAACTATTCATTCAAAAAAAGAAAATTAATTTAAACACGCACCGGTTATCAACCGCCTAATCAAATTCACGGCTCAAAAATCAAGAACCGCAAAACGGTACTGAACATTTAACTAATGAAGTATTCAAAATTCTAATCAAGCTTGCCATAAAAAGTTGGATGTTTATACTTCTTTAAAGGTGTAACTTGGAAAAAAATATATTTCATGTGCAAGTATGCATTTCCGACTTGAAATATGGAAGACATGTACGGTCGGGCTGATCGTCAGTGCGGTGATTTATTCACGACATCAGCTTGGAGAATGTAACTCTGGCCTCGGAGGACTCTGGTGGTATAAAAATATTCTGTTTATATAAACCATAGCTGCAACCCCTTAGATAGGCCCTTTTGTTATTTCATGTGATTTTTGTTAATAACTAACCTAATTTCAATACCAGCTGCACAAAAAAAGTTGTAATTTTTTGGATTTTTGGACGGCTAAAAATGAGTTAGAAGAAAATTTTAAATAATAAAAGCATAGGACAAACTGTACACCAAACAAAAGGTATTAACTAGTATATCACAAACCGGTGAACCGACCTCAAACGGGTTTGCCGGCAGGCAACAATGGCAGGCGGTCAAGTTATTCAACTAAACTCTAAAAATGCAATTATAACCGTTACACCCAGTTTTAGGTGCTGTTTATTAATATTTTTTACTGACTGACATTCCATTTTACAATTTGTGGTACAATGCCAACATTCTAGTTTGCATGCTAAATACCTAAACATAATCAAGGTGAAAAGGTACTTCTTGAGTTACAACAGCAGCAAGGCCAATATCATTAACAGCATCAAAATGTACACGAAGCACCAAATTAAACAATCAATGGGGCAGCAATACAATGGTAATCAAGGATAATATTCAGTGAAAAAATAATGTGACATGCTTCTACTCTACAAGAGGTATGAAAACCACCAAGAAAAATTAGCATTGCATAAATTAAGTCCAGAGTATAGTGATTGAAAAGCATTGAAATAGTTAAAAACTAAAATATTAGGTGTAAAAGATTGATTGAATATTGTATATCGATTTTAATTGGCGTAAGACCCTTAAAAAGGTGAAAAATATGAACTATGCCTACCATAAGACATACAAGCTTCCTCAAATGAATAACCCATATTGTAGGTGTTAAAAGATGCTCCTGCTATCAAAAACACCAAAATCTCATTTATTAATTTGCACACCTTTAATAGCTCACAACCTAATTTTTCTCCATGGAGCAATCCAGGAATATGTTTGAACTTTATCTCGGTAAGTTTGTGCTAAGAATAAAAGTTATAAATTCAACTTACTTCTGCGCAATGTTAAGTGTTCTGTGCAACCTCAATAATTAAAAATTAATTCACCAACGTGTATGTGTTATTTTGATAAAAACTCTATTAAATAGCATTTAAATTACTAAAATAAGGATAATTTGTAATTAATTTATATAACTTTGTAACCATGATTATTTCTTCAATTCATAAAGGCCATCCGTTTACTTCAAAACAAAACTGTTAAATTGATTTTTTAACAAATTCTAACTAAAATATAAGTAAGCCATTAAGGTATCTAAAATATTTATTTTTTTAAAGTTTTGGGTAAATAACGATTGTACCTCGCTAAGCGGCAATAATGAAAGCGATTTTATAAAGGCAGTAATACAACGATCTCGTCATTACAAAGAGTAATAAAT
This sequence comes from Allygus modestus, assembly GCA_963675035.1. Taxonomy (NCBI): domain Eukaryota; kingdom Metazoa; phylum Arthropoda; class Insecta; order Hemiptera; family Cicadellidae; genus Allygus; species Allygus modestus. The sequence goes on from OY776116.1 coordinate 80,657,250, forward strand.
TACTTATTAAGAATCCATTTTCCCTATTAATTTAAAGGGACTATACCTATTACGCGCACCTTTAAAGAGTAACTTAATGGAGGGAATTTTCTTCTTTTGTAAGGTTTATTAAACATTATAATATTAACATTGATAATCATAACAGACAAGCAAAGGAATTTTGTGAACTTTAATTGGTAATCAAAACAAAATAAGTTATTCTGTCGTATGAAACAGAAATGATATTCTAAAAATTAATAATATTTAATATTGCTTTGTATTGTTCTATAGTAAAGAGTATTGTTGGGCTACAATACAATAATCCCATCTGAAAATTGACTTCTAGACACAACAATTTTATTCCAGAGTTCTACTAATAGTTCATAGTTTCAAGTCCCACAGAATTTACATGTCTCCTAAACGAATCGTATTTGTTTTATAACAATAAATGGACACTTTAATTGAAGCTCGTGGTATCTTCCACAGAAAGCTTAAACCTGTCAATCGACTTAGATTCTACCTATATTTTGGAAAACTCTGACAATTTTTATGTATACAATATTGTACGTTTAACAAATTTTGTAACAAATACATAGGCTATTTAATTTAGTATTAGTTAATTTAACGTATAAATCGTTACATTTTGTATATGATTTTTTACAACAAATTAATATTTTCATTTCTCATATACAGTTGTAGGTAAAATATTGAAACGTTTACTATCACCACGTTCCAGTTTTTTAATTAAGGTTATATTTTTAAACAGCTACTCATTTTACACAGTTCAGTTAATTGTTCAAGTTTATTGATCATCAGCGTTTATTAAAACTAAATCATCTCTAATGATGACACTCTCGTGCTAGCTGATACGGGGGATTAGCTAGCAATTTATCACAGAAATGGATCGCTTACCGGGATTATCTGGGCAAACATTTTCGAAAACTTAAAGTTAGGATTTATTTACTTTAAACAAATAACAAATTTATTAAATTTACAACAAAATAACAACTTTATTAAATGTACAATCTCCAAAATATGAACAGTAAAAAGAACTTGATATACCGGGTGTCCACAAAGTCTTGGTCTGATAAGGAAACCGCATAGTATGAAAACGAGTGATAGTAGGATAAAGATTTATTAACAGATATATCAGGCAACTTCTTAAGATTTTATAACTATGTACAAACTTAATACACCTCTACGTGTGCGCCTCCAGTGGTCTGCAGATCTTCTAGACGTCTTTTCAGTTCGTCCCAGGTTTTAGTCAGCATATCCTGGGTTACAGACGCCACAGCATTTCTGATTCTCTCCCTCAGTGTTTGTAAATTAGGAACCGGGGAAGAATAGACAGTGTCCTTGACAAATCCCCACAAAACGAAATCCATGGGGGTTACATCGGAGGAACGAGGTGGCCATTTCGTTGGGCCATCACGCCCGATCCTGCGTCCGGGAAGTGGAGATTTAAAAAATCCCTCACACATTTAGCCCAATGAGGCGGGGCACCATCTTGCTGGAAAATTATCATAGGTTGCAGTTCTATAAATTGAGGGACTACATACAAATCTAACATATCCAAGTAAACAAACCTATTCACATGTTCTTCCGCAAATAAAAATGGTCCAATGATTCCATCATGCATTACACCGCACCAAACATTTAGTTTTGGGCTGTCCCTTTCATGTTCAATCACGATCCTGGGATTTTCACTCCCCCAAATTCTACAATTGTGTCTGTTAACCTTCCCACTTAAATGGAAAGTGGCTTCATCAGAAAAAACATACACGTTTCTAATAATTCTCATCAAGTTCCAATGAATCATTTGGGTAGCAAAAGCAGTTCGGAGGGGAAAATCATTTGGCTCAAGCTTTTGAACAACCTGCATTTTATAAGCAGTGAACTTAAGTTCCTTTTTCAAAATTTTGTGAAGAGTAGAACGTGGGATATGTAACTCTTTGCTATCTTTACGAATTGACTTACGAGGATTGTGCTGAAATGTTTGGGGCCCGACATCTACCGTTTCTTCAGTGGTGCGGGGGCGTCCAGTGCATTTCTTGTCGCATACACTGCCTCTTTCCCTAAAATGCGAATACCACCTCTTCCATCAGGAGCAGGTCTTCCAAATGTTCGCATGAAAAGTCGTCGAACTGCTATAGGGGATTGGGTTTCGTGAAACCACAAAACACACTGTGATTTCTCTTGTAAACTCACCATTTCTGATTTGTTATTGTATTGAATCATAACTGTATTGTTGTCAATCAGCTGTGTTTAGGTGTTACCAACTTAATGAAATAAAACTTGATTGAATTCCCTTCAAAACAAGGCATAGAAATTAAGTGTGGCTCTAATGGTTTTCCTACAGCAAAGCTATTAAATGAGGCCAAGACTTTGTGGACACCCGGTATTTTATATAATATAAAACTTGCCACGCCGAGTCTAGGAATAATATATAAATAAAGAACACAGTTGATAAGTGGAACCTATGAAGATGACCAATTCATTCATGATAATTAACATTACAAAAGCTATATTAAGTAAAGTAAAGCTATATTAAGTAAAGCTCAATAGTAAAAATATGATACAGTTACTACTTATTTTAATCATTACTTATTTATTAAAATAATTTCATCCAAGTATTTAAAACGAAAGAGCTTCAAGTTGTCAGTATTACAATACAGTTGTCAATCGTAAAGACTATTTTGACGTCCTTGAACATAGTTTATGTGACTCTATTTCAATTTTCATTCTATAAATAGATTGTTTTTATTATAAATTGCACTTGCATTATATATTGTTTTTTTATAAGTTGCCCTTGTATCATATAAATAACTCCTTTTTACAAATAACTCCTCAATTTTTCTAAAATAAATGGCAAACCTCTTAAATGGCGTTTTTCTTGCTGAAAGATACATTTCCCACCTTAACAGGGAAGACACCAACATCAATCAGATCTGGGATAAAACCTCCTTCCTCATTACTATTGAAAGTAGCGATTGATTTTTATTTTGAAATAAAAATGTAAATTGAATTCTAAATATAAAAATTTAAACATTCATTAAACAAAACTGATTTAATTTAAATGTTCTATTTAATGTATTGATCTTGCTTATTAATGTTCATATATTGATTAAACTAGAAAACATTTAAAGAAGTTGAAGCCAATATGGCGGATACATGATGGCGGCGGACAATTCTTACATATTCAAATTGAAGTACAACTTCCTAACAGTTATCGGTGTGGTCCGGGGTTGATATTAAAAATAACTATAAAAAGGTAGGGGGACATAAACTTACCCTGTATATTTAATGAGAATAATTTGTATTATACCTGTCACTGTGTTTTATCAAACTTTTTGAGATATGTTTCTGTAAATAACAGCTTGGTGTTAAGTAGTTGTGAAACTCTATTGAAAATCAAATAAACCTAGAATATGAATTAAACATTGTTAGTTAAATTACGTTTAAGTACCACAAAGGAATTTAAACTAATACTTTTTATCCAACTCGAGGTTTTGACCCGTTAGCGTTATTTCAATACACTTTTCAATAAATTTCTAACTAATACATGAATAAATGAATAAATAACACTTATTTCCCACAAATATTACATTACAGTCATATAAAAATACGGGAAATAGTACTGGCTACTTTATCCAGTAGTTTATCCATACACATCGAACTCAGAGGAGCATAAAACCTCGGAAAGATAAAATGTAAAATAGAACTCCTAAAATAGCCTTTAACATTTAAATTCAATTATATTTCCTGAAGCGGCCTAGGCAAGATGATATATTTGTTTGGGTATTCTTAAATTAACATGTAAATTATAAATTACAAATTAAATATTTTAATTTTAAGTATGTTTTAAAAAATATTCATTACAATGAAATGGTATTTTTTTACACTATTTATTTAAATAATCATATTACAGTAAGACTGAAATCCAAAATACTAATGTTGCATCTGCTATGCTTTGAATTAATCATGTGCCTGCATTTGAATGCAACAAGCTGTAATTGTCAAGATAGTCTGGAACCGTCGTCGTCTGGGGACGTCTGGCCATGTCTGACCATCTTACTATTTGCATAAAGGCACTCGCGGAGCATGTCACTTTGTTGTGTCTCTACAAAGTTTAACGTTAGGGACTAATTAACCGTAGATGTAAGATTAGGTTGTGCTAAACTTTGGTCTCCCCTGGAGCCTGTGTGTATGGAGGTGAACTTTCAAATAGTCAGTTCAAAAAACATGGTTCGCCTTTTTAGATTTATTTGATTGGATTTGTGTTTAGGTTAATTTAACGGTGCAAATTAACTGTATTATGAGATACAACTAGTAGTAGGTCAGATATGGGCACTAAAAAAGGTGAGAATAATGTTAGTTATCTTATTTTTTTACTGTAAAAAATTAGTAAATATGATCAAATGGCTACTTTTAATAGCATTGTTTTAGTTTCGACAGTAAAATATGGAGTATTTTTAAACTGTCTCTTAATAGAGATTATCAACCGATTAAATTACAGCTCAACTCTAATTTCAGGTTTTTAATACTGGTACTATTTAGCGAAGATTCTCAATGTGTTATTGACAAATTATAAATACCAAGAAACCATTTTATGAAGAGACGAGAGGCTATAAAAATCAACATTATTTACTGTTTATAGTGACGCCTTCATACTTTAAATCAGTTTGGAAAATATTCCTTAAAATTGGAAAATATTAGCCACGTTTGTTCTTAATATATTTAACTTATGTAATGCATATTTTTATCAATTTAATTACGACTTAACAACTTCCAAAACTAAAAACTATGGAATTTATCATCAATGTTCCTTGATATACTTTAATAAACAATAAGCCGTTCTAAGTAATAGCATACATTTGACTTTCCTTTATTCAAAGTTTGAAAATTTACTTATGGCACCAGGTGTTTTCTCAAGAAATGGAACCCTCCTCTCCACCACAACCACTCATAGTGGAAATTCAATATTATTATTCATAACATTCTACATTACGTTGCGTTTCTCATTCATCCAACTTGTATGAATTGATCACGGTTTAATGTCTATACAGAATGTTTATATGTTTGCATTTTATTAGTAATTAGTATTTAGCATTATAAATATTTAGTTTATATGCACTAAATAAGTATTACTGTTCTACTGCGTATAGGCAACTATGCATTAATTTGTATCTTGAAAAGATTTGCATTGCAAAACGTTATTAAGACGACATTAGCCTTTTATATTAACAATTTATTAAAATAACATTATTTTTCCTAATTTTATGTATACGAGCAAAGGTTTTAAGTTGTTGAATAAATGTTGGCATTTTAGCTCTTATTACACATCAATTAGTACAACCAATTGAGAAGAAAATCAATTCTGTTCAAAAGGAGATTATTATTTACGAGATTGCAAAAACAGCTGCGCATCACAAACGATGATAATTTATACCGAATATTTATTTTCTATTTTCCATTGTGGATTCGTGTGTTCAGGCCTACTAATCTTCAATAAACGACTAGCAAATGAGCTTGAAGATTTTTATAGATGATGATTAAAAAACATAACATTTTGTATTTTGTACTCTAGTTATATGTGCGTAATTTAAGAAAACTATGGGATCAAATATGTCTGTGAATGCCATTGAGGTTATGAAATACTTAAAATCCTTACTTTTATTTTGAATAAAGGGACGAAAGTGAAAAATAGGAAACATTTTATTTTGTTTTATATTCATTTCTGTTTGTATATATAACATCTATTTTTGGTATTTTGAGATGTTAATCCTATTATTATGAAAATCATAAGTCATATTAAATACAATTTTACCTTTTAAGGTAGGTGGAATGTGCTTCACAAGACGGTTTTTAGGATAATAATGTAAATATCGAATAATGAAATCAAACATAGACATACTTGGTCTTGAAAATATAAACACCTTAAGGCTTCTTTACAGGCCTAGTTATCATTATTGTCTTTACAGGTTTGTTTTGTTATTTATGTATATTCTAACGTGGATTTTTATTATTCATATGTTTATTTATATTGCTTCACTTAGGTTATTTGTTTACATGTATCTTAATAGATCAACATTCCTGTACTAATTTAATTTCGCTAGACCTAGATCTCTGTCGTTAAAAAAATTATATTTGATGTCTTCTAGCCTCTTCTGATGAATATTTTGTTATTGACGTAGTATATTTATTGGTGTATTATAATTAATTTTGCATTGTATTCGCCATAACTATGCATGAACTTTGACCAGTTGTGCTGCTATGGACTTATTATCGTTATTTATCTTGGTATTGTATTTTGTATGTAAAATATTGTTCTATAATTGTGTAAGAAGTCTTGCTGTTTAGTTTGATTTCGAAAAATAAGTTTAATTTTAATTTTTTAAATAGTTAATAGTAGCTTTTAAAGTTACAATGTTCATCTAACAATGTGACTAAGCCGTACACATTTACAAATGTAGTATGCGTAATTTATGTTCAAATCTTAGTTTAAAATTCATTGCTGGCGATGCCCAGTTTATACCTAGAAGATAAGTTTATATTCTTTGTATTCTTTTAACCTGAATACGAGATCAGATTCCAGATCCCGAAACTTCGTGAAACTTTGTTTTATTAATCAAAGATGAAAAAGGTTCGCAATAATTTCTTAAATGTTCGAAGTTTTAAATCAATAACTAAGAGATTCTTAATATAATCTATGTAGTATAAATAGAAACACACAATGCTGGAAATTGAGGTGGATGAACTTCTGTTTATTCTATATATTTAGTTTGTTTGAACCCTGCATCAACCCCCCGAAGTTATGTGCCCGTAGTCTCGAGGGATCCCCTTTCTGATAAAACGATCATGAAATACAAAAACCTATAGTTTTGATATAGTAACAACAGACCTTTAAATGAAGGAACGTTTATTCCAATAAATGTACAGCCTTTTTACAATTTATGAGTGATTATACAGTAGTATAATTACAAATTATTATTACAAATATCTATACTGTTCTGGATTTCTTAACCAAGAATTTAATTTACACCTGTTTTAACGAAAATAAATAGATTATGGTCATGGGACAAACAATACCATAATATAAACTTACTACATATATGATTCTTCTTTGGGACAGTGACATAAAAACCACCAAAATATATTACTAATATTATTTTAGTATAAGTAAATAAAAATCAAAGACATTGCATAAGGTATTTTGTAACTTTCCCTTTTCTTAGGTCGGTTTTTTAACCTGTGTGAACACCCATTTAATTGCATCACCCAATTCAATTTAATCGGTATGTTGTTGTTATCTTTTTATTATAAAAACAAAAATCTTGTAATATAACCGTAATATAACATGGTGTCCTTGAAATGTAACAGTAAATATTTTTATTTTTTCATGTGCATAAATAAACTGTTATTAAGATAATTTATCATGATTACGTTTTAATTCATGGGACCTCATCGTTTGAGATAAGTTAAAACCGATTTTCATTTACATTTCTAAAGATGAATTTTTGCGATTTTATTTACTTACTTCAGTATTACAGATGTTATTTCCTTATTGTCAGTGTACATAAATATGTGCAAAAATACCTTGTACGCAGCGACTACCCTACCCAGAGACCACTTGCTATTTATTTGGTTACTTGTCGCTATCTTGATTTCCCTTAGGGTCAGTCTCTTGTACTAGGAATTGTTCGTTATTTTTCTTCTCAAATTTTCCATACAGTCTCTCCATATTGATTTTTAAAATCTATTTTTAAAGTTTCGAGCTGACAAAGAACGGCTGATTATACATTCAAACTTACCAAAACCTAACTACCTAAATAATCTATTCTGAGGTGAAAGTAACAATATTACATTTTAAATGTCACCTTTTTTAAACATTTATTTTGTTAAACTATCGTAAAAGTTGTTTTTGGAGTCTTTTGGGATTTAAAAACTAAAGTTGCACTTAATGCCAAGCTTGAGACTATTAAACTGACTCCTACTTCAAGCTGTTTAAGTATATTGTAGCTAATTTGTAATCATATATTTGTATTTGCTTTCTATATGGAACAAATTGGAGTGAAATTATTTTGTTATGTTTTTTACCTTATATACTAAAGCCGCTATGCCTTTGAGTGGAATGTAGGATTGTCCTAAAATTTTATATGTACATATTTTCTGTGATTTTTCCAGTCGAATCTTTAACATTTACATAAGGAACGTGCAAACGTTAGGTAGTGTCTATGTAATGTCGACCTTTCCTTAGGAAGTTTGAATAATTAAAAACTTTATGGCAAATGTAAATTGGATCCTTTTAAACATTTAACAATTTGATTGTTTTTTCTCTAAATTCCTCAAATTATGAGACGAGTATTCAAACACAACCCTATCACGTTAAGTAATTAAACCACCGTATTAAGCTAAGTCAACATTTAAATCCATTGAGAAACGTAAACTTAGTTATTACAGTCTGTGGTCTAACATTATCTAAATCAATTAAAAGTCCAATAATTTGTAAGTTTAGCAATAATTTATTTTCTTTAAAGCTAAGCAGGTTTTATTTTTAGCGTTGAATTTAGTTTGACATTTTATCGAATTTCCCAGATATTCGTCCCAACTTAGAGAGTGTTAAGTATGTGTATATGTTTAATATTTCTGGTTCATATTTACTACAAATGATGCATTAACATTAATATTTAATAATTCTTATAAATTGAACAATTGTTTGCATGTGACAAACATGCATTGTGGGAGCGGCCGTCAGATTCCACGTTGCAACAGAATAAGCGGAAGCAGTGATTAACGAACGTTGGCCTCTTCCCCATGAGCGGAACATTTGTTGAAACTCAGTTTATACGTGCTGTAACACTTTCTAACTATCATATTTTAGTTAAAAACCGGCCGATTTTGTAAACAACTATTAAACGTACTGATGCCAACTTCTAACACTTAAAACCCAATGTTATTTGTATATTATACATTTTAGTAATTTTTATTAATATTTTTAATATTTTATTGAGGATTAATTTCTTAATCTTTGGATTATAAGGTGAACCCTCTAACCATTACGCTAACCAAACTTTGTTGTATTAGGCAAAGTAAGTAGGGGATTAATATTCGATCTAGATTATGACAAGTTTACCAGGTTTGGTAGACATTATTTCAATACATTCCAACCCCATATCGTGCGGCCCTTCACCCCAGGGAGCACCTCCTATTTTGGTAACTTGCCTTATTCTTGATTTCCCTCGACGTCGATTGGATTTATTACGTTAATCACTTATTTTTGTCGTAAAGGATAATCTTTACACGACCATGTCATCCCATTTCGGTTATCTATTTAGGTTTTTTACTACTTCATTAAAACACCAACAGTGATGATATATCAATATATATCAAAAATATCTCACAGTTAGTAATATAGTTAATAATACGATCTACAATTTATTGAGTAATTTAGATTGAAATATACAAAGATACTCACCAAAAGACATCTTCATTCAGAAAATAAATTACTGTATCTCTCTTCTTTATATAATTTCTATCAAGACTTTAACAATCAAAACCCAAGTGTTCATATAAATTACACACTTTGAATATAAAATATAATAACTAAACTTCAAGGAAAAGGTTATATTATAATTTGGCTGCTGGAAATGATTAGTGTTATAGTTTTGTAATTGTTTTTCAAAGATTTGAAAAAGCATAGGAACTATTCAGCGATGATATTGACGTGATTTACAATTGGATTGTTTTTATTAAAGATAAATCTATGAAACGCTGTGGCATTATTTGTTCTCTCATGGATCAGATGATGAATTTTATATCTAGTCAAGTGGCAATCTCTACCATATTTTACATATAATATTTTACACATGCTATAAGATTTTAGGGTATTAACAGTATCATGAAAATTCTGCTACAAACAATGTTGGACTTTATTTCGACCCGGATTTGTAATTCACGGGAATTAAAAACATTCTAAACATTCTTCAAATATAAAACATTATTTTGCCTAAGAATTACCGTCTTTATTGCTGTTCAAGATGCTTTTTTTAAATTCCCTTGAAAGATATAAACAAAGTCTCTATGGAAGAAAATTGTTCTCAAAATTTGCAAGTTAAATGAAAATTTATATTTTTTTACTTAGTGACAGAAACAAACTTCAACAAAAAGGTAAGTTTACAATAAATGTTTAAACCAAAGGAAAAATAAATCAATAGATTAGTTTTTACCTTTATAACCCAATATCTTCAACAACAGTATTTACCAGAGAGGTTGCAACGAAAGGAAATAACCATACATCCAACGAAAACAATGGAAGAGCGTAACGTTATTGTATATGCAATTTCACAAAGTGCTGTTTCCTCATAGAGTTATGAAATGGATCCATCTCCGAACAAAACGCATATTCAATATTCTAAAACCAGCAAATGTTTTGTTTTCTTTCATCGTTAAAATTGGGTTTGTTAAAGTTCGAAATTATTCTCTGTATGACCATATTGCTACTTTGCACTTCTGCAATAACAAATAGCCTAAATTATTATTACTCTAAAAGTCCAAATAATCTTGTAAAAATCTTTGTTTCTGGGATTATAAGGGCCGCTTTCCCCAAATGTGGTTTAACTATTATGCTGGTTTAATCTCTAGTCTCTGTTCACCTAATCTGGTTTTGTTTACTTCTTACATTCTAACCTGAAATTTAAAGTTTTAAGTAGTGTAAAGGAAATGTTTGATTTATATGTGTTTGCTTATAATGACCGTGTAGGCTTATTAAAATAATTATGAATTTAATTATTTAAGCTGGTGTTTGAGGTTGACAAAGTTTGACGTTAATAATTCTAGTTAATTTTTAAACCCCATGTAACCACAGTAAACAAGACAGAGGACAAATAAATTATGAGCTTGTATTTGATGAGCTTGTGATATTTCCCAAAGGTCTTTTGGAATAAATTAAAAAAAAACACATCTAGTAAACAAATCCGAATACAATACAAACCCCAGCACTGTGTCCATGGTAACCAATTCTACCTCACGTGTCCATGGTAACGGTACCCTGTTCTTTGACCATATGTTTTGTTCATGCTGAGGGAAAAATGAATGTCACCTTGTAGGCTTCACTTTTTACTCCCTGACGAGAGCTCCGCGATTAATCTCTTTGGCAAAAATGCAGACGAAATGGCAAATCAGTAGTGCCAATACTGTTACCTTCAAGGATAAACTAAACTAAAGCAACTGAGCAGTTGGGAAAGTGGTCTGTAGTTTAAACCCCCGTTTACATATAACCCACTTTAACATAAACCACATTTGGGGAAAGTGGCCTTAAGAAATCTTTTATTTCGAGAACCCACCCCTTTTATTTCGAGATCGGGACTTGAACTTGCAATCTTCAACAGGAAAATGATGGTTACACTTTCTTATATCTCTTCGGCATTATAGTTTGATGCTCCTCAGTCACTTCAACTCAAGCCAACCTTCCTTGAGTAATGAGAGTTCAATACCCTGGTGATTAGATGAATTATTCCAAATTTATGGCAGTTACATTTGATTACAGAGTGCCAAGAAGTATTCAGTAGAGTCTCAGTCTCAGTCAGTGAATTGTATTTTTTTAATCTGCTGAAAGATTGCAATTACGATAGTGCAATCGAATCTGTTTTGAATTAAAACTAGAGTCTAACAGAATGTCCAGGTTTTCTTAATGAAAGAGCATGGTGTTTCGTTGTTCGAATTGACAGATATTAACGTTATAATTTATTAAATTTCTTTTATGAGATGTACGTACGATTATGAATACTCGTAATAATGGTAAAAGCTGTTGTTCTTGTTTTTTTTTCAATCCACTGGAACACAAGTTTCACGCTTTAAAATAATGCTTTGTTAACTTTTGCCGTGTTTATTTTAATCTCGTAACCATCAATCGTTATACCATAATACACCATTATTTCATTTAATTACCAAATTTTGTATTTTAAATTGTTGCATTGATTTTCATTACACAAAATAACAATGGAAATACTTTTTAAGATAACTATGCATGTTTTCCATTTCGTTCTTATTGCAATACTATGTATTTATTTATTTTGCTTGTTATGGTAGTTGTTCATACATTCTGAAGGTCACAGGCAACCTTCAGTTCATTGCTTGCCCATAAGGCTAACAAGAAAATCAATTTTAATTTAATTGTATTCTCAAGTAGATGTTTATGCAGTAAAACGCAGTTTTAGAGCAATAGCACATGTTACGATATGAATATAAATATACGCACTTTTGAAATAACAAGGCAATCTCTAAAATGTGATAATAGCTAACCCTCTTAACACGTTTAATGCTTACAAACATGTTTAACATGAAAATCACATAGGTTTCAGTTGTTATTAGAATACGTTAATTAGCGTACTCCACACCCAATGTGTTAATAATTTACAACATGAAACAATTGTGTTCGGGTCCAGTAGTAAGATTGAATTATGAATTTATATTTCAGGCGAGGCAAAATCGTTATCTATATACAGACTATTTATAATACGGTTACATCTATCTAGTTTTCTCACAATAATTAGCCAACATCCTTTCAATATATATAGTCCTTATATTTTAATAAGTTGATACTTTAACAATCACCGGAGGATTTTGTGCTTATATAATACTAGCTGATGAACCCGTTTTTCGCACGGGTTAGAAAGGTTGAGATCTTGAAACCGCTGTTCTTGCTTCTGCTCTTTAAGCTGTCAAATGGAAGTATTCACAGCTGTTCACAATAAGTTTCTGAATGATTACTTTCTTCCGAAATGTAAACATTGAAACTTGGGACGTTCACGGGCCGTAGCCCGAGGGGATTTTATGGCAAGTGAATAAGCCTATGTGTTGCACGGGTTCAAGATCTACCTTTGTGTAAGGTTTCAGCACAGTTGGTTCAGTAGTCTTTGGGTTTACCCGGAAAATTAGACACACAGACAGACAGATAGACAGAAACCACCTCTTCTTTATAACAATATTAAATTAAATACTCGCTCAAATAAAATCGATATATTTTTTACTAGTATTTGATTGGTTATGTAGTGACAAAGAAACATGTGATTGGAGGGGAAAGTTCAGCCCTCAATATCTTCTAACGAGGACGTGTACGTTGCGTACGATACGAGTTTCAACAAGTACAACGTCCTGGTCAGGGCGGACATGAGCACGTACGGTGAGAGCAGAACAAGCTCTAATTAACAGCGAGACTTGATGTCCTAAATAACTTGGCTTTTGCAGTTTTAATGAAAGTTAATTTAAATTGTAAATAAGCTAGAGTACGTTAAGTGATTACATTTATTTTAAGTTCCAACGTTTTTCTCCACTATGAGAGTATTTTTTTAGAGAATAAACGTTCGGTAAGGTTCACATTTTCGAAATAAGTTTTCTGATCAGGATAACTCAGTTTACAATTTATAAAATAAACTTAATAGTTAAAAATTACAGATGTAAAAACTTTTTAAAGTCTTATTTGATCCTCATGTAAAAAATATTTCAAATAAGATTTAAAAGTATAATTTATTCTCCAAACTCACTGAATAGCATTGCTAAAGCTTGTCTGTTAAACTTTTAAGTGACGTTGTTCCCGTGTTATTTGCTGGATCTTTATAAAAGGAATACATGTTTTAACGGAATTAATTTTAAACGTTCCCATCAGCATTAAGGAGCAGGCAACTCTATAGTGATAGTGATGATCCATTCAAACCACATAATGCACCTCCCGTCACCTCACGGCCACACGATTAAAATTAATGACAACGAAATCTGGCTATTTTACCCCCATTTCTCTGTCACCCTTTACGTAGTATTTTTCCCAAGAAATATTGATGTACCATTTGATTATGTCTAAAACAATCAAACCAAGTATGTAACTATCAGGCATATATAAATTAATGTTTATTATTGTTTTTTGGAAAAAGTATAAAGTAAAAATCACATGAGCGAAACAACCAAAAAGTATAACAAATATCAAATTAATTAGGATTTTGCTATATGTATCAAGAATATAAATAATGTTTTTCAATCAAGGGGCTACATGACATTAATTTTAGATCAAACTTATACTACGTGTAATATGTTTTTTAAAGCCATTTTATTTGGTAAACTGCCTTCAATTTCCTTGTCTTTGAAGTTTTGCCATTCAACTTTAATTCTTGACTTATGTCGTCTACAGTTAGCACACGCTGAATTAATAACTAATTAAGCTGAATTAATATTTTAAACTTCTTAACTGTCTATCAAAAACAGTTACTGTGACAACCTACACAGTATTAAATATTTAATTTTAAATTAAATTACTCAACTTTTATACTTGACTTGTGTCGTCTACAAGTAACAGACGCTGAATCATATAAACCTCTTAACTGTATAAAAAACAGTTAGTGTTCAACCTTCACAGTATTTCATATTTAATTTTAAACTAATAATAGCATTATATAAAAAAAAACATTATGTTTATATGATGTTTATAACAACACTATTGAAGATTCTAAACGATTCTTTACTATTATCCTATCAAAACGATGTCCAGGCTAACTTAGTGGTACCATTACATCAAGCCTGATCCATCACAGCAAGTTTCGACAAGGGAAATCAGCAATGTGGCAGTGACCAACAATTGACCCCAGGGACATCGACCTTTGGTTGCCCCGAGACCTCTGAGCTGGTCCTGGACTGGACCTACATGATAAACAGAGTTGGTCTTGGCCTTTGGTTTTCGGAGTTGTTTCTTGATTTTAAATTGTTGAAATATTAATTTATTTTAATATGAACAAAAGAGGTGGTCACAGGTATTCATAATTCCTGTTGAGCCAGTGAAAGATGATCTAAATATTTGACAGGGTTATTGTTAAAATGTATAAAACTTAAATTTATTCTTAAAATTTTGTTCGTCTTCTATCGTCGGATTTAGTTTAAGCATTTTTATTACTGAGCTAAAGTAGACTAATGATCACTGTTGAGGATGAATTTAATAATACAATGCACAAATATACTCAATGTAATTTTGGTGAACTGAATTAAATTTTTCCAAATATCCAACTAACATTAAATTCTTCAGGTAGCTCATTACATTCAACAACTAACATTAACCTCATTAGCTGTTTTTACGTTAGGCATTTTGCGTACTGAAATGGAGCTGGGCTCTTATCACTCCATGATGTATGTTATCTTTCCGGATATATTGCGTTACATAACCGTCATGTCTGCACTAATCCACACTATCCACCTTATTCTGCAGTACCTTCTAAGCCACCTATCCAATCTCAAATTATAAAGGGTAGCTTTAGTTTTAATCAAATGTATCGATCTACATGTCGGGACCACTGGTGTGTTATGCAATTCCCCACCAAATGTAAAACTAAGTAATGCACGTCACTCGCAGATGTGGACGGTAGGCCTGTCAGAGAGGGATTATGTGGGACTGTCCCGAGCTTTACAACAGAAATTTATCTCGCGATCTAAAAAAAATAATAACAAGCTACTAAAATAATAAAAATAATGTGCTTGCTACAGAACAAGATTTATTTTGTATTTTGTTGTCTTTGCAATAATATTATCTTTATATGTTCTCGTCACCGGCTTGTGTGATAATTAAATCATAACTAGGTTAAGCGTGTTATTCAAAATGTTTAAGGCGAGGCTTATGAAATTAGAAAATTCAAAATAAATGGTTTAATTTTGTTACTGCATAATCTAATCACCCTTACCAATTTGTTGTTCTAACTTGCATTAACGAAACTATGTGTTTCAATTATTTATTTTGTGTAAATAAATTAAACTTAGAGCAACAAAACTGAAAAATGTGTTAATGCAGGTTACTGATTTTGTTTCAGGAGTTGTTCCACGAGTTAAATTAAATTAAACCGGATATATAAAGTTATCAATTGAGAACAGTTTATTTAAAACAAGAACAAAATTAAGGAGATATTAATATTACTAGCCTATAAACAACAGTTCACGACTGAAAAACCCGTTGCATGTAGAACTTGAATAGTGAGTTTCTAAAAGCAACCGTTTCTGTAAAACCGAACCTGTTTCTAAAATTCATAGAACATTTTACCAAACCGGTTTACAAACATCATTAGCATTATAAGTAGCAGTGGCGTAGATAGACCTTTGCCAAGGGGGAATAAAAAATATAAATATAATAATAAAATATACCCCCGTCGCAGCAAACCTGCGTACTGAGCGAATTTCCAATACATAATATATATTACCACATAAAGCCGCAAACCAAGTTTCATTAAAATATATTCACAAGTAAGCGACATATAACATTTTAATTATTCTCCATAAGAATAACATTGGGGACGAGTACGTAGGTTTGCTGAAACAATGAACATTACCAATTGGTTTTTATGCAAATATAAATATAATTAAACTAGGTAAAGCCAAATACCAAGTTTCATCAATATTCATTCATAAAAATAAGCGATATATAACATTTTAATTATTCTCCATAAGAATAACATGGGGGCTGAGTAAGCAGGTATGCTGCAACAAGGAACACAAAATATGAGATTTTATGTAAATATCATTAGAACTCAACTAGGTGAAGCCTCGTACTAAGTTCCATCAGTATACATTCATAAATTAGCGATATATAACATTTTAATTTTTCTCCATAAGAATAATATGGGGACCGAGTATCTAGGATTGCTGCTGCGGGAACCGTAGGCAAAAAATTGTGTTTTTGTGCAAACAACAATAAACCACAACCATATGAAACCATATACCAAGTTTTGTCAGTTTATGTCCATAAATAAGCGAGATATAAAATGTTTCTATTTCTCTATAAGAATAACATTAGACAACGTACTGTGTTTAGCACTTTCAATATCTCATTGACCAATTGACGTAGAGCAATGATCAAAATACCATTTTGTTTTTGTTTTTTTTTAAGCTGAGTTGAATGGTGAAAATTAAAATTTGATTAAAATAAAAATTACATGTGAAAACCCCCCAGAACCTCCCTTCGGGTGGTGCGATTCATCTAGTTTTCGAACTCGTTCAAATAAATGATACTTTACACATTTGTGCCAAATTTCATTAACATCAGACCTTTTTTACGAGAGTTATCGTGCTTACGGACATAAATATATATATATACTTATATATAGATATATAGTAATTAAAAATACCAACAACTTACTACATTGTTATATTTCGCTTTAAGCTTCTACAGACAATACAACAAACTTTTTATATCCAAACACTTAACAAAATTGACATTTTATAAGTAATGTAAATAATTGATAAAGACAATTTAGAAGGTAATATGATGACAACTGATTGGATGAGGAACACTTTAGTAAAGACTTTGAGCAGAAATAGAAGATTTTATCTGAAACTATCTCAAATTAAGATCTTGTGGATATTTCGATTTTGTTAGTATCTGGTAGGCTTGTTCCATATATCTTAATTTTGTAACGTTTAATTTGGTTTGTATCTGTCTTATCGGTTTTACTTTATGCAGCTTTTCAAAGTTTCGCTGTGTTCAATGGCATGCCTTGACCAGTGGTTTTGTCATATCTTTGTGTTTAAAATCTATGTTATTGGTTGTCGAACCATTGTAGTCCTTTTACAACTGATTTGGTTCACAAGATGTACCTTTTGGTACCTTTTATCGAATATGTTCTTGTTGTCTTACTACTTTTTATAACTTTACTTGGCATTTATATATAAAAACTTGAACGAATGGTGTTTTTGGCATCTGGGGACCTCGAAATGAAAAGTTATCATAGTCTTGGGTTTAAGTATTACCATGCCACCTACGGTAATAGCTTCTTCCCTGAAGGGAAATTCGCTAAAACAAAAAGCTGTGTTCGTTACTAGAGCTAATATCGGTATACACAACTGAAAACATCATTGACGTGTCCCTTACGTTCATAATTATTGATAGGCCTGCACCTCCAAGACATAAAAAACTGATACAAAATAATCAGTATTTGCAACCAGGACTAAAAAGTATTTTATCAGTTGTAATAAGTACTGGAAAGTAATCGTTAAGCTAGGGTTGCCAAATTATCGGATTTCCCCGTAGTTTTGACGTAAAAATATAACTCTGGGGAATTTCCGTGAAAAATTAAAAATCCCCCTTTTTGAAACTTTTCCCAAGAGTGCGTTGAAAAACACAAATTTTGTATTAAAATCCTATCTGTGAACGGAAATTTACTTACGTTTGCAACTTCATTGTCATGCAACAATTGCCAAATAAGCTAAACCCTGTTACCCTGTTCACTCTAACATCTATTACTTGTTACTCTTTGGCTTTATTTCGTTGACTTTTACATATATTTGCCGTTAGAACGCTGAAAATCAGGATTAAGATTTTTGGCTCTCTGGAGTTTAATAAATTACAAATCTAAAATGGCAACCTTAAATTAAGCACATCACTCAGACCGTCTAGACCTAGACGTCAAGGTCAAGGTCAGGTGCGCTAGTTGCCGATCTGGCCGTTAGGGGTGATGGTAGTCTGTTCGGTGACTCACGTCCCACTTGTGGCGCGCAAATACCGTGCCATGTGCCGATGTAGCAGTGGCGGCTCCAGGATGAATTTTCGGGGGGGGCCATGAATAGGTTTTTATGTAGGGTACCGCAATCGATACTTCTACATCATACCATAGGCTACATACGGCTTTCTTTACCGAGCTTTCGAAGCCGCCAAGCCGCCGCGGCCAACCGACGGTGGCACGAAGGTCAATATTTGGATCAGTAAAACCGTTCACAACGGAAAAACCACCGTGTACGTTCAAGTTTATCTTTTTTTTAAGGAATGTGTAAAGTCTTTTATTTTAAATGTATAAAGTTTTTTATAATTTGAAAATTTCTTTAATAAGGTTTATTATAACAAGACAATTGATATTTGATATGGTTGGTAAAATATTATTTTTAACTTTGAGACTCTACGTGGTTTTGTTAATAAATTGTACATCCATGTTGAACAAAATATTTGTAATGATTCTGTTTACATTTAATCAAATACTGCATGTAAGCTAAATATTCATAAATTCCGTTTAGAAATGCCTTAAATAAATAAACCTTAAACGCAATGTCAATCTAATTTTAATTTCTTAACATTTATTTAAATTATTATCTAATTTTAGATTGCCACGGAGCATTATACTAACAAACACGTTTAAGATATGAGAAGATTAACATCTGAAAAATAACTATTTTACAGCTTCGGTCTTTATTCTTTATAACCCTTCATTTAACAAAATTGGCACCGGCACACGTTGAGTTTTTGGGACTTTACTGTATGTTATTTTATGTATCGTGTTGGACTAATATGTTTAAGACAATATTAAAATAACTGTCTTACCATGATTTTGTCATAAGCGACAACACGATGAACATAACTATTTCAGATCGGTACGGTTCGGTACGGTAAAAGATTTTGTACCTCGGTTTTCGGTACAAATTCGGTACGGTACAATGTACCGTCATATATACTAATTTAGTTATTAATTTGAATGTATCATAAACAAATTATTGATTAATAATTAAGGTCATATACAATTTTTATTATTAATTTGATTAAACAAATAAATAACTATACTATGGATAACAATATTTTTAAAACCTGCATCTTTGGAGTATTACATTTTAACATTGTTATTATTAGGTATTAATGCAAGTTCTTGAAATAATGATCAGAAATAAATTCAAAAATTACTTTAAAATCAATCAGTTGCATAAGTTGCTAACTGATTAATTATATTGATTTCAATATAAATAAAAACTATTGGTTTAAATCATACAAACAACAAAAACCAAAGTTTTATAAATACTATTCTTGTTGCATTGGGAGATTATTGTATCATTAATACTAAGTAAAATCAGATGACTTAAATAAAACTATGTATGATGTGAAACTAAAAGAAATTAGAAATTAGAAAATTAGACCAATAAAATAATGAAGATTAAAATCAAAATAACTCTAAAATTACTTAATTATACTACTAAATTCAAAATTGAAGTCCATAACAAATATTATAGACATTTATTTAAACATAAGTACCATGTAAAACTGTAAAATAAATAAATAAAGTAATAAAAGTAGTACAGTTATATAATGTTAACTCGCTTCGCTCGCTGGGGGCTCCGCCCCCAGACCCCTGTGGGGGGCTTCGCCCCCAGCTCGCTGTTTGGCCTCACGTTGAAGAGGTGTTGTTTCAAATGGCCCAGAACCCCTATAAGACTTATACTAAGAAAACAGACAAATCAGCAGATATTTAAGTATAAGACCATCCGTTTGGCTGCTAGAACTGTTTAAACAACACTACATTCTGATTGTTTATAACCGTTATTATGAATTGTTTTGAGGTAGTTAAAACTAAACAAATAATGCTTGGGAATTTTCTGTAAGGTTAAAAGGTGCAAAGCACATGCATGCCAAATCTCACGTCTCTAGCTCAAGTATTATTGGTGTCACGTGTGTATCCAATAAATTGGGACAGAACCCCCAATACACCACTACTTATACTAAGAAAACGGTCATATCTAAAGATATTTAGATTTTTTCATTTTTCGACAGGTTTAATTAATAAAAACTGGTCAGATTTCTGCTGCTATTTACTAAGTGTGATGTAGACATACTGCGTGCCCAATATTAGGCCTCCATCAATTATATTAACATGATAGGAAAAAAACTGCCACAAAATATAGAAAATATGCCTAAATTTGAGAAATCTAGCGCTACCTAAGGGTGAAGGAGACGAGATACGATAAAAAGTCATAGGACCAAATTTGTAGATCGTCTAAAATCCGTGTGGAGGTGGTCTCCGGTTCTCGATAGGACCAACCGTTCGGCCGCTACAGCCACAAAAAATACACTATTTTGGAGATGTTCAAAATTTCCTCCATTTTGAATTTTTTTGAGGAGGTTAAAATAAAAAATTATACCATTTTGAAATTTTCCTGGGAGTTTCAAAGGACAAGCTACATGTAGGCCTAATTCCATGTTTCTAGCTTATCTAGAATTCCCTGAGTAAGTCGATAATGCAGTTTGTCATTTATGGAATAATTAGGATTTTTAATTTTTTTGGGATGTTTAATTATTAAAACATGTTAGTTTATCGAGTGTTTCGTGAAGAGTAATGTACCAACATATTGAGTGCCAAATGTCAAGCCTTTAAATACTAAATTAAAGTGATAGGAAATTAAAAATCATGAAAATAACCGTCAAAATTGTTTAAATTTTGAAAAATCTAGCGCTACCTAAGGGTGAAGGGAGCAAGATACGACAAAAAGTCATAGAAACAAAGTTGTAGATCTTGTAAAATCCGTGGCACGTGGTGGTGTCCGTTTTTCGATAGGTCAATCCGTTCGGCCGCTAGAGCTCAAAAACTGTAATTTTAAAATAAGCCTTTTTGGGGTGGTTTTAAATATTTTTTAGGGGGGTTAAAATAAAAAAATTGACAGTTTTGGCAATTTTTCTGGAGGTTATAAGCTATAAGCTACCTGCATGCAAAATTTCAGGTTTCTAGCTAGTCTAGAAGTGGTCTAGAATTCGTATACCTCAGTGAGTGAGTGAGTGAGTGAGTGAGTGAGTGAGTGAGTGAGTTACACATGCGGCTGTATATATTTTAGATTTGGCTATATCACATTTGAAATAATTAGCTATTATCCTTATCAAAAAATTAATTTAGGTTATTGTTAATAATAATTTTTAGTTGAATTTTCCAAAACCAGACAAGATAATCTAACATATAACAATATATGTATGTACAAATTTCACAGCACACTAAAAAAATAACAAATTTATGCTACCATTTGAAATTTATCATGTTAGTGGCTATTTTTAATTAGTTTTCAACCATTTTTGAAACCTTTTTTTATATAATTTAAAAATTGCACTAGTATACTTCAATAACAATAATAATAATACATAAATAAAAGCAGTTTAATTTGAAATCATAATGGAGAACTAACGTGATTTAAAAGATAGTATTCCTTTTCTCACTCTAGGAATGATGTTGACAAACAACTGATTTACAGCTAATTACCGGATCCCTCCCCCCTTACCCCTCACGCTTTCCTAGTCTAAACCTTTCTTGTCTTCAAGGACATATTTTTTGCCGACCCTACCCAGCTACTCCCCACTCCCCCTGCCCACCTTTCTTATCTCCGTTCTCGTTCTGCTATAAATAACACCTGTCAACGTCTCTTTTCGTATGAGTTTTGGGGCTTGTTTTCCTTAAAGGAAATGACTTGTTATAAATAGGAGTCGGTCTTATTTAAACCACTTATTTTGTTAAACATTGTTTAGCTTATCTCTGTTTATTGTTTGAAGCAGTAAACTGTACCGTACCGAATCTGTACCGGGGTTATGTTCTGTACCGAACCGATGTCGGTAATTAGTTGTGTACCGTACCGGTACTGGTGCATATAACTCTATTAATAGAGTTCTATGCGCTAGTGTAATACACCCGCCTTGAGCTTCTAAATTCAAAATCAACAAGCGCCAGCGTGCTTTAAGCCATATCGACGACAGTCAAGCTAATTTAATGATACTTAACTTTTATATTTATAAGGATAAAGACTACAAAATATTAATGACCATGTTTTGTATTTTCCCGTAACTAGATCGTAGTTTTATATAGGTATATTTTGGGACTCTCGGGGGGGCCATGGCCCCCATGGCCCCCCCTGGAGCCGCCACTGCGATGTAGTTCATCTGCTACTATTTATTGTACGCGAATAATATTCTAAATATATAAATAAGATATTTTAGAGATTTTGCACATATATTTTTTCAGTAACAGCATTTCTTTTTAACCAAAAGGCATAAGCTTGATTTCAGGAGGATATAAATTTTAATATTTCCAAGTTACAAGGGGGAGGATATATCCCCCTGATCCCCCCCGTATCTACGCCACTGATAAGTAGTTTTTATTAAAGTTGGTTAAACATCCATCCCCTTTTTTAGACAGAGGGACATTTTCATATCAAAGCTGCACAGTCAAATAACTAAGCCCAATATTTAACTTCGGCAAACATGGTTTACTAGCAATGTTCTAAAAGTACGTTTAATGTAAAAAGGCACATTTATACCTTTGAATAAATTTGAAAAATATCGGCAAATTGTAAATTATTTTGCAATCACAATCTGTAAATGTCTGCAGTACTATTTATTTAACGATGGTCTGATGATATTTTATTTATGTCAAAATAGGCACAAATGTTTTGTTGGCATTTCTTGAAACTGGCTTGCTTTTGAACTGTCACCGATACAGTATCCTCAACTTTAAAGGTAGTAAATAAACCGCTGCACAAAATTTACTTGATGAGTTTTTGTGGTATTATTCACTATAGTAGGTACAAAATCAATCGACGCTTCAAGGTCAAGCTTTAATTGTGTTAAATGTTTTAATAATCATATGGTACTGACGATTTTTAACCTGACTGTTGCTTACATTTGATGTTTTATTTACATTTTGTCGATAATGCACGTGTTTTTAATTTCTCTGTATACAAGTTTGTATTTATACATTTATTTATTATTTTATTAATTTGTTGAAAATATTTTGTACTTCACTGAAGTGGTTTTATTTTTCTGGACGTAATGAATAGAAAAGACATTCAAAAGCAATCAAAAAACAGAATTTTCAAAATAATAAACAAACAATGCAGACAGAATAATTAATTATATGTTTGAATATAATTTAATTTCATTAGTGACCTTGAAGCGCCAATTTATTTTGTCCCTACGATAGGCAGCTAATTATTTACAATGTTGATATGGGAAACAATCTAACACAGCAGCGATTCAATACAGCAGTGGCGAATTTAATAGATAGGTTCAATTCCAACCGAATCTAAACAGAGCCTGGAGGTATTTTGAAAAGGCCTGATGTTATCGGAGTGCGTCGAATTATCGACTGTTGAACACAGCACACGACAATGGTTCTGGTTGTATCACATTGAAGCAAGTCTTGTTCATACTGTTCTAGTGAAACTTTCAATTTACTCATGCTCGGTATCTTTGGTATTTAGTATATTTATTCTGAGTTAATATTATTATTTAATGTTTAGGTATTTACATGGCTGTGATGAGGAACTACTGATACGACTGTCATGCCTGAAATGTTAATAAAAAGAGGTATAAGTAAATATTAATTGCTTTTTCTTATAGTTAAAACCTTTTTCTAAAACTCCGCCCCATAGGCTCTGTAAAATGTAATGTCACTCTTATGAAAAACGCAATAAATTGAATCGTATATTTAAAAGCTGTCGATAAAACAAAACAAGGCATTGCATAAATAAAATGACTACTAGAATGTCAATGCAGTAGGCTCAATCCGTTTTGTGGTTTTATAAATTCAAACATTCGAATATTTGTTGGATTCAAGAAAGAAGGATTTATTTTCAACAATAAATCTAATATTTAATTGATACGCAGTTAAATTCAATAACAATTTAAAAGTAACTTTTTATTTTTCTGTATAAACAAAAATTAACAAAATTATCCGACGAGAGTTAGCCATTTTTTAAGAAGAGAAATGTATTTTCAAGAGCAAATCAGCTATTCATCTGGTTGATGAATCTCCTCATTACAAATGCCTCAGCCTCCTCGTTGTACTCTGCAATAGTTTAAATCCTAAGATTTATCAAACGATATGTTTTTATACTGAAATATAAACAATTTTAGAATGAAATATCTAACTGGTTTTAGGTATTTTGTAAATGAATCTTCATAAAAGTTTATCTTATACATTATTACATGTTGCTGATAAATATTTTCTGATAACTTTTTTTATATTTGAGTGAAATGGAAAAGGCATAATTAATTGCATAATTAATTTGATTTTTTTTTCTAAAAATAAGACTTGGCAGTACAAGTTAAAATATTGTTTTAATTTGAGAAAATTGGTCATAAAAGTTAAATATATATGATTTATTACGCTCGATGTTGATTTCTTTAGAGTTGATATTCCTGTAATAAATTAAGTACACTTCCTCTAAAATTCTTAAAGCAATGTGCATTTGATTACATTTCTGCAAATGAGTGTTAGATTTCCTTCCCTTTTTACATGGTCTGATCATCCAACAGGACAATAAATTATGCTTTGTGGTCCATAATGAAACGCCCGAACCCTAACATATCTCAAAATGTCCGTTAATTAGAATTAAAACAGGGCTTCATTTGTAATAAATAAATTTATAAAACCTACCATGGTCAATTAACTTGCAGTGCTTAAAGTTATAAGAGTCAAATTATACTTGGATGTGTAAGGAATTTCAGATAACAGGTCTAAGTTTGTAATTTTTTTCTTCTTATACTTCTGCAAGCTGATTTATTAAATAAAGAACTGTACAGACCTGGTGACCTGATAAAATCACAGGATGATATAAGAGGGTAAAAAAATAACGTCATGCTTAAAGGTAGTTGGTAAATATAATAATTTTTCTTCAATAAAGCATAGTAACAAGTTTTTTAATTAATTATCCCTGTAAAAAACCTTGGTAATTAAAAAAACATACATTCATTACTTATTATTTTACTACAGCATTTTTTCCTTGTAATTACAGTAATTCTTCTAACCCTTTGCACACTCATTTTTATTTGTTTTCAAATAAATGAAATTTCGGGGTGTTAGGTTAAAGTACGTCTTTGAATATAATACAACTTTGAGACATATAGATAAGTAACTTAGTTTGATGTGTACTAGATTGGTTATACGTATTTTTAGAGTTAACATATGCAAGCACCTTCATAGTACTTATAATAATGAAATTTATTTTTTAGCAGTTTTTAAAACATTGAAAAACAATGTTAACATTTTTAAGAAGCAATTCCCTGTGGCACAAAGGATGTGAACCCAAGATCAATATTCAATTACGCATGAAACGCTTGTCACCTTATCTAACTGAGACTGAGATATCGCCACCAATATTATAACTTTTGTCAACATTATTACATCGGACGTCACCGTGAATGCTGCCATCATCACGATATCAGACATCATTGTGACTGCAGCTACCAACATCACTACATCAGACATCATCGCAACTGCTGCCAACATCATTGTGACTGCAGCTGCCAACATCAATACATCAGAAATCATCGTGACTGCAGCTGCCAACATCACTACATCAGACATCATTGTGACTGCAGCTACCAACATCACTACATCAGACATCATCGTGACTGCAGCTACCAACATCACTACACCAGACATCATCGTGACTGCAGCTACCAACATCACTACACCAGACATCATCGCAACTGCAGCTGCCAACATCACTACATCAGACATCATTGTGACTGCAGCTACCAACATCACTACATCAGACATCATCGCAACTGCTGCCAACATCACTACATCAGACATCATTGTGACTGCAGCTGCCAACATCACTACATCAGACATCATTGTGACTGCAGCTACCAACATCACTACATCAGACATCATCGTGACTGCAGCTACCAACATCACTACACCAGACATCATCGTGACTGCAGCTACCAACATCACTACACCAGACATCATCGCAACTGCAGCTGCCAACATCACTACATCAGACATCATTGTGACTGCCGCTACCAACATCACTACTTCAGACATCATCGTGACTGCAGCTGCCAACATCACTACATTAGACATCATCGTGACTGCAGCTACCAACATCACTACACCAGACATCATCGTAACTGCAGCTACGCAGCTACCAACATCACTACACCAGACATCATCGCAACTGCAGCTGCCAACATCACTACATCAGACATCATTGTGACTGCAGCTACCAACATCACTACATCAGACATCATTGTGACTGCAGCTGCCAACATCACTACATCAGACATCATCGTGACTGCAGCTGCCAACATCACTACATCAGACATCATTGTGACTGCAGCTGCCAACATCACTACATCAGACATCATCGTGACTGCAGCTGCCAACATCACTAGATCAGACATCATCGTGACTGCAGCTACCAACATCACTACACCAGACATCATCGTGACTGCAGCTACCAACATCACTACATCAGACATCATCGTGACTGCAGCTACCAACATCACTACACCAGACATCATCGTGACTGCAGCTACCAACATCACTACACCAGACATCATCGCAACTGCAGCTGCCAATATCACTACATCAGACATCATTGTGACTGCCGCTACCAACATCACTACATCAGACATCATCGTGACTGCAGCTGCCAACATCACTACATTAGACATCATCGTGACTGCAGCTACCAACATCACTACACCAGACATCATCGTAACTGCAGCTACGCAGCTACCAACATCACTACACCAGACATCATCGCAACTGCAGCTGCCAACATCACTACATCAGACATCATTGTGACTGCAGCTACCAACATCACTACATCAGACATCATTGTGACTGCAGCTGCCAACATCACTACATCAGACATCATCGTGACTGCAGCTGCCAACATCACTACATCAGACATCATTGTGACTGCAGCTGCCAACATCACTACATCAGACATCATCGTGACTGCAGCTGCCAACATCACTAGATCAGACATCATCGTGACTGCAGCTACCAACATCACTACACCAGACATCATCGTGACTGCAGCTACCAACATCACTACACCAGACATCATCGTGACTGCAGCTACCAACATCACTACACCAGACATCATCGTGACTGCAGCTACCAACATCACTACACCAGACATCATCGCAACTGCAGCTGCCAACATCACTACATCAGACATCATTGTGACTGCCGCTACCAACATCACTACATCAGACATCATCGTGACTGCAGCTGCCAACATCACTACATCAGACATCATCGTGACTGCAGCTACCAACATCACTACACCAGACATCATCGTAACTGCAGCTACGCAGCTACCAACATCACTACACCAGACATCATCGCAACTGCAGCTGCCAACATCACTACATCGGACATCATTGTGACCGCAGCTACCAACATCACTACATCAGACATCATCGTGACTGCAGCTGCCAACATCACTACATCAGACATCATTGTGACTGCAGCTACTAACATCACTACATCAGACATCATCGCAATTGCTACCAACATCACCACGTCAGACATCATCGTGACTGCAGCTGCCAACATCACCACATCAGACATCATCGTGACTGCAGCTACCAACATCACTACATCAGACATCGTCGTGACTGCTGCCAACATTAGTAAGATACATCGAAGTATGCCAACTTTGACAGTAAATCACAGAATTAATTTACGAAAATAACGTTAAATTCAAATTTTAAATATTATATTTAAGTTTATTAGCATGTTATTAGACCTTCTAAAATCTTTATTTTAGGAAAAGTAAGTTGATAAGTCGATTTACTGGTGATTAAATGGTTTTCTTCTGTTATAAATGTTTAACATGTTTTATCAACATGCAATAGTTTTTGAAAATAAGTTACATTATATAAAATACCATACTTGCAAAAATACAATTGAATAATTCATTTTTGTGAAGATAACGTTATTTTATTAATTACTAGCTGATTATACCGGTTTGACCCGGGTAATTACTAACGTCAGCTGTTTATTTGAATAACATTAAATAAATAGCAGAAAACTTGAACCTTATGGTCTCATTTGATTAACATTGGAATTTTTGGTGTCCCACGGGGAGTAGGGCCTAGCCCTAGAGGATTTAGAGAAAACTGAGAGTCAGGTACAACAGCTGTAACCTAAAGGAACCTACCCTGAAAATGTCATGCCTTGACCCCTTGTAGTTTAGCCGTACGGCGATCCACACACAGACAAGAAAGTAGGGTAGAATGGAGTCTCCGACCCCAGGAGGAGTCAGGAGGAGCACCCCCCCCCCCGAGCCCCCCCCCCCTCGCGAATTTTTTTTTTTGCGAATTTTTTTTTTTGCGAATTTTTTTTTTTTGCGAATTTTTTTTTTTTGCGAATATTAACCTAACCTAACCTAACCTAACCTAACCTAACCTAACCTAACCTAACCTAACCTAACCTAACCTAACCTAACCTAACCTAACCTAACCTAACCTAACGTAACCTAACCTAACCTAACCTAACCTAACGTAACATAACCTAACCTAACCTAACCCATCCTAACCTAACCTAACCTCGGATCAGATTTCTGATTGCAGATTCTTGTTCGTCTAGTCAAGCCGAGAAATTTGAGTACCCACAAAGTACATTTGGACGATGTAGGGGGGGGGGGCTATCTCGGTTACCATAAGTCGGATTTGAATTCTGATTGCAGATTCTTGTTCGTCTAGTCGAGCCGAGAAATTTGCATACCCACAATGTACATTTGGACGATGTAGGGGGGGGGCGGGCTATATCGCTTACCTTAAGTCGGATTTGAATTCTGATTGCAGATTCTTATTCGTCTAGTCGAGCCGAGTCATTTGAGTACCCACATCGTACACTTTGGATGATGTTTACAAAAAAGGGGCCCGCACCACACTTTTGACCTTTTTTTTTTTTGCATTTTTGGAATCTCCTCGTCAAGCCGAGTATTCTCAGTACCCACATGACATACTTTGGATAATTAATACAAGAGTTGATCAGGGTAACGCTACAACCAACAGAGCTAGCCCATCAGCGCTTGCGGTCAATTGAACTAACAGTGAATGCAAATTTTAAGGAGAATATAATTGCAATGCTTTGAACATATACTGCAAAGGGGG
Organism: Allygus modestus; assembly: GCA_963675035.1. Taxonomy (NCBI): domain Eukaryota; kingdom Metazoa; phylum Arthropoda; class Insecta; order Hemiptera; family Cicadellidae; genus Allygus; species Allygus modestus. The sequence goes on from OY776116.1 coordinate 80,686,900, forward strand.
GTGTATCGATACACCCCCCTTCAAGTACTCTGCACCGAGGCAGCTGTTCGCACAACCGACTGACGCGTCCAGTCTACTGTCTGGGAATGCGGATGTTGTAATTTGATACCTCGACTGGAGGGTGCAGGTGTTCACACAAAAAACCGACAAGTCGAGACCTGTCTGGGAATGCGGATGCTGTAATTTGATACCTCGACGGGAAGACGGCTGACCCTTCTAGGAACCCATAATTATAGACCACCCGCGTCGAATTCCATTAGAGCAGGGTGGTCTTTACCCCAGACAGCGGTTGAGAGTTTTTGCCCCGACCTTCTCCGAAATCCATTAGTGGGGATAGTCACCCCACATCACCAGCCCTCCTTCAGTTCAGTTCGAGAGTTCAGTGCGTGAAGACGTGTTAGTCCGATCCTGTTCCGTTCTACGCGATTTGTGTTAGTTGCTGATTATCATCATTTGCGATTTGCGATTTGCGTAAAGCACCTTTGAACTATTTAAAACGTTCGTGTTGTGCTGTATTGTTTGTGATTATTAAAACTTATAATCCATATTAAAGATGAACGCAACACACGTTTGTACCATTTGTGGTTGTATTTTCGTGCGTAGAAACAATTTGGTGCAACACCACATCAGATTCCACGGCTTGAGACCACAACTACCACCACCAACACCATCGCAGCAAGGTACGTTTTTTGCGTTGCATTATTGTTTTAATCAGACCTAAATGTTAGTAATATAGGAATACGTTATGCAATATAACCGCAGAGTGATACAATTATTTTTATTTAACAGCTTTAACTATTTAGCGCGAATAGAGAACTCTGTTTTTAAAATTTAAAATTACATGACTATATCAATATAATTTAATTTTAATAACTTATGTTATTGCTCGCCCCATCAAGTCAAGTCATCAGAGTACCCACATTACATACTTTAAAAAAGGTAAGTGTTAAACATTTCACAATCTAATCGTTTTGTGCGTTTGCAGATGGAGAAGCTGCATGTCGAGCCACATTCGTAGACCGGGGAGCTTTAGAGCGTCACATGGAAGCGAACCACCGAGCCATTCCACCCCGGCAGGTGATTGATGCTCCGCAGACGACTGCCTATGACAACCGACACTCCGATGAAGGTGAGAATCCACATTAAAATAACTTTTTCCCCTTGAAACTAATTACCTTTTTTATAATATTTAACTAGGTACATGAAGAAGAATGAGACCGTGACAACTGGTGTACTATTGATTTAATTGCTAGGGGGGGAGATTTTCGCTCCCCCTAAAACATAATGGGTTAGGGGGAGATTTTCGCTCCCCCATACGTCAGGAATTGATGAAGACTAGAACACGAATGAGACCGTGACAACTGGTGTACTATTGATTTAATTGCTAGGGGGGAGATTTTCGCTCCCCCTAAAACATAATGCTTCTTTAGGGTTGGCGCAGCTCAATATTGCAGCTACATCCTTAGCCTTGAACTCCGAATCATGAATGTAGACAAACAGTACAGAAGATTACATTCCCTGTTTGAAAATTGATATTTTTAATTAACAACTCCATTTTGAAATGTGATTCTCGAGAGAGGGGAATTTGTATCTTTAGTTATCCTAATCTGTTTTTTATTTTTATTTTCAGATGAAGGACCGGGTCCTGGCCACCACACCTGCCATGAATGCGGTCGCCGTTTCCGTCGTGAAGGAAACCTGCGTCGACATGTGGATTCGACCCACAGCAGAGTCCGGAGGCTCATATGCGGCACATGCGGCGCCGAATTCAAGAGGGAAGACAACCTGCGTCGACACACCATGCAATTTCACGGTGATGGTCAAGAACGGAGATTCCCTTGCGCATACTGCGGTCAGGAGTTCAACCAGCTGTTCAACAAGGACCATCATGAGCGGTTCTCTTGCCCGATCATGAAGGACCTGATCCTGAACCGAGTGGCTATGATACAGGATGAACCCCAGCCAGGACCCAGCACGGAGCCACAACCTGGAACGAGCACACACCCGCAACCCGATGATGTTGAGATGACTGGAGCAGGACAGTCAAGCCCCGTATTCTCACTCATTCAACGGGGTTTTCGCAACCGCCTCTTAACCTACCGTCTGCAGCGACCGATGGAGAATCTCGTCACAATCGGAGAAGTGATGGCGTTGTTGATTGTGAGCCTTACGGAGTTGCTTGAGAACACCTTGGTGAAACACCGCAGCATTAAGGTCAACTTGAAGCTGGAGTGTGAATTCCAAAATGTGCACAACAACACCTGCCTGCGCAACTTCAAGACGAAGATGACTCCGCTGACGGTGACCTCGGACCTGAACCAGTACATCACAACAGCTTTTGCGAAGCTTATCAGAGAGAAGGCTGAGTGCGATCATATCGGCTCCGGGTGGACATACCTTCGCGTTCGTGATTTGGAGGTCGGCATCAACGAATACACTCCTCTAGGTGAAGATGGTCGAGCTTGGCTCCCACTGCCTACGTCTCTGGAGAACACCCAAGCAGTCGTCAACGTATCGAACGCCGATGAGCGGTGTTTTATGTATGCAGTCCTGGGAAAGTTTGTTCAAGATCTACCCGATAGACCGGCATCGTACACCGACGACATCATCGCCCGATACGATTGGACCGGCCTTCAATTCCCCGTTGCTCTGAAGAGTATCAAGGCGTTTGAGCGGACAAACAACATCAGCATCAACGTCTATGGTATTGATCGCACGTGCGTGGGTCAGAAACCTAACGGACAACCAAAGTACCAGGACACCGTCTTCCCCTTGAAGATTTGTAGGCAGGAGCGTGAAGACCATTGTGACATTTTGTACGTGACAACGGACGGTGATAGTCACTACGCCTACATCAAAGACCTTTGTCGACTGATCCGTCCCCAACTCACAGCACATAAGGGCAGGATATTCATCTGTAAGCGGTGCTTCGCGTACTTTGATAACCGTCCGAACAAGCTTGGTCTGACGGGTGCACAGCGTCTGGAGGAGCACAGGCGATACTGCTCCGCTTCAGCCCCTATTCGCATGGATACGCCGAAGAAGACTGAAATCAAATTCAGCCATCCAGAGTTCACCCGACGCGAGCGTTTCACCATCTACGCGGACTTTGAGTGTGCTCTACTGCCGACCGCGGAGATGGATGAACAAGTCGACGAACCGCACGGAGGAGTAGCCACCCACATCCACATCCCATACGCCTTTGCGTACCAGATCATAGACTCGTACGGACTTGAGGAGTTTGAGCCTCGAGTCTACTTCGGGGATGATGCGTCAAAGACATTTATGGAGATGTTGAAAACTGATGTTGAGCGATTGTGGAACTTCCTGTACGAAGCAAGAAATCTGCGCCCTGTCCTGACCCCAGCCGAAACGATGCAGTACAACTCGACAGCGAATTGCTACCTCTGCGGATCGGCATTTTCAAGCGAAGACCCAAAGGTTCGTGATCACAACCACGCGCCGCCCTACGAGTTCCGTGGCGCTGCGCACAGATCATGTAACCTACGCTACAGGGAGCAGCGAGTAGTCAACTGCTACTTCCACAATCTCTCCAACTACGACGCTCACTTCATAGTGCGGGAGTTGGCGGTCGACCCTGGTGATGTTGAGGTGTTGGCTCACACGGAAGAGCGGTACATCGCTTTCACGAAGCGGTTCCTGTTCGACCGAGCAGCGGCACCGGTTGGGATGCAAGGGCGTGGAAAAAGACAGCCAGGATTCAGAGTCAGGTTCCTCGACACCTACAGGTTCCTGGCTTTGAGCCTCGCCAGCCTCGCCGCCGCACTTCCACCAGCTCAACTCTTGGAGACGAGGAAGAGATTCCCCGAAGACCACCTCTTCGATCTAGTCCGTAGGAAAGGCGTGTTCCCGTACAACTTTGTAACGTCGAACGCCGTATTGGAAGATACTACGGAACTGCCTCTGCAGCGAGATTTCCACAACGACCTTACCCTGGAGGACATAACGGATGCAGACTACGAGCATGCTCGCAACGTGTGGGAAACCTTCGGTTGTAGGAACCTCAAGGACTACGCCGAGAAGTACCTGCGCTGTGACATTGCGCTGTTGACTGACGTCTTTGAACGCTTCAGGGACACGTCGATGGCTGAATACGAACTAGACCCTGCGCACTACTACACCCTACCGTCATACGCCTGGGATGTCATGTTAAGGACCTGTCGAGTGGAGCTTGATACGATACAGGACTTTGATATGTACCTCTTCTTCGAGCAAGGCATCAGAGGAGGTATTTCCCAGGCGATCACCAGACACGCCAAGGCCAACCATGATGGATGTCGCCCTGAAGATCGACGACCTGAAGAGCCAACGAATCACCTGCTATACTTGGACGCCAACAACCTTTACGGTTGGGCCATGTCCCAGTGTCTTCCACAGGGAGACTTCCAATGGCTCAGCCGCGAGGAGATCGCGTCCCTGGATATTGCAGCGTTGGACCCCGAAGGACCCACGGGCTACGTCTTGGAAGTTGACCTTCGCTACCCCGCCCACCTGCACGACCTTCACAAGGATCTCCCCTACTGCTGCGAGACCAAACGTCCGCCAGGAGGGAAATTCAAGAAGCTCGTTACGACTCTGGATGATAAGAAGAACTACATCTGTCATTACAGAATCTTGCAACAGGCGCTGGAAAACGGACTGGAGCTTGCGAACGTGCATCGCGTCATCTCGTTCCGTCAGTCTCGGTGGTTAGAGAGCTACATCCTAATGAACACCGAACTGAGGAAGAAGGCCAAGACCAAGTTTGAGCAAGACTTTTTCAAGCTTATGAACAATGCGGTCTTTGGCAAGACGATCGAGAATGTTCGCAAGCGAATGAACTCTAAGCTGGTGTGTACGCCGGAGATGTTCAGGAAGTACGTAGCCAAGTCAAACTTCCTGGACCGAACCTACTTCAACGATGACGTCGCCATTGTACACATGTCGAAAGTCAATATCGTCCTGGACAAACCGCTCTACGTCGGAATGTGTGTCCTCGATCTGAGCAAGTGGCTCATGTACGACTTCCTTCGAAAGATGAAGAACCGCTACGGTGATCGACTGAAGGTTGACTACATGGACACTGACAGTTTCGTGTTCGACGTCCAGACTGAAGATGTTTATAAGGACATGTTGGAGCATCTGGATGATTTTGACACCAGTGCGTACCCCCGAAACCATCCCTGCTACAGCCCCGTCAACGCAAAAGTCATCGGAAAGTTTAAGGATGAAGCGAACGGTCTTCCGCTGCTCGAGTACCTCGGTCTTCGCTCGAAACTATACTTCATGGATATAGTCGAGTTCGAGGAGAGGACCGAAGATGACGAGTTGCAGGTCATGACAGTGAAGCGCGCCAAGGGAGTCGCTAGAGGTGTTGTAAAACACAATCTAACCTCTGACGACTATCGGGAATGTCTCTTCAATGGCGTGTTGAAGAGAACCATCAACACCAGGTTCCAGTCCCGAAACCACCGCGTCTTCACAGTCCAAGTCGACAAGCTATCCTTGAGCTGTAACGATGACAAACGCTACATCCTTCCGGACGGTGTAAACACACTGCCTTGGGGACATGTTGACGTGCCACCTCAGCCCGAAGACATCCCTCAAGACGATGAAGAGGCGGAGGATGAGGAGCGTTGAGTGGTTGTGTCATATTACCAAAGACCCTGACTTGACTTGTAAATTATTTTGAAAAATCTAGTCATTAGTTTGTATCGAGTCTCGTAAAACTTAGAAATGTGCTCCTTTGTTCTTTTTGTTCTAGTCGTTAGTTTGTGTCGAGTCTCGTTTTGCTAGCCAAACACAAATGTTCAGGAGCACATACTCGATGTAAAATATATATAAGGTGTGTAAATAAATAGCCAAATTGTTCGTATATACATTTGTCTTTTTTTTCCTCCCCTCACATAGTCTTAAGATTCAAAAGTAAACTACCATTTCAAATGTCTGACTACTTGCTAAAAGTGTAATTGCTAAAGGAGGCGAGGATATGAATGTTACTTTAGAATCATTGTATGATAGGTATGTCCAAAATTGGGTCAGACCTAGTGTTTTCACCAACACGCAAGGGGGTGAAAGGGGGGTGTATCGATACACCCCCCTTTCACCCCCCTTTGCAGTATGTGTTCAAAGCATTACATTCATCTTTTACGTCAAAATTTGCATCCAATATCTGTTTTGCTCGTTCAATATGTGTCTGTCTGACTAATTGCTAAAAGTAAATACTAAAGGAGGCGAGGATGGGAAATAATAAGAATGTTTCTTTTTTTATTCTGAGTACACAACTAGTTTATTGAGAAAAATGCAAAATTTCAAAACTCAATTGGTATACATTTGTGCAAAGAGTCTTCTGATCAGTGCATCGTTGTGGCCGACAGAAGAGTGTTCAAAGAGCTGCACAAAGTCCTTCATCTTCATGCCGTAGTGGGTGCGGCAGTACAGGAATACAAGGCAGTATTGACCGCAGACCAGAGTGTTGTCACTTTGAAGGCGATGTTCGTTGTACAGGTAGCGACGAGCGTTGTGTCTCAGGAATCCTTGGTAGAATTGAAGATGTGGCGGTTGACCGTAGCTGTCAAAGAATTCAATTATTCCTCCTCCTTTGTTAAGGTAGAAAGCGACCCAGTGAGTGCCGTCTTCATTGTGTGGATCAGTGTTCACAATCATAGCAGTAGATGGTGAAATATAATGGGGCAATTGATCCGCAGCGTAGACACCAACATTCTGTACGGGCAGTTTAGCCATACACTTTTGTATCTCTAAGGTATTCATTCTACTGTGTCGACGCCACAGTCAGTAGTAGGAGTAGTAGTGCTAGTAGCAAAACAAAAGCAGGAACTGGTATCACTCTCACCATCGTCAGCGTAATCATCAGCGTCAGCGATATTTGTACTTAGATGTAACCAACTGCGTAATGTGATGCAATTGGCTAGAGCGCATCGTGTGTGAGCTGTTCTGTGGTGGCGACATCGCACTGCGTTTGTTGATAGTAGACTGTTGATTGACGATAGTGATCCGCAGCCAATATCGTTGATATCCATGACATTAGTAGTACAGTGATCCGTGATGAAATTGTATCGTACAAACTCTTTTTTCTCAGCACCTTTGACGTAGACAATCGGTCGTTTGGCGATACATGCACGTAACTTTTCCTCTAGCACATGATACCAGATATCACCTTGGTCCCATTCCAATCCGTGACAGTGTTTTGTGAGCCAATAGCTTTCACGCAGTTTCTCTTGTGATAGGAAATCTCGACTGAATGGTGATTTGGCGATGTGATGCATTAGCAGTGTTCCACTGACCAATTCCAAGACGCACACTTCCTTCAGAATGTAGTCATTTGCGTTGTCCTTGAAACATTGAAAATCCACAATAATTGGAGATGCGGAATTTTTACGCGGTACTCTGCATAAACGATCCATCTTGTGCGAATGTTGGTTGTTGACTGAGGAGGAGGACGCCGCCGCCGACGATCTAACCGCCAAAGTCCGCAGACACGTTGCGATGACGATCGATTTCGATGACGTTGTCAAACTCTGCGTATACCAGACAGTTGACAGTCTCTGTGAGCCCCGTGTCGAAAGCAATCTCCATACGCACACTACCGTTGCGCACTAGGTTCCAATGAGTCGTGTCGCTTGCTGACATATCAGGTGTTAGATCGAATGCCATCAGACAGTATCCATCGTCGTAATCGTCTCTATTTATGAGATTACCAGCATCGCTAAAGTGTATGCCGGAGCCTGAAAACAGACTGTGATACGCCATCACGTATTTTCCCTTGCCGGTTTCGTAGTGTGGTTGTAGCGGTTTGGATGGCACTTGTTCACCGTCCACGTACAGCGAGAAGTAGTTGGTTTTGAAATTTTGAAAGTTAAATGGATTCTTTTTTAAATCGCCATTATAAGCGGCGTTGGTGACCAGTCCGACAATGATTCGTTTCGGCACTTGACCTAGAAACACATTGTCCAAAGTTTTGCTCCTCACTCCAAACGGTAGTGTGAATGTTTTCAATTCCACTCTGGTGATTGGGTATTTAGCTGTGCCGGTCTGAAGCGTCTTGCTGTGCGCCAACAGTACAGTGGGGCTAACTTTACACCTTCGTATCCAGAGATTCGCATCAACAATATGCACCTTGTAGTCACCATCATCCGACATAATGGAGAAGGAATCTTTTGATCGGATCAGTTTAAAACGCAGTTCCACACCGTTCAACAGGAACTTGTTCTGATTACACATGTCCACATGTAGGCGACCGAGCATATCGATTTCACGACTTTTATTTGTCATTTTTCGTCTCGCCTTTAGTCCATCGTTATCGTCCAGAGTATTGTCCATGTGGCCGGCATCGTCCGCGTTCCACAATCCACATGTTAAATGTGATTTCCTAGCATCATAGCCGTAATTCAGCAATGTTTCAATATACGCTCGATATGCATAAGTGTTGTTTTGTGGTGTGACCAGTTTCTGATTCATACTCATATCGACTTGACTGAATAACGTGTGCAGCCAATTGTTGACTGGGCCAATTTTGTTCGATTCATCGGCATCTGCGATTGCCGCTCCTGTCGACTTGACAATAGACGCTGTAACTTCCAACATTGTTTGCGAAAGATCGGTGTATTCTTCGCCGTTGCCGGGCACAACAAACTCGATGGGCGAATCATCAGTCAGTGTGGAGATTGGTTTGTACTGAATCCATTTGCCGCTCTCGATACTGGTCTGCGTCGGCGGTAGGGAGAATAAGTCCAATTCCGTCTTGACGCATTCACACGACTTTTGATGTAGAAACGACATTGCTAGCGTGTGTGTTAATTGAATATATCACGTACGGAAGTTCTCCTCACTGCTTTCCTCGTCTTCCTTCTAACTGTCCTTCTCTTCTTGCTGCTGCTCTTGCCCTTCTTCTTGGATGACGACGACCTTCCTCGAAGGAGTTTCGTCAAAGACTGCGGTGTGACACGACGGCCGCCGAACATGGCGCGCTTCGCGTTCCTCTTACGCGAGAGTCTCGCGTTAGTCTTTCGCGCAGGAGTAGCGCGTCGGTGTTTCGCGGTATTCTTTCGCGTTACGCGACGGTGTTTCGCGCGAGAGCCGCCGCCGCCACTTAGCACACGTTGAAGTTTGCCGTCCGCCCTGCGTTTTAGCGAGTCTGTAAACTGGCTGAAATGATCTCTAGCGGCTTCTTTGGGATCCCGCTGGTGCATGGCCATGTCGCCCAAGAATCCAACACCGGATTTCAACGCCTCTTTGGCCACAGCAGAGGCTCCCGACTTGAGCAGCGGTGTGATGGTGCGGAACATACCGCCTAGGAAACTGCCAATTCCATGTCCGCGCTGGTAGGGTGCACCGCGAAATACCCTATCGATACTGCCGCCGGTCTGCTGCAACTGTTGGCGACGGTAGTAAGCCAAGTAGGGATCGTTTGTATTCATAATTGCTGAGCTACTCTTTTGAAATGAAGCTTCACGTACGACGTCCCAAAGAGGAATGACGCTTTTTTACTAGCGTGATCCCTTAGGTCAATATCGATCGTTTCAAATGTTCCTTTCATAACTGGCGCATAATGAGGACTGATGAAATGCACAGTCTTATGCGCGCCGTGTGTGTAGTTATCTCTGTCAATGTTGATAATCTTCAAAAGCGGCGCTGTAGTGTCGCCAATCAGCTGCGGTTCAATCAGATCACAATACACGTACAAGTGTGTCGGCAGTCCCATAGTCAGATTTGGTGGCCATATCGCTGTGAGGTCATTTGTCAAAACGTTCTCGTACGGATCGAAACCCAACTGGAGAGACAGCGCTTCGGTGAAATGCACTTTGCTTATACCGTCCACCATTGTCGTGATCTTGACTCTGTCCTGCTCTTTGTCATACTCAAAGTACAAGTACTGGGTTACATCCTTCGCTTTATTGATCATTTTCAATAAATCGGTTATGTTCTTGTAATAACCGGGTTTCATCTTTAGCATAATGTGCTCGACACTGAGTGTGACGGGAATACTCGGCAGAACGAGTTTATAGTCGAGCCAAATACACGATTCCTCGTCCACAGTCATAAAGGAGCATGGATAATGCGCTTCGACCAAAGCCATCTCCCACTCGCCATCGCCTTCTAATCGAATTTGTCTCGGCAGATGTGTAGTGTACTTGGACACTGTGTTTTTTGGAAAATAATCCTTTGAGCTGTTGCTGGGCAATGTCAAATAGAACTGGTTGCTATTAGGCATTTTGCAAATCTTGCGCTCCTACCCAAGAATTGAACTCGTCTCCGTAACCTGCCCACTTGACGAAATAACGCTTACTGCGACCACGACCCTTAGCGTCTAGTATTTCAGCAATCTTGAACAGATGGTCGTTGTATATTGTCACTTTTTGTAATTCGTATTCGTAAAACTGACCAGTCACTTGTTCACCGTTGAGATCCGCCAAAGTGTACATTGGCAGAGGCATCAATGTGTTTACACGACGCACCACAAACACTTCTTTACTCCAATTAGTCTCGTAACCTTTTGCGAATGTACCCTTCTCCTTAGATATGCGCACTGTGGTGCCAACTTTCAGTTTTGCCTTAACACGACGCGGCATCTTACCGAACATGCGACGCCATACCTGATGCAATATTCGCTTATTGTCAACAGTCACATCGACTGGCCGTATTCTGTTGCCTAGACTCTTGTGAGCGCTGTTGTTGTATGCACTAACCAGTTTGTCCAACGCATCTACGTAACGATATGTGTTTTTGTAAGTCAAATATCGCCACATGCGTGTTTTCAAAGTGCGATTCACGCGTTCCACTACGGCCGCTTTAACATCTGGGTTTTGTGTAGTGACATAGATGATTCCGTATTGTTTGAATAACCTTTTCGTCTTGGCACCTGTGAATTCAGTACCTTTGTCGGTTTGTAAACAGCGAGGTGTATCGGTCGCTTCGGCAAATATCTCCTCGAAAGCGTTGGCCACTTCAGCTCCTTCTTTCCGCCTCAACGTTCGCACATACAGGTGTTTGCTAAACACGTCTATTACAGTCAGTAGGTAGTTGACGCCGTCGTTGTGTTTACTAAGACCACGCATATCGTTCAAGTCCGCTTGCCACAATTCAAATGGACCATACACTATGTAAGGATTGCGCGGGAAACGCTTGCGTGCTGGTTTGTGCAATGTGTAAGTGTCCTGTGTTTGTAACCATTCAATCACTTTGCGTTTTGAAACTGGTTTTGCAGCTCGCGCTAAAGGAGCTACACCGCCATACGACGAAGGTTCGATGGGATTGTAATACAAACGCTCCATAATACTGAAAACCTATCCTGTGTACGTTTCCCACTTGTCCAAATTTGACGACGGCTTGTTTCTAGTTAGAAGATCAAACTGCCCTGTCGGTGTAGATGTTACACGTTTTCCTCTTGCCGATCGAAGCCGATTTACTAGCGGTGTTCTCAGTATTGATTCAGTTGATGTGTCTTCCACGTCATCGTCTGATCCTTCTCCTCCTGTGAATGATGATCGATATTCGGCATTTATTTCCTTTAGTGCTCTTAGATTATTCATATAGTCCTTTGGCACGTTCATCGCTTTCAATGCGTTGAGCACTTCCCGCCATCCTGGCGGTATGTAATCACGCATACGCACCTTTACTATGCAATTTAAGATATCCACTAGATTTGAGTCTGGGATTTTTACACCGTTGATGTACACTGAATAGCCACTGTCCCAACTGATTAAGCTGCCGTCACGTTTCATGAAACGTAAAAGATTGCGAGCATCAGATCTGTAAGTTTTGGAAAACGTTTCCACAATCTCTTCCACTGGACCACCTTCCGCAGCGGGGTGCGATCGTTGACTATGTTCAATCCCACCCGTCTCCACGATTGGTATGCTAATCGGTTGGCGTCTATTCTCTGCAATATGCAAGAAGCGATGTAACGCTTGTTTGTACAATTTCCACTTTTCACTATCGTCCATACGTTTGTTATTCAATATTTGTTGCATCTCCGCGTCGAGGCTGTTTTCACTGGATAGATTAGTCGGTCTGTTATCCGTAGCATTTGATTGCAGTCGATCAATCAACTCTTGCGGCACAACTACCATCTTCTTTGCATGTTCCATATTTGCACTAATGACTAGCTACTTTTCTAAAGTGTAACTTCACGCACGACGTTCCAAAGTGGAATGGCAAATGATTACCAATGTTATCTCTTAAGTCAATTTCCACACTGTCAAAAGATCTATTCATAACAGGCACATAGTGCGGATCGATGAATGATGTTGATTTATGCAATCCGTATACATAAGTAGACGTGGATATATTGACAATTTTCAATAACGGTGCGACTGTATCGCCGACCATCTGCGGCTCGACTAAATCACAATACACGTACATGTGTGACGGTAAGCCAAGACGAATGTTGGGCGAACGGATGCTTTTGTTAACTGCATCACCTTCCAGCGTCAATTCATTCGGATCGAACCCCAATTGAAGCGCTAACGTTGGACTTAATGTAATTTTTCCAACATCAGTTCCCATCGATACTTCAATGAATTTGTTGTATGAGTTTTCAACGGTGAACTTTACACCAAAAGTAATCGCTAGTTCTTGTGAATTGATATGATCACACAATTCTTGAATATTTGCGTAATCACCAGTCTTCAATTTAATTCTGTGGTTTTGTTTTGGAGTAGCAGACACTACCGGTGTTACATCGGCAGTGCTGTCCATAACCCGCGCCAACGCTTCTATGTTCACTTTTGCTTCCTCTTGCGGTTGTATGCAAATGTCAATTGTTTCGTCATTACCGACAGATAGAAATGTCATTGGATAGTGCGCTTCCACAAGTGCAATTTCCCAGTCGCCAGCGTCCAGTTGAATAGCTCTCGGCAAATGTGTTATATAATTTGCAACTGTATTTTTCGGATAATACTGCATCGAACTGTTGCTGGGCAGTGTCAAATAGAACTGATTGTTGATGCCAGCCATTTTTATCTACTCAGTGCTGCTTGTAGTACTGCGCTCAAAAGTAATGGTATAAAGATTCCACCGCCTTTTTGTATGAGATACTTTCGTTTCTTTGACCAGCCTTCGCCGCGTTTCACCAATCTACGTAGCGTCGCCTTGTGTTTGCTTAGCTGACTTTTACTCTTCTTCGCCAGAGGAACGTTACCTCGCAACACGTTGTATGCGCACTCACACACTGAGCGAATGCGGCTCTTGTCACACACCTTTAACAGTGCCTTCCGCTCCTTGGGTGTTGCGTGTATGAAAGCCGTAAGCAGAGCTGCGTCCTTCCGCAAGCACGACATGATTACTACTGATGGCGAAATTACCTTTTCTTTGGCAAGTACACATAGTTGGTAGAATCGTCTGGAAATATGCAACTTCGTATTCGCATATTTTCGTCTGTTGATTGTTTCAAGTCTATCAGTAGGTAGCCGTGTGGATTCCTAGTAGCGTCAGCGTACGCCTCCTCGATGAATTTCGGGCTGTCTGGATATATTTGTCTGGCCAAGTACCTAATCTGAACTCTATCTCTAGGATTCTTAAAACACACAATGTAATGCGCATTAAGTGAGATGTCCCTCTGCCCGCGTCCTTGATGAAACAAATTTTGTGTAATGAAAAACACACTAATGTTGCGATGATGGCAACCTTTTGTGAAAAGATCCACGACACGGTTGTCGGCCTCACGCATCATATCGTCTATAATCACAAGTATCGGCTCGTTACCAGAAAAATCCTCCAAGTTTGGTAGACCTTCTACGTGGTTAATGGTGTCATTTTTCGAGTCACCACCACCACCATCACCACCACCACTACCATAATGCCAGTTTATACTGGTAAATGGTGTGTCACACATTTCTGTAATGTGTTTTATAAACTTTGACACAAACTGTGACTTGCCACAACCCGAAGGTCCCGCCACAATGGCTGAGAAAGGATGTTTCCACATCAAGCCCATGATTACTACTGAGCTACTAAACACCTCACAGTTACCATACTCACACTCTTAAACTTACTACCAAAGGACATTTTTGGGGTTAAGTGAAATAAATAACACAGTGGTTATGTTCTGAACGTGACTATAAGTATTGACTACGAAAACTAATTTACAAAGGTATTAACATAATCTTCAAGTCTTGCTTTACATAAACTCCAACGGTGTGAAACTGCTATTGGAACCCCTCGGGCTGCGCTTCACCAAGCGAAGGCGTTCTCCAAACCCGCTGTTGTAGCGCTCGATGTCGGTGTTGCTCAGGACCTCGTTGAAGCGCCTAGGCAGGTAGACTCGCAGAAAGAAGTCATCCCCGACCTGCCCCTCCAGGATCACGATGATTGTCTCGCCAAAGGGTGTAGTGGCTCGCTCCATCGCAGTGATGAGATAGCCGCATTCCTCTCGGAGATCGGCTATCCTGGTGTAGAGCGGAGAGTCAGACTTGCAGTTGTTGAGGGTAGATCTAAGGTCCGCGGTTGTTGCAGTGCCGTTCACGCCCGGAAACTCTAGCTTGAAAGTGCTGCTGCTCGACATCTCTAGTAGTAGTAGTTGGAGTAGGTCTATGTGAGGTGGTGGTCTGGTGGTGAATGATGTTCAATCGGGCGGGGCCCCGCCTTATAAACCCTCGCCGCCATTTTCTTTTACGTGGGTGGTCCGAAGGGTCGGGCGCAGGTGTTCACACAAAAAACCGACTCGTCGAGACCTGTCTGGGAATGCGGATGCTCTAGTTGAATGCCGACGCCACTCGTTGTTTCTTCCTCACAGCTCGCTTCTTAGGCATTGGCTGCGAAACTGCACTGCGTTGTGTAACAGTTTGAGTTAAGCCTGTAATTTTCGGTACTCCTGTTGATTTATAGATCCACATGTTTTCCACTTTATCAACTACTTGTTTAACACTTTGGTGCATTTCACCATCTTTGTCCAAAAATAAACCGCACATGAACACCATATCTGTACCATCGAACATTTCCATTTTCAATAAAATTTGTCCTTTGTTTCCTGGGTTTTGAACAGCAAACGTATTCCCATCGTCCATCCATGACACTATGGGAGAATCATCTGTTGGTTTTGGCACCCATCCTGGTTTCTTGGTTTCCACTTCGATGGGAGTTGGTCTCCTTCGTCTCTTGCAGGCAGTGGTCGGTTTTACAAATGACGACTGAGGTGATGCCAACGTCTGATCACTAGCATTATTGTTCATAACCTCAATCTCCTGAATAAACGATTTGATATAGTCGTCCGCAGAAGCGTAAGCGTCCATGTTCACGTCCTTACCGTGTGACTTCAACCGTACTACTGACTGGTGGTGCGTCTGCTCACCCTTGAAGTAAACTGTATGCACTCGCTGTCAGACAATATTTCTGTTTGGCGTTCGCTTTTATTCACCCGCTGAAGTCAACTGTTACGTTACGGTGACGATCGATCTCGATGACGTTGTCCAGTTCGGCGTACACTATACAGTTGACGGTCTCGGACAACGCTTTGGAGAATCCGATTTCGATACGTAGATTACCGTTGCGCAGGAGATTCCAGTGACTCGACTCAGCCGCGGACATGTCCGGTGTCAAGTCGAACGCCATAAGACAATTACCGTACGGATAGTCACCTCTCTTGATCTCATTACCTGCGTCGGAGAACTGGATTCCGGTGCCAGTGACCAATGTGTAATAAGAGAGTATATATGTCTCACTGTTCAATGTGTAAACGGGCTGTAACGGTTTGGCCGGTACTTGTTCACCGTCCACGTACAATGCGAGATAATTCATATCGTAGTGTTGAAAGTTGTAGGGATTCTTCTTGAAATCTCCGTTGAACGCAAGATTACTGACCAGTCCAATTATCACACGTTTCGGTAACTGACCGAGAAATGCGCTGTCTAAAGCTTTACTCATTATGCCGGAGGGTAGTGTGAAGGATTTCACTTCTACACGCGTGATCGGATACTTGGCCGTGCCGGTCTCGAGAGTTTTGCTGTGCGCCAACAATACGCTCGGATTGATCTTACATCGACGTACGAAAAGACTAATCTCTTTAATTGTCACCTTGTAGGTAGTTAGCGTTTTGGACATTATACAAAACGAGTTTCTGGATCTGTTAAGTTGCAATCGCATCTCGACACCGTTCAACATGAATTTGTTCTGATTGCACAGATCGATGTGCAATCGACCGACCATATCGCAAACATCGCTTTCTTTCGTGTGATCGCGACGCTTTTTCAATCCCTCGTTCAATTCGTCGCAATCGTCCATTTGTCCGGCCGAATCTTCAAAAAACAGCTCGCTAGTCAGGTGCGAATTCTTCGCACTACATCCGTAGTTCAATAGGTTTTCCAAGTAGGCACGGTAAGCGTACGTGTTGTTTTGTGGTGACACCAGTTTATGATTGAGATAGAGATCCACTTGACTGAATATCGAGTGGAGCCAATTGTTCACCGGGCCCACCTCTTTAGCAGGTTGCCCACCGTCCGCTTTAGTGTCGTCCTGTTTCACAATAGCGGCTTTCACGTGTAATAACGTTTGTGTCAGGTCCGTGTACTCGTCACCGTGACCGGGTATTACAAACTCTATTGGCGAATCGTCCGTCAGCGATGAGATCGGTTTGTATTGAACCCATTTACCGCTCTCGATGCTGGTCTGCGTAGGCGGTAACGAAAACAAGTCCAGTTCAGTCTTCACACATTCACACGATTTCTGATGAATAAACGACATTGTTATCGAATTAATGTAGACGTCCGTCTTCGAAGAAGTCTATCAAGAGACTGTGGCGTGTCGCGACCCGCGCACCGCTTAGGGGGAGATTTTTGCTCCCCCTAACACATAATGGCTTAGGGGGGAGATTTTCGCTCCCCCATACGTCAGGAATTGTTGAAGACTAGAACAAGAATGAGACCGTGACAACTGGTGTTCTGTTGATTTAATTACTAGGGGGAGATTTTCGCTCCCCCTAACACATAATGGGTTAGGGGGAGATTTTCGCTCCCCCATACGTCAGGAATTGTTGAAGCCTAAAACAAGAATGATACTGTGGGTGTTTGACAACTGGTGATTTATTGCTCGGAATTCGACGCAGGTGGTCTATAATGGGTTCCTGGAAGGGTCGCGTCGCCCTCCCGTCGGGGTATCAAATTACAGCATCCGCATTCCCAGACAGGTCTCGACTTGTCGGTTTTTTGTGTGAACACCTGCACCCTCCAGTCGAGGTATCAAATTACAACATCCGCATTCCCAGACAGTAGACTGGACGCGTCAGTCGGTTGTGCGAACAGCTGCCTCGGTGCAGAGTACTTGAAGGGGGGTGTATCGATACACCCCCCTTTGCAGTATATGTTCAAAGCATTGCAATTATATTCTCCTTAAAATTTGCATTCACTGGTAGTTCAATTGACCGCAAGCGCTGATGGGCTAGCTCTGTTGGTTGTAGCGTCACCCTGATCAACTCTTGTATTAATTATCCAAAGTATGTCATGTGGGTACTGAGAATACTTGGCTTGACGAGGAGAATCCAAAAATGCAAAAAAAAAAGGTCAAAAGTGTGGTGCGGGCCCCTTTTTTGTAAACATCATCCAAAGTGTACGATGTGGGTACTCAAATGACTCGGCTCGACTAGACGAACAAGAATCTGCAATCAGAATTCAAATCCGACTTATGGTAACCGATATAGCCCCCCCCCCCCTACATCGTCCAAATGTACTTTGTGGGTATGCAAATTTCTCGGCTCGACTAGACGAACAAGAATCTGCAATCAGAAATCTGATCCGAGGTTAGGTTAGGTTAGGATGGGTTAGGTTAGGTTAGGTTATGTTACGTTAGGTTAGGTTAGGTTAGGTTAGGTTACGTTAGGTTAGGTTAGGTTAGGTTAGGTTAGGTTAGGTTAGGTTAGGTTAGGTTAGGTTAGGTTAGGTTAGGTTAGGTTAGGTTAGGTTAATATTCGCAAAAAAAAAATTCGCAAAAAAAAAAAGTTCGCAAAAAAAAAAATTCGCAAAAAAAAAATTCGCGAGGGGGGGGGGCTCGGGGGGGGGGTGCTCCTCCTGACTCCTCCTGGGGTCGGAGACTCCATTCTACCCTACTCAAGAACTCTCCTTTATTTATATAGATTATTTTTTAACCCGTTCTTCGCATGAGGTTCGTGCAGTCAAAAAGCTAGATATTTTAAAATTCGCAATCAAATTATGTCGTTAAAATATATGTATACATCATATGAAAATCTTACATTAAATTTTCATTGATTTATAACACATTTTCAAAATTACTTTTTTTACAATTATTAATTGTAATTTTCGATTATGATGTATAAATATGAGTTCGATTGTCAAACAAATACTTACTGTCAATAAGGTTAAAATGAGAAATCAAATTATCAATGGGGCAGAGACCTTTGGATGTTTAGTTTGGATGGAGCTTAAATATTATTGTATTCTACAACCTGTCTATATCTATAGTCATCTGCCTGTCCCTATCTTCCGACCAAATATGTCAGATATATCGGTGCATTGGTTTGTGCGTGATGCTAAACATAGGAGTTTTTAAAGCAAGTGTGACAGAGACTCAAATAATATATGAATAGGATAATGTCTGATTACTGCGTGTAACGTATCTTCCTACCAAATTTCAGCTCAATTGGTACAGTAGTTGGTGTGTGATAGTCAACATTGCAGCTGTAAAGGTCCTTTCGGAATGGTAGTATACCTATGTCTGGTTCTTCTTCATTATATATCTTAACAACTTCAAACTAAATTTCAGCTCTGTAGCCATTAGTTGGCTCATAAAGATTTACGTAGGATGTTAGTAGGCCAGTGAGACAGAGCCCCAAAGGACTGTGGAACAATAGTAGGCGTAGGTTTTTATTGTGGTATCTTACCAATATATCTTATCTTCAATCCAACTTAATGTAAATAAGATTTAAAAGGACGGGATCTATCACTGATTTTCGAATTCGCCTTCCTTCCTGTAAAGTATTACCATAGTGTGTGCGTGATGGACTTTGAAACGCACAAATATTCAGCTTTATAATAATGTTCACTCTATATCCTGCTATATTATAACGAATCTTTAATCAACGCTTTAAACAACCACTACAACATCTGAGTTTTTAATTAATAAGTTTGTATCTGAGACACTGCAAACTTTATGTCACTAAAATTAACATTGAAACTTTGAAGGACATTGGGATGGAGCCCTAAGGGAATTTTATAATCTCGTTTCTTAGCAAGCATCTAGAACCAAAGCATGTATCTACGAAATTTAAACTTTTTATAGAGATTTTGTGATGAACCAGAGAGCGAGATTTTAATTATATTTATTTAGATAGATCAATTTAATTATACCATGAATCTTCTAAATTTATTGAAATTATAGTTATAACAGTTGAGTGATTACTGTTGTTGAGAGATTCTTTGGAGTGACTTCGCCTCACAGGTAAGCAGATTTGGCAGGTCGCCCCTCATACATAATGTAAACGATGTCCACTTTGTGCAAAGATGTTCAGGGCAAGAACTTCTCTCCTCGCTCAGGCACCACGTCTGTACTGGCAGATATAGCGGCAGTGGGTGGATAATATTTGTTTTATTTTCCCATAACAATGCCTCGCTCCGTAATAGTTGATAACACCTCCATCAATTTGATCAATTTGATTTGTTACAGCAAACATCTGTGTTACTTTGGTTCAAATCTATTGGTGTGTTAAGAGAGGGTATGGTAAAGAACCAAGTTTAACTGTTGTTTCTTTGATTTGAATTATCTACAATTGTCTACAATTATCTACAATTGTTTTTATTTTGTCTTGTTTATTGCTTATTTAATTGCAATTTATTTATAACATTCATAAATATTATACTATTTAAGTGAGCTCTTACATTTATGTCCTAGGATTTTCAAATTTTCTCTCCTTATCTTTGAATCATTCGGAAAAATGCTGAAGTATAATATAAAGTATAAATATAAATACTTAAGTTTATGCTTGCTTCGTTTACTGTGTATCAAGGAATCCAAGGAAACTTTTCAAAGCATTGAAGTAAAATGTTTTAAGGGGTGCACACCTGAGACCTAAGCCTTGCGGACCTTAAGTAATCTGCCGATTTCTTTCCAGGAATTTCATTTAATAGGTTTAGATCCCCATTTCACTTTCCAAGGAAATTGTATTATGCGTAGTTATTGTGAAATCTATTGAACTAAAAATATTTAAAAATTGTAAAATATTTGTTAATCTTTACAATATGTAATTATTTACACAACACTTGTTTCAATACGATATATCCTTCTCTGGGAGTGAGGGAAAGAAACTTTATTTGTATAAATTTGACAGGTGTCTGGAAATGTTCTAGGTGGCCATAATTGATCCAACATACATACAGGTTTGGTAGATATCATAAAAGATAAAAATACATATGTATGGTAAATCAAATAAAAGTATTCTATGGTGTTTAAGAAACCCAGAGTAAATTTCAAATGTAACGGAATCTGTAACGATATCGATGATCACTCTGGACCGACAATATTCAATATGTGTTTTCCTTTTTTATAAATCAACAAACTTTATATTTCTCCACGGCTACCAATAAACATACCTATCACGTTTCAATTATCAGTTTGACATTTTTGTTTTAGGTATCGTATGCAAGGTTTGTAAGTGCATACGATTCTTTCTTTCTCGATTCACTATTTGGACTTGCACATTCCATTCTTTTGTTATAATTGTTTAACCACTTATCAAGACTTTATATTCCTTCCACAAAAGACAATTATGTCGATTCACCTATGTGAATATTATGTGACTCATCTGACGATATTATACCAATTTCATCATAATGTTTGAAGTTAATTTTTACTGCTTATAGTAGTTACAAGTCGATTGCCTTCAATTTGTATCTCACACTTATATTTCGTGATTGCATATTTCACGAATACCTAGTTATCAGAGACGCACCACGGTAAAAATCAAATTTTACTGTAAAACATAATAATGAACAAAGGTTCAATACAATATACAATATAATTACAGTGTTAACGAAGTGCTACTTAACATGTTAGTTACAAAATAAAATCAATAATTAAATAATTAATAACAAATAAATAGTTAAAGTTTTGTATTGAATATATAAGTACTCAATAGTATTAAAATATTAATCAATAGTATTAAAAATATTAATTTTTAATGAATCGTAAATTTATGAAATCCTTTTTTCGTAAAATAATAATGTCAAAACTGCTATTTTCAAAAATGTTTTTGTTTCCTGTCGCTTCCGTCATTAATAAAACATGAATCGCACTCAAATAAAGCGACTTTTTAATATTCAAACCGCGACTCTCGCCAAATTCACTAATTCAGGAAATGCTACTAAAGCTACGACCAGAACGTTAAATACTTACTCTATTTTCACTGAATGCTATCATTTCGCTGTGGTATTCTATTGATCTATTGATGGAATCTTGTAATGATTATCCTACATAGAACTATTACTGTAATTACATTTAGAACAAGTCGGAATTAGTGAATAGGAAAATTCAAACATTGACACATATCTCTGCTAAAAAATAATCTAATCCATCAGAACTGGTCCAATGAAATAAAATTTATCAAACATCACCACTATTCCTGTATTACTTTAGATACAGCTGCAACAGCGTGGGACACATGTCATTACTGCCAATGATATGTCACTTATCTTTAAACGAATATTTCATCTTTCGTTCCCTTTTGTGCCTCTGCTCATAGAGGCTTTATTAAATTCGTTGAGGCGGATTTCTCTCTTTATTACCTGACAATCTTATTTAGTTTTCCTTATAAAGGAGCAATTACTTTTAACAATTTGTCATTTACAAAATCTTAAATTGGTGGTTAGCAAATTGATTATGTTTTTTTGTTATATTGTTTTCTTTAAAATGATTTTTTAAGGTAAGCCACTTTATTGCTTGAGATGTATTAAATGGCTGGTTAAATCGTTTCAATGTTATAAACTAAATTAAATACTAAAATTAATAAACTGAAATATGTATTATAATTATTAAATGGAAATTTTTGTCCCTCGTTGAACCACTGCCTTCTTAATTGCTGTATGACATTTTTCTAAATAGAAACTTACGAAGATATTTTAATTTTACTGAATTTTTCACTAACTATAGTTTTGTGTTACTTTTTCTATTTTATAACGCCAATGATCAGAATCAGAGGTGGTAACGAGTTGAATACGATTTACAATTTAGATTGAGTCGGTTAGTTTTAAACGCTAAAACGAATATTTATTTTTTTTATTTGGCAATGAGGAAACTAAGTATTTCAGTAGCAAAGAGATTATCATCGTTTATGTTCACAACTAACCATTAAATAGTTTGCATCATGAAACTCCCTCGCGCCAAATAATAATTATGCATCTCCAGTTGGTTGAAGAGCTCAGTTTGCATATCATCGCATGTGGTTCAGATAGCCTTCCCTCTACTACTTACCCTGTATGGATGCCTTCACTTTCAAGTGTGTGCAGAGTAATTTTCTATGGTCGCCTCAGAAGTAGCGTGACCATATCTGACCAATGTAATGCATCTGAGTAATGCTGGGGTTGACTTGTTTTGCCCTTCATTATTTACATAAACCGAAAAAACTGGATATGTTATTGAAATGGTTAATATTATTGCTTAGCACAGTTAAGTCGAGGTTGAATGAAATTTTGGGTTGAAAATGATCAAGTATGTTTATCACTTTAAAACATTGTAATTTAAAGTTGTAAAACTATTGTTACTACTCTAAAGTGACAAAGTGATTACTGTTTGACTAAACTTGTTATTATAATAATGAATATGTTCCTTATCTACTTTCAGCTTTTCAGTACTAAACATAATCAATTATACTAATTCCCATGTTTATTTGAACAGTTAAAGTACTTCGAAAGATTTCACCATAAGTTAAATATTTGCTCAGAATGAAAACTACATTGCTACCGATAATTTATAATTGTAAAACTCATTAGTAAAATAGGGAATGTTGAGCTGCTGTTGCGATATCACATTAAAACAAAACACGTACTTCTTATTGCTAGACCTTCATCTAAATTGCACTCTCCGAGAAATTAAAATATTCATGTCTAGGGACACTTTAAATTAATTTTAACGGCTTAAACTCCTTTCCACCAGCTGCTGTCTCTTTTGGGTGCCTCATTAATAAAACATCTACATTAAATTACCTCCATTTATTCAAAACTGTATTTCTTCGTACAAATTATGAAGAAGTGAAGATTGTACTAAAAAATTATTTTATTCCGGAAAACAATACTTTTTAAATTTATGAATTCTGTAAGTTTTTGAGCTAGCATGTGGAACATTTTAAATTGAAAATTGTTTACAAATTACAATTTTAAGAAATTTTAGCTTTGAAATACGCTTTTTTACATTTTCAATAATAAAACATAGTCTTCCGTTTCTGTAAAGGTTCATTCAATAAAAAGGTTAAAATCAAATGCACACTAACACGCTAATGCTAACTAACACGTATTACTTTTCTCAGGAGAGTCAGTTGGTTGGTTGATTTGTTCTGGTTTCATTCTTCCACACTGCAACGTTGAAAGATTTGTTTTATTTTTATTTTCTTTGAACCTTCACACCATTTTACTTCATTCATGAATTTTTAATGACATCGTCCTTCCTTGGTGGATTTGTTCCACTGATGCATGTCTCGATGTATCACGATGAAGCACGTCGGCTTCATTGGCACTTCTCTTCTATATTATCACTGATAGTCAATTGGGTTTTTACTGATGTTTATAAGGTGATAAGAAGTGTTTGGAACAAATGAATCCATTATTTGAATTTTAAACATTGATTTTATCCATTCTATGCTCTTCCCAAATGGAAAATAAACCATAATTTCTAATACAGCTGTTTATATTTAAAATATTATAATATAAAACCATTCTTAATAAGAGGATTTTGGATGTGGATATAAAAACCAATTTATATTCGCGTTAGAGAATTCTTATATAAGAACGATATTAGTTATGGCACCAGATAAATTAAAATGTATTTGTTCCAATTTTTATTTATATTCTACCATAATTTGTTTTTTCTTCTATAATATTTGTATTTTCTTATCAGTTTTTTCTAAATTGTATAAATTTACGTTAAATAAAGAACTTTAGTTTTATTCTTCAATAATTTGTGTTTTGATTTATGTATTGTTTTATAAATTAGGTAATTCCAAACAAGAGGAAAAAGTCATGTTAAATGTTCTTTCCGTTTTATTCTTAAATCTTCAGGGTAATTCACCCTAGTCCCCTCTATTTTAAATAAATTACAAATGTTACAATAAACCTGTGTTTGTTTTAGGTGAGAAAAGGCTGTTTTTACAACCGCAAAAACCGTAAGTGTAAATATATCTTGTATTTTAGTTTTATGATTTTTTTAGCTTTTAGTCTCTTAACATTACAATTGGCTGAACACACTGGAAGATGTGAGTGAGTGATTGTGTGAGTGTGGGTTGTACATTAGCGTCAGATGTGTCCAGGAAGACATTCGTTATTGGACCAGCTTGGAGGTTGGCATCGGGTAGAGCAAATGAAGATGTGATACCGTGCAGGTAGTCTGTTATTAATTATCCATTATTACAACCCTCCCTTTCACCTTGGTCCCTCCAGTCCCTCTGTGTCCCTCCTCGTATACAACAAGGGACGCAAACGTCTTCCCTATGACCGTGTCCCCAGCTGTTGAACATGTATGCCTGATCCTGATCCTGTTCCTGAATAGGAGGGCAGGACAGACAGCATTGTTAAAGGCTAATTAGCAGCCGTTGCAGGATTGACGGGAATCTACCTCTAAAACATGAATTAGCTGCTCTATCCCGTCCCATCTTTTCTATCCCTGATATTTCCTTTCCTTATAGTAACATGCACTACATTTATAAGGGAAATACTGCCAGCGGCTCTGCTGGGGGTTCCTAATCCACTAGTCTGACTCTAATCTCTAGCTTCAAATGGTAGCAGTATTAGTCGTCAAATTATACTCGCAGGTTCTCAAACCCGGTTAAAATTACGAGATAAACATAAAACATTTCCACAGTTATGCGAAACTTGATTTTATTTTTAAAATATTTCTAACTCTAGCTCTAGTAAAAAAAATGGCTTGTTGGTATTTTTTATGCTAAAAAACAAAAACTTTATCCTCAGACCATCAACAACAATGTAGATACTTAACTTGCAGGGATAGAAAGGAAAGCCGTGGTGGTAACTAATTCAGCAATTCGTAGATCATCTCACTTGTCCTTTGTGTAGGAGTGTATGTATATGATAAGCCATCTACATACGCTTGACTGTTCTCTCCTAAAGACTTGCCAAATTCTGTAGCAGCTTTTTAACCAATATATGTGTACACACTTTTTACCTTAATTTACATAGACAAAATGGAGAGCTGCCCTGAGACAATGGTAAATTTAAAATTTGTTAAAGTCGTTCGCAAAGAAGTATGTACAATTGACCCGGTAACACAGTAGCGGCATTTACGTGGATGACCTTTTCAAATTAATAGTTTAAGGTTTTTATCTAACTACGTTTCACCGATAGGCCTAAAACCCGTGTGAACGGCAAAAAGAGACCCCCTTCCTCTTCAAAAATATTTAACTTGACTATTTTGTGTTTAACCAACATTCATTCGCCGATAACTTCAAGTTTTGGTTGAAAGACAGCAAGAAGACAACCCAATCGATCAAAGCTTTTATGAATCTATTTAAAATTGTACTAGACATGTCTGCAATGCTTTATAAACTCCACTGCTATTGTAAAATAATTTGGTAAACATCCAAGTTTATTAACAGTTGTATGTATTACTAGTTTGTTATTTTAATATTAATTTTAAAACAACTGTATTTGAAAACAAGTATAAAACATTGAGTATATCCTCTCATTTCTAATAAACGGTATCCATTTCCAAAACAACTTCCTCGGTTGACACTCTCTCCCAGTGGGCTAGTTGGCAATCTGGTTACTCCTCATGGTTTGATTTCCCCAGACATATGTCGCACAATAATGTTATAAAAATAGCTTCTCTTATTTTAAACTACGTTTATCTTTTTTATTTAATAGCCATATTAAAAAAAAATCTAAATGGAATGGCTCCCGCCAATAACGTTGTAAGCGACAAATTTTACAAAATCGAGATTTCTATGCAGTAAGGTTGGAAACGACATCCTAAACCAGTGCGGGGTATTTATTTGTTGATATCTTTTAAGTTGGCAGTACTATTGCCGATGGAAAACCACAAGGTTTTGGTCCCACCATGCAGTAACGTTGCATGTGTTCGGGATGGCAACACCACCGCGACTGAGGCTTTCGCCCTCGGATATAAATCGGCTTAAACCGCAGTAAAAACGTTCAATTAATATTCAAAACTGGTCCAGTAAAGTTTTAAAAGTAAACAGGAATGCCGGGGAACCCTATATCAGTGACAAGAAAAAAACTGTATCCCGAAAACTGCCACCACGTGAGATACGTGTAGTCACGTTATAACCGCCAAGTGCCCAAAACTCTTGTTTATCACAAAACTAAACATTACCAGTTTTGCAAGTATTAAGGTTGAAAATTAGAGGGCTTAAGGCTGTTTACATGACATTTTTTCAATTTAATTTTATGTTATTTAAATCTTATGTTTATTTTAAGTCTTTTGTTAATAAACGACCGTCGTTTACAACGTTTTTGCAATTCTGAAATCACGTATTTTGTCATAACTTGATTACTACATGGATTTTATTGTAATATTTATTTTAATGACGACTTGTACTCTTTAATATATATGTGAGAAAAAAACATATATTCCATTGTTATTTTTCAAGTTTTTTTTTTTTTATTTCCTGAAAAGTTTAGATTTTGTCGCTTACAACAATACTGGTGGGAGCCATTCGTACAAATTGATTTTAGAGAACATTGAATTTGTCACTAATTTCTAAGTGTGATCGTTAACAATTTTAAGAGACCTAATCTATCACATTCTCTTTTTATACATATTTATCTATCTTTCTTTTTTTTATTGACAACCTAAAAGTAAGTTGATTTTATATAGATTATGTACAAACATAATCTAAATTATGAAATGAAATCCAAGGTTAGTTTAGATAATCAATAACTTTATTTTTCCCATGAGAAACATTTCACGTATAACAAATTGATTTGAAAATAGAAACCTTCAGTAGTTTTTGCGTGTTTGAAAAGAGTAACAGATATAACCTCCATTTTATAATAGTTTAGATTGGTTACTATTTTTGTGGAGTGATTATTTATCAATTTGCTTTCATGTATGTTAGGAAGTTTAGGTTATATTTTTATTTTCTTTTGCAGTAATTTTTATAATTATACTACTGTCAACGAAATTAATGTGATAATATAAAGTCATTTAACAGTTAATATCTTATTATTATTACTATTTAATAAAATTATATTGCAATTATTTTCCAGCTCTCATTGAAATTGTAACTGTTTTTCAACTTTAATCGTAATTCAAATCTTTTAAAGTTAGTATACCGAAATTTGATTGCATCTTTAAACCGTGTTTACCTGTACGTCTATCAGATGAAATTAGTTTTTGTAAAAGATGAATATATTCTGACTTTAAAGGATTTCAGATTGTTTGTTAACACAATATGCCTTTATTTGTTTAATACAGTCATATTGGTACAGTCGTAATACAGTCATAATAACTGCTTTAATTTGGTTGTAATATACAGAGACAAAACAATTTTACTTTTTTTTTTTTTTTTTTAGATACTCTACAAAAATATTGAAGCCACCCTTATTTTGACGGGTTTAAAAGAAACTCCCGGTAAATATAAACTCCATGTACATTTCACCCAATCTAAATTATAGTAATATTGAATTTCAACTAAGGAGAGCATAAAGATCGTTGTGATAAGGAATATGAAAGGTAATATATACCGGCTTCACCGGGTCTAATAAAGGAAATACGAGCGCAGGTACAATAGGGAAAATATTGCCCTGCTTCCCGAAGGTGGGTGTTTCAGAGCAGGGTATTTTAGGATTAGTTTATACCCGAGAGAGATCACTTAAATCAACACCATACTCAATCATGTTTTTCATTAAAGGAACAATCTTAATATATAAAATCCAAATACCACTGACTGACTGACCTATCACGAAATCTACATAACTATAAGGCCTACAGAGTTGAAATTTGACATATAGGAAATTCTTTGGCCCTAGGTGCTTGCTAAGACAAGGTAACATGAAATTCCCCTGTATTCCGCCCTGCTGCGTCCCAAACTTACCTTATTCCTTATGGACATTCACTTTGGTTTAACTCATGAAAATTCAAACAGCTGATCTTGGTTAGTGTTAGTTCCACGGGCTACCCACAGATTGAAGCACACACAACTATCATAGATTACACGGGCAAAGCTGCACCGGGTCGGCTTGTCTTTATACCGTCTGTCCCAAAAGTCCCACCCCCCGCCAATTTTTTAAACGGCTTCAGCTAATGAGATTATTTTTTCAGGAAGTCTTAAGTACCAGAAAAGGAAAGTTTTAATGTATGTAAAATTGTAACCCCCTCCCCCAAAATTGGGTTTTTTGGGGGGACTCAAAATTTTTAAAAGTAAACCCCCTTCGAGTGACACCTCTTCTCCGTAAAAAAAGAATAATGGCGAAAGTTAGAGAATCAGATGGCACAGAGTATTGAAGCAAGGTTAGGGGGTTTTGCCTCTTTAAACACTAGTCGTTACTTTTTCCTGTGTAAGGGGTTACATGTAACTTTAATAATCTAATTATTAGCATGATACGTATTGCTAGAGTTCAAAAGATGCGATAAAATACTTCATAAAAACAATGAAACAAAATTGTATTTACTCTGCAATTACAAAAATAACGGTAAATACATATCAAACATTCTAAAAGGCAATCTACTTCGAGTAGCATACCGGTCATCAGCAGGTCCAATCGATTTCACTGCTCGAAATCGATCACCTTGCAAAGTTTGTTTAAAGTGTTATACACGAATTCAGTGTAAGTGTATGCATGTTGTAGTTTTGTGTGACGTATAACATTCACATGCGTTTAACATCACAGATAGGATTATTCCGGTTGATCATATTTTGTAAAGTTACATTCTAATTGGTTTATTCCAGCGAGCACATAATAGAGTAAAGAAGACAAGTGCTTACACCCCGTGCATTAAAAGTGTGGCAAGATCCGCCATGTTGGTCAGTAGTGGGCATTTGGGGCTGCTGGGGCGGAAGTGACGTCATCCGGTCACGTGACCGGATGCGCTGTGTCATTAAACACGTCATCTGAGCCTCAGCCAGTGACGTAGGCGGTTTTGTGACGTAATGAGGGAAAGTTTAAAGGTCAAGGTTACGGGGAGGTAATTTTAAAAAAGTACTACCTCGCACGCGTAAAATCCGATTGTGATTCGATAGTTGTCATTCGATAAAAATATCGAATGAAAACAATCGAATGAAGCAATCGAACGATACGAGTGCGAGGTAGTACTATTACAAATATTACTTTATTTTATTTACAATAATTCATATTACAAATATTACTTTATTTTATTTACAATAATTCATGTTTACAATAGTTCCCCGTTGTTCGTTGTCATCGATGTTGTTGGACCGGACGAGTTGCGGCCATCACTTCGCTTTCTGATGAAAGACGGTAGATACTTTGATTCCTACGCAGAGTCCATGTTGTTTTTTGATGCGTAAAGTTCCAAAGATAAATCGTAACCGGTCGCAATGAGAAGTCTTAACTCTTCATTAAAAACCTCGAGGTCTTGGAAAGTCGCCAGATGAATAGAGTCATAATGAATACACCTAATTTTGATGGACATTTCAACAGATAGCTCGATGTACACTGGTCAAGAGCCGGAGGTGTACTGACTATTCGCTAGCTAGCGTTTTGGTATCAAACAAAATGGTGGGGGTAAAAGTGTGGTGGGGCGGAGCAGATGGCGGACGGCAGATGGCAGGCGGCAGGTGGCAGCTGGTGCGAGGCAGATGGTTGCTACTACATTCGCCGCCACAGTAATGCAATCCTTCGGCATAATTCTTGTATTTTATCTTGTCGGTTCATTTGATACGTTTTACATCTACATATGCAATAGCTGAAACACTTGCACTTACGACAAGCTTTCCCGTCAACTTGATCGCCTGGTATTTTAAAACATTGTAACTCGCAACAATATGTCTTCAAATTGTTATCGAAAAATAAATTGTTCATAGGTGGCACCGACATGTTAGCTGCAGCGTGTGTTAGACAAGACTGAGACTAACTTCACTGCTCCCTCTCTTTTATACCTCTTCATAAGTTAACCCTGAATGAAAGTTCAAGGTCATCCATTTGAATTTTAAAAAAGCAACACAGCAGTATATAAAATAATATACTGCTGTGTTGCTGTTTTTATTTTTTTATTTTTTAATATTTTTTTTTTATTTTCTTTATTAAACAAACATCTTACAATACAATAAGCTTAAGTCTAACATTGATGACTAGAAATACAAACAGAAAAATACAAACAAAGACATTATGTACAAGGATGCGTGATGTGCAGAGTGAGTTCCGTCGAGTTGTTGCCGCTTACACCGTGTGATACCAAATACAACGTCCCCGGTTGAATATCTCGCAAATCTTCATTTTGTAGCAGTTGAACAAATCGTTTTGGAAGAAATACTTGAAACTTCGGCTCATCTCCTGGAGTGAAAGGTCCTTCGCTCAATGAAACTAGAATTGCTTCTCCATGTGTGGTTTCCACTTTCTTGATGTTATGAATAATGTAGTGTTTTTGTTCTTTTAGTTCTGAACACTTTTTAGTTAGCAGAAGGTCGGATTTTGAATGAGTGTTGAATTGATCAACCAGTGTTTGTAGAAACTGTTGTGATGCCATCTTCGTCAGTGGTGGTTGTGGTGTCTTCTGTGATGTTGCCTCTTCGGAGTCTCGAATAATACTCGTGCTGGAGCGGTGCTGTCCAGTGTTTCCACTTTCGCCGTGAGATTTTCCCTTTATCTAAACCAAACTTTCCCTTTTTTTCCCTCACCACTCATACAAATTTCCCTCTTTTTTCCCTCATTGTTAATAGTTCTCACATTACTTATAACTTGAGCTTTCATCTGAGATACAAAAAATTGAAGCCTACAAGCTGACAGCCTTTCTCCTCAGGTAACCAATCAAATCCTCCCTTCACAAGTTATATGTTTGTCAGCTGACAAACAAAACTTTTGACAGAATGTGTGGTTACCATGTTGGTTGTCATGACAGCAGAGGGGAAAATGGTGGTCGACCATAATGTAGGCTTTACTTTTACTTTCTCCCCCTTATACATCATATATGGGGAAAGAATTGTTTTCGTCAAAATTTTCGAATTTAGTTGTTAGTGGAAATATTCGTTTTGGTGCTCCCTGAACCCAAAAAAGTGATTTTTACGTGATGTCTGTGTATCTGTCTGTTTGTCTGTCTATCTGTCTGTCTGTCTATCTGTCTGTCTGTATGGATGTGTACAGAGCTAGAGCCCTAACCAATGGTCCGATTATGAAATTTGGTATGTAGATACTAATCCACAATATATCCAGCCGTTTTTTCTCATTTTTTGAAATTTTTGATTTTTAAGGGTCCCCCAAAAACCGTCAAAAAACATGAAAAATCAAGACTTCTCAAAAACGGCTCTAACGATTTTGATTAAACTTTAGTAGTTTATAGAACTTTAGTTTTCCAACAAAATGACACCACCCGCATTTCTGAAAAAATTCGGGTTCAGAAATTACAAAACTTAAAATATAAAAATTAAGTTTTTTGAATTTTTCATAAAAACATAAATATAAAAAAAATTATATTCACCATTAAAAAGAGCTCAAAAACTAAATAATTTAGTATTTTTAACTACTATTCTACGATTGCTGGTTGCGGAGAAAATTGTAATTTTCATTTTGCGGTAAACGCAGTACGTTGTCCAATGTTATTCTTATGGGGAATATAAAAATTACTATTTATCTCTTATTTATTGATCAATTTCGTTTAAACTTGTTATGCACGTCAAGTTAGCATTGACCAATAGAGGAAATTCGAAATATGTTGCAACTTAACCCTGGGGGGGACAAGGGGGCATTTCCCCTCTCAAAACCACTGTGTTTAGCAACGGATTGTGTAGTGCCTCCCAAACAGGGATTTGGGTGGATATTTTTGAAAACAACTTGTTTACAAGATTTTCTGTACATTCGACCGTGCGTTGGCTTTGTATTCTATAATTAGTAAATAAAAAGTAATTTATTCATTAAAGTTGGGCTAAAAGGGAAAAAGATGTATCAGTTTCCTGATACTGTTTATTTTACATCAGGCAAGAGCTCTAGATATATTAACCTTGTTGATTAAAAGTTACCTTTCTCTTTGGGCAGAAATGCCTTATCAGCTGAACTTAAGGCGGAATTGCGGTATTGGAAGCGAATTACGTTAGTAAAACAATTAATGCTAAACGTAAAACATAAAAGTACCTAAAGGCGAATAGCAAGATGTAAAAGCCACCATTGTACAGTGTACAGTTATGATAAAGGACATGTAATACTTCAAGCGTAACATGTAAGCTGTAGGTTAAGTTATTATTTACAAAAATATGAGAGCAATATTAGGAAGATTATGTTATTTATTAGGTTAGTCAAACTTGTAAACGTTAGCAGTTTATTTAAGTCAATTTGCCAATTGAATACAGTAATAAATGTAGCATTATAAATATATGTAGTTCTTATTTGATGGCCTGTTGCTTTACTTTTTCCCAACTTTAGTAATTATTTTAACTTTTCCCATAATTTCCCTCAAACCCCGTTTTCCCTTTGAGTTTCCCTCTTGGGGCTGATTTTCCCTCGAAAGGGAAAATTTCCCTCAAAGTGGAAACACTGGGCTGTCTCCTCGTATTTATAGGCCCCACTACCCCCACCACATTTCTGTTCTCCGCTACCCCCACCACATTCCTGCGTTTGTTTCAAGTAAGCAGCCAAACGATACGCGTTGTACAATGCACAGTTTGTTTGGCCGTGTTTAAGATCTTTTGCAGCGACACAAATATTACCGAGATTAATGTTAAAGTCCTTACTGATAGTTATATCGAAAACATCACCGTGCGTGTACTTTTGTATCCAGTTCTTTTTTTCTAATCCTCTTGTGTATATATGTGAATATTGTTTGCAAAAGTTAAACATAATACTGTGCAGATTACTGTAGCTTATAAATCCTTCATACCAATGTATGTGATGAAAGTAGTTTGTTATCCAGTTGTTTGTACTTTTTGCTTTGGTGTTAAGTTTGTTAAAAGAAAAAGGAGCTTCAAACGTGAATGGGTAGGCTACAAATGTAAGCAAGTCTAAAATTACTAATTCCTTGATAATAAACCTATCATCATTATTTCGAATTGCTTGAAATTCTATTACACAAGGCTTTACACTCACTTCTTCATCCCCTCCGCTCATCATGGCACCTAGCGACCAACTAAACTGTTTTCCACACCACGGTAGGTTAAATACCAGGCCGTACAGTTGCAGGCGCGTTGGTGTATATTTAACGTGGGCACCGTCCCCAATAGGCCTACCCCACGTGTGTTCTCCTTTACTAAGTCAAACTTTAGTCTTTTTTAACTTCTTCTTCTTGTGTTTCGTTTTCTTCTTCTTCTTGTTTCTCCGTTTCTTCTTCCTGTGTTGTTTCTTCTGTAGCTTCTGTAGCGATTTCTACAAGTGGTTCAAAATCCTTTAACTTTCTCCACATGCAAACTTCATGAGGTATTCTATTAAAAATAGATGTATCCACAGGTCCGTACACGATGGTGCTATCAGGTTGCTTTTTCCAAAGTATAGACCAAATATTCTTTAATAATAGCGCTTGCAAATACAAACTGTCTCATGTACCTTGTAATAGGTTCTGTTGCGTAGTTTAAAACGTAGAATTCTTCACGTGACAGTAGAATCTTATTTTCATGTTGAGTCAAGTCTCTAATTCGCACTTGTAGTTGTCCGCGATGTTTAACAATATCGATTTCATTGTCACAATCCAAAAGTCGAATATGTGTTTTCCTTCCACACAAACTGTTAGTTAAATAACATTCTATTAAATGTACATGTTTCAAAAATGACTCCCAAGCATTTTGCGAAAATAAAACCTTTTTTGTTCCATGGTGTACTATTACTGTAGGGGAATAATCCAATGATTTCATCAATCCAACTGATACACTTTTACTGATGCATGCTGAGATGGGGTAAAAGATTCGCAGAAAAACTTCAGTTAAAATGTGAGGAGGAATATTTTCTTCAACTTTCTTTTTCCTCTTTGGTACTACCTTTGATGGGTCTGCATTAATTTCCTCCTCTCTATCTCTTTTACCAAACTTTAAAAATGCAGTTATTTCCTTGATGATTTCTGCTTCACTAGTATTATCACGTTCCCATAACGGTGCTACCTCTGCATCACCTTGTACAACAGATGGAGAACTCATTTTGTAGAAGATGTTACCCATGCGCCGATAGACGATCAACTGAAAACCTGCAATGCTGCTCCGCTATTTATAGGTTAGCGACAGTGGCGGTGCCGGTGGTGGTACAACGTTTTACAATACTGTCTTTACAATACCAGTCAACGGTGTGTATGTAACAATTTTATCGTGCAAAATTAAACAATACGCAGATGTATTTGCAGGTACGTTTTCTTGAAATTCCATTTCTATTTTTATATCAACACTAGACGATTTTACTGATTAATTTTGTTTGGAACAATCAATTACAACAATCGGAGCTTTCGATTCAAACTGTACGGGAGATAGTAGAGGTGTATTTGTTTTGCCGTAATATGAATTTTGGAACCTAGCGTAAATGTCGTATAA
Organism: Allygus modestus; assembly: GCA_963675035.1. Taxonomy (NCBI): domain Eukaryota; kingdom Metazoa; phylum Arthropoda; class Insecta; order Hemiptera; family Cicadellidae; genus Allygus; species Allygus modestus. Next base: position 80,721,713 of record OY776116.1, read on the forward strand.
AACACTGTATCTTTTTTTATCAAAAGAAATATTAAAGTTGTCGTAGGGAAAGAATTGTGAATTCAGGAACACTTTACAGTTTGTTAATTTACAATGGTCAAATTCACCAGCATTTTCAGTTATTATACTTTTCTTCTTCGTTTGTAATTTAAATATTACATATCTCGCTTTTTCCAAATGAGTAGAAGTTTTTACAGTCCATGTATGCCGTTGTGTTGTAGGTAAAACGGGGTATTCATGAAACTCCCAGCTTCTGAATGGCATTACAATGTCTCGATCTTATTTTAACTTTCTTAATAATGTAATCCTGTGTTCATCATTTAGTCGCACATGTGGTACTCTCCAAACAATCTTGTCTAATGTTAATTTCCAGTCTAAATTGGCATCAGTTGTTCCAGCAGCTGCTTTAATAATATCATTATCGTTTGATGATCTTAATAAAACTAGTTCTTGTTTTACATTTATTATTATTCTTCTGTAGTCTTCAGCAAATCCTAGGAGTATTCTTAAAGGTACGTAGAAATCAAAGTTTCCCGAAGAGTCAGGAGCGATTTTACTTTTGTCTGGTGCAACCCATCCTGCAACAGCTAACAGATTCTTCTCATTTGGTGTTAAAGAATGTTGGACCCTGCGCTATATCCAGTATATCCATTGTTAATGACCTTTAATCCAATTTCTTCTAGAAAACGAATGTTGTCACTTGTTAATCCTTCTACAGCTGATGAGCTACTGACCTCTTTGCTGGTTGGCTCTCTCTTTTTAAATGATAACCCCATTGTCTAAGCGGATGATTTTATATGTATTCTTACAGTAATAGCTTCTCCTCTAAAGTCAATAAGGTTTCCGTCTTGATCCACTATGTTCAGCACGATGTCTGAAATGAAACTGGTGTTTAACGGTAGGTACACAAGGTTTTGAGGCTTTTCTACTATCTTGAAACCCGGTGCAACTGATGGGTTTAATGTGTGTAATATATGACGATTTTCTCCATCTCTGTAGGATCCTTGTATAATGTTACATGTAATATCTATGCTGTTAACTTTGATGATCGTCACAGTTTTATTCCCAGAATGAGTTTTATTAGGTTCTAATACTTTTGTTTCTTTAGAAAACCCCAATAAACTACCAATTGAATGTTCTTGACTAAAATCAATATAATACTTAGACGTAATTTCGGCTTTCATTGTATTGTTATTGCCTTTTATCGTTATATTTTCTTTTCCCATATGTTTTTGTATAACTTCATTTATATTATCAATTTCATAAGCTCCTGTTGGTAAACTGAATTCTTCCAAAGCTGAATACTTTCCTTTATCATCTTTTGTCTTGTAATAATGTATTTTGTTATTAATTCCTTCACTAACGTTTGGAATAGAGTTATATGTTGTTAAATCCAATAATGCGGCTTCCCATAGTCTTCCTTTTTGCAAACGTAGCGCTGGAAACAGAATACTGCGCAAAGTACATGAGTTACCGGTTAATGACACTGTATACGAAGACATCTTAAAGTTGACTAACACTTTTAGCTAAAAAGTCTAAACATAAATGACCGCAAATGGATGTATCATCAGGTTGTTTTCTTGTATGATTGTAAAAAACATTTTCTGCCGCACGAAAGTATTGTTGAAGTTCTTTCGGTGGTGGAAGGTCTCCAAAACTGTCGAAATAATAAATGGTTTTACCAAGTTTCTTGTAACACACCCAATGAGTGCCTAATCCTTCAATATTATCCAAATTTACAATACCAGTCTCATTTTTCCACATTTTAACCGGTAATTCATCTTTCATAAATACTCCTCTAAAAAATGGGATTTTCAAACAAGAAGCATATGTAATCAGTTCTTCATTGTTCAATTCTTTGTTTTTAATTATTAATTGCTCTTTCTTATTTAATACACACGATACGGTCTTAGGTATAATCCTCCTCCCTTTTTTATCATTGACCATATTGTTGGTTTCTTTTTAGCTTTACCACTGGTAGATCGACGTTTTCTTCTGATATTACCTCCTTGTTTCTTAGCGGGTTTTTTCCCACGCCTTCTTCTCTTTCCTCCTCCAAACGTAGTTTTTGCTTTCATTGCTGCTGTTACTGCTAAAGACGCTGCTTTTTCACCAATACTCGCGTCACTAGATTTTACTCTTTGCCAAGCTTTCTCAGCAAGTGCTTTATCCGCTATTGATCTATTTTTAGTATCACCAAATTTGGAATACGCTATATCGTGCTGTTTACAAGCCTGATCGAGCTTATTTATTCCAGGATCTCCTCTAGCAAGGCGTTTCTCTAATTTGGTTCCAGGACCACAATATTGATATCCTCCAGGTAAATGTAATTCCACAGGTAATAAATCAATCGCCTTGTTAACTATAGCTCCAACCGGTTTACTCAATAGATAAAATGCTGTTGATGCTATTCCCCTTCCTCTCTGTAATCTCTCTCGATTATGACTGATGCGTTTAACCCTCGACATGACTATTTATAGCAAAACCTACAATCAGTAGGTGTACTCTATAAATGTTTTACAATGAATGTAATATCAGTTTTGGTTTCTTGTATTATATACTGTTTAAAATCCATTTATTATATAGAAATGGATTTATTAATTAAATGTAGACATATTAAATAAAAGTAGTAAAAATAGAAATAAGGTGTAATTGAAGATGTTCCAGATGTTTCTCCGCTGGTGATGGTATCGTTGTCTTCGGTAAAATGAATAAACTTTAAATAGTTGGCATGTTCCCTTAGAAACTTGCCACTTAATCGTTGGTAATTGAATAACACATCCCAGTCTAGTTTATCTTTAAAATTGTCAATGTAATTCTCAGAGAGATTTTGATATTTACTTATTACTTCCCAACAGTTATTAAAATTTGGTGTCATCTCTACGAGGAAGTCTTCTGAAAACTGTTGTCTTTGTAAAATATGGATCCAGTTAACTCTGTGAAAACAAATTCTTAACATAGTCATTGTAAAGAGGTAGTGTATGGAAAGTTGTTCTCAATCCATATATATATCAAACCGTTGAACAAAACCATCTGTCAACACTCCTTGGGGAAATCTCGGCTCTTGAGATATTAAACTCCACGCAGTAATATTGGATTCCATCATCCTCTCTGTATCGTCTCTCGAATATGACTGATGCTTTATCCCTTATCATGGGTATTTTAAATTATTTTTTCTCTTATGTAATTTTCATTGTTTTCTGTTGGTTCATTAATCACATTCACTTTATCCTCCTTTCCTAATGTCTTGACTTTAGAAGGCACAGACGGTTTATCTTGTTGATTAGGTTTCTCTGGATTGTGTATATTTTTCCAGTCTAAATAATTGTGACTGTCAACATCTGAAGCTGCATCTCTTCCTGAAGCCCGATGGATATAATGGAATAGAGCTGCACCAAACCTTTCCAAATGTTTTTCATATTCCGTAGTCCATTTCTTGTGTACAATATCAAACATTTTCTTATTTACAGCGTCTCCATCCTGCTCACAATCACCTACATTTGATAATTTTAATTTTTTTAAATCATAGCTTGTATCAGTTTTATTCCTTTTGTAAATCGTTAACAATTTTAGAGTAGCTAAATTTACTGCTTCACCATCATAAATGGGATATTGTATATCGCTTAACCTTTTACCGGAAAACCCCCAATGATCTTCGTGTACAGTTGGGGTTCTTTTTTTCATGTACTGTACCGTAACCGTATCAGACGACATAAGCGGATCACCAACATTTTGAATTACTTTTCCTTCAAAATTATAGTTGCCGTCAGGTGTTAACGGAAACCCAGCTCTTTTTTCACTATATCCAGATTTTACTCCAAACTCGGAGTACCGTCCAAACTTGTCCACACTCATGATGTAGCTGAATCGCTATCGTTTAGGTTCTTATTATATATGTACGTCTACTGAACAATTATTCCTTGTTTTCGCAGTTCATCAACCAAAGCTACCCATTCGTTTTCTAAACCAGTGTGCCCGGCTTCCATAGCTTCATGTAATAACCTCATTCGATCAACTAACTTATTTATATCGTTGTAATATATTATATTAGTTTTATACAAATTTTTCAATAATCCCCTTCCAGATGTGGTAGGATCAGTTGTTTTTCTCTTTTTATGCAAAAAATTTAATTCAGCAGAAGATAAAGCTCTTCTTTTAATTTGAGCTTTTTTTGATTTCGAGGGGAAAAGACTAGATATAATACTTGTATATTTTATTGACCGATTTCTATGAATAGGTAGGTCTTTGGAATACTTCTTTCTATGTGCATTTGTATACTCTAATATATTTTTAAACAATTGTAAATCCCTTTTAGTATATTTACCAGGATTATTTTTAAAGATAACTTCAAACAAACCTTTTGTACCTTTATATTTCTTATCTCCAATAACTATATCATCATTTTCGTTTGTATCTAACTTGCTATCTCCAATCATTAATCCTTTATCCTCTATTCTAGCTCCATAGGTATGAAAATTTCGATTAGCATGTGCGGCGTGTAACATTTTTAACGTATATGTTCTTCCAAGAGTTCCTTTAAACATAATATCCGTGCCTAATTTGCTTAAGTTGGATGGGTTAATATCCTCTTCTTCTGCTCTTGTATCTTCTACACTTGTATCTTCTGTACTTGTATCTTCTGCAATGTCCTTTTCCTTTAAATCCTCTATATCTCCGCTTTCTTCATACTCGTCGCTTTCTTCAGATGTTTGTAACCGACCAAAACTTTCATCATTCTGAAATTCTTCTTCATATTTCGAAATTGGTAGCATTTTGTCTCCTTCGAAGCGAATTGAAGGTTTTTCCACATTTTGTGCTAATCGCTTTAAATGTTCAGTAACAGGTTTGAATGTTGTTTCTAAAAATTGCTCTCTTTCATTTATACCTGATTTTAAAGCTCGGTTTTTTTGTCTAATAGAATCACTAAGTGATTTTATTTCCTTTAATAGCTTTTCCTGGTTAACCATCTTCACACCTTGACGACTTGTACAGTAATACCGCTAATCAGTGTATTTAAACAAATTTATCAAAACCTATTCTATAACGACCATCTTTTATAGCTTGATCTTTCATAATAACCAAGAATCCATACTTTTCCGCCCATGCTTTTCCGCAAAGCTCTTTAAACTTTTCAAATGGCATATCCGCATTCACATGATCGTTATATATATGTTTTAGGTTAGTATCATCTTGTTTGAATACAATTAGAATATTTGCATTATCTCTGATAAGTTGTTTTGGGATTTTGCTATAAGTTTGTCCTATATATATGCTGTCGATGTTATTATGTCTTCCCATGGCAAAGTAGTTTCTAATAGTATCCTGATTTTCACAAGATACATCGTCAAATATAAATACAGAATACGGTTTCGCTTCGTTTGGTTGCATAATGCTATCACTAGCGTTAAATTTGTAAAAATTAACATCAGACACATCAGATAGGATTTTATCCAGCAATTGATACTTTGGTTGTTGTAGAGACTTTGAAAAAATATATAGGTTATTAAACCTTAATCCCTGCGGATTAGTGATCAAATTAAAGACAACATTGGTCTTTCCGCAGTTTGAGGAGCCACTTACTATACATCGAACAGTGTTTGGAAGTAAACTACCGTGTTTACCATTGTTGATTTTAACGTTATCCACAGTTAAATCATCTATGTTATTAATATTGAATCGATCTTTATGGTGAATAATCTCCATCCTGCTCAAAGGTTAACGATGAAATGAGTTGCATGCATTAAACCAAGTCCTTTATAGGTATCCATGAATCCTCAGTTTTGTTAAACCCTAACCACCGCACTTTAACTGCGTCCTTTTTTCTTTGTAACACTTTTTCAACAAGATATACATCACCTACTGTTGACTTTAACATTTCATGTCCATAAAAAGCACCTTGCAACAAATCTCCTTTGTTATCTTTTAAGATATACGTTTCAGGTACAGTCGGTTGCACTTTATACACTGTAAAAACTTCATTCGTCCAATTGGGAAGGTATTTCTTGGTAAACACTCCCTTATTTAATTTTAATCCGTACTTTATCACTTACATTAAATTTTCTTGGCTGCATTTTTTCTAATTTAGGCTTTGTATTTTTCTTTATGCGTTTTAATACATCTTTTGCATTTCTTCTATTTACTTTGTTAGGTTTCATACCAATAGTTCTATGAAACCTGTTGTTATATTCATTTATTAATTGTGGTAAAACATCATACCATACGTAAGAACCTCTTTTTGAAAATTGTTTATACAGTGCTCCTTTTAAGGTTCTATTGAATCTTTCTACAATAGCTGCTTTTTTCTCTGAATTTGTAGAATAATGATTTATTTTATATTTATTCATTAACTGTGCAAAGTTTGTATTAAAGTATTCTGTTCCATCATCAGTTTGTAAATGTTTAATTTTGTTTTTATCTCTTTTTATGGCTATTTCCATGGCTTCTGTTACGCTTTTACCAGTCTTGTCCTTTAGAGGCAAAGCGTCTGCAACTTTTGTAAAACAATTAATAATTGTGAGTATATATTTAAATCCTTTGTTTATTCTGCTATGCGGTCGCATTTCAATTGAATCCGCTTGATATGGATCATTTATCCCTTTTATAAAAGTATTTCTTCTTGGAAACTTTATTCTTGCAGGTTTATGAAGTTCGTCAACAATTTTCTCCTTTAGATCCGTCATGATGTTTCTGCTAACACAGCTACGATAGTATTAAATATTCATTTTTAATACATCACCTTATATAGGTCAAGGTCGTTCAAAACTTATGTATAAAAGGGGGAACACAGCAAAATACTGCTGTGTTGTTATATTCATTTATTAATTGTGGTAAAACATCATACCATACGTAAGAACTTCTTTTTGAAAATTGTTTATACAGTGCTCCTTTTAAGGTTCTATTGAATCTTTCTACAATAGCTGCTTTTTTCTCTGAATTTGCGTTATCTCTGATAAGTTGTTTTGGGATTGTGCTATAAGTTTGTCCTATATATATGTTTGTTTACAGCAGTATTTTGCTGTGTTCCCCCTTTTATACGGAAAGGAAAAGGAAAAGGGTTGTAGGACGATGAAAGGGTTACTCGTCAATAGGGTTGAGGGAGTAGTGGCCGAATGGTAGAGTGTGGATGTTGTCTGCAAGGATGTGGCGTTTGTCATCATTTGAAGAGAGAGCTTTTTTTACCTCCGTCATGCTGTACAGCTGATGGTTGAAACTTCTGATTGTGTTGAATTTTGCTGTTATATCTTGATCTTCAAATAAACATTTCTTATAGTGATTAAAATGCACATTCTTCTTTAAATACAAACTTTTTACTCCTTTAGCTTTCTTAATGACTTGTTTTTCATTTAGTTGTAAAGAATATAATTTTGACATTAGTGCAACAATTTCTTGAAGTATAACACCATTGGCTTCATCTTTAAATTTGCCAAGCACTTTTTTGTTTATGTCATTGTCGTAGTTTGGATGATCTTTTGGATGGTCGGAAAAGTCAAAATCGTTTTTGTAATCAAATGTCCGAAGGTCTTCATACATATCGTTAGTAATTATCCAATATATAAAAGCGTCTGTATCCATGTAGGAGATGCCGATGTTTTCTCGTCCATAAAAGGTGACCATCTTTTTATAATGAAAATCGTACATATGAGTCTTGGAGATATCCAGGATTGACATACCTATATACAAAGGACGATCCATCTTCACACTTGTTTTCTTCATAGATACAGCTACAATATTTTCGTTAATAATTATAGATGTTCCAAAATTTGGCTGTTGTACAAGTTTCTGTAGTTTGTTCAGATCTGTAACAAGTTTAACATTTTTATGTCTTCTTTTGTTTTCCAATGTTTTACCGAATATTGCATTGTTCATCAATTTAAAAAAGTCTTTTTGAAAGGCTGATGTAGCGGCTGCTCTTCTGGTAGTATTCGAGTCTCTGTATGGTTTCAACCAGCACGATTGGGAAAATTCCACAGCTCTATTAATTTTAGTAAGACGTAAACCTAATTCGATAGCTTGTTGAACAACCCAATAGTGAGCTACGTATCGTTGTTTATTGTTAAGGGTCATCATTAATTTGGGGTGTTTTCCAGTTGGAGAAATTTCTGTTCTTGCAAGGAGTGGAAGGTCATAATGAAGATCGTGTAAATGTTCTGGATATTCAAAGTCGCAATCCAAAATATATCCAGTATCTCCATGTTTTGGAATTTGTGATATATCGCCAATACAGTCGGGATCAACCCATTTAAAGTTGTCAAATGGAAGTGGGTTCGACATGGCCCATCCATACAGATTATTTGCGTCGAAATATCCCAAGTACGTTGAAGGTTTCTCTTGATCATGGTCAGGTAAATATTTGTTGTTGGCTTTAACATGTCTTGTCACGCTTTGAGTTAATCCACCTCTAACACCCGACTCAACCATTAAAACCATATCTATATCTGTTAACAGCTGGAGTTTGCATTTTGTTTCTTTCAGCATTGCTTGCCAAGCTAGTCCTGGAGATGTATACGAATGTAGAGGGTCCAAACCGTATGCTGCAAAACAGGTTCTTCGGAATTCTTCCATAACATCGCAGAGAAGAGTCACCTCAAGTTTTACATAAAAGCCTGAGTATTCTCCTAAAGTCTTCATATCCAACTCGTTCCATACTCGACATGCATGTTGATAATCTTCAAGTGAAATTTCCGAATCATTAAGTTTGTTGTTAAATTGTTCTGGTGGAGGAAGTGATGTTTCATTAAATCTATGCAGTCCATCGATGTAATCGTAGGGGAAGACCCCTTTTCGAAGAACCAGATCCATTTTACTACTGGCTACAATTTTGCTTGTTTCTATCAGATCTTCTCTTTTTAAATTCTCAGTTAATTTCATTAGGCTAGAAGGCATAAATCTAAACGAATCAATAAACCTAAGTTTTATTTTGCCAACCTTTTTAGAGAAGCTTATAAATTTTTCCATTGTTGTTGCCAAAACATCTATCGCCCCATCATCTCTTCCCAATTCGGGAATTATAAAGTGAGAGTCATATCAACTAAGGTTATGTAGAACAACGGGTATAAAAGAAGGAAGTTTGTAATTCAAGTTGCAAGCGTTACAGGCTGCTCCTCTGTAGACTCCTATAAGATGGTCGTGATCACGAACTTTAACGTTATGTGGTGTAAATATGTTATTACACAGATAACATGTTGTTGCCAGATTGTGATGTTGAAGTTGATGTTCTTCCATAGGTAGCATCGGTATTTTAATTTTGTAGAGTTCTTCCACCTTAGAGGCAATGTAATACAAATCGTCTACAAAGTGTTTCGCTGCTTTTTCACCGCGATAAATCTTCGGAGCAGATGATAGTCCAAATTCTTGGAGATGTTCTTCAGACAGCGTGGATTTTGTTAGTATACAGTAACTGTTTGGTGCGTGTTTTTGATATTTGCTCGACTGTACCTGAAACGTATATCTTAAAAGATAACAAAGGAGATTTGTTGCAAGGTGCTTTTTATGGACATGAAATGTTAAAGTCAACAGTAGGTGATGTAGGGGATTATTATTATTTCAAAGTGTTACAAAGAAAAAAGGACGCAGTTAAAGTGCGGTGGTTAGGGTTTAACAAAACTGAGGATTCATGGATACCTATAAAGGACTTGGTTTAATGCAAGCAACTCATTTCATCGTTAACCTTTGAGCAGGATGGAGATTATTCACCATAAAGATCGATTCAATATTAATAACATAGATTATTTAACTGTGGATAACGTTAAAATCAACAATGGTAAACACGGTAGTTTACTTCCAAACACTGTTCGATGTATAGTAAGTGGCCCCTCAAACTGCGGAAAGACCAATGTTGTCTTTAATTTGATCACTAATCCGCAGGGATTAAGGTTTAATAACCTATATATTTTTTCAAAGTCTCTACAACAACCAAAGTATCAATTGCTGGATAAAATCCTATCTGATGTGTCTGATGTTAATTTTTACAAATTTAACGCTAGTGATAGCATTATGAAACCAAACGAAGCGAAACCGAATTCTGTATTTATATTTGACGATGTATCTTGTGAAAATCAGGATACTATTAGAAACTACTTTGCCATGGGAAGACATAATAACATCGACAGCATATATATAGGACAAACTTATAGCAAAATCCCAAAATAACTTATCAGAGATAATGCAAATATTCTAATTGTATTCAAACAAGATGATACTAACCTAAAACATATATAACGATCATGTGAATGCGGATATGCCATTTGAAAAGTTTAAAGAGCTTTGCGGAAAAGCATGGGCGGAAAAGTATGGATTTTTGGTTATTATGAAAGATCATGCTATAAAAGATGGTCGTTATAGAATAGGTTTTGATAAATTCGTTTTAATACACTGATTAGCGGTATAACTGTACAAGTCGTCAAGGTGTGAAGATGGTTAACCAGGAAAAGCTATTAAAGGAAATAAAATCACTTAGTGATTCTATTAGACAAAAAAACCGAGCTTTAAAATCAGGTATAAATGAAAGAGAGCAATTTTTAGAAACAACATTCAAACCTGTTACTGAACCTTTAAAGCGATTAGCACAAAATGTAGAAAAACCTTCAATTCGCTTCGAAGGAGACAAAATGCTACCAATTTCGAAATATGAAGAAGAATTTCAGAATGATGAAAGTTTTGGTCGGTTACAAACATCTGAAGAAAGCGACGAGTATGAAGAAAGCGGAGATATAGAGGATTTAAAGGAAAAGGACATTGCAGAAGATACAAGTACAGAAGATACAAGTGTAGAAGATACAAGAGCAGAAGAAGAGGATATTAACCCATCCAACTTAAGCAAATTAGGCACGGATATTATGTTTAAAGGAACTCTTGGAAGAACATATACGTTAAAAATGTTACACGCCGCACATGCTAATCGAAATTTTCATACCTATGGAGCTAGAATAGAGGATAAAGGATTAATGATTGGAGATAGCAAGTTAGATACAAACGAAAATGATGATATAGTTATTGGAGATAAGAAATATAAAGGTACAAAAGGTTTGTTTGAAGTTATCTTTAAAAATAATCCTGGTAAATATACTAAAAGGGATTTACAATTGTTTAAAAATATATTAGAGTATACAAATGCACATAGAAAGAAGTATTCCAAAGACCTACCTATTCATAGAAATCGGTCAATAAAATATACAAGTATTATATCTAGTCTTTTCCCCTCGAAATCAAAAAAAGCTCAAATTAAAAGAAGAGCTTTATCTTCTGCTGAATTAAATTTTTTGCATAAAAAGAGAAAAACAACTGATCCTACCACATCTGGAAGGGGATTATTGAAAAATTTGTATAAAACTAATATAATATATTACAACGATATAAATAAGTTAGTTGATCGAATGAGGTTATTACATGAAGCTATGGAAGCCGGGCACACTGGTTTAGAAAACGAATGGGTAGCTTTGGTTGATGAACTGCGAAAACAAGGAATAATTGTTCAGTAGACGTACATATATAATAAGAACCTAAACGATAGCGATTCAGCTACATCATGAGTGTGGACAAGTTTGGACGGTACTCCGAGTTTGGAGTAAAATCTGGATATAGTGAAAAAAGAGCTGGGTTTCCGTTAACACCTGACGGCAACTATAATTTTGAAGGAAAAGTAATTCAAAATGTTGGTGATCCGCTTATGTCGTCTGATACGGTTACGGTACAGTACATGAAAAAAAGAACCCCAACTGTACACGAAGATCATTGGGGGTTTTCCGGTAAAAGGTTAAGCGATATACAATATCCCATTTATGATGGTGAAGCAGTAAATTTAGCTACTCTAAAATTGTTAACGATTTACAAAAGGAATAAAACTGATACAAGCTATGATTTAAAAAAATTAAAATTATCAAATGTAGGTGATTGTGAGCAGGATGGAGACGCTGTAAATAAGAAAATGTTTGATATTGTACACAAGAAATGGACTACGGAATATGAAAAACATTTGGAAAGGTTTGGTGCAGCTCTATTCCATTATATCCATCGGGCTTCAGGAAGAGATGCAGGTTCAGATGTTGACAGTCACAATTATTTAGACTGGAAAAATATACACAATCCAGAGAAACCTAATCAACAAGATAAACCGTCTGAGCCTTCTAAAGTCAAGACATTAGGAAAGGAGGATAAAGTGAATGTGATTAATGAACCAACAGAAAACAATGAAGATTACATAAGAGAAAAAATAATTAAAATATACCCATGATAAGGGATAAAGCATCAGTCATATTCAAGAGACGATACAGAGAGGATGATGGAATCCAATATTACTGCGTGGAGTTTAATATCTCAAGAGCCGAGATTTCCCCAAGGAGTGTTGACAGATGGTTTTGTTCAACGGTTTGATAGATATATGGATTGGGAACAACTTTCCATACACTACCTCTTTACAATGACTATGTTAAGAATTTATTTTCACAGAGTTAACTGGATCCATATTTTACAAAGACAACAGTTTTCAGAAGACTTCCTCGTAGAGATGACACCAAATTTTAATAACTGTTGGGAAGTAATAAGTAAATATCAAAATCTCTCTGAGAATTACATTGACAATTTTAAAGATAAACTAGACTGGGATGTGTTATTCAATTACCAACGATTAAGTGGCAATTTTCTAAGGGAACATGCCAACTATTTAAAGTTTATTCATTTTACCGAAGACAACGATACCATCACCAGCGGAGAAACATCTGGAACATCTTCAATTACACCTTATTTCTATTTTTACTACTTTTATTTAATATGTCTACATTTAATTAATAAATCCATTTCTATATAATAAATGGATTTTAAACAGTATATAATACAAGAAACCAAAACTGATATTACATTCATTGTAAAACATTTATAGAGTGCACCTACTGATTGTAGGTTTTGCTATAAATAGTCATGTCGAGGGTTAAACGCATCAGTCATAATCGAGAGAGATTACAGAGAGGAAGGGGAATAGCATCAACAGCATTTTCTCTATTGAGTAAACCGGTTGGAGCTATAGTTAACAAGGCGATTGATTTATTACCTGTGGAATTACATTTACCTGGAGGATATCAATATTGTGGTCCTGGAACCAAATTAGAGAAACGCCTTGCTAGAGGAGATCCTGGAATAAATAAGCTCGATCAGGCTTGTAAACAGCACGATATAGCGTATTCCAAATTTGGTGATACTAAAAATAGATCAATAGCGGATAAAGCACTTGCTGAGAAAGCTTGGCAAAGAGTAAAATCTAGTGACGCGAGTATTGGTGGAAAAGCAGCGTCTTTAGCAGTAACAGCAGCAATGAAAGCAAAAACTACGTTTGGAGGAGGAAAGAGAAGAAGGCGTGGGAAAAAACCCGCTAAGAAACAAGGAGGTAATATCAGAAGAAAACGTCGATCTACCAGTGGTAAAGCTAAAAAGAAACCAACAATATGGTCAATGATAAAAAAGGGAGGAGGATTATACCTAAGACCGTATCGTGTGTATTAAATAAGAAAGAGCAATTAATAATTAAAAACAAAGAATTGAACAATGAAGAACTGATTACATATGCTTCTTGTTTGAAAATCCCATTTTTTAGAGGAGTATTTATGAAAGATGAATTACCGGTTAAAATGTGGAAAAATGAGACTGGTATTGTAAATTTGGATAATAGTGAAGGATTAGGCACTCATTGGGTGTGTTACAAGAAACTTGGTAAAACCATTTATTATTTCGACAGTTTTGGAGACCTTCCACCACCGAAAGAACTTCAACAATACTTTCGTGCGGCAGAAAATGTTTTTTACAATCATACAAGAAAACAACCTGATGATACATCCATTTGCGGTCATTTATGTTTAGACTTTTTAGCTAAAAGTGTTAGTCAACTTTAAGATGTCTTCGTATACAGTGTCATTAACCGGTAACTCATGTACTTTGCGCAGTATTCTGTTTCCAGCGCTACGTTTGCAAAAAGGAAGACTATGGGAAGCCGCATTATTGGATTTAACAACATATAACTCTATTCCAAACGTTAGTGAAGGAATTAATAACAAAATACATTATTACAAGACAAAAGATGATAAAGGAAAGTATTCAGCTTTGGAAGAATTCAGTTTACCAACAGGAGCTTATGAAATTGATAATATAAATGAAGTTATACAAAAACATATGGGAAAAGAAAATATAACGATAAAAGGCAATAACAATACAATGAAAGCCGAAATTACGTCTAAGTATTATATTGATTTTAGTCAAGAACATTCAATTGGTAGTTTATTGGGGTTTTCTAAGGAAACAAAAGTATTAGAACCTAATAAAACTCATTCTGGGAATAAAACTGTGACGATCATCAAAGTTAACAGCATAGATATTACATGTAACATTATACAAGGATCCTACAGAGATGGAGAAAATCGTCATTTATTACACACATTCTACCCATCAGTTGCACCGAGTTTCAAGATAGTAGAAAAGCCTCAAAACCTTGTGTACCTACCGTTAAACACCAGTTTCATTTCAGACATCGTGCTGAACATAGTGGATCAAGACGGAAACCTTATTGACTTTAGAGGAGAAGCTATTACTGTAAGAATACATATAAAATCATCCGCTTAGACAATGGGGTTATCATTTAAAAAGAGAGAGCCAACCAGCAAAGAGGTCAGTAGCTCATCAGCTGTAGAAGGATTAACAAGTGACAACATTCGTTTTCTAGAAGAAATTGGATTAAAGGTCATTAACAATGGATATACTGGATATAGCGCAGGGTCCAACATTCTTTAACACCAAATGAGAAGAATCTGTTAGCTGTTGCAGGATGGGTTGCACCAGACAAAAGTAAAATCGCTCCTGACTCTTCGGGAAACTTTGATTTCTACGTACCTTTAAGATTACTCCTAGGATTTGCTGAAGACTACAGAAGAAGAAGAATAAATGTAAAACAAGAACTAGTTTTATTAAGATCATCAAACGATAATGATATTATTAAAGCAGCTGCTGGAACAACTGATGCCAATTTAGACTGGAAATTAACATTAGACAAGATTGTTTGGAGAGTACCACATGTGCGACTAAATGATGAACACAGGATTACATTATTAAGAAAGTTAAAATAAGATCGAGACATTGTAATGCCATTCAGAAGCTGGGAGTTTCATGAATACCCCGTTTTACCTACAACACAACGGCATACATGGACTGTAAAAACTTCTACTCATTTGGAAAAAGCGAGATATGTAATATTTAAATTACAAACGAAGAAAAAAAGTATAATAACTGAAAATGCTGGTGAATTTGACCATTGTAAATTAACAAACTGTAAAGTGTTCCTGAATTCACAATTCTTTCCCGACGACAACATTAATATTTCTTTTGATAAAAAAAGATACAGTGTTTTATACGACATGTACGCTAGGTTCCAAAATTCATATTACGGCAAAACAAATACACCTCTACTATCTCCCGTACAGTTTGAATCGAAAGCTCCGATTGTTGTAATTGATTGTTCCAAACAAAATTAATCTGTAAAATCGTCTAGTGTTGATATAAAAATAGAAATTGAATTTCAAGAAAACGTACCTGCAAATACATCTGCGTATTGTTTAATTTTGCACGATAAAATTGTTACATACACACCGTTGACTGGTACTGTAAAGACAGTATTGTAAAACGTTGTACCACCACCGGCACCGCCACTGTCGCTAACCTATAAATAGCGGAGCATTAATGCAGGTCTTCAGTTGATCGTCTATCGGCGCATGGGTAACATCTTCTACAAAATGAGTTCTCTATCTGTTGCACAAGGTGATGCAGAGGTAGCACCGTTATTGGAACGTGATAATACTAGTGAAGCAGAAATCATCAAGGAAATAACTGCATTTTTAAAGTTTGGTAAAAGAGATAGAGAGGAGGAAATTAATGCAGACCCATCAAAGGTAGTACCAAAGAGGAAGAAGAAAGTTGAAGAAAATATTCCTCCTCACATTTTAACTGAAGTTTTTCTGCGAATCTTTTACCCCATCTCAGCATGCATCAGTAAAAGTGTATCAGTTGGATTGATGAAATCATTGGATTATTCCCCTACAGTAATACTACACCATGGAACAAAAAAGGTTTTATTTTCGCAAAATGCTTGGGAGTCATTTTTGAAACATGTACATTTAATAGAATGTTATTTAACTAACAGTTTGTGTGGAAGGAAAACACATATTCGACTTTTGGATTGTGACAGTGAAATCGATATTGTTAAACATCGCGGACAACTACAAGTGCGAATTAGAGACTTGACTCAACATGAAAATAAGATTCTACTGTCACGTGAAGAATTCTACGTTTTAAACTACGCAACAGAACCTATTACAAGGTACATGAGACAGTTGGTATTTGCAAGCGCTATTATTAAAGAATATTTGGTCGATACTTTGGAAAAAGCAACCTGATAGCACCATCGTGTACGGACCTGTGGATACATCTATTTTTAATAGAATACCTCATGAAGTTTGCATGTGGAGAAAGTTAAAGGATTTTGAACCACTTGTAGAAATCGCTACAGAAGCTACAGAAGAAACAACACAGGAAGAAGAAACGGAGAAACAAGAAGAAGAAGAAAACGAAACACAAGAAGAAGAAGTTAAAAAAGATTAAAGTTTGACTTAGTAAAGAAGAACACACGTGGGGTAGGCCTATTGGGGACGGTGCCCACGTTAAATATACACCAACGCGCCTGCAACTGTACGGCCTGGTATTTAACCTACCGTGGTGTGGAAAACAGTTTAGTTGATCGCTAGGTGCCATGATGAGCGGAGGGGATGAAGAAGTGAGTGTAAAGCCTTGTGTAATAGAATTTCAAGCATTTCGAAATAATGATGATAGGTTTATTATCAAGGAATTAGTAATTTTAGACTTGCTTACATTTGTAGCCTACCCATTCACGTTTGAAGCTCCTTTTTCTTTTAACAAACTTAACACCAAAGCAAAAAGTACAAACAACTGGATAACAAACTACTTTCATCACATACATTGGTATGAAGGATTTATAAGCTACAGTAATCTGCACAGTATTATGTTTAACTTTTGCAAACAATATTCACATATATACACAAGAGGATTAGAAAAAAAGAACTGGATACAAAAGTACACGCACGGTGATGTTTTCGATATAACTATCAGTAAGGACTTTAACATTAATCTCGGTAATATTTGTGTCGCTGCAAAAGATCTTAAACACGGCCAAACAAACTGTGCATTGTACAACGCGTATCGTTTGGCTGCTTACTTGAAACAAACGCAGGAATGTGGTGGGGGTAGCGGAGAACAGAAATGTGGTGGGGGTAGTGGGGCCTATAAATACGAGGAGACAGCACCGCTCCAGCACGAGTATTATTCGAGACTCCGAAGAGGCAACATCACAGAAGACACCACAACCACCACTGACGAAGATGGCATCACAACAGTTTCTACAAACACTGGTTGATCAATTCAACACTCATTCAAAATCCGACCTTCTGCTAACTAAAAAGTGTTCAGAACTAAAAGAACAAAAACACTACATTATTCATAACATCAAGAAAGTGGAAACCACACATGGAGAAGCAATTCTAGTTTCATTGAGCGAAGGACCTTTCACTCCAGGAGATGAGCCGAAGTTTCAAGTATTTCTTCCAAAACGATTTGTTCAACTGCTACAAAATGAAGATTTGCGAGATATTCAACCGGGGACGTTGTATTTGGTATCACACGGTGTAAGCGGCAACAACTCGACGGAACTCACTCTGCACATCACGCATCCTTGTACATAATGTCTTTGTTTGTATTTTTCTGTTTGTATTTCTAGTCATCAATGTTAGACTTAAGCTTATTGTATTGTAAGATGTTTGTTTAATAAAGAAAATATAAAAAAATATAAAAAAATAAAAAATAAAAACAGCAACACAGCAGTATATTATTTTATATACTGCTGTGTTGCTTTTTTAAAATTCAAATGGATGACCTTGAACTTTCATTCAGGGTTAACTTATGAAGAGGTATAAAAGAGAGGGAGCAGTGAAGTTAGTCTCAGTCTTGTCTAACACACGCTGCAGCTAACATGTCGGTGCCACCTATGAACAATTTATTTTTCGATAACAATTTGAAGACATATTGTTGCGAGTTACAATGTTTTAAAATACCAGGCGATCAAGTTGACGGGAAAGCTTGTCGTAAGTGCAAGTGTTTCAGCTATTGCATATGTAGATGTAAAACGTATCAAATGAACCGACAAGATAAAATACAAGAATTATGCCGAAGGATTGCATTACTGTGGCGGCGAATGTAGTAGCAACCATCTGCCTCGCACCAGCTGCCACCTGCCACCTGCCATCTGCCGTCCGCCATCTGCTCCGCCCCACCACACTTTTACCCCCACCATTTTGTTTGATACCAAAAAGCTAGCTAGCGAATAGTCAGTACACCTCCGGCTCTTGACCAGTGTACATCGAGCTATCTGTTGAAATGTCCATCAAAATTAGGTGTATTCATTATGACTCTATTCATCTGGCGACTTTCCAAGACCTCGAGGTTTTTAATGAAGAGTTAAGACTTCTCATTGCGACCGGTTACGATTTATCTTTGGAACTTTACGCATCAAAAAACAACATGGACTCTGCGTAGGAATCAAAGTATCTACCGTCTTTCATCAGAAAGCGAAGTGATGGCCGCAACTCGTCCGGTCCAACAACATCGATGACAACGAACAACGGGGAACTATTGTAAACATGAATTATTGTAAATAAAATAAAGTAATATTTGTAATATGAATTATTGTAAATAAAATAAAGTAATATTTGTAATAGTGCTACCTCGCACTCGTATCGTTCGATTGCTTCATTCGATTGTTTTCATTCGATATTTTTTACGAATGAAAACTATCGAATCACAATCGGATTTTACGCGTGCGAGGTAGTACTTTTTTAAAATTACCTCCCCGTGACCTTGACCTTTAAACTTTCCCTCATTGCGTCACAAAACCGCCTACGTCACTGGCTGAGGCTCAGATGACGTGTTTAATGACTCAGCGCATCCGGTCACGTGACCGGATGACGTCACTTCCGCCCCAGCAGCCCCAAATGCCCACTACTTTGGTCTGGCTTACAGCCTGAAATCTACGAATCGCGAGCTCAATGCGCGGTAAAACTTCGCGACCGATACACGGCCATTATAAACAGTAATACTTGAAGAATATTGTTAAAATTTTGCAAGCTTATAGTATAGAGTCTGAGGATAACGATGGCAATAACTTAAAGTTAATAATGTTAAAATTGTATGCTTATAGTATAGAGTCTGAGGATAACGATGGCAATAATTTAAAGTTAATAATAATGTTATTAAATAGTATATAAATAATTTTATACACACTTGTAGCTCTGTTTTCAAAACCAGACATGAAAAAGTTGTTCTGTGGGAGAGTTTTTTTAATTTTTGGTCAGAGACATTTAGTTAGCGGAAATTTTGTAGATAAATAAACAAGTTTCATTTTTTATTCCAACTTTTTCTTTCTAAAGTGTTTGGTTTCCTCAGAAATTGAGGTATAAGAAAGCGGCAACACTGTCCTTCGCGCAGCCTGCTGCCGCGCCGCGCGCGACCATAGACAGTGCAGTGTGTTTGTTTTCCGGCTACGTTGTTGTTTTTGTTTTTATTTGTTATTTAATTTTAGCTAGGATTAGTAATGATATCGTATTCATTTAAGGACTAGTAAATGAAAAATAATTTGGGTAATAACTAGTTTTATTTACTTATTTATATGTTTGTAATTTCCTCAAAGTTTCACTCGCTGTAGCTGATTATGGGAGTAGTGGGGCATTGTAGGTTTTGGCTCACTTGATTAATTGCTTACGGAAGCGCTGAGTGAATAAATACGTCATCTGAAGCTGAGCCAGTGACGTAGGCGGTTTTGTGACGTAATGAGGGAAAGTTCAAGGTCACGGGGAGGGTGTTTTAAAAAAGTACTACCTCGCACGCGTAAAATTCGATTGTGATTCGATAGTTAATCGATAATAAATATCGAATGAAAATAATCGAATGAAACAATCGAATGATACGAGTGCGAGGTAGTACTATTACAAAATAACTTTATTTTATTAACAATGTTTGTTCTTAATTACAATGATGTTCTAGTATTACAACTTCCGCCGATGTTGGTTAAAATCGAAGTTGATGATGCCGACGAGTCGCGATCATCGTGTTTTTTCCTGATGAAAGAAGGTAGATACTTCGATCCCTGCGCAGAGTCCATGTTGTTTTTTGTTGCGTAAAGTTCCAAAGATAAATCGTAACCGGACGCAATGAGAAGTCTTAACTCTTCATTAAAAACCTCGAGGTCTTGGAAAGTCGCCAGATGAATAGAGTCATAATGAATACACCTAATTTTGATGGACATTTCAACAGAGAGCTCGATGTACACTGGTCAAGAGCTGGAGGTGTACTGAATATTCGCTAGCTAGCGTTTTGGTATCAAACAAAATGGTGGGGGTAAAAGTGTGGTGGGGCGGAGCAGATGGTAGGCGACAGGTGGTGCGAGGCAGATGGTTGCTACTACATCCACCATCATTAGTCAAACCCTATCAGAGATGACATTATTGCTTCTGCATCAGAAGATATTGTGCTAGAAACTTCATGTACTTGTATTTCATCATTTATATTGTCAGCTTGCTCAATATTAAAAGAAGAACATGTGGAAGAAACCGTAGTGCCTTGTATTGGCGAATCCATGTGAACTATGCAAGAGC
Source organism: Allygus modestus (assembly GCA_963675035.1). Lineage (NCBI taxonomy): Eukaryota > Metazoa > Arthropoda > Insecta > Hemiptera > Cicadellidae > Allygus > Allygus modestus. Next base: position 80,742,460 of record OY776116.1, read on the forward strand.
CGCAGGTATACTGAAGTGATACAAGCATGTAGGATAGACACTCGTCTTTACCCCCCACCACACCAGTTTCCCCCACCAAGTTGTCACATCGCACAATAACTACGGGACATGCATTAGTTAGAGTCTAGCTCTGACTCTGTGAGGATCGGAGCTCCGTAACTAAAAACATTAACAATTCTTGCTCGACACTGTTTTTACGCAATCATAACAGTCACTGTGATCTAATTTATTGCATGTACTCATATGATGCATCTTGCGTAGCAGACAACTTGCTAAGAATGTTTCAGCCTGGAGTATTCTACGGCGAAATCGCTCATATCGCTGTTTATTTTAACTTTACTAGATTTGTAGATATTTTAGAGTTCAGACGTTTAGTACATCAAACAAAATCAAAATAACATCCAAGAACTCCATTTGCTAGCCTTACAATCAAAGAATCTAATCAAATTAGTTTTTAATATAAAAGAAAAAAAAGCTATCGCCCTACACCTTTTTTAAAAATGTTCGTAATTTATTTTTCTTTAACACAGTGTTACAAGATTTATTGCAGTTTTACATGTTTTACCCGAGCGCCGACAATTTAATGTAACTAGTACAATGATTCGGCGTCAAGCGCTGTTAGAGCGGGCAAACAGCTTGTCAACTACGCGTGATGCTTATTGGTTTATTCAAGGTCACGCCGACTGCAGGCTCCGCCGCAGAGTTCTCTGCCGCAGGGCACTGTACATTACTCACATCCTTAGACCTCAGCTTCGTAACTGAAAACTTCAATAATGTTTGCTCAACGCTGTAATTATAACAGCTAGTATGATCTAAACCAGTGCATGTATTCATGTGCTGCTTCTTGCGTACAAACAACTACTTGTTCGTCTGATCAATCCGCAAGTTGAGTATCCATTTGGTATATGTTAAACCATAACTTCGGGTCACCAGAGGAGAAGTCATCCCGGTGGTTCTGGGTGCTTACTACTTGAATTAAACCCATTGTTGATGCTGTTAACTTTGGAGAGGTTATTTCCATCAATTGTAAAAATATATTCAATTAAGAAGAGTAAAACTAAAATCATTGTATAATGAATTTTTTTACAAAAGGTGATGTAGGCCTATGCAAGTTTAATTTGACATAACCTCATAGAGGTTTTTAGGAAAAGCTATAAATTTATTAAGTTTACCTACCTTAAAATCCTATATAGTTAACTGTTAAAGATAACAATCAACTTGTTTAATAAAAAATATCCTGATACTTGTATTGCACTGTAGCGAAAATCAACCATTAATAGTTTACTATTGGGATTATAAATAAATTAAACATTTTAAAAACTTTAATACACCAGATTTTTATAAGGTTCTGATCATATAATCTGTCATATATGTAAATAAAACCGTGTATGAATTTAATGAGTAAATTAATGTAATCTAACATTTTTTGTTATTGAAATATCATTGGAGGCCACGATTTTGAATAAGTGCAAATGAAAAAACATTTGATATCGATTGTTCTTTAATGAAACTAACAAATATTTTGAAAATCAAGTTTGCTATTAGTAGTAATGCCGCGCGCTTTGGCCCCAACATTGGTCTTATGGAGAATAGAATAACATGGGGTCTTATGGAGAATAGATTAACATGGACTCTTATGGGGGAATAGAATAACATGGACTCTTACGGAGAATAGAATAACATGGGCTCTTATGAGGAATGGAATTAGGGTGTAATTGCCTCCCTCTGTGGCTCTTTTGCTACCCTCTGTGGTTGATTTTCTGACCCTCTATGATTAATTATCTACAGTTTTTGGTAATTATTTAACCCACGTGTCCTTCTGTTGTTAATCATCTAGCCTTCTGTGGTAATAATTTGACCCTCGTGTCATTCTGTTGTTAATCATCTAGCCCCCTGTACATCTAACCTCCACATCCTTCACCCCCTTCTGCGTATCTAACTACAACTCCTGTTCTCTTAGCGTACAGTAGCTGGCGGGTGTAACGTGAAAATTTTAAGTAACCTGATTGGCTGGTATGTTGATTCGCGTCCTTCTGTTGTTAATCATCTAGCCTTCAGTGGTAATTATTTGACCCTTGTGTCCTTCCGTTGTTAATCATTTAGCCTTCTGTGGTAATTATTTAACCCACGTGTCCTTCTGTTGTTAATCATCTAGCCTTCTGTGGTAATTATCTGACCCACGTGTCCTTCTGCTGTTAATCATCTAGCCTTCTGTACATCTAACCACAACATCCTCAACATAGTCTCTATCAGCAAACTCGTTGTAACTAGTTGTTACCTGTGGGCTCTGTGATTGAAAGAGACGTGGCCCCCACCACAATACCTGCTATCTTGCCGCGCGCTTTCTCTCTCTCTTTGCTCCCTGCTCCCGTTGCGATCGGACGTGTCTCTCCGTTCGTTGCGTTTTGCAAAGATTAAACTTGAGCGTTTGCTTCCCATAGCGGCTTCACTTTTCCTAACCTCACTTTTTGCTTTGTATTTTACATAACCTCACTTTTAATTTGTTTTATTCTGTGTAACATAACCTCACTTTTATTATAGTAATCTTGCGTGTCGTGTGATTTTAGCGTTATCTGACTTGCTAGTGTACAATAACATCAGTTTCTTGTTTGTTCTGGCTAAAGTAGTGTTGTGTTGACTAACATAACCTCACACCCAGTAACCTCAGTTTCTTGTGTCAAGAGTTGTGTCGTACTTGTATTTGTTGACTGACATAACCTTATATCTGTAACCTTTGAGAGTTACCATAACCTCACCTCCTTGTTCTTTTATACAGTAACTTCACCATTTTGTTTTACTTGGTAGTGCTGTGTTTGTATGTGTTGACTAACATAACAGTAACCTTTGAGAGTCACAAAAGCCTTATTTTCTTGTAAGAGTAGTTTTGTGTGTTGTATTTAATTGTTTGATTTGGCTAGATTAGTGTTTGTATGTGCTGACTAACATGCCGGTAACAGTAATCCCACTTCCTTGTGTCAAGAGTTGTGTCGTACTTGTATGTGTTGACTGACAGTAATATCACTTTCTGTCCTTGTTCTTTATTAAGTAACTTCACCATTTTGTTTTACTTGGTAGTGACGTACTTGTATATGCTGACTAACATAACCTCAATCTCAACCATTTTCTTACCATAACCTAATATAACATAACCTCACTTTTAATTTGTATTTTACATAACCTCACATTGTATTATAGTAATCTTGCGTGTCCTGTGATTTTTAGCATTATCTGACTTGCTAAAGTAACCTACTTTTTCTAACCTCGCCCATTACACTCCAACCTTACTGTATTATATTAATTTTACGTGCATGTTGTACTTCATTTTATTTTTGTGTTGTATGCGTGTTTATTGTCTTGGCTAGAGTAATGTTGTGTTTATATTTAATTGTTTGATTTGGTAGTTTACAGTAAAGAAAGTAACATAACCTCACTTCCTCGTGGCTAAAGTAGTGTTGTGTTGACTAACATAACCTCCAGTAACCTGATTTTTTGCCCTGGTTCTTTTGTACAGTAAATTCACCTCAACAACCTCACACTCTATTCTTGTTCATTAATTTAGTTTTGGTTAGAGTAGTGTTTGATACCTTCATTAGAGTTAACTTTCGGTAACCTGTAGTTCTGGTTTGACTTTCGTAGTTTGTGTGTTAGTGTTTTTCTGACATGCGTAGTAATGCAGAGGTACTGTGCTCTTTTGTAGATCCTCTGTACCTGTTCTTTTAGAGAACCTGATCGGTGACTTTAAAGTATCAGTTCCAAGTGTTACAGTTACATCATCTATATTGTTCATTTAATATCGATGAAGACTGCCACAAAGTAACAGTTCCAAAAGTAACCGTTCCAATAAAGTAACAGGTCTTACACTACCCATTCCCATTCCCACAGTTTTCAAGGTAACAGTTCCAAAAGTATCAGTTTCATTAGATCAAACAGTGAAAAAGTAACAGGTCCACTCTCTATATATATATATCTTACAACAAGCTCTAGTTCTTCAGTCTGATTCCAGTCGTGACGCTGATCAGACGTGTTTTGTGCTGCTCTTGCGTAAGTGTTCTCTTGCACAGATTATTATTGATTCTGCGTAATTCAGTTGTATCCGTGTGAGTTTGACTCTGTTCGGGGTACTTGCTCTTTTAAGCGTTAGCACAGTTTAGCTTGTGTTCAGTATTTAATTCTCTGTTGAATGATGGACGTTTCTAAAAAGGACCCTCAAAACCCCGTAGATTTAATTAGTAAAGATGAAACCTATGTTAGACACTTTAGGCTTTACGGGACTAACACTGTTTTCAAATTCACTAAACCTCCCAAGGGTATCTCTGAGTTTGATTGGATTCGTAAAGGTTTTAATCAAATTGTAGAGACATCCAAAGCCAACGTTGCACCTACCGACTATCTCGGGTTTAAATTACAGTCTATAAATTTAAAGAGTGCTGAACCGGGCTACATATCTTTGAGACCGGTCTCTGAAGTTAGCGGTGATGTTCTCTGGGATATTTTCGGGGGCATAATTCAAAGTAACTCTGAATCAATTACTAGCAGTGACACGTTTAGAGTTGATGTTACGAGGATTAACGTCCCCGTAGGTAAAGGAAGGGCAAGACCCGACTTTTACAATACCTTTGATGAAGAATCTAAAGCTAGGAAGGGTATTATAGTAATTAATAACAAAGACAATTTATGTTTGGCTAGAGCGTTGGTAGTAGGCAAAGCACTTGCAAAAAATGATCCTCAGTACAAAGCAATACGTCAGGACAAGGGGAAAAGACAAACTTTCAGAGCTAATAAGCTCATAGCAAAGGCTCGCGTAGAAATGCCGGAGGAGGGTGCAGGAATCCCTGAGCTTGAAAAATTTCAGTCCCATCTTAAAAAATACAAAATTACCGTCTACAACTATGACAAAAAAGGCCGGGATGTTTACTTTGAGGGAGGTAATGAGAACGCTAAGTTAAAAATTAACCTTCTCTTTCACAACGGTCATTACAATGTAATTAGAAACTTAACTGCCGCATTTGTTTGTAATTTCTTTTGTGAAGCCTGTCATATTCCCTATAGCAACAGACATGAGCATCGATGCTCTAACAGATGCACCTCATGCCATACCATCTCCCCGCCCTGTAAACTAGAACACGGTGGCATCACATGCCGTTTTTGCAACCGTTTCTTCAAAAATGAGCGGTGTTTAGTAGCCCATCAAGGGCAAATTTGTAAAACTGTAAAACTCTGCCGTGACTGTAAGAAAATGATTTATCCAAAAAGACGTAAGACAGCTCATGTATGCGGAGAAGTTTTCTGTAAACCCTGCGAAGCGTTCAAAGACCCGGCACATCAGTGTTTCATGAGGGTAGATAGGAGAACACCGAAAGACCGTGACTTTTTGTTTATTTTCTTTGACTTGGAAACAAGGCAAGACGAGTCTCTCCCTTCTGACCCTGATAAAAAAGTACATCAAGTAAACTTGTGTGTATCACAACAGTACTGCTTTAAATGTATTAATGGGGGTGAGTGTGAAACTTGCTCGGAACGGCAAAGAGTATTTGAAAAAGAACCGGTAAAACACTTCATGGACTATATCATGGGAATTCGAAAAAAATTTAAAGATGTCTGTGTAATTGCTCACAACGGGCAGGGTTTTGACTTCCAATTCATACTACAGTATATTATGGAAGAAACTAAATTTACACCAAAAATAACTCCTCGGGGAACTAAAGCTATATTGATTGAAGTAGCCAACGTAAGGTTTGTGGACTCTCTTAGCTATTTCCCCATGGCTCTCGCTGCACTCCCTAAAGCTTTTGATCTACCTCCCGAGAAAAAGAAGGGCTACTTTCCCCACCTCTTCAACACCTTGGCGAACCAAAATTATCTAGGCCCTATGCCCGACAAAAAGTATTATTGTCCGGAATCAATGTTTGAGAAACCACACAAAGCCTTTGAAGAATGGTATGACGAACGAGTCACTGAAGACTACGTGTTTGATTTTAAGAAGGAAATCTTGGAGTACTGTATTTCAGACGTGGAGATTTTAGCTCAGGCATGTATTAAATTTAGAGCCTTACTTCTTCAAGAGTGTAACGTAGATCCTTTTCTCGAGGCTATAACAATCGCCAGTGCATGTAACTTGGCCTTCCGCCGTAACTTCTTAAAAGAAAATACTATTGGACTAATACCAAAATCAGGGTACCGACTTGCAGACAATCAGTCAGCCGTTGCTTTACAATGGTTAACGTGGGAAGAGGAGAAACGTGGAGTAAAGATTCAACATGCGGGTCGGGGCAGAGAAGTTAAAATTAATGGACTAAAAGTTGACGGGTTTGACGGGGAACGAATTTATGAGTTTCACGGGTGTTACTGGCACGGTTGCCCAAAATGTTATCAATACAGCAGAGAAGAACCTCTGCCGGATGATCCCTCAGACAGTTTGCATCTCCGTTACGAGAGAACCAAATCCAAAATGGCAAAATTTAATAGCTATGAAGTTGTAGAGATGTGGGAGTGTGAGTTTAGAGCTTTGAAAAAGGACAAAAAACTAAATCACTTGAACAAACTGTCCATTCTAAACACACTTCCGCTTAATCCTAGGGATTCCTTCTTTGGAGGCAGAACGGGTAATACTAAAACGTATTGTAAATGTGAAGAGGGAGAAACAATCCAATACGTTGATGTCTGTTCCCTTTATCCGTTTGTGAATAAATATTGTAAGTATCCCGTTGGTCATCCTACTGTTTACGTTGGAAATGACTGCCGAGAGAGGGGCCTTGAAGTAGAGGGCTTGTTGAAATGTAAGATTCTACCTCCTTACAACCTGTATCATCCCGTACTCCCCGCTAAAATGAATAATAAATTGATGTTTGTTTTGTGTAGAACTTGCGGTGAGACTTTAAACCAAGGGGAATGTTTTCATGATAGTGAGGAAAGGGCAATGGTAGGAACATGGACTATGGATGAAATTAGAAAAGCTGTAGAAAAAGGCTATGTGATCTTGGACATGTACGAGTTGTGGGAGTATGAAGTCGCCACATACGAGAAAGATGGACTTTTTACAGACTTTATTAATAAATTCTTGAAAGTAAAGCAGGAAGCCTCAGGGTATCCCGCATGGTGTAAAACAGAGGAAGATAAAGACAAGTATGTTTCTGATTTCTTTGAGCGTGAGGGTATTCAAATGGAGAAAGACAAAATTGCTAAAAATGGAGGACTCAGGTCAGTAGCTAAATTAATGTTAAATTCATTCTGGGGCAAGTTTGGTCAACGAGAAAACATGACAAAAACTGAAATCGTGAGGGACTCTAAAGAATTATTCAATTCGTTAACTCAACCAGGAAAGGAAGTAAAGTTTGTTGAAGTAATTAACCAAGAGGTTTTATTAGTTAATTGGCAGAATGTTGATGATGCCGGTGAGGCTCTAAAGACTGTAAATGTTGTTATTGCGGCCTACACCACTGCTCATGCCAGACTTAAACTGTATGAACACTTAGATGCCCTTGGAGGACAGGTCTTGTATTATGACACGGACTCGTGTATTTATTTATACCGGGAAGGATTGTACAGGGTCCCTACGGGAGATTACCTCGGGGAAATGACGGACGAATTGGCAAGTGAGTACGGGCCCGGCTCTTATATCTTAGAGTTTGTTTCTGGGGGACCAAAGACCTACGCATACCTTGTCTGGTCAACCAAAAAGCAAAAGCTAGAAACTGTATGTAAAATCAAGGGCCTCACCCTCAATATGAAGACTTCCGAAACATTAAATTTCGAACAGTTAAAAAAGATGGTCCTTAGTGAAACAGCTGAAATACTAGAAATTGAAGAGAGTAGAATCAGGAGAACAAAGAGACGAGAAGTCGTTACAGTAAGTGAAATTAAAAAGTTTAAAATCACAGGACCCAAGAGAAAATTTAATGATGATCACGACACCTTGCCTTTCGGCTTTAAAAAACAAAGAGTTGCTTAAAAGAGCTGTCACTCACACGGGTACTGAGTGCATATACCTCTAAACATCAGTTCTATTACTTCATTCTGGTCTGAGACGCGGTACTGAACAGACGTGCCTGTGCTGTTACTGTTTGTCTTTCCTTGTAGAATGTCTGTTGAATATATTACACCCGCTATTCAAGCGGTGTTTTTAAAGTTGATATCTAAAAGAAAGTTAAATGAAAATTCCAAATTTTGCATTACATCCTCAGAGTATGAGTTCTTTCTTACTGGGCCAATAGACGTATTAGAATGGCCTTTGATGTTCTCGGAGTACATAGTAGATAAAATAACGGAGAACTACTCATCAAACACCTACATCGGAGTATCAATAAAGCATGGCGATGTTTCGGGAAATATACCATTCTTTCCTATAGGGAATTTAACACCGTCAGTTTTTGATGATCACTTTGAACAAATATTTTGTAACGTTGAGAAACTATCTGGTGTTTTACGTCTTGAAGTAACACTTGTCTCAATTCCATGTTGCTACCTTCGATAAAGGGAGTACCTTTCCCTACGGAGCAGCGTTACTCTTGTATATACCACTTGTCACTAGTACAGTTACATCATTCTGCTCCAAGTCGTGGTACTGATCAGACGCTCTTTTGCGCTCCTTTTGCCTGTACTATTGAGTAAATTGTGACATGGCTGCTAAATACTATACATTCAATAACAAGCCGGTATTGGTTCTGTTTGATAGTGAAGGAAAGCCATGGTTTAAAGCTAAAGATGTAGCGTCTGCTCTAAAGCATGTTAATGGCTGGAGTGCAGTTCGGAAACATGTAGATGACAGTGATAAATTAACTGTTAGTAGTTTTACTGACACCCAAAAACAGGGCGTTGGACCGATTGAGAAAACAACAGTTTTCATAAACGAAGCCGGATTATGTTCTTTGATGTTAAAATCAAATACTCCTGAAGCAAGACTGTTAGTAAGAAGTCTGTTGCCGGAGAAGTTTTACCTTACTTACACAAATATGAAATATGAAAGTTCACTTTAAATGTTAGTTTTAAAATCACAAGTTCCCACTGTATGTATGTGTGTGTGTGTGTGTGAATGAAGGTCCCTGGCGCGGGTGACGAAAAGCCCCGTAAACCTGTATGAAGGTCACTGGTGTGGGTGACGAAAAGCCCCGTAAACCTGAATGAAGGGCTTAGTAGATTGAGGCGCCGGGCTAACACCCCGGCTACTCTTTCGAACAACCCGGTGTGAATGAAGGACTTTGTACATCGAGTAGTCTAGACTACTCCTTGGAACAGTCCGTACGGTGGGACTTGTAAAAAATAAAATAAAAATAAAAAAATAAATACAAAAAGTAAAAAAATACAAAATAAAAAACAAAAAATATAAAAAGGAGGTAGCATTTTGTTATGGAGTGGCTACCACAGTGAGAGGCGATGGTTGGGGCCTCTCACCCCAGAGGTTTAGGGCTCCTGGCGATGCTCTGGGTAACCAAAAAGAACGCGCCGAAGCTCCTACGGCCTAGCCTAAGGCTTACCGTGGTGTGGAAACGTGAGCGTTCAAAATTATTTCACCGGGGTTAGAAGTGTTTGGCCGGGAAATTCAAGAAGTTTTGGTCAAGTTAAATATAGTTGCTGACCAAGTACTTTCAGCGGAGGCAAGAGTAAATGACCGAGAAATTTAAAACACTACGGTCAAATTAATTGTAGTCCCCGTTAAAGTAACTTCACCGGACTTGGACATAATTGACCGGGAAACATAAAAAGACACTACAGTAAAGTTAAATGTAATCCCTGGTAAAGTATTTTTTACCGGACTCTAAAGTAAATAGCCGAGGAATTTAAGAATTTTTGGTCAAGTTAAATATAGTTTCCGACCAAGTACGTTCACCGGAGGCAGGAGTAAATGACCGAGAAAGTTAAAACACAACGGTCAAGTAAAATGCAACCCCCGGTAAAGTATTTTCAGCGGACGTGGAGACGTTTGGCCGAGATATTTAAGACATTACGGTCAAGTTAAATACAACCCCCGATAAAGTATTTTCAGCGGACGTGGAGACGTTTGGCCGAGATATTTAAAACACTACGGTCAAGTTAAATATAACCCCCGTTAAAGTAACTTCACCGGACTTGGACATAATTGACCGAGAAATCACATGGTGAAAGTACCTCACGGACCCCGGCAAACAGTTTAGCGGGCCTGGAATCCTTTGGCCGAGGGATTTCAGAGTTTCAGTCAATTTATGACACTGCCCTCTTAGAACACCTTCAAGCGGAATTTGAAGTATTTGACGGAGAAATTAAATTACACCGTAAAATTACAACAGACCCACCGTTTTACAAAACTTGGACGCATATGACCAAGGAATTACATCGTCAAAAGTAAATGCTGCCCCTGGTTTCATGGGAATCATAAATAAATTACCGAGGAGAAAATACCGTATAATTTACCATATTAAAGATCGTATTTCACAGTTGGTCGTCTTCTGATATGTACCCATGGTGTGTAATTTATGGCCAACTCTCCGATATTGGTGTTAGTTACAATCCTTTTACTGGTAAATTCAGTAAAATGATATATTTCTTTTTTGTTGGTGTTTCGTAACAGCGTTTTTCAGTAACTGATTTAATAAATACAACTACAACAAGAAGACAACTCTGTATTTGTTTAACTTTACAAAATACCCTACTGTCACCTGTCTCTTATGCATTAGTTTTAATTCTTAAACAGTGGGTCCTGAGGGTCCAACACTTAGAATCATGATAATTGAGTTGGGACCCATTTTGGGTCCCACTTACTTCCGGTGGAGTGGGGGTATAGTTTTCTTGTCTGTCCATTTCTGCTAGTTTTTACAAGCCTCTTCTCTCCTTTCAGTTAATATTACCTTGAGATTTCTAAACAGTTCAATACATGTAAAGTTGCCCAAAGTAATCCTGCTATCATAAGTATAAAGTTCTAAATATTCCTTTAGTTTACATACACTACCCCATGCACAACAACTAAAGCCCAGCTATTGGTTTATTTATCTAATAAACAAGGCAGATACATACCCCACTAGAACAGCTAAAAAGTCAACATATTTTAACAATAATTACCTTAATTGTAACAGTTAAAAAATAGCCATAGAGCCATTTTAGCAATGGGAGGTGTTTTGGTTCCTTTATTTTCAGTAACTTCTCGTTAAACAGTCAGTCAAAGTATAATTTATTTTGTGTTGGTTTGTAACCAGTTTTCTTGTATGTTTAATATTTTTCAATCACAAGTATTTGACAGCAGTGATAATCCTTGGTTTAAAGCCAGGGAGATTGTTCAAATCCTGGGCTACTCTAACCGACGAAAAGCAATCCGTACCCATGTAAGAGAAAAACACCGCAAAATTTTACCGGAAGTGCAAGGGGGGCGAAACGCCCCCCTTGCACTTTCATTCCCAAACAATCTTTCTTAACCAGCCCGGTCTTTATTCGCTAATTTTAACACAGAGCTAGATTTCTTGTATGTGAGTGTTTGTATAAACTGCTCAACCATGTCAGTGGCATGATTAGCTGAGGTATTGGATGATGTAGAGAAAACAATACCGGAAGTACGGGGGAGTGAAACTCTCCCCCTAACCCATATTGAATAAACCAAGCCTTTACTCACTTAATTTTACACAACAAATAGAAGCAAACACCCTGAAAAAACTAGTACAACAGAGCTTGAGATATGGTTCTGTCCAGTTTTTATGATGTTTCTTCTTTACAGAGTTTAAATTGTAGCGAGGGTTAACAAGTGCAAATTTCCATTACAATTGTCCCATCCGTTCTTAAGATATTGATTTTCTACCCCTTCAACTGTCTTGATACTTATCCACAGTACAGAGTTTAGATTTTGGTATGATGTAGAGGAGGAGGAGATGTACATACATTCCAAGTTTCATGTAAGTCGGTCCTGCCGGTCTCAATAAATTACATTTCAAAGTAGAGCTCCTGCAATTTTTTCGATGCTTACCTGCAGTACAGGGTTTAGGTTTTTAATGTAGAGGAGGTTAACAGGTACCTATATACCGAGTTTCGTAAAAATCGGCTTAGCCGTTCCTAAGATATTTAATTTTAAATTACTGCCCCTTCATTTATTTTGATACTTGCCCACAGTACAGAGTTTATGTTTTTTTAAATCGTAGCGGAGGTTAACAGAGACATACATGCCAAATTTCATTAAAATCGGCCAAGCCGTTCTTAAGATATTGATTTTTAAAATTTTCACCCTCCATCATCCCCTAAACAACCCCTTTTCCACCCTCCAACAAAATTAAAAGTTAGAGGATGTTAACAAGTACCTACATACCAAGTTTCGTAAAAATCGGCTCAGCCGTTCTCGAGATATTAAAGTTTCTAGTTTCGGCGGCCATCTTGGATCCGCCATTTTGGTTAATATTTTAGTCATGTGGGCGGATGTCCCTCGCGCGCGCCTACACTACGTAGTAGGCGGATTCTGTTATCAGAATCGCTCTAGGACTTACCGTTTTCGAGATATTAGCGATTTTAGGAATATTTTTACTAAAAAAAGAAGAATAAGAAGAAAATTCTGAGATGGAAGGGTAAGGTGGAGGAAGGAAGGTGAGAGGGAGTCAACATAACATAAGAAGAAGAAAACCAGAACACATAACAGGCAGAAGGAGGAGTGAGGGAGAGGAAGGAAGGTGAGAACAACAGAGATCACAAGTGATAACAAGTGGAGTAGGGGTGACAGTGATTATAGCTGGCCAATCTTTTTTTTGCAGTCCTTTGTATTTTAAATGTATGTGACTTTTTGAATGTCCATGACTTTCTTAATTAACTGTCCATGAGCGTGACATAATGGCTCCATTATTAATAAATCAATGGCTTTATTTGATCACGCTCTTTGGTTTTTAAGTTTAACCGTCTGTGACGTAACGAGAATCTGGCGGGAAAATTTGGCGGGAAACATGGGCGCCGCCATCTTGGGGGCGGGGCCTAATGTCACGTGACCAAAATGCTGGCTTCTGATTGGCTTGCTATATCACCGCCACCCCTACTCCACTTGTTATCACTTGTGATCTCTGTTGTTCTCACCTTCCTTCCTCTCCCTCACTCCTCCTTCTGCCTGTTATGTGTTCTGGTTTTCTTCTTCTTATGTTATGTTGACTCCCTCTCACCTTCCTTCCTCCACCTTACCCTTCCATCTCAGAATTTTCTTCTTATTCTTCTTTTTTTAGTAAAAATATTCCTAAAATCGCTAATATCTCGAAAACGGTAAGTCCTAGAGCGATTCTGATAACAGAATCCGCCTACTACGTAGTGTAGGCGCGCGCGAGGGACATCCGCCCACATGACTAAAATATTAACCAAAATGGCGGATCCAAGATGGCCGCCGAAACTAGAAACTTTAATATCTCGAGAACGGCTGAGCCGATTTTTACGAAACTTGGTATGTAGGTACTTGTTAACATCCTCTAACTTTTAATTTTGTTGGAGGGTGGAAAAGGGGTTGTTTAGGGGATGATGGAGGGTGAAAATTTTAAAAATCAATATCTTAAGAACGGCTTGGCCGATTTTAATGAAATTTGGCATGTATGTCTCTGTTAACCTCCGCTACGATTTAAAAAAACATAAACTCTGTACTGTGGGCAAGTATCAAAATAAATGAAGGGGCAGTAATTTAAAATTAAATATCTTAGGAACGGCTAAGCCGATTTTTACGAAACTCGGTATATAGGTACCTGTTAACCTCCTCTACATTAAAAACCTAAACCCTGTACTGCAGGTAAGCATCGAAAAAATTGCAGGAGCTCTACTTTGAAATGTAATTTATTGAGACCGGCAGGACCGACTTACATGAAACTTGGAATGTATGTACATCTCCTCCTCCTCTACATCATACCAAAATCTAAACTCTGTACTGTGGATAAGTATCAAGACAGTTGAAGGGGTAGAAAATCAATATCTTAAGAACGGATGGGACAATTGTAATGGAAATTTGCACTTGTTAACCCTCGCTACAATTTAAACTCTGTAAAGAAGAAACATCATAAAAACTGGACAGAACCATATCTCAAGCTCTGTTTTACTAGTTTTTTCAGGGTGTTTGCTTCTATTTGTTGTGTAAAATTAAGTGAGTAAAGGCTTGGTTTATTCAATATGGGTTAGGGGGAGAGTTTCACTCCCCCGTACTTCCGGTATTGTTTTCTCTACATCATCCAATACCTCAGCTAATCATGCCACTGACATGGTTGAGCAGTTTATACAAACACTCACATACAAGAAATCTAGCTCTGTGTTAAAATTAGCGAATAAAGACCGGGCTGGTTAAGAAAGATTGTTTGGGAATGAAAGTGCAAGGGGGGCGTTTCGCCCCCCTTGCACTTCCGGTAAAATTTTGCGGTGTTTTTCTCTTACATGGGTACGGATTGCTTTTCGTCGGTTAGAGTAGCCCAGGATTTGAACAATCTCCCTGGCTTTAAACCAAGGATTATCACTGCTGTCAAATACTTGTGATTGAAAAATATTAAACATACAAGAAAACTGGTTACAAACCAACACAAAATAAATTATACTTTGACTGACTGTTTAACGAGAAGTTACTGAAAATAAAGGAACCAAAACACCTCCCATTGCTAAAATGGCTCTATGGCTATTTTTTAACTGTTACAATTAAGGTAATTATTGTTAAAATATGTTGACTTTTTAGCTGTTCTAGTGGGGTATGTATCTGCCTTGTTTATTAGATAAATAAACCAATAGCTGGGCTTTAGTTGTTGTGCATGGGGTAGTGTATGTAAACTAAAGGAATATTTAGAACTTTATACTTATGATAGCAGGATTACTTTGGGCAACTTTACATGTATTGAACTGTTTAGAAATCTCAAGGTAATATTAACTGAAAGGAGAGAAGAGGCTTGTAAAAACTAGCAGAAATGGACAGACAAGAAAACTATACCCCCACTCCACCGGAAGTAAGTGGGACCCAAAATGGGTCCCAACTCAATTATCATGATTCTAAGTGTTGGACCCTCAGGACCCACTGTTTAAGAATTAAAACTAATGCATAAGAGACAGGTGACAGTAGGGTATTTTGTAAAGTTAAACAAATACAGAGTTGTCTTCTTGTTGTAGTTGTATTTATTAAATCAGTTACTGAAAAACGCTGTTACGAAACACCAACAAAAAAGAAATATATCATTTTACTGAATTTACCAGTAAAAGGATTGTAACTAACACCAATATCGGAGAGTTGGCCATAAATTACACACCATGGGTACATATCAGAAGACGACCAACTGTGAAATACGATCTTTAATATGGTAAATTATACGGTATTTTCTCCTCGGTAATTTATTTATGATTCCCATGAAACCAGGGGCAGCATTTACTTTTGACGATGTAATTCCTTGGTCATATGCGTCCAAGTTTTGTAAAACGGTGGGTCTGTTGTAATTTTACGGTGTAATTTAATTTCTCCGTCAAATACTTCAAATTCCGCTTGAAGGTGTTCTAAGAGGGCAGTGTCATAAATTGACTGAAACTCTGAAATCCCTCGGCCAAAGGATTCCAGGCCCGCTAAACTGTTTGCCGGGGTCCGTGAGGTACTTTCACCATGTGATTTCTCGGTCAATTATGTCCAAGTCCGGTGAAGTTACTTTAACGGGGGTTATATTTAACTTGACCGTAGTGTTTTAAATATCTCGGCCAAACGTCTCCACGTCCGCTGAAAATACTTTATCGGGGGTTGTATTTAACTTGACCGTAATGTCTTAAATATCTCGGCCAAACGTCTCCACGTCCGCTGAAAATACTTTACCGGGGGTTGCATTTTACTTGACCGTTGTGTTTTAACTTTCTCGGTCATTTACTCCTGCCTCCGGTGAACGTACTTGGTCGGAAACTATATTTAACTTGACCAAAAATTCTTAAATTCCTCGGCTATTTACTTTAGAGTCCGGTAAAAAATACTTTACCAGGGATTACATTTAACTTTACTGTAGTGTCTTTTTATGTTTCCCGGTCAATTATGTCCAAGTCCGGTGAAGTTACTTTAACGGGGACTACAATTAATTTGACCGTAGTGTTTTAAATTTCTCGGTCATTTACTCTTGCCTCCGCTGAAAGTACTTGGTCAGCAACTATATTTAACTTGACCAAAACTTCTTGAATTTCCCGGCCAAACACTTCTAACCCCGGTGAAATAATTTTGAACGCTCACGTTTCCACACCACGGTAAGCCTTAGGCTAGGCCGTAGGAGCTTCGGCGCGTTCTTTTTGGTTACCCAGAGCATCGCCAGGAGCCCTAAACCTCTGGGGTGAGAGGCCCCAACCATCGCCTCTCACTGTGGTAGCCACTCCATAACAAAATGCTACCTCCTTTTTATATTTTTTGTTTTTTATTTTGTATTTTTTTACTTTTTGTATTTATTTTTTTATTTTTATTTTATTTTTTACAAGTCCCACCGTACGGACTGTTCCAAGGAGTAGTCTAGACTACTCGATGTACAAAGTCCTTCATTCACACCGGGTTGTTCGAAAGAGTAGCCGGGGTGTTAGCCCGGCGCCTCAATCTACTAAGCCCTTCATTCAGGTTTACGGGGCTTTTCGTCACCCACACCAGTGACCTTCATACAGGTTTACGGGGCTTTTCGTCACCCGCGCCAGGGACCTTCATTCACACACACACACACACATACATACAGTGGGAACTTGTGATTTTAAAACTAACATTTAAAGTGAACTTTCATATTTCATATTTGTGTAAGTAAGGTAAAACTTCTCCGGCAACAGACTTCTTACTAACAGTCTTGCTTCAGGAGTATTTGATTTTAACATCAAAGAACATAATCCGGCTTCGTTTATGAAAACTGTTGTTTTCTCAATCGGTCCAACGCCCTGTTTTTGGGTGTCAGTAAAACTACTAACAGTTAATTTATCACTGTCATCTACATGTTTCCGAACTGCACTCCAGCCATTAACATGCTTTAGAGCAGACGCTACATCTTTAGCTTTAAACCATGGCTTTCCTTCACTATCAAACAGAACCAATACCGGCTTGTTATTGAATGTATAGTATTTAGCAGCCATGTCACAATTTACTCAATAGTACAGGCAAAAGGAGCGCAAAAGAGCGTCTGATCAGTACCACGACTTGGAGCAGAATGATGTAACTGTACTAGTGACAAGTGGTATATACAAGAGTAACGCTGCTCCGTAGGGAAAGGTACTCCCTTTATCGAAGGTAGCAACATGGAATTGAGACAAGTGTTACTTCAAGACGTAAAACACCAGATAGTTTCTCAACGTTACAAAATATTTGTTCAAAGTGATCATCAAAAACTGACGGTGTTAAATTCCCTATAGGAAAGAATGGTATATTTCCCGAAACATCGCCATGCTTTATTGATACTCCGATGTAGGTGTTTGATGAGTAGTTCTCCGTTATTTTATCTACTATGTACTCCGAGAACATCAAAGGCCATTCTAATACGTCTATTGGCCCAGTAAGAAAGAACTCATACTCTGAGGATGTAATGCAAAATTTGGAATTTTCATTTAACTTTCTTTTAGATATCAACTTTAAAAACACCGCTTGAATAGCGGGTGTAATATATTCAACAGACATTCTACAAGGAAAGACAAACAGTAACAGCACAGGCACGTCTGTTCAGTACCGCGTCTCAGACCAGAATGAAGTAATAGAACTGATGTTTAGAGGTATATGCACTCAGTACCCGTGTGAGTGACAGCTCTTTTAAGCAACTCTTTGTTTTTTAAAGCCGAAAGGCAAGGTGTCGTGATCATCATTAAATTTTCTCTTGGGTCCTGTGATTTTAAACTTTTTAATTTCACTTACTGTAACGACTTCTCGTCTCTTTGTTCTCCTGATTCTACTCTCTTCAATTTCTAGTATTTCAGCTGTTTCACTAAGGACCATCTTTTTTAACTGTTCGAAATTTAATGTTTCGGAAGTCTTCATATTGAGGGTGAGGCCCTTGATTTTACATACAGTTTCTAGCTTTTGCTTTTTGGTTGACCAGACAAGGTATGCGTAGGTCTTTGGTCCCCCAGAAACAAACTCTAAGATATAAGAGCCGGGCCCGTACTCACTTGCCAATTCGTCCGTCATTTCCCCGAGGTAATCTCCCGTAGGGACCCTGTACAATCCTTCCCGGTATAAATAAATACACGAGTCCGTGTCATAATACAAGACCTGTCCTCCAAGGGCATCTAAGTGTTCATACAGTTTAAGTCTGGCATGAGCAGTGGTGTAGGCCGCAATAACAACATTTACAGTCTTTAGAGCCTCACCGGCATCATCAACATTCTGCCAATTAACTAATAAAACCTCTTGGTTAATTACTTCAACAAACTTTACTTCCTTTCCTGGTTGAGTTAACGAATTGAATAATTCTTTAGAGTCCCTCACGATTTCAGTTTTTGTCATGTTTTCTCGTTGACCAAACTTGCCCCAGAATGAATTTAACATTAATTTAGCTACTGACCTGAGTCCTCCATTTTTAGCAATTTTGTCTTTCTCCATTTGAATACCCTCACGCTCAAAGAAATCAGAAACATACTTGTCTTTATCTTCCTCTGTTTTACACCATGCGGGATACCCTGAGGCTTCCTGCTTTACTTTCAAGAATTTATTAATAAAGTCTGTAAAAAGTCCATCTTTCTCGTATGTGGCGACTTCATACTCCCACAACTCGTACATGTCCAAGATCACATAGCCTTTTTCTACAGCTTTTCTAATTTCATCCATAGTCCATGTTCCTACCATTGCCCTTTCCTCACTATCATGAAAACATTCCCCTTGGTTTAAAGTCTCACCGCAAGTTCTACACAAAACAAACATCAATTTATTATTCATTTTAGCGGGGAGTACGGGATGATACAGGTTGTAAGGAGGTAGAATCTTACATTTCAACAAGCCCTCTACTTCAAGGCCCCTCTCTCGGCAGTCATTTCCAACGTAAACAGTAGGATGACCAACGGGATACTTACAATATTTATTCACAAACGGATAAAGGGAACAGACATCAACGTATTGGATTGTTTCTCCCTCTTCACATTTACAATACGTTTTAGTATTACCCGTTCTGCCTCCAAAGAAGGAATCCCTAGGATTAAGCGGAAGTGTGTTTAGAATGGACAGTTTGTTCAAGTGATTTAGTTTTTTGTCCTTTTTCAAAGCTCTAAACTCACACTCCCACATCTCTACAACTTCATAGCTATTAAATTTTGCCATTTTGGATTTGGTTCTCTCGTAACGGAGATGCAAACTGTCTGAGGGATCATCCGGCAGAGGTTCTTCTCTGCTGTATTGATAACATTTTGGGCAACCGTGCCAGTAACACCCGTGAAACTCATAAATTCGTTCCCCGTCAAACCCGTCAACTTTTAGTCCATTAATTTTAACTTCTCTGCCCCGACCCGCATGTTGAATCTTTACTCCACGTTTCTCCTCTTCCCACGTTAACCATTGTAAAGCAACGGCTGACTGATTGTCTGCAAGTCGGTACCCTGATTTTGGTATTAGTCCAATAGTATTTTCTTTTAAGAAGTTACGGCGGAAGGCCAAGTTACATGCACTGGCGATTGTTATAGCCTCGAGAAAAGGATCTACGTTACACTCTTGAAGAAGTAAGGCTCTAAATTTAATACATGCCTGAGCTAAAATCTCCACGTCTGAAATACAGTACTCCAAGATTTCCTTCTTAAAATCAAACACGTAGTCTTCAGTGACTCGTTCGTCATACCATTCTTCAAAGGCTTTGTGTGGTTTCTCAAACATTGATTCCGGACAATAATACTTTTTGTCGGGCATAGGGCCTAGATAATTTTGGTTCGCCAAGGTGTTGAAGAGGTGGGGAAAGTAGCCCTTCTTTTTCTCGGGAGGTAGATCAAAAGCTTTAGGGAGTGCAGCGAGAGCCATGGGGAAATAGCTAAGAGAGTCCACAAACCTTACGTTGGCTACTTCAATCAATATAGCTTTAGTTCCCCGAGGAGTTATTTTTGGTGTAAATTTAGTTTCTTCCATAATATACTGTAGTATGAATTGGAAGTCAAAACCCTGCCCGTTGTGAGCAATTACACAGACATCTTTAAATTTTTTTCGAATTCCCATGATATAGTCCATGAAGTGTTTTACCGGTTCTTTTTCAAATACTCTTTGCCGTTCCGAGCAAGTTTCACACTCACCCCCATTAATACATTTAAAGCAGTACTGTTGTGATACACACAAGTTTACTTGATGTACTTTTTTATCAGGGTCAGAAGGGAGAGACTCGTCTTGCCTTGTTTCCAAGTCAAAGAAAATAAACAAAAAGTCACGGTCTTTCGGTGTTCTCCTATCTACCCTCATGAAACACTGATGTGCCGGGTCTTTGAACGCTTCGCAGGGTTTACAGAAAACTTCTCCGCATACATGAGCTGTCTTACGTCTTTTTGGATAAATCATTTTCTTACAGTCACGGCAGAGTTTTACAGTTTTACAAATTTGCCCTTGATGGGCTACTAAACACCGCTCATTTTTGAAGAAACGGTTGCAAAAACGGCATGTGATGCCACCGTGTTCTAGTTTACAGGGCGGGGAGATGGTATGGCATGAGGTGCATCTGTTAGAGCATCGATGCTCATGTCTGTTGCTATAGGGAATATGACAGGCTTCACAAAAGAAATTACAAACAAATGCGGCAGTTAAGTTTCTAATTACATTGTAATGACCGTTGTGAAAGAGAAGGTTAATTTTTAACTTAGCGTTCTCATTACCTCCCTCAAAGTAAACATCCCGGCCTTTTTTGTCATAGTTGTAGACGGTAATTTTGTATTTTTTAAGATGGGACTGAAATTTTTCAAGCTCAGGGATTCCTGCACCCTCCTCCGGCATTTCTACGCGAGCCTTTGCTATGAGCTTATTAGCTCTGAAAGTTTGTCTTTTCCCCTTGTCCTGACGTATTGCTTTGTACTGAGGATCATTTTTTGCAAGTGCTTTGCCTACTACCAACGCTCTAGCCAAACATAAATTGTCTTTGTTATTAATTACTATAATACCCTTCCTAGCTTTAGATTCTTCATCAAAGGTATTGTAAAAGTCGGGTCTTGCCCTTCCTTTACCTACGGGGACGTTAATCCTCGTAACATCAACTCTAAACGTGTCACTGCTAGTAATTGATTCAGAGTTACTTTGAATTATGCCCCCGAAAATATCCCAGAGAACATCACCGCTAACTTCAGAGACCGGTCTCAAAGATATGTAGCCCGGTTCAGCACTCTTTAAATTTATAGACTGTAATTTAAACCCGAGATAGTCGGTAGGTGCAACGTTGGCTTTGGATGTCTCTACAATTTGATTAAAACCTTTACGAATCCAATCAAACTCAGAGATACCCTTGGGAGGTTTAGTGAATTTGAAAACAGTGTTAGTCCCGTAAAGCCTAAAGTGTCTAACATAGGTTTCATCTTTACTAATTAAATCTACGGGGTTTTGAGGGTCCTTTTTAGAAACGTCCATCATTCAACAGAGAATTAAATACTGAACACAAGCTAAACTGTGCTAACGCTTAAAAGAGCAAGTACCCCGAACAGAGTCAAACTCACACGGATACAACTGAATTACGCAGAATCAATAATAATCTGTGCAAGAGAACACTTACGCAAGAGCAGCACAAAACACGTCTGATCAGCGTCACGACTGGAATCAGACTGAAGAACTAGAGCTTGTTGTAAGATATATATATATAGAGAGTGGACCTGTTACTTTTTCACTGTTTGATCTAATGAAACTGATACTTTTGGAACTGTTACCTTGAAAACTGTGGGAATGGGAATGGGTAGTGTAAGACCTGTTACTTTATTGGAACGGTTACTTTTGGAACTGTTACTTTGTGGCAGTCTTCATCGATATTAAATGAACAATATAGATGATGTAACTGTAACACTTGGAACTGATACTTTAAAGTCACCGATCAGGTTCTCTAAAAGAACAGGTACAGAGGATCTACAAAAGAGCACAGTACCTCTGCATTACTACGCATGTCAGAAAAACACTAACACACAAACTACGAAAGTCAAACCAGAACTACAGGTTACCGAAAGTTAACTCTAATGAAGGTATCAAACACTACTCTAACCAAAACTAAATTAATGAACAAGAATAGAGTGTGAGGTTGTTGAGGTGAATTTACTGTACAAAAGAACCAGGGCAAAAAATCAGGTTACTGGAGGTTATGTTAGTCAACACAACACTACTTTAGCCACGAGGAAGTGAGGTTATGTTACTTTCTTTACTGTAAACTACCAAATCAAACAATTAAATATAAACACAACATTACTCTAGCCAAGACAATAAACACGCATACAACACAAAAATAAAATGAAGTACAACATGCACGTAAAATTAATATAATACAGTAAGGTTGGAGTGTAATGGGCGAGGTTAGAAAAAGTAGGTTACTTTAGCAAGTCAGATAATGCTAAAAATCACAGGACACGCAAGATTACTATAATACAATGTGAGGTTATGTAAAATACAAATTAAAAGTGAGGTTATGTTATATTAGGTTATGGTAAGAAAATGGTTGAGATTGAGGTTATGTTAGTCAGCATATACAAGTACGTCACTACCAAGTAAAACAAAATGGTGAAGTTACTTAATAAAGAACAAGGACAGAAAGTGATATTACTGTCAGTCAACACATACAAGTACGACACAACTCTTGACACAAGGAAGTGGGATTACTGTTACCGGCATGTTAGTCAGCACATACAAACACTAATCTAGCCAAATCAAACAATTAAATACAACACACAAAACTACTCTTACAAGAAAATAAGGCTTTTGTGACTCTCAAAGGTTACTGTTATGTTAGTCAACACATACAAACACAGCACTACCAAGTAAAACAAAATGGTGAAGTTACTGTATAAAAGAACAAGGAGGTGAGGTTATGGTAACTCTCAAAGGTTACAGATATAAGGTTATGTCAGTCAACAAATACAAGTACGACACAACTCTTGACACAAGAAACTGAGGTTACTGGGTGTGAGGTTATGTTAGTCAACACAACACTACTTTAGCCAGAACAAACAAGAAACTGATGTTATTGTACACTAGCAAGTCAGATAACGCTAAAATCACACGACACGCAAGATTACTATAATAAAAGTGAGGTTATGTTACACAGAATAAAACAAATTAAAAGTGAGGTTATGTAAAATACAAAGCAAAAAGTGAGGTTAGGAAAAGTGAAGCCGCTATGGGAAGCAAACGCTCAAGTTTAATCTTTGCAAAACGCAACGAACGGAGAGACACGTCCGATCGCAACGGGAGCAGGGAGCAAAGAGAGAGAGAAAGCGCGCGGCAAGATAGCAGGTATTGTGGTGGGGGCCACGTCTCTTTCAATCACAGAGCCCACAGGTAACAACTAGTTACAACGAGTTTGCTGATAGAGACTATGTTGAGGATGTTGTGGTTAGATGTACAGAAGGCTAGATGATTAACAGCAGAAGGACACGTGGGTCAGATAATTACCACAGAAGGCTAGATGATTAACAACAGAAGGACACGTGGGTTAAATAATTACCACAGAAGGCTAAATGATTAACAACGGAAGGACACAAGGGTCAAATAATTACCACTGAAGGCTAGATGATTAACAACAGAAGGACGCGAATCAACATACCAGCCAATCAGGTTACTTAAAATTTTCACGTTACACCCGCCAGCTACTGTACGCTAAGAGAACAGGAGTTGTAGTTAGATACGCAGAAGGGGGTGAAGGATGTGGAGGTTAGATGTACAGGGGGCTAGATGATTAACAACAGAATGACACGAGGGTCAAATTATTACCACAGAAGGCTAGATGATTAACAACAGAAGGACACGTGGGTTAAATAATTACCAAAAACTGTAGATAATTAATCATAGAGGGTCAGAAAATCAACCACAGAGGGTAGCAAAAGAGCCACAGAGGGAGGCAATTACACCCTAATTCCATTCCTCATAAGAGCCCATGTTATTCTATTCTCCGTAAGAGTCCATGTTATTCTATTCCCCCATAAGAGTCCATGTTAATCTATTCTCCATAAGACCCCATGTTATTCTATTCTCCATAAGACCAATGTTGGGGCCAAAGCGCGCGGCATTACTACTGCTATTAAAGTTTGTACGCCAACAAATGTACGTACAACTACTCCAAAATTTAGTATTGCAGGGTAATCCTATAGTATTTCTTCTTTACAAATTTAAAGTTGCAAAAAGTAGCAGCTAAAACACGAATTTTTGGATTGTGTACAATCCGCCCTTCATGGAAATATATAATATTCAAGGTTCTGGTAGGTTCCTTGAAACCTTTACTCTAAAACACTTTGTAACACATTTATTTTTAAAGATTAAGCAAAAAAAATCTTCACATTAAAAAAAAAAAAATAATCAAAACAGGAACACTGACTTACCTTTGTGTTTCTTATCCATTGTATTAATAATAAAATAATAACCTATTTGAAGAACATCACATACTGGGGTCCTACACAGCGACTAATTGACAGCGACAACTTTAACTACTGACCGGCTCCCGCATTATCTGAGTATTTGGTCTTATCTGCACTCTGCCCAATGACAATGCAATTATAATAATCATTGTTTTGACTCTTTTGACTATTTGTTTATTTATATTTTATGTCCTTTGGTTAAATAACAATATTTCTGATAGGTATTTTTGTCCAGCTAGATTATTAAAATTGCCCCACTATGCGACGTTCGACGTCTTGGCCGTATTTCACAATGATATATAATGGGGGCAGCTCACACTAAAGTAATAATACGAATACGTAAATGCAAAATACCTCAACTTGTTTAATAAAAAAACATCCTGAGTCGGCGTATCGGATAGCTAATTTTGATTACAATATGAATATATAAAAACCTCACAACCCTCCGATACAATGTTCTAATCAGTTTACTGGGCTTCGGATGGCCAAAGGCGCTATGTCCCGCGGCGCGCCGCCGCGCCTGGCATAGTTAGTTTATGGAGATATGGAGAATAAGTAAAATTTTATATCTCTATTATTAATGAACAAATCGAATCTAATGAAACTTAGTATGTGGCTTCATGTGGTTGGGATTTACTGATATTTGCATGAAAACCCCATTTTTGTGGTCCCCATGGAAGCAAACCTGCGTAATCAGCAGCTATATTGTTATTCTTATGGGGAATAAGAAACTTGTGATGTCTTGCTTGTTTATAAACATAAATTGGTAAAATTTGGTATGTTACTTTATCTAATGGTAATCCATTGGTATTTAAATAAATATCTGATTTTTATGGTCCTTGATGCAGCAAACCAGCATCCTCAGTCTTAATGTTTTTGTTATGGAGAATAAATAAAAATTAATATCTCGCTAGTTTATGAAGGTGCTTTGATGAAAGTTGGTAAGTGACTTCATGAGGTAGTAAAGTACCATTTGAAACTAGTTGAGTGTGCAGGTTTTCTGCAACGGGGGTATTTAAAGTTTATATTTCTAACGTCCCACAAAACTAATCTCGTTGTTTGCAAAACTCTTCATATACAATTGATTACAAAATTAGTATATTTGACCGAATCGAGAACGTGATGACTTATACAGCGAGTGCATCAATAGTAAATCCTGAATTACAGCCTACTCAACGCTTGAATCACTTAAAGCTGGGTTTTCCTAGGCGCGGAACTTTTCGGCAGCGGAGCGCGAAACGCGGAGAGCGGAGTTAAATGGCGCTGTTTTCATAGACAGCGGAATTGTAACGCGCCGCGCCGCGGATTAACTTTGTCCGCTTCTGGAGCAGAGGAGTCCGCTTTCCGCCGCAGAAGTCTGTAGAGGTTATACTGGTGTCCTGTGATTTTGTGTTGTTACAGAATAAGTTCGGGTAAATTTAGTGCGTCAGTTGACGATAAGCTTGTTGAATGAATATAAGGCTATCCAATTATCTGAAGTACGATAGGTATAATAACCAACAGATCTAGGTTATTCCGCAGTCGGTCGCTGAAAAAATTCCGCGTCTAGGAAAATAGAATTCCGCTGATCTGAAACTACGAGCGGAGAATCTCCGCGTTCCGCGCTCCGCTGCCGAAAAGTTCCGTGCCTAGGAAAACGCAGTTTAAGAAGGACTCTTTGAGACCTGAGCTTCACATGCAGCAATCTGAATTTACAAAATATCCCTGATAAAAATCCCACGAATTAAATGCATACTGCACAACAGTAACACGGAAAATCTAGAGAAAAGGTAATTTTTTAAACGTTAAGTGTTACCAACTATTCACTTTTCCGTGACAAATACAACAAAATATGTTTCCTGATGGTTTATAAAGAGCCTTTTCAATATAACACCAATCCAATTGGTCGGTCATGGATTAAAAAAAGTTAAACAAATGTTGTTCGGTAAAATGAATCACTTCCCATGCAGTATAATTTCATTTGTAGGTCTAGTCATTGCTAGTTCCTGAATACAAATACAATATGCAGACCAAAGTTACAATTATTAGTTTTTCGCCAGCAAAATTAAAGTGTTTTTATTCGAGAGCTTAAAAGAAGCAAGACGCATAAATCAGTAACATTTGCATGCATTCAGAGCTACAGTTAGGCCTTTGCGAAATACAACAGAAACCTATCCTTTAAAGCGAATTAAATCTTACGTATAGAAAGCATTTAAACACGTGAAATCAACTAATAAGCCATTACAATTCTTGATATCAAGTAAAACCACACACGGATGCTACTATGCAACAGAATAAATGTATAGCGTAATTTTAGAAATAGTGGAAAGCACCTTTAGGTAAATACATAAATTTATTCATTTGTTTATGATGTGATAATGTCTGAGTGATAAGTGAAACGCGCTTCTAGTGTGAGTTTAGAGAAATTCGCATTATCTTTAATTTAATTCCACTAAATAAAAAAGGGGGAAAAACATTACTGATACAACAGGAGAATATCTTTGAAGATAATTATGTAATGTAATTGAAAGATACAAATTTTTTAAAATCATAAAATAATACATTAATAATCTAAATCTGTTATATGTAAAGTAATCACTATTCATTTATACATGGAGTTAGATTATTAAAATTGCCCCACTATGCAACGTTCGACGTCTTGGCCGTATTTCACAATGATATATAATGGGGGCAGCTCACACTAAAGTAATAATACGAATACGTAAATGCAAAATACCTCAACTAGCTACACAACATAATTATTTTTAGTTACAACAAAAGGTACCTAAATTAAATATGAATAGAGATAGAGAATCCCAACCTGCACTAGCGTTCAACAAAACGAGTGGGAAAGTTAATTACCTAGTAGAATGCAACCGGTGCGCAACCCATTAAATCAAGCTGTCAAGGGAACGCCCCGCGCCAGCTGTTACACGCGAAATTAAAAAACCTCACTAAATCAGCCGAATTTTGTTTTTATGTCTAGAGCTGCATTACACAACCAAATTACCCTGTGTCGGGAAAATTACCCGCGCCCTCCCGCGGCCATATAAGCGAGTGCTCCGGACAGTTCCTTACCAGTCGTCGATCTAAGTCGAGACTGCTCCCATGCAAGTGACCTGCGTATTAAAGTGCGAGGACAATTGCAGTAGCGGGGTAATGCGGGGGGAGGGCGCCCCCCTCGTAAGATCTCGCTACCTGGGTTCTCTCTCTTTTCCTTCTCTTTCACTCTGTCTTTTCCTGCATGTTATATTGCTGCTTTATTAGTCCGGCTATAGTAGTTAGTTTCTTGCATGCTAGGGTCGTTGCTTTTGCTTTCAACTTTTGTATTTAAAATCTTCCGCATGTCTTTGCTTTTCTTAACTGTATTGTAGTATGCTGATAAAAGCGAAATTAAAACCTCATCAAACTCAGCCGAGGTAATTTCGCGTCTCCTATATAAGCGAACCATGCAGTAACTGACATCAGTTGCTTGCTGTACAGTGGAGTGTTAACATGGTACCATCTCCACTGTTCAGTGCAACTGTCTAGTTGTTCTTTTTATAAGAACAACTGGAGAAATAAGGGGTTAATACTAAGTATGCGCACACTTTTTATTAATCCCTTATACTTGTGCATGTTGCATGTTGTATGTTTGGTTGAACTTTGCTTGCTTGTTTGCTTATTTTGTATTGTAGATAGTACTAACTCCTTTCTTTAAATTACTTTAAAGTTTGGCTAGGTTATTTATACATTTTTTTAAATTTATTAACATCTTACACACACACACACACACACACACACACACATATTAATGACACCCTTCAACTCCATCTCCTTTCCTTGCGAGTACGGCAAGAAAACCGGCTCTCCTTAGCTTTTAAGAGTACGGCCAGCAAACCGGCTCTTGCTTTGCAGTGTTTACGGCCCGCAAACCGATCACTGCACCTTCTTTGCATACCGGATGGGGTTTCGCATTTCCCCGGTTTTCGCTAAACCTCAGTGAGAGGGGTCCTAAGGCTCCTCACTGACTCCTTTATTTTAGATTAGTACAATTTACATTTATAACTCTTGTTAATTGAAATTAATTATTCATCATACAAATATGTAAGATACCCTTTAACTCCATCTCCTTTCCTTGCGAGTACGGCAAGAAAACCGGCTCTCCTTAGCTTTTAAGAGTACGGCCAGCAAACCGGCTCTTGCTTTGCAGTGTTTACGGCCCGCAAACCGATCACTGCACCTTCTTTGCATACCGGATGGGGTTTCGCATTTCCCCGGTTTTCGCTAGACCTCGGTGAGAGGGGTCCTAAGGCTCCTCACCGACTCCTTTATTTTAGATTTGTACAATTTACATATTTGCGTGACTTTATATTTGTAAAATAATAACTCTTCATTGTGACTTGAACTTTAGCCAGACTTTACTGTAAATTATATCTACTTCCCTTTAGGTTTCCGGGGTGTGAGTTTCTGTCAAATCTCACACCCCACCCCCCATTTTGGTCAGAAACGACCTTGACCCAGTTAGAAGATGTGGTAGAAGGGGTGATCACAGGCGGGGAATATATCAGTTTGTGGTTATAGTGAGAATCACTTACTGCTCTATTCCCCGTTTTGGTAATATAATCAGACGGCCTTGACCCACTTACATGATGGGTATTAAAGCGCGATGTTGGAGAGTCAATAATCACTTTGGTTGTGAACTGCATCAATAGAGCATCTACCATGGTATACCTCCACTATATTAACTCTACTACTAAAGCGGAGATCTTTACCCAGCGTGTATACCAACTGCTTATGGAGTATCATGATGTTAAGGTCAAAGGATTGGGTATTCGTAAAACTGAAGAGGTAAAAATAGATGTGGAACCAATTCCTTTGAAGAGAGAAATTTATCGATTATTACAAGAGGGGTTTGTTTTGTGTCTTTATTACACTACACGTTAGGTTAGCGACTTTTTCCCAAACAAGACATTGAACCAGCTATGTTCATTGTAAAAGAGTGGTGGTAAACATATATATATAAGGCAGTCGGCTTCGGAGTATAGTTATTGTTCAGCTATGGATAGCCCAGGTGGATCATCTAACTTAGATGTTAAAGGAAAGGAGGAGAATGATATAGAGAAAAGAAGGTGTGCTAGAGAGAGATAAAGGATTGCAATATTGAATGAAGCCTATAATTTATTACAAACAAAATTACCTTTTCTTGAACCAAACGCTTCAAAACTTTCTACTATAAAACACGCCATAAAATATATTGATATGTTGGAAATGTTATCACAAAATACATCATTTCAACTGCCTGAAGAATTGCTAGCAATGGAAATTGACCAATTTTCTTCAACTAACTAAGAGTCTTTGGAAATACTGAACAGCAGAAGACAGAACGGGGAATAGATCAGTTTGTGGTCAAAGTGAGAATCACTTACTGCTCTATTCCCCGTTCTGGTAATAGGTTAAGGTAACCTTGACCCACTTACAGGACTTAATCATTTGTGTTACAATAATACCTCTTCCCTACCACTTGTACTTTCAACACTTACCCCCACCATTACCGGAATCGGGGTATAAAAGGTGGTTTTGTATTAGTTGTAAAATCAGTCTGCTACTTGGAATCATGTCGCCCAGAGATAACATTTTCCCTTCTAAGAAGACTATACTGGGAATAATTCAAAATATTCCAGTAAATATAAACGAAGATGAAGACGAAGACGATTCAGAGATGGAAGATGAACTGTTTAGTGATCTTGAACTACTGAGTGAGTTTGCTAGCAGTGAACCATATCTTGGAGAGATGGAGCTGTTGACTGACGACGACAACGACGATGATAATGAACCAGAATTTAATCATCAGTTGCTTTGTTTGGAGGAAATGGACCTTGTTGATAGTGGAACCCCTACAAGCAGTATTAATATTGATGACGTAGTTCTAGATCCAGTCACAGGGAACCTTAGTGTTTGTCGTCGCTTATTTAGTGATATGAGCTCATCATCATCATCATCATCATCGGAAGAATCTGAATAAGTTTTTGTTGTCTTCAAATAGTTTACTTTAAATACAAAGCGGGGAATAGATCAGTTTGTGGTTATAATGAGAATCACTTATTGTCTATTCCCCGTTTTGGTAATATTGTTGTATGACCTTGAACCATTTACATGACTGAAAAAAGTGGGGGTAACTTATACATTTAATGGTGGGGGAACGTCTATTTAATGACGATGCAACAGTGTATATTTAGCATAACGGCATGATGAACCCACCAGGAAACTCCGTTTGTTACAGCTTTCCCCTTATCGATATTGATGATGTGATAAAACTTACATCAATAACAAAACGGTTTGAACTCGAAAGGCGACTCATAAAAGTCGACGTAATTCCACAAGATGTTCGTTCGGCAATGTTGACTATTGAATATGTTAAAGATGAATCTACAACTGAAGATCCCTATTATTTTATGAAATTTTTAGTTGATCGAGATGCAATGTGTACAATCCGACTTCACATCCAAGTTTAAAAATCTATCAAATGTTCCTGTTGAAGAAAATTGTCCTTGTTAAATACAGAGCGGGGAATAGATCAATTTATGGTTTAAAATGAAATCATTTACTGCTCTATTCCCCGTTTTGGCAAATATGTCCAATGACCTTGACCTAAAATACAAAATTTTGTAGCCTCCAACTACAATAGTAAACAGAAAATGTAAAATATAGTAAACCTAACCTAATACTTACCCCCACCACTTCTTCTAGGGTATAAATAGAGGTGCATTTGCAGTGTTTTTTATTATTGCGTTGACCCTTGTGGAGAGCACACCTACATTATGAATCGCTGCAATATTTGTAAAGCTTCTTTCAGAGATGAATGGCTTTTAACCATTCATAAAGAATTGAAACATAACACCAATACAAATACAGAAGAGGAAGGACCAAATGAAGAAGAATTAGATTCAATCGACCAACAATTAGCAAAACATCAAGAAGAACAAAATGTAGAAGAAAAAGAAGAAAATAAAGAAAAAGAAGAAAATGAAGTTTCAAGACCAAGTGTCATTCATTACGCGCCTGGACCATCAATAAATGTGGAACTACACGCCCGAGCACTTCCGGGTAATGTTGTAACCCACTTTAAAATTGACAATACAAAATTGAAACTTGAAGAATTTTTAAATAACGCAAAAGGATTGGTTAGCAAAACTCTGAAAAATGAATTAAAAAGATTAAATTTTATTAAATTTGGACTATTACTGGATGCTTTATTTACAAACATTCAAAATGAAACCTCACCGAGAGGTTTCTTAACAAAAAACCGAACTATTATGTTTTCGTCAGATATTGATTCAATCGTATCTGAATGTTTTGAAGAGCTAATGACAAAAATACAAGAACATGAAGGAAGAGGCTCTGGATGGAGTTTGTTAAGCATCACAGGGCTAGACTTAAGAGTACACAAACACGGCTATGGAATTCGAGGAAGTAGCTACATCCCTCTACCAACAAAGATTAGAAATACCTTATCCTGCGTCAACGTACAAAATCATGATACTGAATGTTTTAAATATGCCATGTTGGTCAAATATGTAACAGACAATCCGATAAGACCAAGCCGCAAATATGATGAAGTACAACATAGATATAATTTTCAAGGGATGACTTATCCTGTTGCTATAACAGACATTTCAAAATTTGAAAAACAAAATCCTTCAGCTTCTGTCAACCTATTTGGATTGGATTCATCAAACAATGTGTACCCCTTGCGTATAACATCAAATGAGCGCAGAGATCATACGGATTTGCTATTGATCACTAAGGGGGACATATCCCACTATGTCTACATTAAAAAGTTTGAAGCTCTTGTTTCTAAACAATTATCTAAACATGAAGAAAAGAAAACAATTTGTAAAAGATGTTTTTGTCATGTAAACAAAGAATTAAGAAGAGGAGGTTCAGAATGGTTAGTAGAACATCAAAGGTTATGTAGTGGAAACTATGAGGTAAGAATTAAATTGCCACATCCCAGCAGAGCGCAGATAAAATTTGACAAAGTAAATCAACAATACCCTGTTCCATTTGTTGTGTACGCGGATTTCGAAGCATCTTTACTTCCAATTGAACAACAAGAAGAGGATATCACAAAAAGAAGCAAATATCAAAAACATGCACCAAACAGTTATTGTATACTAACAAAATCCACGCTGTCTGAAGAACATCTTCAAGAATTTGGACTATCATCTGCTCCGAAGATTTATCGTGGTGAACAAGCAGCGAAACACTTTGTAGATGAGTTGTATTACATTGCCTCTAAGGTGGAAGAAATCTACAAAATTAAAATACCGATGCAACCTATGGATGAACACCAACTTCAACATCACAATTTGACAACAACATGTTATCTGTGTAATAACCTATTTACACCAGATAACGTTAAAGTGCGTGATCACGACCATCTTACAGGAGCCTACAGAGGTGCAGCCTGTAACGCTTGCAACTTAAATTACAAAGTACCATCTTTTATACCCGTTGTTCTACATAACCTTAGCGGATATGACTCTCATTTCATAATCCCGGAGTTAGGTAGAGATGATGGAGCAATAGATGTTTTGGCAACAACAATGGAAAAATTTATAAGTTTCTCTAAAAAGGTTGGCAAAATAAAACTTAGATTTATTGATTCGTTTCGATTTATGCCTTCTAGCCTAATGAAATTAACTGATAACTTAAAAAGAGAAGATCTGATAGAAACAAGCAAAATTGTAGCCAGTAGTAAAATGGATCTGGTTCTTCGAAAAGGAGTCTTCCCCTACGATTACATCGATGGACTTCATAGATTTAATGAAACAACACTTCCTCCACCAGAACAATTTAACAACAAACTTAATGATTCGGAAATTTCACTTGAAGACTATCAACACGCATGTCGAGTATGGAATGAGTTAAATATGAAGACTTTAGGAGAGTATTCAGACTTTTATGTAAAACTCGACGTAACTCTGCTCTGCGATGTTATGGAAGAATTCCGAAGAACGTGTTTTGCAGCATACGGTTTGGACCCTCTACATTCGTATACATCTCCAGGACTAGCTTGGCAAGCAATGTTGAAGGAAACAAAATGTAAACTTCAGCTGTTAACAGATATAGATATGGTTTTAATGGTTGAGTCTGGTGTTAGAGGTGGATTAACTCAAAGCGTAACGAGACATGTTAAAGCCAACAACAAATATCTACCTGACCATGATCAAGAGAAACCTTCAACGTACTTGGGATATTTCGACGCGAATAATCTGTATGGATGGGCCATGTCGAACCCACTTCCATTTGACAACTTTAAATGGATTGATCCCGACTGTATTGGCGATATTTCACAAATTCCAAAACATGGAGATACCGGATACATTTTGGATTGCGACTTTGAATATCCAGAACATTTACACGATCTTCATTATGACCTTCCACTCCTTGCAAGAACAGAAATTTCACCAACTGGAAAACACCCCAAATTAATGATGACCCTTAACAATAAACAACGATACGTAGCTCACTATTGGGTTGTTCAACAAGCTATCGAATTAGGTTTACGTCTTACTAAAATTAATAGAGCTGTAGAATTTTCCCAATCGTGCTGGTTGAAACCATACATAGACTCGAATACTACTAGAAGAGCAGCCGCTACATCAGCCTTTCAAAAAGACTTTTTTAAATTGATGAACAATGCGATATTCGGTAAAACATTGGAAAACAAAAGAAGACATAAAAATGTTAAACTTGTTACAGATCCGAACAAACTACAAAAACTCGTACAACAGCCAAACTTTGGATCATCTATAATTATTAACGAAAATCTTGTAGCTGTATCTATGAAGAAAACAAGTGTGAAGATGGATCGTCCTTTGTATATAGGTATGACAATCCTGGATATCTCCAAGACTCATATGTACGATTTCCATTACAAAAAGATGGTCACCTTTTATGGACGAGAAAACATCGGCATCTCCTACATGGATACAGACGCTTTTATATATTGGATAATTACTAACGATATGTATGAAGACCTTCGGACATTTGATTACAAAAACGACTTTGACTTTTCCGACTATCCAAAAGATCATCCAAACTACGACAATGACAGAAACAAAAAAGTGCTTGGCAAATTTAAAGATGAAGCCAATGGTGTTATACTTCAAGAAATTGTTGCACTAATGTCAAAATTATATTCTTTACAACTAAATGAAAACCAAGTCATTAAGAAAGCTAAAGGAGTAAAAAGTTTGTATTTAAAGAAGAATGTGCATTTTAATCACTATAAGAAATGTTTATTTGAAGATCAAGATATAACAGCAAAATTCAACACAATCAGAAGTTTCAACCATCAGCTGTACAGCGTGACGGAAGTAAAAAAAGCTCTCTCTTCAAATGATGATAAACGACACATCCTTGCAGACAACATCCACACTCTACCATTCGGCCACTATTCCCTCAACCCTATTGACGAGTAACCCTTTCATCGTCCAACATCCCTTTCCGTATAAAAGGGGGAACACAGCAGTATTTCGCTGTGTTCCCCCTTTTATACATTAGTTTAGAATGACCTTGTCCTATATAAGCAGATTTATACAAAAGAATATTTAATATCATATCAGCTGTCTTCGTGAAACCATCATGTCAGACCTGAAGGAGAAGATTATTAATGAACTACACAAACCTGCAAGAATAAAGTTTCCAAGAAGAAATACTGTTATAAAAGGGATAAATGATCTATATCAAGCGGATTTAATTGAAATGCGACCGCATAGCAGAATAAACAAAGGATTTAAATATATACTCACAATTATTAATTGTTTTACAAAAGTTGCAGACGCTTTGCCTCTAAAGGACAAGACTGGTAAAAGCGTAACAGAAGCCATGGAAATAGCCATAAAAAGAGATAAAAACAAAATTAAACATTTACAAACTGATGATGGAACAGAATACTTTAATACAAACTTTGCACAGTTAATGAATAAATATAAAATAAATCATTATTCTACAAATTCAGAGAAAAAAGCAGCTATTGTAGAAAGATTCAATAGAACCTTAAAAGGAGCACTGTATAAACAATTTTCAAAAAGAGGTTCTTACGTATGGTATGATGTTTTACCACAATTAATAAATGATTATAACAACAGGTTTCATAGAACTATCGGTATGAAACCTAACAAAGTAAATAGAAGAAATGCAAAAGATGTATTAAAACGCATTAAGAAAAATACAAAGCCTAAAGTAGAAAAAATGCAGCCAAGAAAATTTAATGTAAGTGATAAAGTACGGATTAGTAAATATAAGGGAGTGTTTACCAAGAAATACCTTCCCAA
Source organism: Allygus modestus (assembly GCA_963675035.1). Lineage (NCBI taxonomy): Eukaryota > Metazoa > Arthropoda > Insecta > Hemiptera > Cicadellidae > Allygus > Allygus modestus. The sequence goes on from OY776116.1 coordinate 80,778,174, forward strand.
TTGGACGAATGAAGTTTTTACAGTGTATAAAGTGCAACCGACTGTACCTGAAACGTATATCTTAAAAGATAACAAAGGAGATTTGTTGCAAGGTGCATTTTATGGACATGAAATGTTAAAGTCAACAGTAGGTGATGTATATCTTGTTGAAAAAGTGTTACAAAGAAAAAAGGACGCAGTTAAAGTGCGGTGGTTAGGGTTTAACAAAACTGAGGATTCATGGATACCTATAAAGGACTTGGTTTAATGCAAGCAACTCATTTCATCGTTAACCTTTGAGCAGGATGGAGATAATTAACCATAAAGATCGATTCAATATTAATAACATAGATGATTTAACTGTGGATAACGTTAAAATCAACAATGGTAAACACGGTAGTTTACTTCCAAACACTGTTCGATGTATAGTAAGTGGCCCCTCAAACTGCGGAAAGACCAATGTTGTCTTTAATTTGATCACTAATCCGCAGGGATTAAGGTTTAGTAACCTATATATTTTTTCAAAGTCTCTACATCAACCAAAGTATCAATTGCTGGATAAAATCCTATCTGATGTGTCTGATGTTAATTTTTACAAATTTAACGCTAGTGATAGCATTATGCAACCAAACGAAGCGAAACCGTATTCTGTATTTATATTTGACGATGTATCTTGTGAAAATCAGGATACTATTAGAAACTACTTTGCCATGGGAAGACATAATAACATTGACAGCATATATATAGGACAAACTTATAGCAAAATCCCAAAACAACTTATCAGAGATAATGCAAATATTCTAATTGTATTCAAACAAGATGATACTAACCTAAAACATATATATAACGATCATGTGAATGCGGATATGCCATTTGAAAAGTTTAAAGAGCTTTGCGGAAAAGCATGGGCGGAAAAGTATGGATTTTTGGTTATTATGAAAGATCATGCTATAAAAGATGGTCGTTATAGAATAGGTTTTGATAAATTCGTTTTAATACACTGATTAGCGGTATTACTGTACAAGTCGTCAAGGTGTGAAGATGGTTAACCAGGAAAAGCTATTAAAGGCAAGACATTAGGAAAGGGGGATAAAGTGAATGTGATTAATGAACCAACAGAAAACGATGAAGATTACATAAGAGAAAAAAGAATTTAAAATACCCCATGATAAGGGATAAAGCATCAGTCATATTTGAGAGATGATACAGAGAGGATGATGGAATCCAATATTACTGCGTGGAGTTTAATATCTCAAGAGCCGAGATTTTCCCAAGGAGTGTTGACAGATGGTTTTGTTCAACGGTTTGATAGATATATGGATTGGGAACAACTTTCCATACAATACCTCTTTACAATGACTATGTTAAGAATTTATTTTCACAGAGTTAACTGGATCCATATTTTACAAAGACAACAGTTTTCAGAAGACTTCCTCGTAGAGATGACATCAAATTTTAATAACTGTTGGAAAGTAATAAGTAAATATCAAAATCTCTCTGAGAATTACATTGACAATTTTAAAGATAACCTAGACTGGGATGTGTTATTCAATTACCAACGATTAAGTGGCAAGTTTCTAAGGGAACATGACATCTATTTAAAGTTTATTCATTTTACCGAAGACAACGATACCTTCACCAGCGGAGAAACATCTGGAACATCTTCAATTACACCTTATTTCTATTTGTACTACTTTTGTTTAATATGTCTACATTTAATTAATAAATCCATTTCTATATAATAAATTGATTTTAAACAGTATATAATACAAGAAACCAAAACTGATATTACATTCATTGTCAAACATTTATAGAGTGCACCTACTGATTGTAAGTTTTGCTATAAATAGTCATGTCGAGGGTTAAACGCATCAGTCATAATCGAGAGAGATTACAGAGAGGAAGGGGAATAGCATCAACAGCATTTTCTCTATTGAGTAAACCGGTTGGAGCTATAGTTAACAAGGCGATTGATTTATTACCTGTGGAATTACATTTACCTGGAGAATATCAATATTGTGGTCCTGGAACCAAATTAGAGAAACGTCTTGCTAGAGGAGATCCTGGAATAAATAAGCTCGATCAGGCTTGTAAACAGCACGATATAGCGTATTCCAAATTTAGTGATACTAAAAATAGATCAATAGCAGATAGAGCACTTGCTGAGAAAGCCTGGCAAAGAGTAAAATATAGTGACGCGAGTATTGGTGAAAAAGCAGCGTCTTTAGCAGTAACAGCAGCAATGAAAGCAAAAACTACGTTTGGAGGAGGAAAGAGAAGAAGGCGTGGGAAAAAACCCGCTAAGAAACAAGGAGGTAATATCAGAAGAAAACGTCGATCTACCAGTGGTAAAGCTAAAAAGAAACCAACAATATGGTCAATGATAAAAAAGGGAGGAGGATTATACCTAAGACCGTATCGTGTGTATTAAATAAGAAAGAGCAATTAATAATTAAAAACAAAGAATTAACCAACGAAGAACTGATTACATATGCTTCTTGTTTGAAAATCCCATTTTTTAGAGGAGTATTTATGAAAGATGAATTACCGGTTAAAATGTGGAAAAATGAGACTGGTATTGTAAATTTGGATAATAGTGAAGGATTAGGCACTCATTGGGTGTGTTACAAGAAACTTGGTAAAACCATTTATTATTTCGACAGTTTTGGAGACCTTCCACCACCGAAAGAACTTCAACAATACTTTCGTGCGGCAGAAAATGTTTTTTACAATCATACAAGAAAACAACCTGATGATACATCCATTTGCGGTCATTTATGTTTAGACTTTTTAGCTAAAAGTGTTAGTCAACTTTAAGATGTCTTCGTATACAGTGTCATTAACCGGTAACTCATGTACTTTGCGCAGTATTCTGTTTCCAGCGCTACGTTTGCAAAAAGGAAGACTATGGGAAGCCGCATTATTGGATTTAACAACATATAACTCTATTCCAAACGTTAGTGAAGGAATTAATAACAAAATACATTATTACAAGACAAAAGATGATAAAGGAAAGTATTCAGCTTTGGAAGAATTCAGTTTACCAACAGGAGCTTATGAAATTGATAATATAAATGAAGTTATACAAAAACATATGGGAAAAGAAAATATAACGATAAAAGGCAATAACAATACAATGAAAGCCGAAATTACGTCTAAGTATTATATTGATTTTAGTCAAGAACATTCAATTGGTAGTTTATTGGGGTTTTCTAAGGAAACAAAAGTATTAGAACCTAATAAAACTCATTCTGGGAATAAAACTGTGACGATCATCAAAGTTAATAGCATAGACATTACATGTAACATTATACAAGGATCCTACAGAGATGGAGAAAATCGTCATATATTACACACATTCTACCCATCAGTTGCACCAGGTTTCAAGATAGTAGAAAAGCCTCAAAACCTTGTGTACCTACCGTTAAACACCAGTTTCATTTCAGACATCGTGCTGAACATAGTGGATCAAGACGGAAACCTTATTGACTTTAGAGGAGAAGCTATTACTGTAAGAATACATATAAAATCATCCGCTTAGACAATGGGGTTATCATTTAAAAAGAGAGAGCCAACCAGCAAAGAGGTCAGTAGCTCATCAGCTGTAGAAGGTTTAACAAGTGACAACATTCGTTTTCTAGAAGAAATTGGATTAAGGGTCATTAACAATGGATATACTGGATATAGCGCAGGGTCCAACATTCGACGAGACCTTATGGGAAAAGGAATATCACACGCACAACCCTTACGCTTCGTCCAAATTAAACAATAACGATGAAATTAGGATTCCTATACAACAACAAGACATTTATACTCTTCCATGCGAAAGTTATTTATATATTGAAGGAAAAGTAACAAAAACTGATGGTACTGCTGGAACCACTGTTCCGTTCATAAATAATCCTATGGCATTTTTATTTGACGAGATTAGATATGAAATTTCAGGAGTTACAGTCGATTCAACAAAAAAGGTTGGAATTTCCAGTACATTGAAAGGATTAGCGTCTTTAACACCAAATGAGAAGAATCTGTTAGCTGTTGCAGGATGGGTTGCACCAGACAAAAGTACAATCGCTCCTGACTCTTCGGGAAACTTTGATTTCTACGTACCTTTAAGATTACTCCTAGGATTTGCTGAAGACTACAGAAGAATAATAATAAATGTAAAACAAGAACTAGTTTTATTAAGATCATCAAACGATAATGATATTATTAAAGCAGCTGCTGGAACAACTGATGCCAATTTAGACTGGAAATTAACATTAGACAAGATTGTTTGGAGAGTACCACATGTGCGACTAAATGATGAACACAGGATTACATTATTAAGAAAGTTAAAATCAGATCGAGACATTGTAATGCCATTCAGAAGCTGGGAGTTTCATGAATACCCCGTTTTACCTACAACACAACGGCATACATGGACTGTAAAAACTTCTACTCATTTGGAAAAAGCAAGATATGTAATATTTGGATTACAAACGAAGAAAAAAGGTATATTAACTGAAAATGCTGGTGAATTTGACCATTGTAAATTAACTAACTGTAAAGTGTTCCTGAATTCACAATTCTTTCCCTACGACAACTTTAATATTTCTTTTGATAAAAAAAGGTACAGTGTTTTATACGATATGTACGCTAGGTTCCAAAATTCATATTACGGCAAAACAAATACACCTCTACTATCTCCCGTACAGTTTGAATCGAAAGCTCCGATTGTTTTAATTGATTGCTCCAAACAAAATGAATCTGTAAAATCGTCTAGTGTTGATATAAAAATAGAAATGGAATTTCAAGAAAACGTACCTGCAAATACATCTGCGTATTGTTTAATTTTGCACGATAAAATTGTTACATACACACCGTTGACCGGTATTGTAAAGACAGTATTGTAAAACGTTGTACCACCACCGACACCGCCACAGTCGCTAACCTATAAATAGCGGAGCAACAATGCAGGTCTTCAGTTGATCGTCTATCGTCGCATGGGTAACATCTTCTACAAAATGAGTTCTCCATCTGTTGTACAAGGTGATGCAGAGGTAGCACCGTTATTGGAACGTGATAATACTAGTGAAGCAGAAATCATCAAGGAAATAACTGCATTTTTAAAGTTTGGTAAAAGAGATAGAGAGGAGGAAAGTAATGCAGACCCATCAAAGGTAGTACCAAAGAGGAAGAAGAAAGTTGAAGAAAATATTCCTCCTCACATTTTAACTGAAGTTTTTTTGCGAATCTTTTACCCCATCTCAGCATGCATCAGTAAAAGTGTATCAGTTGGATTGATGAAATCATTGGATTATTCCCCTACAGTAATACTACACCATGGAACAAAAAAGGTTTTATTTTCGCAAAATGCTTGGGAGTCATTTTTGAAACATGTACATTTAATAGAATGTTATTTAACCAACAGTTTGTGTGGAAGGAAAACACATATTCGACTTTTGGATTGTGACAATGAAATCGATATTGTTAAACATCGCGGACAACTACAAGTGCGAATTAGAGACTTGACTCAACATGAAAATAAGATTCTACTATCACGTGAAGAATTCTACGTTTTAAACTATGCAACAGAACCTATTACAAGGTACATGAGACAGTTGGTATTTGCAAGCGCTATTATTAAAGAATATTTGGTCGATACTTTGGAAAAACAACCTTATAGCACCATCGTGTACGGACCTGTGGATACATCTATTTTTAATAGAATACCTCATGAAGTTTGCATGTGGAGAAAGTTAAAGGATTTTGAACCACTTGTAGAAATCGCTACAGAAGCTACAGAAGAAACAACACAGGAAGAAGAAACAAAGAAACAAGAAGAAGAAGAAGAAGAAAACGAAACACAAGAAGAAGTTAAAAAAGACTAAAGTTTGACTTAGTAAAGAAGAACACACGTGGGGTAGGCCTATTGGGGACGTTGCCCACGTTAAATATACACCAACGCGCCTGCAACTGTACGGCCTGGTATTTAACCTACCGTGGTGTGGAAAACAGTTTAGTTGATCGCTAGGTGCCATGATGAGCGGAGGGGATGAAGAAGTGAGTGTAAAGCCTTGTGTAATCGAATTTCAAGCATTTCGAAATAATGATGATAGGTTTATTATCAAGGAATTAGTAATTTTAGACTTGCTTACATTTGTAGCCTACCCATTCACGTTTGAAGCTCCTTTTTCTTTTAACAAACTTAACGCCAAAGCAAAAATTACAAACAAATGGATAACAAACTACTTTCATCACATACACTGGTATGAAGGTTTTATAAGCTACAGTAATCTGCACAGTATTATGTTTAACTTTTGCAAACAATATTCGCATATATACACAAAAGGATTAGAAAAAAAGAATTGGATACAAAAGTACACGCACGGTTATGTTTTCGATATAACTATCAGTAAGGATTTTAACATTAATCTCGGAAATATTTGTGTCGCTGCAAAAGATCTTAAACACGGTCAAACAAACTGTGCATTGTACAACGCATATCGTTTGGCTGCTTACTTGAAACAAACGCAGGAATGTGGTGGGGGTAGCGGGGCCTATAAATATGAGGAGACAACACCGGCCCAGCACGAGTATTATTCGAGACTCCGAAGAGGCAACATCACAGAAGACACCACAACTACTGCTGACAAAGATGGCATCACAACAGTTTCTACAAACACTGGTTGATCAATTCAACACTCATTCAAAATCCGACCTTCTGCTAACTAAAAAGTGTTCAGAACTAAAAGAACAAAAACACTACATTATTCATAACATCAAGAAAGTGGAAACCACACATGGAGAAGCAATTCTAGTTTCATTGAGCGAAGGACCTTTCACTCCAGGAGATGAGCCGAAGTTTCAAGTATTTCTTCCAAAACGATTTGTTCAACTGCTACAAAATGAAGATTTGCGAGATATTCAACCGGGGACGTTGTATTTGGTATCACACGGTGTAAGCGGCAACAACTCTACGGAACTCACTCTGCACATCACGCATATTTGTACATAATGGCTCTGTTTGTATTTCTCTGTTTGTATTTCTAGTCATTAATGTTAGACTTAAGCTTATTGTATTGTAAGATGTTTGTTTAATAAAGAAAAGAAAAAAAAAAAAAAAACAGCAACACAGCAGTATATTATTTTATATACTGCTGTGTTGCTTTTTTTAAAATTCAAACGGATGACCTTGAACTTTCATTCAGGGTTAACTTATAAAGAGGTATAAAAGAGAGGGGAGCAGTGAAGTTAGTCTCAGTCTTGTCTAACACACGCTGCAGCTAACATGTCGGTGCCACCGATGAACAATTTATCATTCGATAACAATTTGAATACATATTGTTGCGAGTTACAATGTTTTAAAATACCAGGCGATCAAGTTGACGGGAAAGCTTGTCGTAAGTGCAGGTGTTTCAGCTATTGCATATGTAGATGTAAAACGTATCAAATGAACCGACAAGATAAAATACAAGAATTACGCCGACGGATTGCATTACTGTGGCGGCGAATGTAGTAGCAACCATCTGCCGTCCGCCATCTGCTCCGCCCCACCACACTTTTACCCCCACCATTTTGTTTGATACCAAAACGCTAGCTAGCGAATAGTCTGTACACCTCCAGCTCTTGACCAGTGTACATCGAGCTCTCTGTTGAAATGTCCATTAAAATTAGGTGTATTCATTATGATTCTATTCATCTGGCGACTTTCCAAGACCTCGAGGTTTTTAATGAAGAGTTAAGACTTCTCATTGCGTCCGGTTACGATTTATCTTTGGAACTTTACGCAACAAAAAACAACATGGACTCTGCACAGGGATCGAAGTATCTACCTTCTTTCATCAGGAAAAAACACGATGATCGCGACTCGTCGGCATCATCAACTTCGATTTTAACCAACATCGGCGGAAGTTGTAATACTAGAACATCATTGTAATTAAGAACAAACATTGTTAATAAAATAAAGTTATTTTGTAATAGTACTACCTCGCACTCGTATCATTCGATTGTTTCATTCGATTATTTTCATTCGATATTTATTATCGATTAACTATCGAATCACAATCGAATTTTACGCGTGCGAGGTAGTACTTTTTTAAAACACCCTCCCCGTGACCTTGAACTTTCCCTCATTACGTCACAAAACCGCCTACGTCACTGGCTCAGCCTCAGATGACGTATTTATTCACTCAGCGCTTCCGGAAGCAATTAATCAAGTGAGCCAAAACCTACAATGCCCCACTACTTATGGGTATTAAATAGCTTAGTCAAAATAGTTTTAAATCATTAATCAATGTTCATTGACCCAAAGAAATTACAGTATTATTCAGTTGTTGTCTCACCTTATACGTATGCAGACCTTCATTAATAATATTACTGTAATGATGGATCATTATACAGATAAGTACTTATGAGCTATTATATTTCGATCATTAAACAACAATTATTATCGTCCTACTTATTATCAGAAAAATTTAAAAGGATGGGGAATAAATCCATACCATACCTACAGATTGACCAAGCACATGGTTTAAAATTTTACTGAGAGTATTGTTTTCACTTAGACTATTATAGTTAGGTACTTCTAAAACATCTTTCTCAGTCGGCACACTTTTAGAAGGTTGTACAATCCATTAATTTAGGAATGAAAAAGTAATGATTTTAAAATGTAAATGATAGTACAAATGTGTATTTTATTATATTATTTATTCCAAGTGTCTTTTAGTCCATAAATCAAATTTCTGTTTATTATATATAAGATAACTGGTACTTTAATTTTCGTTTTTTGTGGCCAACACAAAAAGAATCATTAATAGATGTAGAGCAACTAGATTTCATAGAGAAATTTTATGAATATTCAATAAAATTTATGACTCAGCAAGCATATTTTTTAACCACTTAATATGAATATTAAATTAGATTAAAACAATGTGCTCTTGTGAAATGTAATCCCAGCGGGTGATTGATACCCCGTTTTAAATAGGTTTCCGGTTATTACAATCAATTTACCATTTCGTGTAATTCTACATCTGAGGTCTACATCAAAAGCCGTATACACCCTCACTGCGACTAACTGAAATAGTGCGTAGCGGTGCGTGGTAGACGCTCGAACTAGGGCGGCGCCGCCATCTTGGACTGTCTCATCCGTCCGCCAGGCTGGCCGCACTCTCCGCTCCAAGTAGCTTCTCTATTCTATTATGTGCTCGCTGGTTTATTGATCCCCCGATGATAGTGAGATCATTATTTCCGTGCTGAGAACAGGATTTTCCTTATTTATTTACTTGAAGAAGAGCGGATTCGCTAAGTAACTTTTCGTTTTAAAATAAGATTGTGCTGCAATAAACTTATGAACTTTCTCTGATATTAAATTTATGTTTTAGTTGTTATTTTACTAAATAAATCTTCATATCCATTTAGTCTTAAGATTGGAAATTTTCAAGCTCATGGAGCGGATCCTCAAAGGAGTTTTGATCAATAAAGTACGATAATGAAAAACTTATTTGTGTAATACACAAGGTAGGGCTTTACCTTCAAAGTTGGTTACACGTATATCGTATTTGATTCCGAAGTAATTAATAAATGAGTATTTGTAGATATAGGTAAATTCAGACTAAAACATGTTAAACAAGTTTAGTATTTGTCTAATACCATATTTACATGTATGAGTAGGCAAGTTATATTCATATAGTAAAATAGTTAGAAACTAGTGGCTTGAAGGGGCCATAGCCCCTACCACCTTGCTCCAATTCTCTGCCTTCTCTGAGTTTTTCAGTTCGTAAAAAGTAGACACTTCGACACTTTATCACATTTTTTAATGTAAAAACAGCAGATGTTTCCCATACGTTTCTTATGGGGAATGTTTTACGTTATTTCTTGTTTGCTGGTAACTTTTTAAAATACTGCTATTTTTTTCGAGTCCCTGGAATCAAGACGTTTACTTTGAGCCATCTCCCACCATCCTGTGATTTGACAAACTCCCACAGTTTTGACTTAAAATTTTCGCTTACAGAACTATATATAAAAGAAGATTCGTCACAACATGATGATAATTTATTAAAAGAAAGTGCAATCTACTGAAAAACAAGTGTCATCTTCAACATTTGACATTATTTCTTTCAATATGTGAGAACTCTGTTTTAATGTACAAGATCAACAGTAAATTTGTTTATTTTATTTGAGAGGTCCGACACCGAAAACCGCGATATATAAAATTCTGTACTGGATATCACCCGAAAAACCCGCAAACTAAATTGTAATTATGATATGCATTTTTCCTAATTACTAGGTTTGCTGTAAAACAAAGGAAAAATATTAAAATATACAATTTTCTTACGGTTACATTTAGCCTGTATTAACCTTAATTATTACTAGTATTCAAATGGTTGCGTAAAATAAAAAACTTAATACTTTATGGTATTACTTGAAATATAATTAATTTTAATTTTTGGAACCTTGAATTTTTTTAAATACACAGTATGTTTTGGTGCCTTATCTCTTGCTCAAATTATTAAGCCCAACTTATTAAAATTATTAAACCCAACTTATTTCTCCCAAATTGTATTTTCGTTGATAATATTCAACTGTGGATGTCAGAAGAAGGTCTCGCAGGCTAATATAACAATTGACAGCTATGAGGGGATGCTAAGTATTTACCGCGGTGACAGGAATTGCATTAGAATTAACATTATTCTATTTGTTGGCAATCGCTTTTTGAATACAAATCAGTCAGCTCATTTGAGATCCATGTTTTATTAATGGTGGACACTAAATCAGAAAATAATTTTTGTTTTTGAATCCTTTGATTTAAATCATTGGAATACGGAAATGCGGGGAAAACACCCGTACTGTCAATTTACTAAACAATTTTTATTAATTCGTCATATTTCAATTGTATAGGATGTACTTTATTACGTCTAACTACACTATCATAGATAGTGTACACATCTAGTTTACACATCTAGGGTAGTAAGAGAGTAATCGTAACGCTTTGTGTCATTACCTCGCTGGTCTGCAATAAAACACATGACTTACCTCTCAAGATAAGGACATTTAACATGTGGTGGACGATAAAATACACTTACATGGTCCATTTACGGTTTAATTCACTCATACTGTACCGTACTTAAGTACAAGATGGTGAATATCCTAAACAAATTTGACAACAATGGATTTTGACCATTCCGTTTATTTACAAAACCATGAAGGGGTGGCAGAATCAAAATGATTACCTGCAAGTGTGTTATTGGCTCTGGGAGCAAGCTACGATATGTCCTAACAAAATCAAAGTTAACATGTTCACTTATCAATTTCTAAACATTTACTAAAAATCATTACATTTTCCATCCCACAAATCTAAAGAGAACCTAAACTATTTTCTTCGGTTTCTAAGGTGTAACTATTTACTAGGTGGTGAATAGCACTTCACCCATTCACAGATCAGATTAAGCGAGACATGTAGACAGAAGGGTTTGGTGGGAGTCTTTTTTATAAATTATTATCAAGGGAGGGATGAATAAAATAACAAAATTCCAAGAACAGGATAATTGGTAGCTGATGGGAGGCGGGGGGTTAAACATGCTATTCCAGATCCAAATACCTCTTATAAAAATGTCTCCTATTTACAATGCTCCTTAAACCGTCGACATTGCTCGTTCAGGGACAAGCATCCTTTACCCAACCAGACGCCATTTTTAAAAGTGGTATTTAAATTATATTTGAGGGATGTTTGGATCCCACATTGATCCTTGTGGCATTTAAAATAATTAATATTGGTTTAAGTAATCGTTTAATAGAGTCTAACGGCAATTTGACAATATTATGAGTTTTATGGTTTTTTGGTAGGAGTTTTATGGTTTTTTTCGAGCTGACTAGATAATAGGAATTCAAGTATAATGCGCAGACGTACTCTATATGCAATGCTCTCTCATACACTTTTGTCCCACAAGCCCAAAGTTGACTTAGTATTACACATATGTAGCTTACAACATTAATGAAATAGTTAATACATTAAATTACATCCGTTACATACATTTCAGGCTTATTCCCATTTCGTAACTCTTCAAAGGATTCCGAGCCTTCGTTTATCAAATTGTTTTTTGTTTGATTCTATGAATTATTATTAGTTAAACAAGTATTCATTATTGGACTAGCTGTAAGGATTATTGTGGGGCCTAAAATACTTCTTTCAAAAACGACATCTTGTTTGGTAACGGATGCCTGCCTGTAAGAGCAATACTGACGGTTTATTTGTCAAGCTTGACTGCACCACGGCAGATACTATAGAATGCTCAACCCTACACTATAATATAATATAATGAAAGTTCAACTTTGACATATCAACTTTGCTCAAACCATAACTTGCAAAGTGGTTCAGGCAACTTTGAATGTGTCCCTTGATGGTGTAGCTGTGCAAGTCTGTTTACCGAATGTGTTCTGCTGTTTTAAGGAAAACATGTATTATAGTGTTTTGAAAAGTATTTAAAAAATCATATTATCGTAATAGTCTCGAACGCAGTTTTTATGTAAATACTCACAAACTAGTAAGACCGAGTAAGCTGATTGCAGTTATGAGGTAGCTAATAAACTGAAAACTCACAAAGCTCTATCCTCGTTTTGGAAACATTACGTATTCCGAGTCATCGGCATTATAACTTACAATGTTAATCTTACATTTACTTTATTGATTCAGATTGTTACCATTAATTTAACAATTGTTCATTTTCCAAGATAGTTTAAAAATTTCACCTTGGATTGTAATAAACGCAACTGTTATAAGCTTTTAGTGGGTACAGCAAGTACTAGATTAATATATTCTATATAATGAATGGGCATGACTTTTGAGAGAGAGAGATAGAGAGGGGGTCAGTAATAAGATTAGAAAAGCGTAATTTCAATTAAAATGAATTAAATTGTATCCTTCTTTAATTTGCTCCAGCAGCCCAGTTGTATAACAAACACGAATTAGCAATAGATAGTTCATTATCGTTACTATTTAGTAACCCACACTATATATCTGTTATTTATGAAAGTATTTTGATATTAATTTGTTGTAATGATTATACTTAACAACGTTCCTCGTTATTAAAGTCCCTCACAAACAGCTGTTATATCCCACGCGTGAAGCCCGAGTGTGTGAGAAGAGCCTCGTTATCCCGTTATCCCAGTGATGGCTGCGTTCGAGTACTCATGACTGGCAACTCCAATCAACACAACGGGCCATCATCTCTCTATATTACATTACTTTTAATACATTAAACATAAAATATACCATTGCACTTGTGGGAATACCGTATACAATGTTAAAAACATTATGTGTATTGTGAAACGTATGTCAATTAATATTTAAGCCAACTAAGATCTAGTTTATAAAACCAGCAGGCGAACCATTTAAAATCTATTACCAAATTGCTTCGTTGAAAATCAACTACTCATATGATCAGACTCGTATATTTTTGGTTGAATCATGAGTTTGAATAATAATGTATTAGTGAGACCCCAAGACATGTGGTGTATTTTGCCTGGAAATAATATATTTTAAAAGCGTTTTGAATATGATTCCCAACCCAAAATGAATATAGTTAATAAATGTAATTTGCGTAAACAAGAGGATCAAGCTCACTAATACATTTCAATTAGTGATCAAAGATCATCTCTATTACAATTAATAAAGTCAATGAGTTATCTTGTAGGAGCATAAAGTTCATCTGTTTAGGTGATCCAAGAGTCATTTAGTGATAAGAACAAATAAATTGCAATTTTCAGTGGACTAATCATTAATTCGTTAAATTAATCCACTACAATTTTTCATAGATGAAATTTACTATTGTTGTATGAACACATTTACTTACTTCAATTCCTTAAACAAACATTATTCTCCAGATAATAATGGATCTTAGATAAGCTACACCACATATTAAGGGTATTTCTGGATCTGAGCTGACATCCATTTGGGTACCCTTTTCTTGCTCTTGATACTGATTTTATATATTTAGATCAACTCTTTCATTACAAAATTAATGCAAATTGTGTACGAAAAATCATAAATGAACTGTATCTTTGGAAAACCATTGTTTTTTAGTAATCCTATACTCTAATATGATAAGGTTTGCTTGCTTGCGACACTGATCTCAAAAACTGCTCCAACGATTTCCTTTAAATGTTCGAAATAACTCATTTCTGGGATAAAAATAAGTTCTAGGCAGGCTTCATCCCCAGGAAAATTCAAATAATGTAAAAAAACTAAAATGAAAAGTTAAAAAAATTAACATTGGGCTTATGGAGTTTCAAATCAAAACAAAAGATTTGTAACAGCTGTTCATAATCAACCAGAGAACTGTCAAAGTATTTTTTTTTATCTTTTATTAGAGGCTTTGTATTAAATTACATGAAGCCTTAAGAGCTACGAACATAAATTATTAGACTACAGTTCAAGTCCAAAATTTAATTGATTTCATCCGGTTCATGGTCACTTAAATAATTTTCTCGATTTTATGTAAAAATTCTAAGACGTAACACTATAATTTTGAAAACACACTGAATTAATTTCAATTATATAAAGAGTTCTGCTGTATGAAGTCCAAATATTACAATTCAAGTCCAAAAACTTAATCAATTTCATCAGGTATATGGTCACTTAAATAATTTTCTTGATGTTGTGTAAAAATTCTAAAATGTAATACCATAATTTTGAGTTTTCTTCTTTAAGAATTTCATGTAAATCAGGAGGTATATGACAGTTACATCTTCCCAACATTTCATAGAGATAATTTCGATGTATTGAGTAGGCAGTGCAGTCCTCAAATATGTGTTGAATACTTTCATGAGTTCCATCATTACATTTTAGGCATTGTGGGGAATCAATTCTTTTAAGTAAAAAAAGTCGGTCTGCTGTAAAACAGTGTCCAAAACGAAGTCTGAAGATCATAGTGGTGTCACGTCTACTGAATTTGGTTGATTCAAACCATGGGATGTTCGGATAGTTACTTTGAGTCTTTTTATACCATTCACCTTTGTTTGTAGATTGCCATATTTCATTAGATTTAGCTCTTATTTTATTCTTTATATCAAAACAAATATCGGAATATCGCAAAGGGAACTTATCATCTACAACTAAGGCATCATCGTGAGCTGCACACTTTGCTAGGGAATCCGCCTTTTCATTACCAGGAACTCCAACATGGCCAGGAATCCATTGTATCACAATTTCTTTTGAACATTTAATAATTTCTTTTGCAATTGCTAAAGTTAGGTTATCATTGTTAAAGCCACGTAGAGCATTTTCAATGTTGTAAAGGGACACAAGAGAATCTGTTGCAATAGCAAATTTGCTGTCATTTAACTGTGATACATATTCTAAAGATTTTAAAATGGCAAATAATTCTGCTGAGACAATTGATGATATTGAGGGAATTTTTATTTTTATTTCCATGTCAGCTGCAGGATCATATATACCAACACCAACATTGGTTCCAATTTTGGATCCATCTGTATATATTATCCTGTGCCCGTTCCATTTGTGGTGTAAAATGTATAACGATGATTGTAGCAATACAGTATCGTTTACATGCTGTTTACTAGATTGAATACCGGAAGCAAGAACTTTAGAAAAATGGATATTTGGGTTTATCATACATAGAGGTTTATGAAATTGGAAAATTGAATGAAAGGGTTCGTTGTCGGCTTCACCAATATAATTTTTAATTTTGTCAAAAGCTTGTATAATTGTTGGTGTACGTTTTTTATCCCAAAATGGATGGTGATGGGTGAGCATGCTTAGTTCTTGGAGTTTTAAAAAAGCAGGATGAGATGTATTTAAATGAATTTTCAGAGCTAATTTTTCCGATAACAATTGTCTTCTCAAATTTAGTGTCATTGTGGCAGTTTCAGCATGTAATGCCTGAATGGGTGTTGTCTTAATAGCTCCAGTACATATTCTTAATGCGCTATTTTGTACAACATCCAATTTTTGTTCATATGTCCTATTTAAATGTCCAAAAATAAAACTGCAATAATCCAATTTTGGTCGTATTAAAGCTTTGTAGATTCTTAGAAGAAACTTTGGATGAGCTCCTTTCGTCCCAAACGCTAAGCATTTTAAGACGTCTAAGTCTTTTCTACACCTGCTGATTGTTTCATCAATATGTTTATGGAATTTAAACTTTGTATCAATCCAAACACCGAGAATTTTGTGACAGTTCACTTTTTGAATAACTTCACCAAATATGTTACAAGAATATTAAGTTAATCCCCTTTTTCTCGTGAAAACAAGTAATTTACACTTTTTGGGATTAAATGTGAGACCTGATTTGAAATTTAATGTGTTAGCTATGTTTGTTAAATTTACTTGCAATTTTCGAGCTGCTAATGTAGAGGATTTGTTAGATACATAAACGAGAAAGTCATCTGCATATTGCAGGGATGTTACTCCTGGAGACAAATGTTTATTCACATCCGCAATATACAAAGAAAATAGCAAAGGACTTAGCACACTTCCTTGAGGAATACCTTTATAGGCTGTCCTTGATAGTTCCTTGTCTCCAAATTGAAAAGAAATAGTTCTCTCTGAGAGCCAATTAAAACAGTATTTTATAAAAACATAAGGAACGTTCATAGTAAACATTTTTGATATTAAAGTTGTTATAAGTACATTGTCATAAGCTTTAGACAAATCTAAAGACGCTGCAATAACAGTTTCATTCCTTGTTGTTGCTATTTGGATATCGGAAACAAATGTAATTATATGATCATAACATCCACTATCCTTTCTGAATCCGAATTGTGTTTGTGGAATTAGATTGAAGTGTTCAGTAAACCACTCCAACCTATTTTTAACTAAAGTGTTCATGATTTTAGCTAAGCATGAAATCTTTGCAATAGGTCTGTAGGATTCAGCTACACCTTTGTCACATTGAGGTTTGATAAGAGGTACGATGACATGGTTCTTCCAACATTTAGGAATTGTATCTCCTTCAGACTTCCAAATTCTGTTGTATATTTGTAACAGAAATTCCAAAGCATTTTGAGGCAAATTCCTTATCATTGAATATGATATACCGTCTGCCCCTGGGGCTGTATCCTTCTTTTTACTAGCCAAAGCAATCTCCAGTTCCTTCATAGTAAAGGGTTCTGTCATCCTAGTATCATCAACAGTCGAAATTGGACAATTAATTTCACTGATTTCTGGGACATGGGCCGGAACTAAAATGTCCATGAAGCTATTAGCCAAATAGATATCTTGTTTCATGAGATGGTTGTCATGAATAACATTACCTTTAAAACTTTTTACTATTCTCCATGCTTCAGACGAGTTTTTATTTTGTAAGTCATTACACAACTTCTCCCATGATTGTGTTTTTGCTCTCTTAATAACATGTTTCGCTTCTCTGGCACACTTTTTGTAAACATTATAATTTTGTGGTGTCATATTTAAACGGAACAGTTTGAAACTCAATCTCCTCTGAGCTACTGCTTTTGAGCATTCAACATTCCACCATGGTTTGTGTTGAAATCCAGATAAATTATGTTTTGGTCCATATTTTATGTGAGGAATAGACGAGTCCCCTGCATTCTTCTAATTCTTCTAATTGTTCATCCTCTAATATATTTTCTTCATTTCTGATTTCGTTCAGGTTTCTCGTTATAATAGAAGTATAACGTTCCCAATTAGCATTTTTTTAAATTTCTACAAGGAATTTTGTTAATGTTACTGTAGGATATGTTATTAATTCGTTTTGCATAGTTGAATGTAATGAGTATAGGAAAATGATTGCTTCCAACTGCATCCGCTAGAACTGACCAATTATTTAACATGTTATGTAGCTGTGGTGAAACAAAAGAAAGGTCAATAGCGCTAGAACTTCTAAAAGGGGAAGGTACGGTGGTGTGAGTTCCATCATTAATCGTGATGAAATTTGAGAAACTCAGTGCATTTAAAATGTCTTTGCCCCTAGAACACGATTTTCTGTTTCCCCACAAGGTATGATGGGCGTTAAAATCCCCTATCACTAAACTCAAATCATCATCGTTTTTTAAAACACAATTTTCCCATATATCAGCCCTAACATTACCCTTACCACAGTAGTAATTAAATATGCTAATAAATTTATTAAATCCTCTTGGTCGGATCTTAATTGCAAGGCCTTCAATGGTATCATTGTTGTATCCAGGATCAATATGTTCCCATTCAATAGAGGAATGAACAAAGAAAGCTATTCCACCGTATTCATCCTCCCTGTCTTGTCTTCTAATACTGTAGTCACTTAGTTTATAGTTAAATTGTTCTTTAAACCAAGTTTCCTGTACAGCTGTAACGTGAATCTTATTTTTAAGTAAGAATTCAGGAAACTCAGCCCATTTAGATGATAAGGACTGAGCATTCCACTGTATGAGTCTAAGTTCAGTGTATGTCATCGCAATAACTAAGATAATCAACATGAGGAAAGAAAGTTTGAAACACATATATTAGCCTACAAAGTTTGTATTGAATTTAATCCGGCCCTAAGTGACATGTCTTCT
This sequence comes from Allygus modestus, assembly GCA_963675035.1. Taxonomy (NCBI): domain Eukaryota; kingdom Metazoa; phylum Arthropoda; class Insecta; order Hemiptera; family Cicadellidae; genus Allygus; species Allygus modestus. The sequence continues at coordinate 80,796,651 of OY776116.1, forward strand.
AATATTGAACTGCATACTTTTTGTATTATGTTGGTTATAGTCGAGTTAATATACTCACTACCTTGCGGAATTGTTTCTTTCAAGTTTTCCATGAGGTCGGTGGTCCACTTGGTTGTGCTTAATTTTAAACAACGCCTCTTCAAACAGTTGTTTTAAATTTTCATCCGTGTGTTTCTGATTGTCTTGGCTTACCTTTTCACAGGCAATAGAGGTTACCGCAGGCTTAGAGATAGCATTTATACCTCCTTTACTAAACCCTTCATCATCTGTTTTACTAAACTTTTCGGTGATACTTTGTTGACGAAATGACGACTTATTTTGACGAAATGGTATTTTAGGCTTTAACCAAACATGTGATTTTGATGACGATTCCGCTACATCTTCTTGGTTTTGCAATTGGGTCAATATATTATACCTGTTATGTATTAAGGTATAGTTATGTTCATGGGGAGGTATTGAATAATTTGACTTTTGCTGCAACTGTGTCTTCCTTGCATATGAGGTTTGTGTTGGAATACCCACATTGTTCTGAGACATGTGTGTCTTGGGGAAGTACTTTGAAGCAGTCATAAAGTTTTCTCTCATCTGTGTCATTCTTTGTCGTATATGTTGTTGCCGTACAAATTCTGGGCATATTCTTGAAGCACAATCGTGATCCCCTTTGCAATGTAAACAAGATGGACTTGCACTGCATTCCGTTCCATGAAAAGGTTTTAGACAAACTTTACAAATTCTTTCATTTCTACAGTTTCGCGACGAGTGCCCGTAACGGTAACACCGGTAACATTGTTGGATAGGATATGCATATTCCCTCACTGGAAGCACAACATAATTAAGCTTAATTTCTGTTGGGATTTTGTCTCCCTGAAAAGTCACTTTAACCCAATTCGTCTTAATCGGACCCTCTGAGGTATACTTAGTAAGTCTGAAGGCATCTACTATCGGTAAGGGGCTTACGGAATCCTCGACAGTTTCTTCAACATCAATGTCCGGCTCAATGTTAATCAACCCGACAACTTCCACACGATTCGATGGTATAAACAAATTGAACTCGGGAAAGTGAGAAGATGACACTAACATGTTGGCCTTTGTGTGTGATTTACAGTTAATTACAAGATTATTTCCAGCTCTGGTAATACCATTAACTTCAAAACGGAGTTTTTCAATAATTTTTCCAACTTTAAATGGATTTATCTTTTTTTTGTCTTTAGAAGATACAATAACTTCATACGGACCAGAGTGAAACACATCATACAATCTTATTTTAGATGGTTTATCTCTTTTTGAGGGGGGATAAGTTGAATTTATGTTTCTTGTTTCCATATTTTGTGTCATAGAACTATTATTGTCCATTGTCACCTCTTCATGATATCTCTTACGACTGCTCAAATCTTCTGATTGTCTTTGATTAATACTTACTTGCGTTTGATGTTGAAATCCTAGAGGAACGTTATTAGTTGTAGGTAAAGGAGGGAAGTCATTATTTGTAATAGTTTTAGTTTGTTCCAACTGCCTATCAAACATAATTTGGTTCCCACCAACATTGGTATCCCCATTATTCTCATCACCTTCGTTTAATTCCATCATATTGACAGAATTAGGGCCGTACGACCCAAAACCAAGGTTCTGTATACTATACAAAATTAATTTATGAAAAACAGAATAGATAACAGATTAACCAAACAGTCACTATAAAATGAAAAATGTTCAAAGATAAACTATTTCCATTATTATTTCACATGTCTTGATAAAATGTTTCCAATTATTTGAAAACTATATCAACAAAACTGTAAATACAAAAATTAGGTTAAAAAACAACGTAAACACACATCCACACAGCAGGATTGTTGACTCACGACTTAACTGTCAAAGTAATACTCATGTTGTTTATGATTATTAACATTTGATTTCCTGAGAGCAGAGATTAAAATATTTGAGTGAAGATTACATATATAGAGTAGTAAAGTAAATCAAAGGGACATTGAGCTATAAATAACAACTGGAGTGACCTTAAAACTGCAGAAAAGAGGCAAATTAGTTATACAAATCTGATTATCAGTAGGAGGAAGTGGTGAAATATTACTCCAAGTCATCTAAACAAACTGACTAGCACTCCCCCGAGCAAAGCTCGGCCCCCAGGAACTATTGGTAAATCAGCTAGTATCGAGCATACTTTTAGCGAATTTCCCCTATAGGGAAGAAGCTATTACCGTAGGTCTCATGGTAAGACTTAAGCCCGAGACCATGATAACTTTTCATTTTGAGGTCCCCAGATGCCAAAAACACCATTCGTTCAAATTTGTATATATGTATTTATATATATATATATATATATATATATATATATATATATATATGTGTGTCCGTAAGCACGATAACTCTCGTAAAAAAGGTCCGATCTTAATGAAATTTGGTAAAAATGTGTAAAGTACCATTTATTTGAACGAGTTCGAAAACCAGATGAATCGCACCATCCGAAGGGGGGTTTTTGGGGGGTTTTGTACCCCAAAAATTTGTTTTTTGGGGTTTTCACATTTAATTTTAATTTAAATCAAATTTTAATTTATACCATTGAATTCAGCTTAAAAAAAACAAACAATTTGGTATTTTGATCATTGCTCTACGTCAATTTGTTACCGAGATATTGAAAGTGCTAAACACAGTACGTTGTCTAATGTTATTCTTATGGAGAAAAAGACAAATTGTATATCTCGCTTATTTATGAACATAAACTGGCGAAATTTGGTATATGGCTTGATCTGGTTATGGTTTATTGTTGTTTGCACAAAAAAAAACAATTTTTCGCCTATGGCTCCTGTAGCAGCAAACCTAGGTACTTGGTCCCCATGTTATTCTTATGGAAAATACTTAAAATGTTATATATCGCTTATTTATGAATATATATATGGATGAAACTTGGTATGTGACTTCACTAAGATGAGTTCTATTGATATTTGCATAAAAACCCATTATTTTGTGTGCATTGTTGCAGCAAACCTGCGTACTCATCCCCAATGTTATTCTTATGGAGGGTAATTAATATTTTAAATATCGCTTGTTTGTGAATACATTTCTTATGAATCCTGTTAAGTGTTATAATGTGTTATGTTATATATTCATTGGAAATTCGCTGAGTATGCAGGTTTGCTGCGACGGGGGTATATTTTAAATCATATTTTACTTTTTGGTGGTCAATAAAATTTCATCTACAAATTTTAAATCCACACATCAGTCGATCGTCAATCAATAGAATTGATTTATTCAAACAATAAACATGTTATGTCTTATCTAAATCATGATATAAAGCAATAAGTCGATTTCTTCAAAGAAGTTACTGACAAGACCATTATATTTTTAGAGCTCATTGGCGGGTTATTTGAAAGCACATAAAGTCAATTTATACCTCTTGTAGGTTTCATGTTCGCAAAAGGGCCCTAACACACACTGACTAAAAAATAAATGACAAGAAAAACTTACGAAAACTTAAACAGTGACTCAAGGTACTTATAAATTAGGTTGTGTACAAAAATATATTTTCTTAATTAAACTCATTCATTCGTAGTTCCGATTCCCTGACTTTGGCACGACTATCAGTGAAATATTACCCAGCGTAACGATCCTGTAAAGTAATGTTCTTTTTAAAAGCCTCTGTACTGCTTGGATAAGCTTTGCCATTGTATACGCTCGGCTTAACAGAGCCACTAAACTCGTAATTTAACTTTGATCAGATTAATTTTATAGATAATTGTTTTGTTTTAAATTTCCAAGATCATTGTTAAACATAATACACACATTATTGGCCTATTGATTAATACTTGATTTACTCTTATGTAAATATATACTAACAAATTTCAAGTTTATTTCTGATTTTATGTAGGAACAAAATAAGTTCAGTTACGCGCTATTTATTTAAGGCTACTTTTGTACATCTATCAGCTTAACATCATCTCAGATGTTAATCAACACATAATTTATTTGTCTTCTATTCATATGCATAAAAACAGAAATCTAAAAAGTATCTTGCATGGAAAATTAACAGGATATAAGGAAGCCAAGCAGACCTTCTAAGGAACTCACTTTTCTAATAGAATGAATATTCTCATTAGTATATTAGAATATTCTCATTTCTGCTAGAATGAATATTCTCATTAGTCTTTCCCAGGCGAGAGCATCTTCCCTCTCAGCTACTTGACTGACTACTCTTACTTTACCGCTGATGGGAGGATTGCTGAACTCTAGTAATATTACATAGACATTTAAATAATTTAAACATTTCTTAATTCTCCTTTGTTTTAAATACTTCATTCTCCGTCATTTGTGAGATATATTACAAGTTAAAGTTCAAAACAAATTACGTAAAAGTATGACGACCTTATGCAATAAACTTATTTCCTAGTTCAGTTAATTGTTGGAAGAGGTACACGGAAACATTCAAAATATCTACTTATCATATATAGTTCTAGAATAGTAGTCGTACAACATGTGTTAAATATAACAATCCACATTGTGCCTCAGTTTGCATTGTAGTCTGTTATTCTAAACCCAAAGCTTTTAGCGACTTTTAAGGCGGAATCTGAGCTTAAGCGTAAGCTGAAGAGTCTGCCGTCTCTCTTCAATCTTTCATAGTGAATGTTTCAATGTCTTAGAACAGTTCTTTTATTTTAAGTATTATGTATTTGATATTTTTTTATAAACCAAGTCGTTAAAATTAATACTATATTCGAGTTATGTAGGACTAATCTTATAATACAACTTTTCCGTTTTCACGGAAACTTTCAGAGTTAACTTTCTCAAGCTCACAAAAGTAATATCAACAATAAACATTTCAGTCCATCAAATATTTAAAAAACCATTATCAGGGGTTTAGCGCTAAAATAAAGTCATACAGCTAAGAACTATTGCTAAGCAAAACAATTAGGGAAGTTTAGATAGTTAATTGCCCGATTTATGGGGATTTTTTGGGTTATTTTTATTTGTTACTGTTTGTTTGTAGGTTAATTAATAAAACGTTAGAGTGTGGGTAACTCAAAAAGCTAACTATGTTGTTTTTGTGAGGTTTTCAAGATGGCTATGAAAGTACAGGGTGTTGGGAGGTGAACACTTGTTTTTTTCCATTCTATATACCTTAATAATACATCACAAATCAACACCACCGGATTACCGATGTAACCAGTACCCAACATGGCAACCTACTCTATCAGCCTCTACGTACTATAGACTTTTAGAGATGGGGCTTTTATTTGCAATTACAGATGATAATACATTTAAGATTCAAAAGAATTCAATTAATTTTATCAGGAGTGCATCAACTCGTGGCATCATAACATTTCTAAGCCCAGTCATCAGACTTGAGGAACGAAATATCAAATTTAATTCAGAAAGTCTTGTCGAGCCTGGTTAAATCTCGTCCCACACCCTGTCAACAACGATTTATCAAGATTGAAGTAGCGTACAGCGATTTGTTCTCCCCCGTCCCTACCCTACAGAATCAAACATTTCTGTCACTCTCCTCCCACTCACATTATCGTTTTTCTTATCCATCCGGTTGATCGATCTTAAAATAAAATCAACTATGAAATAAAATTGGCCCATTGCCAGTTATTTTAGTAATTGGTAAAGCCATTTATTTCTACTATATTTTGAGTTTGTATATATAATTTAGAGGACCGAAATGTCAACTTTAATTTTTTGTGTTTAGGTATCGTTTAAAAAGAAGGTGATCCGCTTCGTTCCCTGTATTGTGTATAATATATAATATCAAGTGTACAAAGGCATAGACTGGACTATTTATGGAGAAAGCTTTGTTCAAAACCATTTGATACCATTTTGATTTAAGACATAATTCATGCATTTTATGTTTGTTTTAGCGAATTTCCCCTGTAGGGAAGAAGCTATTACCGTAGGTCTCATGGTAAGACTTAAGCCCGAGACCATGATAACTTTTCATTTTGAGGTCCCCAGATGCCAAAAACACCATTCGTTCAAATTTTTGTATATGTATATGTGTGTGTGTGTGTGTGTGTGTGTGTGTGTGTCCGTAAGCACGATAACTCTCGTAAAAAAGGTCCGATCTTAATGAAATTTGGTCCAAATGTGTAAATTAACATTTATTTGAACGAGTTCGAAAACCAGATGAATCGCACCATCCGAAGGGGGGTTTTGGGGGGGTTTTGTACCCCAAAAATGTGTTTTTTGGGGTTTTCACATGTAATTTTAATTTAAATCCAATTTTAATTTAAACCATTGAATTCAGCTTAAAAAACAATTTGGTATTTTGATCATTGCTCTACGTCAATTGGTTACCGAGATATTGAAAGTGCTAAACACAGTACGTTGTCTAATTTTATTCTCATGGAGAAAAAGAAAAATGTTATATCTCGCTTATTTATGAACATAAACTGGCGAAATTTGGTATGTGGCTTGATCTGGTTGTGGTTTATTGTTGTTTGCACAAAAAAACAATTTTTCGCCTATGGTTCCTGTAGCAGCAAACCTAGGTACTTGGTCCCCATGTTATTCTTATGGAAAATACTTAAAATGTTATATATCGCTTATTTATGAATGTATATGGAAGAAACTTGGTATGTGACTTCACTAAGATGAGTTCTATTGATATTTGCATAAAAACCTATTATTTGGTGTGCCTTGTTGCAGCAAACCTGCGTACTCATCCCCAATGTTATTCTTATGGAGAATAATTAATATTTTACATATCGCTTGTTTGTGGATATATTTCTTATGAATCCTGTTAAGTGTTTTTATGTGTTATGGTATATATTGATTGGAAATTCGCTGAGTATGCAGGTTTGCTGCGACGGGGTATCTTTTTTTTCCTGTGGGATTGGATTTACCACATATTGGAAGGTGTATTTTGATTTCCTAGTTTTAGCGAATTGCCCCTATAGGGAAGAAGCTATTACCGTAGTCGGCATGGTAAGACCTAGGCCCGGGACCTCGATAACTTATCGTTTTGAGATCCCCAGACCCCAAAAACACCATTCGTTCGAAACTGTGTATATATATATATATATTATACAGGTCGTATATATATATATATATATATATATATATATATATATACAGGTCGTATATATATATACAGGTCTATATATATATATATATACAGTATATATATATATATAAAATTAAATTCACATAGAAGGGCTACTACATGATAGATGAAAAATAAGTAACATGAGTACCCTGGACATATAGTGTTAATTAATTAAAATGATTTCTCCAGGGTACTTATGTTACTTATTTTTCATCTATATATATATATATGTGTGTGTGTGTGTGTGTGTCCGGAGGTGCGATGACTCTCGTAAAAAAGGTCCGATTTTGATTAAATTTGGTACAAACGTGTAAAGCAGCATTTATGACTAAGTTCGAAAACCAGGCAAATCGCCCCATCGAAAGTGGTATTTTGGGGAGGTTTTGTACCCCAAAAATGGGGTTTTTGACGTTTTCACATGTAATATTCAATTAAATCAAATTTTAGTTTTCACCATTGGATTCAGCTTTAAAAAACGCAAAATTTGGTGTTTTTATAATTTCTCTACGTCAATTTTTTACAGAGATATTGAAAGTGCTAAACACAGTACGTTATCCAATGTTATTCTTATAGAGAATTAAAAAAAATTATATCTCGCTTATTTATGAATGTATACTAACGAAACTTGGTTTACAGCTTCATCTGGTTGTGGTCTATTGTTATTTGCACAATAAAAGCAATTTTTAAGGATTTTCCCGTAGCAGCAAACCTGCGTACTCAGCCCCCATGTTATTCTTATGGAGAATAATCAAAATTGTATAAATCGCTTATTTATGAATGAATACTGATCAAACTTGGTATGTACCTTCACTTAGTTGAATTATATTTATGTATGCATAAACACCAAATGTTTGTGATCCTTGTTTCAGCAAACCTACGTACTCATCCCCAATGTTATTCTTATGGAGAATAATTAAAATTGTATATATCGCTTATTTATGAATATATTTGTATGCAACTTGGTATGCGGCTTTATGTAGTTTTAAGACATATATATTATGCATTGGAAATTCGCTGAGTATGCAGGTTTGCTGCGACGGGGGTATTTAACAGTTTTGTATTCAGAATATACGACTCTATATGGACGTATTGAAAAGGCGAAAAACAGACATCACTGCAGAAAGGTTTTTGGAGATTCAGATAGTAAGGAGTGTTAAAAACATATCTCTCCAAATATATTTCGAAATTGTTAACGAAAAGAAGAGATGTTAAGTACAGAGAAAAAAGTAAAAACCTTATGTTACTACCATGAATTTACATGATAATCATTGTTATTTATCATGTTACCACACTGTGTTGGAGTACAGTGTAACATGGTTGCTTTCTTAATTGCTTCATTGCTTCCTAAGATGCCAACACAAGCTTATTTGCATATTCTAAGGCGAATATGAAAGAATTATTAGTGTGCAATGAGTTAGATTCCACGTGTAGCCTTGTTACTGACAAATACCAGCTGATTCATTGGTCTGGAGAATTAGTTAATTAATTAAATACATCAACTACCAAAGGCGACTGGGATCAGTAGTGAGCCTTCGCACAGATTTCATTGTATGCAGTTAGTATAGCTTTAAAAGGTTGTAAAATGAAAATAAAAACATTTTACTGCAACAGAAAAATATTATATAAGGCAACCGAGTTGCAACTCTAATGGTCATTTTCGTCATAAGCATTAATAACGCTTTCTGGTGTTGAATTTTAAAACAAAAAATAAATCATAAAGTTTATAATGTCCTAGAGGTGACCTAAAGGTGAAGGGGTAATAACTATGGCGCCCGCAGATTGTGTTTATTGACATCTACGTTGTTGTATTTGTTTCAAACTCAATTAGTTTTTCAAAAGGTATAATGTTTTAGTTGCACTGTACCTTTATTTTGTCCTTGCAACATGTAAGATAATCTAAATCAAAATATTCAAATAAACTAAGTTTTTAAGTAGCACACAATGAACAATTCTTTGAAACTGAGTAGTTCAAAAATGTAATAACACATTGTATAAGACAACATATAGGTGAAGTTATAATGTGCGCTTAGGAGGAAGTTTGTGGGCAAACAAGCTTAGCAAACAAAGCGGCTTTCAGAACGAATATTCCACGATAAATATAACTTAATATCACATTTTCCTTTGATTTTCTAATATCACATAACTTTGAGTAGGTTTCCATCCTTAACCTTATTCATCATCCTCAAATACTCTAACAAGCAGGACTATCAACTACAAGGAAACAGACACTATTTTGTATTTGATTTTATCTTAAATTAAATTAAACCAAGACTACGAATATTGCTATACAAAGTAGTTCAAAGACGTTGACATATGCTCATTTTTACAGTGGTTATGAAATGACAAAGAGATGTATAATGTGGGTTCTGGCAAAGGCTATGTCAGGTTATTGAAACTATCTGCTTTATTACGCCATCAAATCGTGAATTAGTTTTTACGGCCTTTTGAGAACTTTGCTCAGTTTCAAGCACCGGGTCTCCTAGTTGACCCTATGACCATTGAATTTGTTGCCACAAGGTTTGTTGTAAACATTATTTTGTATTTCAACTCCTTGAACCGTTTCATCAGAAAATGATTCAATATATCGTGAGCCACGTGTGTGGGTGAACCACACTATTTTTTCTATTATAAAATAAACTAATAATTTTAGAAATCTAATATCAAGTACGATGGATAGGAAACGGATACGATGGACTACGATGGATAAATTATAAAATCAGGATAAAGAAATACTAAAACAAGTTGCAAACTAGAATCACTCAACGTCTTGCGCATACGGTTCTAATATAAAGTACATAAAGAAGCAAGGAGAAGGTACGAGATCAAGTGGAAGCAAGGTTTTACCGCCATTGATTGCAGTCTTGCGGCCATGAGATACGAGGTGGATCCATCCCCTTCCCATCTGGTCCCATGGATCCATTATCCCTGGTGTTGAACCATCCATCAATAATATATCACAGGTATGATACTTTAGTCTTCACATTGACATTGACTTTATCATAAGACAGGTAAACAATAGCTCGTTTCTATAGAATAATACAATAATCACAAACACAATAATCAATCGTTCAAATACATATTTTTTAACCAATGTCAATTTTTTGACATAAAAATATATTTTACATTAAATTTTTTAGTATTTTAAATATTCAAGACGATTTTTCTGAATGTTTACAAGGTGTTCCACAACATTTTGTGTTATACGTTTAAAACCTGTCATATCTTGCTCAGGTGGTAACATCCCCAGAGAGCAAGTTTCAAGACCGTAATGAAATCGTGAATTAAGTTATGCTACATGTTAAAGCTTTTCACTGTTGGAATATATTACTACAAACATAAATACTAAGATAATATTCATTCGGCTATGACAGCATAAACCTACCTAATTTTGATATCATATGTAGTTCCAAACAACCTTTTTTAAACACGCCAACTAAGGTTAACGTGTGAATCTCTATAGATTCTTTGATCCTATAGTTTAAATATTAAAACCAGAACAATTTAAATATATCAAACTAGCAATTAAGAAAATATAAAATATAAATCGGGGATTTAAAGCCCTAATTGGAAAGTTTCAACAGAGAGATCGCAGCCGCTCTCAGTGGCGTAACTACCGGCTCTAAGGGGCCCGCAAACCGAAGCGGCGGGGCCCGCGGGCCGAGGTAAAAGCTGTGGTGGGCCCGTAAAAAGGGGTGAAATTATTATATTTAATTTTCAAATTGGCAATAATTTTATTCAAATTGTAAGAATTTATTTATTTTTAGCCTAGTAGATCTCTTATTTGTTGTGATTAGTGTTTAATAAATGACACGCTTTAAAACTGCAATAAGGTTTATTATTTTAATTCTCCTCAATTCTAATTACTTTAAAAGTAATATTTAAAGTGAGCTATTTTAACAAATATTTCATAATTTTGCACAGCAATTTAAAAACGGTTGTTAGTATTAGTGGCAGTCAAGTTTTTGTACTGTGTTTTTGAAGGTGAATCAGCATTAGGAATGTGATATAAATGATAAATCTGGGGCTCATGATAAGATCCTTTTAAAACCGTCAAGGTACAACCGTAAACCCTATAGCGGTCATTTCACTCCAAATGAATATAAATTCACTCCAAATACAAGGTTCGTAGAGCTTTCAGACCAGGTGTGCTTACTCAAGGTTCGTAGAGCTTTCAGACCACGTGTGCTTACATGTTCGCAGCAAAGATATCTTACGAGGGCGTCCAGCTGTTCATAAATCAACAACATACCATAAAGTGTTGCCAACCTTAAGGGTATAATAATGGTACAGCTATTTTTAAATTGTCACTGGACATGCAGAAAGAACATTTAAGCCCTTAATCAATTAATCTAATAATACAAATAAATCAAAAGAATATATATTAATTTCATAAAATAACAGCTTATCATAGAATGTAAGTAGTTAAACAATGTTAATTATAATTACACTGATGAGGAAAATATGGTAATCGTACGATAAATATCGTGTTTCCAGCAACACTGCAGATTGGATTGGTGATCACGTGACCTTCCAGCTGTTATTACGAGGTCTCTTCCGGTCAAGTAGAAAACCTTAAATAGATCGACTCAGCACACCTGGTCTGAAAGCTCTACGAACCTTGGTCTGAAAGCTCTACGAACCTTGCTCCAAATACCTTTTCCACATTTGGACAGGAACAGAACGAATTGCTGACCTTGGATCTGGACGTCTGGCTTCACGTTTTGACTCGACACTTGTCGGCTTAATTTGTAGGTATTTTATGCTACATTGACGTGATGAAACTATAAAAATATTTATAACTATCCTAAATGAAAACCTTTTGGGCGTTATTAAATACTAAAACTATACAATGCTGCAGGCTGGAACTGACTCAAGTTATGTATTTGGTGATTAGGAAACGTCTGGGCCATGCAACCATATCCCAGAATCTAGAATAATGGATAGGGATAGAGTGAAACTGTACGATTATGATAAAAGGGGGGGTTGGGGACCTGAAAATAATTTTTCGGGGGGCCCAAAGAAATCAGTTACGCCACTGGTCGCTCTTGAGTCTGCTAAACCACAGCTATCCATCAATAATAATTGGTCTAATCGCCCTCGCTGTGAGCATCATCAACTGTGGTTTGTTCTCAAAGCGGTAGAGGCCGTGGATTTCAGGCTAAATTCTCTAAATCCAATGAGCGGTGATAATGCAACACAATTACCCAACTCGGACAGCCTATCTTGACCTTTCTTTGAGCGGCGTTTGTAGCTTGGATTCGTGGGAGAGCTCGTGTTCTGTTGAATAACATATAATTATCGTTCATCTTCTATAGTCTTCTTATTGATTTAAACATTTAAAAATACATCCATTAATAAATTTAATTTTAAATTTTAAATATAATTATCGTGTTTTGTTGAGCACGTATAACAACAACAGAGCATCAAAAACAATAATAAAAACATTACTATTTGAAATTTCACTATAAATATACACCAACATGTGTTAAGTTTGTGACTACATGCGTCATAATGGATAGGATATTTTACAGAAACTAGTTTTGCTATTTTTTGTATCTGAAACATTAACATTGTTATAAACGATGAAAACTTATGTTATGAATCTAAAAAGTAGATAGAGAATAAATAGACAGTCAAAACTCTATTCAAGAATATATAAATGCTCAAAATTTTAAGGTGAAAGTAGCATTAATTGGCCAAAAAAAACAACTTTGGAATTCATTTCAACATTCGTTCCAGCCTAGGGAGAGAAAGAGTGGGACTGCCTCGTTAATCACTGCTCGTTGTGCCGCAACGTGGCTTCTGTCGGCTTCTACCGCATTGTTTGTCATGTACAAATGATTGTCAAATTCTTTGTTGTTTGTCATATAGAGTGTTTATGAAAACAACTTTTCATCTTGAACTTTGCTCGTCTCCATTTCATTGAGATACAAGTGCGTTTATAATATAGTATGTTAAAAGGTTTTCAAAACTTTTCCCAATTTTAGATTTATTAGTTGTAACACGGGATGGTAACACCCCTCATGAAAACCGTTTGTGGGAGGCTGTTTAATGCCATGTTCTCGGCCTGAGGGATGGCCGCGGTTACCGAGTTGCCGGACTTCTGGTTGGAATTATTTTTGGAGTGGGAGTTTATAAAGTATTGGTTGTAGATTATAAATTGTACTTGATCGCTCATCGCCATACAGTAAAAAAAAGGTTTAGGAAGTATTTACTGCAATATGCTTACCCTATAATAAATTATTCTAAGAAAACATTAAACATGATTTTGGTTCATGAACAACAACACTTGTTTCATCACATTCCAACATTTGCTTGAGGTTAATTTTTATAAAAAACTTTTTTTATCAACATATTAAGTAGGGTATGTCAAAGTAAAGCTTCTAGTTTTGTTTTTTTTAAGTTAGTTACTGAAATTTCAGGTAAGGGGCCATACACATATTACGTAACACTTTTTTGTCATTTCAGACCCCCCCTCTCCCTCCACCATGTAACACACCATAACACGTGATCATACAACCACCCCCACCCCAATCTTAATGTTACCGTTACATAACTCAATCGTAGTAGGCTTTAAAACAGCTTAAACCTTTTAAACATCGTTTTGTTAGCAATTTTGAATATGGATTTTAATGAATCATAAAACTTTAAATTACTTTCTTTTAACAACATTTTTTTAAACTTTTTTCGAAGCAAAATGTATACAAACAAGACTGTAACTAATAATATAACCAACAAAATAAACTATAACAGCTAAAACGTAACAAATTTAATTTAAAACTAATACAAATGCAAATTAACTTAAAAAACTAATGATGTGGGTTGCATTACGCAACACTGTATCAAGTAATGATTTAACACTCTAAAACAAGACAAAACATAGGTGTAAAGCAATACAAAACTTACTCAAAACACGTTATGTATTTATTTATTTTTTATATTTTACTGTTATTAAAATAGTATGATGGAAGTTTGTTTGATATAACTAACTGTAACCTTCATTTAGATTTCAATTTTATTATCTTTTATTTTGAAAGATTTATAACAGTTTAAATAAATACTGGAGTGGGCCAGCTCATGGGGTTAATATGTGTGTTAATTTATTTATATAATAATTTATTTCAACAATAAACATTTAAAATAAAAACAGGTCTGTAGAAAAATCATTACAAATGTAAGTACCTAATGAAGTAGAGGGATTAAATTTACACAAAAAACTTAATAAAGGATTGTAGAATGTACCTCATAAGGATAATGGATTGCAATAAAGAACAAAGGGCAGTAAGGCTTCATCGCCATTTATTTCAATCGGGAGACCATGAGATAGGGAACCATCCATTATCTGTTCTTTATCTGCCCATCAATAACATGCTACAGGGATGTTTCTCAAACTGGGTAACAATACCTGGTCTACAAAAGTCAGATAAATAATGCCACCTTTGTCAAAACTGTTGAGATAAGGTGTTCAGTATCATTTGTGCAACTTCTTAGTTGTGATAAAAATTAGTTGTTAATTAGTAACTTGGCCGGCACCTTGTAAAGCTCCCATTTTGGGATGATGAAAATTTGTTATTCCTAGGTAACCCTGATTCACATCTGAAGTTTCAGACTGTAGATCCGTTTGGGTTTGGTTCAGTTTAAACTTGGAGCTTTTACGTGACATTGATCGCCTTATTTCACTCACTGAGCAGTTGGCAGTTGTTTTGCCTCTAGTTTCGAACACACGATATTCTGGTAACTACAGGATTTCTGGTTTCCTTTAAGCTATTCGCTTAAATAATTTTGTGATTTTCTCCTTTTTTCACGTTATAATAACGTAAAAAATAAAATATAAACCGTGATTTTCACATAAAAATAACGTTTTGTGCTATCTGGGAAGCTATTACAGCTTTAAGTTTCAAGCTCTGCCCGTTCAAAAGGCCCGAATATGCGGAAAATGTTTACGAAGCAAGGTTATTTATACCTATTTGCACGGGGTAGGGAACTACCTACGTTTTCATATTTTTGTATTCTTAAAGATTTTTGGTGGGTATATTGGCTATCGGAACAGACACAAATTATTTAACACTGGACTGGAATAACAGTGTGGGCGCTTTTGAGTTTTCCATGTCCTTATACACAGTTAACAGCATTTTGAAGAAAAAGCTCTACTATGTTTTTACCAAATTGAAATACTTTTATTCCTTTTGGAAAATGCTAAAAATAATTCCTTCGGGTCCGTAACTTTAAAATATTATAGACACTCAAAATAACTACCTTAAGTAGTTGCGCAACAATCCACTCTTTTCATAAACTTTTAAAATCCATTTTTGTACTCCAAATGGAATAACTTAAAAATAGTATCAAATTAAATAATCGACATTGATACATTCACACTGGCTGATAAAAAATGAAGTAAGAAGACGAATTTATGGCAAACTTATGATCTTAAACAATAACTTAAGGTACTTACAAACTAGGTTGCGTACAAAAAATAGTTTCATATTTAAACTCATTCTCGTAGTTCCGATTCCCTAAATTTGGCACGACTATCAGTGTAACGTACCTAGCGTAACGATCCTGCAAAGTACAGTAATGTTCTTTTTAAAAGTCTCTGTATTGCTGGCTAACCTTTGCCATTGTAACCACCTGGGCTTAAGAGAGCCACTAAACTCGTAATTTAACTTTGATCAGATTAACTTTATAGATACATGTTTTGTTTTAAACTCCCAAGTACATTTTTAAAAATAATCCACATATTATTGGTGTACTAATTAATAGTTTTGATTTGCTTATGTAAAAATATATTACAAAATTTGAAGTTTATTTCCGATTTTATGTAGGAATAGAGTAAGTTCAGTTACGCCCTATTTATTTGAGGCTGGGTTTGTTCATCTATTGTCGACATAACATCATCTCACATGTTAATCAACACATAATGTTTTAGTCTTCTATTCATAAGCATAAATAACCCCGTCGCAGCAAATCTGCGTACTTAGCGAATTTCCAATACATATATATATATATATATGTATTGGAACACATATATATATATATATATATATGTATTGGAGACATATATATATATATATATATATATATGTCTCACTACATAAAGCCAATTACCAAGTTTCACAAAAATACATTCATAAACAAGTGATATATATATATATATATAACATTTTATTTATTCTCCATAAGAATAACATTAGGGTTGAAGAAGGACATTAGGTTGAATAACATCAGGTTTGCTGCAACAAGGAAGATAATAAATGTGTTTTTTTTTTCAATTATCAATATAACTGAACCAGGTGAAGCCACATACCAAGTTCTCTTAATTTAGGTTCATAATTAAGGGAGATATACAACTTTACTTATTCTCCATATGAATAACATGGGGGCCGAGTATGCAGGTTTGCTGCTACGGGGTCTATTAACAAAAAACTTGTTTATTGTGCTAGTATCAATATACCACAACTAGTTGAAGCCAAATAACAAGCTTCATCAATATACATTCATAAATAATCGAGATATCGAATTGTATTTATTCTCCATAAGGATAACATTAGACAACATACTGTGTTTAGCACTTTGAATATCTCTGCAACGGTTGGACGTAGAACAACGATTAAAACACCAAAATGTTTGTTTTGTTGAGCTAAACATATTAATAAACCTTAACACTTTAACCTAGGTTAATGATTCAGAATACTAAATTATTTGTTTTTTAAGCTCTATAGAATCGTTGTAACCAAAATTGAGTGTTTTTAACATTTTGGGGTAAAATTTGCAAAAAACAAAGTTTCGGAAAATTGTAAACCCCATAAAACCCCCTTCCCATAGTCCAATCGATCTGGTTTTCGAACTTAGTCATAAATGCTACTCTCCACATTTGTGACAAATTTCATCAAAATCTGGTGTTTCTTTAAAAATTTATCGCAGTAACGGACATATATATATATATATATATATATATATATATATATATATATATATATATATATATATAAATTTGAACGAATAGTGTTTTTGGCATCAGGGGACCTCAAAACGAAAAGTTATGATGGTCTCGGGCTTAAGTCTTACCATGCCACCTACGGTAATAGCTTCTGCCCTATAGGGTAAATTCGCTAAAACAGAAATTAAAAAAGTATCTTGCATGGAAATTTAACAGGAAATAAGTATTTCCTGATTTAATAATCTGATATAAGGAAGCCAAGCAGATCTTCTAAAGGATCTCTCTTTTCTGCTAGAATGGATATTCTCATTAATATATTAGAATATTATCATTTCTGCTAGGAATGAATACTGTATTCTCATGAGTCTTTCCCAGGCGAGAGCATCTTCCCTCTCAGCTACTTGACTGACTATTCTTACTTTACCGCTGATGGGAGGATTGCTGAACTCTATTAATATTGCATAGACATTTAAACAAGTTAAAGATTTCTCAATTATCCTTTGTTTTAACTAGTTCATTCTCCGTCATTTGTGAGATATATTACAAATTGAAGTTTAGAATAAATTGCGTAAAAGTATGACGACCTTATGCAATAAACTTATTTCCTAGTGCAGTAATTTGTTGGAAGAGGTACACGGAAACACTCAAAATATCTACTTATCATATATAGTACTAGAATAGTAGTTGTATAACATGTGTTAAAGATAACAATCCACATTGTGCCTCAGTTTGCATTCTAGTCTGTTATTCTAAACCCAAAGCTTTTAGCGACTTTTAAGGCGGAATCTGAGCTTAAGCGTAAGCTGAAGAGTCTGCCGTCCCTCTTCAATCTTTATCCATAGTGAATGTTTCAATGTCTAAAATCCCTTCTTTTATTTTAATAAGTATTATGTATTTGATATTTTTTGTAAACCAAGTTGTTAAAATTAATACTATATTCGAGTTATGTAGGACTAATCTTTTAATACTACTTTTTCGTTTTTCAAGGAATCTTGCAGAGTTACCTTTCTCAAGCTCACAAATGTTTCTCAAGCTGTAAAATGTAAATGTAATGTAAGCTCACATGTTATAAATGTAATACAGTATCAACAATAAATATTTAACTCCATTAAATTCTTTAAAAAACTGTCCTCAGGGGTTTAGCGCTAAAATTAAACAGCTAGGAGCTATTGCTAAGCGAAACAAACAGCTAGAAATTTTGACAATTAACTGCCCGATTTTTGTATATATTTAAGTTTATTTATTTGTTGTTGTTTGTTCGTAGGTTAATAATAAAATGTTAGAGTGTGTGTACTTACCTCAAATAGCTAAAAACATAGTCATCATCATCATCATTGTTGCTGATTAGGAAACCCCAGCATAGCTGCTAGTCACATCTTCCGCAAGCGGGAATATTGCGCAGGTTACCGGAAAGATAGGATATAGCAGAAAAGGAAAGGATGGGAAGGGATGGCAGCCAAATCGCCCCTTCAGGGGGCCAACTCCCGTGCCCCTGTGACAGCTGGGATGAGGCTCTCAAACAGGGCATTCTCAGGTTGGCAGGTGGGGACCAAACCCAGAGATTCTGTCCCTAGCCGCTGCAAATGGAGGGACCAAAGGTGAAAGGGAAGTTTGTCATAAGCCAAAAGACTTACCATATGTAATGACAACTTCATTTGCTGTACCCAATGTCAGCCTCAAAACTGGTAAAGGCCAGTCTTATGGTAAAGACCAGTCTTACGGTAGTCCTGGGACTAAAAAAAAAAACACACAGTTTGCGAGAAAATGTTCAAGAACAGAAATATAGTTGTAAATAAACTGCCAATTTTTGAGGGGTTTTCAAGATGGCGGCGGAAGTACAGGGTGTTGGGAAGCGAACACTTGTTATTTTTATTATCATTCTATAAACCTTAATAATATATCACTACTCTAAACCACCGGATCACCGATGATAACCAGTACCTGGTATGGTAACATTATTTTTCAGTCCCTACATACTACAGACTTTTAGAGATGGAGCCTTTAATTTGCAATGGCAGATAATTATACACTTAAAATTCAAAAGAATTCAATTAATTTTATCAGGAGTGCATCAACTCGTGGCATCATAACATTTCTAAGCCCAGTCATCAGACTTGAGGAACGAAATATAAAATTTGATTCAGAAAGTCTTGTCGAGCCCGGTTGAATCTCGTCCCACACCCTGTCAACAACGATTTATCAAGATTGAAGTAGCAAACGGCGATTTGTTCTCCCCCGTCACTACCCTACAGAACCAAACATTTCTGTCACTCTCCTCCTACTCACATTATCGTTTTTCTTATCCACCCAGATGATCGATCTTAAAATAAAATAAACTCTGAAATAAAATTTGCCCATTACCAGTGATTAGTAATTGGTAGAGCCATTTATTTCTACTATATTTTGAGTTCGTATACATAATTTAGAGGAGCAAAAAGTCAACTTTAATATTTCGTGATTAGGTATCTTTTAAAAAGAAGGTGATCCGCTTCGTTCCATGTATTGTGTATAGTATTGAATAGAAATACAAAGACAAATACTAGACTGTTTATGCAGGAAGTTTCGTTCAAAACCATCTGATACCATTTGGATTCAAGACATAATTCCTGCATTTAATGTTTTGTTTCCTGTGGGATTGGATTCCCCACATTTTGGAAGGTATATTTTTATTTCCTAATTTTTAACAGTTTTGGATTTAGAATATACGGCTCTATATGGACGTATAGAAAAGGGGAAAAACCTACTTCACTGCGGAAAGGTTTTTTAGAGATTCATGTAGTGGGGAGTGTTAAAAAAAACTTGTTAACTCTATTTCGAAATTGTTGATAAGAAGAATAAATGTTAAGTACAGAGAAAAAAGTAAAAACCTTATGTTAATACCATTAATTTGCATGATAACCATTGTTATTCATCATGTTACCACACTGTGTTCGAGTACAGTGTGACATGGTTGCTTTCTTAATTGCTTCATTGCTTCCTAAGATGCCACCACAACCTTATTTGCATATTCTAAGGTGAATATGAATGAATTATTAGTGTGCAATGAGTTAGATTCCACGTGTAGCCTTGGTCCTGACAAATACCAGCTGATTCATTGATCTGGAGAATTAGTTAATTAATTAAGGCAGAGGCTACGTACACGTCTGACGTGAGCCGCTACTGTTCACGTCCGTTCCAAATTATGCACCGTACGTTACTTTTCTTGTGATTTTTAAAAAAGATTGAGAGCCAGAAAACCTCCTAACCTAACCTAACCTAACGTAACGTAACGTAACCTAACATAACCTAACCTAACCTAAGCGGTAGCGATGTGAATTTGCCTTTACATTGGACGTGTACGTAGTCACTTCGATTAATTAAATACATCAATTACCAAAGGCGACTGGGATCAGTACTGAGCCTTTCGCACAGGTTTCATTGTGTGCAGTTAGTATAGTTTTAAAAAGTTGTAAACTAAAAATAATAACATTTTACTGCAACAGCGAAATATTATATAGGGCAACCGAGTTGAAACTCCAGTGTTCATTTTCGTCATAAGCATTAATAACACTTTCTGGTGTTGAATTTTTAAACAAAAAATAAATCATAAAGTTTATAATGTCCTAGAGGTGACCTAAAGGTGAAGGGGTAATAACTATGGCGCCCGCAGATTGTGTTTATTGACATCTACGTTGTTGTATTTGTTTCAATCTCAAGTAGTTTCTCAAAAGGTATAATGTTTTAGTTGCACTGTACCTTTATTTTATTCTTGTAACATAAAAGATAATCTAAATCAAAATATTCAAATAAACTGAGTTTTTAATTAGCACGCAATAAACAATTCTTTGAAATTGAGTAGTTCAAAAATGTAATAAAACATTGTAAAAGACAACATATAGGTGAAGTTATAATGTGCGCTTAGGAGGAAGTTTGTGGGCAAACAAGCTTAGCAAACAAAGCGGCTTTCAGAACGGATATTCCACGATAAATATAACTTAATATCACATTTTCCTTTGATTTACTAATATTACATAGGCCCTAACTTAAAGTAAGTTTCATCCTTAGCAAAATATCCATCATGCTCAAATACAATCAGGAATATAAACTCCAAGGAAAACACCCTTTTTGGATTTGGCTTTATCTAAATACATAAAACAAAGTCGCGTTAGTATGATAGTAAGTTCAACGAAGTATATATCTACCTCGTTGAGTAAGTTAATTAGTTAGTTAAATCAAAAATCTGTTATAAGATTACATCTAAACATACTTGAATGGCATAAACATATGTTCATTATGGAAATAACAAATCTACTTGAATGGCAACTCCAACTCTTTTTTCGATGCTGAAGTAAGCTCTATATAAAAATAGGCGAGTGAGCAAAGCGAACGAGCTCATCTTGAAAATGAATAAGTATTTGACATAAAACAAATTCAATGGCATTAAAACAGGAAAACGTCTGTCGGGCCAGCTAGTCTTAAATTAAATTAAACCAGGATTATGAATATTACAATACAATGTAATATAGACGTTGACATGTGCTCATTTTTTACAGTTGTTATGAAATGAGAGAGAGAGAGATGTATAGACTCTTGCTCTGGTAACAGGCTACGTCAGGTCACTGAATCTATCTGCTTTATTACGCCATCAAATCGTGAATTAGGTTTTACGGCCTTCTGGCAACTTTGCTCAGTTTCAAGCGCGAGGTTTCCTGGTTGACCATAGAATTTTTTACCACAAGATTTGTTGTAAACATTATTTTATATTTCAACTCCTTGGGCTTTTGCAACAGTGAATGATTAAATATATCGTGAGCCACATGTGCTGGTATACCACACTATTTTTTCTATTATAAAGTAAACTAATAACTTTAAAAAATCGAATATCAAGTACGATGGATGATTACAAGGAAACGGATTCGATGGACTACGCTGGATACCACGATGGATAAATTATAAAATCAAAATTAAAAATACTGAAACAAGTTACAAACTCGAATCACACAACGTCCTGAGCATACGGTCCTAATATAAAGGAAATAAAGAACAAGGAGAAAGTACGAGATTAAGTGTAAGCAAGGTTTTACCGCCATTGATTGCAGTCTTATGGCCGTGAGATACGAGATGGATCCATTATCTCTGTTGTTGAACCATCCATCAATAACATATTACAGTGATGTTACTTTAGTCTTCACATTGACATTGACTTTATTACAAGACAGGTAAACAATAGCTCGTTTCTATAGAATAATTTATTTCATAAATATCACACACACCCTTCAAAATACATATTTTTGCACTAATGTCAATTTTTAACATAAAAATATGTTTTATATTCAAGTTTTTAATAGTTTAAGTATTAAGAAGATTTTTCTGAATTTTTACAAAGTGTTTCACTACAGGGTTAAGACCTGTCATATCTTGCTCAGGTGTGAACATCCCCAGAGAGCAACTTTCTAGACAGTAATGAAATCGTGAATTAAGTTATGCTATAATTTAAAGCTTTTCATTGTTGTAATACATTACTACAAACATAAACGCTAAGATAAGATTCATTCGGCTATGCCACCTACCTAGTTTTTATGTCATAGGTAGTCCCAAACAGCCTTTTTGTAAACACGACCCAACTAAGGCCAACGTTTGTATTTCTACAGAGTCTACAATCATGTAGTTTAAATATTAAAACCAGAATAATTTTAATATATAAAACTAGCAATAAAAAAAGCTTAAAACCCAAATCGGGGGTTTCGAGACCTAATTGGGCCGTTTCAGCTGAAGAGATCGCAGCCGCTCTTGAGTCTGCTAAACCACGGCTATCCATCAATAATAATTTGTCTAATCGCCCTCGCTGCGAGCATCATCAACTGTGGTTTGTTCTCAAAGCGGTAGAAGCCGTGGATTTCAGGCTAAACTCTCTAAATCCAATCAGCGGTGATAATGCAACACTTACCCAACTCGGACAGCCTATCGAGACCTTTCTTTGAGCGGCGTTTGTAGCTTGGATTCGTGGAAGAGCTTGTGTTCTGTTGAATATCATATCATTACCGTTCATATTCTATAAGTCTTCTTATTGATTTAAAAATCCATCCATCGATAAATTTAATTTTAAATTGTAAATATAATTATCGTGTTTTGTTGAGCACGTATAACAAAAACAGAGTATCGTAAATCATAACAAAAACATTACTATCTGAAATTTCATTATGAATACAAACCAACATTTGTGACTTCATGCGTAATAATTGATAGAATAATTTTACAGATACTAGATTTGTTATTTTTTTACATCATCATTGATGTAAACTATGAAAAATGATAATGTTATAAATACAAAATGTAGATAGAGAATAGACAGTCAAATAGACAGTCGAAACTCAAAGTATGCATATATAAATGCTCAAAATGTCACTGTGAAGGTAACATTAATCGGTCCCAAAAAACAACTTTGGAAGTCATTTCAACAATCGTTCGGCATAGCGAGAGAAAGAGAAGGACTGCCTCGTTAATCACTGCTCGTTGTACCGTAATGTGGCTTCTGTCGGCTGCTACCGCATTGTTTGGCATGTACAAATGTTTGTCAAATTCTTTGTTATTTGTCATATAGAGTGTTTATGAAAAAACCTTTCAGCTTGAACTTTGCTCGTCTCCATTTCATTGAGATACAAGTGCGTTTATAACACAATATGTTGGAAGGTTTTCAAAATTTTGTCCAATTTTATATTTATTAGTTGTATCATAGCATAGTAACACTCCTCTAAGAAAACCGTTTGTGGGAAGCTATTTAATGCCATGTTCCCGGCCTGAGGGATGGCCGCGGTTACCGAGTTTCCGGTCATCTTGGATTTAGTTTGGGAGTGGAGATTTATAAAGTATTGGTTGTAGCCATAGAACTCTATTAACACCTGGAACGTTCGGGCTGTGTCAAGAAATCGGTCTTTTTCTACCTTCTAAAGCACTCACGGCCGCTAAGTGGATTTCAGCATTGTGCGCCCTATCGTTTACACGCTTTAGCGCCTCGCCATATTCATGTAATTACAATAAAGTGTAAATATTATTGATCTGCATGAACTACGGAATCTAACAGTATAAACTTCTTGTAGTTTGGTAATTTAATTTATTTGTAGTAATGAAAACTATTTAGTGTTTTAAAAGTGTGACACGAAAAAGTCTCCAAGTGTAAACCTTTTTTGTTTTGGGGTTAAAAAGAAATTTACAGCGGAAAAGTTATAGATAATTAGTTGATCCACAATTTGTAAACCTTTTTTCATAAGTTGATTTATTTGTTCTGTAAAGAAAGGTATTAACGTTTCCCGCGCTCAAACCAATTCGCGCCGCACTCATTCCAGCTAACTGACGTGACACTTTGTTATACAACACGAATTTGATTGTATTGACAAGCTGAAATATGACTTATTATTTTATAGGCAGTAAGTGGTCTATGGTAGCCACTCTTGTTTTCATTTTGGAAATAGATATTTGATTCATTGCCGCTGTTTTGTATTAAATAAACTCAATCGCAAGTGGAACCAACATACACGGCAGCATTTAAAATGACAAATGTATCCCTGGAACAGGCCGATATTCAAAATGAATTTGAAACCGAATTTTAAATTATATTTTATTACAATATAAGACTATACAGTTGCTCTTAGACATCTTTAAGTGTGATTAAATCAAATTAACTTATTCAATTTCTGCCTTAGGCCCATTGATGCTTTATTTTCTTCCATGGATCGAGTCTGAGCTAAATCATGACATCGAACTTTGAAAAACAAATAGCAAATCTTTTTCACAAGCTGTAACTCATGCCGATCATCATTAGGGGAGGTGATCGGATGGTAACAAAAAATGTTGCCACCAAAGTAATTTATTGCACTGTTACAAATTTATGAATGTCGCACGATTTAATTTTATTGGAGTGTTTCATCGGCGCAGCGTGCAGCGGCGGTGGCGATATTGAAAGCGTACGTTTAACCTTTAAATGTAAGAAAACTACAGACTGTATAAAAAAATTTGTTTGAATAAAAGTTGTTATTCAACTCATTTCCAACATTTTTCTCGCTTGAAGTTTGTTTCTACCTCAAAAATAAAAAAAGTTCACATTTAGTAACTTTTTCATGATCCAATTTGACTACCTGATTATATTTTGTATTTTTATAAATATGTTAACTAACAGATCTATACGTTGTTAACTCCGTTGGAATCCTCAATTCCTCCAGATAAGAAATACATAAGTTTATTTACAATCCGGTGATCCCTGTGCGATGGAGGAGCGTGTTAATGAGTGCGCGCATTAAAATATTTTCCGGCAGAAATCGCTCAGTTGTTATGATTAAATAATATCCCCGTCGCAGCAAACCTGCGTACTCAGCGAATTTCCAATGCATATATATGTGACTCACTACTACATAGAGCTACTTACCAAGTTTCACAAAAATACAACCATAAATAAGTTATATATAGCATTTTATTATTCACCATAAGAATAACATTAGGGTTGAGGATGCAGGTTTGCTGCAACGAGGAAGATAAGAAATTTTTTGCAATTATCAATATAACTGAACCAGGTGAAGCTATATACCAAGTTTTATTAATTTAGGATCATAATTAAGGGAGATACTGTATACAACTTGACTTTTTCTCCAAATCAACAACATGGGGGCCGAGTATGCAGGTTTGCTGCTAGGGGGACTATTAACAAAAAAACTTGTTTTTTGTGCTAATATATCAATATACCACAACTATTTGAAGCCACGTACCAAGTTTCATCAATACACATTTATAAATAATCAAGATATAGAATTTTATTTATTCTCCATAAGGAGAATACGTTCTCCATTGGACAACGTACTGTGCTTAGCACTTTGAATATCTCTGCAATGGTTGGACGTAGAATCACAATTTAAACACCAAAATGATTGTTTTTTTGAGATAAAAACATTAGTAAACAGAAATGTGAAGTTTTTAGTAAAACTATCTGAGAAAAATCTAAAAACCTTTTTCCCATAAGATTAACATGGGACACGTTTTTTCGGATTTTCTCCACAACCACTTAACCTAGGTTAATGATTTAAAGTACTAAATTATTTGATATTTTAAGCTCTATAAAATGGCTATAACCAAAATTGAGTGTTTTTAACATTTTGGGGTCAAATTTGCAAAAAACAGATTTTTGCAAATTTGTAAACCTCCATAAAACCCCCTTCCCATAGTGCGATCGATCTGGTTTTCGAACTTAAAGTCATAAATGCTACTCTCCACATTTGTGCCAAATTTCATCAAAATCGGGTGTTTCTTTCAAAAGTGATCGTGGTAACGGACACACACACACATAAATATATACATTTTTTCATATATATATAAATTTTAACGAATAGTGTTTTTGGCATCTGGGGACCTCAAAACGAAAAGTTATCATGGTCTCGGGCTTAAGTCTTACCATGCCACCTAAGGTAATAGCTTCATCCCTTTAGGGGAAATTCGCTAATTTATAGGGGAAATTCGCTAAAAACATAGTTTGTGTTCCTTGTTGCAGAAAACCTGCATACTCAGCTTTCAATTTTATTCTTATGGAGAATAAATAAAATGT
The DNA here is from genome assembly GCA_963675035.1 of Allygus modestus. Taxonomy (NCBI): domain Eukaryota; kingdom Metazoa; phylum Arthropoda; class Insecta; order Hemiptera; family Cicadellidae; genus Allygus; species Allygus modestus. The sequence goes on from OY776116.1 coordinate 80,823,207, forward strand.
TATAATCACTTATTTATTCGTGTATTTTTATGAACTTGGTGAGTGGCTTTATGTGGTAGTGAGAAACATGTACATGCATTGGAAATTTGCTTAGTGTGCAGGTTTGCTGTGACGGGGGTATTTTATTGTATGGCATTGAGTGATCAAATACAATTTATAAGCTACTACAACCATAGAACTCTATTAATACACCTAAAACTGAATACACAACACACCAACATTTAAAAAAAACGAGAAGTGAAGGCAGGATCAATAGGCCCTATCCTATTGCGCTGGAAACGCTCGTCGCCTGATCATATCTCGGAGATTCATCACGGCACAATTTGTACACGTCTTTCAACAACGTAGTTTGCTAAATATGTAGCACAAATGTTCTATCTATAAAGACAGTAAAGTTGCATAGTTAAAGAAAAGTAAATGTGCAATTAACATTGTTGATTGCGAAAAAACAAAAATAGATACAAGGTTTGTGTAAATTAGAAAGTTGCTGGGTTTTCCTAGACCTTTTTAATGGTTGACTTTTTGACATACACTTCCATTTGAATTTTTGGAATGTTGGGCATATAAGCATTAAAAAAAATAGTTCATTGACATTTTTATTTTTTAAATAAACACCGTCTTGTAGCATACCAGAGTAAAGCTTAGTTTATCACAAGTAAGAAATTTGAATCGGAAAAAATATACGAGTTTATGGTTTAGAAAATACAGGGTATTCTGTATAACTATAAATATTTTACATAAGAATGGCCTCCATTTTGAAACGGATAAAGGTAAGGGAATTTTGTTTTTGCTAAAATGTTTCTTTAAACGAGACCTTTAAAACGATGTATAATTTGCATGTTTACTTACCGTAAAAAAATTTGAGATTCGAACGACGATTCGGAAATTTTGTAAAATGGCCGCCACGGCCTCCAGGGGGTGATTGGCCGATAACTCGACATCCAAACTGGTTCATATTACATCGATCAATCTCTGTGCCAAATCTAGTGTTTTTATCAAAAAGTGCACAACATGTTGAAATATCCTAGCTAAACCGCCGCACTACAAACTTACTTAAATATTACTGCATATTTTCAGTAAATAAGAGGGTCTTCTACAGAAGAAACCCTGACTGAGTAAATTTGTTACAGTAAAATAAGAGTTTTAGAATTTTTACAGAGTTAAAATATTGTTAAAATCGTATCTTTGAAACTCCTACTACAGCTGGTGGATGTTTAAAATTAAAATTGACACATTGTTTGGTTGCAATAGCAAAAATCTTAATTTATTATTTCGCAATGGTGATTTTTTTGTTGGCAGGCATGTTTTTGTCTAATCTGTGATTAAACCCCAGCGGTAAGATATATTGTTTTTAAATTTGTATAATTCCAACGAACAGGGAGTGTTTTAAAACTACAATATTGATATTGCAAAAGAAATAAGCTTTCAGCGTTGGAAAGTAGTGGTATAGAAAACTCCTCATGCTCCTAAAAGGAATCTGTCAATCATAATTTCGTTGACATTTTCCTACTCATTTCTAATATAGAAAATTGTGATCAGTAATCTCTTTCTACCTTACAAGTAATCAATTTTCCTACGCTTTGGCCAGTGGAATTGGTTATTGTTTTGAATGGGGTTATGAAATATTTGTATACTTTTGAGTGTTTAAAAATTGTATATCGTGTGAGTTTTAAATGAGTCCCCTCATACTTTTTTCTGCTTTACTTAAGATATGGGCTCCGGACCACCGCCGATCATTGTTGACCAACTTATACTTAATTTTGGCTTAGTTCAAATTTGTTGCCACCAAAATCTAGAGAACGAGTAATGATTTTTAAAAACTGATTGCAGTGTTGTGTTCACCGTAAAAAGTACTTCTATATTTTGTAATGGATCACAACCCCACCGTTACATTAAAACAAAATATAAATATAATATAGTGGATCCAATATGGTGGCCAAAAATATGAACTAAGTCAAAATTAAGTATAGCCACCCTGCATATTAATTTTCAATGTTATGTTTATGTTTATGTGTTGTTAAAGGGACGGATTCAGAGATCCAAAGATTCAAAGATCCTCACACGTCAACCGAAGCTTATTGTGTGTCAATGTTATACACGAACAACCGTTGTATTAGCAGTAGCTTTAAAATGTAAAAATATTTTCAGATAGAATATTTTCAGTAAAGTGTTGCTTCTTTACATAACAACAGCTCCAGAAATATAAAGCAGTGCCCAATATTTTCAAATAACCTACTATTTGTTTCATATTTCTTTTCTAACATTTTAAACCAAAAAGTTTACTAAAAATATGATAGCTAAACTTTCACAATTTAGTATTTTCATAGTATTTGTTTATGTTAAAGATCTTAATTTTACAATAGGGTCAATTGTTCATTTGAGCTCTAAGAACTACGTTTTATTACTGTTATTTTGAAAAATATACAAATGAAATATATTATCTTATATCTCTCTGTCAATCAGTCAAATTGACTTTAATTTATTATAGTTAGTTTGTACCTACTAGGTCTATAAAATGTAATCAAATTGAAAATTATAAAATAAATTATTGGTTTGCAATTTGTTTATCTTCAATCAAATATACTCAAACTATTATTTATTGAGAGTATTTACTTTGCATGTAACAGCAACAAATGAGTGTTTTGCTGCAACAAATAATGACTTCAAAGTATTGGATCCTACACCGCTGCAGGATCCAATACCATGGTGTAAAAGGCTTTACAACAAACTTCCCTCAGCCCTAAAATCTGATTTTGACACAGTTGGTTTCAATTCTAGGTTGAAATCTTTTTTGCTGAATAGATTTTATTATTCTGTGAATGAATATTTAAATGATAGTTTTTAAATTGAAGTCCGGAACTCAAATTCTAGGTTTCAATCTAATTATTTTTTTTTAATTAAGGTCTGTATCTGTGCAATCCCCTTTTTTCTCACTTTCCCTTTTATACTTTGCAGTCTTGTTTTTGGGTTGTTTATACAAGTTTTAGGTTATGTATATTAAGGTATATTAAGATATTGACAATGTCACCTGTTAAAATAGCTTTGCTGTTGTGTAAAACGTTTATGTGACAATAAAGAATTTTGATTTTGATTTTGATGATTTTGCAAGCCCCTGCTAGGCCCAGGCAAATATTGAAAGTTATTATGTTATAACGTGCGCGAATGGCGAAACTTCTAAAAACAATCAAGGTGGCTTTGCAACAGAATTCCACAACATCTGAGATGAAAATTTGTGAATAAGGAAAAATGTGCTATATAAAACTCACCTTCCTTGTGGTATCGTGTATCATATTTAATATAAAGTTTGTTTGTTTGAGTAACTTATTTTATCAGTTTAATTATTTATAGTTTCTAGCTAAATTTAACTTTGTACCTTAATATACAGGTAAATGAGTCCCCCCCTAATTTGTTCTGCATTTCTTACGATATTGACTCCGGACCAACCGTGATTATTGTTGACCAACTTATACTTGACCCTTGACGGCTCTCTGACTGGTCTATACTAGTACAGAGGTCGACATTGGGTACAGCAAAATGAAGCTGTCACAGTATTGGTAAGTCTTTTGGCTATCCAGTGTGACAACTTCCCTTCCTTGGTTCCTCCTTGTCCCTTCTGGGGGCTTGACTCCCAGTTGAGCCTGGATACCCAGTCTAGTCCTTGGAGGAAGTAGTGGATCTTCCTTGCAGCCTGGGACGGGTGCCTGGGAGGAAGGGCCATTACCCGACGGTCTTCGGTCTGCCGGGCTGGGGGACGAACCGTCCTGGGACCACCCAACCCCTGAGAGGTTGGAGGCTCTGTGCGATGGCGGTCCCTGTCTGGTGGACTTAGGGGGACGTCGGGTTAGAGGACGAATCGTCCTGGGGTGTTGTCACCCACAGAGCCCGGGAGCTAGGTAAGGATCTCTCTCCCTTTCTGGAGCGAGGCAGATTGACCCCATCCTACCACCTTTCCCATCCATCTTTTTCCTCTTTCCGGTGGCTGTACAATATCCCAAGGGAGACGTGCCTAGCCGGCTATGCCGGGGCCTCCTAATCCCCCAATAAACAAACAAACAACAAACAAACAAACTTATACTTCATTTTGACTTAGTTAATATTTTTGGCCGCCATATTGGATTCAATTATTTATTTTTAAATATAAAGGTGGAATAATGACCCATCATATAGAAGTACCTTTTGACGATGAAACCAGCGCCGCAATCCGTTTTTGAAAACCATTATTTGTTCTTAAGATATTAGCAAATTAAAAAAAATAATATGGAGAGAGTTTTAAAGTTTTAAACTTGCCCATTTTCTCATCATTAGATCAAATAATCCAATCATTGTTGAGTGGCATTCGCTTCATTTTTACAAAATTAAGTTTTCCGGCCGCCATCTTGGATCCGCCATTTTGGAATAAGATATTTTTTTTCTAAAATGTAAAGGTGGAATTGTGACCCATCATCTCCAACTGTTTTTCCACGCTGAAATCAATGCAGCAATCCGTTTTTAAATATCACCTTTTGTTTTCTTGATATGGGAAAGATTTCTATTTAACATTAAAAAAGTGACAATATTATGAGAATTAAAGGCGATATTTGAAAACGGATTGTGGCATTGATTTCAGTGTAGAAAAACAGTTGGAAATGATGGGTCACAACCTTACCTTTCCATTTGAACAAATTATCTTATTTCAAAATGGCGGATCCAAGATGGCGGCCGAACATTTTAATTTTGTCAAAATGAAGCAAATGCCACTCAACAATGATTGGTGGTAGTTCATGGTCATTATTTGATGTAATTATAAGAATATGGGCATGTTTTAAGGTTGGGATCTTTAAAACTCTCTTCACAATTTGTTTTTTTAATCCTCCAATATCTTGAGAACGAATAATGATTTTCAAAAACTGATTGCGGCATTATTTTCAAGGTAAAGAAGTAGTTCTACATGAAGGGTCACAACCCCACCTTTACATTTAAAAATAAATAGTTGAATCCAATATGGCGGATCCAAGATGGCGGCATAGTCGCCTTTAAAGAAGGCTGCGGCGTAGTAGAATTGGCAATGCCGCAAGGGGAGTTACCGCATGCCTCGCCACCCATATACTAGCATAGGGAAAACGAGACGCCGCCATCTAAAAACTTTTTTTTTACTCTTCAAGTTAGAAAATCCCGTTTAAGTGATGTTTATCGTTTTGCTAATGAGTGTCTTACCCTGTTGTGAGCCCAAAAAGGTTCATTTTTAAACTGAGATTAAAGTTAAATCTCAGTGTTTATAGTCAGTGTTGCTGGGTTTTACAGGTAGGCATAGAAAAACTATCATGCATTGCACCGTTAATTCAAGAATGGGCTTGGAATTTAATAATTGTAATCAATTTTTAAAGTGCCCCTGTAACAACAAATCCACCCACTTTTTTAATTTAAATTCAAGTTATTTAATACTTTCAAAATGTATTTACTTAAGAGTTCGTATACATTTGTTTTTGCCGTAATCTGGCTTTTTTAAAGTTGTTAATCCATAGCACAGGCAAGTTATGTTTTTTTATTAGTTTAGTTAAGTATTAATTACAATTACCTTTTATCTTTACTTTTGTTTTATAAATATCAATAGATATGTTTATGTGTTGTTAAAGGGACGGATTCAGAGATCCAAAGATTCAAAGATCCTCACACGTCAACCGAAGCTTATTGTGTGTCCCTTGTACGTTAGTATGGCAAACCAATGCCCGTACCCTTTACGAGATCCAGGAGTTTTTTACCAATACTAGCGTCCCTTTCATCACCTGGTTGCTTACAACCAAACAGAGCCCTTCTCCTTGCCCCGAGTCTCTCGCAGTCCAGTATGATATGCTTGGCAGTCTCTTCAGACTGATTGCAGAGCCTACACACCTGACTTTCATTTCTGAATCCGAGAGTGTGGAGATGTTTCCTGAAATGGCCATGTCCAGTTATCAGAGCAATCAACTGCTTAACCCGACCTCTGCCCAACCTCACCAACCAGTTAGTGAAGTAAGAGCTAGTATCTGCTAGCAGCCTTTTGCCAAGTGCTTGACCAGTATGACCTTGCCATTGCTGGCGATGTAAGTCCCTGGACCATTTGTTTATTGTGTGAAAAGCAGTTGTTTTGCTTATGCCACAGCTTGGCTCTGGACCAAAGAATGGCATACCGGAACCTCTTTTAGCAAGCTTATCTGCACACTCATTGCCACCTATGCCTACATGGCCAGGTACCCAACCAAGATGCACCGAGTTGCGTGTCGCGAGTTTGCAGAGAGTGTTGTAACATTCCCACACCAATTTTGACTTGATTTCGTTGGAGTCAAGAGCCTTGAGGGCAGCCTGACAATCTGACAAGATTACTATATGCCTGTCGCAATAGCGTCTGGCAATGCCGAGATTGGCACAAACCATGATGCCACAAATTTCTGCTTGAAAAATAGTACAGTGTTGTTATCAATAGATAAGACAGCTTATTACTATTTACCAAGTGCTCATAAAGTACAGTATACATCAAACAAACATATTAAACAAGATTGAAAACAACGACATACAACATTTTATTTAAAGACAAAGCGAACTTAATATAGCAACAAGTATACATGGGCAACTGTCTGTACAAAGCATTAAAATTTGTTCTACACTTATCTTCGAACTAAATAATTGTGTGCCTCGTATTGTGTTTATTAGTGAATTTCCTTTGGAAAGTGAATTATTATATATATAGCATGACCCGCACGGTGAAACTTAAGCCTGGGACCACCATAAAAGTTCCTAACGTGACCCGCTGAACACGTTTTGGGGGGTCGTTCAAAATGGTATATATATATATATATATATATATATGTGTGTGTGTGTGTGTGTGTGTGTGTGTGTTTGCACTCTAGCAGTGGCATTTTTTTCCGATTTACTTCAAATTTGGTAGGGATATTCCTTTCTGTAATCAGTTGGACAAATTTGTTGGGCAGAACAATCGGTACACTCTAAACCCCATTTTTGGGGATTAATCTTTAAAATTTCGTGTTTTTGGGCCCAAAAAGGGTCAGAAAAGCCCCGTATGTAAAATTAATGCATGTAAAAAGATGGAAATTAGTGAGGCAAAAGTTTTAAGTCCTCTGTCATCATTCTAGCATACATATTTACCGAGTTATTAAAGAGAATATGTATCGACTAAACAAGTGCGTTGTCCTATAGGGGTTTTACACTAGAAAAGCCTGTTATTCCTTTGTTAGAGTACTTTTATCATCCCCAGCAACCTCACGCCTACTTTCAAGCCTGTCCTAACCTTCTCCTAACATTATAATGCACAAAATTGTATTCCCAGTTTTGCAGGTAACAGCAAACAGAAGCATCAGAACAGCAAAAAAATCACTGTTTTCAGATTTCAGTAAAAATTGGAATAAATGTATGTTTTACACTGATTTTGAGTTTTAAAAGTTGTTATATGGAAATTCGCTTCTCTCACGTCAGCGTGCTGCATTCGAACTCGTTTTTACTTCAAGCAGTTTATCAGTGACATTTATTGAACATATTAATTTGAAAATGTATTCATAGGGACATCTCAAACGATAAGTTACTCTGACCATGGTTTTCTCAAAGCAACAATATTTAAAACCTAACAGAAGTACATGATTCACATAGGACTATTGTTTTGGTTTGCTGAGAATTTGTATGTTTCTAATATTAATTTTTGGTTATTGTATACTTTATCAACAATCCCTGACGCCCATTCTATTTGTTCTCTCCAACAAAACAAAATAATATAGCTATAATGATTTAAAAGGACGCGTTATTTGACTGGCAGCTATGGGCTATATGTCGGCCAGTGACTCCTCTGCTCAGTGAGATGGCGGCGTTGCCAGTTCGAACGCCACGGCCTTCTTTAAAGACGGCTTTGATGGCGGCCAAAAAATATTAAATAAGTCAAAATGAAGTATAAGTTGGTCAACAATGATCGGGGGTGGTCCGGAATCGATATCTTAAGAAATGTAGAAAAAAGTAGGAAGGGACTCATTTAAAACTCACCCTGTACATGTGATATAATGATTCTCAATGCTATGATTTTTGGGAATAAAATGAAGCCTAAAGCTCAAAATCAAGTACTGTGTTATATTTCTTTTAAGTTCATACAGAATCTATCAAAACAACATAGACTATTAGACAAGCATCATTCATTCTTGTATTTTACGGACTTAGATACATAATTCATCTCTATCTTAATACAATGGCAAGGAATAGCTTCAAAATCCAGCCTTGATATTTTTCGAATAAGCAGTGGCCTGCAGCCTCAGGCAACTATTGTATGAATTAAATTGCCATTTCACTAGTTTTTAGCACTTTTCCTATGTCCCAGGACCTCTATATAAGTTCCTAACTTGACCCTCTGAACACGTTTTAAGAGGTCGCTAAACATTATATTTATTTGTTTAAAGTTTACATAAAAATGGAAATTCTCTTTCTTTACGCGAACTCATGCTGCGTGCGAACTCATTTATTTACCTTCTGCTTTCGGAAGATTTGCCCCTATTGTTAATTAAACTTCATTTTATTCTTATCAGTATGTAGTTTATTAAATAATGTCTTGAGTATATCATTCTCTGATTGGGCTTGATAATGACGGACCAGTGTCACTGTTTAAAATTGATCGCCTTGTACCATTTGTTGTTTATAATATACAACAGATGGTAATTAAATATATGTTTAATTTTATCCTACCCTTTATTTTATCCTACCGTCGATTTATTGTACTTACAGATCAACTCTATGAAAACATTTTCCAAAATCACTTCACTGGACAGGTTAAATTAGAATGGGACCCGCACCCTCAGGATTGTAACTGTGAATAATGTTGTATTTATTAATCATTGAAATCGGGTCATAAGTAATTCAGTTCTACTAAAGAAAATTGGCAAGATAATATACAAAGGCTTACGATTTGATGCTCTAATCTTTAAGTTTGTGCGTGCTTGATGTCTATTCTCTTTGTAATAATGGTTTTGATAAAAATTGACCTAAGTTATTGATAGAACACTGTCCTTCCTATAGAATATGTAACACATTTTGTTTAAATATTACCGAACACAAAACCATCCCTTTTAGAATAAAACCTTATGCAAATAATTTATTTTGACAATAAACATTTAAATAAAAACAAGTCTGAAGAAAAGTCATTACAAATGTAAGTACCTTATGAAGTAGAGCAATTAGATTTACACAAAAAACTTAATAAAGGATTGTAGAATGTACTTCATAAGGATAATGGATTGCAATAAAGAACAAAGGGCAGTAAGGCTTCATGGCCATTCATTTCAATCGGGAGATCATGAGATAGGGAGCCGTCCATTATCTGTTCTTTATCTGCCCATCAATAACACGCTACAGGGATGTTTCTCAAACTGGGTAACAATACCTGGTCTACAAAAGTCAGATAAGTAATGCCACCTTTGTCAAAACTGTTGAGATAAGAAGATCATTTGTATCATTTGTATCTGTGTTCAGTATTATTTGTGCAACTTCTTATTTGTGTTAAAAATTAGTTGTTAATTAGTAACTTGGCCGGCACCTTGTAAAGCTCCCATTTTGGGATGATGAACATTTGTTATTCCAAGGTAACCCTGATTCACATCTGAAATTTCAGTCTGGTATAAAAATTATACGTTTTGTTTTTGTACCACTTGGACTGTTTGTTAGTTTATGACTGTATATCTTTATGACCGACATGATTTTAATTTAATTTACTTTTTTTAGGAGCAGTACTGACATTCTTAGTTCACAAAGGTGAGTAGATCTATATACTCATCTTAATAACCCTACGTAAAATCAAAATCCCTGCGGTGTTCATAAAACGTTTTTCAACCTCCCGGAATGCTTAAGAAGTCAAATTTGGTTCACTGAGTCTATTTATAAATATAGGAAAAGTAAAGGGTTGTGATTCCGATTTTACATTTAGGTCTACAAAATTCCAATGTTATTCTTATGAATATTCTTTTTACTTTACCAAATGATAACACAAACGTATGTTACTTATTCAAAATAGTTTATAAGTTTAACCCTGAGCACAGAAAACTTATTCTGTGCCCTCAGGTAACCACATAATGCAGTGCTCACAACTGCTGTATTTCCGGGTTAAATAACAAGGTACCACATAGCAGCTACAGTGTACAAACAAAATGGCACAGGCACATAAATGTAAACTGTTTTCTGAAAATTAAGCCTGTGTTATACTGGGTAATAATGTTGACAATAATACCATCTAATAAATTTAATGGTATGTAAAGCTCGGGTAAAATTATACAAATACAATTATATATTAAGGATATTAGCATTAAGGATATTCTCAATGAAAATTCAACACAATTCCTTTTCTACAAAATCAAAGAGATATAATCGCTTTTAAAACACTTCAATTTATGTAATAGCTTTGTGATCTAATAAAATTGTAATTTTAATGTTCCTAAAATATTCTATCAAGACAGAATAAGGCAGCTAGTAAAGAATTACTGGTGCACAGTTGGTTTTGAAAGTTACAACAAAATCACATTTGCCATGTCCCGTGGGGTTTGGAATAAGCCTGAGTTGATGGTTTGGATACTATAGCTCAGCTGATAGAACAATGAGTTTAGACATGATCCGGCCAGCTTGTTTGGACTGACTTACATTAGACCCGAGCTTAAAAATTCGCTCTTCGTGGGTGGTTACGGCATTCTCATACTAGTCAGTAGGATGTGACTTTCTTCAATTTTGAAAGTTCAGTTGTCAATGAAGCATGATGTTCATATCATAACTCCTGGGCTTGTTAATTTTCAAAAGAGGGGTATCAGTCTGAAAACATTTAGACCTAATTCTTTACAGGGGTTCCAAGCGCTTACATTTGGTGGGGATAGGTAGACTGGAGGGCTAGACTGACTGATTAAATATTTGAAGTTCTTAATTATGGATTTTAGTTACAGTTGTTCTTAAGAGAATACAAAGTTTAAGTTAGAGGCCTCCAACCCACCAATAGAATAAAGTATTTTGTTTTCATTATTAATAGGAAGATTTGTGTTGCTATTTCAATAAAGTTCTTGAGATTTTTGTTTGTTGATATTTTTGGACCAATTATTATACCTCGAAATAAAACTTCTGTAGCCAGAAATTGACTGTGCAAAAATCTACAGAAAATAATCTTAAGTTTATATCTAGAAAGTTAAAAACTGTCTGTCTACGGATTTCATGGTGGACAAATTCACTGACCTTATTTGTAAATTATACTTTGCTCAGTAGTACAGTAGGACAGTGTATAGTATCAGTAGTACAGTTCACTGTAGTTAACCAGGCTACGAAGGATTGTCAAGTTGTTTGTTGTTCATCGCACCCATACACTTAACTCTTGATGTACTGATGATCAAAATGTTTTAGATTAATTTAGATTACTTGTTTCTAAAGCTTTACCACAGAAAATAAAATAATATTTTATAGCTTTAATAAACTACGGTAACCTTAAAATGCATGTTACACCCATATTAATTATCTGAGAGATTCGGTATCTGAGGTAGTCATGGTCTTGATGACCTCGGATAATCGGGTGTCCTGTCGGTTTCAAAATTGAACACATTCAAATTGTAACCATTTTTAAATTTAAAACTGTTCCATTTGGTATAAATTAAGCTGTCAAACATGAAAAAGTGATTTTCAGTGTCTGTGTTTGTATTTCAAACATGTTATGTGTTTGTTTTTTTTTTCAAGTTTATAGCAGCAACCATGAGTTTCAAAGCAGCAAATTTTTAACACTATGACTGCATAACCAATGTATTATAAGTTTATTTTTGATTTTTGAGAGTATGTATATGTATTATATTATGTTTCACAAATAACAAAAATGTTGTTTTTTTAGTGATATGGCCATTGAAAACCTACAATATATTTTTTGGGGGAACTCTGAATGGAAGATAGCAGCATTTTTGTCAAGCCCCACTGTTGTCATGGGACCAGTCATCTGTGAATGCTCTTGAATGCTGCTTTCTCGGCCCATTCAATAAGTGTTTTGCTGAACTCTCTACAAATTCCTCTGGAAACTGCTATCATCGAAGCCTTTTAATTTAAGAACTGCAACATTATCAATACTTACTACAACAGTCTCCTTATTTAGAAAAATATTATTTTGCCCCTGTATAGTAATTTATTTCCTGTCATTAGCAATTTGGGTTTTATTTATTTTATAAACTTATAATTACAAACTAAACATTACCAATGAACTGTTGAGAAAATGTCAGGACCTCTTGAACCTTAAATTTGTGATTAATGACAATCCTTGCAAACAATATTCTGCTTTATTATAAAATTACCATCATAGAGAGAACCAACCCTTCGGCCAACATGGTCCCATAACAATTATGATAAATACTTATAATATGTCATTTGACAACTTCTTCACACCAAAAGATGCTAAGATTGTTCGATATCTAATGCTAATTTTGAAATTGATCTAATCAAATGGGAAATCCACGACACCAGATTTGAAGGCATTAGCTTGACCAAAAACCTTGTAGCATATAGCGGATCAATATGTCTTTATGATTCCTACATTATCAAAAGTTTATAAAATTACCTAATGGAGATAAAGTATCAGATAGCCATTTAATTAAACAATTTGTTATCACCCATAGAAGTTTATCTGCATAACATCAGAAAAGTGGCGCTCCTGTTTGTTTCTCCAAACAAAGTGAATCCAACAAAACTAAAATTTTCCCAGTGTTTCTGGAATTGTGAAGCATAGTAACAAATATATATTGCTTGTATATATTTAATATTAGTGTATATTGTACATTTTCCAATAATGTAGGCTGGGCGGATGCTCACCACCCCAAAAATTATCGGTAAAATATATAAATCACATAACGATTTTAAAATTAGCAATCAACTGAATTAGGTTCGGGAATAGTACACCTTCCTTCTGAAAAATCATAATGCTATGAATGATGAACCATTTCAGAATTGATCTCATCGTAGAAGTGTAAAGTTAAATATTATACAGTAAAAACATAGTCCGGCTATTGAAATAAACACAAACAATTTTTGCTACAGACAATGTTGACTGTACATTTTTTTTAATAAAATTAATATTTGTTTGCTTCATTAAAAAAGTTGTTTGAAACTATCGCATTTAAGTTAATTGCTAGGTAATTTTTACATTTATAATTTTTTCAAATAATTCTTAAATTTACATTTTTACCAAGAAAAAATTGAGGTGAAACCAATGAGCCAGGCAACCAAATTTAACATCAAACTCTTATATAAACACTCATGGTGGGAAGATGTAACTCACCATAAATTGGCTTAATAAGACCAATATAAACAACTTCCTGTTTAAAAATTCAATAATTACTTACTATATGAGAACAAGTGTTTAAAAACTGATATTTAGAAAAAAGACAATATTCTGTATATATATTATTATCATATTACACAGATTTAAAAGTCGCGGTACGTGTCTGAGCTTGTATACACGATGGCTTCACACAATGGCGTTTTCCTTATTTTCTAACCTGCTCCATTTAGAGACCAACTGCAATGAATAGCGGTCTGATCTGTGTGATTATAGGTACTCCAAGGTTATTACTCCAAATCAAAAATTAAAGTATTTTCATTCATGCTATACAGATTTCATTTTAATTTTATATTTTGTAAAACCTACTAAAATTCTTATCCACTAACAAAATTCATATTCATTTCCAAAAACTATATGAATTTTAAATGTATTGTTTACACATTCTGCAAATAAAATATTATTTAAGATAAAACTATTTAGTTACAATCCAAGAGCCACTACCATATTAGAGAATATAAATTATTTGTAATCTAAATTTTAAGCCTCACCAAAATCCTATTTCAGGTTTAAATTGTCTAGTATTTACACCCTTCCCTACAGAAGCCAAAAAAAACAAAGATTTTCCACTGTCAATTTGGTCCAGTTTACATGAATTTTTAATTGCACTGTGATTTGTAATTTGTTTTTAACCGATGTAAAACAAATTGGTGGATTTTATTGTAAATTAATAACAACCTTTTTTAATGTTGTACGTATGAAAACCAATCACTAAGCATTTTTTAAACCCCTAGATCAGTGGATCCAAAACTGTGGGTCCCGAAAGAAGTTTAAAATTGTAATAATAGCTTAGTGCATGCAAACATCTAGCTTGATATGATCCATACTCCTTACAAAACCATATACAAAACCCATACTCCTTTGGAGTTTGTTTAATCAGCATTTATCAAAAGGCAGATCAAACATCATATGATGTGCATCACCCCTAGGATGATTGTAACCAGATTAAGCAAATCTTGTGGAAGATCAAAACTCAAACTAGCTACCATTAAATATAGGGTTTTAAACTAATATGAGCTTTTAGAGAACAGGTCGACCTAAGAAATTCGCTAAAGCCGGGTTTGGACGGTCAAGAACGTTAAATAAACGGTATCAGGAAACTGACACATACTTTCTCCCTTTTAGCCCAACTTTAATGAATGAATTACTTTTTATTTACTAAATATAGAATACAAAGCACGTCGAATGTACAGAAAATCTTGTAAACAAGTTGTTTACAAAAGCATCCACCCAAATTCCTGTTTTAGAGGCACAAATTCCTGTTTTAGAGGCACTACAGAATCCATTGCTACACACGTGGTTTTAAGAGGGAAAATGCCCCCTAATCCCCCCCTCTTAAAGGGTTATTAAGGGGCAACATATTTGGAATTTTCTCTGTTGGTTAATGCTAACTTGATAAGTATATCAAGTTTGAACGAAATTGATCAGTAAATAAGAGAGAAATAGTAATCTTTGTATTCCCCATAAGAATAACATTGGACAATGTACTGCGTTTACAGCAAAATGAAAATTTAAATTTTCTCTGCAACCAGGAATCGTAGAATAGTAATTCAAAATACCAAATTATTTAGTTTTTTGAGCTCTTTTTAATGGTGAATAGTAATATTTTTTATATTTATATTTTTTATGAAAAATCCAAAAAACTGAATTTTTGATGTTTTAAGCCCTGTAATTTCTGA
Source organism: Allygus modestus (assembly GCA_963675035.1). Lineage (NCBI taxonomy): Eukaryota > Metazoa > Arthropoda > Insecta > Hemiptera > Cicadellidae > Allygus > Allygus modestus. The sequence goes on from OY776116.1 coordinate 80,838,225, forward strand.
ACCCGTATTATAGGCCTACTGAAATGCAAGTGGTATCATTTTGTTGGAAAACTATAGCTCTACAAACCACTAAAGTTTAATTAAAATCGTTAAAGCCGTTTTTGAGAAATTTTGACTTTTCATGTTATTGGTGGTTTTTGGGGTATGATTACCCTTAAAAATCAAAAATTCAAAAAATGAAAAAAATGCCGGAGATATCGTGGACATACCAAATTTCATCAAAATCTGTCCACTGGTGTTGTCTCTAGCTCTGTACACATCCATATAGACAGACAGACAGACACACAGACATCATGTAAAAATCACTTTTTTGGATTCTGGGGGCACCAAAACGAATATTTCCACTATCAACTCAAATTCGAAAATGTTGACAAAACAATACTTTCTCCATATACTATGTATAAAGGGAGAAAGTAAAACTATTGTTACTATGGAAACTTGAATCAATACTCTATAAGGTTAACATTGATAGTTTCAAACTCCCTTTAGGTTCTTGGACCTTAATTAGTGGCTAGAAACATTCCTGAGATTAACCTGAATGGCCAAGCAAAATTTCATCGCACACGGACCAGTGGTATAAGAGTGCAATAAGGATAAAGAGACAAACAAACATTATTTCTGATATAGAAATAAATTCATCCTACTAATTTATTAGTGAATTTCCTATGGAAAGTGAACTGTTAGCATGACCCGCAAGGTGAAACTTAAGCCCGGGACCACCATAGAAGTTCCTAACGTGACCCCCTGAACACGTTTTGGGGGTTCGTTCAAAATTTTATATATATGTAGATATACTATATATATATATATGTGTGTATGTGTGTGTATGCACTCTAGCGGTCACATTTTTTGTTCGATTTACTTCAAATTTGGTAGGGACGTTCCTTTCTATAATCAGTTGGACAAGTTCGTTGGGCAACACAATCGGAAAACTCTAAACCCCTTTTTTAGAGATTAATCTTTCAAATTTCGAGTTTTTGGGCCCAAAAAGGGTCAGAAAAGCCCGGGATGTAAAATTAACGGATGTAAAAAGATGGGACTTAGTGTGGCGAAACGTTTAAGCCCTCTCTCGTCATTCTAGCATATATATTTACTGATTTATTAAAGGAAATGTGTATTGACCAAACACAGTACGTTGTCTTAAGGGGGTTTTACATTAGAAAAGCCTGTTATTCATTTGTTGGTCTACTTTTATCCTCCCCAGCAACCTCACGCCTACTTTCAAGCCCGACTGGACCTTTTCCTAACCTTATAATGCGCAAAATTGTATTCCCAGCATTGCAGGTAAATTAAACCAGGAGCATCAGAACAGCCAAAAAATCAATGTTTTCAGATTTCAATAAAAATTGGAATAAATGTATGTTTTACACTGATTTAGAGTTTTATAAGATTTTTATGTGGAAATTCACTTCCCTCACGTCAGCGTGCTGCGTGCGAACTCGTTAATAGTTGTTGTGGTCTTGATTTTTTCAATCAGATTATTTATATGAAACATATTTTCAGCAAGAAAAAGTCAGCACTGTTTTAAAATAAATTCAGAGCCTGTCTTCAAATTTTGTTATAAGCTCTAACATGTAAAACTGACGGCCAAAATAACTGCTCCAGTATTATTTGTTTGAAATCCCTTTTGTGACTATGTATCCTTCAGAACATTTTCTTTTGTTTAATATTTTTGGATAAATTTGTATTTTGTGTTAATTTTAGTGAATTTCCCCTATAGGGAAGAAGCTATTACCGTAGGTCTCATGGTAAGACTTAAGCCCGAGACCATGATAACTTTTTGTTTTGAGGTTCCCAGATGCCAAAAACACTATTCGTTCAAATTTATACATATGTATATGTATATCTATATATATATATGTGTCCGTTAACACGATAACTTGAGTAAAAAACGTCCGATTTTGATGAAATTTGGCTCAAATGTGTAAAATAACATTCATGACTTTAAGTTCGAAAACCAGAAAAATCGGACCATGGGAAGGGGGGTTTATGGGGGTTTTAAATTTTCCAAAAATCAGTTTTTTGCATTTTTCACCCTAAAATTTTTAAAAAACTTAATTTTGGTTTTGACCATTTATAGAGCTTAAAAAAACAAATAATTTAGTATTTTGAATTATTAACCTAGGTTAAGTGGTTGCGGAGAAAATCCAAAAAGACCTGCTCATAAAATCTCCCATGTTAATCTTATGGGAAAAGGGTTTTTGGCTTTTCCTCAGTTTATTTTAATGTAAACTTCACATTTGCTTTTACCAATCTGTTCAGTTCCACAAAACAATCATTTTGGTGTTTAAATTGTGATTCTACGCCCAACCGTTGCAGAGATATTCAAAGTGCTAAACACAGTACGTTGTCCAATGTTATCCTTATGGAGAATAAATAAAATTTGATATCTCGATTATTTATGAATGTATGTTGATGAAACTTGGTATGTGGCTTCAAGTAGTACTGGTATATTGATATTTGCACAAAAAATTGATTTTTTTTAGCGAATTTCCCCTATAGGGAAGAAGCTATTACCGTAGGTCTCATGGGAAGACTTAAGCCCGAGACCATGATAACTTTTTGTTTTGAGGTCCCCAGATGCCAAAAACACCATTCGTTAAAATTTTTATATATGTATATATATATATATGTGTCCGTTAACACGATAACTTGAGTAAAAAACGTCCGATTTTGATTAAATTTGGCTCAAATGTGTAAAATGACATTCATGACTTTAAGTTCGAAAACCAGAAAAATCGGACCATGGGAAGGGGGGTTTATGGGGGTTTTAAATTTTCCAAAAATCAGTTTTTTGCATTTTTTACCCTAAAATTTTTAAAAAACTTAATTTTGGTTTTTACCACGTTATAGAGCTTAAAAAAACAAATAATTTAGTATTTTTAATTATTAACCTAGGTTAAGTGGTTGCGGAGAAAATCCAAAAAACCCTGCTCATAAAATCTCCCATGTTAATCTGATGGGAAAAAGGTTTTTGGCTTTTCCTCAGTTTATTTTAATGTAAACTTCACATTTGCTTTTACCAATCTGTTCAGTTCCACAAAACAACCATTTTGGTGTTTAAATTGTGATTCTACGCCCAACCGTTGCAGAGATATTCGAAGTGCTAAACACAGTACGTTGTCCAATGTTATCCTTATGGAGAATAAATAAAATTTAATATCTCGATTATTTATTAATGTATGTTGATGAAACTTGGTATGTGGCTTCAAGTAGTACTGGTATATTGATATTTGCACAAAAAATTGATTTTTTGTTGATTGTTCCCGTAGCAGCAAACCTGCGTACTCAGCCCCCATGTTATTCTTATGGAGAATAAGTAAAATGTACTGACTCCCTTAATAATGAACATAAATTAATAAAACTTGGTATGTGGCTTCACCTTGTTGAGTTATATTGATATTTGCATAAAAACCCATTTTTTTAGTTCCTTGTTGCAGCAAACCTGCTTCCTCAGCCCCCATGTTATTCTTATGGAGAATAACTAGAATGTCATATATCGCTTATTTATGATTGAAGATCGATGAAACTTAGTATGTGGCTTCGCCTAGATAAATTCTATTTATATTTGCATAAAAAACAATTGTTTCTGTTCCTTGTTTCAGCAAACCTACATACTCATTACCAATGTTATTCTTATGGAGAATAATTAAAATGGCTTATATGTGAATATATTTTTATGAAACTTGGTTTGCGGCTTTATGTGGAATTCAGACAAATATTATGCATTGGAAATTCGCTGAGTCCGCAGGTTTGCTGCGACAGGGGTATTTTATTATTCCCGTAGCAGCAAACCTGCGTACTCAGCCCCCATGTTATTCTTATGGAGAATAAGTAAAATGTAATGACTCCCTTAATTATGAACATAAATTAATAAAACTTGGTATGTAGCTTCAATTGGTTGAGTTATATTGATAATTATATAAAAACCCATTTTTCTGTTCCTTGTTGCAGCAAACCTGCGTTCTCAGCCCCCATGTTATTCTTAAGGAGAATAACTAGAATGTCATATACCGCTTGTTTATGATTGAATATCGATGAAACTTAGTATGTGGCTTCGCCTAGTTAAATTCTATTTATATTTGCATAAAAACCAATTGTTTCTGTTCCTTGTTTCAGCAAACCTACATACTCATTACCAATGTTATTCTTATGGAGAATAATTAAAATCGCTTATTTGTGAATATATTTTTATGAAACTTGGTTTGCGGCTTTATGTGGAATTCAGACAAATATTATGCATTGGAAATTCGCTGAGTCCGCAGGTTTGCTGCGACGGGGGTATTTATGTTTTATTATGAAAATTAAAAACATTTCTCATCAAATTTTTGTATAAATACTTCAAATATACCTACGTAATTTTTATATATTTAGCTACAGGCTTAAGAAAAATAAAAGAATATTTGTGGATTTCAAAATTCATTCATTTTATTTACCAGGATTTATTCGTTGTGATGTCGTTTATATTCACATTTCTCATTGACAGAAAGCGTTGCTCAGGTTTCCTTTAATGCAGTCTTCGTCTCTTCATTATCATCTTTCCAGGACGGTTGATCTGGTAGTCCTGCAAACGTCCGTGCTGGGCAGCGTCTTAAGATGTCTGACGTAGGCAATGTCTTGCCAAGTCGGGCCACAAATCATCTAGATGTGTGACGTCAAGGGATCGCTGGGATGTTTTCAGTCAGTGGCTGTTTGGACGTCTTTTTCACCTCCATCCCGATCCTTTATTGGCAGTTTGTTTTCTATCTCACATAGCAGGAAGTCTTCCTTCACCGCCCTCTGCGTGGTAGGCTTTATGCCTTTTTGGCGAATTTCCCCTATAGGGAAGAAGCTATTACCGTAGGTCTCATAGTAAGACTTAAGCCCGAGACCATGATAATTTTTTGTTTTGAGGTCCCCAGATGACAAAAACACTATTCGTTCAAATTTATACATATGTATATGTATATATATATATATATATATATATATATATATATATATATATATATATATATATATATGCCCGTTAACACGATAACTTGAGTAAAAAACGTCCGATTTTGATGAAATTTGGCTCAAATGTGTAAAATGACATTCATGACTTTAAGTTCGAAAACCAGAAAAATCGGACCATGGGAAGGGGGGTTTATGGGGGTTTTAAATTTTCCAAAAATCAGTTTTTTGCATTTTTCACCCTAAAATTTTTAAAAAACTTAATTTTGGTTTTGACCATGTTATAGAGCTTAAAAAAACAAATAATATAGGATTTTGAATTATTAACCTAGGTTAAGTGGTTGCGGAGAAAATCCAAAAAACCTACTCATAAAATCTTCCATGTTAATCTTATGGGAAAAAGGTTTTTGGCTCTTCCTCAGTTTATTTTAATTTAAACTTCACATTTGCTTTTACCAATCTGTTCAGTTCCACAAAACGATCATTTAGGTGTTTAAATTGTGATTCTACGCCCAACCGTTGCTGAGATATTCAAAGTGCTAAACAGAGTACGTTGTCCAATGTTATCCTTATGGAGAATAAATAAAATTTGATATCTAGATTATTTATGTTGATAAAACTTGGTATGTGGCTTCACGTAGTATGGTATATTGATATTTGCACAAAAATTGATTTTTTGTTGATTATTCCCATAGCAGCAAACCTGCATACACAGCCCCCATGTTATTCTTATGGAGAATAAGTAAAATGTAATGACTCCCTTAATTATGAACATAAATTAATAAAACTTGGTATGTAGCTTCACTTGGTTGAGTTATATTGATAATTGCATAAAAACCCATTTTTTTGTTCCTTGTTGCAGCAAACCTGCTTACTCAGTCCCCATGTTATTCTTATGGAGAATAACTAAAATGTTATATGGCGCTTATTTATGATTGAATATTGATGAAACTTGGTATGTGGCTTTGCCTAGTTAAATTATATTTATATTTGCATAAAAACCAATTGTTTATGTTCCTTGTTTCAGCAATCCTATGTACTCATTACTAATGTTGTTCTTATGGATAATAATTAAAATCGCTTATATGTGAATATATTTTTATGAAACTTGGTATGCGGCTTTATGTGGTATTAAGACAAATATTATGCATTGGAAATTCGCTGAGTACGCAGGTTTGCTGCGACGGGGGTATTATGTTATCTCATCGGTTTTCTATTGTCAAAGATTCTTTATTATCCCCGTTCCTATCCCCCAGCTATGAGAAGATTGACCCAAGTAGTCGAGTGCGGTAGGTCGGGGGAGGGTACGACGACCTGGCTCTGTTCGGGAAGGGTCTTAATTAATAAAGGCGGTGGACCATGCCCACCGGACGAACTGCTCGTCAGCCAAGCCAGAAGGTCTGCTGGACCCAGAGGACCCAACAGAACTCCCGCCCGGCGGACCCCTCCAGAAGAGAGCCAAAGCCGGCCCACCCAGCCCCAGGCCGACCAACAAACTCCTACTTAAACCTACCTTACTCATAGCAAATCCCAAAAAACAATACAATAACACACTGAAGAGACAAAATGCAATTGTTCGAGCTGTGCGTTTAAGATTCACAAGAACAAGTGACGTGGTATCTATGGGAACAGATTTAAATATTTTAATTGTTGTTTTATTTAACATCTAGATCTGTACCCGCCCTTTGCAGTGGAGGAGCTAAAATAAAAATACCCCTGTAGCAGCAAAACTGCGTACTCAGCGAATTTCCAATGCATATACATGTATAATGCCACATAAAGCCACATACCAAGTTTCATCAATATACATTCATAAATAAACTATTTATCTCGTTTTTAATTTTTCTCCATAAGAATAACATGGCAGCTGAGTATGCAGGTTTGCTGAAACAAGGAACACATAATTTTTTTGTTATACAAATATCAGTATAACTCAACTACGTAAAGTCACATACCAAGTTTTATTAATTTATGTTCATAATTAAGGGAGGTAACGTTTTTTTTTTTCTCCATAAGAATAACATGGGGGCTGAGTACGCAGGTTTGCTGCTACGGGAACTATCGGAAAAATTATTTTTTGTGCAAATACCAATAGACCACAACGATATAAAGCAATATACCAAGTTTTGTCAGGATAAGTTGATAAATAAACGAGATATACAGTGTTTCTTATTCTCCATAAGAATAACATTGGACAAAGTACTGTGTTTAGCACTTTCAATATCTCTGTAACCAATTGATGTAGAGAAAAGATAAAAAAACCAAATTGTTCGTCTTCTTAAGCCAAATCCAATGGTGAAAAGTAAAATTTGATTTACTAAAATATTATATGTAAAAAACTCCAAAATATCATTTTTGGGGTACAAACCCCCCCCAAAATACCCCTTGGATAGAGCGATCTGGCTGGTTTTCAAACTTAAGTCATAAATATTGCTTTACATGTTCATACCAAATTTCATCAAAATCGGGCCATTTTTACGAGAGTTATCGCACCCACTGTCACATGAAGAGCTTGTTTCCAAAAGCCACTAAGTCCAAAAATAAAAATTTTCAGGAAACCAAAGTTTGTGCTGCTTGTTTGTAATTGGCTGAGTGGCAGTAAACTGGACTGAGTGGTGTTTGGAAAATAGCCCAGTATTGTTCACTCAGTATGTATGTAACTAAGTGGAGTTTGGAAAATCAAACTATACTGGCTTGTAGCCCTTGAATTGCTTTACAATATTACACTAAAAAGTCATTTTCGCCAAAAGTGGACATATATATATATATATATATATATATATATATATACAGTTCTGAACGAATGGTGTTTTTGGCATCTGGGGACCTCAAAATGAAAAGTTATCATGGTCCCGGGCCTAGGTCTTACCATGCCGACTACGGTAATAGCTTCTTCCTTCGATAACTCTTGTTATAAACGGTATCAGGAAACTGACACATAATTTCTCCCTTTTAGTCCAACTTTAATGAAACAGATTTGTATTTACTAAATATAGAATATAATATATGTGTACGATTGAAATCACAGAAAATCTTCTAAATAAGTGGTTTTCAAAAATATCCACCCAAATCCCTTTTATGGAGGCACTACAGTATCCTTTCCTACACACAGTGGATAAAAGAGGGGAAATGCCCCCTCGTCCCCCCCACAGGGTTAAGTGGCAAAATATTTTGAACATCCTCTTTTTGCCAATGGTAACTTGACCTGCATATCAAGTTGAATAAGAGAGAAATAGTAATGTTTGTATTCCCCATAAGAGTAACATTGGACAGCGTACTGCGTTTACCGAAAAATGAAAATTTAAATTTTCTGCACAACCAGTAATCGTAGAATAATAATTCAAGATACTAAATTGTTTAGTTTGTTAAGCTATTTTTAATGGTAAATAGTAATCTTTTTTAGCATTTATATTTGTTTATGAGAAATTTTAAAAAACTGAATTTGTTAGAAGTCCTGTAATTTCTGAACCCGAATTTTTCCAGGAATGCGGGTGGTGTAATTTTGTTGGAAACGTAAAGCTCTACTAAAGTTTAATTAAAATCATTAGAGCGGATTATGAGAAATTTTGATTTTTTATGTTTTTAGCGGTTTTTAGGGGATAATTACCCTTAAAAATTCAAAAAAATTAAAAAAACGCTTGGAGATATTGTGGATTAGTACATACATACAACGTTTCATCAAAATCGGTCCACTGGTGTCGTCTCTAGCTCTGTACACATCCATACCAGACAGACATCACGTAAAAATCATTTTTTTGGATTCAGGGAACAAAAAAATGAATACTTCCACTAACAACTCAAATTCGATAATTTGACGAAAACAATACTTTCCCTATATACTGTGTATAATGGGAGAAAGTAAAAATGTCACTGGTGTTTACAAGATAGAAAACAGCATCTTATCCTCCATTTCAAGGCTTTAATAATATAACCTGAGATTGTTGTTTAACAAACATTGGTTGACAGATTGCAATTATCGGATTTTATTAGTTGTAAATCGACTTCAGTTCAAAAAGTTACGATTATCACTAAGTTTATACACAAGTTGTGTTCAGTTCCTTAGTATATCACCACAATCAAAAGTTTTAATGTTGCTGAGAATAACCCCCCCCCCCCCCCGCATCTAAACAAACAAATGCAACCGACTGATTAGGTTTTTTTAAATAAAAAAATATAAGAACATTATTTTTCCGAATATACCTTCGCAAATGTTTTGCAAATAAATGTTTTTGGTTGGTCGAGGCAAGTAAAATTGTATCAAGACTATCTGGCTTGTACTATAGCGACATCCCAAGTAGCTCAAGTAGTTGGCCCATTGTTGGAAGTTAGATGGCACTGTTGAGAAACCATGGGTTGGCGAGCCAACAATAAACCAACCGCAGCCCTCAATTATTTGATGAGGGTTGGCCCATTGCAGGCATTATTTGTTGTGTAGGCATTATAAGGTTGTTAGCTAACAATGATAACATTTAACCAGCAAAGGCCCTATGACTAACTTCCCCAATGGGCCAACCACTGAGAAGTAAATAACGGCCTCTGTGCACCTACGCTGGGAGTTGGTCGCGCAGTAGGCAAATTGTGCGTTGGCATGCCGACTATAAACCAAATGAGGCCCTCACTTATTGGGTTCCAAGGCATTATTCATTGGTCTTTCGTTGGGTGATTGTTGTTAGCTAACAACCCATGTTTTACATACCACTGGGCTAATGTTGGTCAACGGTGGAACTGTTGGGTAATGGTGGGTTGGAGTTTCTACAAAAAGCCAACTGTTGCCCAACAAATGGTTTTCATTTTGATGGTACATTCAACGGCCTATGCTACTTGCGATTGCTATATAATAACATTTTTAGCACAAAATGTTTTATACAGTCACCTTTCCAGGTCCCGGCATTCAATAGCAGAATCATGTCTTTATTTGCCCTGCCAAACGTGCTTACTTTGACCCAGGCCACTTCTCCTTTGCACCAGATGATGCGTCTTTATAATGAATTATTATTTCGAGCCAGTGAAAGAAACATCCGTTTGAATATGTTTATTTAAAATAAAAATAAAATAATAAGTTTAGTTTATGAATAAAATCATTTATGTTTTAGTAAATAATGATATATCACCTTATTGTATTTACAGGCTTGGTTAGTTAATTAAAGGTTTTATTATTTTTTTGTACAAATTCAAGCTATGTATGTTTATTGTAGCCATTTTTGTTTCTCAACTATAAAACTATATTTATGATATTTATGTTATTTGAAACAGTGTTATTTTGATTGCACTAATTATTAATGTAATAAGGGAATTCTGTGCCAGCAATGATTGACAATATGCATCTCAAGAGACTTTTATGTTTACGTTCTGAACTGTTAAAATGTAATTGGGTTATTTCCTGTACCTATTTTAACTTTTAAATGAAATTAAACTAAAAATAAAATTAACAGTTTTTGTTATACTTGTAATAACCATGGATCTTAATTTATTATGGATTCTTTGGGCTTTACCTATTACTTTTAAAAAAATTATAAATAAAATGGCAACACCGATTAAGCTGACTCTGAAGTACACCCTGTGATTCATTCCTAAGTATTAATGGTGTGAAAGGGTCTGAAATTCTTTGCAGATTAGCGAAATATGGCGAAGTATTTGACATCTCTAGTGCCAAGAAGTGTTTTGTCGCCTGTTACTAATTGACTTAAAAAATCATAACCTTTCACCTCGTTTTACTCAAGAAAAATTAACTCACTCCCCAAAAACGCTTGGTTTTGTGCACCTCAGTCAACATTATTGCAGCGTGAGCACATCTTTTGATAATTTAGTCGTTCGGTAACAATTACATAAAAATTACATCTTGATACTATAGGAAAATTATAAGATAACAACGAAATCTTCAATCGTCTGTTCTCTCCCACGTTTTGATCAACTTAATGCACAACGCATGAGTCGTCAGTAATGAAAAAACCGCGTTCACTCGTTCCTCGTTAAGGACATTTGTGTGATCTTTAAATGTTCCAACCCATTTGCATGACATTCCATAGCTCATTTTGTTTTTGATTTACATTTCACTAGTCTGCCAATGAATTTAAACCGCGTTCACACCGATACCACTTAGAAATTGAACTGCAGTTCACAGTATACTTCAGTACTTCACAGTTGACAGGGTCCTCAATCAGCGGCGCCATTTTGAGTGCTCACAAACAAATGTAAACACAGTCGAATTTTGCTATAGTAGCATCCCAGGCTTGCCAATAGATGCAGGTACACAGCGCAGGATGCAAGATAAGAATGCCAACTGCAGCGGTACAACGGCGCAATTTAAAAATGGTACTTATTTTTAAAACACGCCTTGATATAAAAATAATTGAATAAGATTCCATAGATATCTTCAGGAAAACAATGACTCTTTAAATAGTCAAAGAACATTTACAACATAATTTATACTAAAACAACGGGCACATCAATACCATTTACAGCAATCAATCACAACCATAACAATACTCAAGCAACTTTACAACTTTTTTCTTCTTGCAAGACGTAGACTAATTGGAAATATTTAGGTCCCAACCCAACCTTCAGTTCATGTGAGTCAGAATAGCCGTAAGCACTAAGCTTGTGCACAGTAAGGTGAGAGTCAAGGGTTCAGGTACTGGGCAGGACATTTAATACTCTCCTAATTCAAATCCTATTGAAAAGCTTAAACTTTCGGTTCATTAAGCAATTTAAGTGAAAAATCCAGATTTTTCCAAAAAATGAATCAAACCGTGGAGGTTCATGAATAGCCAGTCTCAACCCAGAATTTTTTGTGATTTTTAGGCCTTTGTTGGCCTGACTGTTGGGCTTTTGTTGGGGAGATAGTTGGGAAACGGGTGTTGGCCAACGGTGAAGTCCAATACACAATAGCCAACGTTGGTGCCTTAGTATGGTGCTACTTGGGTTACGTTTTGCTTTGCTTGATACATTCCACACACAGGCCGAAGCACATATGGACAAGTAAGTATAGGGAAAAAAGAAGCCACCAACTCCTTATTTAAAAAATTGCAAATTTTGAATTATCTCTGATTAACATCATAATAAATCTAAAAGCACACAATAAATATTGTGTTAACATTCCATTATTTTTTCCACTCATGTTTTTGTGATTGTAATAAGTACAAAGAGTGGGCTTACAAATCCAAAATTTGTTATTGTTATTGAAACTGTTTATAATACAGGCAACAAATTAAACTTTAAAGTGTCCTTCAACATAATAGATAGTAAAAAAATAAATCCATGAATCGGGAGAACTTTTTTCTAACACAGTTATTGATGTTGGTTTAAAACTAAACTAGGGTTCCTATTTTTTTTTAAACTGTTAGGGTAATATCTTAATAAAATTATTTTTACACGTCGAAGGTGGTCTAAAAACAACAAAAAAACGCTCTTTCAGTCAATAGAAAAACATGTAATACTTAGTATTTATAACAGTCCAGGCAAGAGATAAATATTAAAAGCTATTGCTAATTGAAATTCAGGAGTATGGTGAGTATGAGAATAGGAAACGTTCGTGCGAAGCTTCAATAGCCGTCGTTGGAAAACGTTATCTTGTAGTCTGGGTAAGCTGGCTTGAGCAAATCAACTGTAACTTGATGATCAGCTTTTCCGAACCCCTGGAAAAAAGTAAACTGTATTAAACGGCTAATAAAATTTAACCAAAATGATTTCACAACCATTCTAAACTTGTGATCACAAAATGAATTGATTTAAAAAATCATTAATACAATACTAGGAAGAAAACCGAATATATGTTAGCTTTAAAATAATACACACAAAGCTAGATTTTATTTTATTTCACCAAACCCTTTCCAAAATTTTACTAATTCTAGATTTAAATGAGTTTAAAAACAACTTTAAACATATCACTCGCTCAATGACATATCAAGTAATACTGATGTTGCGTGCAACGGTGCCTCCAAACAGCATGCAGCCTATGAGTCAGTTGCAAGAGTCTTATGTACAATGTTAATTTTTTGCAAAACATACATACAGCAATAATCAGTCATGTACATTTAAATCCCATTCACTTAATTACCTTTAAATATAATTAAACTATATTTTAATAGTCAATTGGGTTGAACTCAAATAAATAGCCAAAATTGTATAATTGAATCTATATGCTTATAACAATATTACTATTTAATGGTTTGAATATTAAAAGAAGTAAATAATTATCACTACAGCTGGGCTGCTGAATTAGCAACCTTCATATAGAACTTATGCTTGACATTTGCAAATGAGTACTTATTTTTTAAATACTATCCCTTTAATTGGGCTTTGCCTGCAAATATGTATGTATTTAGTATTTATTATGCATAACTTTAAAATTACTGCATGATTTTGTATGAATTGTATTTATTTAATCCTGCAATAAACTTTTTTCTATTTTGTTGTTCTTTTTAAATGGTGTAAGTTAAAACTAACTACTACTGGCTCTACCATCACTTGGTGTTGGCTTCTCCAATCAGAGATATTAGGAACAGTATATATTACTTACACTGTTTGTCGGGTATATCTTAACTTCCACAAGTTATGTAAGAACCTCTTCATGCATATTCAGCAGCCTGACAATTCCCATTTTGCTAATATTAAGTTTTAAAATATTTATCAGTTAAATAGGTAATATTGAACCATTATAATTTTAAGAAACTCGTACTTTAAGCCATTTATAGTATTTATGCGAAACATTTTCTTTATTAATTCCTCATTATAGTATTTTTTATTTAATTCCTTAACCACAAATCAATAAATTTATAGCTTTAACTTTCAATGTTATGTTTATCAAGTCCTTTGTTAAGGATATCATGTGTTATTTTGATTTGAAACTGCCTACCTCAACTAAAATCTGGCACAATATCACAAGCAGTACCAAACCAGCCCACTCCAACCAGCTTACTCTAATCACCTGCAGAGCTCCACTACTCTAATGGTGTTGTAATTGCATTTCACCATCACCCCAAGGTTTAAGTATAAGGTTTCATCAGTCAAAAATATCTTCTAATTTGTTTTAGAATATTAAATAGTCTCTTATCCTAATACCTAAAATTTCTTATCGCTAGAAGATTTTAAAACTATGATATAGATATAATTTTAAGACTTTTCTCTATATTTTGTTCCACTTGTAAATAACATTTGACCTTATTTTAGCAGCCTAGTCATTGAATTGGTGTGATTTTACAAGCGATACACAAATGTTTCATGGTCTGCATAAAAATTGTTCTAGGTAAATACTTCAAAACAAATTCTTGCCAAGTGGTAAAAATAATTATTTTGGAAAAGTATGTTAAATAATAAGTAGTATTTACAAAATGTATTGCGTTTCTACATGAACCCTCACAAAAGTGTCGCCTCTTGCCAATATAAAAATGAGGTTTTGTGGCACATTATAACTAGTAAAAAATATGAATGACACTTAATAAAGAAAGGTTTCCATAAACAAATACTCCATTAAAAATTTACTATTTAAAAACTGTTATTTTTATTTAACAACTATTATTTGTAATATATTATTTTTCTTATTGGTTTTTCACTATATTTCTTTAGTCATAAAAGTAGCCGAAAAATCATCAACTAACAATGGTTTCAAATTAAATTGCTATTAGGCGAGGATCGAGTAGAAACACAATATTTTACTAGTCATAAGTGGAGTCACTTCTTAAATAGTTAACCTGGTCAACAAAACGTATAGGTAAACATGGTTTGCTATAAACAAATATTAGATTTTATCTTTTTATAGGAACTAAAACATTCTTTAAAAACCATAAAACATTTTATTTCATTTAAATATGCATTTCCATGTCCTAAAAATCAATTTTTTTTATTTTAACAACAGAGGTATTTGTTTCAATGACAAATCCACAAATGTCTTTAAGAGGAAACGGTCCATACCCCAAGTCTTTGTAAACATTCGATCAAACCTATTACCGCTCCAGCTGAAGTTCAAGATGCTATCTGATAGGTTAGTAAGCTGCCCATTATTGTGGAAGGGTCAAGACAAGAGGAGTGTTATGAAAAGGGGTAGCTGCGTGTGTCGTGTGTCGTCTGACATATAACACCGTGGGGAGGCAATCACGTGTACTACACCTCGCATCAATCAGCTGCTTTGTGTGCTTGAATGCCATTAACCTGCCCTCCAATAACATTCCTCCCTTCTACCTCGGGAGAACCCGTGTTCAAACAAGTTCATCAACTGATCTATTTTGATTAACCAAAATCTCGAGTTTATCATAAAAAGCAGTAAAGTTTTGTGTGTGTGCACCAGCAGCAATTTATTTCTTCAAGTACTTTTGTTCTAACTAGGAAACATGTTGCCCAAAATCGATCAAAGTTTGATTACAAAATTGATAGCATATATATATGTATCATCTTAGCTATTATACAGCTTTTATATCTAGAAACTCTTGTAAAATATTCCTTGACCTTAAGTCTCAGTATGTTTATAATATGCAAAGTAAACTCACTTTACTCATTAACCTCTTTGGGCGTTAAACCCACTCACCCACCCTCATAACCAAACTTTAAACTGCGTTACCATTTCAATAATTTGCATTTATACTCAAATTTGAACATCTTTAAATCTGACCTGCATCAACAGCAGTAAAGTAAGAACTTGGAGGGTGGCTAGAGTGCTTCTTTTACATTTGATAGTTTCAAAATTAGTGTAGAAAGAACTCAGAATCCCAAAAAACCTTGGTATGTTATTTGTAAATTCTATTAAATTTTGTGTGTTCAACTCTTAAGGAGTTGGAAAGGGTTATACCCACATTACCCAATTTGTTGGTTATTTAAACTACTACCTACCCCATATAGCCCGACAGGAATATCACTCACAGTTTTATCCGGTACTTCATCCCCCTCACCCTTAAGTGTAACATAGTATTGCCCACACATAAAATGAGATATATGTGAGGTAAGGCTAGGTGTATTTAAGTAAGGAGTGCTATTCAGAAGTACAGTACGAATTTGAGCACGTTCTGCGCAGCCACCAGGTCACGTCGCGGTGTTTATTTGATCAGCTGGTTTACAGTGACAGCTGAAGTTACTCTCGGCTAGAGCCTATCCAAAAACCCAGGTCGGGATCAGAACGTATTCTTTAGAGTAGACGTTCTGATCCCGACGTGATTTTTTGGATAGGCTATAGCCGCCAGTGCTGAAGTTCCCCATTGCTTGCAAACTAGTTCCTAAAAAGTGTGTCACCGAAGTATTCTGACTACCCCATGTCCACCCACTCCTTCACAGAGGATAGTCAGAATACCTTGGTGAAGCTCTTCCGCCACCAGATGACGTCACGCTACAATGCACATTAGCACACCTAACTTAAATGCACCTAGAAGTAAGGTTATTTATCTATCCTCGGAGGTCATCTCTCCTCTATCGAACTTCCAGCCCCCACCAGTATTTTAATTCATGGGAATTTTATCCCATTAACGGGATTTTTGGACACCTTACACAATTTAAAGTGATATCCTTATAAAGGTGGGTTTTTAAAACATTTTATTGAATAAAATTATTTTAGGGGGGCAACTGCCCCCCTTTCCACCCTTTAATAACGCCTATATTATCATTAGTTTAGGATAGATTGCATATGATATGATTATGATTTATCCTAGGCTAGTTAGAAATTTTACCCATGAGCTAGGTACTGCAATATCATTTGATGGATTATAATTTGTAATCGTGGTATTATAATTTGAATCATATTCACTTTAAAATAGCACTAGTCATTATGCAAGCAAGATGTAAGGTATATTGTCAAGCTAATTAGTAAGAAAAACTGGGATTTTTCAAATCGTTTTAGAGGAAACTCTGACAGTAGAGAGTCTATTTAGGAAATTGTATTGTGACAGAGTGAAAAAACATGGCATGCAACTGAAATAATTTTGTAATATAAATTATTATAATCACCATACAAAACTAAAACTCAATTGTAAATTAAGTTCCATAACACAAACACATTTTTGACATGTTAATGCACAATTCTTTTACTTTTCATATGACAATAATGGAAATTAATCAAGAAACATACTTGTGAGTATCCGTAGACAAGGATGTTCTTGTTTGCTGCGTCATGGTTGATGCGACCCCCTCCCACACACTCCGTGTCTAGTCCGAGGGGCTCTATCTTACTGCGAGCCTCGTCGTAGATGTCGGCTGGAACATCAAACAATAGCTGTGACACTTGCTATTTAGAATTAAGTGAGGAAACCATTCATTTTTTTATAAATCCTTTTCTTTTGGAAAGGTATGGTGGAGCATGAAAAACCTAAACTAAACTAGTTTAATATCTGATAGAATTAGCCATTTATGAGTTAATATTACAGAATCCTAGCTCATAGTTTGTTGATAGCCGCGTTGGGAAAGGCCTTGCCTGGAGGCAATACATTCACTGGGTGCATTTTTGGTGGACACGGTCTGTGAAAAGATAACGGAGGGCGAGGACAACTGGGACAGTTAGTCACGTTTTGTCCAAGGCATCCTCCGCAGAAAAAAAGAATGATCTAAACCGGGAAGAGGACTAGATCGAATGATCAGATAGCTGGAAACGGAGCAAGCCTACCCGAATCACAAAACTGCTAAGACAATATAGCCTATTTTGTGCTAACTATGAGCCAATACGAGAATTAGCCTGTCTGGACAATATTAGACAGGAGATACTCCTCACATAACATAAATAAATTTAAAGAATGCTTAAGTAATTTGAACTGGGGTAAATTTTTTAACCTACCATCAAATTCAACAGCCGAAGATAAATTTAAAGTATTTTTTGACAAAAGTTTTTATCAGTTTTTAATTTGTGTTTTCCGTTTCAAAACAAGAAACAAAACACACTTATCAACAGTAAAACTAGGCCTAGGCCTAGACATAAAGGGAATTGGCACACACCAGGGCTAGAACAAATGAGAAATAATATCCTAATGTGTAAAGACATTTATTCCAAAACCAGAAGTGAGCAAGAACGAACTACACTAAAACTTCTTCGAAAACGCTACAGACTGGCCCTGAGGGAAGCAAAGCGAGCCAAAAACGAAGAATTCATTGAGAGATGAAAAGCTCAAAAGTGTTGAGCTGCCTGGTCAGTGATCAATCAGGAAAATCACCGAGAGTTTCGAGTAATATTTCACCAGATGACCACAACAATTACTTCCCGTCTTCGGTTGTGGAAATCAGTGAAAAAGTTAATGGTTCAGTTCCAAGTGTCAATCAATATTTAAATAAGTTAATACCACCCATGAGCAATGGTGTTTTTTCTAGTGTAACCTGTTTTCAAGTTCGGTCCTGTTTATAGTGATGTCCTTGAAGAGTACTCACACCAAAGATGTTTATGGCCTAATTAGTAATTTAATAAAATCTGTAATAGATTGTATTTTAGAACCGTTGACTTATTGTATAAATTGTTGTCTGAATGAAGGAATTTTTCCTAATTGTTTAAAATTTTCTAGAGTTGTCCCAATTTACAAAAAAAGTTCATCAGCATGTCCGAGTAGCTACAGACCGATTTCTTGTGTACCAGTTATGTCTAAAGTAATTGAAAAAATATTAAAAATCCAGATATGTGCTCACTTTGAATCATTAAATTTGTTTAATAGTAATCAATATGGTTATCCCTACGGACAATCAACCGTAAAAGCTATAGATGAGCTGGTAAATCAAGTTCTTTCTGCTCTTGAAGCGGGTTGTTCTTCTCAGGTCACTTTGTGTGACCTGAGTAAAGCTTTTGACTGTGTGAAACATGATATATTGTTAAGTAAATTAGAGTTTTATGGATTCCATGGTAAAGGGAATTTTAAAATTTTATTTGTTTGATCGTAAACAGTTAGTAGAAGTAGAAGGTAACTGTTCACAAAGTATCAACTTAGGGGTCCCTCAAGGATCTATTTTGGGACCTATTCTTTTTTTAGTAATGATAAATGACCTTTCTCACAATATTTCATGTTCAACGATAGTTTATGCTGATGACACTTCCTAACTAAATTTTCATAAAGATAGTTTTCAGTTGAAACAAATGGTTGATTTTTCACTTATGGAGTCTATAACTTGGTTTAACGCAAACTGTATTTAAATGAAAGTAAACCCTGTTATTTGTTAATTTCTCTTAAAGATGTAAAACTGGAAAATTGTTCAACAATTATTGGGTATTAGCTTTGATAATAGGCTTTTGTGGAAGGTTCACATTCAAAATGTATGTAAGAATTAATCTAGAGTAATTTATTTACTGGTCAACCTTAAAAAACGTGTTTCTTTTAAATGCTTGAAAATGGCCTATTTTTGATTTTTTAAAGTTTTTTGGGATACGGTATTGTAATTTGGGGAAATGGTATAGGTATTGATTGACCAAGTGTTAATTGTGCAGAAGAAGACTGTGAGAATTTTACTAGGGGTTCCAGCTCTAGAACATTATAGACCCTTATTTATTACAGTAATCAATTTATATATCTATGAGGTTCTAATCATTGTAAAAAAGAATGCACATCTGTATTATAAAATAAATGAAATAAATAATTATTGTACCAGAAACAATGGCAAATGCAGAAATAGGCTAAGTAAAACAAATAATTATCATGCAACACTTGGTATTAAAATATTCAATAAACTACCTCATCAAGTTACCTACCAGCTTAACACATAATGGGTTCAAAAGCAAGCTTTATGCTTGGCTACAGACAAGACCTTTTTATAACATAAATGAATTTTTAAACCAGGAAATTAAGGATACAGAATTTTAATAGGCTTACATTATTGTTGTTAACTAGATTCATAGCCTTTTGTTGTTGTTGAATCCTTTTGATTTTGATTTTCTGTTTCCTGAAGCCTGTTTTCTTTTAAATTGTAAGTAATTACTATTTTAATTGTTGTTAACCTTTGAGAAATTCTAAATAATGTTACCAACGTTTTAAGTAACTTTTTTTACTGTGTATTTAGATGTTTTTCTACTTGTTAACTTGTTAGCTACGTTAGTACAGTATGACAAAATGTATAGCCTAGCCTATATTATTTTTATATTATTACTTTATTTGTTATTGTTCTGCTCTGTATGTGATGAAGTCTATTTTAATTATTTAATGACGAATAAATTTGTCTATTGTCTAATGTGACAAACAATCCTAGGTTAGAGTCCTACAGACCTCTACTCAGTAGTTTTTTCGTGGATAGCCTAAATGTTTTTAGTAGGAGTCCCACACTACAGATTGGCCATCTGTAAGCGAAAATCCATTTTTCCCTCCTCTTCCTAAAAAAATATAAAAAAAAAATAGTTTGTTGATAGGGTCATTTAATTTTTAAATAAGGTCAAAGACTTATATTCATTTAAAACAAAATGCACAACCATATCAACGTTACCATAGATGAATAAACATTACAGATTGGCTTCGTAATGGCTGATTCCATGGCAGTTTTTTTAGTAACGCAATCTAGTAGACAATGCGACGACTAGCGTCCTTTTTGTGCTGCCACCACAGAGTGGCCTTGAGCACTAACGCATTGGGTTCCGCTCGGACGTTTTCACTGGTCTCCTCAGCCCTCGCCTCATCCCGTCATCGCGCGTCGTCGCCACAACACTGGCAACGACGGGTACAGATCAGGGTGATCCCACGTTTGCATGCTGTGTCTTTCCGCAATTTCATACAATTGTTAAATGTTTGGCATGTTTACTGATGATGTTGAACAATGACTTATATTTTATACAAAGAATATCTTTTACAAAAACGGAACCGGCCCAAGAAACAAAAGAATCTCCGTAAAAAGGTATACCTAATTATTTGAATGTAAATTATCGTTTTGAAATTGTTTGTTTTGGTCTACTGTTCCATAAATAACTTTTTATTACAATTAACACTAGAAGTCCGTTCTGTTGATTTACTTAGCTGAAGAGTTTTCTTATAAAATATATAATAACAGTTTAGGAAAAATTTACAAGCTGAGCCTTTCATCACTAGAATATAATCCTCATTTGAATCACACTGTAATACTTTTGTTATTAGGTAGGATCATGTTAGGCAGACAGACAATTTTTAATTTAAGATAAATTATTGAATTATTTACTTTGCTATCAAATTACAACCAATTTTTAGTTTTTCCTAGATAACTGAGTCAATATATTATTTATGCATTATTCTACATAAACAATAATCTTGTGAGATTAGCTCGATCAAAATTTCTGTAAAAGTAAAAAATATTAGTAATTTTTGGAAAGATTTAGTTTTGAAAGTTGACTCAAACAATAACCTTTACTGGACAGCTATCTGTATTTTGTAAAGAGAGGGTTGGATATAAGGAAAAATACCCCCGTAGCAGCAAACCTGCATACTCAGCGAATTTCCAATGCATATATATGTATCGTAATACCACATACAGCCACATACCAAGTTTCATCAATATACATTCATAAATAAACAATTTATGACATTTGAATTATTCTCAATAAGAATAACATGGCGGCTGAGTATGCAGGTTTGCTGAAACAAGGAACACAAAAATTGCTTTTAATACAAATATCAATATAATTCAACTACGTAAAGCCATACCAAGTTGTATTAATTTATGTTCATAAATTAACGGAGATAAACTTTTACTTATTCTCCATAAGAATAACATGGGGACTGAGTACGCAGGTTTGCTGCTATGGAAACTGTCAACAAAAAAATAGTTTTCTGTGCAAATATCAATAGACCACAACGATATGAAGCAATATACCAAGTTTTGTCAGGATAAGTTGACAAATAAGCGAGGTAAAAACTTGTTCTTATTCTCCATAAGAATAACATTGACAACGTACTGTGTTTAGCAATTTCAATATATCTGTAACATATTGACGTAGAGCAACGATCAAAACATTAAATTGTTTGTCTTTTTAAGCTGAATTCAATGGTGCAAAGTAAAATTTTATTTACTCAAATATTATATGTAAAAAACTCAAAAAACCCATTTTTGGGGTACAAAACACCCCCAAAATACCCTTTAAGATTGGGCGATCTGGCTGGTTTTAGAACTTTAAGTCATAAATGTTGCTTTACATGTTTGTACCAAATTTCATCAAAATCGGACCATTTTTACGAGAGTTATCGCACCCATGGACACATATATATATATATATATATATATATATATACATACAGAGAGAGAGAGAGATATGTATATATATATATATATATACATATAAAGTTTTAAACGGATGGTATTTTTGGCATCTGGGGACATCAAAACGAAAAGTTATCATGGTCCTGGGCCTTGGTCCCGTGCCGACTACGGTAATAGCTTCTTCCCTATAGGGGAAATTCGCTAAAACTGATAATTAGTATGGTACTTCAATTTGAAACCAAATTACAATTTTAAAAACATATTATAATATGAAATTTGCTATAAAATTACTCATTTGGTCAAAAACATCAAAAAAGGAAAGTCCACCACAACTTCCAGTTATCGCAGGAAACATCCGATTTCCCCGCCTTTGCACGCAATCTATTTATTTTAATGGAAAAGGTTTTGTAATATCATATTTTTCCTTTATTTAAAGCAATTTTTCTGAGAAAAACATACAACTTATACTCACATTAGGTTTTTAGTGTCTAGCTAATTAGTTAACAAGAGTGCATCGTTGTTGGGCAAGTTTTATGAAAATATTAAATGTTATTGTTTGTATATATGTTTTTGGTATTGATCAAAGACTAACACGGAACGAGTTTCATTAACCATTGGTGTTTAAAAAGATAAATAGAGACGTATTATGATCTCGTACTCGCCAATTCGATTGAATCCGCCTCGTTTAGTACGGCGATGGCGTAGTAGTGTTGGAGCGGATAGTACGGCAGTTTTTACACAGAGTGCGCTGAGTATCATGAGAGTCAGCGCACTCCGTGCTTAAACCGCCCAACTAATTGAGGCAGAGTCAACAAAAACGGCCACTGAATCGGCCATTACGATGCCAATCTGTAATGTTTATTCATCTGTGATGTTACTAAGTAATGAAAATTACCTAAAGGCAAGGCAATATCAATGTTAACACAACACTCAATTAACAAATTGAAACGCTTCAATGTTGGCACAATTTAAACGAACCTGGTGTTTTTTATATGTTTTTTTTTCCTTTAAGCTCTTCTTTCAAGCAAACAATTTATGTGGTTATCAAGATTCATCAATAAAAAATATTGATTGATTCTAATTTTTAAGTGCTTTAGTGCCCTTAAATGCTTAAGCTTGGCACTCCTCATAATTTGAGTATTTTACCCAATAAAATTTTCTTTTCAAAGGTTTAAGTGAGACTTTAACTAACAAAATCAATATCAAAGCAATTAAATGGCTAAGGTTATAACAATGTTTATGAACCATCTGGCTGAAATATTTAGGGAAAAATCAATAGATTATGCTATCTAAAAGTAAGTGACAACATTATCTTCACGCTCGTTTGTTAGTGTCACAAAATAACATGACGCTGTTCCGCTTTTACCTCTAAAAATGATATCATATCGTAGTGTTCCGTACAGCACCGGATGCAGGGCAAAAAGGGAGTTTGTTATGGATCATGTGTACTTGTGAGTCAGAAAATAATTGGACTTGCATTTTCTAATTTTGTATCGATGAAAATAGTAAATAATTTGTAATGACTGTTTGTGTTTGTTGCAGAGTATTCAAGAAATGTTCGCCCAACAACAAGCTGACACTGTACCTTGGAAGTCGAGACATTGTGGTCTCACAGAAAAATGTTGGAAAAATTCACGGAGTCGTTATTGTTGAACCCGATTTTCTACAAAACCGTAAGGTAAAATTTTCATGAAGATTTTTTATTTATTTACTTGTACTAGCAGCATGTTAAATTATTTTTAACTTGCATTAACTTGAGATTCTGCATCACATGTAGCCATGTTGGAGCTTTGTCCCAAAAGAGGAATGATATATTTTTCAATGAGTGTTCAAGACCATAAATTGTAGAAGAAATTGGTTTCAGTATCAAATTTAAGGAGTTTCAGAACTTTCTATTTACAAACTATCAGGTTAATCAAACTTCAAGTTAGGAAATTTTATGCAAGACCCTGTAAGATATATCAGATAACTAATTTTTGAAAGTAAAATCTATACCTCAATTGAAAACTACTAATTTGCTAATTTGACATTTAAAACAATGTATTGGTCGATCGGGTTAACATGAAAGTTAACACTGCTCTTGTAGACAAAATCTGAAATGCTGTTTGTGGTGTAAACTCTAAGAAGGAGGTAAGCTTTAATATTAAAGATCAAATTGACCATCGTTAGGTCAAATCAACAACATAAATACAATTTTAATTCAAAATTCTTCGTTTTTATGAAAATATTTTATATATCGTATTATGAACGTTATTTTAATTTATATTAAATTTACAGTATTTCACCAAATTACCATATTTTCTTATCTATAGCTGATTTTGTATGTCAAAATTAAATGTTGTTATGTTGTTTTGACCTGACTATGGTATCTTAGATATCGAAAGGCCTAGTCAATTAAAGTTTATTTTTACTTGAATTCTGATGTTTTCACTTCACAGTTCCAAATTCATACCAAATTGGTTTATATCTTCTAAAATGTTGTCACATATTATCAATAAAAATTGTAAAATATTCTGAAATAAATAAGTTAGTGTTTCAAAAATTGATAAACACTAATACAAATATATACACAAACAGAGAAAAATATTTTTTCCCCATAAGCAAGAAATAACCGTTAACACATTATCTTAATTGAATTAACTTTCAAAGTAGAAATACAGGGGGTATGATAATCAAATTACAATAATTTACAAGCAGAGAGGGACCCCAGAGCAAGAGATGACAAGGTAGTATGAGGAAGAGAAGAGGGGAGGTTGGGAGGAGGCTTTGAATACGTGCTCATTCATGGAGAGATGAAAACAAAGGCCGAAAGCCTACACACATGGCTGAACCCTCTCCCTTCCACAGAATGTTACACTGACGATAATATGATTTACCGATGATAACACTAAACTTGGTACAATACTGGAAGAGAAAATTAAGCTTCAAATCTGTTATTTAGCAGAGTATTAATTAAGAAAAACTCATTTTTGGATGTAAACAAAAATGAGTTTTTCTTAATTAATACTCAGATATTTATATATATTTTTTCTACTACTTGTTTCCACCCAAAAATGAGTTTTCTCGTGATGAAAATGGTATGGTTTTAAATGACAAGAAGAAAGATATTAAGGCAAGAACTAAAATTTGTCTTATGGTTTCACCTTCAGTATATCCACATGTCCGTGATGCAAAGAGTGCAAAAGAAGTTTGGGACAGTTTGCAAAAGGCTTATCAAGATAGAGGTTTAAATTCGAAGATTGAACAATTACAAGTTTTGATGAACACAAAATTGGAGAATTGCCGTAACATGGAAGCCTATATTAACAAGATAATGACTATTTCACATGGACTTGCTGAATGTAATTCCCCTCTGGATGATGAGTTCATGGCTGCGTTTATGCTAGCAGGATTACCAGAAGAATATAAACTGATGAGAATGGCAATGAAAAACTCCGGCGTCAAACTAACAACTGAGTAAGTCAAATCCACACTTCTTCAAGAGAATTTCAAGCAAGATGCATTTATTGATAGTACAGCTTTTCTATCAAAAGGTAAAAAGCCTAATTTTAAGTCAAGGCCTTTTAAACAATCATCAGAAATAAAATATTTTCGGTGTAACAGACTTGATCATATTGTTAAGCATTGCAAAGCTAAAAGTTTTACTTCCTCCTAATAATACAAATAATTGTGCAGAGTCCAATTTTTCGCAGGCCTCTAATCTAAGCTCAATTCAAATAATGGTAGTGTGGCGGACAAGCAAGCTTATCTGCTGGCCAAACAGTATAAACCCACTTGCCACCACGAGGACGTAGCTCAATAAATTAAAGAGACATGTAATGTAATAATATAACTTTTATTACCTGGACCCTGAGGCCCCCAGCCCCAACACTACACCCTAATACTCCATCTCACAGACTGACTGACTGACCCCCAAAACTACCCAGCTGACCTACTTAAGCCAGAGCCTTCAGCAGATCAGCAAAACAAGTTATTGTTTGATAACAATTCCAGCCTACTCACACAACATGCCCAATACTTCCTCCTTACACAATCTTGACTTCCCTCTTGCATATTTAACTACAGAAGTATTATAATAAACTAACTAACTCACTTCCCCTCCATTACAGTAGGTATAAGCATAAAATGCCCAGTTCTCAAGTTCAACATAGTTTAAGGTCAGATGACAAGTGGTCTTTACCAGTGGCGGATCCAGCCAGGGGGCGCGGGGGGCGCGCGCCCCCCCCTTGGACTCAGAAAATGTGTAATTAATGGTAATAGTATTGACTATGTATCTTTACTAGACTAAAAACCTTATGGGCCCGTCTGATAACAAAAGAGGCGGGATTCTCCACGTAGTTCTAATAGAGGCGGATCTAGGAATTTGTTGGGGGGGGCGCACTTGAGATTTTTTCTCACTGAACGATAACGTCCCGCAGCAATGGTAGGCAGTTGTTAGTACTCGCTAAATTCAATTCAATCATGATGCTAATAAATAAAACACTACATTGTAACACTTATTTCGCAATGAAATGTGTAATATTGATGTATTCTACTGGTACAATAAACAGTAGGTACATAAATATACTCATTTTATACAACTACTACCTCAATAAACAAAAGATTTATACCGATGTATTTACTTTCACGCACTACTAAAGGCTAAACCAACGCACACAAAATGGCTAAGGTAGAACGCAAAGGTTTCAGAAAAGAAGAAGATTGAGGAAGACTGCAGGATCGGTGCTGCGGTGTGTGCCACTAGGGCAGCCAAAGGCAATAGTCTGGTGCTGAGGTGCGTTACCTTAGGAATGCTCGGCCCAAGCCCCTAGGCCGGTGCTGCGGTGTGTGCGCCTAGGGCAACCAAAGGCAATAGTCTGGTGCTGTGGTGCGTTACCCTAGGAATGCTCGGCCCAAGCCCCTAGGCCGGTGCTGCGGTGTGTTCCCCTAGGGCAGCCAAAGGCAATAGTCTGGTGCTGAGGTGCGTTACCTTAGGAATGCTCGGCCCAAGCCCCTAGGCCGGTGCTGTGGTGTGTGCGCCTAGAGCAACCAAAGGCAATAGTCTGGTGCTGTGGTGCATTACCCTAGGAATGCTCGGCCCAAGCCCCTAGGCCGGTGCTGCAGTGTGTTCCCCTAGGGCAGCCAAAGGCAATAGTCTGGTGCTGAGGTGCGTTACCTTAGGAATGCTCGGCCCAAGCCCCTAGGCCGGTGCTGCGGTGTATGCCACTAGGGCAACCAAAGGCAATAGTCTGGTGCTGAGGTGCGTTACCCTAGGGGATGCTCTCTCCTGGCCGGTGCCTTTACCTTACATATAGTAAGTTGTGTTTGGCAATAGGCGTTAATAGGGTTGGGTTCTAGGCCCCAACCCCTAGGCCAGGCACCGGCCAGGAGAGAGCATCCCCCTAGGGTAACGCACCTCAGCACCAGACTATTGCCTTCGGCAACCCTAGGGGAACACATAGCATCACCGGCCTAGGGGCTTGTGCCGAGCATCCCTAAGGTAACGCACCACAGCACCGGACTATTGCCTTTGGTTGCCCTAGTGGCACACACCGCAGCACCGATCCTGCAGTCTTCCTCAATCTTCTTCTTTTCTGAAACCTTACGTTCTACCTTAGCCATTTTGTGTGCTTTGGTTTAGCCTTTAGTAGTGCGTGAAAGTAAATACATCGGTATAAAATTGTTGTTTTTTGAGGTAGTAGATGTAAAAAGTGTGTATATTTATGTACCTACTGTATCAGTGGAATACATCAATATTACACATTTCATTGTGAAATAAGTGTTATAATGTGGTGTTTTATTTATTAGCATCATGATTTAATTGAATTTAGCGAGTGCTAGTTAGTCTATGGTGCTAACTGCCTCCCGTTGCTGCAGGACGTTATCGTTTAGTGAGAAAAAAATCTCAAGTGCGCCCCCCCCTCAACAAATTCCTAGATCCGCCCCTGGTCTTTACTAACTGCTTTAGCAATAAATGTTGATTCAAATGGTTGGTATATTGACTCTGGCGCAAGCACTCACATGACTAATAATAGCGAGTGGCTGAGTGATTATGATTTTAATGTTAAACATGAGATAACAGTATCAAATAATCAAAAGGTATACAGTGAAGCAGTTGGCAACGCAACTGTGATACTACCAAACAAAGAAGAAAAGGTTATTTCAAATGTCATGTATGTACCAAACCTTTCGACCAACTTGATTTCAGTTCACAAAATGGTTTATCAGTAATTTTTACTTCACATGGATACCAAATTTATAAAGAGGATGCATGTCTTATTCAAGGTAAAATATAGACAAAAGCTTCTAACGTAGGAGGACTTTACAAGCTGGATGTAAGTGAACAAGCCGTCTCACAGACACCAAATGAACAAAATGTTCATACTGTTTCTAAAACCGATGCCGAGATCTGGCATGAGCAACTTGGACACCTTAACTGGATAAGTATGAGTGTTTTACGCAAACATTTATCTACAGGACTAAGTTTTTCCGGGAATCAAGGTCTAGAAACGTGTATTTCTTGTATCGAAGGTAAGATGAGTAGATTACCTTTTCCCCAACAATCAATTCATAGAGAAACGGAGAAGCTGGAACTGATTCATACTGATTTGTGCAGACCAATCAATGAGTTATCACTGAGCGGGTGTAAATATGTACTTACTTTTATTGATGATTACTCTAGGAAAGTTTCTGGTTATTTTCTTAAAACCAAAGACCAAGTGTTAAAAACATTTAAAATGTTCAAATCTAAAACTGAAAAAGAAACTGATTTGCATATCAAGTGTATAAGAAGTGACAATGATAAGGAGTTTGTTAATACGCAATTTGAGAACTTTCTCTCTGAAAGTGCTATAAAGCACCAAATGACTGTGAATACACTCCTGAGCAAAATGGCGTTACTGAATGGTCAAATCACACCGTAATTGAGAAAGTGCGTTGCATGCTCCAAGGCAGTGGTTTAAGTAAATCTTATTGGGCAGAGGCAGCCAACACTGCAATATATCTGAAAAATCAAAGCCCCTCTCGAGTTTTAAAAGCGTTTACACCTGAAGAGCTATGGTTTGGCAAAAAGTTAATCTTTCTCACCTGAAGGATTTTGGTTGTATTGCTTATGCGCACATTCCTAAACAACTAAGGAAAAAGCTTTACCCTAAGGCAAAGAAGTACGTTTTCACTGGTTACTGTGAAGAAACCAAAGGGTTTGATTGATCCAGAAAACCCTAAAAGAGTTTAAATTTCAAGAGATTTGGTATTTATTGAAAATATGTTTTTCAAACAAAATGGTGAAAGTGAGTGTGACAAGATTCCACTGACGGAGATCTTAACAAACAAACTGAGCTATGAAAATTACTCTTCAAGATCTGACGAAGGATTAGATGAGCAATTTACAAGAAATGAAAATGATTTGTCTGAGATTGATAATTTTTTTGCTGAAGAAACTAATACAGAAGTCAATTTATCTGATTTATCTGTAGAAGCGGAATCAAATAAAGAGGAAAGTACAAGATATCCTGTAAGAGATTGAAAACCTCAAGCCTATCCAGAATTTGTCACCTATCAGACATTTTGCACCAAAGATGAGCCAACAACATATGCAGAAGCAATAAATGGTGAAAATAAAAGTAAATGGGATGATGCTATGAAAAATGAGTATGCGTCATTGCTTAAAAATGATTCTGGGGATCTAGTTGATTTACCCAAAGGTAAAAAGGCCATAAGGGGCCAAGTATATATTACGGTCACGTCTTTCCGGGGGGGGGGGTGCAGCACATACGGGGGAGAGAGGTTAAGGACTGCGTGACGCGTCACGATTAATGGAGTTAAAGCCTGCGAAATTGTCAGTTACTGTGATGAAATATCATACGCCGTAATCCAATACTTAATAATTCATAAGTGTGACGTGACAGGGGGAAGGGGGGAGTAAAGAGCAGTGTGACAGAGCGTGACACGGGGGGGGGGGTGAAAAGAACTGAATATAGTGTGACATAATTTATGCATGGCCCCTAAATTGCAAATGGGTTTTAAAAGATAAAAAAATATGCAGACGGAAACATTGAACTAGGTATCTACCAACAAATCAAATGTACGCAGATGTGTTGACAAAGTGTCTCAGTAAACAGAAACACAGTGTTTGCCTGGATGGACTCGGACTTGTAAAACCCCAGTGTCCAGCTTAAGGGGGAGTGTTGTTCTACTGACTATACCTTGTAAGCTGAACACTAAGCTAACATTTTTATAAAATCAGCTGGTAATTTACTTTTGTTATTATCTTTATGTTATGTTTAAAATATATTTGTCTCCTCCTTGTTTCTACCCAAAAATGAGTTTTATTAATTAATACTCTGCTAAATAACAAAATCTTATTTTGTA
The DNA here is from genome assembly GCA_963675035.1 of Allygus modestus. NCBI lineage: Eukaryota > Metazoa > Arthropoda > Insecta > Hemiptera > Cicadellidae > Allygus > Allygus modestus. The sequence continues at coordinate 80,868,603 of OY776116.1, forward strand.
ATAACAAATGGCCCATCATAGAAGATTTGTGAATTTGAAATGTACGACTGACAGCTGCTGCAACTCTCATAATAAATGTAAAGTTCAGAGTACATTGATCATTAGGGTTTCCATAGATAATATTTGAGTATTGGCTTTTGTTTTCCTGAAAACCAACAGTGATACAATATTAGTTTATTTGATCTTAACTGTATCTAAAAATATATTATTGTATCTAAGTCTCATAGATAAATATCTTTTGGAATGATAGAACATAAAAATTAGAGACCGAGTATAAAGTCAACTTTAAACTATACTTGATGGTATTTACGTTCACAGTTTTGTTTATTGAGCTGAGAATAGTAAAAACAATGGAGGCATTGAAGGCCCAGAGTTTAAATTACACTTTTACTTATAATCAAACTTAATTAGTTTGGTAATTCTCACCAAGTAACATTAACTCTTAATCAGGTTTAAATTGGGAGTGTTTCAGATATTTAGCAGAGTAACGTTGACCTTTACCAAACGCAATGCATCTTCTGTATCCAAAATGTATCCAAGTAACGCTGACACAGACATAACTCTCTTGGTGTTTCTGATATTTTCCCAAGTAACGTCGCCTTTTAACCAGACCTATCTCACTGGGTTCCAGATATTCGGCCAAGTGACGCTTACGTTCCGCTACGGCAGGGAGGACGAGGAGGTGATGGGCCTCAAGTTCTGCAATGAAGCGATCATGTGTCTGGCCCAGCTGCACCCTCCACACGAACGGGCACAGCAGGAGGCCAAGACCCCACTCCAGGTTGCACAGCTTTACTGACCAGGGTTACAGTAGTATCTCAGTAAATGATCAATCCAAGTGTTCCATTCTCCTTGAACTTTACAATTTACATTCATGTCGCCTCAAGTCGCAGAACTGACGGTTAAACACTCGACACTCTAGGAACCTGAATACTCATTTGAAGTGCTCGACTTTTTAAATCACATCAAATGAATACATATGGGTGAGTCATTGGCGTAGTGGTCAATACGACAAAGTCTGGAACCATGGCAGCAGCCCTAACGTGGGTTCGAATGTTCAAATCCCAGTCCTGGCATGTCAATTTTATCAGTTCTGTAAAACGCATACTGAACAGCTCATCCCTTGCATTTTTTTTGCATATTTACGCCAGTGGAATTTTTTTAAAGTTTTGATAGGGAATGGTCCAAACGGAATTTTTTTAAAGTTTTGATAGGGAATGGTCAAAACCACTTACAGATCTATACCATAGTCTATGTGGATGGGCAAAGTAAAGAAAAAAGAAGCTGCCAACCTCTTTTTAATTTTAAAAAATTAATTAAATTTAGCTTGAATAAGTCAAGTAGAACTAATAAGAAACTAGGCTTTATTATGCTTTCAGTAATGTTTTTTTTCCACCGTAATAGCATTTGTTTAAAGCATAATCTTAACAATACCGTACAATGTGTTGTGTTTGTAACCGTTTAATTTTATTGTTTGGATTTAAATAAGACAATGTTTTGGTATTTACTTTTTCACTGTCTAAACAAGCTTCTGGAAACTCGACATTACACAAACTTGACTTCCCACAAACTTAACATTACACAAACTTGTCATTAACTTTGCCACACGGAACCGCTAATTTGCATTCATCGTTACTTACTGTTTATTAATTAGTACGAATTTGATGTGTAATTGCGGGACCAGTGGCTAAGGGAACAAAACACTCTTTGGAAATTAAAGGAAAGCCAAATTGTGTCAAAATTATAATAACAGCAAAAGTATAAGTAATACTTTTGTTAATCTTTCCACTCTGTAGTACATTCAATAAAGGATACCTTTTAGACTCTATATAAGCACCTAAAGAGGTTCTTTAAGGATTATTTTGGATGTTTCATGTAGTTGAAAAACATTTTATTGTTGTTATATTGCAAGAGATCTCTACTTTTAGGAATTAGTTAAATTTATACTCAAATAGTTATCTATTTTTCTCCCTTAAAAACATTCAATTCTCCTTCAAAATAAATCAATTTTGAAAGCTTTCAAAGAAGATACTGAATGGTTGGAAATAGTAATACAGAACGTACTTCTTACTTCACATCTGTACAGCAAAACGTAGGGGTTTCCAATTTTACAGAACCTGTATACATCAAAGCCTACAGAAGATTGCCTTGATAAATCTAAATTTGGAATTACAAAATCCCTACTAATTTTACTTCCCTCAATTTCCCTGAGATTTTACTGCACTCTTACAACACTCTAACAATTTGTAATCAAACTAAGTAATAAAGTGATTAACACATAGTAATTAAAAATACTAATTTTCGCAGCAATTGGCAAAATGCAATTAATTACTATCTGAGGCTTGTGGCTCTCAAATAAATGAGTTTTCAACTAGAAACAACTAATTTGTAAATTAATTGGTTAGCTTCACTATGTAATGCAGAAATGAGGTCGCGGTTAGCTTTTTCATAGAAGCTTTTTACTGATTAACAAATTCAACTAACAGCTAATAAGTGCATCACTCATGACTGATGATTTAGTTTTGTATCTAACATATAAAACTATGGATATATAAATATTTTACATTTATTTTATTTTAAGGTTTTATTTAAGACCCTTTTCCAAACATGTACAAAAAGGCAAACATTTAAGACACCCAACTCAAGAAGTCCACCCAATATGAACTTAAGGTTCATTTCTAATATGTCTTTATTCATGCATATTGCGCCTTGTGTTGCGCCATGTTTTGCATCATTCACAACGGGAGCCGCACAATGAAGCATACAAAGCCGCATGCCCCATAAGTAAATGCACCGTAAGTAAGTGCTCCCTGAGACCAATGGGAAGCATCTTGCAACACTCGTGCCCAACAATAGATCTCTACGATTATAGTTTTGTCTTCCTTCAGGTTTTGTATTTTGGTTTACATCAGTTACACAGTATCATTCAGACTAGTTAATATTTTATCCATCTTTGTCCAAAAATTAATGAATTGTCCTAGATTATTCATTATGGAGTGGAGGACTCACAAAACAATAGACTTTATCAGAAAAAACTATTAGTCTAAAATGACTATAGACTATAAAAAACTGTTGTTATCGATCTGGCGGCATTCTCAAACTGACTGCAGTTAATTGGCAGATAGATAGTAGAAATACAGAGGCAAAGCACATGAGGTAAACCGCAAGATGCACATTGAAAGAGGCAAGCGGCATGCGATGTTACAAGCAATATTGCACAGAGTCAGAAGCATGGGGGCAACGAGCCTCAAGAGTTACTTGGTTCACAAGGATTGCAGAAATGTTCATCAGCATTCTCTTAAAAATGATATTAAACTTGATTGCAATACCACAGCGGTTCCCAAACTGTGGGTCGCGGGAGCAATTTGGGTGAGTCGCGGGAACAGATAAACACTTAACACTTTTTAAGTATTTTCTCTACTGAAATATGAAGAAAATTGAACATATCTCATGACATATGTTTTATTTTCACTTCTAACTTCAAGATGAACTGATCCGGATAAGAATTCCGTTTGATGATAGTTCCCTCAATAAAGTAAAACTGTCAACATCTGAAGAAGACTTCCTGATTGAACTTTCATATGAATCAGCTGTGAAATCCACATTCAAGGACTCGAGCTTAATCCCGTTTTGGATAAAGGCAAGGGGGGAGTATCCAATTCTTTCAAACATAGCCTTAAAAGAGTTGATGGGTTTTACAATCACGTATTTGTGTGAGAGGGCATTCTTCACTTTGGTGTATTTAAAAATAAATACAGAAATAGGCTTCGTGTTGAAAATGACCTGCGCCTAAAGTTGTCAACACTCAATCCAGACATAGTGTCTTATAAATGGTAATCATCAGCCCAACAAGTCTCATTAATTTTAAGTTTCTGAAATAAAAGTGTTTTTTTTTGGACTAAATTGTGTCTCAATTATATCACCTTATCCATTTACATTTAGAGATATGTTTATCAGTAGAACATTTACACGATAATAATAATAAAAATAATAATGGTAATAGTAATTATTAATTATTTAATATCTGGGTCACGAAAAAATCTACAATGAAGGTGGGTCCCCAGACAAAAAGGTTTGGGAACCACTGCAATACCAAATTGAGAAAAATAAAATAAAAAGATTTTCCTAGACGAGCATTCAATTTTTTTTTTAAGTGAACTAATTAAAGACTCAAGGGGTTAGTAGCTTAGTCAAAAATTAAATCAAATTCATAAGTTTAAAAACAAAATTATAAAATTCAAGCAAATTGTTTTACATTGTTCTTTTGGAAAACCAAAATCTGGTCTAATTGGTCATTAAGCGTATCGTCTTAGTATTTAAACACACAAGCAGGTTTTAGCATCTAATGAACTGCGGAATCAATTTTAAATCTTTGTTTGTAATTAAAAGAGGTCAAAGCGGAGATTCAAAATTTCTTATAATTTACATCCGCCTTCAGAACTCGGCCTCACAGTCCTCTTGGCTTCCATGTAATTCTTATCGGAAACAAAGTTATCGACTGAATTGCACATTTTCCAACTATTGATACATTAACAAAACGCAGCACAACGGCAAGAACAGATGAACAGATTCATTACATTAAAATGAAATGACAACTTAGTATGCACATTATGTTGTTAGGAGAGTTTCCAATTCAAAAGCATGAGAGAAATTCACTTGAGTTTTAGCAACAGGTTTTACTATTTACAGGAAATTGTCACACTAAGTAAAGACATTCTTACTGTTTTTTTTTCCAAGCAGACATTTTTACTTTTCACGCTGATAAACTAATAAAGGCAGATGTTGACTTTCCACATCAGTTTCATTTATGAGTGGCTGTCAAAATCGTTTCAATATACTTTAGCTTTTCTCTCCATATTTTTAGTCAGAGTGTTTGTTTTTTTTGTTACTGAACCAACTAAAAAAATTATAAATCCACCACATTAAAAAAATCCTTGTTCAAACAATTAATCTGAGGGAAGTGCATTTTAACCTGGCACTTAAAAAACCTCATTGATCTAAGCTCAAAATGGAATTTTATTTAAGCTGTCCCAACCGACGTGTTTTCAGGAAGCTCTGCTGAGGAGACTGGGACCCAACGCTCATGCCTTTACGATGGAGGTGAATAGACTCGCGCCTCCGAGTGTTCAACTAGTGCCTGCCAAGGAGTACAGCGGCGCTCCGATCGGGACCAGCTACGACGTCCGCGCTTACGTCGGTTAGTGGCATTGCTTGATAACTCATCCACTTTAATTTGCGTCAAAAAGTATATTCTAGGATTGTTTTTCCTTTATAAACACTTGTTTTCCTATTTAACTGTTTAACGACTCTCAGATTGGTTGATTCCTGTTCAGAGGACAAAATTAGGTACAGAAATATAAAGATGTCACTGAAAGATTAGTCTTTCGGCTATCCATTGTGACCAGCGTCCCTTTCACTTTGCTTGCGCTTGCTGATCATGGATGTCTAGTCAGTGAGCTCAAGCAGGGCAATGGCTGATGAGTAGCGGTCATAGGAGTCACAGGAGCGCTCAAAAAATTCCTTTCCTCCCAGTGGTCTATGCAACATTTCCCTTGTGTACAACACACCTGCGTCTCTGCTGGGGTTTCCTAATTCAAAACTAACATTTGTGGTTAACTAGCACACTAAACGACAAATGAAAAAATTACACAATTTCTGAGAACTTGAGGTGAACCTGCAATATGTTTGTATGGGAATAAAATGCTACATCAGATGATAATCTGGAAACACCTAAACATAGTCGTAGATTTTCTTTCTTTTAAATAAATCATATCCACATTTAATTGTAATAACGATTGTAACGAGTTACAACAACATACTCCTATAATAACGGACAACTAAGTTGACGGTTGGCTGTAGCCAATAGCATGTTTGTACAGTATCACTGTTGCCATTTTGCCAAATAAAAATATCACTTGAATGTTATTTTGATCAGCTGGTGAGGAGGTTTGGTAATTCAACACGTCTACAATTGGCTGATCTTGGTTGATAGCCCGGCAAACCACACCCTCAACTGGCAATTTAATTATAGACTATTATAGAGCCAGTAGATATTACACAGTTTGTGCGGTTGCAGCGGACCGCGCGGACGAGAAGCTCCACAGACGCAGCACGGTGCGCATGAGCATTCGCGTGGTGCAGCAGGTGTGTCCCGAGAGACCCAGCGACCTGCCGCCGCCGCGCGCGACCACTGACAAGCCGTTCCTACTGAGCGACGGGCGACTGCTGCTGGAGGCGTCGCTCGACAGGGCTGTCTACTGCCATGGCGACACCGTCCTGGTCAACGTCAAGCTCACCAACAACACCAACAAGACCGTGCGCCGGATAAAGGTGCCAACAACGTTGCTGTGCAACAATCTGTTATGACCGTGATTGTACAGTCGAACTAATTTAACTTTCCGAGAAACTTGGCATTCATTGAAATGCATTACTTAGTTTAATCAGAATAAGGCAAGTAAAACAATTGGAAACTCACACAATTAAGTGCTGTACTAAACCTCAGTTTATGTCATGTGGTGGGGGTTGGGGGCCAAGAGCTAAAAAGCCAAATAATCCGATACGGGCTAAAAACATTACCTTTTTTGGAGCTATAGCTCTATGGGCGCCCGCATTCTATATCACGTAATTAGCTTAATAGTAATAGTAAATTACAGCTGGATGGTATAGTTTTTGTTATTTTTTTCAGGCGTTCTTTGCAATTAACACGTTGAATGCGGGCGTCCACGATCGTGGACGCTGGGAGGGGGCACCAGGTGCGCGCGTCCACGAACGTGGACGCCATTCCATTGTTGCTTAGATGCGTCAGTGTGCCTCTAGCATTTGTGCGGTATAGACGGCTGTTATACCGCGTGTGGGGAGGTAGTTTTATTTCATTTTTGCGGTATTCGTAAATGCGGTAATTTCCCGTAAAATCCCGTCTGGCACCACATTTTGTCCCAGTTCGGAGGATTTTCTCGCTCCGAGTGAAAATACAAAGGGACTGGCTACGGATCCAGGCAGTGCTGCTATCTGTGGGTGTTTCAGTGAACTACGTCCACTCTCGGGGTAACGCAGCACCATCACCGCCGCTTTTTAGCGATTTGTCAGACCGAAATATTTGACTGCCAAATGCGTTCGCTGATTCGCTGGCGGGGCGGGGCTGCGCCGCACTTTGCGAACTCCCGCCAATGGGTTGCCCGCAGTCAACGTGTTAATATTGTCAAATATGCTAAAAACATATTATTAATAAAGCACGGGCAAAAATGTCTATATTAAATAGTCATTTGAATCACCTGAGGTTTTGACATGAAGGTATCTTGAGAATAATGATAGATACTTTAAAAATTCTTTGGTTTCATTGTACTTGCCAAACAATAAGCAAAGGTCCAACATTGATCGACAAAGAAAACAATTAATAACACCTGTAACTTATAGCCTGCCTGCAATTTCTACGATACTATTTAGAGAAATGTCAATATATCTTGGGGTTATCAAGGAGACTTTCATGGTACTACACGAGACTAGATTTTTTTATGTCAGCTTTCTAGATCTAGACTGAGTTATCCCCAGATTTCACTATTTCATTCATCCTAACAACTTTTCATAAATCTTGATATAACTACAGGATGTTAAATAAATATGTCTTTCATTACCTAAAATTATATTTATGCTTCCATTGAACTAAAATACCAGAACAAACCCCCAGAACAAAGCAAACTGTTTGTAGAAATAATCAGGGGAAACAGAAAAAAAAACAGGTGCTTCTTTATGTATGCTTCTTCTGTAAAAATTACTGAATGACAATTATATGGTGACAATGTAATACAATGGGAAAAGTCAAATCACCAGGTAAGACGCTGTGACACACTTATGTGCATGAACAGTGAATATGAATGAACTATGGGCGTAGGATGAATGAGAGGTCTTGTGTAGCTTTGTTACTGACCAGGACTAACTGTATCCAAGCCATAATCATGAATTAGTCTAATGACTGATGACAATCGAGGGACCAACAATTTACATAGAATTCATACCATAAACCACGACTACAGTTAATGCTCAAATTCCGTTGCAGGTGTTCATCGTGCAGCACGTGGACGTGTGCATGTTCTCCAACGGCAAGTTCAAGAACGTGGTCGCGCTGATCAACAGCAAGCAGGAGTGTCCGCTGGGCGCAGGGTCATCCCTCGACAAGACCTACTCGCTGAACCCGGCCAAGGGGGCAACAAAGAACTGGATTGCGCTGGAGGACTCGTACAGCAAGTCAAATGCCTCGCTCGCCTCCACCGTCACCTGCGCCTCGCCCGAGGAGAGGAACGTGTTCGCCATCTACGTCTCGTACTACGTCAAGATCAAGCTGCTGGTGGGGGCAATCGGGGGCGAGTTGTCGCTCAAGCTTCCGTTCACGCTGATGCATTCCCCGCTTGACCTGGACACAACCGGGGGTGTCCCGCTGCCCGACCCCATCTCACCTACGCCCACAAAACCCCCGGCGACCGCCAACCCGACATCGGACATAGACGTCATCCGAGAACTATCGGAGGAGACAGACACCTGAGGGTTGGACGCTTCGCAGATGCCGCCACAGCCGCAACCGCAGGTGAAACACAACTCCCAGATAAAGAGCGACAACAATAACACCAGAGACTGGAAGATACAGAGGGTACTCTGTTGCTTCAATATCAAAGAGCCGACGATGCAGTGACAAAAAAACTCGAACCCGGTGCGAAGAACTCCAGGGTAGTGACTTATTTTTATAAGTACGACTTTGTACTGAATTGTAAAACCGAAAATGTATACCTATGCGAGGCGAGGATCACAATGCGTCAATTAAAAAGCTAAATCTCAAGGACCCGTTTCTTGTTTTAATATTTCACTGTATTACCTTAGTGCGACGTCGATGTTCCCACTGCATTTAATACATTTTTTTAACATTTTACTGAGCCTTGTAGTTAATCTTATAGAAATCTATGTTTAACTTGTCCATTAAGCAGAATAAAGAAAAGAACAAATGTTACGTTTTACATTTGATATCTTTATAAAATGCTTAAAATAACCATCTGGAATATTAACTTTGAAGAGCAATTATTCAAACAATAGTTGTGAAACAACTGCACTTCTTCTCATCAGTAAAATATTATAAGGCTGTCATAATTACTGCATAACATACAAATTTGCAAGCACTATAAATTATTACTACTAGTTTTAAATAGGACCTCCTTTTAAAATTGTATCATGTGAATAGCAAGCACCATTGAACTTTTAAAGATTTTGCTATTAAATTATATGATCTCTTAGTTTTGTTTAAGGTAATCTTTTTACATGATAGAAAACATATCTCAAATAACAGGTTGACCAAGTTATTCGAGTGTTTTACAATTAATAATTTGTAGAGGGCATTAAATTGAAGAAAATACTTAATGTGATTATTATACTTAGTTTATATTATTCTAACAACCAAACTCACTGAACTGAATAAATTAATTTTGTAACAGTACTGAAGTAGGCTATTTCAAATACTGATCAAACATTTGTGAAAATTAGAAATTGGAGACAAAATTTGAGTTTACGTACCAAGGATTAACTTAATACAAAATTGAATATATCAACTTATGAAATCAAATTAAACTTATACACTCTTGAATATTGGAAACCATTTTTAAATGTGTGTTGTACAGTATTATATGAATGCTGCAAATTCAGATGATCTGCAGCAGAATTTTCTTAATAATGTTATAAAAAATAAAAAGTATCTTATGAAAGCATTTTAAGTTGGAATTGAATGCAACTCCAAAAATATACTCTATTATCTTCTCTTTAGATAAAATTAAATGTTACTTTGATTGTTCCTAATGCATTCCTATGCCATTCATCTGACTGTTAAAACGTTGTAGCCTATGGTAATAAGCAAGCAAAGTCGCGGGCACCAGATAATTTAATATAGAAAAACAAATCTTATGAAATAATATATACAAGGCCATAGACAGTCTAGCTTTCTCAGGTCATTTGACCCGGACATTGACCACAGGCCCTGAATTAGGCCATACTTGAGGCTCCGTGTACTACAGCAGTTTGCGGCATCATTTTGAGTGGCAATTTACATGCAGTACAGTGTTTTTTGGTAATGCCGATGTCTTACCATTCTGCAAACGATGGGCAAGCACTTAAAATTTTAATTTTCTAAGGAGTTTTCAGTCAGTTTTTCAAATCCTTAAAAACTCAACTTGAATTTTTTTAAACTAGAAAATAATAGTGTGTTATTACCGCCAATTAACCGCTGACAATAAGAATTCCCAAACTAGATAGTAATGTACTTAACGACAAGTGGATGATATAAAGTTGGTCATTAACGATGAAATGACCACTTAATAATGACCATAAATGACAATAGAACTGTATGATATTGGCCCAAAATGGCGATTTAACCTTTTACCATTTACCTAAACGACAACAGGATCAAAATAACAGTCTTTCATGACGTGCGCAATCAGATATCGGATACCTAGTCAAATATTTCAAGCGGGATATCAGTTAGTAGAGATGGCAAGGTAGGGGGCCTGCCAAAGCTGTCTACGGCCCTGTATGTGCCGATATAAAATGAATTCATTGTGAGGTTTACAATTTGTTTACCACAGTTGTTGACTTCTTAAACTATGCAGGGCATAGTCAATATCCTTGTTAGTCACAGTTATGAATAGGCCTAATCACAACAAGTTGAAAAAAAAGTACAAGATTCGGTTTAATAGTTACCCTATCAGCATTTGACAGCGCCCAATACTGAACCCCCCAAAATAGGATGTATTGAAATACCAGTTTTGAACCCTGAGGCACACTGGTTGTTAATTTATGCCGCCAATTAATGCACATTTAATGATATTTTTCATAATATGTTGTTCTTTGTAACCTATACTATATGAGCAATTGATCCAACTTAAGATTCTACATTTATTTAAAGTTTAAGGCTGAGAAACCAATGTACAAAACAATCCTCAATCAAATGCATTGGATTGATTACAGAACACACTAGCAATGCTTTGAAGTCCTTCAAAGGCAGATTCAAGCTGATATTTTGCATTAAACCAGTAAAAGTCAAAAACTGTACAACTCCCAGTTTGAAAGTCAAATTATAACATCTCTACTTGTATATAACAAAACAATATTAGAATGAGTGACATATTTCTAAAAATAAAAATCAGACAATTCAATAGTTACCTAAGTATTGCTTTTTATGGTGGTCTTTCTGAATATTTTAGTCGTGTTGGAAACCCTCTGCTCAAAAATGATTGTTCTATAATCAAAGAAATAAGCTCAAAACATTTAATCTCTGTTTATTTTATCAGTTTCTTAAAAATTGCAGCAAACCTACACACATTTGTTCTGTAAGTAAGTGGTTAAAAATAATTGTTTTCTTGATACAATTTTATACTATTTGGTTTACTAGTTTTCCTAATAATATTCAGAATAAAATAGGCTAGTAAATTATTAATTAAGTTTAAGTTCATTAAGTTTAAGAAAACTAGCTTTTCTTGAGTGAAACTTTAAACAGACCTATACTGCAAAATGTAAATTTAAAAAAATGTGTAATTAGGTATATGTAAAACTGATTGAAATGTGTTATTTATTGGGACAAAAACAAATCAGGTTGCACAACATGTTCTTTGACTTATATGAACTATATATTTATTAAAATTCAGAATAATTCAAGAATCCATCATATTTTACTTTATGGTCTATGTGTTAATCTAATTGCAAACAAGACCATATTTAAACTAAAAATAAACTGATTTATTAAAAATATTAATAAATGGAGTGTATTACAGTGTAAAGGCAAATCAGTATGCAAAGGCATAAGAGCAGGACATCTAACTGGGATCATCAAATCACATGTGCTACCCTACTTTACAAATCTTTTTTTCTAATTTCAAATTCACTCACAATATTGCTGATGAAAAATGTGAGAAATTCTCGGCTGAGTAACATTGGAGTAATGTTGGATGTGAAAATTAATGTTGGCCCAATTAATAGTAAAGACAAATAATTGCACCAGATTCAATGGATTGTTGTTGAAAAGTTAAATTTCAGCACATAAAAGTGAATTTTATTTTACACAGGAATATCACATTTTATTTTTTTGCTTTGAATCATAAATTATATGCATCTTGTCTAAGAACAAGCAAACTACAGTGTTTGCATGAGTGGGAACAACAATGACCTTGTTGACTTAGCAGCTCAGCATTAGAATTGCTTTATCATGCAATGCAACATGTTAGTTATACAAAATAAAAGTGAAGTTTAAAGAGATTGGTGATAGGATGAAGTCAAGGAGGAAGTGTGTGACACAAGCTTTAGCTTACACTGACATGATGTAAACTCACTGTGATCTCTCATTGTGGAGGGTGAGGGTCTAGTTCCTCATACAAATACAGATCAATCATTGCTTTCTCAAAATGAACTGTATGAAAACTGAAGAACAAATTTATGATAAAATCATAGAGCAGTGACTTCAAATATGGCAACTAAGTTCAAAAAACAAAGTAGATCAATTAACTTATAAGAAAAGATATAAGTAAATTATGTTATCAATTACAGCTATTATTAAATTTATCAAGACATGAGTTCAGTTTGTGTTATTAAAAAAACCTTTCTTTGTAATCTGATTGTAATCTTTTCAAGCTATACATTATAGAACTGCTTACATAATCTAATAAAGTAGCCAAAATGTTATCACAGATCATTCAGACTTATTTAGTTAGCATTATTTTGTAACATGCATACCTAAGCCACACAACGTGAACCAAGTTTTTGTATTAGTATTAAGAGAATAGAAAGAGAATTTTATGTCTCAATGAACTCTAGAGAGCAAACGCAGCTTGCACAGACAACATGCTCAAAATTAAATTAAGCCAATCATATTTCAGGCTCTACAACATATCACTGCACTTACTTACACATTCTGGCTAATCCATTACAATACTAATTTTACTACAATTTATTTTTTAAGAATATATCGGTCATAAACTGTACAGATAAGAGTTGCCCCATTTATACTAGTTCATAAGTGAAAGATATAAAAAATTATTTATTAAATGTTTTTATATTTAAGTTGTTTTATTTCATATGGTAACCCACAAATCCAAATCCCAAGGGCACTACGAATCCAACTCAACAGCTGGATACCACTAGATCACTTTTATATCCCTAGCTGATTACCCGTGCTTCGCACAAAGAATTCAGGAAAGAACATCTGATTAAAATTCCTGCTGCAAGTACATCTGTTTCTGATCTATTAAACCTAATCCCTATAATAATAACATTGTAACTTTAAGACCACTGGGATTGAGTCCTAAGGGATTGACAAGATGGGAATTGGCCTATATGTAGCCAAGATAAATTCTCTATTTACATGCAAATTTTCAGCTCGATTGGTTCAGTAGTTTTTACATTAAATCGGAACATACAAGTCCACAGACATCACCTTTCTTTTATAAATGTATAGGATTTATCAAGGCTGGGTAATACAAAGATTAGATCACTCGCCTAACAATCCTGAACAAAATCTTGAAAATCTTGACAAGGCTTGAACTGGATCCAGCTGTCATTTGTTAGTGGATATTTATTTGATAGGGAGTAATAAAAGATTGACCTTACACAAGAACAGGATCAAGATTTGGATTGTCGCTTATTAAAAATACCTCTACTGGTATTGGAAGACCTTAAAAGTATTCAAGATTTGGATTTGCTTGATGAGCAAGCAAAATATGCTTAAGTTTATGTGAACCCTAATGAACTTGCAGTTGTTCTTGACATCCAATAGAAGTCGATTTCATTTTGTTGTGGTTGCATTTTTACTAGCGCTTCTTTCATTTTTTCCTGAAGTAATTTAAAGAAACATGTTTATAAAGAATTATAAGCAAACACATAATAATGTTCTTTAGAGATATATTTTGGAGAGCGTGTAGACAAAACAGTTTGTAATTGCCTATAGCACAGTAAGTTTACTAAAAGAGAAACCAGCCTCATGTGTTTTTCCAATTATCAAAACAGTTTAGGCAAAAAACACGATTTTAGACTTTCTGGATGAACACTTTCCAATCCTCAACAATTTATTTTCTAAGAATCATTTAAGTTGTAAAAGGCGGCTGTTATAGTCACAGGATTTTGGTGTTCTTGAGTCTGCAGACACCAGCAGCCCAACCTGTCACACTGTCTCCTGATATCTATGCTGGGTTGGCGATAGCCACATAAATTTTTTTTTAATTTGTCTATGTTTTTTCTACTACCATGCCAACTATCTATAGACAGAGTATCCCAATAAAAACACATTTGGCCTGCCTTGCCTACAACAATATTATGTTTAGCAAATAGACTATCTTTCTCGGCTAAAAAAAATCAGAACCAACCTTCTTATGTAGTAGCAGAAATATGTAGCTGATACATATAAATTTAGGAAAAATCACAAAAAAATGGTTGCGCCACTATACATATATGATGTGGACAGTTTTTTTCACTGTACAAATTATTGCAGTCGAGCCTGTGTGTACTTCTCCCAACTAGTGTTCACAATGTCTTAAACAGTTAACAATATATTGGGATGTTCATCACTCTTGAAGAACCAAAGGGCTTTGGAAAATAAGTATCAGTCAATATTACCAGTCGAATGGTCCAATGAAGGAATGGCTTTCAGCCAGACAAAGGCTAGTTCTGGGTCAGCCAGCGGAAGAAAAGATGGGGACCAATTTCTTCTGAAACCGAAACTTATTACGTAATCCTAAATTTCTAGTCATCCCAAGTTCTCTCTATTCCTCTGACCAAGCAGTAGTTGAAGACATATCTAGTGGCTTCCTTCCAGACCAAAAAGTCCAAAGTTGTAAGGATTTATCATCGAAAATATATGTGGACCACATTAAGTCTTACCTCTTTATTATACTCAGATGCGTAAGTTCTAAGTTAAATGGGATTAAATTATTGCTTATGCTTACCATGGTAAGGTCCTCGAATATTGCCACGAACAATCATTTTGGATGGTTCGTTTCCATCTGGAGTTTGCTTCGCATATACCCTTATCAGAATGTATTTAAATACTCCACTAGGATCAATCTCAACATTGGGAACTTTTTCTAAAGCTTCTAACGTCATTTTGGTAATTGTCCTTGATGAAATAGAAGCAAAATCTGAAATCAGATAAAGCAACCATCATATTGTTATATACCTTATTTTATAGCCTACCTCTTTAATTACCGCATTACAGAATAAAGTAGGCCTAGTGAATTTTTTACAATAACAAAAAAAGGATTAGTTTAAAGTATACAGCAGCCCAAAATGTGAGATTGGGCTATTAATTAATGATGCTTTCCAAGAACAGGTTGACCACACATAATAACGAAATCAGGGTTTGGACCGTTCCCTATAAAAACGTTAAAAAGTGTCAATGGCGTGGATACACATAAAAATGGAAAATAAAACAAATGCAGTGATAAATGTTCATGACAGAACAGTGTGAGAAAAAGTAGAACATTTATTTTTTCCCCCTTTTGAGTTACTTTGTAAAACATAAGGGAATATTGCTCGGTAAAGACCTGATGATTAATGAATCTAAATGATAGGTAGTTATGCATTTTCTAATACTTTACTCTAAAAATTTATTAGCCTATACATTGTATACTGGTACGTTGCAAGAAATTTCTTTCAACCTTTGAAAGGATTTGGTTTATAGCGTGATATTTCAAGAATAATAATTCTGTTTCATATAGGATAGAAGTATAAACTGCAAAAACATTTTAAGTTGATTAGAGATTACTAAACAATTTTGTTTTTAACTCCCAACATTTTCCTATGCTGCTGGGTCTATATTCTGTTTCTTAATATTAAATACCCCCGTCGCAGCAAACCTGCGTACTCAGCGAATTTCTAATGCATGCATATGTTACTCACTACATGATAAAGCCACTTACCAAGTTTCATAAAAATACATAAATAAATAAGTGATCTATATCATTTTATTTTTTTAGGGCTGAGTACGCAGGTTTGCTACAACGAGAAGATAAGAAATGTGTTTTTTGTAATTATCAATATAACTCAACCAGGTGAAGCTACAAACTACGTTTTATTAATTTATGTTTATGATTAAGGGAGGTATAAAACTTTACTTTTTCTCCATAAGAATAACATTAGGGCTGAGTATGCAGGTTTGCTGCTATGGGGATAATCAACAAAAAATCAATTTTTTGTGCAAATATCAATATACCAATACTAGGTGAAGCCACATACCAAGTTTCATCAATATACATTCATAAATAATGGAGATATCAAATTTTATTTATTCTCCATAAGGATAACATTGGACAACGTACTGTGTTTAGCACTTTGAATATCTCTGCAACGGTTGGACGTAGAATCACAATTTAAACACCAAAATGATTGTTTTGTGGAGCTAAACTGATTGGTAAAAGCAAATGTGAAGTTTACATTAAAATGAACTGAGGAAAAGCAGAAAACCTTTTTTCCATAAGATTAACATGGGAGATTTTATGAGCAGGTTTTTTTGGATTTTCTCTGCAACCACTTAACCTATTCACAAATAAGCGATATATCAAATTTGAATTATTTTCCATAAGAATAACATTGGGATGAGTACGCAGGTTTGCTGCTACAGGAAACAACAAATATGGAGTTTCTTGTAAATATCAATATTACTCAACTAGGTGAAGCCACATACCAAGTTTCATCAATATAAATTCATAAATAAGCGATATATATACCATTTTGATTATTCTCCATAAGAATAACAAGGGAGATGAGTACGCAGGTTTGCTGCAATAAGGAACACAAAAAATGGGTTTTTATGCAAATATCAATAGAACTCAACTATGTGAACCAACATAACAAGTTTTATTAATTTATGTTCATAATTAAGGGATACATTACATTTTACTTATTCTCCATAAGAATAACATGGGGGCTGAGAACGCAGGTTTGCTGCTACGGGAATTATTGGTAAAAATTGGGTATTTTGTGAAAATAACAATAGACCACAACCCGATGAAGCCGTATACCAAGTTTTGTTAGTATACGTTCATAAATAAGCGAGCTATAATTTTGTTCTTAGTCTCCATAAGAATAGCATTGGAATAGCATTGGACAATGTACTGTGTTCAGCACTTTCAATAGCTCTGTAACCAATTGACGTAGAAAAATGATCTATCACCAAATTGTGTGTTTTTTAAGCTGTATCTAATGGTGAAAACTAAAATTTGACTTTTTAAAATATTACATGTAAAAACCTCAAAAAACCATTTTTTAGGTACAAAACCCCCCAAAATACCATTTCGGATGGGTCGATCTGTCTGGTTTTGGAACTTAAAGTCATAAGTAATGCTTTACACATTTAAACCAAATTTTATCAAAATTGGATAATTTTTACGAGAGTTATCACACCCACAGACACACATATATATAGATGAAAAATAACATAAGTACCCTGGAGAAATCATTTTAATTAATTAACACTACATGTTTCAACTTAAAAAAGCCATGATCACATGCTGATTAGCTAAATACATAACCTTATTTTCATTATCATTCATAAAATGTAAATAAATTAAATATGATAACAGACAGCTGATTGTGTTCTATACTGGTGTAAGTGTTATCTATTTGTCTTTATACTTATAATTTTGTTAAAAACTGGATTACTTGATTGTACCTGCATGGTGTTTAAAATATTGTTACTGTCATTTTTATGGCTCTGATATATATGGAATTCTTCTTTAACATTTAATTTTTGGCCTTTCATCATTATTTCTAGAATAGACATATTTTCATCACAGTTCTTGTATTTATGATCTGTTTTTAGTATGTGGTCAGCGAAGGCAGATTTTTGTGAGGTTTTATTGTTTGACCTAACTGCTTGAATATGTTCATTGAACCTACGTTTAAAACTTCTTCAGGTTTGGCCTATATAATATTTTGGGTAATCACTACATTTAATCTTATAGATACTGCACTTTTCAAATTTGTTTGGTTGATTTTGATTAGTATTTGAGAATTTATTTATTAAGTGAAACAAATTATTTCTGGTTCTAAATGCTAGCTTGTAATTTGTCTTTTCAAAAGTTTTCCGGATGGCTTTGTTTACAGTTGCGCTATAAGGTAGGCATAAATAATCATTTTTAGCTTTTCCAACTGGAATATTCTGTTTTTGTTTTTTTATTTGATTTTTAACATCCTGTCAATTAAATTGGTTTTGTATCCGTTCAATTTGGCTATTGTTTTTATTGTTTCCTTTTCTTCGTCATAATATTTTTCATTCATAGGTATTTTAATCATCCTGTTAATGAGTGTATGAAAAGTTGCCATCTTGTGCTACCATGGGTGGTTTGAATTTGCTGGAATTATTAGGTTTGTTTGGATAGGTTTCCTGAAGATCTTAAAACATTTTTGTTATTCTCTTTTCTGATTGTTACATCTAGAAAGTTGATTTCTGAATTTTGAACCTCCATCGTGAATTTTATAGATTTGGAAATAGTATTTAAGTAGTTTTAATAGTTCATCAGGATTATTTTCATCGTTATTGAATAAGCAAATTATATCGTCCACGGACCTATGCCAGTATACAATTTTATTTTTAAGTGGGTTTGAGTTATTCATTATTTTAGTTGACTCCAAATGTTACATATACAAGTTAGCTAATATGCTTGACAAGGGTGAGCCCATGGTTAATCCTTATTTCTGTTTAAAAAATTGTGATTCTTATTAAAAATAGTTTTGTATATTTATTGTATATTGTACAGGAAAATATTGTACCAAATTATGTGCAATTGAATACGAAAGCTAAAACAACAGCAGCAATTAAAGCGATTGAAACAGGTAAGAAAATAAGGATAATAGAAGAAATTAATTCTCTGTATTCTAAACTTAATTCATTGAATGAAAAGATTAAATCAATTCAAGCTGAAATCAGTTCGACATTTCATTCTGACTCTATTGATGGAGTTACAGAATATATAGAAAGTTGGTGCCAACCTATATTGAAAAAGAAAAGATTAACTCACAACAAATAGATTCAGAAATTAATTTTAGAGCCAAGACCTACCAACAGTACAGAGGAAATAATTAATTTTCATCAAAATATTGAGAACCTAACTGACATTGAATTTACCAAAGAAGAAACTGATATGTTAAGCAAATCTATCAAATATAACATCAATTTGGATTTTAAATAAAGTATTTTAGAGGATCAATTGATTGATTTTGAAGTAGCTATAAGGAATACAAATAAAGATGATCAAGAACCCATAAGACATAATTTCATCCATGAGTTAGAAAAAACTGGCACCCATACTAAACGACAGATAAATAATAAAGAAGCGAAAAGTGATATGAACACAATACAAAAATTGAGAAGAAACTAGAATCCAATAAAGCAATGATTGCAAAGGCGGATAAAAGTAACACTACAGTAATATTGACCAAAGAAAGTTACAAAGAAAAAGTAAAATAATTCATAGATAACAACCCCTTTCAGAAACTCACTCACGATCCTACGCAGGAGTTTAGTAAACAAACAAACAATGTTATATCAAAAAGTAAGATAATACCAGTCAAAGAAAAAATAAAACAAAGTTATCAGACCACAGCTCCAAAACTGAAAGGTCAACCAAAAACACATAAACTAAATATACCTATAAGGCCTGTAGTAAATTACTGCATTGCTCCATGTTATAATTTAGCAAAATACTTAAATGGTAAGCTGAAAAATTATATACATCTAGAAGAAATCTATAATCTTACCAATACGTATGAATTAGTTGACAATATCAAAGATATAGATATACCAGTGAATACAGTTTTTGTTTCCTTTGATGTTTCAAATATGTACTCCAGTATACCAGTGAAAAAAACCTCAGAAATCCTTAAAGAAAACTTATCAACAAATGTAAATTTATCTCAAGCAGATATTAAGGATACTATATTACTTACTAAAGTAGCAGTAGAACAAAACTATTTTGAATACGAATCACAATTGTTTAAACAGAAAGAAGGATTAGCCATGGGCTCACCATTGTCAAGCACATTAGCTAATAAGCCTTATTATAATAGCTTTTATAAGTCGAAACATGTAGTGTTAATTAATTAAAATGATTTCTCCAGGGTACTCATGATACTTATTTTTCATCTATCATATAGTAGCCCTTCTAAATGAATTTAATTTTATATATATATATATATATATATATATATATATATACAGTTTAGAACGAATGGTGTTTTTGGGGTCTGAGGACCTCAAAACGAAAAAATTATCATGGTCCCGGGCCTAGGTCTTACCATGCCGACTACGGTAATAGCTTCTTCCCTATAGGGGAAATTCGCTAAAACTGAAACAACTCACCGAAAAAATGTCAATTTTTTTCTCCATGAATATAATTATTTCTAATTGTTATAGAAGGATGGTAATGTCTTATAATTCTTCTAACCTAAATTATTAAATGAATTATTTAGTAAACAAATTGTTTAATGTTTGAAAACCACTTGAAAGTGTCTTTAAAAACATGGTAAAAACACGCACAAAAAAAGCGACTGCGCTTGAGTCAAAACTTAAAAATAACTTGTATATATACAATAATTACAGTTTTTTTCATATTTTTCTTGCTTATATGATAATATACTTGCTTAGGTCAGCACTGGATGTAAAAATGCCTGACCCTCTTATGAAACCATTGTCGGTTCGGGGACAACTTCTACGATGTCATTGTAGGGAACGTTATCATAATCATCCTTGGGGGGGGCCAGATGAATATTTATTATTTCCCTGGTTTCTCAAGAATTTTACTTCTGCCCCCTTGTCATAAGCATTTATTATTTGTCCAATCAAATATTGATAAATTTATTTTTTAGAGGCATATTTCACCACTACCCATGAGCCAGGTGGTGGCCCATTAGAACTGTTGCCTGTACCAGTACTGTCTTCTGCAGCTGATGCACTCTTTATCAGTACTGGTTCCTGGGATGGGCTCTAACTCTTGGATTCCGAAGTCTTCATCAATATCTTTAAAAAGTGTTAACAAATGCAAACTGCTAATATTTTCAATTTGTTCAAAGTAGCCCCCATGTTCAAAGTAACCCGGAATATTTTCAATTTGTTCAAAGTAGCCCCCATGTTCAAAGTAACCCCATGTTCATTCTAAAAAGTGCAAACAATTTGTAACAAAAAACATAAAATATTTTTTACTGCTTTCAAATTTTTTAAGGGGCAGGAATTATCCCAATTAACCAAGGTAACATAAAAAAATACTTAGAGGACCCAATCTTTTGTGGTTTTTTGTCTACATAAAAGTTTGGGTGGGTTCGGATTTTCATAGAAAAACACAGTCTCAGTTAAAATTTTTTTAAATTTTTGTATACAATATTACACTAAACTTTATGATATATTATGAAAGTAGAAGAACCAAGGAATCAGAAAATGTATATTACATGTAGGATATGACATATTCAATGGGTGTTACACAAAGTCATTTTTTGACTTTTTGTTCATAGTAACCCCACAGTTCAAAGTAGCCCCATCTAACGGTATATAATCAATTATAGGATCAAATTATTTGCTATTTTGTATGCCTACACTTCCTGAATTTAGTGGATTAGTACAAAATAATTGAAGATTAAAGTAAAATTTGAAGGAAAAGTACCTATTTATTACTAGCTGTCCTGACAGACGTGGTCCTGTCCTAATGTCATTGAATTTTTTTTATTTCAAAAATGCCCTTTCATTTTCAAGATGAGCTCGTTCGCTTCGCTCTATCTTCGCTTCGCTCCAGGATTAGCTCTTTCGCTCCCCTCACTCGCCTATTTTTATATAAAGCTAACTTTGACAGCGAAAATATAGTTTGAGTTGCTATTCAAGTAGTTTTTTAGCGAATTTCCCCTATAGGGAAGAAGCTATTACCGTAGTCGGCATGGTAAGACCTAGGCCCAGGACCATGATAACTTTTCGTTTTGAGGTCCCCAGACCCCAAAAACACCATGCGTTCGAAACTGTATATATATATATATATATATGTATACAGTAGAAACTCGCTAAGGCGACCCTCGATAAGACGATAACCTCGATAATGAGTCTGATTTTCTAATCCCCGTGAATCTCCCATAACACTCAATGTTATAAATACCTCTATAACACGACTCATTTTCAAATAAATACCTCGATAGCACGTCTTTTTGTCATTTCATATTACTAATAAATAAACCTCTATAGCGCGTCTTTTTAAATAACTGAACCTCTATAGCACGACTCCCACCTCAATAACACGCTTTTTTGGGTAAGTGAACCTTTATTTCGCGACTCTAACCTCAATAGCGCGCCGTTTTGCATTACGGAACCTTTATAGCACGACTCGACCTTTCTCACGCATAGTTCCCACGGTTAGATCGGATGTTTTGAAGTAAACAACAACGTCTTGGGCTCAGGTCTCAACCGGAAAACCCCTGCTTCCCTATCCCCCTCCCCTACCAGCCTTTCCTTATCTATCACGGGTCAAATCAGTATTTCACAATAGGTTAAGGTACTGTAATTTTGAGCTTATTAACTCTATACTTTAGTGAACTGAGTCGGTTGATTTTTTCTTACTGCCGTAAGTTCTGCACAGTATTTTATTGAATAAGAAAACTTAACACAGTAGTAGGTCTGCAATGAACAATTTACGGTAATATTAATTTTCTAAAATGAATATTACAGCCTAATTATAAACTTTACTAGGCCTATTATTTTTCAATCAATTTTAATACTGTAATTGTATTGTTATATGGCAATCATAAAGAAGTTTGTTTTACTTGTACGTGTGTTCTTTTATGTATGACTGATTTATACGGTAATTTTCTGCTTAAAACAAAATTATAAATGTTTCATAAAAAATGTGCTTGGTATAGCAAAAAGTCTGTGACCTCGATAGCACGTCTTGTTGTGAAAACAACCTTGATAGCACGACCCTCAATTACAAGTGCACCTCGATAAGAAGAATATTTTAGAGATCCCCTTGAGAGTCGTGTTATCGAGGTTCTACTGTATATGTATATATATATATATATATGTATATATATGTATGTATGTATATATGTATGTATGTATGTATATGTATATATATGTATGTATGTCTGTATATATGTATATATATATATGTGTGTGTGTGTCCATGGGTGCGATAACTCTCGTAAAAATGATCCGATTTTGATAAAATTTGGTTTAAACGTGTAAAGCATTATTTATGACTAAGTTCCAAAACCAGCAGATCGACCCATCCGAAGTGGTATTTTGGGGGGGTTTTGTACCCAAAAAATGGGTTTTTTGAGGTTTTTACATGTAATATTTTAAAAAGTCAAATTTTAGTTTTCACCATTGGATTCAACTTAAAAACACACAATTTGGTGATTTGATTATTTTTCAACATCAATTGGTTACAGAGCTATTGAAAGTGCTAAACACAGTACGTTGTCCAATGCTATTCTTATGGAGACTAAGAACAAAATTATAGCTCGCTTATTTATGAACGTATACTAACAAAACTTGGTGTATACGGCTTCATCTGGTTGTGGTCTATTGTTATTTTCACAAAAAAACCAATTTTTACTAATAATTCCCGTAGCAGCAAACCTGTGTCCTCAGCCCCCATGTTATTCTTATGGAGAATAAGTAAAATGTAATGTATCCCTTAATTATGAACAAAAATTAATAAAACTTGGTATGTTGGTTCACCTAGTTGAGCTAATAAATTCTATTGATATTTGCATAAAAACCATTTTTTGTGTTCCTTATTGCAGCAAACCTGCGTACTCATCTCCCATGTTATTCTTATGGAGAATAATCAAAATGGTATATATCGCTTATTTATGTATTTATATTGATGAAACTTGGTATGTGTCTTCACCTAGTTGAGTAATATTGATATTTACAAGAAATTCCATATTTGTTGTTTCCTGTACCAGCAAACCTGCATACTCATCCCCAATGTTATTCTTATGGAGAATAATTCAAATTTTATATATCCGTTATTTGTGAATATATTTTTATGAAACTTGGTATGCGGCTTTATATAGTATTAAGACTTATATTTTGCATTGGAAATTCGCTGAGTACGCTGTTTTGCTGCGACGGGGGTATTTTATTTCCATAATGAACATGCGTTTATGCCTTTCAAGTATGTTTAGATATAATCCTCATAACAGCTGTTTGGTGTAACTAACAAACTAACTTACACATCACGCAGAATATCTTGGCCTATGGCTTACTCCACTGCCGGAGTGACTGAGATAACCAGCTGGGCCATATCGAGCTTCAGTTTGACTGAACAGATGATGGAAACAACAGATGCAACGAAATAAATCCAAAGAGTAATAAATAATAGAGATTAGAGTTACGTGGAGACAAGATTTATCTTTGGCAATCGTTGCATGACGAGATAGAGTTGCAAACCTAAATACATTTTCATTCACAGATAGGATTTTAACACACAGTTTGTGTTGTCCAACACATTTTTAGGAAAATGTTCAAAAAGAGGAGATTTTGAATTTTTTTACAAAAATTCCTCGGAGCTATCTCTAAAAATCAGGTAAGTTAATCTCCGGGCAAATCTGGTGATATGGCAACCCTACGCTTTAGGATATGAAGATGATTAGCAATTTCCTTAGCAACTTAGGTTTTAGATTTATCCTCTGCGTTGCATTAGAGCCTCTCTCCAATATTTTGTAGATTATAATGAATGGAAAACAAATACAGGTTGAGCAATTTTAAATTTTCGTGTTCTGATTCGATATTTCGAATGTTTAATATCGATGTATCGCATTCGATTAGTTGGTGGTCGCTTATGAAACTGTACCCTTAAATTTCACTAAGTGGAATTTCCACTTGCATTTTGTAACTTTGAGCTGCAGCTTCCTCTGTTGGAGCTTGCTCATTGATTTTCTGAGATTATTTATACATCAAATTTATCATTGGTTGTGTGAAAATTGTCATGGCAAAGTTTCCCAGTGTGATCAAACCTTTAATGGGCACATATGTATAACCCTATTGTGTTGGCCTAGGGTACTTCCATAAAATAGTAATACGGTAGGCTAAAAAAACTTTAATTAAGCATTTTTATTAGCAGAATTTGTTTAGGGGTCAAAAATTAAAACGTTAACATTAAAATAAAAGTACTTAAATAACACAGACTTGGCGCATTGCAGTAATGCAATATAACAATTTGAGGTTACCTGGAACTTGAACAAATCTACATTTATTTGCTGATCGAAAAATAAAATTAAGTAATTTAAACGTTATTTTATATCTTTATACTTACTTTGAATTATAATGAAACTATTCAATAATTTCATCTAACATAAACTAACTGGATTAATATATCAACTAACACTAAAGACTAATAGTTAAAGATACACATACACATTGCAGACGACACAAAGTTTTGGTAAAAAAAATTGTATTAGTTTCTATTGGTCCCAATCGAGGCAATGATAAAAACTAGGAAAAAATATATTTGTGAAGATGTTCAGAAACAGCTCCACGATATACAGAATACATAATAAAATTATTAGGGAATTAATTTGCCTTAACCGTGGGGTCTTATAGCGTTTAAGTTCATAACCTATACAAATTAAATCTGTTGCTTAAATTATAAACTGAAATCGTCTAATAATGTATAATATGTTATACCTTTTGCGATAATGTATTGTTCAATTATACGTTGTGCGACGATTTATATTTTCACAAAATATAAAATATGTTTGTCTCATAGCGTTTAAAATAATGATGTCTCATACCAATGTATACATAACCCTACAGTATAAAGCGTTGAGTTGCATAATGTATAGTACAAATTGAAATATGTCTCACAAAATAGAAAAAATTAGTTGTCGCATAGCGTAAAAACGGCAGTTAGAATAGAAAGTTTAAATCGCCATAAAACGCATAAAGAACAGATCAATATGAACATTTCTAAATTAGATTCGTTCTTAAACCATTTTAGATCAAAACGATTGAAAATTTTTTTGAAAATAAATAACATAAAATATTATCGAATAACGGTCATAAATAGCAATATATGCTCATAAATAAGCTAGATGTAAAAGTGCTCTTGTTCCCAATAACCTTAGCATTTAATAACAAATATTAAAACACAAAATTCGTCTTTTCTTTTTTGAGCTGCCAAAAACATGTATGATGTTTTTCATAAAATCAACTTTGAAAATGTTCATATTTCCCCCAAAAAAATTAATATTTGACATTTGCTGATCACGTTTTTCTATTTTCTCACAACCACTTATCCCAGTTTAATTATTCAAAATTCTGTATCCAAAATCAATGATACAACATTATTCTTTAGTGTCTTTAAAATAATATAATCAATAATTGTGTGTTTTTACGTTAGGGAAAATCTAAACATTTTACAATTTAAAAAATTGTTAATTTAAGCAACGCACAAACTTAATTACTAGAGCAACTATGTAATAATTTTCCCGGACCACTTATATTGATAAGGAATGTCATAAGGTGTCGAAGGAATGGTTAAGTGAACGAATCTTTTATAGAGCCACTCAATCCGAATTGTGCATTATTTATACCTTATGTGACGATACAAACTTCTTATTTCCTGTCAAATAGGGTATAAGTCAAAATAAAAATCCGTCTCACTACGTATAATTTGAGTAATTATACGTTGTGCGACACTTTTACAAATCTTTATAATTAACATTGTGAGAAGTAAACTTTATATTTCCCCGCCAGTTTTATAATGAGACAATTTCAGATTATATATTGTGAGACAGATTTAACTTTTATGCGTTACTAGCAGGGACCAGTTGTGTGTGCTGCATTCTGTGGTATGGTAAGCCAGTGGAACTACTATAAGAATCAAGATCAGCTGTTTAGATTTCCAAGTGTCCATTAAGGATTACATGACGTTAATTTTGAAGCCCCGTGGTTAAATCGGTATGAAAACATTTTAACTTTCCTATTTTAGGCCCTAAAGAATCAATATACTAAAAAAGGTCTCCACTCTAGCATGCCGGGAAGTTGGAGATTTAGAGATGAGTGAATGAGGGCCTTGCCTTATATCAATATAATATTATTAGCTATGGAGACCCCACCTTTCTTAACAGGCTCTTATCTTCTTAGATAGAAACATAAGACATAAGATATTTATTGGTCTTTTCGGCTTACAATTCATGGATAGACGGAGTCAACAACATCATATGTGAGTTTAGGTTTAAAGAGCTAAGTCTACCCTTGACACTAAAATGATGTAGTCTCTCTCTTAATTCTGGAGAAGTTCCTTTAGACAATTTTTTATCCGACTAAAGGTATTTTACATGGTTGACAGGGCCACATTTAATCATAGAGGTTACATTGGCGCACGCTCAGGGTTCCGCACCTTCACAAAATCCACGCAACCTTGAGCTTGGAGCGTATGGGCATGGTTTCATAAGGGAGTATATTGAGGGCCGTTTATGCGAATTTCTGCTATAGGGAAGAAGCTATTACTGTATTCGGCATGGTAATACCTAGGCCTAGACCTCAATCTGGACCTAGGCTAATTTATATACAATATGTCCTTGGGCGCGAAAACTTTCGTAAAAATGGTCCAATTTTGGTGAAATTTGGTACAAACTATTAAAAAATGCAACATTTATTTATGCCTTTACAATCGAAAACCAGCCAGATCCCTCCATCCAAAGGAGTATTTTGGGGAGCTTTGTACCCCAAAAGGTTTTTTGTTGTTTTTCTATTTTCAGCCTAGCTACCTTCAGTACTGGTAGTGAGTCTGTGGTTTCAGCAAACCTGCGTATTCGCATTAGACCTGAGTACGTAGGTTTGCTGCTACTGGGATATTTGTGGTTCTCTACTTTGAATCATGAAAATAGAGATGTGCCAAGCAGTTACATGAGCGAACCAGCTGCAGCTAGTTCCATAGCGGCCGCGGAACTTGTTCCAAAAGTAGTTCCAGCTGCAGCTAGTTTAGCCCCCGTTACTTGAGTCTCAATGTCTCAAAACAGTCAGACGCTGCAGCTGTTTTCGGAACTAAACGCTGCAGCCTTAACTTACTTTCAATTGCTTTAATATATTGTTTGTAGATAAAACTGATTCTTAAAATTAATAACTTTGCTAAAGAGTTGTTTTAATCTTTATAGATAACAATGACCACTTGTAACGTAAATTTATTTTTAGAATTAAACACTAAACGAGTTCGCACGCAGCACGCTGACGTGAGGGAAGTGAATTTCCACAAAAAAAAACTTTTAAAACTCAAAATGTGTGTAAAAATAAACATTTGTCCAATTTTTATTGAAATCTGAAAACATTGATTTTTTGGCTGTTCTGATACTCCTGGTTTCATTTACTTGCAAAGCTGGGAATACAATTTTGCGCATTATAAGGTTAGGAGAAGGTCCAGACAGGCTTTAAAGTAGGCGTGAGGTTGCTGGGGATAATAAAAGTACTCTAACAAAGGAATAACAAGCTTTTCTAGTGTAAAACCCCCATAAGACAACGTACTGTGTTTAGCCGATACACATTTTCTTTAATAACTCGGTAAATATTTATGCTAGAATGACGAGAGAGGGCTTAAAACTTTCGCCTCTCTAATCTCCATCTTTTTAAATGCATTAATTTTACATCTGGGGCTTTTCTGACCCTTTTTGGGCCCAAAAACTCGAAATTTGAAAGATTAATCCCCAAAAAATTGGTTTAGAGTTTTCCGATTGTTTTGCCCAACGAACTTGTCCAACAGATTATAGAAAGGAACGTCCCTACCAAATTTGAAGTAAATCGGATAAAAAATGCGACCGCTAGAGTGCATACACATATATATACACATATATATATATATAAAATTTTGAACGACCCCCCAAAACGTGTTCAGGGGGTCACGTTAGGAACTTCTATGGTGGTCCCGGGCTTAAGTTTCACCGTGCGGGTCATGCTAATAGTTCACTTTCCAAAGGAAATTCACTAATAACACAAAACTTATATGAACAAGTTTAAATAGCTTAATATTTAAATTAATTGAAAAAAATAGTAAAATATTTAACACACGATTGTGGTTACTGTTTAAGAACACATTTTCAAATAATTGTAATGCACACTATAAATACACAATAACATTACAATATGGACGGTACAAAATGGGCTGCAGCCATGGCTGCAGCTGGTTTGAAAAGTAGTTCCGATCGGAACCGAATTGCTGGTCACGCTGGAACGGTTGGAACTCCTTTCATTCTCGGAACGTTGAAACAAAGCAGTTCCAGCTGCAGCGACACATCTCTACATGAAAACAAGGCCTTGCATCCTTAAGTCTCGCAAAATAGACCCACTCAGTACTATTACCATAGACTAACTACAATACTGTACATAGTAGTACATAGTACAGTACTGTAGTTAGTCTTGCTATTACACTGGCCCGGCCCTGGAGAATTAAGTGTCTAGACAAACAATTCAAAGTATTATGCAAATATCTTGGAATAGTTTGGTTACATGGTAATAAAATCAAGCCAGCTGTTCATGCTAAAACGAAGAAAGACCGAAAACATGAAAACAAAGATGAAACAAAATAAATTATAAATACAAATCAAATAGTTGTTTCTCGTTTCTCGTTTCGTTCGTTCGTTGTTTGTTGTTTGTTAGACACTGACACACCTGACACCTCACCTCTAGTGCTCTAGTTTGTTGTTAGTTCTTGATCGTAATGATAACGGGTTGAAGTTTATAATGGATATTAAATCTGTTTAAAAATTTAAACTAAAGCGAAGCTCTCAATTATTGTACCTTTCTTAGGATGTGGTGGTTTTAAAATAGGGCCTATCTTTGTATGCACATTTTATAGAATGGACACTAAGGTAAGGTATGTTAAGGTTATACTAGGTTAGTTCCTATGCACTGCACAGGCCTTCTGACCAGTGAGCTGTATGCAATCTGGAGAGACTACTGCCTTGTAGTTTCTGAAAAAAAGTGTGCTGTATTGAAGCTTTTATATCTTCCCTCCATAGCACCAACATAACAAAACAATCACCATTTACCAAGGTGCCATTGTCATTTTGTAATGTTGGTACTGTAGAGGGGGAAAATCCTGCCGATGGCATAAAAATCCTTCAATATTGGGATCATTATTTTTTTCTAACCGTTTACTTTTTCGATTACAAATTTAAGCTCTAGGCCTATTGATAAAACCAACCAGTAGTAGTATCTCCAGTTAAACATAGAGCTCACTGCTTCTCACTTGGCCTATCAATGGGGAGCAAGAAAGATGACAGTTGGCTCCAGCCAATAAGAAAGCTCCAAGCTGTCATTTTGTCAGAAAATATTGCTCGAAAGTTTGCTGCAGTTTAGTTTACAGCCCACACTTATTCTTGTTTGAAATTGTTGATTAATAATATCAATATATCGATTAGATTATTTCATTCAATTGTTCAAGAAAAGCGATTAAGCTTATCAATTTTATTGTTATTCTTTACTAGAAACCGTCCAATGGTCGAAATTCGACCAAATATTATTTGATGAATATTTGAAAAAATTGTAATACTTAGCGGGTTTTGTTGCGCTCATCTCTCTCTCTCTTCTCTCTTCCCTCTCTCTCTCCCCCCCTCCCCCTCCCCCTCCCCCTCCCCCTCCCCCTCCCCCTTCCCAACCTTCACCCCTAGTAAATTTTTTAATATGGAGTTAAAAAGGATAGCAGAAGGGCGTTATCATTCCAGTAAACAATAGCCTTTTTATTTATGCCTGAAACCTCTGTACCTCATCCTCTCCCCCCTCACAAACGGTGAGCACTTTCTCGTCCACGCTGAGATGAGGTTATCATTTTGATATCGAAAAATTTAAAAACCGGTTGCTTGTTTGTGTTAATGAATTTTAGAATATGATTGTTGTTTTGTGGTGGAAAAGCATAAATGGTGATTCGATTCAAAGTTAAGCAGACATAAGTTAAATCAACAGTTGTGGATACAATGTTAAATTGGATCTACAAATTGATTTGCGTGAACAAAATAACAAACAACTACGTTGCAGTTCACAACAAAATTATAGTAACCTAATCTAACCTAACTCCGCAGAGCGCTGTATGGTAGCTGTTCGTTGTACAACATAATTACAAATAAAGGGATTAGTATAAATAAATAAAAGTAAAATGAAACAGAAATGCCAGACCTAAAAAAGTAAATAACAAAAGTAAGATTTAACCCGAACAAATTAAAATCAACATTAAAAAATTTCAGATTTCAAAAAGTAAACATAAAATGTGAGATTTGAACACGGGACCACATGATCGTGGATCTGACGTCGTATCCACTGGGCTACCGAAGCCTTCCGAACTAACAATTCACCAGAAAGTTACAGTTCGTCAGGCAGTGAGCAACGATTATAAATTCATTCGATAAAACAAACGAACAATTGGTTGATGAAATTGTTCGATATTGTAACAAACGATAACTTCATCTCAGCGTATGCGAAAAAGTGCTCACCCTCACAAACAGGTTTAATTTTTTTACCGTGGAGGTAAAAAGGATAATAGAAGGGTGTTACCATTCCATTAGCTAGTAGGATTTGTATTTACATTATGCCTGAAACATCTGTTCTCCCTGTTTTGCTAGCATTTGTTGTATCAACAGCTGTGAAATATAGAATTATTTAATCAATTACTGTTCTTCCATAAGATTAACATTGAAACTTTTAAAGCCTGTGAGGCGTAGCCCTGAGGGCCGATGTAAATTATAATGGGTTTCTGCTCATCTGCAGGACACTACCTTTCTAACGGTATGCGCAAATTTCTCATACGATGCACACAAGCTGAGAAAAAAGGAGGACAAATTTTGTGCTTGCCTATTAATATAAAGATTATTTATGTTTACATTAACGTTTGTTTGGCAAAAGTTAAGTAGCTTATTGCAATATGAACTTCCGTGAAGTTTGTCAAAATGTATTAATAAATACTGAAACTTGCTTCAAAAGGATGCAAGAAAAACGTTCTATTTTTACTGTTATTTTCTCATACAATTTTTTGGTTTATTTATTCATCTCTGTTTTGTTTAAATTTAGTTTAATTTTATTAAATATTCTTTTATGTTTTGTTATAGTCATGAAATTTTTATTTATAAATATAACTTGTGTTTTAGCGAATTTCCCCTATAGGGAAGAAGCTATTGCCGTAGGTGGCATGGTAAGACTTAAGCCCGAGACCATGACAACTTTTTGTTTTGAGGTCCCCAGATGTCAAAAACACTATTCGTTCAAATTTATATATATGTGTGTGTCCGTTACCGCGATAACTTTTGAAAGAAGCGCCCGATTTTTATGAAATTTGGCACAAATGTAGAGAGTAATATTTATGACTTTAAGTTCGAAAACCAGATCGATCAGTCTATGGGAAAGGGGTTTTATGGGGGTTTAAATTTTTCAAAAAATCAGTTTTTTGAACTTTTTACCCTAAAATTTTGAAAACACTAGATTTTGGTTATAACCATTTTGTAGAGCTCAAAAAAACAAACAATTTAGTATTTTGAATCATTAAGCTAGGTTTAGTGGTTGTGGAGAAAAGTCAAAAATGTGTCCATAAAATGTCCCATGTTAATCTTATGGGAATACGGTTTTAGCGAATTTCCCCTATAGGGAAGAAGCTATTACCGTAGTCGGCATGGTAAGACCTAGGCCCGGGACCATGATAACTTTTCGTTTTGAGGTCCCCAGACCCCAAAAACACCATTCGTTCGATACTGTATATATATATATATATATATGTGTGTGTGTCCGTGAGCACGATAACTCTTGTAAAAATTATCCGATTTTGACGAAATTTGGTATAAACATGTAAAGCAGCATTTATGACTTTAAGTTCGAAAACCAGACAGATCGACCTATCCGAAGGGGTATTTTGGGGGGGTTTTGTACCCCAAAAATGGGTTTTTTGAATTTTTTACACATAATTTTTGAAAAGGTCAAATTTTAATTTTGACCATTTGATTCAGCTTAAAAAAACACAATTTGGTATTTCGATCATTCCTCTACGTCAATTGGTTACCGAGATATTGAAAGTGCTAAACACAGTACGTTGTCTAATGTTATTCTTATGGAGGAAAAGAACATTTTTTTATCTCGCTTATTTATGAACGTATACTAACGAAACTTGGTATACAGCTTCATCTCGTTGAGGTCTATTGATAATTTGCTCCAAAAGTTTTTGCTTAATTCTCCCGTAGCAGCAAACCTGCGTACTCAGGCCCCATGTTATTCTTATGGATAATAATTAAATGCTCTGTCTCCCTTAATTATGACCATAAATTAATAAAAACTGGTATACGACTTCACCTAGTTGAGTTATATTGATATTAGCATAAAAACCAATTTTTTGTGTTCCTTTTTGCAGCAAACCTGCGTACTCAGCCCCAATGTTATTCTTATAGAGAATAATTAAAATTGTATATATCGCTTATTTGTGAATATATTTTTATGAAACTTGGTTAGTGGCTTTATGTAGTATTAAGACATTTATATCTCCATTGGAAATTCGCTGAGTATGCAGGTTTGCTGCGACGGGGGTATCTTTCTACCAATCAGTTTAGCTCTACAAAACAATCATTTTGGCGTTTTAATTGTTATTTTACGTCCAACCGTTGCATTGATATTCAAAGTGCTAAACACAGTACGTTGTCCAATTTTATCCTTATGGAGAATATATTAAATGTTATATTTCGATTATTTATGTATGTATATTGATGAAACTTGGTATGTGGCTTCAACTAGTTGTCGTATATTGATAATATTACAAAAAAAGTTCTTTGTTGATTTTTCCCGGTAGCAGCAAACCTGCATACTCGGCCCCCATGTTATTCATATAGAGACTAAGTAAAGTTTTATATCTCCCTTAGTTATGAACCTAAATTAATAAAACTTGGTATGTAGCTTCACCTGGTTGAGTTATATTGATAATTGCAAAAAAACACCCTAACTTATCTTCCTTGTTGCAGCAAACCTGCGTACTCATTTATAATGTTATTCTTATGGAGAATAAATAAAATGCTATATATAACTTATTAATGAATGTATTTTTGTGAAACTTGGTAAGTGGCTCTAGGTAGTAGTGATACCCATATATTTGCATTGTAAATTTGCTGAGTACGCAGGTTTGCTGCGACAGGGGTATATGATTTGTGTGATAGAGAAAAAGCTGATAATAACCAATATTTCTTAAATATCGATATTTTCAATTGCCAGTAGTTCGATATACAGTATTGATATTTTTAATCGAATGAATGTTGCCTATAAACTAAACTGCAACTTGAAAGTTATGTCCGCCTGATCTGCAGTTTGGCAATGCAGCACGTCTTGAAATTGTTTGGGTCTTTGTTGATAGCCCTGAAAGCCACACCCTGAAATATCTTCTCTCCTCCTCGTGGGTATAGGCCTACTGCCTGAAGATCTTAGTTTTACACATTTCTTAGACGTATATATTCGCTGAGTATGCAGGTTTGCTGTGACGGGTATATTTTTAGAATAGGGTGCACTTTCATAAACGGAACGATATACAAATTGTTTGATAATCCGTTTATCGATTAGGTCGATTGTTTTATTTATTGCAAAATATGTTATCATTTGTATGTTAGTTTTTAAACTTTATTAAGTAGTTTGTTTTTCAACTAAACTTAAAATTAAAATAAAATAAACAAACATGACAACACATGATAAGTAATGTTGTTCCTGGCAATACATGACTTAATTATTAGTGGAATCAACTTTTTTTATCTGTACAAATTTCAAGATGATATCTTCTACCTCTTTGAGACCCAAGATAACCGAATAACCTAAATAATCTATGTAGGCCTACTGTATTGAACAATGACATTCGGTTTTCATAGGTATCGTTCTGCTTATGAAAGTGTAGGGCCTACCCTTAGAATATGGTCAAGTTGTAGGCTATATCAAGAAAAAAGCTTCAGAATAACTGAAAAATATGACACCTGACCCTGCTTTCCAAACACAGAAATATTGTATGAACACCATACGGTAGCCAAAACTCAATTTCATTATTTTACGTTTTTTTTTTTACTTATTTTAACTTGTTATATGTGACTAGTGTGGGGGAGAATCCTACATCTTAAGGTGTCAGGATGGCAATAATAACAACTTGTGGGCGTAAAAGAGAGACTTTTATTAATGACAAGGACTATACAACAATTACAACAAATAGCTGAAACATAATATCCAATTGGTTAAATTTACAAAAACCCGGTATTCATTCCCGAACAGTTAGTAACTTTTAGAATAATTAAAACAAAGTTTAAGAAAGGCTTCAAAAATACAAATTGCATTGCGTAATGAGCCAAGGGAGCCTACCAGTGAATAATTGCAACCCTGTACTTATCGCACAAGGGCAGCACCCACGGCGATCTCAGCTAGGTCACATGACTGCTCTCATCTTTACTGTCTTCTGCTCTAACTGCGCGCATCCGATGTACAGGAATTTTATATACTGGTACTCATTGCCACAACATCCCGATTGATTTGACCAATAGAAAGACTTATTGAGCATGATTACCAAATATGGCAAGACTGACCATGGTTTGGTGTTCAACAGACACGCCCTATGATTTTCAAATTCAAACCAGTTAATCTTAGCGTTGGCTCAAGACAAACTAGGCAGTAAACAATTAACCAAATACAATGAATTTTGTAACCTAGATTTGAGGCTCACAACAAACTTTAAAAATGTTTAGGCCTAACTCAAAAACCTTGAGTCTAAAATTCTGAAATGTTGTACTTTTCTTTATATTCATACATGCAACAAATAATCCAAAAACTTATCGTTTAGGCAACCCTTATATAAGACCGATCTAGCGATTGAGACAGGTAAAATGCCAGTCATTCAAATGTTACTCTACCTAAAGTCATGTTATATGAATGTTTGTTCTTGTTGCGTCGCATGGAGATCGCTTCGGTCACTCGCTCCACCACGTAAGACATTCCCGCCAGAAAACCCAGTTTGTCATTTTCACGTTGCTCGCTGACACAGATTAGCGCCTGATGTTCTATCCTCTCCCCCTTGCCAGGGGGTAGTGCTTTGATCAAAGGCACTAACATTTTAGGGGTTTGGACCCTTAAAAGCGTTTGTAATGTACTCTTAACAAAAATGCCACTTACGTTAAATTACACAAAAAAGGGGAATTCCATTATTAATATG
Source organism: Allygus modestus (assembly GCA_963675035.1). NCBI lineage: Eukaryota > Metazoa > Arthropoda > Insecta > Hemiptera > Cicadellidae > Allygus > Allygus modestus. The sequence continues at coordinate 80,904,782 of OY776116.1, forward strand.
CATCTCAAGGAGAGTTCACCTTTCTGTGGCAGAGTTGAAAGGAAGGGCGGATCTTAAACTAACGGAAGGCAGGGTCCAAGCTGTCAGGATGGGTGAATTCTTTGTGAATTGCACATCTGATCAGGTGTTTTTGATACATTTTACCCATACTTCCTGCGCGTGTCCTTACAGTGTACTAAAAACATCCATAAAACAACTCAGATTCAATCACTCCATTCACAAGCTTGCCACTCTAAGTGTTAAGTCTGCCCGCAGTTATTGACTGACTTTATGCAATAATATAAGTTCGGAACCACACATGCCATTTTACAATAAATAATATTTTATTGTTTGGCTGTATTAAACTCTTGATCTTGATACTCTAGCAATTTTTGGATTGTAACTTACTTCACAGCCGTTGTGTAAGTAGGCCTAGATGGTTTCAGGTTAAGATGTTAGAAACCTTGTTTTCTGCTGATGGTATATTAGCATTCCCAATTTCTTTTTCATTATGTACAAGCCCTATTGTCCTCTAATGTATGTTTATAGTCTAGATTAGGCCAGACATATGTTTAATTTAGACTTAATCTTAAACTGTTTAATATTAGGTATTTATGTGACTATGAAGTTGAAAATTGTTTAATCTCAAGAACATATCGTAGCATGATTATATTTTGTAGGCTGCAATATTTCAGGACTGGAATATGTCACAGCCACCAACAGCCTTGGATAATTTAACAGCGGCATTGAAAGGAAACATCATACCAAATCAGGAGTACCTACTACAAGGCAGTGTCTTAGATTCAGCTGTTGAAGTTCTACTTCATCGACTTCGAGGTCTTTGCGATAATGTTGACTCTGGACCAGAAACATTTCATGACCACGAGATGTGTTTTAGTCTCAGTAAGTGAACCATTTTTTGCTCAGTACCTACCGGTAGTTTAAAATTCATAGTTTTAATATTAAATTAAATTGTATTTCATATTTTAATGTGTAAGAATTTGTCAAAAGTTAAAGGAGTTTTTACTAAAGGATTTACAAGAAAACAATTAAATATATCCAAAATCCTACTAAGGTAAGCTTTTGAAAGCCATTGTAAACAAAAGCTAAACTTTTCCACCAGTTCCACCCAGTTCCTATTTTATAATAATTTTACTCCAGTCGTTATTACTGTCGTATTTATACACGCTCTGTTAACACTATATATTTTGAAAGGTAAGAAAGCATAATGTTTGCAATAGGGAAACACGTCAAAATTATGTGTTTTAGCTACCCTAACATGTTTAGGGCTCCAGGGACTTTGGGGAGGCCTAGGCTTGGAGACAAGCTGAAGTTTTTCCTTAAGTTTGAGTTTTGTTGTTTACACACAAAATTTGATCTTATGTTGTGCATTTACTCCAGTTTATTAAATAAATTGTACACATTTTAGACAATTAAATAATAGTATTAACAATAGTTTATTGAATTAACAACTACAAATGTTGTGTATCATTATTGAAAAAAACAGAAATTTAGACATTTTTTAAACTACATAGTTATAATAGTTATACTAATACAATTAATAAATAAATAATATCAATATTTGAAAAATAAAAGAAAACAAATATAGTCTCAGAAATTTCAGAGCCTTTTAGAATGCCTTTTGAATATTAATTTCAATCAGGTTATATGGAGTATGCTTAATTTATGGTTATATATATTATTAATTATTTCATAATAATGAATGTTCTATGTATTTAGAAACATGATAAAATGTGTTTTGTATTAAAAGTTGTTTCAGTTCTTTTTTAAATTTATTTGAGTTGTTTTCAAATTTTTTACATTTAGGAAATTTATTTAAAAATAAAATACATTTTTCGTTATAAAAAGACCTAGGAAACAGGTAGTTGGGCCGCCTGCTGAAGACCCCAGTTCCGAACTGGTTGAATCAAGAAAAGTTTTTTGTAAATTAAGCTTCATTTTCCTGCACCTATTCGAGCATAATAGGGCGTGTCATAATCACTGTGCCTAGTGCCTGGAATGTGGATTTCCGATACTAGGGGTTTTGATATATATATATATATATATATATATTTGAGACATAACAAAATATGTGCAAATTCTGGTTGAAATTACATTCTTTAACAAACATTCAAATTAATTAATTGGTATAGTAGAGTCCCGCTATTCCGACGTAATTGGGAACGAACCCTGTTCGGCTTATCGGGAATTCGGAATAGGTGGATTTCATGAATATTGTCAACGATAACAATTTATTGGACGTCGCTATTCCTGCCAAAAACTCCGCGGTTCAATATATCAGGCGTTTGCAAAATGTGCGAAAAACTCCGACATTCAATATTTCGGGCGTCAGCAAAATAATCTTATTGGGTTTATAAATTATCTAAATGCATCTTTGTGGTAAATGGAAGCCAGGTAGTTGTGGAGTATCAGTGTATAGTCAGTATTGATATACTCTATGCCGTTTTTTTGTGTGATGAGTTGTTTTGTTGAGCTTCTACGCATCATGTTTTGGTGTCTGTAAGAGTCAGACTATCTGCTAATTTTGTTGTTTACACCAACGAGTTAAATATATCTCGTTGGTTTACACTGGCACAGTTTGATATTATTTCAAGTTGTAAGTTGTGTTTATTCAGTTGATATATTTTCTAAAATGAGAGACAGTGACATTTCTTCTGACGAAGGACTTTGTAATCGCCGACTTTATCCTTCTACTTCCTTGTGTTTTGAGATAAGTGGATGAAATTCTGTCTGCATTTTTATAAATAAATGGGGAATTTGAAAACAGCAAATTCTCTAATAGCATTTATTTTTAACTTCTTTGTGTAACAATAAATGTACATATTTATAAAAAAAACTAATGTCTTCTAAATTTTTCCTGTCTTCAAGTAATTTCCGAACTCCAAGTTCGGAATAAACGGATTTTCGGAATAGCGGAACTCTACTGAATTTATGATTCAATGTGTTGTAGGAGGCAATACAGCCCAGCTACAGGCTAGTTTGATGCTGCGTGTCAGAAGGGCTATGGACTATCCGGAGATGCCTTGGCAGTTGCGATACATCGGTCAACCCGAACTGGGAACAGGTACTAACCCAGGGGGCACTGCCGTTGTACATCATTTATGAACATAGGCCTATAAATTACACATTGCTTCAAAAGGTCATTCATACTAATGTTCTAAGTTACTTCGGCTCTCACTTCTTTTGTAATGATATAAGCGGTTAGAAATCAGAGAAGATGCTTCTAAACCCTCTATTCTGATCCGCAGGAGAGTAATGTGTAGTGAATCTTTCTGTGTCACTTGCTGTAGGGAAAGGAACGACAACTTAGAACCAATCAGGAGTGAAACAAAATTACAGTAAATTCTGTAAATTGTTAAAGAAGATTTGGTTTGTAGTAGATTCTTGTTGTCATTTGGGTAATTTTAGACTCAGAATAAATTAATTGTTTTATCAATTTATTTAGTTGTTTTAAATTTGAAAAAAAAACATTGGATAGATTAACACAAACATTTTAATAAGAAATAACATTTAATTGATTAGGACCTAGGCCTAATTATACATTTTTAAAGTTGTTGTATTACTAAATGTTATTGTTATGTTGTAATTGGTTTGGTTTAAATTATTGTAATGTATATAAAGTAGTTACATAGTCTAGTAATATAAGGTTTTATAACCCTATCCTATACTCTAATTCGAGTTATGTCTGTTTGTTTGCAAAATTTATCTCGAGATCCAGTGGAAGGATTTTGCTGAAAGTTTGGGATTGGGGGCTTTTGGGTCTAAAAAATTGATTGGTAAAAACTACTACCTCAGGAAAACTCGTACTTTACTATAAATAACAAAAACAAACCATTAAATCAGCTGTTTGATTTTATCTATAACTTAAAATATTGTAAACAGCTGTTTATCATTATGGAAATAAAAAACCTTCTTGAATGGTAACTCTCATAATGGAAATAAAAAAACTACTTGAATGGCAACTCAAACTCTTTTTTCGATAGGTGAGTGAGCGTAGTGAACGAGGTCATATTGAAAATGAATGAGTATTTTAAATAAAACAAATTCAATGCCTCTTCTGCGGAATCAAACACCGAGCATGGCTCGGTCCCCGGTGCTATAACTTTAAACCAATAAAATAAAATCAGTAATAATATTTAAATTATTACTTACTTACTTGGATACTTGGTAATTCATCCAGTTGGCCAAATTGGCATTGGATGTCACAAAATGCCAGGTAAGCCCTGGACATTGTAAAGTTCTATCTTGGTGACGGTGATGTTAGGTTAGGTTAGATTCACAATTACTTTTGGGGTTAGAGGTTCCCTGGCTGCACAATTCAAAAAACTCTTCCAAACTGTAAAAGCTGTTTAAAATGAGAAAAGTTTTTAAATCATTCTTGAACTTGTGAATTTGTTGTCGAGATTTAATTGAAGACGGCAAAATTTGAAAAATTTCTTGGCCAGAATATTTAGGTGTTTTTTCAAAAATGTTCAACTTGTGCTGAACAGAAAAATTGTTTTTGTGTCTAGTGTTATACCTATGGACTGTGTTATGTATTGTGGAGTGTGCGTCTTGATGTAAACTGACATCTCATCAGGTTTGTGAAAGCAGTTAAAAAGTACTACTACTATCTTTTGTACCTGAATTCGCTTCACAAGTTGTTTTTTTTTTTTCATTGAGTGTGAATTTTCAATGTCCATTCGCCTACTGTGTCACACCATTCGGTTGCTGTGTTACGATGCTCTGAAGTTGCTACTTCTTGAATAATCTAAACCTGTTAAAAAAATAAACTGAAGATCATTGGATCAAAAGGTTAATGGATTATCATTGGTACTTGAAGTGTTTGGTCAAAGTTAGTAATGAGTATTTAGTAATTGTAAACATTGATTTTCAAAGTTAACAACGCAGTTTTTCCTCTTTTAATATTTTTTCTTGTAGAATATATTTATTACTTTAAATGTTTGGTTTCAAAGCTGTTTTTCGTATGTTATTTTATCCAGCTTGAGTTTAATTTTGGTCTTTTGATAACAGGTGGTTTTGATCCAAGACACTGAAATACCTACTAAGTTGGTGCATTAACTTACCACAGATACCAGAGATAGTTGTGACTGTAAACAATTATAAAAATAGATATGTCCGTTCCGGTTTTTGTATTTTTGGGGGAAAACCTAAACCGAGAACCGATCAACAGATCTCAATATCAGTTTCATAGTGTCCAGCGCCGGTCGGTTTGTATTATATCAGCCATAAATGACAATCGCATCACAAAAAATCATCACCATAATAAACAACCAAACCACGGGATATTGGTCTTAAATGGTGATCGATCCACATTATGATCGCTGAATTGGTCTACTGCATGGCATAGCCTGAAATAACAAAACCACCGTGTAACATCAGCTGAAACTGCAATCGAACCATAGTTTATCAATATTGATGAATTTTACTGAGCGTTATTTATATGTACAGTCACCTCCCGATTATCCGGGGTAATGACCGGTTGGAGGGTCATGGATAACCCAAAACCACGGTTAAAACAAAGGGATTCAATAAATTGAATAGTACGAATATAAAATAGGTTTATCAATATTTGTATACTACAATATTGTGTTTTAATGTTATTTAAGATATATTTATGTATATTAAATACTTTTGAAAATCTTTAAATTGTGATAACATCTACAAAAAATCAAGATAGTAATCGTTAATACTAGCAATGGTTGATAGCAGTAAATACTATCCAAAACGCCGAATGATATTTAATAGCTTAAAAATCACTAAACACCGAACTCTCTAAACTACACTGAACAGTATGCTAATTAATTCCGCACTGGGGGAAAAACCCCATGAGGGTGAACAACGGCGGGACGGGTGATTGTTTTGAGATGTTTCTATTTTTAGACGTCCGCGACCGACCGTCCGTCTGTCTGTCCGTCCGTCGCTGAGGGTGAACAACGGTGGGCAGGGTGATTGTTTTGAGATGTTTCTATTTTTAGACGTCCACGTCCAACCATCCGCCACACTGCCTAGCCAGGTACAGTGATTAGAGCAGTGTCAAGGTCATCGCTCCTAATCACGCGCCCACGGCTCATTAGCGAGATGACAGACTCTCAGATTATGTTGTGTTTACTAAATTGTTTGTGTAGTATTTATTCTGATAAACAAAGTAAATTAAATACGATTCTGGAGATAATTTAGCAAACTAAATTGTTATTATTGCTCTATTTATGTATATAAGGGGATAAATAAAAATAAACCTTTCGTGACCCCGGTTAAACCGCAACCCGATTAACCCGCTCTCGGATAGTCGGGAGTTGAATGTATGTATCCTGATGTACTTGGTGAAAACTGATTTTAAAATAATTTGTGTAAAAATTACTGAGAAATAATAATTGACTACCAATTTCCATTAAAAACTGAACTACAACCGAATCAAAGGAACTGATACATCTCTAATAAAAATGTTTATACACAGAAGATACCTTGCTTGTCAAATTTATATATAAGTATTGCCAGTGACTAGCAACCAGAGTTGGGCGAGTCAACTGGAGTTCAGAGGTTTTTACTACATGTTCCGCTGCCTGTCGTAGGTGATAAATCTCGACCTACAATTGTCCGTAACAGTATTGACATTGGAACTAGCAGCACTGTTGTGGAGTTCCTCACAGAGTTGGGCTGCAGACTTGACTTTGAGTACACAGCTCGTGGCTACATGTTCCGCAAGGGCCGAATGAAGATCACTGTCTCTAAAATATTTAAGGTAAAGGTATTGTGTTCTTCTCTTTGACCACTTGTTTCCGAGTGGGTGTTTCGGGTCATTAAAACAAGTTTCAATTTACTATCAATTTATTGCAGGCCGACCTCCTTATGTTCTTTAAAACGAATCTTGCCTAGGATGCTTTCACTAGGGTTGCAATGCTATTGACAGTAGAACGGATTATTAGGAATTGTTTTTGTTGTACGCTTTAGTTTTTTAAGACTTGTGTGGTTAAAATTTACTTTAGTTAAATATCAAATAAAAACTTTCTTAAACTTATTTCATTGTATGTAGGCTAATAATTTATTTAGGCACTTTGGTCTCAACAGAAACCCTTTGTTCAGTTGCTTTTAGCGAATTTCCCCTATAGGGAAGAAGCTATTACCGTAGTCGGTATGGTAAGACCTAGGCCCGGGACCATGATAACTTTTCGTTTTGAGGTCCCCAGACCCCAAAAACACCATTCGTTCGAAACTGTATATATATATATATATCTATAATATTATAAAGAAGAGGTGGTTTCTGTCTGTCTGTCTGTCTGATGTTCCGGGTGAACGCAAAAACTACTTAACCGACTGGGCTGAAACTTTACACAAAGGTAGATTTTGAACCCATGCAACACATAGGCCTATTCACTTCCTTAAAATCCCCTCGGGCTACGCCCCGTGAACGTTCTAAGTTTCAATGTTTACATTTCATAAGAAAGTAAACATTCAGAAACTGTAATCCGAACAGCTGAGGGCACTTACATTTGACAGCTTAAAGAGCAGAAGCAAGAACAACAGCTGTTTCAAGCTAACTAAAATGAAATCTGCATTGACTATAGAACGGGTAAGGAAAACCCCTGTGCGAAGAACGTGTACATCAAGTATATATATATTTATTTCAATATACCGTATAATTAATCTATATAAATAAAATTAGAGTTTTGACTGTACATTGCTTGGAATTATGAAATTTTTACATATTTTCACGTTTTACACCCTAGGGAAACCAAAACAAATCTTATCTCAATTTATGTCTGTCTGTCTACCGGTAACGCTCAAGGACGGGTTTTTGTTCGCTTTTTACTGGAAAACGGGTGCAGTGACATTAATGAAACTTTGTTTCTTTGTTCTGTATATGCGTGAGAAGGTTTTAGGACACTATAAACTGGCATAAGCTTTTTAAAAAAATAATGGCGGCCGCTCAAAAACGTGATTTTGTGCGGTTTTGGTCATGTTTTGTTCGCTTTTCACAGGAAAACGGGTGCACCGATTTTTATGCAACTTTTTTCTATGTTCTATATGTGCGTTAGAAGGTTTTAGGCTAATTGGACTGTTTTAAATTACCTTAGGACACTGCCCCATAGGGTTTTTAAGATCCTATGCTATTCTTATGGACAAAGCATTTATTTATATTGAACCAGATGATGGCATAGTTATTCTATAAATAGGTTTTTTAGTTCTTTTTTAAAACGTTGAGTGAAGATTGGTAATAAATAACATAAGTGGATATATGATCTAAATCTATATTTGTCAGACTCATGCACTCACTGACATAGTGATCACTTTATCTAAGAAACGACAATGTCTATTGAAGATCAAATTTTGGATGGTGGTTCCCCTTATGCTGCAGTTCCCCTTTTATGGCAATTGTATGAGTATTAGTACTTTCTGGACCTTTGTAAGTTACATTTCGGTAGGAACATAACTAATTCATCAGAAAAAAACGCAGCCTATTCCTGTTACGAAAATGTTTATGTGCTTCGCCCCCCGAAATTTCAAAATACAATATTTAACAATCTTGCACATACTCTTGGACTGATGGATCTGAAATTTGGTAGGAATGTAGCTGATAGGTCAGTGCAGACATTTACCTACTCCAGACACAAATATACTCAAGGACTCTGGCCCAATGGCCTTTAATATAAGCGTGTTAGTCATAACACACAAACTACTCAACCAGTAGAGCTGAAATTTGATGCCTTAAAGGAAATAAGAAACAACATCAAGGGGAGTCACGGTGTTGTTCTCTGGAGATCTCACACAGACCCTTTGTCGTAAGTGAGACATGAGTGGACGAGTCTACGCCTCTCTAAAAATATATTTTATGTAGCCGACCACTGAGCGTCTGAACTTAACAGTAAATATGAAAATGTATTTTTGAGAAGATTAAGGGGTCGATCAGTTTTCTTATGCGCTTTTAAAAGTTGAGATTGGGACATTGAAAAACAAAAACAAGGTCTCAGAAACATCCATCCTTCACTCGGCACTATCGATGAATCACAGGATTTATTGATTAACAGTTTGCTACACCGAGGTTCATAAACAGTTTAATCTGGAAATTGTCTGGCTCTGTGATTGTGCCATCCTCACGTCCACCAATGAACAAGCAACGGAGATCAACACAAATGTAGGTCTATTCCAAAGGGAGGAACGCACATATACAATATTTAATACCGTTCATTTAACCATGACCACTGTTAGAACAGTTCGTATATATATTGATTTACATTTATTTAAATACAATCAATTAGTCATATGTTTTTAAAACATGTGATTTTTCCAAGTTTAGATTGTTTATTTACAATTATATTGAAAACAGGACCTGGCAAGAATGGTGATTTTAAAAGTGGTTTGTCAATGTTTTTAAAGTTTAATGTTTCGTTACATTACTATTAATTTATTGGAATGTAAAGATTAATGTATCAAAGTATTTAAAATGTTGAATTAAACAGGGTTAATATTTTGATGTACTTGAGTTCTTTTATTTCTAAAATCAAATCCAAAGTGTTACGTGTACCGATTTGGAGTAGCAAAAACCACACCGTTCACTACCCGACAGAGTTCCTCAACTTGGCAGCAGTACCCGAACTATCTGTCATAGTATATTTCGTTAACTTTAATTTAATTCTACTTTAAAAGTGTAAAATGTAATTTTATATTGTAAAATTATGTGGGTTGTTAATATTTTTAGTTAATCTGCCATTTATGTACAACCCGTACGAAGGACGGGTACATCAGCTAGTGTGTATATATATGTGTGTGTGTGTCCGTGAGCACGATAACTCTCGTAAAAATTATCCGATTTTGATGAAATTTGGTATAAACGTGTAAAGCAACATTTATGACTTTAAGTTCGAAAACCAGCCAGATCGCTTTATCCAAAGGGGTATTTTGGGGGGGTTTTGTACCCCAAAAATGGGTTTTTTGAATTTTTTACATATAATTTTGGAAAAATTCAAATTTTAGTTTTTACCATTGGATTCAGCTTAAAAAAACACACAATTTGGTATTTTGATCATTTCTCTACGTCAATTGGTTACCGAGATATTGAAAGTGCTAAACACAGTACGTTGTCTAATGTTATTCTTATGGAGGAAAAGAAAAATTTTATATCTCGCTTATTTATGAACGTATACTGACAAAACTTGGTATACGGCTTCATCTGGTTGTGGACCATTGATATTTGCTCAAAAAAACAATTTTTTGCCAAAGGCTCCCGTAGCAGCAAACCTGTGTACTCAGCCCCATGTTATTCTTATGGAGAATAAGTAACGTATTATCTCCCTTAATTATGAAAATAAATTAATGAAATTTGGTATGTGACTTCACCTAGTTGAGTTATATTGATATTAGCATAAAACCCCATTTTTTGTGTTCCTTGCTTCAGCAAACCTGCATACTCAGCCGCCATGTTATTCTTATGGAGAATAATTAAAATGTCATAAATCGTTTATTTATGAATGTATATTGTTGAAACTTGGTATGTAGCTTTATGTGGTATTAAGATAAATATATATGCATTGGAAATTCGCTGAGTACGCAGGTTTGCTGCTACGGGGGTATTTACATGTTGTCTACACAGTGAGTTAAGTAGAGCAAATATAGTTAAGAATAGAATAGATAAGTAGAATAGATGAGTAGAATAAAATAGAATGATTTATTTTCATTTAACATTTACATGTAACAGGCAGTGTCGAAAATACTTAGGACTAATTAAAATGGTTGATAGGCTCTGGACTAATAATTAAGAACATTAAACTTCTCGACATCAAAAGGCTTATATAAAAACTCACTAGCCTCATATAATGGGTTTTCTACCAGACAGGCATAAATAATCTTTATAAATCTTTTCTCACTTATATTTTTTGTTGCAAGCGACAGTTTGTTAAACAGTTCAATATTCAGTACCTTAAATGACTTCATAATTTTACTTAACCTACTACGTTCTATAAAAACATGATGGCTGGATCTTGTAAAATGTTCATGGACTTAATTTGAGAATGTGAACTTATCTAAATTCTTTTAACATAAACTAAACTTACAATATGCACATTGGTAACAGTCAGTATTTGGTACTTTGGTATTATACGGATGCCACCCTTATACAGCGCGCTGCGGCAGTTATGTCAGGATGGGTTATCATAAAAATGATTGTAGGACTTTCCTTGTTTCGTTACGAATCGAATGATACCTGATGAGTCATACTTCAGGCCGCCAAACCCCCTCCAAATAGGCCAAGGTCAGGTCGTTGACCGGAGCGCGCGCATCACCTGTCACCACCTGTATCTGGGTCAGTGTCATGAGTGATTTATTGCCGTGCACTACGTTACATTTGTTTTCATAATGACGTTCTTTTGGTGTGGGATTTACCTCGAAATGAAGAGGAAACCGTACTTATTTTTATGATAACCCATCCTAACATAACTGCCGCAGCGCGCTGTATATTTGGCGGAGTACATGTGGCGATCGGGTGTGGCTGCTAGCGGCGGCGACGCATTCAACACGATCGTAGCGGACATCGCTGTCTTTTGGGAGGCACAACACAAAGACCGCTCATCAGAATGATGTAAAGTTTTTACAGTAAGTCAATAAAAGTACGTTTTTTCGAATTATGCAAAAAACATAAAACGGTATCCTTTGTATCCGGTAAAAATTTAACCTCCAAAAATAGTGGCATCCGTATAATACCAAAGTACCCAATATTTTAACCTCTCTGGGTGTACAATGTTAACAAGTACTTGAGTTTGTCAAAACTCTTGTGGCCTTTTTTTGAACAACTAATATGTCATTTATTGTTTAACTATCACCCAAATACTATATTCCATACAACAAAATGTTGTGGAAAAATGAAAGTAACAAGACCTAAGATAATGACTTGGCAGGCTGTGTCTGAGACGCTGTGCCTATTTGGATGTATATCAAGATGTGTTTGAAATAGTGATTTTTAACCTACAAATGTTTACTAGATGGTGCAGCCCAAACCTCCTGAGAGCATGGAGCCGATCTCACAGTCATACCTCGTCGAGTTGAGCGTGTTGGCGCCCCTGGGCCAGGACGTCATTGCCGAGGATATGCGGTTGTTCTCTGAGCAGCTGCGCCCTCTTGTGCAACTGGAGAAAGTCGACTATAAGAGGCTACCCCTGCCGATGGGGCCGTAGACTAGGAGTAATTATTATAAATATTTTTTCCCATGCGGATGTTTTATTTATACCCAGAACCTCCTCAGTCCCGACACGTTCATGACATGAGCATTCGTCTGGTGATTCTATCGGGACTGTCCCGACTTCAGACTCTTTGTTCTAAGTGTCTACCAGACACTCGTTGTGATGCATATTGTCCAAATTAATCAATTTTTATAGTAAATTGATATTTTGAGTAATTTTTGCATAGGAATAACATTTTTACTCACAATGTTTTTTATAGAATACAACTAAATATGTGTTTTGTGATGTAATATAACTAAACCTATAATATTTTAGGTACTGCTGTATTCATGCATTATTTACAACGTTTCAACGACTCACCATAAATGTAGTCCTGTGTATGGGGGGGGCCTTTTAACACTGATGACCTTGTACCGATTGTTCTTAAAAAAAGGTGGCAACCCTATTGATATTTGCTAAAAACCTCATTTTTGTAGTCCCTATAGCAGAAAATCTGTGTACTCAGCTGTAATGTTATTCTTCTGGAGAATAATAAATAATTGTTTTATATCTCACATATTTATGAGTGCATTTTGATTCAATTTAGTTAGTGGCTATATGCATTCTCTGACGGGGGTATTTTGTGATTTTATTTTAATTAAATGAAACTGTTTTATTGAAAAATTTTAAAACTGGTATTAAAGGTCGCTGTATTTGAGTTTATTGATGCAAGGTAAATGTTGTACAAATACTGCTTAAGAGAAGTGATGATATAGATTTGACACAAAGAATGTTTAGTGTATTGTTTAAGATGCTTGTGGGTAGTACTCGTTCATAAGTGGAATCGAGACTGCCAGCAAACGGAGTGTTCTTTGTAAACCCCTCCCCCTTTAAAGTTCTGCTCACAGGAAGGCTTCCAACTAGAGTTTGGCAACTGGTTTGTGAAGCAATTACGGTTTTAGTTGCATTGCTAACATCTGCTCACGTGTGCGATTGATATCGAGTTGAATTGAGACGGAGAAGGACTGAAGTTGAACATTTTTGCCCTTGAAACTACCCCGTTTCTTTAGGAACAAGGTAATTTTTGAATAGTTGAATTTTGTTATGTTTGGACAAGTAGAATGTGGGTCTAATCCAACAAATTAAGAGTACGAGTGACTCTTATTCTTGTAAAAAATAGGAGTCAGTTACATGATTTTTACATTTATTGCCAACAAATTTGGAAATATACAAGAAATCGTGACAAAATTTGCATATTTAAAAATTGTCATATCGTAATTATTAAATGTACAAACTTTAGGTGTTAATACTGAAAAATTCTTAACAAATTACGGATATTATTTATATGCATTTTGTACAGTAAAAATTGCTACACAATGCTACCATTAAACAAAATTAATGAACATTTGACTAACGTGAACAAGTTGACCAACAGGGCAACTGAAGTTGAGACACTACCAGCATGCTCTGTAGCCAGCAACTGGTATCAGCGTCAATGTGTCGCATCAGAATTGTGTCGGATGTGATGCCACACCCGACAACATAGGTCAAGTCACTATTACGATACGGTTATTCAACCAGTTTACAACTACAGTGGAATTTCAGTCTTCTTGTGTGCAGAGTGACGTAGGCATAAAGGATGCGAATCTCCAAAACACTGCCCTTGCGCACAGACATCCCTTAAAAGTGTTACATTTGATTAAATAACACTTGTTTATAAGAAGAATAAACAAATTAGGAATTAATTAAATTAATTAATTAATTAATTACATATTGTTTCATTAATGTGTACAATTCAAAACAAAAATTAAGAATACCTACTGAAAAATCTAGCAAATGAATCAAAATCTCCCTGCATATCATATCATTGGTATACGACGTTAGTAGATTTGTATGTACCATAAATTTAAATTGTTTTCTATACTAAACTGTATATATTATAATGTGAAAGGGAATGACACGAATGCATTATGATGAAGTTGGAAACAAAGTGCAAAAGCAATAATTGGAAGATTACAAAACTGTAGAAGGGCTGAGGGCCTTTTGGTGCTGTATTTGCCAACCCATCCGCAGCCTTAATTCTCCCCTATTCCAGATGAGTGGCCTGGCACCCAGCAAAATGTGTAAGTGTGACCCAACAAGTATCTCGTTGATGACCCAGAAAACTGTGTCATGTTAAAGCATGACACAGTTGTTGAACAGTCCCATACAATCTTGGATCTTTAAAAAAACTGGACTTGTTTGCCTAAACTATTATATAAGTTTATAAATTTGAATCTTGCAAAAGGCAACAAAATTATTACAAAAATATTGTTATGTATAGCTTTATTTTACTACGTTTTCTTGGAGGGAGCCCGTCGTTATGTAAAAATTCCTGCATAGTATTAAAGTTGAGCTATTCCTATCATTGATGCGGAATGCAGAAATCGTCATGGTTTGCACGTTGGTGTTTTTTTTGCGAAATTCCAGCTTTAAATTTAAGTGTTTGTGGATCAGTTAATGATTCGCCTACTTTAAATCACAACCAATAGTTTAATTTCAGTTAGACGCTAAATATGGTATAAATACAATATACCCCCGTCGCAGCAAACCTGCGTACTCAGCGAATTTCCTATGAATGAATATATTTCTTACTACCACATAAAGCCACTTACCAAGTTTCATAAAAATACTTAAATAAATAAGTGATATATAGCATTTTATTTATTCTCTATAAGAATTACATTAGGGCTGAGAACGCAGGTTTGCTGCAACGAGGAAGATAAAAATGCGGGTTTTTTGCAATTATCAATATAACTCAACCAGGTGAAGCTATATACCAAGTTTTAGCGAATTTCCCCTATAGGGAAGAAGCTATTACCGTAGGTCTCATGGTAAGACTTAAGCCCGAGACCATGATAACTTTTCATTTTGAGGTCCCCAGATGCCAAAAACACCATTCGTTCAAATTTTTATATATGTATATATATATATATATATATATATATATATATATATATATATGTGTGTCCGTAAGCACGATAACTCTCGTAAAAAAGGTCCGATCTTAATGAAATTTGGTACAAATGTGTAAAGTACCATTTATTTGAACGAGTTCGAAAACCAGATGAATCGCACCATCCGAAGGGGGCTTTTTGGGGGGTTTTGTACCCCAAAAATGTGTTTTTTGGGGTTTTCACGTTTAATTTTAATTTAAATCAAATTTTAATTTATGCCATTGAATTCAGCTTAAAAAAACAAACAATTTGGTATTTTGATCATTGCTCTACGTCAATTGGTTACCGAGATATTGAAAGTGCTAAACACAGTACGTTGTCTAATGTTATTCTTATGGAGAAAAAGAAAAATTGTATATCTCGCTTATTTATGAACATAAACTGACAAAATTTGGTATATGGCTTGATCTGGTTATGGTTTATTGTTGTTTGCACAAAAAAACAATTTTTCGTCTATGGCTCCTGTAGCAGCAAACCTAGGTACTTGGTCCCCATGTTATTCTTATGGAAAATACTTAAAATGTTATATATCGCTTATTTATGAATGTATATGGATGAAACTTGGTATGTGACTTCACTAAGATGAGTTCTATTGATATTTGCATAAAAACCCATTATTTTGTGTGCCTTGTTGCAGCAAACCTGCGTACTCATCCCCAATGTTATTCTTATGGAGAATAATTAATATTTTAAATATCGTTTGTTTGTGAATACATTTCTTATGAATCCTGTTAAGTGTTATGTTATATATTCATTGGAAATTCGCTGAGTATGCAGGTTTGCTGCGACGGGTGTATATTAATGATTTATGTTCATAATTAAGGGAGATATAAAGCTTTCCGTATTCTCCATAAGAATAACATTAGGGATGAGAATGTAGGTTTGCTGCTAAGAGGATAATCAACAAAAAATCAATTTTTTGTGGAAATATCAATATACCAGTACTAGGTGAAGCCACCTACCAAGTTTCATCAATATACGTTCATAAATAATCGAGATA
This sequence comes from Allygus modestus, assembly GCA_963675035.1. Lineage (NCBI taxonomy): Eukaryota > Metazoa > Arthropoda > Insecta > Hemiptera > Cicadellidae > Allygus > Allygus modestus. The sequence goes on from OY776116.1 coordinate 80,920,927, forward strand.
TCAAATTTTAAATATTCTCCATAAGGATAACATTGGACAACATACTGTGTTTAGCACTTTGAATATCACGGCAACAGTTGGACGTAGAATCACAATTTAAACACCAAAATGATTGTTTTGTAGAGCTAAACTGATTGGTAAAAGCAAATGTGAAGTTTACATAGAAATGAACTGAGGAAAAGCCAAAAACCTTTTTCCCGTAAGATTAACATGGGAGATTTTATGAGCAGGTTTTTTTGGATTTTCTCCGCAACCACTTAACCTAGGTTAATAATTCAAAATACCATATTATTTGTTTTTTTAAGCTCTATAACATGGTCAAAACCAAAATTAAGTTTTTTAAAAATTTTAGGGTAAAAAAAATGCAAAAAACTGATTTTTGGAAAATTTAAAACCCCCGTTCCCATGGTCCGATATTTCTGTTTTTCGAACTTAAAGTCATGAATGTCATTTTACACATTTGAGCCAAATTTCATCAAAATCGGACGTTTTTTACTCAAGTTATCGCGGTAACGGACACATATATATATATATATATATATATAGATATATATATATATATACATATACAGGGTGAGTTTCTACTGACGCCCATAACTTCGCCAGGGGACTCTAATGATAAAAAGGAACAAAAAAGTTCCAGTAAACGCTAGTCCGATTCCGAACCGTTTGGTCATAATTGAGAAATTTGTGTTTTCTGCAAAATATTGGACTTTGTCCCACTATTTACTTTATAAAAATGAAACCAGTTAACCTACCGATTGATATTTAAAATAATTAGAAAAGGCATTAAATTTGCTATAAAACCATGGTTACATGTACAAATTTCATTTCGTACATCGGTTCCTAGCCAAAGTGAAATGAAAAATATGCTATAATTAATTATTTAGGCTAAGTTTAAAGACCCTGTTTTGTTACTTTAACCTGGTGCAACGCGATGTCCAACTAGATAAAAAACTTTCTCATTTAATAAGCTTTAAATTGATATGCTATTTTAAACTGTTGTAGGTGGGAATGACAGAAAAACTACTATCAACCTAAATAAAAACACGGTTTACGAGTGAGGGTATTCTTATTTAAAATACAAGGCAAAAGACCACAAAATTATAATACGGTAACTCAATGTTTACTTTGCATTAACAAATTAATTACAAGCCTTCAGAATGAAAAAAGTTGATTGCTAGTTGAGTAAGTTTTCGAAATGACCACCACTTTGTCTGATGCAGATGCGGACACGTTTTCTCAGCTCTCTCACAGTAAATCAGTGAGTAGATTATTATTAGTAGGTTTGTTACCTTGCTAAAACCAAATCAGTAAACAGTGTTTTACTTTAGTTTGGTGGTAGTTTTCTGTCATTCCCACCTACAACAGTTTAAAATAGCATATCAATTTAAAGCTTATTAAATGAGGAAGTTTTTTATCTAGTTGGACATCGTGTTGCACCAAATTAAAGTAACAAAAAAGGGTCTTTAAACTTAAACTAAATAATTAATTATAGCATATTTTTAATTTCAACTTGGCTAGGAACCGATGTATGAAATGAAGTTTTTACATGTAACCTTGGTTTTATAGCAAATTTAATGCGCTTTCTAATTATTTTAAATATCAATCGGTAGGTTAATTGGTTTCATTTTTATAAAGTAAATAGTGGGACAAAGTCCAATATTTTGTAGAAAACACAAATTTCTCAATTATGACCAAACGGTTCGGAATCGGACTAGCGTTTACTGGAACTTTTTTGTTCCTTTTTATCATTAGAATCCCCTGGCGAAGTTATGGGCGTCAGTAGAAACTCACCCTGTATATAAATTTGAACGAATAGTGTTTTTGGTATCTGGGGACCTCAAAACAAAAAGTTATCATGGTCTCGGGCTTAAGTCTTACCATGAGACCTACGGTAATAGCTTCTTCCCTATAGGGGAAATTCGCTAAAACTACTGTTAAAAACTTTTTTTATTCCAACGCCAACGGCATTTTTGTTATGAGATCACACAAACCCTTTTAGGGAAAGCGGTCCAAACCCCTCAAATTTTTGTGGACGGGATTTGAACCCGTGACCCCTTGAACCGAAGTCCAAGATGCTAACCGTTAGGCTAGCGAGATGCCCAATGCGTTTTGATGTATCAACTATAATACAACTTTGATTCCCCAACATAAGGATATAGAAGCCGTCTAAAAAGATAGTTAGGCCATTAAACATAGGATTTTGCCTGAAAATAATTCCAGGAAGGCTGGAAATCGGTTCAATCTTTTTGTTTTACATAGAAGTAACAATATCTGAAGTTTGTCCCATTTCTCCTATTGAGCTTCAGTCATATGGGACCATATCAAAATGTTGGTTGTTTTTTTAGGTTTTTCGCAATTTATTAAAAAACAATCCACCTAACAGGAAAAACTCATCTTAAAAGAATTGTAGAGCACATAATTCCGCATCTATTGGATACATTTTGATAAAAATCCCACTATATAATAGGCGATATATGGTAGGTCGAATGAAGTGTTTTAATTTTGTTTACCGATATTTTTACTAGGAATAATTTCTGAATACCAGTTGTTGGTTAAAATTAAAATCCTCATTCCAGTAATATTCAACTAATACAACGGGTAAATCAATTTATTTTTAGCGAATTTCCCCTATAGGGAAGAAGCTATTACCGTAGTCGGCATGGTAAGACCTAGGCCCGGGACCATGATAACTTTTCGTTTTGAGGTCCCCAGACCCCAAAAACACCATTCGTTCGAAACTGTATATATATATATGTATGTCCGTGAGCACGATGACCCTCATAAAAATTATCCGATTTTGATGAAATTAAACGTGTAAAGCAACATTTATGACTTTAAGTTCGAAAACCAGCCAGATCACTCTATCCGAAGGGGTATTTTGGGGGGGTTTTGTACCCCAAAAATGGGATTTTCGAACTTTTTACATATCATTTTTGAAATAGTCAAATTTTAGTTTTCCCCATTGGATTCAGCTTAAAAAAACACACAATTTGGTATTTTGATCATTTCTCTACGTCAATTGGTTACCGAGATATTGAAAGTGCTAAACACAGTACGTTGTCTAATGTTATTCTTATGGAGGAAAATAAAAATTTTATATCTCGCTTATTTATGGACGTATACTGACAAAACTTGGTATCCGGCTTCATCTGGTTGTGGACCATTGATATTTGCTCAAAAAAAATTTTTTACCCAAGGCTCCCGTAGCAGCAAACCTGCGTACTCAGCCCCATGTTATTCTTATGGAAAATAATTAAAATGTCATAAAATGTTTATTTAAGAAATGTATATTGATGAAACTTGGTATGTGGCTTTATGTGGTATTAAAATACATATATATGCATTGGAAATTCGCTGAGTACGCAGGTTTGCTGCTACGGGGGTATTTCTTATGGAGAATAAGTAACGTGTTATCTTGTTTAATTATGAACATAAATTAATAGAACTTGGAATGCGGCTTTACCTAGTTGAGTTATATTGATATTTGTATTGTTTGGAGCTGGATGTTTTTGGGAAAGATAAGAAAGATAGGCGAAGGACCAATGTGAAGAGCAAAAAATGAATGATAGTAATGGACAAATTATAACATATAACAAACATTTATTTTACATAAAGTAATAAATAAGTAAGGACTGACAGGCTGGTTATTGACATAGAAAAGGGAAACATGTTATGTATTGTAGTTCATAATTTGTACTAATTGTTTTAAGACACTGATCACCAATATTAGGATATTTATAATTAAACAAAATGAAAATAAAATGTTCAAAAGAAGTTTATATTAATTAATTATCCACTCACCAAATTGGGTGAAAGTTCTGACCTTTAAGTCACTACTTTGGATGAGGCATGTGGAGATCAAATGAGTCAGGAGATGGGATGAGAAGGTCTTGAAGATCTAGACGTTCTAGACGTTGCAGAAGTTCTAGAGGATCTAGAAGGTCTAGAAGATCTGAAGGGTCCAGGGTTATAGATGATATCACTCACTTTATTACAGGTACATATACATAGTTTGGGGTTTTAACCAGCGTGTCGTGGAAAAAACAATTAACATGAAGTGAGATATAGAAATACATAAATTATCATGTTGATAATTGACAAAAAGGGGAAATAAAATGAGAAGAGGATGAAATGTTAACAAAAACTAAACTGGGAGTGGTTATTTGCTGGTCTGAAGTGAGAAGAGGGTTTGTTATTATAAAATAGGTAACAATGAAAATGTAAACAAAAGATATCAGGTGAGAATAAAAGTATAGGAAAAGAGAAGTATTTAAAATAAAAACATATGATTTTAATTGGTTGGGTAAAAATATGATGAACCAGGCTCTTGTTGAGTAGTTGGGAATTAATTATTTTTAAAACCACATTATATAAATCCAGAACATATATAAGTCCTGAACATACCGCCGACCTTGAAGTGTCCACACTTCAACAACATTAAGTATTAGGTAGTGGACAAAGTTTGATGACTGGACGCACAAATGTATTTGTGGAAGTCTTGACTCTAGCCACTCGAACTATTCCATCACGCTCAGGAAAGATTTTAATTACTCGAGCTAATGGCCATTGAAGTGGACTTGATGGTGAATTGATCAAAACTAAATCTCCAATCTTGAGGTTCAGGCTGCTAGTAGTCCATTTACAGCGTTGCTGTTGAGTATGCAAGTACTCTGTTGTCCATCGACGCCATATGGTTTGAAACAGCTGTTGTGTGAGTTGCCATCGCTTCAGTCTGTTAACAGGAACCTGGGTAAGATCCCTCTCTGGGATTGATACTAGTGGTGCACCTGTTAAAAAATGTCCAGGTGTTAAAGCATTAAAGTCAGATGAGAGAGGAGTCAACGGCCTTGAATTCAACATTGCTTCAATTCTCGTAGTTAACGTAATAAATTCTGGCAGTGTTAGAATATTGTTGCCCATGACCCGATGTAAGTGATGTTTTGCTCCTTTTATTGCACTTTCCCAAAGTCCACCTTGGTGTGGAGCAGCTGGTGGGTTGAAATGAAATCGAATGTCTTGGTTAGATGTGAAGCGTTGAATCTGATCTTGAGATTTACTACATTGAGTGATAGATTGCACTATTTTTCGTAGTTCTGTGTTTGCACCAACAAAAGTTGTTCCGCAGTCCGAGTAAATATTTGTACACAAGCCTCGGCGAGCTGTGAATCTCGTAAGTCCAGCAATGAATGCGGATGTGGTTAAGTCTGTGATAACTTCTATGTGTATGGCTTTTGTGACCATGCAAACAAAGAGACAAATGTAAACTTTGACTTGTTTAATGAAGCGTAAATTTAGTACCTCGATGTTGTAGGGTCCACCATAATCGATACCAGTTGATGAAAATGGTTTACACGGGTTTACACGTCAGGAGGGTAGTTCTCCCATTAATGGAGCATTACTTTTTGGTCGGAGTTTGAAGCACGTTAAACATTTATGAAGGCGAGAGCGAATCACATTTCTTGCACATAGTATCCATACATGCTGTGAAAGCAAAGCTTGTACCAATTGTGGACCGGCATGAAGATGATATAAATGGTAATGATCGATTAGAATGTTTACAACATGATGATTTTTGGGCAACAGAATAGGGTGACGAGTGTCATAGGGTAAGGAAGTGTTAGTCAAACGCCCACCAACCATTAGAATCCATTAGAATCCATGAATGGGTTTAATCGTTGAATGGTTTTAGGACAAACACGTTGTTCAGAGAGTAACTTGAATTCGTTGGCGAATGCCATTCGTTGCACAAGAGCAAATATTTTGACTTGAGCTTTGTTTAGTTCTTCAGTTTTGAGATATCCATTTTGATGTTGTGAACTACAGCAATTGCGAATGAAGCGCAATACATAAGCCATAATTCGAGTCAATGTTATCCAGGATGAAAACTTGGACAGAAATGACCATTCTTCTTGTGAAGTAGTTGTTAGTATGGTTAATGAGTTTGGTTTAAGTTCGTGGGTCGAATCTAATGTCACAGACGTAAACTTAGATGTTGGCCAATCATTTGATGGGAGCGATAGCCAGGATGGGCCATTCCACCAAAGTTTGTGATCAATCAAATGAGACATGAGTAGGACTCTGGAGGCACAATCTGCAGGATTATTTCCGGAAGAGATATGTCTCCATGACTCAGTAGGTACCAATTCTTGGGTTTGTGAAACACGGTTAGCTACATAGGTTTTCAACCTGTATGGAGGGGTTTGCAACCATGTGAGAGCTACAGTTGAGTCAGACCATAAATGTATATTATTAGATGTCATTTTATCAGGAAATAAGGATTTGATATGAGACACTAATTGAGCCAATAAATGTGCAGCGCATAATTCAAGGCGAGGTATCGTGACTCGTTTCAAAGGTGTGACACGACTCTTTGCCATTAGTAGTTTTATCGATACGGATTGGTTTAGTTCACATCTTAGATAAGTAACAGCAGCATATCCGACTTCGGATGCATCACAGAACCCATGTAGTTCAATTTTACATGTTGAACATAAGTTTAATGATCGAGGTATTGTAATATTAGATAACAACTTAATATTATCAGTGAATGAGCACCATTGCATCTGAAGATCTGATGGAAGTGGTGAATCCCATGACAGTCCTTTTGTCCAGATCAGTTGCATAAAGCATTTGGCCAGCATTATAAAAGGGACAAGAAATCCACAGGGATCATAAATCTGTGCTATAGTACTGAGTACAGAGCGCTTGGTAGGAGTTTTGTGTGAAGTAAGTGTTTGGAAATCATATGAGAAGGCATCGGTGACTGGAGACCACTTAAGCCCTAATACTGAAAATTGTGGCGTTTCTGAGTTTTGCAAGAACTTTGGTGTTTCAAGATGTGAATCGGGTAAGTTACTTAAAAGTTTAGGTGAGTTCGAAACCCATTTTCTAAGCTCAAAACAACCTTGATTTAACAAAGAAATAAGTTGGGACTGAAGGGTCAAAGCTTTGTTTTCAGTGTCCGCTCCAGAGATAATATCATCCACATAAGTGTGATTACGCAAGAGATGAGCTGCATGTGGAAATTCATCGCCATGGTCATCAGCTGGTTGGTGCAACGTTCTGATAGCTAAATATGGAGAGCTGTTAATTCCATATGTTACAGTATTGAGTTGGAAAATAGATGGGGATTGGTTTGGATGTGATCGCCACAAAATCAATTGAAAAGTTCTATCATCGGGATGAACCGAAATTTGACGGTACATTTGCTTAATATCACAGCAGAATACAACATTGTGTCGACGAAATTGTAAAAGTAGATCACATATATTGTTTTGCAGTTTGGGTCCCGTTAAAAGGATTTCATTAAGCGAGAGTCCAGAACTGGTTTTACAACTTGCATCAAAGACAGTGCGAAGTTTAGTCGTACTACTACTCTCTTTAAGTACTCCATGATGTGGAAGAAAGAAGTGTGGTTGAGATAGGTCAATGTCATTACATTCGGACATGTGGCCTAATGATAAATACTCATCCATGAAATCATGATAAAGTTCTGAAAAGTGAGGATTAGAAGAGAACTTGTGTTCCATGGCAAAGAGACGCAATTCAGCGGGGTTTTTTGATTCACCTAAGACAGAGTTTGAATCTTTGAAGGGTAGACGAACTACATATCGTCCATTGGTATCACGAGTGTGATTTTCCATAAAGTGTTTGTCACACTGGATTTCTTCTTGAGTTTTAATGGAAGAAACAGGAGGTTCTTCTTGGGACCAAAAACGTTGAATTGATGAATGCAAATCAGAATTACTAATGGAGTGTAAACAAACATTGAGAGTTGAACTTGGTATGACATTGGATATAGAAGGATTAGAAGGCAGACAAGGAGCGGTACCCATTATTACATAACCAAAGTGTGTTCCTACAGCATATGGCATATTATGGCCAAGTGAAAATTGTTCTGTTGTAAACAATTAGGGGAAGAGTGCACCTCCGAGTATGACATCGATGCGATTAGGAACATGGAAAGTGGGATCAGCTAGGATAAAAGAGTGAGTTCTTTTCAGTACTTCTGGAGAAAGAGGCATGCGAGAAAGATCAACAGTTAATCTATCGAGGATTAAAGTAGGTTGATCAGCGGCTATTGTTCGACCATTCAGAGTTTTAATGTTAACAAAAATCTGTCCTTTATTGTTTGTCATCTGGTGATCAATTCCCGAAAGTTGGATACTAGATTTATGTCGTGGAATGTGTAAAAGATTAGCTGCATGTTCGGTCATTAAGTTACACATACTCCCAGAATCCAGGAGAGCACGAAATGCATGCGAGTTTCCACCTGGTGCACTAATTTGTACCAATAAAGTGCCTAATACTACGGTGGTGTTACTGGATGAAACTTCTAAGTTGTTCTGAGATGTGAGTGTTACAGATGTTTCAGGTTTAACCATAGAGTCAGATTTTATTTGTTTGTTTAATGGTTTAGCATTAGAGTTTGTTACAGTTATGGAACTAGTCACATTGTTAGTATCACTGTTAAAGTGTAGCAACGAATGATGACGTCTACTGTTACAGGATTTGCAACTAAATTGTGATTTACATGATTTGGTGCCATTTGTACCTAAGCATGATACACATTGATGACATTTCTTAACAAGCTGATATCTTTCATGAGGAGACATAGCTTTGAAAACAGAACACGAGTATATTTTATGAGATGACTGATTGCATGCAAAACACGTTACAGGAATGTTTGTATGAACATTTGATTGAGGTGTTACTTGAGTAGCTATCATCATTGATTATACATCCTACGGAATAGATAAACCTAGCATACGGGCCGGGCGTGCCTCGGCATTGCTGCGCTGGCCCCGAGTTTCAGTGAGATCCCGCCAGAGCGCAACCAGTCGGCTCTTCCCCTCTTTCACCCCTCGCTCTCCCTGCTCTCCAATCGCTCCCTCCAGGCCAGTCAGTGTCTCAGCGACTGCCGAGCGGGTAAGATGCACACGCTGTTTCTCGTGAAAACACGGCACCCGCCGACTTTCCCCCCTCCCTCCCCACAGCACTCCAGGCCGAATTGAGTCGCCGCGGCCTTTGAGAAACACTAGCAGAGATGTCCGTTGACATTCTGTCTTTGCATCTGTTGGTTTCGCTCATCACTTGATACGTTGTGTATGTCAACAATATACATGAGTAACACTCTAATAGTGTAATTAAATCAATTACGTGTCTAAAATTATTGGTAAACTATGCCTAAAAATGTTGCGTTCAGGATGTTGAAGTAATTATGACTCAATACAACCTGACACCATATTTTGACAAGCTTAACACCGCACAGTGTGTTAATAAAACTGTTACCAGAATAACTTAGTTTAAGATATTTTACGACAAATCTAATGGTTTTGAATTTTTTTACCGAGTAATAAACAACTGAGCTGTTGCAATTCTTGTTATTTATTAGGCCTAGATGTTCAATTGTGGAGAAACCAAAGATGAGCTTTGTCCGGTTAATGTCCGGTCCATGTAAATTGCATCAGCTCGGTTATTTATTACTCGATTGCAATAAGTTAAGTATCGTTAGACTTTTCTCAAATTGCCCTAAAAGAAGATATACTGGTTAATATTTTGTAAAATGACTTATTTTCGAGTCATTTGCGATATAACATTTAAAATGGCCGCCATTTTGAAATTATCACAGATAATTCCTTCATAACGTTCGTGTTGATAGATCCTATCTCCGTAAACAGTTGACTTAAGTTTGGTTGAATTCGGTTATATGGTTTTAAAAATATGAACTTTAAAGTGAAAAACACTTACGGACTGACAAACGGAAAACTAAGTACAGGAGACCCATGTTCATATGGTTAAATGTGTTTATATTAACCCAAGGAACAACGCTATATACCTTTGTCCAGGAGAGTTACGGGACACTGTATAAGTTAAAAAACAACTTATACTTACTACCTGGTTTCTTATTTATAATTTTTTTAGTCTAAAGTTCATCGCCCGTGAAAATCTTCATCTGAAGTTTACTGATGGTGATTTTACTAGGACTCTGAAAACGAGGTTGAACAGGAAGAAGCTATGGTTACTTTCGTAAACGGAGTAGTTTTTTTTTAGCAGAGGACTGTTTCCGGTTATGACAAGATCCGAAATTATAAGAAACCTGTTAAGCACATCTCTGTCGCAGTTAAGTCTAGAGAACTTTCGAGCATAGATTTCCTGATATTGTCTTATATGCTCATTTCGGGCCATTAAATGCAACTAAATTCCTGTTTCTGACCCATCCGATGCGAAAGAATAGGCGTTCTTTGGCTATATAACTGGGGCGAATCGCCGATTGTATTCGTAAATACGTTCCGGTTGTCATTCGGGCCTATACAACGGGATCCGGCTATATTTTTCGCTAGGAAAATATGGTACGATTGCCAATTTTTATGATAGATTGTGATTTTTGGCATATATTGTGCCTCAGTTGTCAGTTGTCGCGTCGCGTCGTTCGTTGGGCGCAGCTTCTTGCATTGCTCCCGTTTTAGGGAATATATGTTTTATTTATTTGTTTAATTTTGTTTATTTGTTTGGTTTTTTTTTGCATAAAGATGAAATTGCCATGAATGGTGTTGCTCTTCGTTGTTGTAATAATACATAAATGTTAACATTACATGTAAATAAACTATTGAACATTAATCAGAAGTTGTGACAAAGCCCTCAATTTTGTATTAACACTCTAAAAGAAATCATTCTTTTTAAATTTTATTAAATTTGTTTGAATCGTTAATTTTCTTGAAATTTTCAGGTTATTTCTTATAAATTATTGTTATTGCTAATGACAAAATTTCGAATTTAAATTAAAACTGTACATTATAGATCATACGAATTTCAGTTGATTTTAAAAATTTATATTTCTGAGCCTGTATGCCCTAAACATTATTAATGTTTTAATGATGGCAAGTGGCCATTTTAGGTGTATGAGAAATTTTCATCTGGGGAAATCAGATATTTTTCAAAACTAGTCATAATATACAGGGTGAGTCAGACCACCCGTCCAGCATGTATAACGGGAGAACGGTTTGGTCTAAAGTCATCAAAAACAATTATTCCTCACTAAAACGCATATGGGCTATCTATTAAAAATATTTTCATCAAAATCTATGTACGGAATGTTCCAAAACTGAAGGTCACGGATTCAAATCTCAACATTTTCTTATGTGAAAATAGGGCCAACATACATTATACATTATTTAAAAGGCCTTTTTTATACATTATTTTAAAGGTCTCGTTAAAATAAACATTTGGCGAAAACAGAATTCACTTATCTTTATCCGTTTCAAAATGGCGGATATTTTTGTGTAAAATATTGACATTTGCGGAATACTCTGTATTTTTTAAACCATTACTCGTACCTTTTTTCTGACTTAAACGAGCCGCCATTTTGAAACGGGTAAAGATAAGTGAATTCTGTTTTCACCAAAATGTTTATTTTAACGAGACCTTTAAAATGAAGTATAATATTTCCTATGTTTACATAAGAAATGTTAGGGTTGCGAACCCTTGACCTTCAGTTTTGGAACATTCCGTACTTAGATTTTGATGAAAATATTTTTAATAGATAGCCCATATGCGTTTTAGTGGGGAATAATTTTGTTTGATGACTTTAGACCAAACCGTTCTCTCGTTATACATGCTGGTGGACGGGTGGTCTGACTCATCCTGTATATACTAACATAAATAATCGGACAGCTTTGACACATTTATTTTGTCATATAAGTAGGGGAACATATGTTTGCAGAAAGTAAAATTGATAAAATTGGAGAAATACTTTTATTTTTTAATAACTTTTCTCTTAACCGTACTGAGTTTATTTTTTATAAAATTGTTATTATTTAAGAATTTTAAAGTTTCTTATTAAAAAAAGAAGGCTTTGCGGGTAATATTTCAATCAAAATGAACCAAAGAACGCTCTTAACCTTTGAAAGGATTAATTTACTTGCTATTACTTCGGTTTACATTTGCGAAACCACAATTTTTGCGCGTTACATCACTTGAACAGTGAAGGGATTTGAGCCCATTTTAAGATCGGAAAAGTGTGGCCGTAGCTACTCGGCTGTCCTCTCAACGCCCAAGGCATTACCAAAGACTTAAAACTACTGGACCGCGCGCGCGCTCACTTGAATTGAATTTGCGGCCAGGGAACATTTTTTATGGTTGAATGGCCTTCTGATCCGTATTCCTGAATAGTTTCTCGAATTTTTAATATCAAAAGTAACTATATTCGACCAGGGTTAGTTGCGTAAAAAGAACAGAAAGTTGGGAGTTTTGTAAACTAATCTCCTCGATGGCTGATTTTTTCATATTTCCAGTCATATAAATTTATACGATCCACTAGGCTTTAGGTGTTGTTCAATAATGATGTTTTGAAGTTTTTGGTACTGGAATGAATTCTTTTATGAGCAGTAATATCGTTCTTTGGACTAGTGAAACTTTGAATTGTAGCATATAAACTTCGACGTTCGCCAAAAGTTGTAGATTGCATGAAAGTTAATTGGCCTATATCATAAAATTTTGTTGATGAATGAATACCATACAAGACAAATACTTTTTAATAGCAAATGTATTCTTAATAAACATTAATTACCAAGATGGTTCGTTCACCCGTCCACGTAGAGTAGTAAGAACGATTACATAATGTTGCATTAATACAACATTTCGCTATTGAATAACAAAAAATTATCTTCAGTGTATGATAACAGTTGATTATGATTTATTTAACAGACAATACAAGTACAGTACAAAAGTCGTATAACTATGTATTTTACCAAAAAGCTAGGTCATGTTGTAACACAGCATCACTGAGTTGAATTTAACAGCGCGGCACGGCTCGTGGCACGTCTTGGATAGAGCGCGGCGAAAAGTTTCAGCATCTTTCCAAACGAATTGTAGCCAAACCAACAACTTTACCGAAAAATGTTTGGAATAAAAGTTTTAGAGAAAGTAATTATCTACAACTTTCCCGCTGGAAGTTTGTTTCTAACCTAAAAATAAAAAATTTCCTCGCTGAGTAACTTTTTCATGTCTCTCTTTAATAACACGTAAGAGTTTTTAATTATTAAACATATTAAAACACGGTAAAAAAAAACAATATTTATACTTTCGAATTCCGTAGTCCACGTACACAAAGGATATATAAATTTCATTACAATTCAAACATGGCAGTGAAGTCCAGGAGCGTGTAAACGACAGCGCGTTCATCGCCAGAATCAGCTCTGAGCACACAGCGGCCCACCATTTCTGTTCCGCACAGTCCGACGCGGACCGTTTTTAGCTCACTTAGCGATCTCTCCAGTTACCTCGATGGGCATTACTCGCCGGCCTCGCCGCGCCACGCAGCACAATCATATCTGACAGGAGGGGTAGAAGAGGGGACGGAAGTTGATGGATACGCCGATTGAGCGCTTCAGTACGGTAGCTGACGACGCTCCAACTAGGAGAGCTTCTACCGTTAGCCAACAGAATGCGCTCGAGGAGCTCGCCAAGGTCGGCTTCAAAAAACGACATTACTAAGTTTATCTATTAGGATGTAGAATCAATGCTATCATGCTGACATGGTTACGAGTTTTGTTGTTAACTGTGGGTCTTGGACGAGAGTTAGAAACGTTAATTTCCAGGGATTGCATATTTTGTGACAAAGTCGCGTCCTCGAGTTGCGTACATTCGGTATTAAGGAAATCCAGTATTTCTTTTACTGAGGGTAGAGAATGCTTAGTAGACGAGGAAGATGCGCGAAATGCTTCTAGTTTTCTTCTGAGTTCTACGTCCATTTTACGCAATAATACTGCAACAAGAAGGGCATTTGAATCTTGAATTTCACAGTCAAGAGCATTTAGTGCTTGAACATTTTCATTGAATATATTTATAAACTTGCGAACACCCTGAATGTGTGAAGATGTTAGTTGAGGTAAGTCAAGCAAATTGTTCAAGTGTAGTATTTGAAGCCTACGGTTGTTATGATACCTGTCTCGTAACAAGTTGTAAGCTATCGCATAATTCTGTGGAGTGATACTGAGACTGCGAATCAAAGACAATGGTTCCTTGTCCAGAGCACTGAGGAGGTACTGAAAGCGCATAACATCAGATAAAGAGCTATTGTTATGAATAGTGGTGTCGAAAAGATTGATAAATGACGTCCATGTACTTAGATCGCCTGAGAACTTAGGGAGATCAATTTTTGGCAAACGTACTTGTGAGTGCGCAGAAGCACTTGACGCTTCATCGACACTGTTATTTGGATTAACAGACTGTTCTGGTACCGGAGATAATGATTCAATATTACAAGAAATATAAATAAATAATTCATTTATGTCATTTTGATCTGTCATTAGTTTGTCAATGTCTAACGTGTTACCACCTATTGCAAGAATACGCTGAAAGTTTGTTTCAAAATCTTCAGTTTTCCGCTTGGTTTCGGACAAGTAAGCATTTAACATTTTTGTCTGAACATTTGTTAGAGGATCTTCTTGAGAGATGATACCGTCTACTGAACCTTTAATGAAGTTAAGTCGTGTTTTGGTTACTGCAGTTAACCGCTCATAAGTTTCGATTTTAAAGTCAGTGTTCTTTGGGGGTGCCATTTCTAGAAATCAGTTAGGTAAACACAAAGTAGCAAATGGTTAGTGGTTGCAAAAAAGTTGTGTTAAAAATTCTCTTGCTATATTTGGGTTGTATTACAAGAGCTGGTTAAGACACATAGCTTATTATTAGAAGGTAGAAAATTAGTATTAGGATAGTGATTTAACTTCGAATAGAGAACGATATGTCCAAATCGCTATGAACAGAATCCGGTTCGTTAATGGACCAATGTTTGGAGCTGGATGTTTTTGGGAAAGATAAGAAAGATAGGCGAAGGACCAATGTGAAGAGCAAAAAATGAATGATAGTAATGGACAAATTATAACATATAACAAACATTTATTTTACATAAAGTAATAAATAAGTAAGGACTGACAGGCTGGTTATTGACATAGAAAAGGGAAACATGTTATGTATTGTAGTTCATAATTTGTACTAATTGTTTTAAGACACTGATCACCAATATTAGGATATTTATAATTAAACAAAATGAAAATAAAATGTTCAAAAGAAGTTTATATTAATTAATTATCCACTCACCAAATTGGGTGAAAGTTCTGACCTTTAAGTCACTACTTTGGATGAGGCATGTGGAGATCAAATGAGTCAGGAGATGGGATGAGAAGGTCTTGAAGATCTAGACGTTCTAGACGTTGCAGAAGTTCTAGAGGATCTAGAAGGTCTAGAAGATCTGAAGGGTCCAGGGTTATAGATGATATCACTCACTTTATTACAGGTATATATACATAGTTTGGGGTTTTAACCAGCGTGTCGTGGAAAAAACAATTAACATGAAGTGAGATATAGAAATACATAAATTATCATGTTGATAATTGACAAAAAGGGGAAATAAAATGAGAAGAGGATGAAATGTTAACAAAAACTAAACTGGGAGTGGTTATTTGGTGGTCTGAAGTGAGAAGAGGGTTCGTTATTATAAAATAGGTAACAATGAAAATGTAAACAAAAGATATCAGGTGGTAATAAAAGTATAGGAAAAGAGAAGTATTTAAAATCAAATTAAAATAAAAACATATGATTTTAATTGGTTGGGTAAAAATATGATGAATCAGGCTCTTGTTGAGTAGTTGGGAATTAATTATTTTTAAAACCACATTATATAAATCCAGAACATATATAAGTCCTGAACATGTATAAAACCCATTTTTAGTCTTCCTTATTTCAGCAAACCTGCATACTCAGCCGCCATATGTTATTCTTATGGAGAATAATTAAAATGTCATAAATTGTTTATTTATGAATGGTATATTGATGAAACTTGTTATGTAGCTTTATGTGGTATTGAGACAAATTTATATGCATTGGAAATTCGCTGAGTATGCAGGCTTGCTGCTACGGGGGTATTCATCACTCTGTATTCGAAAATAGCCCATTACCATACAGCTGAGATCTTCGAAAATCGTCGATTTCCACGACTTCACCTGTCCTAAACATTACTTTACCTGTCCCAAACAAAACTTTACCTGTCCTTAACAACTGAAGTTCTCGTTTTACTCAACAGGAGCACCAGTGTGATTTCGTTATTTTTTACGATTCTGTGTAAACAGATGACTTTAACACTAAAATGAATTGTAAAACTGTGTTGTGTTTAATTATACAAAATTACTAGACTATAAAATATCAGATCATTTTTGTTTTAAGTTTAATATGTGGTTATTTGCATCGTGATGAAAAGTATCGCTCACTACTCGTCACAAAAGTCCTATTTCAAGGCAAGATAGCATTTTACGCGTGAGGCGACTAGTGAAGTGAATTATACTAATTTGTTTATTGGTAAACTGTTTTTATTCCGAGATGGGGATTTATATTTTAAAATAATCACAGCTGTACTTTCAATTTGTATGTAAATAGTGAACAAAATTAAATAGAATGAGACTAATTCATAACCTCATAGTTTCGTTTATAGGATGTTAATTTTCAAATAAATATTAACATTTTTATTTTATAGTGTCGTATGGTGAAAAATAGCGTTCGCACCTGTGCCGAAAGGGTTTTGCATAGCCCTCGAACTTGTTTTTACCTCGACTTTGTCTCAGTGATAAAACACGATCTCGGGCCAGCCCCTCTTTCGGCCCTTGGTGCAAAATATACTATTTATAGTCGTAACATGGGCTACGATTGGGGTAGTTTTAAAGGCTCCTGTTATTATTCTAAGTGCTTGGTTTTGGACAGTGTCAAGTTTATTCAAAATATTTAAAGGTAAATGGCTGAACAGAAAGCAGCAGTATTCCAGCTTGGATCTTATTATACTGATGTACACCTTAGTCAGCAGCTGAGGGTGAACACCATATCTTGAGCAGGCAAGGGACTTGAGAATATTTAAGTCATTTAAGCCTTGATTGACTAGATGATTAACGTGAGCTTTAAAGGTAAATTGTCTATCAAATATAATACCAAGGACTTTTTGAGTATCACTCACTGGGATTGCATTATTACTTACAAACAAGGTTGGCAAAGATTCTGGTTGTCTTTTCCTAGAGAATACAGTTACTTTGGACTTGGAGGGATTAATTTCTAATGATAGGGCAGCAAAGTAATTTTCTAATTCAGATAATGTTTGTTGTAGAGTTGTAATTGTGTCTGATATATTCCTGAGGCTGCATATTAAAGAAATATCATCGGCATATTGAAGTAAATGAATATTATTAGGAATGCTTTGGTTGATTTTGGATATATACAGTGCAAATAACAAAGGACTTAACACACTGCCTTGAGGGAGCCCCCTGCAGGTGGTTCTAGCCACTGTTTCCTGGTTTGATGAAAAAAAAATCACTCTGTGACTTAGCCACTTATGGAGATGTAGTATGAATCTAGCTGGTATATTTAATATGAATAATCTGGTGATAAGGGCAGGCAGAGACACATGGTCATATGCAGAGCTGAGGTCAAGGGATAACAGAACAGAGGAATTGCCCTTGGTTAAATTTATCTGGGTTTCTGTTGCTAACTGTAGCAAGTAGTCTGAGCAGCCTTTTTTCCTCTGAAATCCAAATTGGCTGCTAGGGATTAGTTTATGCTTGCTGATTAACCATTCAAGTCTGTTCTTAACTAAGAGATTAAAAATGTTCATAAAACATGGAATCAGGGCTATTGGTCTATAGGAGGTATCATTCGAGCTCTCTTTACCTGGTTTTAGAATCCCACTTATTTTAATACTCCTCCAGATTACTGGAATGTCTTCTCCTAACCAAATGTTGTTAAATATTGTGAGAAGCAGTGTTTTGGCTGAAGTGGGGAGCGTCTTTATTACCGTGTAATTTACACCATCAATTCCAGGACTGGTATTTTTTTCCTCGACTGTATAGCTTTGTCTAACTCATCTAAAGTGAACATATCTTCTAATGTGTTAGGTCTATAAGGCAAATTGCTGACTATAAGTGGTGGATTAAGCTCATTATTATGAGAGACATAGTCTGGGGTGACATTCTTAAGGAAGGAGTATCCCAGGTTTTGGTCCTCCTTCAGGAATTTACTACTGGAGTTCTCACAGTTGTATTTCAATTTACGTATTGTGTTCCAAATTTGTGTTTTGTTGTTGTTATCAATGCTTGAGCACAGGTCGTGCCAGGCTTGTCTTTTAGCATTCTTAATTATTTCTTTAGCTTTGAGCTGTGCTACTTTATAGATATTATAATTAACTGGAGACATATTATTCGTAAATATTCTGAAGCATTTCCTTCTGATAGCCACTGCTTTGGAGCATTCAGGTGTCCACCATAATTTTGGGACAAACTTTGTGTTGTAATTATTATAAGTTTTTATAGACGGGATAGAGAGTGACATTGCATTCTTTATTATTTCATATAAGTCATCGGATTTTATATCTGAGCTTTGTTTTGTGGATAAAAGGTCAGAAGATAGTCTCTCTGTGATTTCCTTGAATTTTTTCCAGTCGGCTTTCCTATAGTTGTAGGAATCAAGGGAATTTTTAAAGGGAGGATTGAAGATATGACTGTTGGTCAAGGAGGTGATGTCAAACTCTATTAAGATCGGGAAATGATAGCTTCCCATGGAATCACAGTGAACTTGCCACTGGTTTAGCAGAATTTTAAGTCAGATGTGGCAAATGATAGATCTATTGTAGCTGGATTTCTGTAGGAATCTCCAGTGGTAGTGGGACTGTTGTTATTTAATAGTATGTAATTGGATTGGAGATAGGTATTGAAGATATGGTTGCCTGGAACATCTTGCTTAGCATTATTACACCAATATGGGTGTTTTGCATTGAAATCACTGCAAATTATGGATAATCCATTATCTTTAGAGAATAACTCTTCCCATACAGGCTTAGGTACTTTATTATTGCTAGGCTTACAATAGACATTATAAATAAAAATTGGCTTTTTAAAGCTAGTTATTGCTATACCTTGGATCTGAAGGTTATGTTCGGAAGTATCAGGGGTGTCAATGTGTTCCCATGCTAAGTTCTTATGTATTAATATAGCTATACCACCATATCCATGAAGCGGTCAGCTCTAATGCTAAAATAGTTTTTAAATGTAATAGTTTCCTTGGGAGCCATCAGCCAAGTTTCCTGCAATAAAACTATTTCTACCTTATATTTTGTTAGGAAATATGAAAGCTCATTCCACCTACATTTAATAGACTGAGCGATCCATTGACTTAGGTATTTTTAGTGTTCTCATTTCAACTGTTTGATGCAATACTGTCCTCTGGGTGAAGGTTAGTGCTGCCTATGGTAATACTATACAATATTTGTTTAATTTGCTCTAATACTATATCTATCACCTGTGATGGGTCCAAACTGTCATTGAAAGCCTGGACCATTAAGTTCTCGAAGTATGCCTTGGCTTTACTGTCATCAAGGGCCTGTTTAAGGTTGTCATTTCTCAAGATTGTAATGGGCTGATCAGTTGCATCCTCTAGTTCAGGAGATAGGCCTGTTTGGGATTCTGAATGAGGTTGAGCTTTGCGAGATTTATGAGGGATTTTTCGTGGAAGTATGGAATAGGCCTGCACTTTGGGTTTACGGAAGAACGTGTCTTAGGTAGATTGGGATTACTAGTATGATGTTCTGGTTCTTCGCCCAACATTTCAAAAGGGTTATTAGGCATAGAGCTATTCTGTTTATTGAAAGATTGATTTGACCAGATGGCGGGAAAGTCACTTTGGCTATTGATATTTGGAACATATCCCAAGTAGCAAAACAATATTGTCTTAATATTGTCAACAATATTTTCCCAATCTTGTCATAATATTGTCTCAATAATTTTAAATATTTTCAAAATATTTTAAAAACATTTTTATGAAACAAAATACATTTTCTTGACAATATTGTGGCAATATTGTTCAACATTGGTAAAATATTAAATGACAATATTGAACAATATTGGGAAAAGAAAAATATAATATTGTTTAGCACTATCTCAAGATTGAAACAATATTGTACAACCATGGTTTAAACCTCCAGCAATATTTGGAAAATATTTAAAAAATATTGTTAAAACAAACAATTTTCCTATTAACAAAAACATTTAAATTTAAATAAATAATTAGTGACACTACAAAATTTCAAAATATATTTAACAAAGTGCTGTTAACCTTTGTCAAAGGCTTTTGGTTACTCTGTTGGAACTGTTAAAAGCATAGCAAATCAAAATGATACCTTAGGAGGTTATTTTGTGAGTAGAACTCCTCCCATAGTTTTCAACCAATTTCAATGTTCAAGGAAAAAATAGTGTATAAAATAAGTTAATTAACAAATTAAAGGCACTGTACTTTTAATAAGTTAATAATCATAAGTAGACTTGTCCACATATTGTCTCTGTGCAATTTAGGTAGGTAAAGAAAAGAGAAACCAAAATTAGAAATGATATTTTTTATTCTATAGTTTAATGTCTTTGTCCACTAATAAAATCAAATAAAATGCACTGGTCTAAGCAGTCCTTTTAATCCCCTGTAGCTCCTCCAGCAGTTGCTTCTCGAAGAGCTGTCTTTCCTTTCCTGAAAAAAAAAAATATATATATACCTATGTAATTTGACACATATTGAATCATATTTTAATTTACTTTTATGTTATAATTTTTATTTTTTAAATTATAGGTAAGTACAAGAGTTAAGGATATGTCGGCAAATACTCAGGTATTTTTGATATATTTACAACTATATTTATACTTCTTGAGGTGTGTGGTTGGTACAATTTTAATTCACATCGGATAGCTCAAGTTTGGATCATTCACATATTATTATTAGAAATAAATGTTTTAATTGTTTAATTTAGCAAGGTCTCTGATAATTCAAATTAATAGGCTATCAAAGTATTAGCAGATAAATGTCGGCAATCATCCTTATGGCGAGGGGAAAGTCCGTCGCAAAGCCAGGTGCTACGCGAAGACAACCCGTTAGTTTTCTTGATGGTGTTATTTCATACATTAAGAACAGTATTTCATTTTCTATTGGAGTACTAAAAAATAATTAAGTTACCACTTGTTGGTCCCTATTCAAGTCCAGTCCACAAGGTGTTAAAAGAGTCTGCAGTTTCTCCCGCCAATTTGTATTTGTTAAATTCCTTAAAAATGTCTATTTTTAAACACAAGTAGTACTAGTTTCTTTAATCGGATTAATTTGAAACCTGTGTATACTTTTATAGTAATACTCTTAGGGATCTGTGAGGTTCAATTGTCCAGAAGTCTGTTATCATTCACGAAAATTGTTCTTGTTTATCAAGTATTATTTTGTATTCAAAATAAAACAATTATGAACAGCATCCAACCACACAAAAGCCTGGTTATTGTTGTTTTCTTTTAAAATACATGAAGCTAGAAATTTTAGGACAAAAGGCACCGAGTGTTTGACTGTTAGCGATTTAAACATTGGTCTCATAGGACTAAAATCCAAAATGGTGGGAATTCTGCAGACTCTTTACGCCCCAAAAGGATTAGGTATTGGTTGAAATCGATTGCCTTGTATCATCTTTTGTGTATATTTTACCGTCTTGTATGTAAGTACAGTATAAGTGTAAATATACTTTAGTGTTGTAAGACGTATTTTATTTATCCTGTTTAGTTGTAACAAAACGTATCATGCTAATACAAAAATTATTTAAAAGATTAGGCTAAAATGTAGCAGACATTGGGCACTGCTGAAACAATAACAGTTTAAAAGTGAGGAAATTAAGAACGTTTAAGAACTTTCACTTTTGTTTCATTGATAATTTTGTTTCACTGGTATTAAATGTTTCCTTACTTATTCAAAAGTAGAAACTCTGTTCCTTTAATCTCCTAAATGAAAGCCAACGACAAAATTAAATAAAATACGTTTTATTGCAGACATTTATCTTTTTACTGTAGTTTTCATTTGATACCAATCTATATTATCATACTATTTATTTGCTTTAACGCTTTAATATGTTGCTGATCAATAATATTTAAATTATGGGTAGGCTACTCTGTTCAAAAGACTGTAACTATGAACTCAACGATGATAAAATTTAATTTAATTCTTACATTTTATCCAACTTCGCCTGCGACTGCGCCAACCAGGTTGCAGCCGAAACATATATTTTGCTAAGCTCCGCATCGACCCAACATTTTCTTGTGGCGGCTGAAACATTACAGACACCTTAAAACTAAACTAAAAATATTTATTCATAAACTATATACCTTGAAGTGACTTGAGTTTATTGTCTAAATCGACAACCATTTATCTGATTTTTGTAATAGAGGTACCAAAATTAAATTGTATTGCAGATTTGACCAATCAATCACATCGGACTTTAAAAAGGGGCATTATTACAGCACAAAAATAGCTACATAGTTCTGTGTTTCAAATTACATTCTTCAAATTATGAACTTTACTATCATATATAAATTGTGGGTGACTGGAAGAAGTTACAAAAAGTGATCACTTCAGGAGTAGACAACTTTCAACTTTTATTCAACATGCCAGCAACTGTTATTCTACTAAGAACTGTTATTCTGCATGCCAACAAGTTAATAATTAAATCATATGAGTTTGGATGGTAAAAATAATGTTTATAAATACTCCAATAGAATATTGTGCAAACAACTGTACAGGCCTAGTTAATTGTATTACGGTATTTACTAAACTAGGTCCAAAGGAGTACACACAAAAAATATTGATTCAGGCAATTAAAGTTTATGTGAGTAAATCGTATAACAAAACGAGGTCAAAAATCTGTTGACAAAATCTTACCTATCACCACTTTAGCAAGATTAGAGTGCATAAATGCACTCTTTTCCAGTTTTTGGTTTTTCCTCCAGACTCCTTTCCATGTAAAATTCACTGCCACCTCCAAAGTTAGAATTTTGGTCATTACACTACATATAGTTCTGCTGACTGACGTTTTTTCTGCTGCAGATGCAGCAAATGTAACCTAAAAATAAATTAAAATCTGTAATAACCTCGTTTTGATTCTCGGTTCTGGGTTTTACCATAGTCTGCATGGTAAGGCCTAGGCCCGGGACAATGATAACATTTAGTTTTGAGGAGCCCAGATGCCAAAAACATCATTCGCTAAAAACTTTATATATATATATATATATATATATATATATATATATTACTTTTATAACATTGTAAACATGATTAAAACTAATTACTCTTTTTTAGTTTCATAGTTTATTTTAACGACTAGTTTCTACTCGTAGTTAATTTTCAAGTCTTAGTACAAACGTGTAAAGCAACATTTATGACTTTAAGTTCGAAAACCAGACAGATCGACCTATCCAAAGGGTATTTTTTTCTTGAGAAGGGGGTTTGTACCCTAAAAATGAATTTTGAGTTTTTTTTACATGTAATCTTTAAAAATATCAAAGTTTCGTTTTGACCATTGGATTTAGCTCAAAATAAAATAAAAATACCCCCGTCGCAGCAAACCTGCGTACTCAGCGAATTTCCAATGCATAATATATGACTTAATACCACATAAAGCCGCATACCAAGTTTCATAAAAATATATTCACAAATAAGCGATATACCTATACAATTTTAATTATTCTCCATAAGAATAACATTGGGGATGAGTACTTATAATACAGATGGTGTCATTTTGTTGGAAAACTTAAGTTCTACAAACGGCTAAAGTTTAATTAAAATCGTTAGACCTGTTTTTGAGAAATTTTGATTTTTCATGTTTTTTGGCGGTAGCAACTGAAAACTGTAGCAAACTGCTAATAACTATGGTGCCTGCGTGCGACTTCAATAGTAGGCAGTGTGCACCAGACCTAAGGGATACACAGGGAGGGAGTTAGGGTAGGCAGAAAATAAAAAAAATATTTTGGTTCAATGTAAATACGATGTTACCTTATTAATTGGGCTTAAAACTGATTTTTTAACTTACCAACATCTCTCTTTTTCACTTCTATTGGAGCAGTCTCCCAATCTAAACCGGGTTGGTTGCAATCTCGAGCCATCTTCTTGGTTTTCGCCAAGCCACTATCTGGGTAAAGGCATTCTTCCTCGCTCATTATCCACACATTTGGCACCACATCATAGGACATCATGTCCTTCCTCCAAATTATGCTCCACATTCTAAAACAAAAGAGTAATAAATCTGTAAATATATTTGGGTATGAGTTGTTTTAAACATGTCTTCAAAAATAAGGTTTTCATCCCGTTCCCAATAAGTTATTCTTATTTTTGTTAAGTCGGCATATTATTTCAAATAAACCAATTTTTTTCCAATGAGTAGGGCCTATATCGATTTTTTAACTGTACAGTTGTAACTGTAGATTCCAAACACATAAATAAACATTAATAAACATACATAAGACCAAATTACTACTGATATTTTTTAGTACAGTTCATTTTACTTTGTAACTATAAAACAATTACTTTGTGGTAATTGTAAAAACTATTCTGTAAACAACGTCTCTTACAGTAAATTACTACAGGAAACTGAGGAAATCAGGCCATTATATACACCAAAGATTCAATTCCTTTACAGAAACTTTCAGGATGGAGATTAATATGGCTCTCTTTATCCTAGAAAAGAACTGACCTAAAAGAGAAAGTGTAATTTTATCTCGTCTTTCAAAAGCTGAGTAGGTATCAAAACTTACTTACTCTTACCAACAAATGAGTGAAGTGGCATTTCGCTTGAGTGGTCATTCCCAAATGTTAACATGAAGTATGAAGAAGAGGGAAGACTACAAATCCCGTTTTATAAGTTATGGCAAAAATACATATTTCGTAACAATATGTGAAACAGGCCAATACTTCCAAGAAGACAATTTTTCCACCCTAAAGATCCCTAGGTGAAGTGGAGCTTGCATCCCGCGTGACGTAAATGTGCAGGATTGTCCTGTTTTAGGCACTGGAGTAGCACATATTTCCTTCCACCATGAATGTAGGCCTAAGTTTGATGTTTCGGATAGACATTCATAAGCAGAATGATATAAATAACCGAATGGAATTATTCGATACCTACGGTATATCATTAGGTCAATTTTGTTATCGATTGCAAAATAATATAATAATCTGTACCGTATGTTAGTTGTTACACTCAAAAATAAGAGGGGTCATGTATTTCAACCAAATGAATGATTTACCTTTTTACTGGCCAAACTAAACCACATCCACATCTTATACTAGACATCACAGCCTAAACAATCTATCTAGGCCTATATTGAGCATATTTAACAGACAATTTAAATATTTCTACTAGGCCTATGCTTTGTGAATCTGTAGAATGTAGCTTAAAACAAACCTTCAAAGCAACCCAATATTGGTTTAAGCAAACAGTCTCACTCTCGCTCATGATCTCTTAACTTTCCTGGACATGATTACCTGGAGCCTGCGACTAGGTTAATTATTAAGGATAAGTTAATCTTTGACTCCATAGGTTTACCAGGGGGATGGGATTGATAGTCTTCAATTAGACACTAAACTAACTTATAAAACCAATTGACCAATAACTTAATTTACAAGTGTTACTTTTATCAATAACATTGGGTCAATGGCATATATAGGTTAAATACTCTAACATTTCTCCATGATTCACTTACCTAGTTATCCAGTTGAGTACTCAAGTTGATACTCGTTCAAACAAATAACGGTAATTATTTACTATTTCCCCTTCACCTCCGATCCTTTTACTATTTTAATATATTGTTCTTATGACATTAAACGTCATAAAAACGCCAAAAAAAATTTTCGCAAATTTAACATACTCACGAAACAACTGTCTGAAGAGTACTAACCCAGTCAATCTAGCAGACACTTTGGGAATCCGAGATAAATCTACCGGATGAAAATATCGAACTTACTAATATCGAGAAGCAACTATTGTTTTGATATTGCGATATAATAATCGCACACCCCCGCTCCTGTGAGGGTAGTTTGGTACACTCCCGCTCCTGCGGGGGTAGTTTGGTACTCGTCTAGGAGAAAACCTCCCACCCACCTCTTTTTAGTGAATTTCCTTTGGAAAGTGAACTATTAGCATGACCCGCACAGTGAAAATTAAGCCCGGGACCACCATAGAAGTTCCTAACGTGACCCCCTGAACACGTTTTGGGGGGTCGTTCAAAATTATATATATATATATATATGTATATATTATGTGTGCTCAACGTTTAAAACATAAGATCGTCTACCCAATATCTGAAATGTAAACTATTAACATTAATGGGATATTTAATTAATTTTATTTGTAATGTCTACTCTACCAAATATTTCGTACCTCCAAGAATAATCATAAAACCAACATAGTATTAAAATGGTCTAGATTATTATTTGTTTATTTAGGCCTAAGTCACAAATAGTTAAATAATAGCAGACACTATGGCATTATATATATATAGACATATATATATATATATATATATATATATATATATATATATATATATATATATATATATATATATATATATATATGTGTGTTTGCACTCTAGCGGTCGCATTTATTGTCCGATTTACTTCAAATTTGGTAGGGACGTTCCTTTCTGTAATCAGTTGGACAAGTTCGTTGGGGAAAACAATCGGAAAACTCTAAACCCCTTTTTTGGGGGATTAATCTTTCAAATTTCGAGTTTTTGGGCCCAAAAAGGGTCATAAAAGCCCCAGATGTAAAATCAATGCATGTAAAAAAATGGGAATTAGTGAGGCGAAAGTTTTAGGCCCTCTCTCGTCATTCTAGGATAAATATTTACCGAGTTATTAATGAAAATGTGTATCGACTAAACACAGTGTCTTATGGGGGTTTTACACTAGAAAAACCTGTTATTCCTTTGTACTTTTATCATCCCCAGCAACCTCACGCCTACTTTCAAGCCTGTCTGGACCTTCTCCTAACCTTATAATGCGCAAAATTGTATTCCCAGCTTTGCAAGTAAATGAAACCAGGAGTATCAAACAGCCAAAAAATCAATGTTTTCAGATTTCAATAGAAATTTGACAAATGTATGTGTTTACATTGATTTTGAGTTTTACAAGTTTTTATGTGGAAATTCACTTCCCTCACGTCAGCGTGCTGCGTGCTTACTCGTTTTTCATCGAGTTGAATAGAGTAATAACAATATGTAATTTGGGTTATCAGAATGAGTGTGATGTAAGCTGATATAAACAAACAGGATTATCAAATAATAATAATGATAAAAAGAAAACATTGGAACCTACCTTTATTAATCAGAGTCTAACTCATCACTCGATGAGTTATCTGGTGTTGCTGCCACTGGGGTTTCGCCGGTGTACAGGTCTGCGATCATGGTCCACAGGTAATGAAGCCGGGTTTTATAAGCCCAGTACTTCCTTTTAAAGAGAAACTCGGCCAGGTGACCATGGAAATGGTGTTTCATGTTACCAAAACGCGGAACTTTTGAACGTACCTCCCTCCACGTGCGTTCGATTTTTTGAGTATTTGCGCCAGTGTCAGGATCTACGAAATTGTAAGAATGATTTACAGTAAGGTGCTGGTACCCTTCAAACTGTAAGCATTGGTAAGTTCTCCAACAATCACTAACTACAGTTGTACCAGGTAAAATATATTTCCGAATTATTGGTAGAAGAGTCGCATGGCCTCTGGTAGGGACAGGTACAACAAACATTTGATTTGACTCCCTTTGAATACCCCCAAACACCCAATTTCCTTCTATAATTCGCCCTCGGTTATACTTTCTTTTTCCTATCTTGGCCTCATCAATTTCAACTACCGTGCCAGGTCCTCCTATTGGTTTAGATTGTTTACATAAAAAGTGAAAACATACCTCTCTAAGGTAATTTGACCAGTCAACTATGGTTTTGCTCGATAACCCCAATTCATTTTCTAATATATACTGTCGTGGAGGTGGCATGAGGCACCAATACGCTACAAAACGGACAATTGTTTTTATAGGCAGATTAGATCGGTCAAACCATGTCCCGGAATACTGCGACACCTCCTTTAAACACTGGACCGACACTTTCTTTTTTCGTTCATTTCTTATAATTGAACGTTTATAACAACGGAACCTGTGCCGGGTTTCATCAAGAACCATGTCATTATTGCACTTTGGGCATTTCTTATTTCGCGGTAATGCTGAATGATCGTACAAGAATTTGGAAATATTTTCTTCATTACTGGAAAATTCAATAAAAGTAGTAATAGTAAATTCACAAACATCACAGACACGTAAAACGCTTGTTTCTGGACACTCCGCCATTGTCAATACAATAACAAGATTTAGAGTGCAGATATAAAAACAACAAACGGAAACGGAAGAGGAAACAATGTAAACAAATATCAGATGCGACAATCCAGGTTTACCACCACCGGCAACATTTATTATGGAGTTTAATTAGTTTTATCAAATTATCCCGCTCCTGCGGGGGTAGTATTTTGTGTGTGTGTGTGTGTGTGTGTGTGTGTGCGTATCTACGCCAGTGGAATTTTTAACGTTTTTAAAGGGAACGGTCTAAATCCTGGTGTAGTATTTGCACTAACCCCCGCTCCTGCGGGGGTAGTGTGTAGTATTTGCACTAGCCCCCGCTCCTGCGGGGGTAGTGTGTAGTATTTGCTCTAACCCCTGCTCCTGCGTGGGTAGTGTATAGTATTTGCACTAACCCCCGCTCCTGCGGGGGTAGTGTGTAGTATTTGCAATAACCATCGCTCCTGCGGGGGTAGTGTGTAGTATATTTGCACTCACCCCCGCTCCTGCGGGGGTAAAGTGTAGTATTTGCACTAACCATCGCTCCTGCGGGGGTAGTGTGTAGTATTTGCACTAACCCCCGCTCCTGCGGGGGTAGTGTGTAGTATTTGCACTAGCCCCCGCTCCTGCGGGGGTAGTGTATAGTATTTGCACTAACCCCCGCTCCTGCGGGGGTAGTGTGTAGTATTTGCACTAGCCCCCGCTCCTGCGGGGGTAGTGTATAGTATTTGCGCTAACCCCCGCTCCTGCGGGGATAGTGTGTAGTATTTGCACTAACCCCCGCTCCTGCGGGGGTAGTGTGTAGTATTTGCACTAGCCCCCGCTCCTGCGGGGGTAGTGTATAGTATTTGCACTAACCCCCGCTCCTGCGGGGATAGTGTGTAGTATTTGCACTAACCCCCGCTCCTGCGGGGGTAGTGTGTAGTATTTGCACTAGCCCCCGCTCCTGCGGGGGTAGTGTATAGTATTTGCACTAACCCCCGCTCCTGCGGGGATAGTGTGTAGTATTTGCACTAACCCCCGCTCCTGCGGGGGTAGTGTGTAGTATTTGCACTAGCCCCCGCTCCTGCGGGGGTAGTGTATATTATTTGCACTAACCCCCGCTCCTGCTGGGGTAGTAAGGCTCCACTTTGAGAGCACACTACCTAGCACGACAACATGTTATATATTTGTGTGTATTTATCATAACCTAACCTAACCGAACTCCGCAGAGCGCTGTATGGGAAATTGTCCTTTTTCGGGGAAATTTCCCAAAAAAGGAAAACCACCCCGAAAAGGGAATATTTCCCATACAGCGCTCTGCGGAGTTAGGTTAGGTTAGGTTATGATAAATATACACAAATTATCAGTATCTGGTAAATATCATAACCTAACTTAACCTAACTCCGCAGAGCGCTGTATGGGAAATATTCCCTTTTACGGGATTTCCCCCTTTTGGGGACATTTCCCCGAAAAGGGACAATTACCGTACCTATACAGCGCTCTGCAGAGTTAGGTTAAGTTAGGTTATGTTATTTACCAGATACAGATAATTTGTGTATATTAATCATAACCTAACCTAACCTAACTCCCCAGAGCACTGTATGTGAAATATTACCTTTTTCGGGAATTTTTCCCTTTTTGAATAATTTTACTGAAAATGGGAAAATTCCCATACATCGCTCTGCGGAGTTAGGTTAGGTTAGGTTATGATAAATAAATCACATGTTGACGTGCTAGCTACAGCAGCGTGCACTCAAAATGGACCCACACTACCCCCGCAGGAGCGGAGGTGTGCGAATATTATATCTCAATATAAAAACAAGACCCACGCTACCCCCACAGGAGCGGGGGTGTGCGATTATTATATCGCAATATCAAAACAATAGTTGCTTCTCGATATTAGTAAGTTCGATATTTTCATCCGATAGATTTATCTCGGATTCCTAAAGTGTCTGCTAGATTGACTGGGTTAGTACTCTTCAGACAGTTGTTTCGTGAGTATGTTAAATTTGCGAAAAATTTTTTTTGCGTTTTTATGACGTTTAATGTCATAAGAACAATATATTAAAATAGTAAAAGGATCGGAGGTGAAGGGGAAATAGTAAATAATTACCCAAATGACTTAGCCCTACGACTACTAACGAAATAAATAATTAATTAATTAAAAACACGGCTCGATAACGAAATAAAAAGACAATGAAAATGTTTAATAGCAGACGTCCGTGCCGAGAAACGCAAACAAGCAATTATATAGCAAAAGCGCTGCGTGCGGCCGTAGGCGGAAGCTTAAAGCTTGCGCGCGCATTCTGCCGTGCTAATATATTGAAATATCGGAATAATTAGTACAGTATTAACTGACTTGTTTCAACACGTGTAAACTGAAATACACGCGTGGCATTTTTGTATTTTCTCCTCAGTTTAACACCTCACACTTCCAAAATTGTAATTACTTTAACGATTACAATTTTATTGTAATACCGTATTTTTCAAGGTGAAAATGTCTGAAAACATGTTCTCAATATTTTTAAACCTTAGCATTTCTACATTTAAAATTAATATTGACGTAATAAAAGGGCCCGATTGAGATTATTTTTATTACTGAGGGGGCTGGGGTGATGCTGTGAGGCAGTGATAAAATCTTTATTGTATTCGGACATCCGCGGTTTCTAATAGATACCTGCCTTTTATATTCAGGACATATTTTAGAGAAGCTTTTGTGGCTGTCGCCACAGTTGGCACATTTAGTGGGATTAGAGCAGTCACCATGCTCTTTCTGGCAACAATTACTGCATAGTTTATTGTTCTTACAAGGGGAATTGGCCACATGTGTGTATGAGCATAGACTAACTACAGTATAGACATTGCACCTTATGGGCCTTTGCGTAGCATTTTTAATCTGACTCCCGACGTAGTTCAGGGTAGCCCTGGTATGGTGGCGTTGCCATCGTGATGGTAACGTAGTTCACGAAGAGAGACGGAAATAAACGAGCGGTTCCGAAGGCCGCACCGCCACGAAGAGAGACGGAGACAAACGAGTGATTCCGAAGTATTGATGCGCGATTACGAGAGGATTCGGTTGTTGAATGGTTGCGTTTCGAATGTTTCCGATGACGCAATCGAATGGATTTTGATTTTGGTTTCGAAAATTTACTAGGTAGCGTTTATTGACTTCCCAATCTATATAATTCTTATTTACTTATTATTAAGTATTATAAACATGATGGATTTCAATTATGATCAGCGAATGCATACTAAATATTCGGTAACATTTCGAATGGCTACAACAATCGAAACGTTTCGAATGGTGCATCTCGCAATCGCGCATCACTGATCACTATTCCGAAGGCCGTGCCGCCATGCCGAGCGAACGATAGGTCCTCGGAGATAGGTGAGAGTGAAAACCTCTGCAACAGTTGGACTTAAGATCACAATTTAATCACAAAATTAATTGTTAAGTACTTGAAAAAATGTGCTGTTTTCAGTAAAATTAACTGAGAAAAAACTAAGAACCTTTTCCTCATAAGATGGCATAACATGGCAAATGGTATGAATACGTTTTTTGGATTTCCCACAAAAATACAGCAGTATACATTAACAAATAAACAGGGCAGTGGCTACGTACACGTCCGACGTGAGCCGCTACTGTTCACGTCCGTTCCAAATTATGCACCGTACGTTACTTTTCCTGTGATTTTTAAAACAAATTGAGAGCCAGAAAACCTCCTAACCTAACCTAACGTAATCTAACCTATCCTAACCTAACGTAACGTAACCTAACCCAACATAACCTAAGCGGTAGCGAAGTGAATTTGCCCTTATATTGGACGTGTACGCACGTACTACGTACTACGCAGTCACTTCGAATAAACAGCAACAAACGAGCGAAAGCAGTTGCACCAGTCAATACCACGCGGATGATTCTGCAGTTTCGTCACTGTGTGGAAGGGGAAATAGTGTTGAGCGGGGTTGGGTGGAGGCCGCTAAGATCAAAGGCAAGGTGCAGCCAATGCCCTACTAGATACAGGCCGTGCTGCTCTTCCACCAATTCTGGCGCCACGTCCTATCTTTGGGAGGGCTCGAGGCGCGGGAAACTGCGGCCGCGACATCGGGCTGCGACTGTAGTTAGTCTATGGTATGAGAAACATTTATAACACTGACGGACTGGTTGAATATATTTTTCTACTGGCAGTAAGACATAATTTAAACTAATCTTTTCTGATAACTTGTTACCTTGAAACATTAGCTTGACAAAGTGTGTAGGACCTTAATGGTCGCCCGCCGGCGACCATGGCCATTTTAAGGGTAAGATTGAAATGGTCGCCGGGCTAGGGTTAATTTATCTATGGTAAATCCTCATTTACATGGTGGCAACATTGTATTCCGATTTCCACTTGGGTTCATCATGGGCAGTGTTGCCAGGAACCGGGTAATTACCCGGCTCCGGGTATTTTGACGGCCGTGCGGGGATTAAGGAAAACACCGGGATTTTGGACACGACTTGTGGGGACTTACCCGAAATACCGGGTATTTAAGATTTTCGTGTTACAGTTGATATAAACGACAGCGGTAAACAATCAAGCAATATTTAACACAAACTGGAACATAATAAATATAGTCAACGTATCTTTGACATAAACGTTGTGTTGCATTTGTTGTTGTCAAAGGATATATGTATTTTTTTAGTGCATTACTTTTTTATTGATAAATAAATAATTGTAACGTTATTATGATTACACTTTAGTTAGATTATGCATGATGTTATTTTACAACACTTGACCTTAGGCGTGTTCGCCTATGTAGCCTTTGCTTAAGTGACATATTAAACTCGTTGAATTTATCCATCTATTTTGATCCGGTTAACGTTTGTTCAAGTAAAGCCGATTTTATTTTCAAACATACATAAATGGTAAAAATAACCCGATAAAAAATAATCAGTCTATGATTATTAAGAATAATTATATGCCAGTTAACTGCAACAAAGTAGTTTAATCATACTATTATTTTTTTACTCATCGTTCGGTTTGTAATCCTCTGACCAGTGTACCAACTTTTGAACTTTTAGGAAATCTAGCGCATTTTTGTTGAAGAGTTTCGTCTCTAGTAACACCAATTGGCCTTGGTTAAAACTAAGCGCAGGGCCGGAACTAAGCATAGGATACATAGGCTTGCACTTAGGGGCCCGCACCACATAGAACCCTTTTCAAAAGCCTGACTCAAGCAAGAAAAAAAGGTTACACAACAAAGGCCCATACCACTGGTTGAGCCTAGGTGCCACCACGGCTCCTAAATCCGGTCTTGAATAAGCGCTAAGGTTACTAAAACTAGGGTTACCATATCACCGGATTTCCCCGGAGATTACCGGACTTTGTGGATAAAAAATATAGCTCCGGGAATATCCGTAAAAAAATAAAAAATTTCCCCTTTTTGACATTTTTCTAAAAAATGTGTTGAATAACTCAAATTTTTCTGTTGAAATCCTATCAGCGAACGAAAATTTATGTACGATTGCAACTTTATCGTCATGCAACGTTTGCCAAAGCTAAATCCTGTCTTCCTGTAACTCAAACCTCTATTTTCTGTTACTCTTTGGCGTTATTTCGGCGGGAAATATCGTTAACTTGACATTCGCCGTTATCGAACGCTGGAAAATCAGTATGAAGATTTATGGCTCTCTGCAATTTATTAAATTATAAATCTGAAAAGTAGGTAGCCTATATTGTTTTAGGCTATACATACTAGTTTTAATACTTTTGTATAGTGTGTGTGTGTGTGTGTGTGTGTGTTTTACGATTGTAGGTGTTTACTTTAACCTTCAATTATTACTTTTTTATTTCTTCCGTGTGGGGCACCCCCGGACCCTCCGACTCTTCCTCATGGGGGTTGTTACAAAATCTCCTCGTTATTATAAGGTCGTAAGTTAAAATCTCCTCTTTTTCTCACATTACCATATCGGGTACACTAGTTAATTTCCGGGTAATCATTGGGCAATTTTCAAGAAATTACCCGGTTTTCGGGTATTTCAAGCTCGCGCGGGGATTTTGTGGGGATTACTATAGGATGACCTGGTAAAAACGGGGATTTTACAGGTGGTTTGCGGCCTTTCGGGTAAAATAGCAAACCCAGTCTGGCAACCTGATGATGTGTTAACCGTCAACCAATCCACTTTGGTAAGTTTAAAGATAAAAGTCAAGTTTGTTTTCGCAGCGTTGCCAATTGGGTGGTAATTCCCATTTGGTGGTAATTCTAGGCCCTGGTGGTATTTTTGGTGGTAATCACTGCTTGGTGGTAATTTGGTGGTAATCTATTTACTTGATTAAAATAACAGTATTGTTACTGTTTTCTTCTATAAGTAAGTCTATTTTCTTAAGTAAATTTTTAACTAGCATTTAATTTCAATACAAGTTATTATATAGATTTGAAATCCTTTATTTTCTGTAACTCTTACATAAAACAATATACCTGAGGTTTGCTTCACTAACCTATATATATTCTCTTACTTTCTGGTTTAGTTTACAGAATGATGACATGCATATTTTTCAGATACTTGTTTTCAAATTTATTATACTTTATACCTTGTTACTTATTACCTCCTCCTTCGCTTGAAACCAGAGGATTTCTGGATTAGCTGCGTCAATTTTCTAAAATACTCGAAAAAACGAATATTTACAACTGTATTAAACATGGAACTTCCGAGGATGGAAATAACTTCCGTGTATATTCATATATTAGTCATTAACTGTTGTACATTTTATACTAACTTCACTAGCATTAATAATATAATAATTATGTGTCAATAACAACAGTATAACATATATTTATAGCCCGATTTGAAAATTGCCGCGCTCTTTTCTAGTACTTTTGAAGAAGGGTGGTAAAAGGTGGTAATTTTTGCAGAAGCTGGTGGTAATTTCAATAAATTTGGTTGGCAACACTGGTAAGATATCTGTTATCTACTCCTCGTGGTGAGTCACGTAGACTCATGACTCACTGCTCGCTGTTCGCTGGCACAAGTTGCATATAATATTCTGTCGTTGCCGACTTGAACGACGTGAATGATACAGAATTACGGACCAGTTTCAAGTTTTAGCGTGTCCTGTATTAATTTAATTATTTTAAATCCTGTTTATTTTAGCGATGTGTGCCAAGTAATTTACTGAAAGGTATGTAATAAGTTACAATGCCTAATATTTTTTGATTATTAGCCCCAAGCCTTATCAATTTAAATTTGGTAGACCCATTTTATAGCATTGCCTTG
The DNA here is from genome assembly GCA_963675035.1 of Allygus modestus. Classification (NCBI taxonomy): domain Eukaryota; kingdom Metazoa; phylum Arthropoda; class Insecta; order Hemiptera; family Cicadellidae; genus Allygus; species Allygus modestus. The sequence continues at coordinate 80,956,360 of OY776116.1, forward strand.
GGCCTTGGCCAACATAACCCACTTGGCTGCCTAATTCAAATTAAATTTTAACTGCCTATGATTTGGGTTTTTATGGTGTGAAGTAAAGTAACTCGAAGTAAAGTAACTCAAACTCGCAAGACAGTTGTTATGTAGCTGGCGCTTTTTTCACTGTCAAACTGACTATTGACTTGCACTTACATAAGACTTTTTACACGGCTTCTCTATGGTACGTCTGATCCCTTTCTCTATGGTACGTCTGATCCCTATAGTTAAGTATTGGTGGATTTAAAAAAGGGATAGTAGACAGCTACAGTAGACTCCCTCTGTTCTGGCCAACTCCGGACCGGACCCTCAGCCGGATTACGAAATGACCGAACTAGCTGATGTTAGTTTAGAATTTATAATACCAATCTACAATAACATACCAATGGTCAGGTCTGGACAGTTCATACAAAATCTATTTATAATATGGTTTTAGGCACATTTACACAAAACAGGTTAGGATGGGAGGTAACCTTGACAAGGTAGCCTTACATAGGGTGTGTGGATAGAAATGCCACGAGCAGCCTGCATGGATTTTGATCAAGGTTCTGACCACACACCTATGCAGGGCCGTAATGTGTGGAGGGAGGGGGAGGGGGTGTCTTATTAGGACACAAGCAAAATAGAAAACCTGTTGCCTAACAGTAGGTCACCAAAAAACTTGGATCTGACAGCAACAAGGCCCCACACCACCAGGCCTGCCCAAAGGCCCTTGAAAGCTGAGTACGGCCCTGATGCACACATGGACAGTAATGTTTTATTTATATTTTGGCTTGAAATCAAATTGACTTCTGTTGATATGCCGTGGGAAACCCTCCCGCGGGTGATTATCTCATTTCTATGAGGCCGCCTGGACTATCCAATGGTCAAACCAACCGAGGCTGCACTAGAGGGAGTCTACCTACTGTACTTTGCATGGGGCTAGCTACTGTCACTATATAACTGTCACATCAGTAACTTGCTTGTTCCGTTTACATAGTTCATAATTGAAACTGACAGCACTGTGGAAGCTAGGCCTTGAAGTATTTCCAATAATTCTAGTCTCAACGATTTTTACCTGCAAATTGCTAAATTGAAACACTCAATTTTTTAGAAAACGGCTTTTTCCATTTATATACCGTACACAATATGTAATTTTGTTATTTTAGTTAGCCCGTTCACTGCGTTAATGGTGTTGATTCATGATAATTGCATTTGTTTCCTTGCTAGGCAACCATCGGAAATCCGATGTGCCGCACAGAACGTGTTAGCCGTATTTACACCATGTAGCAAAACATGCTCCAGCTGATGTATAATTTGCTATATGTAGAATTTGCTAAATGTATAAAATGGTATATAACATTTTAATTCGGAACTTTTTACTCCTGCTGTATGTTACCCTTCACATACATGTATTTACAAACAAATGTTATAGGAACATTTAAGATCAGTGACTTTTTGTAATTATTTTTGCTAGGCATAGGCCTATAGCAAAACTCTGCTTCCAGTATCGGAAGTGTTGTGGAGAAGAGATTTTGCGCTCGCGGCTGCGATAATTGTGAAATTGGTCAGTCAGAGGAGGGAACGGAAGTTTTGAGTTCGGCCGCCCCTTGTTGCGAGAGTGAGGTATATAGTGGGACTGACTTGCTGAAAGATCTCAAAGCTGATGATGCAAATGAACCTTCATTGAGATCTGAAGTTAGGTGTGACAGTAGCTTTAAAAACTTCTTATGAATTACTACTGAAGATTTTGAGCAGGCCTCTATTACAGCCTGCCAAATATAAGCTGGCACTTGGCTGCTAGGTAGAAAATCTGTATTTGTCGTTCTGAAAACAATAACAGTAGTCTTGTGCCATCATCCCCGTGAGTCAGCGGTCGAGCGAGGGTCAGTGTACTCCGAAAGTATTTATACCTGCACTTCCACCCTCCCCTAGCCCTTAATCCGTCGCCTTGGCTCACCAAGCCCAAGTGCCAGCTTATGTTTGGTGGGCTGTGTTTCCATGATTGTCCACAAGAGTGGGGAAAAAGACACTAAATTCAGAGATACCTGTGTACGAGAAGTTAGCTGTTACTTTAAGGTTTTTAGCAAGTGGGGATTCTTACCAGAGTTGAAGCTTTCTGTCAACACCACACAATGTTAATCTTTGAGTGCACTGCAACGATATATTCTTATTGCCCTTTTAGCCAAAGAGTGCTATGCAACTAAATATTGTTGAGGTAGTTTCTTCTGATAAATGCTGTGCGACTAGGGTGACCAGATTGGCAGAAGGATTAAATGGGACACCGACACCTTGGGATGTTCTTGCAGATTTGCTAAAAAAGGGTAAAACCCCTCCTTTTTCAAACCGCCTTTTGAGCGGTATGAAAAAGGGGATGGGGTTAATGGGTTCTCCCCAGAATATTTGACAACATTCTAAATCAGGTAGTGTAATTCCATTAATTAAGTTAAAGATTCGTGTTTGTTTGAAAGATTAGCCCAAGTTCAAAATTTGTATAAAGAAGGCTTGGTAAACAGTATAATCTTGGTATATAAGTACCTACCGGTATGTTAAAACAGCAACCAACAGAGGGCTTCACACCAATCTCACAATATATCTGAAATTTTAAAAAAAATCTTAAAACCCTATCCCCCCCCCAGATATTTTCTAATAAATTAATGCTCTTTTAGTCATAACAGATTACAAATTTGCCAAATAATGTTTAACCCTTTGAGTGCTAAGTTTCTTAAAGGAGTACCGGTACTTAAATCTGTGATGTTTTGTTGATTTTTTAAATGTCGAACGCCTGAACAGGTAAAATTAATAAAAATGTGCTTCCCTGGACTCACACAGTAAAGGAAAGGTAAAAAGTAGCAAAACACCTGATCAGATGGGCACTCACAAAGAATCCACCCATCCCGTCAGCTTGGACCCGAGCCGTCCACCGTTTGCTTAAGGTCCGCCCTCCCCTTCAACTCTGCCACAGACAGGTGAACTCCTCATGAGTTGCACATACAAACCAACGACTGTGACGGGATTCGAACCCTTGATCAAAGTGTTACCCCTCTCTGGGAAGGTAACGCCTTAGACCGCACAGCCACTGACCAGACAAGTAGCTGTAGCGGACCAGGTGGTATTAGAGCCTAGGCGCTGGACGAGTTAGTTGTGTCTACCAGATTTCCCCATATGTCAGACTCAGGCTGCAGGCTGAGTGCCTAACGATACAATCGCTTATGAAGCAGTAACAGTGTTTATTGATAACAGATTCAAAAGACGATATATCGGTCCATAGCACTGAAAGGGTTAAACGATAAAATGTAGTACCTTGATAATCTTCAAAATGTAAGCAAAGGATAGTATAGTATTAACTGAAAATTTGCCCTTATACCCACATATATGCTGTAGCCATTTGAAGATTACATTTATGATATTAAAAATAGAATGTTAAACTTGCCAACAAAAAATGTTCATAAAACTACTTCTTAAATTTTTGTATTTCAAATTTGGAAAAGTATTAATTAAATCTAATATCTTTTTAAACGTATATTATTTATTGGGATATTTTTATTTGATTTGATCTGACGTGACACCACCCAACGTAGGTAGTACAAAACCACTTTTTCTTACTGCCGTTTTAAAAATAGTTCATTGACTATTCCTTTTTAAAATTATATCGCAAGAAAGCCTAATTCATCTACAAAATATGGTAAAGTCTATAAGCACGGTATCTAATAGAACACAAGTTTCAGCAGTAGCAGTGTCTGCAAGTTGTAGGGATTAAAGCACTGGTAACGTAGTACTTCGAGCCGCCCTGTCATTATGGTTACGTAGCGGGTGACCGGGGGAGGGGCGGAGGTCCGCTCACAGGTGAAAGGTGTCAGCCCTTGTTTGGTACTTTGGTATTATACGGATGCCACTATAATTGGAGGTTAAATTTTTACCGGATACAAAGGATAACTACATAATTCGAAAAAACGTACTTTTATTGACTTACTGTACAAATTTTACATCATTCTGATGAGCGGTCTTTGTGTTGTGCCTCCCAAAAGGCAGCGATGTCCACTAGGATCGTGTTGAATGCGTCGCCGCCGCTAGCAGCCAGACCCGATTGCCACAGGTACTCCGCCAAATATACAACGCGCTGCGGCAGTTATGTTAGGATGGGTTATCATAAAAATACGTACGGTTTCCTCTTCATTTCGAGGTAAATCCCACACCAAAAGTACGTCACTCATTATGAAAACAAATGTAACGTAGTGCACGGAAATAAATCACTCATGGCACTGACCCAGATACAGGCGGTGACAGGTGATGCGCGCGCTCCGGTCAACGACCTGACCTTGGCCTATTTGGAGGGGGTTTGGCGGCCGGAAGTATGACTCATCAGGTATCATTCGATTTGTAACAAAACAAGGAAAGTCCTACAATCATTTTTATGATAACCCATCTTAACATAACTGCCGCAGCTCGCTGCATAAGGGTGGCATCCGTATAATACTAAAGTACCCCTTGTTTTTGAGCTCCTAGCCAACCTATATTTACATAGCAAGTGTAGCACAGTACATTAGTCAGCCTACATTAGTCAGTCATTAGTCAGGTGTATGTTTCTGATCTTAACTTACTTAGGCCATACTTACTTGATACCGTACTTATTTCCTTAATTGTTGTTCATATAAGTTACCACCTTAGTTCTCTAGTCCGTTTGGTACAATCTAAGGGTTTGCGGGATATAGGTTTATGTTGGCCTCATAAAACTCTAGAATCAAAATATAATCAATTATCTACTGTACATTCTTACTTTTTATATTTTAAAGTTAGGGGTGGTTTTCACAACATGAGACAATTTCTGTCCCAGGCAAATTAATTAAACAATTTATGCTCCATATTATTAATCTCTATGTTTGAAATACAATTTTAATTTTACCATTCTGAACCAGTATTTATAGTGGTTCCTTTCGCTCTTTTACCTAAATAAAAACAATTTGAATAAAATGTATCACACTTACTGTCCCTGAGATTATCTCCCAGAGTATAAATATTTTTTAATAATACTTTTATAAGCCATGTAATTTCCCTTATAAAGTTAGTATGTAGCCAAAATATTTTAAATTTGAAGTTTACTTTTTTTTATAAAATCTGGTGTCCCTGAATTATTTATTTACACAAAAAAGCACATTTGAAAAAACATTATATTTTTTACGGTATTCAAGAATATATAATTTAATTGAAATTATTATTCTATTTTCTTGGATAATACAGTTCAACTGCTAATACTTAAATTAGCTTTATCATGAACGGTTTTCAAAATAATCTTATAATTGATCAACAAATTGAAAAATACCTTTTTAAAATACAAGTCACTAACGCCTGTTTTTTATTGAAAACAATATTTTTTACAAAAATAAATTGACTGTGATATTACGTTTTGTTGCAAATAAGATAAATAATCAAATAATTTTTAAAAAAACCTCAACCGCCCGTCACCTTTATTGACCTGTCTGGTGAACTAAAGACTGCGAGGTACCGTAACGGCATTAGCCACGTAGGCATAATCCGAACCCCCTGTAGTTCGACCCTGCACTATCCTAAACTGCCTGCAGTTGTCCATGGTTAGTACATACAATATATAATACATATTTGTAGATTTTCATGTTATGAGTTATTTTTTACACCAATGATTTGTGTTAATCTAGGGTTACTATATTCTCTGGATTGAAAAAGAGGACACCTGTACCCGTTGAGAGACATATTAATAGATCGCAAAAATACTCCCCCCCCCCAAGTTGAGTACGTAAGTCGGGTAATTAGATGTTTTTAATCGAAAATCATATGTCATATGTCAACCTTTTTCAACACAAAATTAATCTTTGGAGGCCTTAAGCTGCCAATTTCACTCACAAGTACATTTTTTAGGCAGTTCAAACAATTGATGTAGACTAATATAATTTTGCGAATAGTCAAACTAACTGACGAATTCCGAACTTCTCAGGCATAATCGCATAACCTCACTCAGTCCTCAGCTAGACCAGCGATTTATAAATAAATATAGAGCTCTCATCTCGTGTTAAAAAAGTGAAGCCTTGGAGGATATTTTTTGTAAACAAAACATCTGGCAAAGAGTAATAAAGACTAACATAACTTGTGAAGAGAGCATTTGATTGGTTAACATATTGTTGCCATGGAGACCGGAGGGTATAGAGGGTCAAAATGGTTGTCAGTTTGTAGGCACAGTTTTTTACCCCAGACGAGACCTCTATAGATATACATGCAGACAATAGCGACAATAAACACTCTGCGTTGTCAAAACGTAAACTCCAATTACAAAATGATTTCACTGAGTATGAACTTAAGTACCTGGGGGCCAAGCTTTGCTCAGGGGAAGGCCAGTAAGTTTGTTTAAATGACTTGGAGTAATATTTCACCACTTCCCCCTGCTGATAATCAGATCTGTATAACTCATTTGCCTGTTTCTACATTTTTAAGGTCGCTCCAGTTGTTATTTATAGCTCAATGTCCCTTTGATTTATTTTACTACTCTATATATGTAATCTTCACTCAAATCTTTTAATCTCTGTTCTCAGGAAACCACATGTTAATAATCATAAACAACATGAGTATTACTTTTGACAGTTCCCTGGTTGATTATGAACAGCTGTTACAACTCTTTTGTTATGATTTGTAACTTCATAAGCCCAATGTTAATATTTTTAACTTTTCATTTTAGTTTTTTTACACTATTTGATTTTCCTGGGGATGAGGCCTGTCTAGAACTTATTTTTATCCCAGAAATTAGTTATTTCGAACATTCGAAGGAAATTGTTGGAGCCGTTTTTGAAATCAGTGTCGCAAGCAAGCAAGCAAACCTTACTCATATTAGAGTATAGGATATACAATTTTTTATAACAAAGTAATGAGTTTTGGGCGAAAAAATGACGATTTTATATCTAACTTGAAGGAATATCAACTAAATTAAAGTCGATAAAAACGTAATTCCCGATATTCAATTTGCTGCTTGTAAAAACCCGGACAAAAAGTGGGTTTCTCAAAAATCCGCCCAGACGTTTTCGGATGATCCAAAAAGAGGACTTGTCCAGGGAAAAGAGGACGTATGGAAACCCTATCTTATCCATTGACATAATAATTCACGTCATATAATTTGAAAAGCATCTTATTGGCAAATTGTTGAACCTTGTTCAAAATATATTTGTAATATTATTTGATTTTGTGTACAGATGTCGGTTCAAAGCCTGCCAGCTCAAGAGCCTGAGTTCATCTCGTTCTTGTTCTCAACAAAGCTGAAATATGATTGTTTCTTCTTGGTGGGCAACAAAGATCATATGGAACCAGTAAGTAATTCAAAGCCTGTGGTAGTTTTGTGTAGTATATGTGGTAGTTTTTTACTCAGAGAGTTTGTGATGAGGGAACAAAGTGGAGGAATCTAGTATTAATATTAATTCAATTCAATTCAAAATTCTTTATTCATAGGAAGTACACAGAGTATACATTGAATAGTGTCAAGTGTCTTTTCTTACATCTAATACATATTTGCAACAAATTAAATCAAACCTATATTTTTTAAGTAAAGCAAAGTAAATAATTGTTATTTAGTCACATTTTTATACTATAAGTTTATTACATTTTCCCTGATGCTAAAATAATACTATAAACCGTCTACATTACTTTTCAAGATTTACGAGAGGTGGAAAAATTAATTTAATGAGAAGGGAGCTATGCTAATCAGATATTCTTTTAAGCTTTTTTTTTACTACAAGCATTTTTTGAATTTGGTATTGTTATTTTCTAATTTGATTAATCTTGGAATATACTCTAAAAACTTTTGTCCCATGTATGTTGGTTTCTTCTCAAAAAATTTCAGTTTATGACGACTTGTAATAATCTTGTCTTTATTTCTGGTATTATACTGGTGAATTGAGGAGAAATAATCCAGATGTGTTACTTCACTTTTTGCTGTTAAAATGGAATTAAAAATAAATTGTCCATATATAGTTAATATTTTAAGACCAATAAAATGTTTTTTGCAGATACATCCTGTTTTAAATTAAGCATTATTCTAATTGCACTTTTTTGTTTTTTAATATGTTATCAAGGTTAAATTTTGATGTTGCTCCAAATAAGCAAATTCCAAAAGAAATATGGGAGTGAATATACGCAAAATAAATGTTTCGTAATGTATTAATACTACAATAGGCAGTCATTTTTTTTAGAGCAAAGAGTTAAGATTTTGTTCACGTGGCCATTCCAATCTAAATGCTGATCTATAAGTAACCTAAGGAAATAAGTGCTGGATTTAATTTCAATATTTTGGAAATTAAGCGTTACCACTGGTTCTTGCCATTTTTTGTTTTGTTTTGTTTTAAATTGAACAAGACTAGTCTTATCTAAATTTAATGATAAATTGTGTTCCATTAGATAGTTACTAATACTCTCCATTTCTACCTTGCAATGCATTTTATAGTTTCTTCCAATGTATCAGATGTTATCTTCAAGTTTGAATCATCCGCATACAAACATAATTTGGATGCTGGCTTATATGATAAAGTATTATCAATATTTTTAAGGTAGCATAGGAATAGTAATGGTCCTAAAATGGACCCTTGAGGAACTGGCCGAAGTTCTGACGATGCCCTAATAATTTTGTTATATTTAGTAAGGGATGTAATTTCTACATACTGATAGCGATCACAAAGAAAAGAATTAAACCAACTCAAAGAGTTTTTTTATATGCCAAGATATTGTAATTTTTCCAATAGAATGGAGTGCTTTACACTATCGAAAGCTTTAGATAAATCCATAAATATGCCTGTTGTGCATTTTCCCTTGTCGACTGACTCGACTACTGATTCGACGAATGAGACTGCAGCACTGATCACTGATCTTCCTGATCTAAAACCATGTTGAATATCATCAAATAAATTGTGTTTTTCAAAATAGTTATTTAATTGAATTGAAACTATTTTTTCATATATTTTTGATATTGATGGGAGTTAAGATATTGGTCGATAGTTGTTTTTATTTGTTACTTCACCTTTTTTTAATATGGGAATAATTTTTGATTTTTTAAGCAGGGTGGGAAAATAACCAGCAAAGTTAACAAAGTTTGTTGCCTGTCAGTGGGTGTGTGGGTGTGTGAGTGTATGAGTGTGTGAGTGAGTTCGTAATGCAATAACACACAGACACACACACACACACACACACACACACACACTGACGGAGAATGAACCTTGCCCTCACTAGATAGCTAATACTAGATTCCCTCACTTGGTTCCCTCATCACAAACTTGCACTAACTCTAGAGAGTAAAAAACTATCACGTATATCCTAGGCTTATCTTAATCTTTAGTTTCTAAAATTCTTACTCAATAACTGCATTGCCCTAGCTTATTGCCTCACAACTAATAATTGTGGAAAAAACAATTGGCTGATAAGGTTCAATACCTCAACACCTTTAAATTTGATCTTATAACTAGCTGATACCTGATTGTGCTTCGCATAGCTCATTAAAATCCCTGCATTAAAATTACAATATATGTTTAAGTAATTATCTGATCCATTAAACCTATTGCTCAAAAGGATAACATTGTAGCTGCAAGGGCCACTGGGGCGGAGCCCTAAGGGATTGCCAAGATGGAAATAGGCCTATATATAGACCAGATAAATTATCTACCTAAATACAAATTTTCAGCTCGATTGGTGCAGTAGTTTGTACATTAAAACGGAACATACGAGTTGACAGACAGACAGACAGATACACCTCCTTTCTTTTATAAATTTATAGGATTACAAGGGCAAAAATGATAAAATCAATCATAAATTACATTTTGAATATAGTCCTTACTACTTTTTGTTCAAAAAAGTTTCTAAAGAAAATATCTTTTAATAGTGATAACTAAGCTAAGATTTGCTTGTAGATTTGATCTTGAAAAAATCGTGATAACTAAAATCTATAACGAAAATTAACCACAACTTGTTACTGCAATCCTTATATTTCAGAAGTAACCTAAATTCAGTTGCACTAAAATATTGTTCAATTTACAGTGGTTCACAATAAATCCAATCTGATCATCTTAATACATTTTACAGGAGGAGATTGGAGTGGTCAAAGCCATGTTGATGGCTCATAGTGTTGTCTTAAGATTGGAACTAGAAGATAGCAAGTTGGCAGAGAAAGGTCAAGTTGCTGTGCCTGATATTTACCCGGACACTTTCAGAACACTTCTAAGGTGAATTGCTACTGCTAATTTTATTTATTTATTATGCTATATACAGTGGCAATGGCTTTCGCTGAAGTGTATTAGGACAATTTACTTGCAAATGACAAACACCTCTGCACAAACTCGTAGATCCATGAGTGTTGGAAAAATAATTAATCCTAGTATTAGCCCACTTTATATTGTGTAAATAAATTTACTATTTAATTTTATACAACTTAATATCTAGTATTGCTTTGGGTAAAATATAATCCATCTAGTTACACTCAATTTATCGAAAGTACCTCTCTTATCATCTTATATACCCTTACTGATATATTGATACTCATTTTCTTATGTTACACTTTAATTTAAGATAAAGAGCTAACTTAGTTGGAAATGATAGTTAAAACTTTATAGACGTTTATTTAGATTTACACTTTTATTTTACTTTTTTTAATTACTTGAAAGTTCTATTTGTTGCTTGATAAAATGAAGTCTTGCTGTTGGTAATATATTGACAAACTAAACAACACTACACCTTGAATTAAGACAACACAGACTCGTGTATTTAATGTAGATATGAAGAAATGTTAGTGTAGATTAAGTGAATGATTTATGAGTGATATCCTTGATTATGTTGTTCCTGACTAAGACAGGCCAATTTTGTAGCCAGGATCATTAATTAACTCAGTGATCAATCAGAAATAAGAAATCTTTATTAACCATTGATCATAGTGTCCCATGAAATAGGTTTCGTAAAAGTTAAAGCTAATCACATTCAGACATAGGACATGTATACATATACATCAAAGACATTATAAAATAATAAAAAAATACAAACATTTTTATAATAGAGCAATGAATCTTAAGTAAAATCTACAGTAACGTCAGAGTTTAAAAATTCATTAAGACAGTAAAATGGATTTTCTAACAACCAACTATATAAACGTGTTTTAGAAATACTTAAAAGTGCAGTTCTAGCTGATATCGGTAACTTATTAAAAAAATGTACACAGTTTACCTTGTGCGATTTACCCGTTTTGGTTAATCTATGCTGTGGTATATCAGTCTCATTTTACCTCTTGTGTTGTGGTTGTGAATATTTTCTTAAATGCATCTAAGTTTTGTTTAATGTGCAATAATGAACAAATAATATATAAATTTACCACAGTTTGAATTTTAAGTTTGATGAACAAGGGGCAACAATGCTCCACAGGGCCAGCCCTACACATGTTGCGAATTACTTTCTTTTGAATCAGTAAAATGTCATTGACAAGAGGAGAATGACCCCACAAAAGCAAGCCGTAAGTTAGAAGTGGCTCAAAAAGCCCAAAATACACAGTTCTAAGGTATTCACTTGACACTATATATATATCCCTTATTTTCCAAATAAGATAACTTACCCTAGATATTTTCTTACAAAGATGATCAACGTGCGCTCCCCAATTTAATTTTGAGTCAATGATAACTCCTAAAAGTTTTACTGTTTTATTTTCTGTATTTTTACATAAGCTTAAAAAGATTAATTGAGTTTTTTCTTGGTTTAAAAAAGTTTATTGGCAGTGAACCAGTCAGCAGCACTATCAAGAGCAGAATCAGGCATCCCTTGTAATACAAAGAGGTCTTTATGTTTAGAAAGTAACGTTGTTCATCTGCATAACAAATGACTGAATTACAACCATATAATGACATCTACAACCATATCCGAGATCCTCTGCTATTTTAAATAAACATGTAAGCAATTCAATTATTATCATTGGATGATGGATTGAGACAATAGTTGCAGAGTGGGTATAATCAGAGTGGCTAAGGTTTTTGAAAAATTTTAAAGATGCAGTTAAGTAGTTATTTTGAAAATTTAGGTCTCTTTTGTCCTAGACAGTATGGTTACAGATGTGGACGTTCGACGATTGCAGCAGTCGACGAACTTGTCAATAATATTCTGCAAAATTTGGAAGATACTTGCTCTGCTCAGTTAACCTTATGTGATTTGAGCAAGGCGTTCGATGTTGTAAGGCGTGATTTGCTCTTGCAAAAGCTGCAATATTATGGTGTTCTTAATGCTGAATTTGAATTGTTTAGGTCTTATCTGGACAATAGAAAGCAAGTTGTTGATGTTAAGGGATCCTTGTCAAAAATTATCAATGTCAAATATGGTGTCCCACAGGGTTCTGTTCTGGGACCTGTACTTTTCTTAATTATGATAAATGATCTCAGCTGTAATCTTTCCACATTTTCAACTATATATGCTGATGATACCACATTACTCAGTACGCACAAAGATATTACTCAACTTAAAACTTTGACTAAAATTTCTTTAGATGAAGCTACAGATTGGTTTCTTGCTAATGGACTGTACTTAAATGAAAATAAAACTCAGAATCTCCTTGTTACTTTAACTTCCACAAAAAATAATGTAAATTCTGATGTTTCTGATAGTGTTAAAATACTTGGTATTACTCTTGATTCTCAGCTCTCTTGGAGTTGCCATATAGATGAAGTATGTAAAAGACTCTCTAGAGTAATATATTTACTAAGTAATTTGAAAAGACATGTAACTTTAGATTATCTAAAAGTTGCTTATTTTGCTTTTTTCCAAAGTATAATTCGATATGGCCTTATTGTATGGGGTAATGGTACAGGTATTAATAAAATCTTATTACTGCAGAAAAGGGCACTGAGGATAATGACTAATTCACATAAACTGGAACATTGTAGACCTCTATTTAAAGAAACAGGTATCATGACCATAGTAAATCTGTATATATTTGATGTCTTGTTATTAATTAAGTCTAATTTTAACCACTATTTACAAGTGAACCACTTTCATTCTTACTCTACACGGGGAAATGATAAATTAGCTGTGAGCAGATGTAGACTGACTAAGACTATGAATTATCATACAAATTTAGCTGTAAAATTATATAACAGGTTACCAACACACTTTTCTCCTTTACCTTTAAATGTTTTTAAAAACAAACTTCATGACTGGCTAATAAAACATCCCTTTTATGATATTAGAGAATTTTTTGAAATAAATCTAAATAAGGATAAATTTTAAAATCTGTATCTGTTATGACATGTGTCTAATCTGTCTGTGCATTTTGTTTTTGTATAAATATTTTATCACCTACATGCCATATATTATATGGTTAATTTTATTGTAGTAATAAGTACTGTGACGAGGTCTATTGTAATTGTTGTAAATTACTGAATGACTAATAAATATTGTCTATTGTCTATTGTCTATTGTCTAATCAGCGCTAGTTTAACACTTGTACACCTGTGTGTCTAAAATGGAACACATCAAAATAAGTGTTGTTAAGATTGCATCCCGCTGTGTTGTGAACAGTATTTATTCTCTACTATGGTCATTGGGCGTGTGAGCATTTATTTATAAAAGCAATCGCCCGGTGGTCGAATTTCGACCAAAAATAATTGTATGTATTAAAAGCTGCTGCACACACGAGTAATGGTTGTTTGCGAGAATGTTTTGCTCCTTCATGCGTGAGCAGTTAAATAAATGCATTGAACCAGTGTCCTTCACTGGACTTCACGAATAACCTTTTTTCCTCTCCCCCCTCCCCGTCCATCACCCCCTCTCCCCCTTAACACAAAACTGTTTGGCAATAATATACATCAAGTTTCAAGAAAACAAGTTTTCTCAGGCTGCTTGAGTCATCTGGCGACCTGGCCATGAGAAATAAACACAATTATTTTTGTATCTTCAGACCTATCTGTTCTCGCTCTGCCTCTTACGTTGTCTTCGAGCTCTCTTGTCCGGGACACACGATCACTGATACTCTTCTCATGCAGTTTGTAACCTGTCAAATAAAATTAATTTGTGTTCATTTGTTTACATATTGCAATGGTTGTGTCATAAGTTAAATATGAAAAAGTACAGTCCTTTCAGTTGAAACAAAGTATAAAGCCCCACAGAGACTGGATGCGGGAGAGTCAATAATTATAATAGTAGCTCGTGGGAGAAGTGACAGTTGGGAATTTAAACAAAAATGAAGTGATATTGAAAAATGGTACCGCACTGTAATTACAAATTGGTATTGAAAACTATCTTATTAAATTTGACCTGGACACTCTATTGTCAATAAAGATCTTTTAAAATAATAAATACTTCTTTAAAAGTTTATACTTATAAAATATCCTCAAAATACAAGTTACCTCCCCGTATGCTGTTTGGTTTCTGGTAACCAAAGAATTGGGAGTGAAAAATCGGTATCTATTAATGCTCTGGAATTTAAAATCATGGTATCTCTCTACCTAACTAACATTGGTTATGGTTGTGCATCTGCTGCTTTCTTACGGCCACCATAGAATAATTTTTAACTACTAGTAAATGCACAACATAATAAAGATAAATTATTTTAATAATTTGTGTCCAGATACGTCTATGGACATGACACAACGGCTGGTCTATGCTTTGATGAGGCAGATAATCTCTTCTACGTTGCCGAAAAGTATATGATGGGGACATTGAAGAAGAAACTTGCAACCAGACTGATGTCCCTTCTCAACACGGAGAACATCTGTTCACTCCTGAACAACCCAGCATGCTATACTGAACTTGAGCTAAACAGTGCCATCACTGAGGTAAAAATATGATTTTACCACTAGACTACCAGTACTAAGATTTTGTCCAAAGAACAACAACGTAGGGTTATATCAAATTGTCTGATTGATCACGCTAATGAATGTTTTTAGTGTTATTAATTCTTGATTTTAACTGGGGAATCTTGATTTAATTAACTTAACCCATTAAGGTAGTAATTATATACTATTCACAACGGCCTATAACGGTATTTGATTGGTGCTGCATTCTAGTAGCAAAATCTGTAACTAATGGCTGCGGGCAACTACGGCTCTCTCCCCTAGGGGCGCGGATTGACTACAAACCAAAATAACACCGCTGGGCCACTGGTCGTGGTAGCTGAGTTAGCTAAGTCGTGGAAACACCTTGGCCAGATGGTTGAGATGAACTTCGTGGGTTTGATTCCTGCACACGACCAAAATAGACCAGTCATGCAACTCTCAATGAGTTGACCGGTCTGTGGCAACGTTGATGGGAGGGCCCAAGTAAAATAAATGGTGGCAGGCTTGCTTGGAAGTTGACGGGATTGGTTAATTCTTTTTGAGTTGCACATCGTCAATACTGATTTTGCTACTGATTTTACATATGTCTACTGTGTGTGTGCCAATGTGACTTTTTTAACTGAAAGAAAACAATATTTTAACTAAAATACGCCATTAATCTATTTAAAAACACAATTTAGTATTCAAATTCATAGGTTTAAAAAATGACAATTAAGGAATGGGACCAGCTTGTAAGTCTACGCCAATGGGTTAAACTTAATGTCTATGTAAACAAATTTATTAAATCCTTATGATGTACTACTCAAACCAATACAATTTTATGAAGTTAACTTCTGAGCTTCATTTTCAGTTGACTTTGACGGCTAACTAAACTTTGAGGGAGATTGTTCTAAAGGGGTAAAATTAAAATTAACTGGCCACTCAAACATATAAACGAATACAGAATATGGCAACAAAATAACGGATACATATGGAAAATATATAACAACACCCACCTCCACCCCCTTGAGCCAAATAAAATCTGATGCAATATTAATGGTCAAGAGAATAAAGTAGGTCTATAGAGTGGTGGGAAAGTTAACGGTGTGTTACTATTGTCTTAAATATTCATTTACAATGAGAACTTTGCTTCACTCACCTGCCAGACACTGTGCCGTCACACTACTCTCCCCACCCAAGAGACCTAGGAAGGTACTGGATTTTATCCACCCTATTTGATAACAATTTTGTTCTGTTTTTCAACATTGATTAAAATTATATAGGCACCGTAAGTAATTAAATGTGGCAATGAAAAACACAACTAACTGCTAAATAGTTAAGTTTCAAGTTTGTATATTTGCATGAGTAATACTGTTGGTGAACTAAAACTTACTCACTAGACGGATCCACTTAACTGCTTGATGTCCTCAGATCCTCCGTTATGAAACTGACAGAGTGTTGGCCAGTCCGTTGTTTCTTGGACTCAGTCCCGACGGTTTCATCAAAATCCTGGAGCAAGATGGCCTCAATGTGCCTGAAATAGAGCTGTGGAGGGCAACGATGAAATGGGCCAAACACAATGGTAAGTTGGTCGTTTTGAGATACACCAAACTTGATTTGTCAATCCAAACTAAATTTACAAAAACTGCTATAGCTTGCCTGTACAATCAGTATTCTGTGTGTGAACACTTCACAAATATTTTGTTGAAAAATGCTCAACAAACCTAGTGCCTCAACTTTAGTGCTCTAAAAGTAAATATTACTACCCTTGCGGGAATTTTTGAACAGGTGTAACACAGAAATAGTTTACAAGTATAATTTAATAAAAACAAAGAAATGAAAGCTAATTACATACAATACAGTAGAACTTTGATAGTTCGACAGTCTGTATACTTCGACACGGGCCGTGACGACATGACATGACAGTAGCGGCGACCGATTGTGTCCTTGACGGGTTCGCCGGTCAGTGATGGAAGCTTATTCTTCCTACCCCCTACCTTGTCCTATGCACCCCTTTCCCCAACTATCCCAGTAAGTAGGTCAAGTCAGTTCGCTCGAGACGTTGCAGGAGTTAAACACGTTTTTGATTCTTTCGTGATGCACTATTGTTTTTTGCTCATAATACTCCCTGTGTTAAAATGTTCCATATACTCCCTATAGTTCGACACCCCTTCAGTCCACAAAGTGTCGAACTATCGAGGTTCTATTGTATTTATTTTTCAAACCATTTCTGGCATGGTTCAAATAGGTAAGTCGTAGACAATTTGTATTCCAAAACCATATGGGAGAAGACTAAAAATGGAATTTAAATCAAAAGTGTTCAGTGGTGTAACTAGCGTCTTTCCATCTAGGTTAAACATGTCTTCTGTGCCAACCCCCCCTTCCCCCCTCCCCCCTGACCCTAAAGTACAAAAGTGATTAACAATAAAATAGATCTGTTAACATTTTAGCTCAAATAAATTGTGCCCTAATAAAATATACTTCTGTTGTAATCGGAAGTTGCCGGTAAAATTTATTAAAATATAAGAAATTGTTTGTAATGAAATGATTCTGCTAGCCTATTTTTAATTGAGTTTTCCAAATTGCACAAATTACATCATTCAAATAATAAGAGAATCGTGCAATACTTTCATTCCTTTACTATTCAAATCCGTGCAATACTTTCATATTTTGTTTCATTTACAAAATGAGATATGGTTGTAAAGTTTGTATAAGCTGTGCCTATTGCAGACAATTATTGTACAAGATAAGTAAACTGGTTACTGTTTGCATGTACTACTTCAATAGATCTAAAGTAAACTAACTTACACTGTTATTTTTGTATATAAAATATTGAATAGAAAATCTTTCTGGAAAACTGTGCAGAAACAACACCAAAATTTAAACATAGGTACCATACTTGGTAGGTTTTAAGGTAAAGTTAATAATGAGATCACGTTTTAATGTACATTCATCAATACTGTAACAACTAATTCCAATTTCTCTTGATAAATTTTTTATCTGTTTTTGTTATAACTATCACACAATATCTGTTTTTGAAAATCTCAAAAATAAATGACCAATTGATACTTCCAATTGCTTTTAACCCATTGGCATACGAGCAGGTCTCGTTCCTTACTTGTAATTTTATTAACGTGTGAATTGGAGTATAAAATTGGTATTTTTAAATGGATTAATGGCATATTTTAATTAAAATATTGTTTTATTTCAGTTTAGAGAGTTGCATTGGCACACACACAGTAGACATAAGTAAAAATTAGCAAAATCAGTGTTGACCATGTGCAAGTCTCAAAGAATTAACCGATCCCGTCAACTTCCAAGCAAGCCTGCCACCGTTTATTTTACTTGGGCCCTCCCACCAACGTTGCCACTGACCGGTTAACTCATTGAGAGTTGCACAACTGGTCAGTTTTGGTCGTGTGCGGGAATCGAACCCACGAACATCGTATCGCCACCTGGCCAAGGTGTTTCCACGACGTAGCCAACTCAGCTAACATGACCAAAGGCCTGGCGGCGATATTAAGGGTTTTCAGTCAGTCCACGCCCCTAGCGGATAGAACCGTAGACGCCCGCGGTCATTAGTTACATATTTTGCTACTAGAGTGCAGCACCAATCAATTCCCGTTATAGGCTACTACAAATAGAATAAAATTACTACCTCAATGGGTTAAACAAAGTAGTTTATGAAACATTTAGTCCAGTGCATTGAAACAAAATTATGACTTAACCTGGAAATTTTATATAACAAGCTGAAATTTGGTGGGGATATGTTATGAAGGCCATTTAATAAGACATATCCAAATACCCAATATTTACACCTTGGAGAAAATCCGCCATCTTGGATTTTGTTCCACAAAAAAAATTTTAAATTTGTTATATATAATATTTTAAGAAATCGAATTTTAGTTTTCACAATCGAATTTGGTTTAAAAAAATGGCTTAAAAAAACAATTTGGTGTTTTGATCTTTGCTGTAAGTCAATTGGTTACAGAGATATTGAAAGTGCTTAACACAGTAAGTTGCCCAATGTTATTCTTAGGGAGAAAAAGAACAATTTTATCTCACTTATTTATGAATGTTTATTGACGAAAGTTGGTACATGACTTCATCTGGTTGATGTCTTCTGACAGGGTCCCCACTCAACCGTGAAAACCGTGAAATCTTGAATAAGTCGTAAATTTTGTATGCTGTGAAAAAACCTGGAATAAGCCGTGAATTTTGATATAAAACCTTAAAAATTTATCAAACTTGAAAAACAATAAAAAATATCTTATCAGAAGATATCACAGTTGTTTTCAGATAGGGAAATGTACAACAGAATTATTTAGTAAGTTGTTAATACGGTGAATACCACGTCGTCTGCCTACTTGCTGATTGCAGCTGTGCGCATGATTTAGCCCTGGTTCTGGTTTCCATGCCACGGTGCAAAGTAACTCGGGCGACAGTTGTTAAGTTGCTGGTGTTTTTTTTCACTGTCAACTGACTGCTGACTGGCACTTGTGTAAGACCGCTTATACGTCTTCTTTACTGTAAGTTAGTTGCCTATTGTTTTGTATTAGTCGGTGTAATCAAGCGACAGTAGACAGCTTCTGTAACTATACAACTGTCGCGTCAGTAATTCGCTCATTCCGTTTACACGGTGCATAGTCAGCGTTGCCAATTCGAGGGTAATTACCCTTGTGGTGATAATTTGGAACTTTGAGGGTAAAGAAAGGTAATTTTACTAAAAATTTTAAAAACTTATATTATACTCTGTTATTTACATATTATTATCATCAATCAATCAATCAAATCTTCTTTATTCAATAAGTAACACATTACATGTTTTGAATAGGATAAAAAATCATGATTATAAAATAAACTTATAAATAATGTCAACAATTTCTTACAATGTCCAAAATAGTAAATGTTAAATTTACAAGTCTTAAGTCTAAATAATATACAACTGAGAAAATAATAACATTTAAATTATAAATTAAACATATCGGCAGGTAAATTTTTACATGAAGGAACAGCGCCCCCCAAGTGTTCTGTCAATTCCGGGCTCAGATTGTCACTCATTGTTGAGTTGCGGATGCATAAACATGGCCGCCTCAATCGCTTCTCCCACTAAGTGTTAATTACGAAGCGCGTTATTCGTTTCCTGCAAGCAGAAGGGAATAGTGCAGCAAAAATTCATCACAATTAGCCAAGTTTACGGGGAAAATGTTATGAGTGATGGTGTTGTGCGTGAATGGTGTCAAAAATTTAAAGATGGCTGCACTGATGTTGCATGACAAAGGGGTTCAAGGACACAAATCTTTTACTACAGAAAACCGTGCGTAAAGCTAGTTGATGAAGCTGTTAGAGAAAACTGTAAGTTCACCATAAGTGGTGACAAGTGGTTTATCATGCAATTTCCTGAAATTTCAAGGTCATCTCTATACTCTATCGTTAACGGAATAACTAGGCTACAACAAATTGTGGGCTCTCTGGGTCCCAAAAATGTTGTTAGAAGACCACAAAACTCACTGAAAGGGCGCTTATTTACCATTCTTTGACCCCCTTCGTCATGCACATCAATACTGCCATCTTTAAATTTTTGACATCATTCACGCACAACACACCATCACTCTTAAAGTTGTCTCCGTTACCTTGGCTCATTCTGCGATGAATTTCTGCTGCACTAATCCATTCTGCTTGCAGGAAACGAATAATGCGCTTCGCAATTCACACTTGGCGGGAGAATCAATTGAGGTGACCATGTTAATGCGTCCGCAACTCGACAATGAGTGACAATCTGAGCCCATAAATGAATGCCCAGAAAGAAGGTTGGCGGCAACATTCTTTGAAGAGGGTATTGAAAAGCTGGTACACCGGTACGACAAATTCCTGAATCGTAACGAAAAGGTGTCTATGTCAAAAAGTAAGCATAAGTGTACCTATCTTTTGGTAATAAAATAATGTTATGTACATTTTTATTTTATTTGTGGCCTTTATGAGGTTGAAAAAAGGTCCCTCTTATTATTCATGAATGTAAGGTTTTTTATATTTCACTGTTAAAAGTTTTTAGTGATGGGCGATAATTGGTATATTGATTTGAGTCCAGTATTTGAGCCAACTACCCGATTATCGAGTCGAGTCTAGTAATTCTGATGAGAAGTTAAATAGCTCAACTTGTTATTGTTTTATAAAAATAAAACAATTTTAACATAACATAAAGCCTTTGTTGGATTGATTGGATGAATGGACAAAACCTAAATTTAAATAATGTAGTGAATGGGGCATCAGACCAAGGCAGACTTGCATAATATGGGGTACAAAACACTAATCTAGACTAATAAGTCCACTCATCATCGCGTTTTGCATGTTTAGCTTGATACTTCAGTCTTTACCCTCACAATGTGATATTTAATCATTTTCGTTTTTTTTTGTCCCATTTTCATCATAGTATTTCCACTCTCTGAAATTACATCTCCCAAATAATACAAAATGTGTTTTTTTAGTGTTGTACTGATAAAAACAATAAAAACACAATGAGAATCTAGAACAATCTGAGTAGGCCTTTTGCACAATCCTCTCAAACTGTTTGGAAAGGAAACGTAACTTGGAGTCATATTATGTGATTTTAACTGTATTTTTATGATTAACACAATCACTGCTATTAAAATAAGCATGTTATATTCCAAAAAGCCTGAAATAAAAATATGAACAAAATTTTAGCCCCGCGAATCTGCGGGGTCAGCCCCGCGGGAAGGTATGAGCAATAAAAATCTTCAAAAAGTTAAAAAAACACGTTTTTCAATACTAAACTTATTTCTATTGGTAAAAAACAGGTTGAAATAAAAATTACATGGTAAAAAAACAATAACTACGATTTACAACTAATCCTTCTGCAAAAATATCGTCTGAGCCCGTCAACACCAAAACGCAGGAAACCCGAACGAATGGGGTTTTGAGGTTAAGTCGGACCAGTACTCAATGCTGCGCTCGCAAGATATACAATCTCCAATAGCTGGACTCGCACTGAGCAATGGCAAGTTGCGTAGCAACGCCCCCCCGTTCCGCGGGGCGCGCTCCGTTTGGGCGCCCGCTACCCCACGGTTCCGCGGGGCCCGCACGCGACGTGTTAAGTCAGTAGTCAAAAGCTAAAGATTGCTAAAGAGGTTTAGTAGAAATTGTAAAGTTGTTGATTGTATAGCCCAGTCAAGGACGAACCAAGCCCCCTGAGTATTACTTTAACATTGATGAGTTTATATATATTCAGACTTGAGTAAATTGCAGTTTGATAACTATATACGTATCTTTTTGGGTATTATTATTGTGTAGTACATTAACCAATTGACTATTAGCCGTCACACATCATGGTTCACACATGCTTAGAGTTGGCAAGAAACGTGTTAATTCCCAAAAATCATTCCCTTTTTGAATTCTAAGCAGTACTTTTGATGTACATAAACTTATTAAGTGGATATTATATTTCTTATATCTTTAACAGTTAATAATTTTTTAGCTGGGTCAGAAGATGGTAAAGAATTGCGGAAACAAATGACAAAAGTGACAAAATATATCAGAATCTGCACCTTGAGCACTGAACAGTTTTGTCAAGAAGTGGCGCCTTCAAGAGTACTGTGTGATAAGGAAGCTGTGGCAGTTTGCATTTCCATTGGCAAACAAGAAAAACAAGATGATTTGACTGAGTTTTGTAACAAAGTTAAACCACGAATACTGGTTTCAAAGAAAAACATTGCGAAAAACCATTTTAATTTGCAGTTTAACAAACATACACGCATATCAAGAAACTTTCTGAGAGATTTCAGCTTTACAGTTGTCACAAAGAAGAGTGTGGTAGAGTTGTTGCCTTTGGAATGTTTGGCTTTTGACCGTCCACAGACAACTCCTGAAGGTGCAACTTACGAAGTGGGATGTACAACAACAGTAACAAGATTCACAGACTCTGTCAACAACACCTCAACAGAAACCCCAGTGACTGTCAGGTTCAACAAGCAGGTTGACTATGGGAAACCGTTTGAGATTCCACTCATCAGCAATGGAAGAAACGTGACGCTGCTTCCCAACAGCAAGTACACCATCAGAATGCTGTTTCACCGTGATCAGAGAATTTATCATACACTTGGTGGCTACTCAGGACGTTATGACAACAACCACATGTCAATACATACCACAGCCATAACAACCAATGGTCATACTTTCCATTACATCCCAATAAATCATTTGGCATACCTAACAGATGCTGAGTGACAGGGAAAGTACAAAGAAGCTTAGGACATTAGCTAATTAAACAGGATATATTTAAACAAAGTATCTCAGTTTGCAGTTGTTTGGGACATTATGTAAAAAGAGTTAAATATTGAGATAATTTCAAAATGTAAGTTTTAAGATAAATTTCAACAAGTTAATGAAACTTATTATGTATCATATTGACCTAATATTTGAAATACTGCCCTACCTAGTTTTTATTCTTCACGTTTATTTGCATTATAAGCTATGTAACACCTTGAACTTTGTATAGTTATGATTATCATCTTAATCCTGTTAATTTAAAGTAAAATTTTACCTTGTATTTGTTACATTTATGTATTACTTTAAACCTGAAAAATATTTATTCACATATACAACTTTGGACATTATAAGTGTAAGTCATTTACTGGTTATTTTGTTTAGTAAATATTACAGGATAAATAAAATACGTCTTACAACACTATAAAGTATATTTACACTTATGCTGTACTTACATACAAGACGGTAAAATATACACAAAAGATGGTACAAGGCGATCGATTTCAACCAGTTACACCTGTCATCATCAGGCCCAATCAAGGAATGTTGTAATAAATAACATTGTAGTGTCATTATTTTAAAAGGACATACTAAACCGTAGTTGAACCACTGAAAAGACAGCTTCTTGAGAACTTTTGTGATATAGATGGATGCAAGTCAGTGTGAGTTAAGACGGATATTTACTGTTCCCTCCACCACTTGGTGTTCGCTGCTCCAGTCAGAGGTATCGGAAACAGTCTTACTACTACACAGTTTGTTGTATAAGTTCTGTAAGAAGGTCCCTATTTCAGCGGGTTGACTATAAGTCACACCACACCAAACAGTTCACCCCATTGTGACAGTCTGAGTCTCAGTTGTGGCTTGATTGATTCAGTCATCAGGGAGTAATTCCAGTTCACTTTTCAATTAATGATGAACTATGTTCAAATTATTTTTAGGCTACCATACAGACTTTGGAAGGCATTTAGTTTGTTGTGTTGTTAAAAGATGTATATATGATGAAATACATGTTAAATAGTTTCCTTAACATTAACAGTATAGATACAATGACAGTGATATTTTACTGGCAGAAAACAAGTAAAATGTGTAAGATACATGTTCAAGATCTTCATCAGTATTTTTGCTGCTTTTCTAACTAAAATTGTCCATTGTATGACTTGTAATTTTGGCGGTTTCTTTTCTTTCACTCAAATTCTCACTCAACTTTCCTTATCGTAAAATCATAATCATATTAATACCGTAAAAGAACATAAAAAATTAATCTAAAAATAAAGTCTTATTTATGTTTAAAATGTGAACAATAATAATAAAGCTAATAAAACAATGGGTATAACAGTAAAATATAATAAAGGGTGACATGATAATTATATTGAAACAAATTATTAGTTACTGCTGCAGTGTCACTGACTGGCAATGCTAAATAATTTTCAAAACGTTACTATTTATAAGTTTTCCAATTAAGAGGAAATTCTCCTCTCCTCTTAAGACTTTCATATTTCGTGTCCAGGTTGGTGGAACTGCAGCTAGAGGTAGGTTCTGAACTGCCGGAAAGAAGCATTATCAAATAGTTAAAAGTATGTTAATGGTTGGCAGGGATCGAACTCAAGACCTTGCTGAGTACATGTTACTCAAACATATAGTTGTTGTAATGTATTGAAGACAACTAAAAGCCACCTTGGCTGCTTGGCTGATACTATGATTGTGCTAGTTGGGTATCATCGGTTCTATTACGATGATGGTTCGGAAATAATTGATTTTCTGTTATGATAAGCTCAGATCATTATGTTTTATAGATAGCCAAAAATTTATATATTAGTTTAGTTTACATTTTTAATCATTTTGCAGCTAGTTCTGAAGATGGGGAAGTTTTGCGGGGTCAAATGTCAAATCTAACACACCATATCAGGATCTGCACCTTGAGCACTGAACAATTCTGTCAAGAAGTGGTACCTGTAAAGTTGTTGAGTAATGATGAAGCTGTGGCAGTTTGCATGGCTATTGGCAAAAAAGAAAAGCAAGAGGAGCTGACTGAGTTTTGTAATGAAATCAAACCAAGAGACTTAGTGTCAAAGAAAAAGCAGTTTGATTTGCAGTTTGACAAACATTCAAACATATCACGTTACTTTCTGAGAGATTTCAGCTTTACAGTCGTCACAAATAAGAGTGCCATAGAGTTGTTGCCTTTGGAATGTTTGGCTCTTGACCGTCCACAGACTCCTAAAGGTGCAGCTTACGAAGTGGGATGTACAACAACAGTGACAAGAATCACAGACAATGTGAACAACACCTCAACAGAACCCCAGTGACTGTAAGGTTCAACAAGCAGGTTGACTACGGGAAAACATTTGGGATTCCACTCATCAGCAATGGAAGAAACGTGAAGCTGCTTCCCAACAGCAAGTACACCATCAGAATGCTGTTTGACAGTGATCACAGAATGTATTATGAAAGTGTTGCCTACTCAGGATTTTATGACAACAACAACTTGTCATTGCATACAACTACTTCTATGAATGCTGGCGGTGGTGCTTTTCATTACATTCCAATAAATCACTTTGCACACCTAACAGATGCTAAGTAACAGGAAAAGTACAAAGGGAGACAGATTATCTTCATATGACAATGGAATAGATAAGATTATTAATACAGTTTTCCATTGTACAGTTTATTTGAAGTGCATATGTTTTTTTTATTTTGTTTTTTTTTGTTATTGGAATAATGTATATTTTAAAATCAATTTAACCCCTTCCTAAGCATAGACCGAGATATTACCATACCATACTCCATAACATGAACTTTTTGGATGGGATCAAAAGATTCGTTTTCAAATATTTGCTTTTATTAACCTTGTTTTTATAGTTTATGTAAATTATATCTGCTTTATAAACATATTTCAAAATGGAATAAAAATAACTAGAAATTTATTTTAGTTAATATTGAAAACAAATATGAATTTAATTTCAAAACTCAATGTAGGAAAGTTCAACGACGGTGAGGAAGTAGATGGCGTTGACCCTACTCGAATTACCGGAGGTAATTTGCCGGGTAGCGGGCAAACAACAAACATTCACAAAACACGCCTGGGCTTTCTGAAAACAGCGAACATGCTGATTAAGTAGGTTCACTCACCGTTTAATCACTGCCCACCCGGAATTATGCTGACGATTTGAATAGCCAATGACAAACACAAACGTAATGTTCGAGGCACTCTAATTGGCAAGGGGGCGGAGCTGACCAAATTCGGGGGTAACATTTTAGAAACATAGGAAGGGGAATGGACTGGAAAAGGAGAATAGCGAAGGAAGTGAAGAAGAGAACGCGGTGTTGAGAGGTTCTAGGTTTAGCTCGGACCGAGTAGGGCTAATACCGCACTGGACAGCCTTATTGCACCAGTCGGATCCCTAGACCTCGCTACCATCCATTTACTACCAAGACCATCTAGCCACCGGAACTGGGGACTACCAACTTCAAGAGGCTTCGAGACGTCCAAGGATAGGAGCCATCCACGGGGACCAGGGACCTCTACTGGACGAGGGAGAAGAGGCCGCCAGCTTCCCGACACGCCTTCGGACACCCGGGGACGCTGAGCGAGAACGGGTCACCTAGGAGACGGTCGTCATCCGTGGAGGCAGTCGTCCTGGAACGAAGTCCTCGGGACTGTTGGTATGTCAAACCTTTGCTCAGGGGCACAAAGTATAGGTCTCTCCATAGTCGTGGGGAAAAATTAAAAGACAATTAAATTTTATTTAAAGCTAAACGTGAGGCGTGAAAATAAATTAGATCCTTAGTTAAATAAAGTTTAATAATATCTTTAAGAATTACTTGGAAAACGAGAAATAATAATGAAATATCTCATAAATAAAGTTAATGTAAATATTGTATGTTAGGGTGGAAATCGATTTAAATATAAAGTTATAAGGTCAAAGTTTTACGTAGTCACTTGTGTTTGAATAAAGATTTAGTTTGAGAAATTGGAGCAGTTGAACTATTTAAATATTTTAAAGTGTTATGAGCACTTGATGCACCGTTGGTGTTGTTTTGAGATTGATTTAGATTCGTAGTTTAAGGTTATATGTCATGTCGTTTGAATAGAATTATGCTTATCTTTGGAATATTATTTGTGGCTTCAATTTTGTTATGTACGTAGAGTTTGTTTATCATATAAAGAAGGACTGAATCCCACAGACAATATATTTTGAGTGTTGATAATCATTTGTGTATGTTATAGCGTATTTTAAAGGGTTTTAGTTGTTATTGTGTTCTGTGCCGAGTTTCCATTGATTGTTTAATATTTGGAGGACTGACGTAAACGTTTGAACGGCAATTATAGATTAACTGCCTATGCAGATTTCCCCTATGTAAGATTTGTGCCTTTAAAAATATTATGGTTTTATTAAATGTGTTGTGCTATCTTAATCTGTGTCCAGTTAATTCTCGTTCCTTAGTGTAACCTCCACTGCTAAGCGAGTCATTTGAAAGTTATTAGTTGAAAGCAAAGTGGTACAATAAACCACCGAAATTTACATGGTGGCGACAGCCGGTTTGATTTAATTATCAAAGAATTGAGTGGACACAGAATAAGAACTTGTTTTAGTCATAAGAGGGAGAGATTTGACACTTTTAGTATATAAGAATGTATATTATGATATAACTGAGAATATATAGATTACGTGTAGATAAGATAGGGATGAGTAGGAACCCAGAAATAGATTAGGTATATTAGAGTGTCCGGTTTGGAAGCTCCCCTGTTAAAGAGAATAACTTATTAATTCCCCTAATGAGGAAAATTAGGTCAAGGATCCAAGGGCAGTTGAGGAGTAATTAATTTGAACAGTTTAGTTAAAATCACAGGAATTGTTAGTCAACAATTTTAAAAGGGGGCGAGGTTTTGTTTAGGGTAACTTAAAAGGGATGACATGCCAAACGGACAAGGACCGATTTCGTTAAATCAGGACATATACCGAATGAGTAAACCCCAACTTCAATCAATATTAACAAAGTTCCATATAAAGTATAACGAAGACGATTCAGTGTCAGATTTAAGACCTATAGTTGCAGACTTAAAGGCTTTTCTCAAAAATAACTTATCGGAAGAAAAGAAGTTTATTTTAAGGAAATTGTTAAGCGAAACATACCTAACCGAAACTGAACTAGAAAAATACCCACAGTTAGGGAGAATTCAGCAATTTTTAAAAGATAGGGAAAACCTTTATGATAGACCAGCGGACGACGAAGATTTTGAAGGAAACTATGAGGATATAGAGTTTAGTGAGACGCTGTCCCAGGGTTCACAACCGGACGCTGAGGTTAATTTTCAGGCAAGGGCGTCAGTTAGTAACGACTTACGACAAACACCCTTTTATCTCAACGAAGCAAACGAAGCACCAATGTCTAAAGAAAAGTTGCCACTAATATCCGCGGGCACGTATCACGGATTACAATCCGAGAACCCTAACGATTTCATTGATAAGTATGAGATCGCGGCGCTAACAAACCATTGGCAAGACGCCTCAAAATTAAATTTGTTTCCGGCGCATTTGACGGGCACGGCGTTGGCATGGTACCAACACTACACTAAAACCAAAGTATTCAATAGCTGGGACGACTTAAAAAAGATTTTCATAAGAACATTCACACCTGTCAGTCAGGCACAAACACTACAAACCACACTAGAAAGAAAGGTTCAGGGTAGGGATCAGCCAGTTTTAGCATTTTACCTAGAAATAGTAACATTATGCAGACGTTATGATCCAGAGACAACAGACAGAAAGATTATACAACACATCATTCAAGGCCTAAGGCCAGAATTTTGTGACAGGATATTGGCAGAAACGTGCGACACATTAGAACAATTAGAGGACAACCTCAGGAAAATTTAATTGCAATTACAAATCAGAGCAGCAAATAGGGAAAAGTACAGTAGAGCAGAAACAGTAGAAAGGAGTAGGGAATACACAGGGAACAGTAGACAGGAAATAAACAATCTTTAGGCTGAAATAAAGAACCTAACACAGATCATATCTAATATGAGCATCCAGCGGGAAACACAACCACAGTACGGTCACAATAATGTACGAACACAGCAGAGGACCTACTACAACAGCTACCAAAGAGGAGGACCAAACAACAGGTGGTCACCCCCACAATGGCAGGGAGTACAGCATCAACATCACGGTGGAACCGGGGACTGGAAGCCGAGAAACATTGCACCAGTAAACAAGGTCGCGGCCGCTTACAACCAAGGTCACAGCACACCGGGACTCGCGTCATCAGGGCTTTGCACCGACACGCAACACCGTCACCGGGGCGATGGACCTCACCGCTGCACCTCGGCAGACGTCAACAGCTGAGTACTGGGGAGGAGAATGGTACTGCAGTATATGTAAGAGGAATAACCACACGACGCAGGACTGCAGATTCAGGACACCTCAAGCCCAAAATTACACTCGATCTCGAGGGAAATACTGTGACAATTGCAGAATGTCGAACCATAACAGAGAGGAATGTTTCAGGCTAAAAAGAACACAACAGAATTCAAAAAAACTAATAAGGAGGGGACCTTTCTATACTAACTACACAGAGAGGACTCCCCACCCCTTCAGTGTTACGCCAAGACACAAAAACACACGCAACAAATTTCAAATAAACAATTATGACCAGGAGTTTCCTACTTTAACGGAGTCTAGGAACATAAAGCTAAATAAGAAATATAATCCACGAGACGAGACAAGAAAATATGAAAGGATAATACAGGATGAAGAAGCAAACGGATACCAGACAGGAAGGATGAAGGAATACATGTTTCAAGATCGCAGGGAGGCTAAGCATAGTTACAGACCCACAAACATGTCAAACAGGAGAATTGGAGAGAGATATAATAGGGAAGAAAGAGGAGGAAAAAATACACCACGTACTACGGATAAGAAAAAAGAAGAAGAAACACGAGAGGTACAGAAAGACAGGAAGGATGAAGATAAAGAAAAGGAAGGATATTTCTTAGGAGAGGAGAAGAAAAGGAAGATATGTTCGGAATTAGAAGAACAGGAACAACAACACACGATATTTAGCTGTGATATCTCACTTGTAGCAGAAGGAAGGTTACATAAGCCTAGGAAAAAGGGAAACTTTAAAAACAAAGACATACATGAAACGTTATTCAAAATACAGGACAGGGAAAACAGGAAAATGCCCGTCTTAACATTGAATGCAAAATTAACTCAACATCCCAGTAGTTTAATAGCATGTATCATTGATACGGGCTCGAACATAAATTTGATTAACTCAAAACTGGTAAATGCAAATAACATTAAACAGAACAGAGTACCCAAAGTGGTATCAGCAAATGATACGCCTATTCAGATTTTAGGCACAACGGAGGTATTGCTAGAGGTTCAGAACATTATATTTAGGGAAACATTTTACGTTACACCAGACACCAACAGTGAAATATTACTGGGTAACAAGTTTTTGAAGCGGAATAATGTAGAGTTAAATTTCAATACTAAGGAGATAATATTCAACATGGGATTACATAAACACCGAATTAAAATGGAAAAGAGGTGGCTACTCGAATTAGAGGCGATTAACTCAAACAACATTATCACAAAGGCAAAGGTTATTGACATAAAATGTGAAGAAGACTTAGTGATAGCCGCTCATCAGCATAGGAGAATACAATTGCGACAAAACATCAGTGATGGAGCGCAATTTGAACCGAAAAAATTGCTACAGGAGAAGAAAAAATGTCATGTATATCTAATTCAAGGGGATGATGGCGTTAAACCGTATTTAAATATTTATAACGCTTCAAACTTCCCAAAACATATCAATGCGAACACTATATTAGGATTTTGCACGGAGCAGGAAAATTCAGACTATAACCAACCGGAAGTTAAACCCCTAGGAATTAAATATCACAATAATCCGAGTAAACAAGTCCTTAAGGACAAAGATGATATAGAATTTAATATATCTCCCCACCTAAATGCTGAACAACATAATAAGGTAGTAAAAGTACTACAGAAATATAAATCAATGTTTACTGCAAAGATAAAGGATTTAACACCAGCAAATTTACCTCCAGTAGCATTGGAAACAATCCCTAATGCACAACCAACAAATTCACCACCCTATAAGCAAGGGAAACAAGAAAGAGAAGAATTGAATAGATTATTAGAAGAATTACAACAGGCAGACATTTTAGAAGAAAGTTCAAATTACTGTCCCATAGCAAGCCCAGTGTTTATAGTGAGAAATAAGGATTTTTCTGCTCGCCTAGTTGCTGACATGCGCAAAATTAATGAAATCTTGAAACCTTGTATCTATCCGACCCCATCAGTAAATTTAGTTTTAAATTGCCTGAATAATGCTAATACATTTACTAAATTGGATCTGAAAGGAGCGTATCACCAGTTATTAGTCCGTGAACAAGACAGGGATTTACTGACAATTAGAACACAAGATAAGATGCTTCGCTACAAACGTCTTACGATGGGTTTAAAAGTAAGTTCGGCATTGTTCAATAAAGCCATCTTGGCTATGTTAAACAAGCATTTATACAACAAGGTAATCTCATACATCGATGATGTCATAATTTATGGAAAAAGTTTTGAACAGGATTTAGAAAACTTAGAAACAATTTTGGACATTTTACACAAGGCTAATCTTAAACTGAACACCAACAAGTGCAAATTCCTATACGAGCAGGTAGATATACTGGGATACACAGTATCCAATCAGGGAATATTACCCCAAAAGTCCACTGTAAAGGCAATACAGGAATTTAAAAGACCGAACTGTCTAAGACAAGTAAGGCAGTTTATCGGGGCATCGTCATTTTTTAGAAAACACATTAAGAACTATGCACAAATAACATTACCATTAACAGAGCTAATCAAGGATGGAAATAAAAATTTACCATTTAAATGGACTGAGGAGTGTGAAACAGCGTTCATAAAAATAAAAGAAATTCTGACAAACCCCCCTCTCCTAAAACATTGGAATGACAATTGGGAGGCCAGCATTTTTGTGGATTCAAGCTTATTTGCTCTGGGAGCATGTTTGGTTCAAACCGACCCAATAACTAACAACATACACCCCATCGCTTACTTGTCTAAGAAATATACCCCACACAACAGCGATATTCGAACGCAGAGCGCGAGATGATGAGTTTGGTATATGCTGTAAATTATTGGAGAGAATTTACGCTAGGACGTAAAACAACAGTTTATACCGACTGTCAGGCACTCGTACATTATCAAAATTTTAAACACACTTCAACAAGATTGAATCGCTTAGCGTTATCGCTAGTGGATTATGACATTGAAATAAAATATAAAAAAGGCACTAGTAACTCTCTGGCCGACAGCTTATCAAGGAACCCGATAAATGAAACATTGGATGAAGAACCATTACAAATAACACTAGGAGTACGCTCTTATATCGCGTATAAGGATTGAGTGATCGCGTAAAATACCAAAAAAATGTTTCAATTGACAATATACCTCATGGGCCCTCCATTATAACTGCAGCTTGACAATGACACACAAATCCAGAACATGACAAACAATGAGGCCTGAAATCTGTCAATCAGTCAGACAAAGTGCATATGAAGTAGTTACTCACCCCTCAGTCTCACTGAGGGCTGTATCATCTAGGCCCTCATAATAATATTAGCTGAAGATTTTGATAAAATATAATATGTTGGCGGCAATAAAGGTCCCCAATCAGTGAGAGCACGTGGTTTAAAAGTAGTTATTTACACTTTGGTTCCACTGGAGGACCCATCAGGATATTTATTTTATTGTAGCTTAATATTTCTGTAAAAATCTATAAGTATAAGTACAGAACTTTATGAACAATACGTTTTAAAATTAGTCAATTGGTTTTGAATGCCAAAATATTTTAAACTCTAGTCCAGAGGTTTTAATGTAACACATTAACCTTACTGGGGGGAGGGGGGCTGTGCCCCCCAGGCCTCCCATTGTTATTGTAGCTTGATACGGTTGTTCAAATACATAGGCAACCTATAAATGCAGAACTTAAGTAACAATAAGGCTTAAATCATTCCATTTTTGTAAGAAGAATAAATTGCCTCATTTAAAAAAGAAAAGAAAAGTAGTATCTTATGTTAAATATAATCTAGGAAGAAATTAAAACTCTTTGACCCACTTCTTAGAATCCACGAGTCATTGTGTCAAGGTCCAAGATTTTGTATACACCTTAATATATAAATACCCCCGTAGCAGCAAACCTGCGTACTCAGCAAATTTCCAATGCATAAATATGCATATATATGTATCTTAATGCCACATAAAGCCACATATCAAGTTTCATCAATATACTTTCATAAATAAACAATGTATGACATTTTAATTATTCTCCATAAGAATAACATGGCGGCTGAGTGTGCAGGTTTGCTGAAGCAAGGAACTCTAACAATGGGGTTTTACACAAATATCAATATAACTCAAGTAGGTAAATTTTTTTTTTTGTGCAAAAAATAATGAACCATAACCAGATGAAGCCATATACCAAATTTCATCAGTTTATGTTCATAAGTAAGCGAGATATACAATTTTTATTTTTCTCCATAAGAATAATATTAGACAACGTACTGTGTTTAGCACTTTCAATATCTCAGTAACCAATTGACGTAGAGCAATGATCAAAATACCAAATTGTCTGTTTTGTATGCTGAATTCAATGGTACAAATTATAATTTGATTTAAATAAAATGAGATGTGGAAACCCGAAAAAACCCATTTTTGGTGTACAAAACCCCCCGAAAACCCCCTTCGGATGGTGCGATTCATTTGGTTTTCGAACTCGTTCAAATAAATGCTGCTTTACACATTTGTACTAAATTTCATTAAGATCAGACCTTTTTTACGAGAGTTATCGTGCTTACGGCCACTTATATATATAAATTGGAACGAGTGGTGTTTTTGGCATCTGGGGACCTCAAAATGAAAAGTTATCATGGTCTCGGGCTTAAGGCTTACCATGAGACCTACGGTAATAGCTTCTTCCCTATAGGGGAAATTCGCTAAAAGAAAAATTGTATATCTCGCTTATTTATGAACATAAACTGACACAATTTGGTATATGGCTTCATCTGGTTGTGGTTTATTGTTGATTCCACAAAAACAATTTTTCACCAATGGTTCCTGTAGCAGCAAACCTAAGTACTTGGTTCCCATGTTATTATTATGGAAAATAATTCAAATGTTATATATCGCTTATTTATGAATGTATATGGATGAAACTTGGTATGTGGCTTCGCTAAGATGAATTCTATCGATATTTGCATAAAAACCCATTATTTTGTGTACCTTGTTGCAGCAAATCTGCGTACTAATCCCCAATGTTATTTTTATGGAGAATAATTAATATATAACATTACACAACGTACTGTGTTTAGCACTTTCAATATCTCAGTAACCAATTGACGTAGGGCAATGATCAAAAGACCAAATAATGTGTTTTTTTAAGCTGAATCCAATGGTGAAAACTAAAATTTGTCTTTTAAAAAAATTAAATGTGCAAATTTCTAAAAACCCATTTTAGTGGTCCAAAACCCCCCAAAATACCCCTTCGGATAGATTGATCTGTCTGGTTTTCGAACTTAAGTCATAAAGTTTGCTTTAGACATGTATACCAAATTTCATCAAAATCGTACAATTCTTACGAGAGTTATCGTGCTCATTTGTCATTCATTCCTTTGTAATATATATATATATATATACAGTAGAACCTCGCTAATTCGAATTTCAGGGGAAAGACAATATCTTTTGAATCATGGGAAGTTTGAAATAAAGAGGGTTTGAATTTTAGAGGTCATAATAAATAAAATTTGAATTATGGAGGTCCCTGTTTTAAGTATAGAGAGATTGAATTATAGAGGTCAAAATAAAATTCAAACTATAGAGGTCCAAGTTTATTTTTTAAAAGCTAGACAGAATAGTGTAGTTCAAACACATCTCTTGGACAAAATACTCAACAGGCGTGTTTTTTGTCCTGAATTCGAATTACAGAGGCTAACGGTAACGCAGTTCGAATTGTAGAGGTTGACTTCGAATTTTGGAGGTAACAGTTCGAATTACGGCAACAAAATTTTAATTGTAGAGGCTCGAGTATATACAAATTCAAATTTTAGAGGCTGCATTAAGCGTAAAAATCACTTTGAATTATCTGTATATTATTTTTCAAATTTTAGAGGTTTTCTGAGGGGATCAGACAAACATTACTAATTATAGAGGTTTTTGAATTATCGATGTTCGAATTAGGGAGGTTCTAATGTAGTTTTGAACGAATGGCGTTTTTGGGGTCCGGGGACCTCAAAAGGAAAAGTTGACTTAGTCCCGGGCCTAGTTCTTACCATGCCGACTACGGTAATAGCTTCTACCCTATAGGGGAAATTCGCTAAAAACAAATTTGAAAATTTAAAAAATAAAATTGGTTTTATGGAGTTTCAAATCAAAACAAAAGAATCATAACAGCTGTTTATGATAAATAAGTGAACTGTCAAAGTATATAGTGAACTCGCTTTGCTCGCTGGGGGCTCCGCCCCCAGACCCCCGCTTGGGGTCGCTCCAGTTGTTATTATTGGTCAATGACCCTTCAAGTATTTTTTACATAGTATACTATTTAGATTCATTATGGTTAAATCCACTCTAGATGTTTTCATTGTTCAATAGTTCTATAATTTGTTTATACTCTACCATGTGAAAGTTGCTTTGACAGTTTACTGGATATTTGTTTACAGCTGTTACGATTTCTTTTGTTTTTATTTGAAACTCCATAAGCCCAATGTTAAAATATCCAATTTTCAAGATCAAAATTAGTGGTTTTAAATTTTAAAATTGTATATTTTGGCAATTTTACCGGGGGTTTCAAGGTACAGTAGAGTCTCACAAACTCGACTCCCGATAACTCGACACTCTGGGAAACTCGACACCTCATTTACTATACAGTACATGCATTACAAGACTATATATTTTGGAAACGAGGACAGTTAGTTATTAATTCTCAATTTTTAAGTATTTATCTAATTTTTATATTGTCCTTAAGTTTGTAATACAGTAACATTATACATTTATAATATAATGTGTTTAAGTAAAATCTAATACAGTAAACAATTTACAGCTAAATAATGTGTTTTCCTCCCCTCCCAATGTAATTCTGGATAACTCGACATTCCACAAACTCGACAGGGTCTTAGTCCACATTGTGTCGAGTTTGTGAGACTCCACTGTACAAGCTACCTGCTTGCTAAATATCACGTTTCTAGTTCGTCTGGAAATGGTCTAGAATTCTTATGTCTGGTGTGTTACACATGGGGCTGTATATATATTAGACAATTATTGTAGTTTAAGTATTAACATGTGATTACCTCAAAGCAGTGACTAAAATAAGCTAAAATCATAAAATGAAGATTACATTAGAATGGCAATGTCATATCCAAAATTAATCAAAGGGACATTGAGCTATAATAACAACTGCAGTGACCTTAAATATCTCCAGAAAAGAGACAAATGAGCTAAGAAAATCTACTCATAAGTTGCGGGATGTGATGAAATATTAAGTCATCTAAACAAACTGACAGACCTTCCCCGAGCAAAGCCCGGCCTTCGGGTACTACTTCAACAACAACAACATGAGTATTACTTTGAACATTAACTCACAGATTATAAACTGCTGTTATTTACTTTGTTTAGATTTTAAACTCTATAAGCCCAATGTTAATTTTTTTAACTTTTAAAATTAGTTTTTTCTAATTACCGTATTTGATTTGTCCTGGGGATGAGACCTGTCTAGAACATATTTTAAAGTAGTTTGATGTGTTTTCAGAGAAGTACAAGTATTAATGAAATAGGCTATGATTCAATGAAATGATCATTTTTCAAGTTTTTAATTTGTTTATAGGATTGATTATACTGGTAGCCTATTTAAATTATATACTTACTCATTTTACGTTAGTTATTTTTACATTTAAAAACATGCTAGGGGGCCATACACATATATTACATAACACACTTAAGGGGTTGGAGGGGGTATGGCGTAGCGTTATGTAGGGGAGGGGTTATGTAACTCACACATATCAACCCTAAGAGCTGGCGCACTCCCACATCTATTGATAATGTTATAAAACTTTCACAATTAAAAGCTTATCTAATTGATATCTTAATCAAGGTTACAGTTAGTTAGTTCCGTCATACTATTTTACTAACAGTAAAACTAAAAACGAGTTCGCACGCAGCACGCTGAGGTGAGGGATGTGAATTTCCATATAAAAAACTTTTAAAACTCAAAATCAGTGTAAACACAGACATTTATTTCAATTTTTATTGAAATCTGAAAATGTTGATTTTTTTTGCCTGTTCTGATGCTCCTGGTTATATTTACCTGCAATGCTGGGAATACGATTTTGCACATTATAAGGTTAGGAGAGGATCCAGTCAGGCTTGAAAGTAGTGTGAGGTTGTTGGGGATGAGAAAAGTACACCAACAAATGAATAACAGGCTTTTCTAATGCAAAACCCCCTTAAGACAACGTACTGTGTTTAGTCGATACACATTTACTTTAATAACTCCGTAAATATTTATGCTAGAATGACGAAAGAGGGCTTAACACTTTCGCCTCATTAATTCCCATATTTTTACATGCATTAAATTTACATCCGGGGCTTTTCTGACCCTTTCTGGGCCCAAAAACTCAAAATTCAAAAGATTAATCGCCAAAAAAGGGGTTTAGAGTTTTCCGATTGTTTTGCCCAATGAACTTGTCCAACTAATTATAGAAAGAAACGTCCCTAACAAATTTGAAGTAAATCGGACCAAAAATGTGACCGCTAGAGTGCAAACATATATATATACATATATATATAAATATAAAATTTTGAACGACCCCCCAAAACGTGTTCAGGGGGTCACGTTAGGAACTTCTATGGTGGTCCCAGGCTTAAGTTTCACCGTGCGGGTCATGCTAATAGTTCACTTTCCATAGGAAATTCACTAATAAATACATAGCGTATTTTGAGTAAGTTTGCTTTAAACCTATGTTTTTTGTTGTTTTAGAGCGTAAAATCATGACTTGATACAGTACTGCGCAGTGCTACCCACATCTTTAGTTTTTTAAGTTGTTTTGTGTAAGCCACAAAACAAATCACTGCCTGCGGCAATGGTTTTTTATTAAAATGGAAACTACAGCAAGGCTATCATTGACAATTCAAATTCAAGATCTTTTAAGAGGGGGTACCAGTTAATCCATGTATATTCCTAAACCCATAAGAGCAATGATTCTTTCAAGTTCCATCCAGCCTCAATGGGTGGTCGGATGTTGTTGATTTATAGCTTTTTTCAGGAGGAAAAAAATAACAAAGCGATTTCAGTGAGCAAAGTTTCAAATTTATTTTTTATTTCTATTTTTCTATCGAATTTTAAAATGCAAATCGAAAATGTTGTCACTGAAATTGCTAGATAACCACCAGCACATCATTTTTTCTAAATTTTAAAAATATATATTCACAAATAACACAGGACGGATGTTGAAAGTATTGGCCTTATGGGGGAAGCAGTTAGAAATGCAAAAAGTTTTGAGACTTTTCCATTCTAAAAACGCCACATGCATGACCCAGAGGGGAGCGCAGAATTGGACACGTCAGGAAGTGTTGCAGCGACGACTCCAAGCAGTCCTAAAGATTTGGTGGAGTGGTACATTCATGGAGTTCATACCCCTGCCGCCACCATTACTGTACTATTAGACCACGCCCTTTGACTAAGGTTGCTCCCTCCCCATCAGTGATGCCAACAGACATATAAGAAAATTGTCGTATACTCATAAAATATGACCATTTTAAACCATAACCTTGCCATTCTTTGGACGCTTTGAACATAATTTTACGTTCTTACGTAACTAATTAAGTAATTCAAAGAGTACATTTAAATTTTTTTCATGACCTTGTAAACTGAAAAGCATTGATTGAATAAAAGTTGAACATAACTTATTGAATTATAAATGAAAAGTAAACAATAACAGTTTTATGCAGGACTAAAAACTTATGTAGCGCGCTGCGGCGGTTGGGTTACATTAGGTTACTCTAATTTTACGTCCATAACACATAATTTATAAGGGACCCATAATTTTAAACTGTATGCTGGAAGTTAGCGGACCTGCTGTTAATATGTGCAGAGTGAGAACAACCCCCCCCCCCTCAGCTGCAGGTTGGGGGGCTGTGACAATTCTCCTGCCAAACATTTCTACTGCGCGTAGTCGTCGCTGCGACAGTTTTTGACTGAGGACTTTCCATTGTCTCACCTAGAGCATGACTTCCATTGTATTACATGTAGCTAGTTGCATTAGTGATAGCACCTAGTTAATTACACTTGAAAACAGGAATGAAGTCCAGCGAGAAATGTAGGCCTAAATGAAAAATCTACTTACAGGCTTAAAGTGCTCAACTGAATTGTTTTTATGTGAGATTTAATATTTAAGAATACATTTTTAACAAATTTGGTGTGCAATACGGTCACATATCACGATAGGCTATGGCAATATGATGTGTATCGCGTCACCTTATACTGTATCATTTTAGGTGCACCGTATAATTTGAATTTAACTTATTTCCTCATATAAGGGACTTAAAAGACCCTTTATTTGAAGCGGCAAAGATAGCCTGGCTATAGTTTTCATTATAAAAAAAGCCTGAATTACTTTCTTTGAAAACTTTGTAAAACAAACTTTTTTTGATTAAAAGTCCAGCAAACTGTTTGCTGTGTGTGTGTGTGTCCGTGAGCTCTCGTAAAAAAGATCCGATAAAAAAGATAACTCTCGTAAAAAAGATCCGATTTTGATGAAATTTGGTTTAAACGTGTAAAGCAACATTTATGACTTTAATATCGAAAACCAGCCAGATCGCTCCATTGGAAGGGGTATTTTATGGGGGTTTTGTACCCCAAAAAATGTGTTTTTTGAATTGTTTACATATAATTTTCTAAATCGTCAAATTTTAGTTTTTCCCATTGGATTCAGCTTAAAAAATACACAATTTGGTATTTTGATCATTTCTCTACGTCAATTGGTTACCGATAGATTGAAAGTGCTAAACACAGTACGTCGTCTAATGTTATTATTATGGAGGAAAAGAAAATTGTTATATCTCGCTTATTTGTGAACGTATACTGACGAAACTTGGTATACAGCTTCATCTCGTTGGGGTCTATTGATATTTGCTAAAAAAAAAATATTTTTTGCCAACGGCTCCCCTTGCAGCAAACCTGCGTACTCAGCCCCCATGTTATTCTTATGGAGAACAATTAAATGCTCTGTCTCCCTTAATTATGAACATAAATGAATAAAAACTGGTATACGACTTCTCCTAGGTGAGTTATATTGATATTAGCATAAAAACCCATTTTTTGTATTCCTTGTTGCAGCACACCTGCGTACTCAGCCCCAATGTTATTCTTATGGAGTATAATTAAAATTGGATATATCGCTTATTTGTGAATATATTGTTATGAAACTTGGTAAGTGGCTTTATGTAGTATTAGGACACTTATATCTCCATTGAAAATTCGCTGAGTATGCAGGTTTGCTGCGACGTGGGTATTTAGTATGTGGTTCTAAAAATCATGGCAACCCTATCACATGCCAAACATATTACAAGCCATCTTGTAAAACTGCGTGTTTCGATCTGTAAAAATGGTGTGATCCTTTGAAATAAATAAATCCCAATCATATAATACCCCCGTAGCAGCAAACCTGCGTACTCAGCGAATTTCCAATGTATATATATGTATATTAATGCCACATAAAGCCACATACCAAGTTTCATCAATATACATTCATAAATAAACGATTTATGACATTTTAATTATTCTCCATAAGAATAACATGGCGGCTGAGTATGTAGGTTTGCTGAAGCAAGGAGCACAAAAAATGGGGTTTAATACAAATATCAATATAGCTCATGTCAAAGCCGTAGCCAGGAACCTTTTTTGGGGGGGGTTTGGGCTCCGGGGTTACAGGAAGTAACTTCCAAACTTTCATTTTAATGCAATTCTTAATATAATCTAATGTTAAAGTAAGATTTGTGAAGTTTTAAATATTTAAATAGTACTTTTATATATATATAGTTATTATTATTATTAAATAACCCAGAAAACACAGCAGTAATCGTATCAACTAAATTCTTCTTTCTTCTTTTTATTTCAAGCTTGCCAACTTAAAAAACACACTTATGAACGTCCTTAAATGTCACTACTAACAAGATATAACAACATAAAACGGATATTTTTCAACACAATAAATACCAGAGTTTCGTTTTCGGCATATTTTCACTCAGTCCTCAGTCTATAATGATAGAAGGTGGTTGGTACAAGAAAAAAACTAAGGTATATGGAAATGGAAAATCAAGTTTTAATGATTACAGATAAACTAAACACGTTCTTATAAGAAAGATACTTCATTTACAAAACAAAGTTAAGCCTCCGGTTCTTTTTTTGGAAAAAAAACTATTAATCACATCTTCCGTCGGAATTTCTCTCTCCCTGTGAAATCAGTGCTAAGCCACTCAGACGGCTTTGACCACAAGAGTTTCTTAAATAAGTTTTCATCCTTCCGAGGGTCGAAAAGCTACGTTCGGGAGTGCAGGTGGTCACTGGAAGTGTGGCGAAAATATTAAGCATAATAAATATATTTGGGTGTAAATCTTTGTTGCATTCTCCTAAGCTTTCAATGGCACACGTAGGCCGGTTAATTTCTTTTTTCTTATATTTAAAATAAGAAATAATTTGGCTTGCCTTGCCTAGTCAAATAAAGGTTAGGGCAAGGGCCCTTGATGCAGGAGCATGCATAATTGAAATCAAAAAATATTTTTTCACTGTTTTGTTTGGTTTTACTTATCTCATTGAGCATTTATATCGTCGTATAAGTCAATTAAACAGACGACACAAAGCTTTAGGAAGACTAACTGTCACTATGAAAAAAAAAGTAAACTGCAGAGTGCACACACGATCAGCCGA
Source organism: Allygus modestus (assembly GCA_963675035.1). NCBI lineage: Eukaryota > Metazoa > Arthropoda > Insecta > Hemiptera > Cicadellidae > Allygus > Allygus modestus. The sequence continues at coordinate 80,998,446 of OY776116.1, forward strand.
ATACGTCCTGATGAGTGAATTGACAGGTTATGTCAAATTCCCGCTCATTCGTTCACACTCCCCCGCGATCCCTACGACGCCCGACGTGGCGTCCGCACAGCTGACTAACTACGACTTTCTTTATGACTTGAACGAACAAAATTAATTAAACAAATAAGTAAATTTGTATTTCCTTTGTTTTTAAGTTTATTCCTTGTCATCATTAAATTTTCAAACAATTTGATATGATAAAATTCTACACTTTTTTTGTTGGTCTGTTTTTTATTATTTATCTCAAAATTTCGGGGGGGGGTTTCGACCCCCTGACCCCCCCCATTGGCTACGGCCTTGGCTCATGTAGGTAAAGCCATATACCAAATTTCATTAATATATTTTCATAATGAAGGGAGATAACACGTTACATATTCTCGATAAGAATAACATGGGGCTGAGTACGCAGGTTTGCTGCTACGGGAGCCATTGGTAAAAAATTGTTTTTTTGAGCAAACATCAATGGTCCACAACCAGATGAAGTCGTATACCAAGTTTCGTCAGTATACGTTCATAAATAAGCGAGATATAAAATTTTTATTTTCCTCCATAAGAATAACATTAGACAACATACTGTGTTTAGCACTTTCAATATCTCGGTAACCAATTGACGTAGAGAAATGATCAAAATACCAAATTGTGTGGTTTTTTAAGCTGAATCCAATGGTAAAAACTAAAATTTGACTATTTCCAAAATTATATGTAAAAAATTCGAAAAACCCATTTTTGGGGTACAAAACCCCCCCAAAATACCTCTTCGGATAGAGCGATCTGGCTGGTTTTCAAACTTAAAGTCATAAATGTTGCTTTACACATTTATACAAAATTTCATCAAAATCGGATAATTTTTACGTGAGTTATCGTGCTCACGGACACATATATATATATATATATATATATATATATATATATATATATACATACAGTTTCAAACGAATGGTGTTTTTGGGGTCTGGGGACCTCAAAACGAAAAGTTATCATGGTCCCGGGCCTAGGTCTTACCATGCTGACTACGGTAATAGCTTCTTCCCTATAGGGGAAATTCGCTAAAATTAAATTAGGTATTTCCCCCTCCGTTAACTTGTGTTCAAAATATTAAGCTCTTTTTAGCGAATTTCCCCAATAGGGAAGAAGCTATTACCGTAGTCGGCATGGTAAGACCTAGGTCCGGGACCATGATAACATGATAACACAACGTTTCAACAGTGACGCGATGCCACTTCAGCCATATCGTGAAATGTGACCATATTGCACATCACTACTCCATATTCTTCTCAAGTGGCACACCTATTTGTTAAAAATGTCATCAGCATATAGGCCTATACATACTATACACCTAAAATCAGTTCAGTTAAGCCTGTAATCAGTGTTTATACTCTATTTTCATTTAATTTAGATTATAAGTGCATTAATAACAACTATCAAAAGAATATTTGTACCATTTCCGTTAATTAACCAGCACAACCTTTTTGGCTTTCCATTTATTTGCTACTGTTCACAACATATTTCTTATTACCAAAGAAAACACCAAACAATTTGTAATAGCCTGTGTCTATTTAGTTATTTTGAAGTTTTAAAAACAATTGGTACTTTGGTATTATACGGATGCCACTATTTTTGGGGGTTAATTTTTACCGGATACAAAGGATAACTACATAATTCGAAAAACGTACTTTTATTGACTTACTGTAAAAATTTTACATCATTCTGATGAGCGGTCTTTGTGTTGTGCCTCCCAAAAGCCAGCGATGTCCGCTAGGATCGTGTTGAATGCGTCGCCGCCGCTAGCAGCCACACCCGATCGCCACATGTACTCCGCAAAATATACAGCGCGCTGCGGCAGTTATGTTAGGATGGGTTATCATACAAATTCCTACGGTTTCCTCTTCATTTCGAGGTAAATCCCACACCAAAAGAACGTCACTCATTATGAAAACAAATGTAACGTAGTGCACGGCAATAAATCACTCATGACACTGACCCAGATACAGGCGGTGACAGCTGATGCGCGCGCTCCGGTCAACGACCTGACCTTGGCCTATTTGGAGGGGGTTTGGCGGCCGGAAGTATGACTCATCAGGTATCATTCGATTTGTAACGAAACAAGGAAAGTCCTACAATCATTTTTATGATAACCCATCCTAACATAACTGCCGCAGCGCGCTGTATAAGGGTGGCATCCGTATAATACCAAAGTACCAAACAATTTACAGGTATGGTTGGTTGGGGGTGCTTAGACTTATCTTAAATATCTTACCTAACTCAACGTTACTTAACGTAATAAACACATGTCAAACCCACCATCCATGTACCAGAATTTATTTTTTTTTGCCTTTTAGGCCTACCCCCAATTAGGTAAGGTTTGGATGTGCTATCAGAACTAAATATGAGTATTCCGGTCAGGCATTTGTTACTTAATTCATAAAAACCCCATTAATTCGGTTTACATTAATTAAGTTTGGTTACCGTACGTTTATGTTTAGGTATTGAATAGGGCCTATACACTAAAAAAAAACCTTCCTAGCCTAGGCTACGTTAATTTTATTCGTAAGCGGTACCTACGCCTATAAATATAAGCTAGGCCTATCATAACATTCCCACTGTATAGACTACCAAGACAGACTTGTGGTTAGAATAAACTTACAGCAAGGCTAAAATTTAAATAGTATGATGATTGACCAACTTGGGATGTTTGAGAAACTACAGTATCATTGGCCTACCTAAATTAGTCAAAGGATACTGTCTGTTTTGGCGATTAAAACTTTGTAGACAGTATTTAAAGTTTATTAATAACATAAAAAGTTTGTTTTTAGTCACACCTTGTGCTATAATCATCCATGTTATGGCTACGACTGTAAGCTAATATACAAAACCTGAGTATTATTCGAACACAAACTATCTACAAAAGAAGACAGAGAAAACCTCCAAAATGTATGTTTGTGTTTAGTACTGATGTATAATGTTGGCATTCTCGCCGAAAACACTTTTAATCGTATTAAATCCAACTTGAACCAAAGTGCTTCACATAGGTTATGTGTATGGAACTCGCAAGGAAATAAGATTTACATTTGATTATTGCTACGGTATAACATTAATGAAATTATTATTGAACTCAAAAGAATGGCACGTTTTGAATTTCTAACAGAAAGGTGTCTAGGTAGGTAGAACCACTAAGTTTTAGAACAAATTAAATAAATAAACCGCTCTGACCTGAACACAAACTTCAATCAACAAAATTACAGCAGCTGAGCTGATGTATTTTGACAGTTCAAACTTCAAACAACACGGTAATACAAAGCTCAAAATATGTACTGAAATAATGTTTAATGAAAAAACTGATAATTATTAAAATGTAATAATAATTCGTCAATTATAGTTTATTTAAAGCATTAAACCGTAAAAACGTTATCCTAAAAATTTCATGACAATCCATCAAACCGTTAAAATGTAGATAGCGTCACACTACTTCGAATTCCAAACTGAGTATAAGGATTTCGTTTCACTCAATCCAATTAAATGTAAGTTAAACAAAAGTCAAAGCCTATTTTTGATTTAAAATTTGTATCACTTTACCCTTGTTTCTGAAAAACAAATGTGATTTCCAAACTCTAGAGGTAAATTTACATGAGGTTAGTTCAATGAAAATTATCATTTTCAATCGAAAAGTAGGCCTAGGATGAACTTGTGCTAAAAGGCACAATTATCCAGAGACTAAGTTTTACCTTACCGAACAATTTTATAAAAATGTTTATTTTGGATAAAAATTAAGAAATCAAGTCAAAAATTGGATTAAAACAGTGGTGTATGGGCATCATAAACTATGCCTAGAAAATTAAAGTCGATAGGCATACCTTACCTTAATATTAACCTCCAAAAAGGACCAAACTTATTGAGTTTGCCTTATTGCCTTATTGAGTTTGAATAAACAAGTTCTGGTAATGCAATTATAATTTTGTAGGAAAATAAATTTATATTAAACTTCAGTTTTCAATCTGACAAAAAGGAAATAGGCTAGTCCCAGAAAATGGTGAAAAGTAATGTGCCACATAAGTTTTAATAACATACCATCATAGTTAAAAGCACGATGTATAGGTAGCTATAGTTTGTTCTGTTTTCTGTTCTTACAAATGTTAATTATTGTAATATTGTAAAGTTGCATTGGTGATAGCCGCCAAATAAAAAACCAAAATTTTAATTTTATTTGGTAACTTACCGTAAGTTTTATAAGCGAGATAATAATGTTTTTAACAAATTAAGACTTTCTACTGTTAATGAGTGGAAATTATAATGTAAATAATTACATATATTAGCGTATAATCACTTTAATAATAACTTTAATAATCTTCTTGTTGACATCTTTACTTTCGGATAAAATTCTGTCGTCTGGACTGAAGTCTGGAACGACTGTCTCGCCGCAGTAATGCACCTGCCTGCATTTCTTTACATAGAGTACGGTACCAATAAAGTTATTTATTATAATAGTATTTAAAATAATAATGCATCTTTTAATTAGTATAAAATAAAATATACATACAACTTTTAAAAGCTAATAAAATTAAAACTTAGTTTTTGTGTTTAAAGTTACGAAAAGAAGTTTTTTCCTAGTCAACATGAACATGAATAACTACAGTTCTGTAGTGAATCTATGGCAATGTGACTTACGTTACTCTATAGTTGAAACATAGACGTTGGCTAAATATGAACGATTCAAGTACCACTAAAATGGCTCCCAATGTTAATCTTATGGGATAAAAAATAGATTTGTTTTAAAGATAATTTTATTATCACTTAACCAAATATTCCCAATAACGAACTTGACCGAGATTTCGTACTATAGAATCTATCTCTAAAGTTTGAAGTGGATCTGTAGAGGCGTTTTTGAGTTATTTATGTGACAGACACGCCAGTTCGAGTTGATTCTCTTACCACTGTAAGCAGTAAAGTTATGTATAAGGATTTCGTTTCACTCAATCCAATTAAACTTAGGCGAGATTAAATCAGAAGATTTTGAAGAGCTACAAGCAAAAGACCCATACTTAAAGCAGATCAAATTAGCTAAAATTGCACCCGAATCAGTTCCCAAGAAAATTAGAAATCAATCTAGGAAATATGAAGAGCGTGATAACTTATTGTACTACAAACAGTTTAATGGAGAAGATAATACGTATTTATTAGCAATTCCGAGGGAAAAGGTAAATGAAATCCTACAAATTTCCCACGATAACATTTACTCAGGCGGACACTTTTCAGCTTTTAAAACCAGCAGAAAGATAAAAGAAAGATATTATTGGCCACAGATGGAACAAGATATACAAAACTACACGCGCACTTGCGAACAATGTCAATTAAGGCACACTCCAACTTATAAGCAATTCGACAAGTTAACTCCTCAAGTACCGCCAACAACACCTTTTGAAAGATTAATTATCGATTATATGGGACCTATAACACAAAGTAGGGGCTATAAATACATATTAATGGTAACATGCCCCACCACGAGAATGATATTTACTCGCTGCACTCGATCTGCGGATGCTAAGACAACCGCAAACATCTTGTTAGAATTGTTTTGCATTTACGGATGCCCAAAACTAATAACACACGACCAAGGCACCCATTTTATGGGAACGGTTTTAAAACAACTGTTATCAAGCCTAGGAATTCAACAAAAGGCAAGTCCGCCCTACATGTACCGGATTCAGGGATTGACTGAATGGGAGAGAATGAATTTGATTTTTAAGAAAACTATAAGCCATTATATTGAACGAGAACCAAACCGATGGTCGGAAGTAGTAAAATACGTCACGTTCGCATACAACACGACCGTCAATAGAAGTACAGGCCATACGCCGTTTTATCTAATGTTCGCTAGAGAGGCGAATTTACCCTCAGACTATTTGTATGTCCACAAGGACCAAGATCCCGACCTAATTCGGGAAATTAAACACATTCAAGAAATTAGGAAACAGGTGCCCGAATTAATAAAAAAAGCTCAAGACGGGCAAAAGAAATATTTTGACTCAACAAAACGAGACTTAATATTAAATATCGGGGATGAGGTTTTAGTTCAAAACACTCCTCATCACGGGCAGAAATACAGTAAATTTGAAAATGTTTACAAAGGACCATTCTTCGTCACAGACAAGATTAATGATACGACGTATATGGTTTTGTTAGAAAAATATGGTAAGCTTGTCAACCAGCCCGTACACATAGCTAGGATGAAACCGTTCAACCGGAGATGATAGTTAAAAATAAAATAAAATAAAAATAAAAAAAACAAGGAAACGCCCCGTTAAATTATTATTCAGTTATTAGGGAAGGAAAATTTTGCAACACTGTCAACCCCTCAAAAGGAAAATACAGGGAATAATATATACATTTCAAGACGGATTCCTGTTAGCTACGGAAAAATACTTAACAGGTTTAAGTACACTCAATAACACTCCCAAGAAAGGAACAATATAACTTGAACAATTATTCAAGGAACAAATTATCAGCTCAATAGTTTAAGGAAAATCAATCAAAGAATATAGAATAAACTATAATATATATTGTAATATATCACAGTGTAGTGGTACATCGAAGATTATAAAAGATAGCTTATCAAATACCTTATGAATGATGGTATCCAATTAATACATTTCCCTAAAAGGCGGTTGCACCACATGTTAACATTTCACTGAAACACTTTCAACTTATATTATTATACGAGAAGAATGGATAAGAAATCAAACACCTACGTTATAAAAAAAAACATTCAAACAAAAACATGATTTACCAACACACGTTAATCAGAGAGCTAGGAGAAGACCCGAGAAACAGATCATCACGCGGCAGACTGAATAACTCATCCAGTGAAGTTACAGTCTGGACCAGGAAACAGATGACAACAGCAGTAATGTGACACAGATGCTGTGGGAAGTGCAGTTTGTTTACATGCTGGCGTGCGAACAGGACTGTGTCAGCATACAGCATCTGGGTGAGAGAGAAAGAGATACATAACAAGGTTGTCTGTCGCTGCGAAGTAAGACAACGGCTTATTTACTGTTTATTGATGAAACAGGGGATCCTGATCAAATCCCCCGCCACATTGAAACTCAGTAATACAGAGTTAATATTTAAAAATTGCACAAAATTACGAAACGACTAAAAGAACAAAAAGGTTGATAAGTTACAAAGTTATAAAAATTAAACTTTTATCATTACAAAATACAGATTTGACGTATTTGGAAACACTAAACTTATATTTAATATTTTATTAGAATGGACCAGCACCATTACTGGTATTTTGCCATTTACTAATTTACGTTCTTCACATTCAAAAGATACAAATTTAGGCTATTATTGCCTCAACGAGATTTAAACGGAACGGACAGTGTGCAGTAAGCAGAATGCCAATGAGTCACTACAAGCCAGAACATAGCAATAGGGAGTCACACTGAGGTCAGCTCGCCATGCATTTCTCCGCCTTGTCAAGTAGACGCGTTATACTTCAATCCAATTAGGCTTCTCTGAAATCCATTTACCACGGGAGGTATGACAAAACTTGAGGGACCAAGTTTTCCCGGCAGGACCAAGTTTTCCCGGCAGAGGGGGAATATAAACATATTTCAAAATGGAATAAAAATAAGTAGAAATTTATTTTAGTTAATATTGAAAACAAATATGAATTTAATTTCAAAACTCAATGTAGGGAAGTTCAACGACGGTGAGGAAGTAGATGGCGTTGACCCTACTCGAATTACCGGAGGTGTCGGGTAGCGGGCAAACAACAAACATTCACAAAACACGCCTGGGCTTTCTGAAAACAGCAACATGCTGATTAAGTAGGTTCACTCACCGTTTAATCACTGCCCACCCGGAATTATGCTGACGATTTGAATAGCCAATGACAAACACAAACGTAATGTTCGAGGCACTCTAATTGGCAAGGGGGCGGAGCTGACCAAATTCGGGGGTAACATTTTAGAAACATAGGAAGGGGAATAGACTGGAAAAGGAGAATAGCGAAGGAAGTGAAGAAGAGAACGCGGTGTTGAGAGGTTCTAGGTTTAGCTCGGACCGAGTAGGGCTAATACCGCACTGGACAGCCTTATTGCACCAGTCGGATCCCTAGACCTCGCTACCATCCATTTACTACCAAGACCATCTAGCCACCGGAACTGGGGACTACCAACTTCAAGAGGCTTCGAGACGTCCAAGGATAGGAGCCATCCACGGGGACCAGGGACCTCTACTGGACGAGGGAGAAGACGCCGCCAGCTTCCCGACACGCCTTCGGACACCCGGGGACGCTGAGCGAGAACGGGTCACCTAGGAGACGGTCGTCATCCGTGGAGGCAGTCGTCCTGGAACGAAGTCCTCGGGACTGTTGGTATGTCAAACCTTTGCTCAGGGGCACAAAGTATAGGTCTCTCCATAGTCGTGGGGAAAAATTAAAAGACAATTAAATTTTATTTAAAGCTAAACGTGAGGCATGAAAATAAATTAGATCCTGAGTTAAATAAAGTTTAATAATATCTTGAAGAATTACTTGGAAAACGAGAAATAATAATGAAATATCTCATAAATAAAGTTAATGTAAATATTGTATGTTAGGGTGGAAATCGATTTAAATATAAAGTTATAAGGTCAAAGTTTTACGTAGTCACTTGTGTTTGAATAAAGATTTAGTTTGAGAAATTGGAGCAGTTGAACTATTTAAATATTTTAAAGTGTTATGAGCACTTGATGCACCGGTGTTGTTTTGAGATTGATTTAGATTCGTAGTTTAAGGTTATATGTCATGTCGTTTGAATAGAATTATGCTTATCTTTGGAATATTATTTGTGGCTTCAATTTTGTTATGTACGTAGAGTTTGTTTATCGTATAAAGAAGGACTGAATCCCACAGACAATATATTTTGAGTGTTGATAATCATTTGTGTATGTTATAGCGTATTTTAAAGGGTTTTAGTTGTTATTGTGTTCTGTGCCGAGTTTCCATTGATTGTTTAATATTTGGAGGACTGACGTAAACGTTTGAACGGCAATTGTAGATTAACTGCCTATGCAGATTTCCCCTATGTAAGAGTTGTGCCTTTAAAAATATTATGGTTTTATTAAATGTGTTGTGCTATCTTAATCTGTGTCCAGTTAATTCTCGTTCCTTAGTGTAACCTCCACTGCTAAGCGAGTCATTTGAAAGTTATTAGTTGAAAGTCAAGTGATACAATATAAACCACAAGAAGTTTACAGCTTCCATGTTGAAAATAATTGGTTGTGAGTTAATATTGGTTTATGTAAATGGACTAAAATAAACTGAATAATAAAGTAATGTGTATATTTTTCAAATGCTTGTATATTCCAAAATTTGGAATGTTTATATTCATCAAATGCTCGCTATTGTAAATGTAGTCCATAGTATACGTACATCCATTGCCCGGGAGGGTTTACAAGTTAATAATAACATCTAACGTGACATACTAAAATTTATTAGCGAATTTTCCTTATAGGGAAGAAACTATTACCGAGGTTGGCATGGTAAGACCTAGGCCCGGGACCATGATAGGTTTTCGTTTTGAGGTCCCCAGATGCCAAAAACACCATTCGTTCAAAACTATATAAATATGTGTCCATCGAGAACAATAACTCTCGTAAAAATAATCAGATTTTGACGAAATTTGGTATAAACGTGTAAAGCAGCATTTATGACTTTAAGTTGGAAAACCAGACAGATCGACCTATTCGAAGGAGTATTTCGAAGGGGTTTTGTACCGCACAAATTTTTTTTTAGTTTTTTACATATAATTGTTGAAAAAGTCAAATTTTAGTTTATTCCATTGGAGTTAGCTTAAAAAAGATGCAAAATTTAGTGTTTTGATTATTGCTCTATGTCAAATGGTTACAGAGATATTGAAAATGCTAAACACATTACGTTGTGCAATGTTATTCTTATGGAGAATAAGAAAAGTTGTATATCTTGCTTATTTATCAACTTATCCTGATGAAACTTGGTAAATTGCTTCATATCATTATGGTCTATTGATATTTTCACTAAAAAACATTTTTTGGCCGATAATTCCCATAGCAGCAAACCTGCGTATTCAGCCCCATGTTATTCTTATGGAGAATAAGTTACGTGTTATCTCCCTTAATTATGAACATAAATTAATAACATTTGGTATGTGGCGTTATATTGATATTTGTATAAAACCCCATATTTGTGTTTCTTGCTTCAGCAAACCTGCGTTCTCAGCCGCCATGTTATTCTTATGGAGAATAATAAAAATGTCATAAATCGTTAAATTTGTAATTTATTAGTTATTTTGTTTAATAAATATTACAGTAAAACATTGAACAATAAACACTGTAGTGTCATTATTTTAAAAGAATATACCAAACCATAGTTGAACCACTGAAAAAACAGCTTCTTGAGAACTTGTGTGATATAGATGAATGCAAATCAGTGTGAGTTAAAACGGATATTTACTGTTCCCTCCACCACTTGGTGTTCGCTGCTCCAGTCAGAGGTATCGGAAACAGTCTTACTACTACACAGTTTGTTGTATAAGTTCTGTAAGAAGGTCCCTATTTCAGCGGGTTGACTATAAGTCACACCACACCAAACAGTTGTGACACCACACAACACCCCATTGTGACAGTCTGAGTCTCAGTTGTGGCTTGATTGATTCAGTCATCAGGGAGTAATTATAGTTTGTTTTTTTACAATTAATGATGAACTTGGTTTGAGCTGTTATTAGGCTACCATAATCTCATAAAGATTTTGGAAGATATTTATTTTTGTTAAAAGATGTATATATGATGAAATTTATATTTAATAGTTTCCTTAACATTTAACAGTATAGATATTAACAATGACAATGATATTTTACTGGCAGAAAACCTGTAGAATGTGTAAGATACATGCACAAGTGCTTCGTCGGTATTTTGGCTGATTTCCTAACTCATATTATCCATCATTCTTAGTTTGTACACACATCCTTTCCTATAGTATAATCATAATCATATTAATACCATAAAAGAAGATTTAAATGAATGTAAAAATAAAGTTTAATTTATGTTTAAAATATGAACAATAATAAATAAGCTAATAAAACAATGGGTATAACAGAAAAATAATAATATTGGGTGACAGTAGTAATATGGTAACAAATACTTAGTTACTGACGCAGTGTAACTGACTGGCAATGCTAAATAATTTTCTAAATGTTACTATTTATTAGTTTTCCAATCAAGAGAAAATTCTCCTCCCCTCTTGAGACCTTTTCATATTTGGTGTCTAGGTTGATGGAACTACAGCTGAGGTAGGTTCCGAACTGCCGGGATCAGCATTACCAAATAGTTAAAAGCCTATTAATGTTTGGTGGGGATCGAACTCGGGGCCTGGCTGCTGTGCCTCTTTTAGGCCAAGGTGCACAGGGGCGCTAGACAGAAAAAGTTTCTGTTAAATTCCCATAGAGATGCGATATTATAAATACAGCCTTATCGCAATGCAGTGGCTCAAAACTAAACACAGGGACTACAGGGCCTTCTTAACTCCACTGTGATTTGAGGGTTTCTTAAACACAAGACTATTACTGATATGATGACAATATTGCTGCAGTCTCTATCATTCCTATTAATAGTACTGTAAATAATAGCATAAGGATGTTTTAAGAACCGTACAAAACATGTCGAACAAGCATAGCAGAGATCATTTTGGTTTCTCGGATGTTCTTATAGAAAACCATTATACATTTTGTCAAGCCTATAACTTTCTTAGTTAATAACTCACTGTGTTTTTACTGAAAAACTAAAAACAACAATTATACATCCAGTTTTTAAAAGGGGGAATAAAATAGATATTAATAATTACTACCCAATTGCTATAGTCCCTGTCCTGTCTAAAATAATTTAGTTTGTAATTTCTGATCAGCTGACAACATTTTTGGAATATAATAATTTGTTATCAGTTGATCAATTTAGTTTTCGAAAAGGCTTTTCGACAACACAAGCACTTATTCAACTTGTAAATTGTATTTTAAATGCCTATGAGCAAAAGCACTTTGCTGCAGTCTCTTATGTGACCTCAGCAAGGCTTTCTCAAAAATTGTTAATAGAGTACCTTCAGGGCTCTGTGCTAGGTTCCCTCTTGTTTTTGGTCATAATTAATGACTTAAGCTCCTTTGTACCTGCCAGTGTCATCATTTATGCTGATCTCAAAGGAAAAATTTGCTTTAACTTTACAAAATTCCAAAAACAACAAAAGTTTAGCTAATCAATGGTAATCCTTCAATAATTTGACTTTAAATGAAGAAAAAACATCCACAGTTATTTTCAATTTGAGAGAAAGTGATAATAGTGATATCCAAACATTAAATCCAACTGGACTCGAAACTTAATTGGCATCCTCATATAACTGGTCTTCAAAAGAAAATGTTTTTGCTTTGCGGAGGTAAGTGGCTCTGAACAAGGATGGTATGAGGCAGGCATACTTTAGTCTATTTCAATCACACATGAGCTATGGTCTGATTGTGAGGGGCTACTGTCTGCATATTGATGAAATTCTTAAAATTCAAAAACGAGCAGTTCGGATTATGGATGGAGCTAGAGAAAGTGAACACTGTAAACATTTAAAAATTCTCTGTCAGCCTGTAGATTTTTCACTGTCTGATCTATATCAAAGCTAATCTGGGCAAAGTCTATACGAGGAGAGCAGTCCACACACGAGATTCGTTATAGACATAATTTAAACATTCCTAAAATTATATTTTTTAAGATTGACAGATGTGCAGTTATAAGATCAAGTAGGTTTTATAACTAACTTCTTTTCAAATCCAAGACCTAGATGACAAGGCTCGTTTTGAAAGGCTTTATTTAAATTTTTCATAAACAATCCCTTTTTATAAAACTAAACAGTTCTTAATGAGCACATGGGTTATTGATGATTTTTAAAGCCTGATTGATTGTTAGTTTTAAGTTGACGTGCCAATGTATTTATTTATTATAGCACTAGCTGATGTACCCGTTCTTCACACAGGTGTTTTCTTTATAGTCAATTCAATTTGCATTTTAGTTAGCTTGAAACAGCTGTTCTTGCTTCTGCTCTTTAAGCTGCCAAATGGAAGTATCCACAGCTGTTCGCATTACAGTTTCTGAATGTTTACTTCTTCTGAAATGTAAACATTGAAACTTAAGACGTTCACGGGGTGTAGCCCGAGGGGATTTTAAGGAAGTGAATAGGCCTATGTGTTGCATGGGCTCAAAATCTACCTTTGTGTAAAGTTTCAGCCCTGTCAGTTCAGTAGTTTTTGCGTTTACCCGGAACATCAGACAGAGAGACAGAAATCTTTATAATATTATAGATGGATAGATTTCTGGCAAATAAAGAGTTCCGAGTTCTAATGATATAAAAAACAATATCAACTATCTCGCCTATGCGACAAACACTGAAGATGTGGATGGCACTGCGCAATACTGTTTCATGTCATGATTTTTCACTCTACTCTAAACATCACAACAAATAGCTATAAAACAATACATAACTTACTCAAAACTCATTATGTATTTATTTTTAGTCTTACTGATATTAAAATAGTTTGACGGGAGTATTTTTATTTTTATATAACAACCTTGATTTAGATATCAAGTACCTGGGGGCCGAGCTTTGCTCGGGGAAGGCCAGTCAGTTTATTTAGATGACTGGGAGTAATATTTCACCACTTTCCCCCAACTGATTACCATATTTTTATAGCTCATTTGCCTCTTTCCTGCATTTTTAAGGTCACTCCAGTTGTTATTTATAAGTCAATGTCCCTTTGATTTATTTTACTACCCGTATATATGTAATCTTCACTCAAATCTTTTAATCTCTGCTCTCAGGAAACCACATGTTAATAATCATAAGCAACATGAGTCCCTTTGACAGTTCCCTGGTTGATTATGAACTGTTACAATTCTTTTGTTTTGATTTGAAACTCCATAAGCCCAATGTTAATTTTTTTAACTTTTCATTTTAGTTTTTTTACATTATTTGATTTTTCCCGGGGATGAGGCCTGTCTAGAACTTATTTTTATCCCAGAAATTAGTTATTTCGAACATTTGAAGGAAATCGTTGGAGCCGTTTTTGAGATCCGTGTCGCAAGCAAACCTTACTCGTATTAGAGTATAGTATTTGATATTTTTTTATTTAAAAAGATTTATAACATCAGCAAATAAGGGAATGTGCCAGTTCTTACAGTTAAAATGTGAGAGTTGCTTAACGTTGATCCAAACCCCCCCCCTCCCCCACGTAACGCTACGCTATATCCCCTTCTCCCCCTTTAACTGCGGTACCCAATATGTGTATGGCCCCATACCACACATTTCAAATCCCCTGGTGGTACTCTCCATTACATACCAATAAGTCACTTAGTTAAGTGCACTTAAGTTAAGTGCACTAAGTCACTTAGTATTAGATGCTAAGTTACGGGGAAAGTACAAAGGAAGACAGATTACCTTCCTATGACAATGTACAGGTTATGATCATTAACACTTGACAATCACATTTGACATGTTTAAACATGAAAATCTCATATTTTCAATGTTGAGCAATGTTCCGACTCTGGGACACCTGCAGCGAAATTGTTAGTTAATGCAGGGTAATGCAGTGTACAGTTTTCTTTTAATAGGCCAGGGAAATTAGGATAAAATATTGGATTCAGAGCAATCAGTAATTAAGATGTTTAACTTATTGTTTAAAGCAACCCAAGTTTATTAATCCTGATATAATTACACACACCTTCGAATTGAAAATTGTTGGTACAGTTTAAAAAAGTGCCGTCAAAATATCTATTTACTTTATTCCTCATTGTAAAACTGTGAATTTGCTTTCACTGCCTCCTCTTACAACTCTCCAAACAAGTTTATTTATTTATTGAGGCATAGATTATATCACATTATTTAGTGATGGTCAAAACCAGAAATTTCAAATCTTGAAACTGAAACCAAAACTTAAAAAATCGAATCTCGAAACTCGAAAGTCAAATTCCAAAATCCTATTTACTTGCCTGGTTATGGTTATGAAAAATAAATCCAGTTACTCCAAATAAACCAGTTAACTTACTGCCATTCTCGAAGTATCCGAGGAAAATATTAGTTTCAGAACTACTAGTGAACTATTATTTAATTATAAACTTTGGTTAGAGTTGTTCTTTCACAAATAAAAAATCAATAATCCACAAAAGGTGAAGGTAGACGACCGATGACAGTAGGCTTTTGACCTTCGCATTATTAATCAACACTCGGGCGTGTTTTCTGTTAAAAAACAACAATGACACAAAAAATCTCGGCAGTTTTGAGTTTCGATTCTCGAAACTCGCCGATCGAATCTCGAAACCGAAACTTTTCCAAAGTTTTGGTGGTTTTGAGATTCGAGTTTTGGTTTTGACACATCACTACACATTATATGAAGTCTTCATATTGCAAATCTTATTTTATACAAGTCACGGAATTTTGATTTTAATCGAAAACGCAAAGCACTACTGTACGAAAATCAAACTTACTAGAAAAAAAGTGTTTGCATTCTGAGTTGTGAGTCAGGGAAAATTAACTTTAATGGTTAGGGAAAGTAAAGGAAAATCAATTTGTTTGGTCAGGGAAAGTCAGGAAAATCGGTAACAAATAAAAGTGTGAACCATGCTCCTGCAGATTTTTTAAAGTTCAAAGTCATAGAGACACTCGCAGCACCACTTAATATGGCGATTCTGAATAATTTTAAAACAGCTTGTTTGTAATACTATATTGGTCAAACCTTAAAAGTAAATTTGGGTTAAAAAGGAGTATTCAAAGATTATTTATTTAAAGAGTAGAAATATATTAAATGAAAGATAAATAAATATGGATTTACTGATACATTTGTGTTATACAAGGAACATTTGACCAAAATGTCTATTGACTAACTGTTACTGAGTGAGCTTTCAGTACTCTAGATTCCAAGAGGTTAGTACTGATTGCTTACTTTCAAAAACTAATTGTTTAACAATATCTGTTTCCACTTATTTGTCTTCTAATTATTCCTTTCGTTTTTATAATAGAATTTTCTTAAAACTAAATTTTATAAGAGCACAATATTTTGCAAAATATACATATTTATGGAAAATTTAAGAAATACTTTGGGTAATTAAATATTACATTTCAAAATAATATAACATGTAACATTTTAAACTTTACAATGTTTATATTATTAAGTCAATATAGTGTCTGTCTGGATGTGTACAGAGGTTTTAAAAATCAATTGCCCTAATTATCTATCTAGATCAGAGCGTTATTTTATAATACACCCGTCGCAGCAAACCTGCATACTCAGCGAATTTCCAATGAATATATAACATAACACTTAACAGGATTCATAAGAAATGTATTCACAAACAAGCGATATTTAAAATATTAATTATTCTCCATAAGAATAACATTGGGGATGAGTACGCAGGTTTGCTGCAACAAGGCACGCAAAATAATGGGTTTATATGCAAATATCAATAGAACTCATCTTAGTGAAGTCACATACCAAGTTTCATCCATATACGTTCATAAATAAGCGATATATAACATTTTAAGTATTTTCCATAAGAATAACATGGGGACCAAGTACCTAGGTTTGCTGCTACAGGAACCATAGGCGAAAAATTGTTTTTTGTGCCAACAACAATAAAACATAACCAGATCAAGCCATATACCAAATTTTGCCAGTTTATGTTCATAAATAAGCGAGATATACAATTTTTCTTTTTCTCCATAAGAATAACATTAGACAACGTACTGTGTTTAGCACTTTCAATATCTCGGTAACCAATTGACGTAGAGCAATGATCAAAATACCAAATTGTTTGTTTTTTTAAGCTAAATTCAATGGTATAAATTAAAATTTGATTTAAATTTAAATTACATGTGAAAACCCCAAAAAACACATTTTTGGGGTACAAAACCCCCCAAAAACCCCCCTTCGGATGGTGCGATTCATCTGGTTTTCGAACTTGTTCAAATAAATGGTACTTTACACATTTGTACCAAATTTCATTAAGATCGGACCTTTTTTACGAGAGTTATCGTGCTTACGGACAAATATATATATATATAAATATATATATAAATATATATATATATATATATATATATATACATATATAAAAATTTGAACGAATGGTGTTTTTGGCATCTGGGGACCTCAAAATGAAAAGTTATCATGGTCTCGGGCTTAAGTCTTACCATGAGACCTACGGTAATAGCTTCTTCCCTATAGGGGAAATTCGCTAAAAAGGGAACATCTAATTTTGAAGAAATCACCTAATCATTTTATTTCTAGCTGGTTCTGAAGACGGGGATGAATTGCGGAGTCAAATGTCAAATGTAACTCAACATATCAGGATCTGTACCTTGAGTGCTGAGCAGTTTTGTCAGGAAATGGCGCCTTCAGGAATACTCAGTAGTGAGGAAGCTTTGACAGTTGCCATTGCCATTGGCAAACAAGAAAAACAAGATAGGCTGACTAAATTTTGTAGTGAAGTCAAACCACGAGACTTGGTGCCAAAGAAAAAGCAGTTTATTTTTCAGTTCAGCTTACATGACGGCATATCAGGTTATGCTCTCACAGATTTCAGATTTACAGTTTTTACAAAGAAGAGTACCATAGAGCTGTTACCTTTGGAATGTTTGGCTCTTGAATTTCCACAGCCAACTACTGAAGGTGCAATTTACGAAGTGGGATGTACAACAACAGTAACAAGATTCACAGACTCTGTCAACAACACCTCAACAGAAACCCCAGTGACTGTAAGGTTCAACAAGCAGGTTGACTATGGGAAACCGTTTGAGATTCCACTCATCAGCAATGGAAGAAACGTGACGCTGCTTCCCAACAGCAAGTACACCATCAGGATGCTGTTTGACCGTGATCAGAGAATGTATCTTGCAGGTGGTGGCTACTCAGGACGTTATGACAACAACCACATGTCAGTACATACCACAGCCATAACAACCAGTGGTTACCATTACATTCCAATTAATCATTTGGCATACAAAACCTAAGCCAAAGAGAAAGACTCGTTTCTTATTGTAATGGATCAGAAAATCATTAAACATGGTTTGCATTGTTTATGGAACTGTTAGTAATATTGCAAAGTATGCATATTAAAAGAAATTATAGTAATTATTTACATATGTAATACTAATAACAGATCTACTGATAAATATTTATATCGGCTTACATGGTTTCTTTCACGACATTTTATTAAAGTACAGATATATTCATAAAGTAACCATATATTCTAGGTTGTTCTAGATAGTTCACCTCTATAGTTATATATTTTTGAGACTCATTAGTTTCACAGAATACTTGTGTTGTTTCAATCATTAGGGAGTTTTTATTATTTTTTCCTGTTTTTCCACTAATCTTTTGTACATTTCAATGGTACAGAACATATATATACAGAACATATATCCTTTTGGTTGATTAAGAAATATCAAATAGTGATATTGTACCACGACAATCAAAACCTCAATAAAATTAATTATCTGATAAATAATTCTTTCTCTATTCCTTTAAACATGCCTATTTACTGTTTTGATATTTTAGTTTTATATCAAAAGATTGGCGGGGGAAAAAGCCGTTTTCTGGGATAACTGTCACACTTCTCCAAATACAATTTAACTGTAGAATAATACTGAGACTAACCTCATTCCTTGAGCAACTATTATTGATATTTCTACCTTCAACCCCTACCCTAGCGATTCCATTGAGCAGTTGGTTACCACAAATAGTTCTCCAATACATATTTTGGAATTTTATATGAATATCTTAATTGTGGTACAAATATTCTGCTCACTGGAATTGCTAGGTTTCAGGTCGTCCTGGGTTTGCTCTTTAGATTACAACATAAATCAATAATTGCATATTAAGGTGTGGGACATAAAACATTAACATAGTCAGAATCAGGTAGAAATTATTCCAAATATTTTGTGACTGGTGTGCCCCCTCTTAAGCACTCATAGATTACAACATAAATTATAATAAACGGTATCAGGAAACTGACACATACTTTCTCCCTTTTAGCCAAACTTTAATACTAAAATATTTTGTATTTACTAAATATAGAATATGAAGTACAGATAAATGTACAGAAAATTGCCTAAAATAGTTGTTTTCAGAAATATTCACCCAAATCCCTTTTGGGGAGGCACTATAAAATCCATTGCTACATACAGTGGTTTTGAGAAGGGAAATGCCCCCTTGTCCCCCCTAGGGTTAAATGGCGACATATTTCGAACATCCTCTGTTTGTCAATGCTAACGACCTGCATATCAATTTTTAATGATTTGATTAGTAAATAAGAGAGAAATAGTTATTTTTGTATACCCCGTAAGAATAACATTGGACAACGTACTGCGTTTACCGCTAAATGAAAATTTAAATCTTCACAATAAATCCACTGGGGGGTTTTGTGATGTGAATTTATTTCTAATTCACAAAACAAAACTGCAGCTTCATGGAAAGTGATCAGGGCTGAAAGTGGTTCATTTTTAAGGGGTGTAAATGCTAGTTCACCAATCAAGGCTGATGAGTTTAATGATTTTTATATAGATATTGGTAAAAAAGTCATGGAAAAGTCAAATAGCAGCTGTCATAATGTAAATTATTTATCTTTTCTTCATAATGTTAATCCTCCATGTTCCAGTTTTCATTGGAAACCAATAACTGTTTATGACTTGACGAAAATTATTAGTAATTTAAGTTCTTCCGGCAGTGAAGATATTTATGGATTGTCAAACAAAATCGTTAAGTTAATGGCCCCTCTTATATTACAACCTTTGTTATTTTTAATTAACTTAGTTTTCCTGAAATCTCACTTTCCTCGTTGTTTAAAACCGTCAAAAACGATACCTCTGTACAAGAAAGGTAATAGATCATGTATCTCTAACTATAGACCGATATCAATAGTAACTATATTTTCTAAAATAATTGAAGTTTGTGTCAAATTACAGCTAAATGAATTCATAACTGACAATAATATTATTTGTAACAGCCAGTTTGGATTTAGGAGTGGCCGTTCAACAACTTCAGCAGTAGAGATGGTAGTGTCTGATATTCTTGACAGTTTTGAGTGTAATGAGTACCTGAGTGTGGCCCTTGTGGACCTCAGCAAGGCTTTTGATTCTGTTTGTCACAATGTTCTGCTGAACAAATTGGAATTTTATGGTATTAAAGATAAAGAATTAGAGTTTTTTAGATCCTACCTTTGTGGAAGGAGGCAGATGGTTCTTTTAGCTTCCGAAGCTTCTTCATTCAGAGAAGTCCTTGCTGGGGTGCCGCAGGGGTCCGTTCTTGGACCATTGTTATTTATAATTTTTATTAATGACCTTCCTAACTCCATGCCTTGTAAAACATTGTTATACGCTGACGACACCTCTTTTCTGTACTCGGGTAAGGATTTTAAGGAGACTGAAAAAGTTATAACTGATATGATTGATTTTGGTAAAACCTGGTTTAGTAGTAATTTTTTATCTATTAATGATGAGAAAACAGAAAGAATTTGTTTTTCATTGAGGCAATTAGGCTGTGCTAATAATAAGATTTATGACCACGTTAAACTGCTAGGAGTCACACTTGATGTCAAGCTTACTTGGGAGTCTCATACATACAATGTTATTTCTAAATTGGCCAGAGTTTGTTTTTTACTGAGACGGCTCAAAAAATGTATTTCCATTCATATGCTGCTTATTACTTACCATAGTTTTTTCACACCCATCTCTTATACGCAAACCTTTTGTGGGGTAATAGTAGTGGAGCTAGACATGTTTTTATCTGGCAAAAGAAGGCTTTAAGAATCTTGTTTGATATTCCTGTTAGAACTAGTAGTAAACCTTTTTTTATTAGTTATGAAATTATGACTCTGCCTTCCATATTCATTTTTCAAAATTTAATTTTTGTCAAGGAAAATATTAACAACTTTGTTACTCGTGATTCAGTTCATAGTTACGATACTAGAGGATCTTGTGATTTAAATGCTCCAGCTGCTAGATTAAGTAAATTTATTAACAGCCACAAGTATTTACAGATTAAGTTTTTTAATAAAATTCCAGTAGATTACCGTAGCTTAGATTCCATTTTATTTAAAAAACGTTTATCAAGGTGGCTATTGAGCAAGGCGTTTTACTCAATTGACGAGTTTTTAAAATGTGATGATTTTGCTTGTTTTTAACTTATTATTATCACTTGGAATGTAATGTCTCTGTTAGAATTTTTTATTTTTACGTTGTTTGTTATTTTTATATATGTTAAATGCTTTCCCATACTGTGTCTATTTATTGATATTGTTTATAAGCTTGTCGAAAATCTACCTTATACTTGCAACTTGCCTGTCATATTGAAGTGAATAAATTGCTTGATTTGCATTATGCGTTAATTTGGAATATAGATATAGCATGAATAAATTTGGCTTGATCACAATTATAGATTTGCATAGTTAGTATGGCATGCTATATTTAGCTTGAATTCTGATATTGTAATATTGTATTTTGCATGTGATATTGTATGTTATTGAAGAATGGTATGTGCATGTCTCTTGTATTTCTTGTGACGTTGTCTATTTCAATTGATTAATGACAATAAAGCATTATTATTATTATTATTATTATTAAATTTTCTCCGCAACTAGCAATCGTAGAGCAGTAACTCAAAATACTACCTTATTTAGTTTTTGAGCTCTTTTTAATGGTGAACAGTAATCTTTTTTAACACCTATGTTTTTTTATGAAAAATCAAAAAACTTAATTTTTTATATTTTAAGTCTCGTAATTTCTGAACCCGAATTTTTACAGAAATGCAGGTGGTGTCATTTTGTTGGAAACTTAAAAGTTCTACAAACCACCAAAGTATAATCAAAATCGTTAGCCGTTTTTGAGAAATTTGGATTTTTCATGTTTTTTGGGGATAATTACCTTTAAAAATCACAGATTCAAAAAAAAGAAAAAATCGCCTGGAGATATTGAGGATAGTACCTCCATACCAAATTTCATAAAAATCGGTCCATAGGTTAGGGCTCTAGCTCTGTACAAACACACACACACACACATACACACAGACATCACGTAAAAACCACTTTTTTGGGTTCAGGGAGCACCAAAACAAATATTTCCACTAACAACTCAAATTCGAAAATTTTTACGAAAACAATACTTTCTCCATATACTATGTATAAGGGGAGAAAGTAAAAAGGGAGGTTGGCATGTGTGTAGTTGAATCAAGAAACTATATCTTATAAAAGTTTACTTTATTTCAATTAATTCTAAACTACAAAATATAAATTCAGACAAGAAAAAAATGACTGTGGTATTGTAGGAAACAAAACATGAAACACAAATTAAAACCGAAACTTATCGAGTACTCACTGTTGAGAGAGATCAGCATCAATGTATTATACACATATTTACAAATGTATCTATCAAACAACTCTCACATTTACAAAATTGAACAATATAGTGAACACAAGATCGTTTATTAGTGATTATGTACAAAACACTAGTAAAATTATTTAACTATAGCTAATGGAAAATATAAATAGTAGAAAGAGAAATTTCAGAAATTTTCACAAATTAGTCTTCAAGCCCTCTGTGGGATATGCCAATTGGAAGGTGAGAGGATAACTAAGAGATTGTGCAAGAGAAACAGGACAATGTGAATTTTAAGTACTTTAAAATATAAAGAAATAATGAATCTTGCAATCCACTTAGTTAAATATTACAATGCAGTACTTACATACTGCTAAAATATCTACACCAATATTGACAACTGAATGATACTTTTTCTAAACTGGGGTTCTGGGTTTCTTAAAGGATATAGGTTTTTTATCGCTTCTACTCTAGTTGTTATTAAGATTATAAGGTTGTACTCAATAGAAGAGTTATGCAATATACGAAACACCAATTCAACTATCTACAAATATTTTCAGTTATTTTTTAACACAAAGATACAGTACCACTTTTTTGGGTTCTTCTAAATAAGTGAAGTGGGCAATATTCATCGAGCCATAACAACAAGCTTTTACGCTAGGTTTTCATAACTCAAACAGGAAAATTAAACTACTTTTTAGAGGCTGTAAAGATTCTGGTTAGGATATTCAAAATTAGAACCTAGGGTTAGAAAAGTTTCATACTTAGCTTATGAAATGGCGGTTAAAACATGGTATTTCTGAACAGCAGCAGCTTATAGCTCTTGGGACAATTTGAGAATTGAAAACTTTCATCAGCAGTAAAAATGCTCACAAATGTTGTGCCAGAAATATAAAAAAATACAAGGTACTGAGTATTTAATACAAAACTATAAAATTAACATCCAAAATATGAAATTCCAGATTTACTTATTTGATGGCCACTAAAATAGGTTAAGTTTAATCCTTGTGGCTTCTGAGATACCAGTGGTAATACAGTTAAAATGAAAACCAAGGATATTAAAGTTCATTTTTCATGAACAAAAAGGTGTGTAGCTAAAAATTCATGCATCTTTCATTTAAGGTTTGATAATTGCTCCTGGGCTTGAATACCATAATTAAATATCTATCTTAAAATCAAAGGTTATGTGTACTGTAGACTCCCTCATGTCCAGCCAACTCGGGACTGGAACCTCGGCCGGATTAAAAATGGCCGAAAAAGCCAGCATTAATTGTAAATGTAAAATACCAATCTATAATAACATACCAGTTCATACAAAATCTACTTTTAAGATGGTCTAAGAAATTAAAAAAAGAAACAAAATTTGCCCGTTAGCTGAACTGGTATGTTTTGTTTACATTTTGTCTTGAAAATGAACAAATTTACTTCTGTTGATATCTGCCGTGGGACACCCTCCCGCGGGCGATTATCTCATTTCTATGAGCCGGCCGAACCAACCGAGACTGGACTACAGGGAGTCTACTGAATATGGGATGAAATATTTTGAGGATTTTGGTGAGTAAACATGTGGAATCTAATATTTGTTACAGGGTTTTGCAGTTATTAATCCGCTGTTTGTTACTTGTAAATAAATTTAGTGTACTTGGAACAATATCAGTGCCACAATGAATGTAAATGTTTACAAAAAAAGTATCTTTGGCAAAAACAGTAATCGAGGAGAAGATAAAATGAGTAGTTTGTTCCCCTGAAACATTAATTTCGTAGGAAGGTTTTAGTTTTGTAGGACATTATCTAGATTAACGGAAATAATACTTTGCCCTTGGATAACTTCATTGGACTACATGACGGCTAGTACGGGTTTGATAAAACTAACTTGGGACCTTATAAAGTTAAACTTGACACACTTATGTACAGCACCCAGTCTTCAACACTTGACACAAGTCGCTTAGTCTCGAGTGAGCAGTTTACAGCAGTCGGCCGCGGCAGTGGTTGCTACCGCAGTAGCACAGCATCACCTGAGAGGACAGAACACGTATCATCGGGAAGGAGAAAGGTATCATAAGTAGAACAAATCTTCTTTCTTTAAAGGACATGTTTTTGGTGGGGTTGTTGTATTTACAAATTTGTAAATACAATTTATTTGTAAATAGAACAAATCTTGCGAGTTTCCTCATTGACATAATGGTTTTAGGGGTATCCGAAATGTTTCCTATAAATTACAAAGGCAAATTTTCATTGATATACATATTTGCTAGTAATCTTTACATACAACTTCTCAAGAGTAATTTTTAATACTTATCAAAACGAACAATTGAGCAAGCATTATTTTAATGATTATCTTCACCAGTGAATATGAAAAATAAACAACAGTTTCAAAATCGTACAAATGATAACTCACTGGGCGAATCTCACTTATTTATTTGTCAATGTGGCACCATCTTGCAGTGTCACGTTCAACAAACTCAAAAAACGTGCTTTAATGTGCAAGCTGTACCTGGGCAACTCTAGTATAATAATTTATTTATCATCTGAACATTATTTGCCAAAACTAAAATTAGCAATTTAATGAATTACACCACACTGATAATTATCATCTTCATAGGATAGGTACCTTCTGTGAAATTATTAAATTACTGTTAAGGACACGATCCCATTTTGTTAAGAAATACTCTATATACCAAATATTATTCAATTAATCAAATGGCTTATTTATCTAACCAAATCAACAGAAATTTGCATAGTATTACCAACAAATTGGGGGATCATCAGTTGTAGAGGTAAAGATAAATCCCAAATAGTCAACACACAGAAATCCGATTACCTTGCCAGGTACACTGCCCACATCATAGTTGTAGTCCCAAGTCAGCTCCATACCCGCCGGAATGTACTGGTTGGCAAAGAACGCCACCCAGGGGAACCTCAGGTCGTGGGTGTCCACGAAAACATTCTGAACAAACACGTTCGGGCTGCATGAATGCTGCAAAACAAACTAATGGTTAGTTAAGTGTAGGGATGGGCGAGTAGTGTTTTTTTAAGTCGAGTCGAATATTGAACCGAACTACTCGAGTATCAAGTCGAGTAATCTTTAAAAAGTAAAAAAAAAACTCATTTTATTGAATTATTAATGTTATTATTTATTTTATTTTACCATGAAAGAATAATGATTTAAAATGAAAAATATATATATTCTGGGTGTCCCATAAAGGTCCCCCCCTATTAATTTTTGAACGACTGTAAATTTTCAAACAATCCTTGGTAAATGTCACTAGCATAAGTCAAAGTATTCTGTTAAATGGTTAAGGGTTTCAACCCTCACCCCTAAAATAAGGGTTGCTGGGGGTAGTTTTTATTTTTCAAACAGTAACCCCTATCAAGTTGCATATCATTTAAAAGAGCGGAAAAAAATAAAATGAATACCGCAAAATAGACCTCTCTATGTTTATTTAATCTAACGTTATGGCCAACAAAAAACGTATTAATTTTGTTATTTATACTCCTTAAATTTCCCTCCTTATCAGAAATAAGATACATAGTGGGACAATCCAACTTTCTCTTGATCAGAACTTTACTTGTTTGATTAATCGTTTAGGGGACGTGGGCTTGTTAATTTGTATTGAAAAAAATACCATTTAAAGTGCAAAAAAGTCATATGAAAACTTTATTTTTTTTCCCAAGAAGTGAATGGAGGCCATGACAAAAATAAAGAAGGTTTTCAAATGACTTTTTTGCACTTTAAATGGTATTTTCTCAAAGTTCTGATCAAGAGAAATTTGGATTGTCCCATTATGTATCTAATTTCTGGTAAGGAGAGGAATTTAAGCACTATAAATAACAAAATAAATACATTTTTTGCTGGACATAACATTAGATTAAATAAACATAGAGAGGTATATTTTGCGGCATTCATTTTCTTTTTTTCCCCTCTTTAAAATGATATGCAACTTGATAGGGGTTGCTATTTGAAAAATAAAAACCACCCCCAGCAACCCCTAGTTAGGGGTGAGGGTTGCAACCCTTAACCGCTTTAAAAAATACTTTGACTTATGCTAGTCACATTTACAAAAGATTGTTTGAAAATGTAGTCGTTTAAAAATTAAGATGGGGGGACCTTTATGGGACACCCAGGTATACTGTTTTCAACAACCACAACAAACTAAAGACAAGTATTAAAAATATTTATATCCGTACAACGATTTTGGGTTAGTTTATCAAAACCTGAACATTTTAACAAGAAAGTGATTACAAATGTTCAACTTCTAGACAGATAAACACCAACAGTTAGTTGTAGGTCAACAAAGAAATAATGTTGGTCAGCTGACTGATTTATTGCTTTCAACCGGACCCCACCCCTCCCCTCCCCTCCCATCCAGTCTTCCTTCCTTATCCCCAAGGTCAGATTTTTTGCCCCCGACACAAACACTCACTGTGCCCCTCTCTTACTTATCTTAGCTCATGGGTATCCATAAATAACCCACCTGTCATTTTGTCCTCTCATATTAGCTAAAAATAGATTTTAGGCTTATTTTCAGTCACTTATTCTGTTAAACATTGGTTAGCGGCGTAAACTTGGGTAATCGGCGGGAGTGGCTATGACATTTTCAACTGCTCGGGGTAAACTGCGGGAGTTTTTAACTACTCCACTCGAATTTTCAAGTAATCTCTAAGACTCGCTCGGCCTTCGAGTATTAGAAAATTATTTCTCTATAAAAAAAGTTTCCTGCACAACTTCACGTTAGGCTCTTTCCAATGACACCAAAACATGAAAATCGGTTCAGTAGTTTAGGAGGACTGATGGTCACAAAAAACCTGCTCGCCTATTAAATAAGTATAGATAATCCTCCTTTTTTATTATGAATAATATTACAACTTAATAATAATTTGGTAAAAATATGTAAACTACTTATTTGAGACAGTATAATTATTTGACACTACTATTTGACACTAATATTTGACAATTCAGGATATTGAAGATTTGTTATTTCATATTATTACATAATAATTTATGTACAACACAAGCTGTAAGAATGATCATATATAGTTCATTAGTTGTTTTTTACATTATTTTGTAGAGTAATATAATTGTATTATGTGTATGGATTGTTTTAGAAGGATTTCCTATTAAAGGAAGCTTAACTGTAATGTATTTTACTCAAATTTGTTATTTTTGTTTGTCTTTATTGCTGTTTTTTGGAAGATAAGTTGTTGATTCTTTATTTTATAAAACACTTAGTTTTGTTATGTTTGTTATTCTTGTGATGATTAAAGTTAGAAATAGTTAGTTATAGCTGCCATCTAAATATGTAATGAATTTTTAAGTTTTAATAAAGCCTCCAAACAGGCTAAGCCTTGGAGGAATTTGATATTTCTCTGTTATATACAAAAAAGGTCAGCTTGGTATCTTATAGTAAAACGTGACAGTTATTGTTATATACCTTTTGTAAATCTGTGTATGTATATGCTAATTTGTAATGTGTGTAATTTGAGAAATAAATTCTTTCTTTCTTTCTTTCTTACTACCAATCTACATTAAATGCTGATATTAAAAGCACAACAAAATATTTCAAGAACCATGTACAAGAGTCTTTAAAAAAGGCCTACAAGCTTCAATTTGGAAAGGGCAATATTTTAACTATAAATGGTTTATATATTCATGAAATAATCAAATCTGTTTTCAATCATCACCCAGAACACTGTAAACAACACAATCTCTCGCACAAATATGAAACAAGGAACCAACAATTTAGAAAATTCCTATTAATGAGTTTAATATATATTTAACTTGTTTCCAAAACATGACACTAAAGATAAAAATACTACAGCCATTATTTTTTGGGACGGTAAATTTTAATCATCCTAAAATATGTATTGTTAAAAAAAGCTTACGGAACTACTCTATTGATGAATTTTAAATGACAGAATAACGTAAGAAATTATTATCACAAATATATAAGTTATGTTATTAATTCATCATGTATCTATGATATTTAAAGAATTTCATAATTTTAGCTGGGAAATTTTCAGCCCCTTAAACTCATTACTTTGTATATATGTGTGACGTCAAGAATCAAGAAACTTTATTATCTTTATAATTCAGTGCTGTACATTGAGAATCAGTCCACAACTAAACTTAACAGAATAAATAAAATACGTCTTACAACTCTATAAAGTATATTTACACTTATACCGTACTTACATACAAGACTGTAAAATATACACAAAAGATGGTACAAGGCGATCGATTTCAACCAGTTACACCGGTCATCATCAGGCCCAATCATTGGCCTATTTCGCCAAAAAACTCACTCAAGGAGTAAAATGCATTTTTTTAAAGAATTTCTTAAGGGCTCTTAAAAATGATTTATCAATATGGATTTTGCTTTAGAATTTTGTTAATCACTTTCCTGGTGTTATAATCAGAAGATCTTTCAGAAGTTGATGTTTTATCCTCAGGAAAAGGGATAAAATTTCTCGTGTGCCATATTTATTATTAGTGAATTTCCTTTGGAAAAGTGAACTATTAGCATGACACGCACGGCAAAACTTAAGCCCAGGACCACCATAGAAGTTCCTAATGTGACCCCCTGAACACGTTTTGGGGGGTCGTTAACAACTTAATATTATATATGTGTGTGTGTTCACACTCTAGCGGTCGCAGTTTTTATCCGATTTACTTGAAATTTAGTAGGAACCTTCAATTTTATAAACAGTTGGACAAGTTCGTTGAGCAAAACAATCAGACAACTCTAACCGCCTTTTTTTGGGATTTTCATTTTTCAAATTTTGAGTTTTTATGCCCAAAAAGGGTCAGAAAAACCCCAAATGTAAAATTAATGCATGTAATAAGATGGATATTAGTGAGGCGAAAGTTTTAAGCCCTTTCTCGTCATTCTAGGACAAATATTTTCCGAGTTATTAAAGAAAATGTTAATTTTCGTAAACAGTGGGATGTCTTATGGGGATTTTACATTGGAAAAGGCTGGTTTTCATATCTTGATGTAGTTTTATCACTCCCAATACCCTTTACGGACTTTTTATCCCGATTATACCTCCTCCAAACCTTATAATGTACAACAATGTCATCCTAATAGTGAATTTAAGTATAACCAGGAGCATCAGAACAGCCAAAAAATAAAATTTTTCTATTTCCCAAAAAAATTTTACCAGTGTTATTTTAAACCCTTTATTAGATTTTTTTAAATGTTTTAATGCAGATATTCATTTCCCTCACGTTAGCGTGCTGTGTGCGGTCTCGTTTTCAGAATTTGGTTGAAAATGAGTGGGATTTTTATAGTATCATATGCAAAGTTCATAAATATAAAACACTTGGTACAGTCAAAATATGAGAATTTACAAAGGTTTGCAGTGATCCAAAAAAGTCTTTTATTAGTGACTTTCCTATGGAAAAGCGAACTATTAGCATGACCCGCACGGCAAGACTTAAGCCCGGGACCACCACAGAAGTTCCTAATGTGACATTAAGGGGTCGCTAAGCACTATATATGTGTGTGTGTGTGTGTGTGTGTGTGTGTGTGTGTGTGTGTGTGTGTGTGTGTGTGTGTGTGTGTGTGTGTGTGTGTGGTGTGTGTGTGTGTGTGTGTGTGTGTGTGTGTGTGTGTGTGTGTGTTCGCACTCTAGCGGTCGCAATTTTTGTCCGATTTACTTCAAATTTGGTACGTACATTCCTTTCTATATTCAGTCGGACAAGTTTGTTGGGCAAATCCAAAAACTCAAACCCCATTTTTTGGAGATTTTAAGTTTTTAATTTTGAGTTTTTGGGCCCAAAAAGGGAAATTTGTAAAATTTATGCAAAAAAAAAGATGAGATTGATGGGGCGAAATTTTTAAGCCCTCGCTCATCATTCTATCCTTACTATACTGAGTTATTAAAGAGAACGTATATCGACTAAACACAGTACGTTGTCTTATGGGGGTTTACATTAGAAATCCTGTTATTCATTTGGTATATTTTTATCATCCTCAGCTACCTCGCGCCTACTTTCAATCCTGACTGGACCTTCTCCTAACCTTATAATGCGCAATATTGCATTTCCAGCACTGCAGGTAACCAGGAGCAAAAAAAACCAGAACAGGCAAAAAAAGTTTTCAGATTTTGATTAAAATTGGAATAAATATACATTTTAACATTGATTTGGATTTTTTAAAGTTTTTTTACATGGAAATTCACTTCCTTCATGCATCGTGCTGCGTGCAAACTCATTTATTATTCTTAAAGCTTTCTTTTGCATTGTAAATATTTTTTTGAATTCCTCATTAGTACAACTACTCCATATAAAAAACCCATAATGTAAAATACTTCCAAAGTTTGCAAAATAAACTTGTTTTAAAGTTGTGTAGTCAACACAGTTTACCAAAACCTTTAGTGAAAAACAAACAGAATTTAATTTTTTTGCCAATAAATCAACATGTGCAGAAAATTTAAGATCAGAATCCTTCATTAGTCCAAGAAATTTTGATGCTTTGTTTGAAGGATTTTCATCCTGTTGGGTTAGTTTACAATTCATAAATGGCATTATATCTATTTTACTAGCATTAAGTTTTAGACCATTACCAGTAAACCACATGTCTAATTTGTTTAAGCAACACTCTATACTAGCTTGAAGAGTAACATTGTCTCTCTCGCTGACTACAGTCGAAGTGTCATCAGCATACTGTATTATGGTGCAGTTGCCCATAGGAATGATAAAAGGGCGGTCAGCCACAAAAATAATTAAAAATATTGGTCCCATTACTGATCTTTGAGGGCAACCAATTTGACGTTACTTCCACTCTGAATATACCCTATTTCCATTGCTTGGCAAACCCACACTCTGAAATATGTTCTTACAGTAACACTGGAAAAGATTTGTTGACACCCCTCTAAATTCATAGTGTTCCATTTTACTGAGTAATATATTTCTGTCAATACTGCCGAAAGCAGATGAAAGATCATAGAAACTAGCTGCAGAAACTTGATGGTTATCAAAGCTGCCATATATTTGATTTGTTAGAGAAGAAATAGCATGTAATGTTGAAAGACCAGTGCGAACCCCATACTGGTCATTGTTTATGTTATTTTTATTTAAAAAAGGCAAAACTATTCAAAATAACCCTTTCAAGAATATTTGAAAAAAACTGGCATTAAAGATATGGGACGAAAACTACTCAATTTTTCCCGTGTTTTCTTCTTTACTGGAGTAATGGTAGATTATTTAAGTAAATCTGGAAAGACCCCAATGATAGACAGTTATTGATCACATGCTTTATGTGAGATTAGATCTGGTAGGTCACTAGTTTTACCAGAAACATTGGGATCTCATCCCACCTAGAAGAATACTTATTCTTCACAAGACGTAAAGTCTGTAGAATTTCAGGACTCCTCAACTGGAGCCAGGAAAAGAGTCACTGAGACCAAAGCGATATGTGTTTACATATTCAAGGCTCTTGTCTTTATTAGGCTTTAGACATAGCTTTTTTACAATACCATTAAAGTGCTCATTAAAAAATTCTGCAGCTCTTTTTTTAAAACTACGGTTTTATGAACTTTTGAATTGTTCCAACGTTTACCCAATCCCACATTTGCTACTGCCCATGCGGCTTTCGATATTTTATCTGCAGAATTAATTTGTTTTGCATTGTGTTTTAATTTCTCTTGCCTCGTGAGACTTCTAAGTTCAATTTTACAAGATTTTAAATGCTTTCTTTAATTTTTCACCTTCATTATTATGAATAACGTAAGTGGTAAATACAATCGGGGTTTCTTTTTACTCAACTCTCTTATTTTATCGGTTAGCCTTTTTTTTTTTATTTTGGAATTTTCAATAGCAAATACTTTTGGAAATGCAAGATTAAAATGATATAAAAATGTTTTGAGAAAAGAATAGTAAATATCATTTACAAAATCAACATCACTTCTATTAATTATACTGTACATTTCAGTCCAACTTTCTTCCTCCAAGTTGTTTTTAAAAACTAATATGTTGTGATCTGAAAAAACCTTTTAATAAATCTGTGATTGTAATATATTTGCTCACATTCCACATTGACCACTTGTGCAGTATGATCGGATAAGCCAGGTTGTATAACAGCCCAACTTGTTCAAAGGCTCTTACTCTTTATATGTGTCTTTTGGGGATTTTAAAAACATCCTCTTTCAGGGTTTTGCCCCATAGGCTTTCAAAGTCCCAATGTTAATATTAAGGAGTTATTTTTAGGTAGTCAGCTGATTATAATGTAAACATTTCAAACCAACTGAACTTATATCTATGACATTTCATAGAACGCGGAGAACAAGACTAATATGTGCTATTAAAGTTTTAATCAAAATTTAAAATAATGTCTATACATTGTGTAAAATATTAGTCTTTATTCTAGTTCTTGCATGACAAAGCTCCTATCCCTGTACTATGTACTTTAATACATTATATTGAGACAATAAATGTATTTCTAACAGAAACTTACATTCAAGTACCTCCCGATGTTGCCGTGAGTTTTGGCGTCCATGATGTAGACATTCTCCTCAGGGCCGTAAAGCTCACGCACCGAGGGATACCTGGAATCCGCGTCTTCCCCGTCATTCACGGTGATGTTGGCATCGAACGTTTTGGGTTTGCGAACTGCGGAAATATACCCAAATCTGAGTCTCTTTTGTAGATAATTGATAAATGTGATGAAACAAACACAACTTGAAAGTCTTAACTGAGTTAATCAAAATGAACTCTTCACGTCTGATACCAGTTTTGTAATAATTCAATTCATGTATATCCGTAGTTAATAGTTAATGTTGCAACAATGAAATGTAGCAATGTAACAATTTAAAACATCTTAAATGGGTGGAATGGTTTGAAAAAGTGTAACGGGTGGTCCATAATAACCGCTAACATTTTGTTTTGTGACAGCACAGCTAATTCATGGGTTAGAGAGCTAATTTTTTCGTTGAATTGTTCCTTAATTAATAGAATTTTTTTATAATTATAAGTTTTTCAAACTATTCAACTGTTCTAATGGAGGTGGCATAAAAAATAAATAATGTGTGAAATATATGCAATGTTTGTTTTGCGGGTGTGAAGTAATAAATAAAACAACGCTGTGTAAAATAACAATTACAGTTTATTAAAACTCAAAGAAATATTTACAAAATATTTACATAGCTAAACCATTTTTACTTATGGAATATGACATCCCTCACATGATGTCCACCGACATCCAAGCATTTTTCCAATCTTTTTTGGAAACTCGCCATCACCCGTCGTATCATGGACATTGGTATTGCCGCAATTTTATTACAGATGCTGTTCTTCACATCTGCAATAGTTTGAGGTTTCATGGCGAAAACCTTGCTCTTCAAGTAGCCCCACAACCAGAAGTCATAAGGCTTTAGGTCTAGAGACCGGGCAGGCCAAGGGACATCGCGAAAACGTGAAATAAGATGCCCTGGAAAAAGCCTTCTCAAAACAGTCATTGGTTCACCTGCCGTGTGTGCAGAGGCTGCGTCTTGTTGAAACCATACTGAATTCAGGTCTATTCCTAAATGTCTTAGCTGTAGAGCTAGAAAGTTCTGAATCATTTCAACATACCTTTCTTTGTTAACTCTTTCGCCATTTTTATTTTCAAAAGAATAAGGCCCAATAACTCCAAACGTGAAACACCAAACCATACAATAACTTTTTCACTATGAAGAGGCCGTTCATGAATTTCCCGGGGATTCTCAAAGGACCAGTAGCGACAATTTTGCGTATTTACAGCACCACATAGCTCAAAGTTAGCTTCTTCAGACAATATCAACTGTTGAAAAATGTTTTCCTGCTCAATGAGGTGCAATTACCTTTACCATTCAAACACAATTCGCCTTTCAGAATCTGCAGGATTAAGTTTTTGAGTGACTGCCAGCTTATATGGATGAAAATTTAAATCAAGATGCAAGATTCGTTGTAAATTTGTCTTAAACAATCCCAACGCGGCAGATTGTTTCCGGGTTGATCGCTTTGGGCTTTGCAATACAGGTGCACGCACATTTTCAACATTTTCTGGAGTACGAATTGATTTAGGTCTACCAGTTGGTTTGGTTTTCAAAGCAGATGCACTATTTCTAAAATTGTTCACCCACCTTTTAATTTTTGTTGCATGAGGAACTGCAACATTGCGATGAATGTGGAAGTTATGGCGGAATAACCGTTGCGAATTAATCACGGACTCGTTATTTAAAAACAAAGCTTCGACAGCGAAAGCCCGGTGTTGAACAGTCCACAGCTCTATTTCAACTAAAACCTAACCTAACCTAAAATGCTATCAGCTGGGCTTTTAATTGTTGCAACAATCAACTTTCTAAGTGAAGTAACAGCTGAGAAATAAATGTTTAAAATGTTAGCGGTTATTATGGACCACCCAGTATAAATGCAACCCACAAATTTAGAGATGATTTCTTACTTAACAAATTTAGTATTATCAACATATTTTATATGCTTAGCCAAATAACTTTGAAAAATACTTAATCTGTATTCTAGAGTAGGCTTCAATCAAATATAAAGGCTAATAAATTACCTTATTTCTACAAATTAAATTTCTGAACATTAAAAATTACATGATACAATTTAGTGTCAACAAAAATTTCTAAAAAAAAACTAGTGTGAAAGCACAACTCTTTACAGCTGCGTGAACCAACAAGCTGCCTCCATGTTACAGAGATCCCAAGTTTTGTTAAATTAAGGTTTTTTTATAATAGATTATTATTTGAAACATTAAAATGTCTACCTATTTACTTGTTTGTGTGTCAACGGTTTTAATATTTAGCTCTTTTAAATATAAAATTGTATTATATTAAAGTAAATTTATAGCTTGAATATTATAATTTTGCAATTTTTGTTTATTATTTTGGGTTACAACAACGATAGCGGGATGTAACTTTAAAATGTCTTACAACACATCAAGCTATATTTACACAAATACTGATATTCTCATTCTCTCATTGGGATGATGATCAGTGTGACTGGTCGAAATCGACTGCCTAGGGCCCGTTTCACGAAAGTCACAAGTTACATATTCACTGATAAATATAGATACCGGTACACTTGTAAGTATTTTGAGTTCTCAAATTTGAGTTTTTGGACTCAAAAAAGGGTCAGAAAAACCTCGAATGTAGAATTAATGCATGTCATGAGATTGATATTTATGAGGCGAAAAGTTTAAGCCCTCCCTCATCATTCTAGCACAAATATTTACCGATTCATTAAAATAAATGTATATTGACTAAATACAGGGCGTTGTCTTATGGGGATTTTACATTAGACAAGCCTATTATTCACATGTTGGTGTCTAGTTTTATCACCCCCAGTAGCCCCATGCCAACTTTCAGTCCTGACTGGACCTTCTCCTTTCTTTATAATGTGCAATACTGTTATCCCAGCATTGCAAGATTGCAGATTAATAGAACAAGGAGCATCAGAACAGTCAATATGTGTTCAGGTTACCATAGTAATTGGAATAAATCTATGTTTTAAAAGCGTTGTTGATTTGTTAACGTTTTTAATGTGGAAATTCACTTCCCTCACGTCAGCATGCTGCACGCGAATTTGATTTTAATTTACAGGTCAAAGTAACAAAAATACTAAAAATTATGTTACAACCGCTTGTTTACCAACGTATCACCTGTTATTTTCCTAACCTCAAAACCCTTGGTGCTTGTGATTATATTCGTTACAGGTGTAACTATTTATTTCACCATTGTTAAAAATGTTTGTGAAACACCTGCACTTGTACAATTGTAGTTAAAAGGGGTGGGTTTCAAAACTCCGAGATTTCATAATTCCGAGGTCTGTAAAAATCAACTAAATGTTTAAAATATCATAACTCCGAGGTTTCATAATTCCGAGGTCTTTAAAAAACAACTAAGAATTAAAATTATCATAGTTCCGAGGTTTCAAAACTCCAAGTTCCATTTATTTAAATATAAAAATGCAGTTTATCATAATTCCGAGGTCTCATAGTTCCGAGGTCTCTAAAAGTCAACTAAGAATTAAAATGATCGTAGTTCCGAGGTTTCATAACTCCAAGTTCCGTTTATTTAAATATAAAAATGCAGTTTATCACAGTTCCGAGGTTTCATAATTCCGAGGTCTCTTAATATCAACTAAATATTGAGAATATCATAACTCCGAGGTTTCACAATTCCGAGGTACAGTCCGCGCCCACAGCTTGCCGACTACGCGCGGGCTCGTAGTAGATGGCAGATCGCAAACAATTCAACAATACTTTCAATTTTGTTTACTAGTTGTGAAATGTAAAACATTATATGCGTTTCAATATAATTGTACATTAATCTTTAACGGCTTAAAAACGTTAAACACAAAACCAGTAGATTGCCAATTCACCAATCTACGTATTTAAAATTAAAATATGAAATTTGTACGCTCTATTTTCAATTCTACTGTGATTATACCCACTTATAATTTACTTGAAATTATGAAAGTTTGCACAGTGAATCATGGTCAGTGCTCCGAACTGATAGTTAATCTAAACATCAATAATATGTATTTCTTTAGTTATGATAATTAACAAAAGTAAAACCAATTATTGAAATCCGTGATCGTGACATAACAAAGTTAGTAAGCGAGGATGTTTTGTATATTTAGGCTAAGAACTTTTCATCGCTGACAAAGTTTTAGATAAAGATTTCATACGTCACCATAGGATTTTGGGGGAAAATACGATTAACGGTTCAGGATATAATTTAGGTTGAACCGGAAGATTTATTTGTCTCATCACAGCACTCGGGACCCGCTCCACGTCGCCGTCGCGTCGCGACGAGCCTGCCCGCTGCTATACACCTGGTTTGGTTTAAAACACATCATTTTTCTCAGGTTCCCTGCGACAAGGGTATTATTGTTTATACCCCTGAATACTATAAGTTGTAATCATGTGTTTAAAACTCATACCAGTATCGCTGACCTACCAGAATCCACCAGCTCCGCCTGAACTACCAGAATAGCTGCCTGTAAGAAGGTCGGCCAGAAAAAGGAAACCAGCAAAACTAGGCTGTGAATACTGATAAATTTGAATAGACTTCAGTGAAATAAAAAGGGAGGACTGTTATATCTCTGAATCTTATAAGTTTTAATAAAGAGTTTAATTTGATGAGATATGTTCTAGATTTACATAACAAAATGACAGTCTGTTGGATGATTCCTCAATGTTATTGGATTTGGCCACTTACTGAGGTACACCCTGTATTTTGATAAAACTTGGAATGTGGTTTTATTTTGTTATGATATATTGGTATCTCAACAATATTCTATTCAGGTCAATACATTTCACAAATAATAATATTTTATTTGAATTTTGGTTTCTTCGGCCAAGAAAAGAATCTTGTAATCATGGGTCCTAAAATCAAAACGCTTAGTTTTCCGTCTGTCTGTCTGCATGGTTTTTTACATAATGAATGATATGTTAATAATCCCTTAAGGTGTCAACTT
This sequence comes from Allygus modestus, assembly GCA_963675035.1. Taxonomy (NCBI): domain Eukaryota; kingdom Metazoa; phylum Arthropoda; class Insecta; order Hemiptera; family Cicadellidae; genus Allygus; species Allygus modestus. The sequence continues at coordinate 81,036,347 of OY776116.1, forward strand.
CAAACTTTGTACATATATGACGACTATTTCAATGTTGAGTATCAATTTTCTACTTTGTACCAATTGCTTGCTTAAAAATCGTAATACCCACAAAACTGTAACTGTTAAAAAAAAAAACTTAAAATACCAAAAGGTAATACAGTGTTATCCTCTAAAATATGATATCGGAAATACACATGTGTTTTGTACCATTTTCAGGCTTGGTGATTTCGAGACGTAACCACCGTGGCACTTTTCTACCCTAGTGCCGTAAAAATCTGGTGATTTTTGACGCACTGTTATTAGTTTCTGACATATGTGCATTAGAAATCAGCAGTTTTTATTAATCTAATTGTTAGATTAACGTAAACACAATATAAACAGTAGCTATGTTGGGAAAAATATTACTTAGCAAATCTGATAGAAATGCCTAAAAGAGACGTTTCATTATTGTTATTATATTCAGTGTGATGTGAAACTGTTAGTTTAGGGCATTTTTTGCCCAAAAATTACTTATTATTACTCCCCTAACTCTTTCTTCTTAATTCCCTAAAATTAACAACTTTTTTATTTTAAAAGTGTGGTAATTGAGTGAGCTCTTTTTATTACAGTGATTATTTAAATTTATTAGAAGTAGGCCTTTGGTCTGACATTAGCAGCGGAGAAACTGGTGTTATTTCTTATGTTGGGCATTCTCCAAAATGAATCACGTGTTAAGCCCTTACCTCAATTACGGTTTGCCATGTTAAACAATAATAACGTGAACAAGAATGATTAATGATAAAGGCTTATACCTATTCAATAAATGAAATAAGAAACCAAACCCTCTGAAGTTAATAACAACTTAACATTATTCGAGTATTCTAAATTTAAAACATTGGAATCTCAAAACTGCATGCAACGGTATTGTTGTATTCATGCATTTTCTCATACTGCAGTACTGTAGCCTAACTGTAATCGCAGACTTTATCCGTGCTATAATGTTTAGGTATTGAAAGCTTAAACCCTGCTCTAAGTTTCTACTTAAGAAAAATATGCCTATAGACTTAAGCTGTATTCAATTAACCCAAATGAAAGCACCCATAAATTAACATTTGAAGTTTGTAATCCCTTAAAAGGTATTGATTAGGCCTATGCCATGTAACAAATTATGAATTTCAGGGACACCATAGAATATCTGTAACTGTGGCGTAAAATATGTTATGGATTGTTATTTACCAATAAAAAAACAACTGGTATTATAAAAAAACAAATTTAGGTTCAAGACAAAAGTTAATCACGGTTATTTTGTTCAATGACATGTGATTGGGTTATGGGACCCTTAAGGTAAAGAATGATTGTTTTTTCCTAATAAAATATGTTTCGTTAGTTAAACATTATATAGGTTTTTAATTTATTTTATACTACTACAATATCAAATAATTCTTAATTTAATTTATATATTAGTAGAACTTTCAAAGCCAGATCGATAGTGAGTGAAATACAAAAGCTAAACTAGTTCAGATGTGTCTGAATTATGTTACTGTATTTCATTTTTGATTATAGTGATGTTGTAATAAATATTCCAAACTGAACATGCCGTTAAGAATGGTTATTCACATTTTTCGGTTCCAGCACTCGGGACCGCGTCTAGTCGCCACCCCGTCAGATCGCCACCCCGACAGATCGCCACCTTTTCAAATTAGTTTGGAGGTGGCGATCTGTCTTGTATCGTTCACGACAGATCGCCACCTATCTAAGGAAGGTGGCGATCTGTCGGGGTGGCTATTTGTCGCAGCCGTGCGATGTGGCGATCTGACGGTAGCGTACCCGACAGATCGCCACCTCGGAGTAAAGAAGGTGGCGATCTGTCGGGGTGGCGACTTGACGTAGCCATGCGAGGTGGCGATCTGTCGGGTACGCTAACGACAGATCGCCACCTCGCACGGCCGCGACAAGTAGCCACCCCGACAGATCGCCACCTATTTCATGAAGGTAGTAGAATCTACGGACTAACCTACAAGTTATTAGTTAACACTCGTGGAATCCCTAGTTCTTTTAGAATATAAAGGTATAAGTTTTGCCAAACATTTTTCTTTAAAAAAAACAACATAGTAACAAAAGAAGTAATTAAACTATAAACGGATCGTTAAAATAAAACATATCATTATGAGAAGTAGAATAAAGTGAATACATGGAATTGTGACGTAACACAATAGGGGAAGTAGAATAATATATACCATCTAAATACGTACTAAGTTTGATGGCCCCGACTCTCGTTATAACCATATCCTTACTTCTGTACTTACTTGTTCTTTACTCATTACTTCAGATTAATCTATTTTATGTATATTTCCTACGTCTTGCATAAAATACCCCCTTAGCAGCAAACCTGCGTACTCAGCGAATTTCCAATGTATATATGTTTATCTTAGTACCACATAAAGCTACATACCAAGTTTCATCAATATACATTCATAAATAAACGATTTATGACATTTTAATTATTCTCCATAAGAATAACATGGCGGCTGAGTATGCAGGTTTGCTGAAGCAAGGAACACAAAAAATGGGGTTTTATGCTAATATCAATATAACTCAACTAGGTGAAGTCACATACCAAATTTCATTAATTTATTTTCATAATTAAGGGAGATAACACATTACTTATTCTCCATAAGAATAACATGGGGCTGAGTACGCAGGTTTGCTGCTACGGGAGCCTTTGGAAAAAAATTTTTTTTTTTAGCAAATATCAATGGTCCGCAACCAGATGAAGCCGTATACCAAGTTTCGACAGTATATGTTCATAAATAAGAGAGATATAAAATTTTTATTTTCCTCCATAAGAATAACATTAGACAACGTACTGTGTTTAGCACTTGTAATATCTCAGTAACCAATTGACGTAGAGAAAACAAAAATACCAAATTGTTTTTTTTTTAGGCAGTGGCTACATACACGTCCGACGTGAGCCGCTACTGTTCACGTCCGTTCTAAATTATGCACCGTACGTTACTTTTCCTGTGATTTTTAAAACAAATTGAGAGCCAGAAAACCTCCTAACCTAACCTAACGTAACCTAACCTATCCTAACCTAACGTAACATAACGTAACGTAACCTAACCCAACCTAACCTAAGCGGTATCAAAGTGAATTTGCCCTTATATTGGACGTGTACGCAGTCACTTCGTTTTTTTTAAGCTGAATCCAATGGGAAAAACTAAAGTTTGACTATTTCCAAAATTATATATAAAAAATTCAAAAAACCCATTTTTGGGGTACGAAACCCCCCAAAATACCCCTTCGGATAAAGCGATCTGGCTGGTTTTCGAACTTAAAGTCATAAAAGTTGCTTTACACGTTTATACCAAATTTCATCAAAATCGGATAGTTTTTACGAGAGTTATCGTGCTCACGGACACACACATATATATATAACAGTATATATATATATACAGTTTCGAAAGAATGGTGTTTTTGGGGTCTGGGGATCTCAAAACGAAAAGTTATCATGATCCCGGGCCTAGGTCTTACCATGCCGACTACGGTAATAGCTTCTTTCCTATAGGGGAAATTCGCTAATAGAGTATTTTGTTGTGTTGTAAGACGAATTTTATTACATAATTTGCTGTTACAACACATACCATGCAAATTAAAAAAAGTTATTAGTGAATTTCCTTTGGAAAGTGAACTATTAGCATGACCCGCACGGTGAAACTTAAGTCCAAGACCACCATAGAAGTTCCTAACGTGACCCCCTGAACACGTTTTAGGGGGTTGTTCAAAATTATATATATATGTGTTTGCACTCTAGCGGTCACATTTTTTGTCCGATTTACTTCAAATTTGGTAGGGACGTTCCTTTCTGTAATCAGTTGGACAAGTTCGTTGGGCAAAACAATCAGAAAACTCTAAACCCCTTTTTTTGGGGATTAATCTTCGAGTTTTTGGGCCCAAAAGAGTCATAAAAGCCCCAGATGTAAAATCAATGCATTTAAAAAGATGGGAATTAGAGAGGCGAAAGTGTTAAACCCTCTCTCGTCATTCTAGCATAAATATTTACAGAGTTATTCAAGAAAATGTGTATCGACCAAACACAGTACCGTTGTCTTTTGGGGGTTTTACACTATAAAAGCCTGTTATTCCTTTGTTAGAGTACTTTTATCATCCCCAGCAACCTCGCGCCTACTTTCAAGCCTGTCTGGACCTTCTCCTGACCTTATAATGCGCAGAATTGTATTCCCAGCTTTGCAAGTAAATGAACAGAACAGCAGCTGCAGCAGCAGCTTTGCAGGATAATCAGAACAGCCAAAAAATCAATGTTTTTAGATTTCAATCAAAATTGGACAAATTTATGTTTTTACACTGATTTTGAGTTTTAAAAGTTTTTAAGTGGAAATTCACTTCCCTCACGTCAGCGTGCTGCGTGCAAACTCGTTTTTATAGTTGTTGTCATTGAGGTAAAAAATAAATCTATAATAGTAGAAACTACTGTTTCAAATAACTATTACGGTTAAAAGCGTCTTCCATTCTTGTACTTTCTTCTGTTAAGTTCATAGAATGGAGACATTTAAAATCATCATAACCTAGCTATATAAGATTATGCCCTCGTCTTTTTCATTGCATTTTGTAACGAGTTCGCACGCAGCACGCTGACGTGAGGGAAGTGAATTTCCACATAAAAAACCATAAAAACTCAAAATCAGTTAGAAACATACAATTATTCAAATTGTTATTAAAATCTGAAAATATTGATTTTTTGGCTGTTCTGATACTCCTGGTTCTATTTACCTGCAATGCTGAGAATACAATTTTGCGCATTATAAGGTAAGGAGAAGGTTCAGTCACGCTTAGTAGGCGTGAGTTTGTTGGGATGATAAAAGTACACAAAAAAATTATTAACAGGCTTTTCTAATGTAAAACCCGCATAAGACAACGTACTGTGTTTGTTCAATACACATTTCCTTTAATAACTCGGTAAATATATATGCTACAATGACGAGAGAGGGCTTAAAAGTTTCGCCATATTAATTCCCATCTTTTTAAATTCGTTAATTTCACATTAGGGGCTTTTCTGACCCTTTTTGGGCCCAAAAACTCTAAATTTGAAAGATTAATCCCCAAAAAAGGGTTTAGAGTTTTCCGATTGTTTTGCCCAACGAACTTGTCCAACTGATTATAGAAAGGAACGTCCCTACCAAATTTGAAGTAAATCGGACAAAAAAATGCGAAGTGCCTGCAGATATATATATATATATATATACAAAATTTTGAACGACCCCCCAAAACGTGTTCAGGGGGTCACGTTAGGAACTTCTATGGTGGTCCCGGGCTTATGTTTCACCGTGCGGGTCTTGCTAATAGTTCACTTTCCAAAGAAATTCACTAATAATGGTGATTGGGTCCTTCATATGCACGCAAGCAATTAAACACACTCCCATGCTGCACTCAGTCTACTAATACATGAAGGAGAAACATCACAACAGTGGACGACGGGAACGTTAATCCCCTTAAGGCAGTTTTGCCTAATTTATTTACTCTTGGGTTAACCAACTAAAATTCGGCCGTTGGATAACTCACAATAGCCCTTGGTAGTCACAAAAATTGCATTCTCTCATTCTTCACGTTATCTATATATTTAATTCCGTTAGCGAATCGGTCCCCACGAAATATCTTGAGCTAGGAAGATGTTAAGAGTCTTCATCACCGGAAGTTGCCGGACGCCATCTTGGTGTTTTGTTCCATAAGGCCAATGTTAACTTTGTGCCTCCGTTACTCCTCACCTGATCGTCACAAACAATTAATTTTGGTGTCAAATTAAAGGTTTCGTCGTCCTCTAGCGAAATACAATAGTCGAATTTGGATTTTGTTACTAATTACTGAGAACATGTACAATGTTTCAATGTACATGTACAATGAACATGTACATGTATAATGAAATTATGATACCCAAATTAAGAAATTCGACATTGTATTTCCCTAGAGGACGACTAAACCTTTAATTTGACACCAAATTGAATTGTATGTGATGATCAGGTGAGGAGTAATCTAGACACAAAGTTAACATTGGCCTTATGGAACAAAACTCAAAGATGTCGTCTAGCAACTTCCGGTGATGAAGACTCTTAAGTTAGGTTATGACGATTAATTTTATAGCTTGAGGGCCTTAGACGGTGGGAAAAATATCAGAAATGTTAAAAATAACGTGGGCTACGCCCCACTGGACTTTAAAGATCCAATGATTTTCTTATGGAAATGTCACTACAGTGTTTTTATTAATAAACAAAAAGGAACTAATGGTCAGCTTTGATTATGTTTAATGTGCAAACATTATTAATAAGCAAAATAAACTAATGATCAGCTGTGATTATCCACTTACACAAAAACCATATGTTAGGGGCTATATCCCCCTAAGCCACTAGTTTCTTATTTATTATGAAACAAAAACAAAACACAACCACACCTAATTAAACAGTACATTACAATTAATACTTAAAGTACTGTAAAAGATATATTTTATCAAAGTTTTCGAACATAAAGTACCAACAAATTACAAAAAGTTAGCAAAACCTACCCCAATCCTAATAATTTCTAATAGGTAGTTATAAAAGTATATGCCAAATATATTCCAAATAAAACCCATACGGTGACATATTCACTCTCCCCCAATACTGACTCTTTCACTAACATTAGCCTATATATAAGCTATCATATATAAGTTATTTTTATCCAATTTGTATATGTCCACTAAATGTATGAACTTCCATCAAACGTTCTAGGTCTTGTTTTGGGTAAAATCACTTGCTGATATTCAAAACGTTTTTGAGTGTTGCTCCTTAAACAATACACTGACTATTTAACCACATACGCAGTTTTTTATCAACCAATAAATTTATGTGTTAAGCTAAATGATAAATTTTCGTTTAGATTTTTTAGCAACAATAAAGTTTTTATAGGTTTTAGGATTTCGCCTAGTACAAAAATGCCGAATCTAAAGGGATAAACATCATCTATGGCTGAACAAATACAGTTTGCAAACAAATAATAAGGCATTTATTGGATATAAGTATAGGATAAAATGGTTTATTTTTATGGTTTTAAATTTATACTACAATTGATAAGTAAATGTTTGCACAACAACGAAGCTGCAGGCTCCAGCGCCGTACGACCACAGCGCGGCAGCCGGCGTGGCATGCTCACTTGTGGTGCAGACTGTACCTCGGAATTGTGAAATCTCGGAGTTATGATATTCTAGACATTTAGTTGATTTTTAGAGACCTCGGAGTTTTGAAACCTCGGAATTGTGATAAAGTGCAATATTATATTAAACTAAACAGACCTCGGAATTATGAAACCTCGGAGTTATGATAAATTTAATATTTAGCATATTTTTACATACCTCGGAATTATGAAACCTCGGAGTTGTGATGTTTTTAATACTTAACTGATTTTATAAAAACCTCGGAGTTTTGAAACCTCGGAACTATGATAATTTTAATTCTTAGTTGACTTTTAGAGACCTCGGAATTATGAAACCTCGGAGTTATGATATTTTAAACATTTAGTTGATTTTTACAGACCTCGGAATTATGAAATCTCGGAGTTTTGAGACGCTCCCGTTAAAAGTATCTGAATTAGAGATGTGCGAGTACAAGTTTTTTAAGTCGAGTCGAGTAAATGGTAAAAGATTTGAATCTCGAGTTCGAGTCGAGTATACAAATAAAAAAACACATAGGTCGAGTTGAATTGGATCAAAACCATGTATAGGGTTCCATTTATAAATGTTGTTATTAAAATATACTTTTCGAGTCACTATGACCTTAAAAAAACAATAGTAAGTAAAATAAATAGATTAATGCTTCATTGGAAAAAGGTAAGTATATTTATCTGAAAATAAATCATACCAAAGTAATTGCATACAATTTTGCCATGAAGATAAAAGACTTTTAATCTTTTGGTATTAGATTGTTATAGCCTATATGGTATTAATTAACAGTTTCATTAAAAAATAATCTCAGTTTTTTATTTTACTTCCACCTTTTTATTTATCCTATATTTTGTATACTATGTTTAGGCCTAAGCTACATCTTTCTAGAAATGGAGAAAATAAAATTACATTTAGGCCTATTAAATTCAAATAAACTTTATTTTAATATTTAAAAGGCCTATTACATGGTAAAATATTAGCATTAATTTTAACCCTAATAGTCCTAATAAGAACAATCAGTTAGTAACAACATGAAGATATGTTTGAAAGAGCCTGGCAAATCAAGTGATGAAATTGAAGCCATGTCTTAAATAGAGTTTTAAAATATTACAAATTATTTAAAAAATCATGAATGAAAGTTAAACAAGGCCAAAACAAGTCACTTGTCTTTAAAAACAACTCAATGCCAAAGGACAATTAAGCCTAAAATTAATGGGATTGACTCAATTTTAATTATTATGGAACAAAAGACAAGCACAAACTTCTTATGATTATCTATTAGATTTCATTACAGGTATGTTTTTAATATTTTACTTTAAAAAATGACAATGACAAGGTTAGGTTAAACTAAAAGTGACTATACAAGGAAATGACTATACAGGCAGTGTTCATACAACTCAATCTAAAGGTCCTGGTAAATCCTCCATTTTGGTGTAAAGAGTAACACAAATTTATAAGCCACAACTTACTTATTTATTAATAAAACACTAAAATCCATATCACAACTCTTAACCCTCAAATGCGTTCACAGTCAATTTGAATTTATAGATGACGCGCGGCCGCAGACGACCCTTGGTATCGCAGGTACACAGCGGGAGTAAACTCGCTCGAAAATGTTGAGTTTCAGTAAAACATCGGGTTTCAGTGCCGAACTAAGCTCCAACTCGAAATTTCGAGTACTCGCCCATCACTAATCTGAATACATAAACTTGCGAATATGTAACCTGTACCTTTTGCGATACGGGCCCCTTGTACCATCTTTTATGTATATTTATATATCTTGAAACATAAAGGTGTCTTGTATATGATATGGTATAAGTGTAAATAAAGTTTTAAGTGTTGTAATGCATTTTAAAATTTCATCCCATAATTATAACAACACATTCAATGCTAATACAAGTTATTAAGTATGATATGTTATTGCAGTCAAATTTCTGTTAAAAACTCAGATTATGTTTTCAGAAAAAAAGATAAGACCAGTTGGGATTAGAATTATGTAAGAATTTGTTTAAAAAGTCATTTTATAGTTGTAAAGATTTTAATTCCAAAATCAGTTAAATTCATTCAATTGTTTTTTGTTTTACTTTATATAATTATTAAGATGTATTTATTTAATTTATTTGTTTTATGCAGTCGTTATCATTAATTTGATTATTGATCCGCTCTTTTGGTAGTGATCTCACACTTATCAGGGTTCACAAAAGCAATTTAATTTGCTCAAGAAAGAATTACTTCATTCTCTATAATTTATCCGATTTAAAATAATGTGCTTGAAAAACAAGGCTCTAAGTGGTAAAATAAGTAAATACTATTGCAAAATGCAGACGTACCAACAACATAATAAATAATTTAAAAAACAAAAAAATGCATTGATAATAATTCATACATTTAGCATCGCCCAAAGAATACATATAACGAAGCAACATAAAAATATCTATAACAAAACAGAAATGGGAGACCCCACTTAACAGATCTGCAATGAACCAGCGACAGAACAAATAGTATGTAAGATGAAACGAAACTTACATGACCAGTTTCATTTTATATCATAAAACACTATAATATGAACACGTTTATGCAATATTTGGTGTCCCCTACTCTTTGTATGTGTTAACTAGGCCACCTATTAAGCTTCTCTTTATTACCATTATTTCATGGCATTTGAAGCAATATACAATTTCTTCACTCTGTAGATTGTGAATAGTAAAATTACACGCGAAATGGGGTACACTTTCATAATTGGAACGATATAAAAAAAACTGAATTATATTTTCCATATATCGGTTAGTTTTATTGATTGCACAGTATTGTATTGTATCGTCTGTATGTTTGGTAACATCACTTTTTTTAGTTTATTTTTCAATTAACCTTAAAATAAAAAGGTTACATACAAAAATAACTTATTTACAAACAAAAAAATTAAAAACAAAGAAATTAACAAGTTTAAATGTTTCCAGGATATACCTTCCTGGTACCACGTAAAAAGAACATCTTCCTCAAAGAGGTTCATATTTCTCCTAAATTAACTTAGATGGTCGGCGATGTGCTCGGAACCTATTCCTGTCTTCAGACTTCTTTTTACTGCTCTCCAGGAAATTTAAATAGTCTGCGTGTTTATACCAGTCAACAGATCTATGAAATACCTACTATGGCGTACCATGAAGTGAACATTTCCTTCATCGATCAATCCAAAGTAGGATTTCCATAGATTCGTTATAATGGTTGTTCTTGGCAATACATGTTTAAATATTAGTGGAAATCAATTTAGCTGCATCATGCTTGTTATCTGGACAAATTTCAAAATTATATCTTCTACCTCTTTGAGACCCGTCTGGAATAGTTTCGATAAGACCAAGGATCCAGGTATCGTCAACCAATCTAACGCGTAAAATAAAAATTGAACATATGGAGAAACCTAATTAATCAATAAAACAATCAAATTAATCGATATATCGAAAAATATTATTTATTTTTCTTCGGCATTTAACGAACTAATGATTAACTAGTGCTTACATTTTATAGCAGTATAAAGTTGTGCATGTTGTTAATTTATTTTTCCCAATATAATAAACAAACACTAAAATTAAGTGGATATATAATTTGTTATTAGGCAGTTAGTTTTTTAATAATGCAGAGCTATTAAGTGGGAGTCTGCAAATGACAAAACTGCACAATTATCACACATAAACACATACAAGTTAATCTTAACATTTAAATAAAAAGCAAACTGAGTTTATTAAGTCCCCTACACTAAAGATAGCTTGTTAAAACAAACAAACAAATATATTTTTATTTCCTTACCAAGGGCCTCACACTTGGGGCATATCCAAGAACTTTTGTTGGAGCCTAACTTATCGAAGTTCGCACTAGTTTTTAAGGGAGTGCATTTGCAGTGGTAAGATTTCATGCACCCTTGACACCGAAGTATATCTTTGACATTGTCTAACGACTCCCGGCATCCTCCACAAAGTCCTTTAAAAGCAAAATTGAAACAAGCAGAGGTGTTAGAGGGTTAGCCAACATGAAATGAAAGTAAGGTGTAGAAGAAACGTACACTAAAACTTGTATTGATAACTGTGTAGAATATTTGTTGCTTTAGATCAAAGTTGTTCTCATTGAAGGTTTTTATTTAATCTGTTGAATTGTTTTAAAGTACACACAAAATAAACAAAATACATTTTTTAAGTTCTTTAGAATTGTGTATAATTTTAAATGCAAATGACATTTCCAGGATAGTTTTCACAATTTCAGCAAAATGTATAAATGATGTGGATGGTCCAGTGTCCACCACGACATTAGAGGGCGAGTTTGTACAACTATGACATGAAGAAGGGATGGAATAAGAATTTTATTCCAATTTCACAAAAACATGAGAAAACTTACGCTATTCCTAAACATGGGAAGGACATGAACCATGCCTAAATGATGTAGATATTAGAAATGTGTCAGTTCAGTTTTTAATAGAAATCAGTTCTCAGTTCTTCGTTCTCTAAAATATTATTCCCAATAGCCTACACTTATATTGCTATAAAATCATATCATTGAATTGTGATTTGGTTGCACTTTTGGCCGATTGTCACTTGGTTGTTCATTTGTCATTTTGGCCTTTAACCAGTGACACGGTTGAAATCTCGGCTGATATTATCTGGTTCCATTGTCATTTTCAAACAATATTACATGGTCTATTTGTTATTTACGGCCAACATTGTTATGTGGCGTGATCGTAATTTAAGGCCAATATTGCCTGGTATAGTCGTCAATAAGACCAAAATTATCTGGTTAGACCGTCATTTGCTGTCAATATATCAAAGTGCAATGGTCGTCCTCAGCTTTTATATAGTTTTACCCCCTAAACCCGATGAAACTGAGAATCAGAACCACACTTCCTTGGTAGGAAGCAAAACAAAGAAAATTAATGTGTTCTCTTAGTGATTATAAACGTAGATGATTATAATCTTAATATTCCTTGGAGCTATCCAACTTTGTTGCATGTGGGACAAAAATTCTATCATAATTATTTAAATAATTTACACTCAAGGTCTCCTGAAACTAATATTTGACTACTCCACCATTCAAGGCAGATTAATGTTTCATTCATTCGTTCATTCATGTTTCACACAAAATTAATGACAAATAATTATAAGACACTTTGATGCTTAACAGACATGCACAAATTAAATATTAAATTTGTAAAGCCCAGTAGACCAAACTATAAACTATGGTTTCACCTTGATCAAAGCAAAGCTATTGAGGTGACGGATGAGATTTTAATGAAAGAACATAGCTGTACATTTTTAAACTGCAGAAAACAAAAATTAGTAAAAGAACTTATAAAATGCGGGGAACTAAAGAAGGAAGAAAACCCAATCGGGTGAAGTTTGTAAACCTACAAGCAAAACATGAAAAGCCTAGACTGTGAGTTGAGAACCAAAAGAATGGCAAGTTCTGAGACAATGAGAATGGACCCCGGCATGGACAGCTGAGGCTTACCTTTGTCATAAAATGGAGTCACGGTGTAGTAAAAAGAATCTATAACAAGGCAATTCTTTAGGGCTTGAAATTGATCTAACAAGTCCAGTAGTCATGCAAGCGAAATCTTTATTTACAGCAGTGTTGAGTATTCAATATAGATTTTATGTTGATTCAATGAAAGGCTCACAGAGAACTGCAGGTAGTATGCCGATCATAGTCAAAACGTTTGAAACAGGTGACATTAATCCTTACAAAAAACTGACATTGGTTTTGAAAACTGTCCTTTGTCTGCAGGAACACTTCAAAATGTTGTAATGTCACCTATGCCAAAAGCTTTGACTGGGGTCTGCCTAGTTCCTGAAAATTAAGTTCTCAAGAAACCTTTCTTCGTTCCTTGCATTTTTTAATCTGTAACACTACTGGAACCATCAATTTTAACTTTTTCATAGTTAAAATGGTCTTCACCTCAAAAACTTCAGTGTAAGAAACTTACATTTTTTATAAATATTTCACAACCCACCCTATTCCTAAAATGGGAATAAACGTCATACCAGCAATACTTTAAACTATAGTTTTTTTGTTCAAATAAGAAGAATTCTAATCCACTTAACACGTTGACTGCTAAGCATATATTGCCGATTGCAGAAAGGAATCTGAAATAACTTTTCCCCAAATTATAATCCTTTTAACTAGTAAAACTAAAAATTATATCTTTTGTGACGTCATAAGTTTGAGCCGGAATTCCGGCGCTTAGCATGGCTGAAAAGTTTTCATGAAATTAAACATAATTTATGGTACAAACAATGGTACAATTTATGGTTCAAACACATAACCTTTGGCATGGAGTCTTGAGATATTATGTCCTGAGATATGATAAAAATAAATAAACCTTGACGGTGACTAAAAAGTATGGGGAATCCAGTGTGCATGTCTGCGCTTGGGGGGAGGGGGGACAGACCGTAAACTGACCACGCATCAAAACTCATCAGGTTAGGTTAGACGTGGATACCCAGTTCTACAACTCCATACCCATTCTCATTGCAATACTGGCCATCAGCTGACTCAATAAACACGGGTGGGTACAAGCGCCGGAATTCCGGCGCACAGTACCCTCGTGATGGCTGAGTGCACTGGAAATCTGGTGAATAGCAGTGAACGTGTTAACCAATGCTATCATTAAAACAAAGGTTTGCACAATGTGATATTAATTTGTCAACTATATAATTTAAAACTGAACTTTGTTATTTACTTAATAACTGAATAAATCTTAATTTTTACAAAAGACTTGTCACCACATATTCAAGTTATTAAGTAACAAAATGAAACCTACCTGAGTCGAGTTCATCATCACTGATGGATATTGCATCATCTTCTGTTCTAGATTTCCGAGATTCTGAAAGTCCCAAAAATATGATTTATAATCAGGAATAAAATGCTGTACAAATAAATTCAGAAAGTTTTCAAACGTCTCATAACATGTTTTTTACTACAACTTGGAGCAGTCCTTTGGGAACTTTGTTCTATAAAGCCAATTTTTATAACTGTTTTCAATATTAACCTATATTTATTTATAACTAGAGATATCATCACACATCTAAACCATTTATTCCAAAAGGCCCCATAATTGGCCTTCTAAGAGGCCTCATAATTGTTTGGCCTTGTACGTTCCCATGTTAATCTCATTGAGAATATTTTGTTGATCACATGATTGCTTAAACTTATGTTCCATTGACAAAACACAACTGTTTTATTTGTGCTTACTCTTATGTTTACAATAATTTTCTGCAGGGTGATTATATTCCAGTAAAAGTATAAAATAATGTTACCACAGGCGGATTTCAAGCATCTTGAATTAATTTTAAGAGTTTTTACCGGTCATATGCCCTTAGTTGAGGAAATAGCCATTCATGTTCACCACCCTAAGCAAATTTAAAATATCACCAAGGCCTTATGTAAAATATTGTAGTTCTCTGTACTTCTACACTCTAGAAAATCGTCTCACACCAGGAGTGAACAAAGCTTGGTTTGATAACTGAGTTATAAAGTGTTAACTGAAAACAATTTGTCAATTATCAAATCGCTGATGATTTTCGTAAGAAGGGTGTGAGAATCCCACTGGAGGAATGAAATTTAAAAATAAACTGATTAATAATAATAAGTCTGACTATATTTTTATTTTAAAAAGTTTAATGACCACTTATTGATCTGATATCATTTTAAATAAGTAATATTTGAAAAACAAAGCTAACAATGTTAGAGTTAATATCACGAAAAAATAATATAACAGTTTTAAGTAATATAACAGTTTTATAAAAATAAATTAACAATCACCTTTTTCAGCTTCATCTGCTGTTCGCCTCCTTAAACGTAACCTACAACAAATGCGTCATTCAATAATTACACTTTTAAGTCAATTGTTTCTTCATAACATGTTAGCTAGACAAAAATTGATTCAAATTTTAAATTAAGCTAACCAACATTAACCAATGTAATTTAAAAAGCTAAAATCTGGAGGCAACCAAATGTAAATGTATGTAGTTGTGCATTCTTTCGAGAGTTAGTAAGGAATGCACTTAAATTTGGCAACTCACACCTCTTTTAGATCAATGATGATACAACAAATAAATTGGCAGATTTTGAATTAAATTCATGCATACAATCAACTTTTATTTTAGAAAAACAAAATCCTAACGTGTGAAACAAATTTCAGGATTAAAAGAGATCCAGCTAGAAAAAAGTTTAAACTATGCTAATTGTAATCACATGACAAAAAGTGGTTTAGATAATTAGAGAATATTGTTTTGTACAGTTCAGTTCTGAAGACTTGCAGCTAGGTACATGTGAAATACCCCCGTCACAGCAAACCTGCGTACTCAGCAAATTTCCAATGCATAATATATGTCTTAATAACTTAACACATGAAGCCGCATACCAAGATTCATAAAAATATATTCACATATAAGCGATACATACAACTTTAATTATTCTCCATAAGAATAACATTGGTGATGAGTATGTAGGTTTGCTGAAACAAGGAACACAAACAATTGGTTTTTATGCAAATATAAATAGAATTTAACTAGGCGAAGCCACATACCAAGTTTTATCAATATTCAACCATAAATAAGTGCTGTATAACATTTTAATTATTCTCCATAAGAATAACATGGGGGCTGAGTAAGCAGGTTTGCTGCAACAAGGAACAAATAAAATGGGTTTTTATGCAAATATCGATATAACTCAACAAAGTGAAGCCACATACCAAGTTTTATTAATTTATGTTTATAAATTAAGGAAGTCACCACATTTTACTTATTCTCCATAAGAATAACATGGGGACTGAGTACGGAGGTTTGCTGCTACAGGGATAATCAACAAAAAATCAATTATTTGTGCAAATATCAATATACCAGTACTACGTGAAGCCACATACCAAGTTTCATCAATATACATTCATAAATTATCGAGATATCAAATTTTATTTATTTTCCATAAGGATAACATTGGACAACGTACTGTGTTTAGCACTTTGAATATCTCTGCAACGGTTGGACGTAGAATCACAATTTAAACGCCAAAATTATTGTTTTGTGGAACTGATTGGCAAAAGCAAATGTGAAGTTTACATTAAAATGAACTGAGGAAAAGCCAAAAACCTTATTCCCATAAGATTAACATGGGAGATTTTATGAGTACGTTTTTGGATTTTCTCTGCAACCACTTAACCTAGGTTAATAATTCAAAATACTATGTTATTTGTTTTTTTAAGCTCTATAACATGGTCCAAACCAAAAATTGTAAACCCCCATAAACCCCCCTTTTCCCATGGTTCGATTTTTCCGGTTTTCGAGTTTAGTCATAAATGTCACTTTACACAATTGAGCCAAATTTCATCGAAATCTGACATTTTTTGCTCAATTTATCACATTCACGGACACATATATAGATATATCTATTATCTATGTATATATATGGATATATATATAAATATATATATATATATATATATATATATATACATATACAAATTTGAATGAATATTGTTTTTGGCATCTGGGGACCCCAAAACAAAAAGTTATCATGGTCTCGGGCTTAAGTGTTACCATGAGACCTACGGTAATAGCTTCTTCCCTATAGGGGAAATTTGCTAAAATCAAATATTCAATATTATTTAATTACTCTCTCCTTATATTAAAAGCAGGTTAATTACCTAAAATAATATACTAATGAAATATTTGGCTTATGTTTTACCATTGAAGTATCTATAGTCAATGGTTTTACTGTATTTGTGTTCTTACTTTTGAGTCCAGTGGCTGACTATTTTATTTTTTTATCACAACAAATACAATCTGGATCCAAAAAGACCTCCGAAAGTCTAGTTAAAAACAAGAACCTTACAGTCTGGGATCCTTCTTCCTAACCAAAACACTATATTTGTCAAAAAATGTTTTATCTCTTATTGGTATTGAGATTATTATTTGATTGCCAACAGCTATGACAATGGCATGTCCATTATTTATATGAAATATTGAACATCAAAACTGAAATGACCCTCGGAGTGAATTTTACAAATATAACCTGATGTTTTAGACGTTTCAGTCAAAAACCAGAGAACTCTCAGAGAGTGGGAGAGGAAAGGAAGGAGTGAGAGGGTACAACATACGCCCAAGGCAGTGAAGCGAGAGGAGGAGGACAGGGAGTTGGCTGCAATGCTTGTTTAGACCTGATATCGCCGGGCCGCCTGGTGTAGCCTTGCTCCACTTCCACATCAGAGTCTGCACTGTGCTCGTACTCTATGTCCATGGTGTCTTTTTGTGAGACTACAACACAAATAGAAGAATTAAAATACAATCTTGAAGCTTGTCAGCAGACTTTGTAGGTTTTAATACTTTAAAAACAATTATAATTGTGTAGTCCGTACAGAAAATGTTTAAACACCAACATTTAAACATTATGTTACTTGCTTAATGTTTGTGTAAAATGTCACATTTGTGACATTTATTGCGTTATGGCCAAGATGCATGTTGGCAATTCCGCTTCCTGATACCTCAGTGACCCTCTTCTCTTTGTGATTGAAAAAGTTGTCAGTGACCATGAAATATTTCAAGTTATTCTATTTTATTTGAAGTTTATGGAGTGAAATTCCATTTGTTTTTAAGGTAAGCCTGCTCCTTTTAACATACCTATATTAATAATAAGTTAGTAATGGTGAAATAGCATAACCACTTGGAATGGTTCTTTAACTAAAATTTGGAATACCAAGTTTATTAAAATAGGAGATGATAAATTAACCGAAAGCAATAAAAACTTATCTAATCGGTCTGTGAGGTTTTTGCTCTGAATCCTAGATCACATCAGCCCTTGGCAACCTTCAAGTCAAATAACTGTAGGCCGATGTCATAGGCCCATGGCGGTCTTATAGCAAATCATAAAGCCAATCTAAGCAGCCCATAAAGACTGTGGCGGTTAAAGGGTTGAAATTAGTGTTGCCAAATTTTCGTTTGGCCAAAACCGGACACGAACCCCAGTGGGGGAATACCCCCCAGTAGAGCGGTGGGAGGGGGGTCCCCCCCGGAAAATTTTGCATAATTTTATCCTATAAGTAACTAATTTAAGCCTCTTTGGCTGCTAACAACACACTTCTCTCCCCAGAAAATAAAGTAGATTTTCTAATGAGCTGTTGTTAAATTGGTAATGTTTAATAGATTAAAATGTGTATTAATGAAATTTGTGATTTGTAATAACAATTTTAAACTGCTAGTGTTAAAAGCATTGCCCTTAAATTTAAACGTAAACGTCAGGTGTATAAAATCTATAAATAGTCATTTTCTATTAACTAAAACATAAAAATAAATTTTAATTTTAAGCTTTAAAAACTAACGTAAAATAACAGGTATATAAAAAGAATAAACATTATTGGTGGTTTTATGTTTACACGAGATTACCCTAAATATTAATCTAAACGCCATCTGAATCGACTGAAATCTATTAATTTTTATCTGTAACCTATTTCTTATCAACAAAACCAGACATTTGCCGTCCGGTTGGACGTTCCAACCGGGCACCAGACATATACGAGTAAAACCGAACTGTCCTGACGAAAACCAGACGGTTGGCAACACTAGTTGAAATGTAATAAAGACTAATGTAAACATGTGTTATTATTTTTATACCTAATCATTTTTCACAAAAATAGATGTGATAAGAAGCCAGTCATAAGAATTAAGGACAAGTAATACACACACTGCAGTGAAGTTTATAAAGACTTAAAATTTAAGTTAACATGAGCCATTATTACTTAAGTAGATTGCTAGAAGTTTCTGTAATTTATCTTTAGGGGTGTGCGAGTGCTCGAAACTTCGAGTTTTCGGCCAAGTATTTTAATACTCGAACTCGACTCAAAGTTTTAAAAAATGCTCGAAAGTTCGAGTGAGTATTTCCCACCGATTACCCGATGATCGCTAACGATTGCAACCGGCCAAAACGCGTAGTAACGGCCGCCAAAGGCAATCGCATGGCGTAAAATCAGCCAAAAATGACGATCGCTAACGATTGCGACTGTCAAAACGCGTAGTGACGGCCGCAAAAGGCGATCGCATGGCGTAAAGTTGGCTGAAAATGACGATCGCTAACGATTACGACCGGCCAAAACTCGTAGTAACGGCCGCAAAATGCAATCGCATCACGTAAAATCGGCCGCAAATGACGATCGGACCGCGTAATTTAGGCCGTAACTATCGATTTCGTCATCTAATATTGATTATAAGCGATGTCTGAATCAGGTGATATTGGCCAAATGACAACCGGACCGTGTTTTATCGGCCGGAAACAAATGACAAACCGCGTTTTGTTTGTCAATACGTAATCCGGTTTGATTGTACTGGCCAAAACTTTCTATTGCTACTCATGTATTAGTTAGAAACCATGTTTAGATTATTAAATCTAGGGTGGTATCCAAATCCCATTATACTATTTTAAACTACCAACTGATGGGAAATACTCGCTCGAAAATACTCGAAACTCGAAAATAATTGGCACTACTCGAATAAAAAAACTACTTGCAGACCCCTATTTATCTGTAAGGAGTATTACGTTTGTTATTAAGAAATAAATATATTCTTATCCTTATTCTTATATTACTACCAAAAGTTGGTGTTTACGACATGTACAAAACTGTAAAATGTTTCCCCGAGTTTAAAGCAATTCTACCTGGTCCACCTAATCACAAGGGGAGCGTCTCAAAACTCCGAGATTTCATAATTCCGAGGTCTGTAAAAATCAATTAAATGTTTAAAATATCATAACTCCGAGGTTTCATAATTCCGAGGTCTCTAAAAGTCAACTAAGAATTAAAATTATCATAGTTCCGAGGTTTCAAAACTCCGAGGTTTTTATAAAATCAGTTAAGTATTAAAAACATCACAACTCCGAGGTTTCATAATTCCGAGGTCTGTAAAAATCTGCTAAATATTAAATTTATCATAACTCCGAGGTTTCATAATTCCGAGGTCTGTTTAGTTTAATATAATATTGCACTTTATCACAATTCCGAGGTTTCAAAACTCCGAGGTCTTTAAAAATCAACTAAATGTCTAGAATATCATAACTCCGAGATTTCACAATTCCGAGGTACAGTCTGCGCCACAAGTGAGCATGCCACGCCGGCTGCCGCGCTGTGGTCGTACGGCGCTGGAGCCTGCAGCTTCGTTGTTGTGCAAACATTTACTTATCAATTGTGGGGTAGTATAAATTTAAAACCATAAAAATAAACCATTTTATCCTATACTTATATCCAATAAATGCCTTATTATTTGTCTGCAAACTGCATTTGTTCAGCCATAGATGATGTTTATTATCCCTTTAGATTCGGCATTTTTGTACTAGGCGAAATCCTAAAACCTATAAAAACTTAAATGTTCCTAAAAAATCTAAACGAAAATTTATCATTTAGCTTAACACATAAATTTATTGGTTGATAAAAAAACCGCGTATGTGGTTAAATAGTCAGTGTATTGTTTAAGGAGCAACACTCAAAAACGTTTTGAATATCAGCAAGTGATTTCACCCAAAACAAGACCTAGAACGTTTGATGGAAGTTCATACATTTAGTGGACATATACAAATTGGATAAAAATAACTTATATATGATAGCTTATATATAGGCTAATGTTAGTGAACGAGTCAGTATTGGGGGAGAGTGAATATGTCACCGTATGGGTTTTATTTGGAATATATTTGGCATATACTTTTATAACTACCTATTAGAAATTAAATATATCTTTTACAGCACTTTAAGTATTAATTGTAATGTACTGTTTAACTAGGTGTGGTTGTGTTTTGTTTTTGTTTCATAATAAATAAGAAACTAGTGGCTTAGGGGAATATAGCCCCTAACATATGGTTTTTGTGTAAGTGGATAATCACAGCTGATCATTAGTTTATTTTGCTTATTAATAAAAACACTGTAGTGACATTTCCATAAGAAAATCATTGGATCTTTAAAGTCCAGTGGGGCGTAGCCCACGTTATTTTTAACATTTCTGATATTTTCCCACCGTCCAAGGCCCTCAAGCTATAAAATTAATCGTCATAACCTAACTTAACATCTTCCTAGCTCAAGATATTTCGTGGGGACCGATTCGCTAACGGAATTAAATATATAGATAACGTGAAGAATGAGAGAATGCAACTGTTGTGACTACCAAGGGCTATTGTGAGTTATCCAACGGCCGAATTTTAGTTGGTTAACCCAAGAGTAAATAAATTAGGCAAAACTGCCTTAAGGGGGGGATTAACGTTCCCGTCGTTCACTATTGTGATGTTTCTCCTTCATGTATTAGTAGACTGAGTGCAGCATGGGAGTGTGTTTAATTGCTTGCGTGCAATAAACACAAGCCAAAGGAGCCAATCACCATTATTAGTGAATTTCTTTGGAAAGTGAACTATTAGCATGACCCGCACGGTGAAACATAAGCCCGGGACCACCATAGAAGTTCCTAACGTGACCCCCTGAACACGTTTTGGGGGGTCGTTCAAAATTTTGTATATATATATATGTGCAGGCACTTCGCATTTTTTGTCCGATTTACTTCAAATTTGGTAGGGACGTTCCTTTCTATAATCAGTTGCACAAGTTCGTTGGGCAAAACAATCGGAAAACTCTAAACCCTTTTTTGGGGATTAATCTTTCAAATTTCGAGTTTTTGGGCCCAAAAAGGGTCAGAAAAGCCCCTGATGTGAAATTAACGAATTTAAAAAGATGGGAATTAATATGGCGAAACTTTTAAGCCCTCTCTCGTCATTCTAGCATATATATTTACCGAGTTATTAAAGGAAATGTGTATTGAACAAACACAGTACGTTGTCTTATGGGGGTTTTACATTAGAAAAGCCTGTTAATCATTTTTTGGTGTACTTTTATCATCCCAAGAAACTCACGTCTACTTTAAGCCTGACTGGACCTTCTCCTAACCTTATAATGCGCAAAATTGTATTCTCAGCATTGCAGGTAAATAGAACCAGGAGTATCAGAACAGCCAAAAAATCAATATTTTCAGATTTGAGTAACAATTTGAATAATTGTATGTTTCTAACTGATTTTGAGTTTTTATGGTTTTTTATGTGGAAATTCACTTCCCTCACGTCATAACCATAAAAATAAACCATTTTATCCTATACTTATATCCAATGAATGCCTTATTATTTGTCTACAAAATGTATTTGTTCAACCATAGATGATGTTTATACCTTTAGATTCGGCATTTTTGTACTAGGCGAAATCCTAAAACCTATAAAAACTTAAATGTAGCTAAAAAGTCTACACGAAAATTTATCAGTTAGCTTAACACATAAATTTATTGGTTGATAAAAAACTGCGTATGTGGTTAAAATACTCAGTGTATTGTTTAAGGAGCAACACTCAAAAACGTTATGAATATCAGCAAGTGATTTAACCCAAAACAAGACCTAGAAAGTTTGATGGAAGTTCATACATTTAGTGGACATATACGAATTGGATAAAAATAACTTATAAATGATAGCTTATATATAATGTTAGTGAACGAATCAGTATTGGGGGAGAGTGAATATGTCACCGTATGGGTTATTTACCTATTAGAAATTATTAGGATTGGGGTAGGAATTGCTACCTTTTTGTAATTTGTTTGTTCTTCATATTCGAAAACTTTGATAAAATATATCTTTTAAAGTACTTTAAGTATTAATTGTAATGTACTGTTTAGTTAGGTGTGGTTGTGTTTTGTTTTTGGTTCATAATAAATAAGAAACTAGTGGCTTAGGGGGATATAGCCCCTAACATATGGTTTTTGTGTAAGTGGATAATCACAGCTGATCATTAGTTTATTTTGCTTATTAATAAAAACACTGTAGTGACATTTCCATAAGAAAATCATTGGATCTTAAAGTCCAGTGGGGCGTAGCCCACGTTATTTTTAACATTTCTGATATTCTTCCCACCGTCCAAGGCCCTCAAGCTATAAAATTAATAAGTGTTTAATTGCTTGCGTGCATATGAAGGAGCCAATCACCATTATTACGAAATGCAATGAAAAAGACGAGGGCATAATCTTATACAGTAGAAACTCGCTAAGGCGACCCTCGATAAGACGAAAACCTCGATAATGAGTCTGATTTTCTAATCCCCGTGAATCTCCCATAACACTCAATGTTATAAATACCTCTATAACACGACTCATTTTCAAATAAATACCTCGATAGCACGTCTTTTTGTCATTTCATATTACTAATAAATAAACCTCTATAGCGCGTCTTTTTAAAATAACTGAACCTCTATAGCACGACTCCCACCTCAATAACACGCTTTATTGGGTAAGTGAACCTTTATTTCACGACTCTAACCTCAATAGCGCGCCGTTTTGCGTTACGGAACCTTTATAGCACGACTCAACCTTTCTCACGCATAGTTCCCACGGTTAGATCGGATGTTTTGAAGTAAACAACAACGTCTTGGGCTCAGGTCTCAACCGGAAAACCCCTGCTTCCCTATCCCCCCTCCCCTACCGGCCTTTCCTTATCTATCACGGGTCAAATCAGTATTTCACAATAGGTTAAGGTACTGTAATTTTTAGCTTATTAACTCTATACTTTAGTGAACTGAGTCGGTTGATTTTTTTCTTACTGCCGTAAGTTCTGCATAGTATTTTATTGAATAAGAAAACTTATCACAGTAGTAGGCCTACAATGAACAATTTACGGTAATATTAATTTTCTAAAATGAATATTACAGCCTAATTATAAACTTTACTAGGCCTATTATTTTTCAATCAATTTTAATATTGTAATTGTATTGTTATATGGCAATCATAAAGAAGTTTGTTTTACTTGTACGTGTGTTCTTTTATTTATGACTGATTTATACGGCAATTTTCTGCTTAAAACAAAATTAGAAATGTTTCATAAAAAATGTGCTTGGTATAGCAAAAAGTCTGTGACCTCGATAGCACGTCTTGTTGTGAAAACAACCTTGATAGCACGACTCTCAATTACAAGTGCACCTCGATAAGAAGACTATTTTAGAGATCCCCTTGAGAGTCGTGTTATCGAGGTTCTACTCTATAGCTAGGTTATGATTTTAAATGTCTCCATTCTATGAACTTAACAGAAGAAAGTACAAGAATGGAAGACGCTTTAACAGTAATAGTTATTTGAAACAGTAGTTTCTACAATTATAGATTTATTTTTTACTTAAATGACAAAAACTATTTCTTTCGCGGCGCAGGCATTGTAGTATAGGTATATATATGGAGTATATAATATAGTATATATGGAGCATATAATATATATTATATATTATATATATATATATTTTTATATGTTTTTTTTTGTAGATTTTAAAGCTGCGTTCGACACAATTACAGACATTCTATGGTGTCCCTAAAATTCATAATTCGTTACATGGCATAGGCCTAATCAATACCTTTTAAGGGATTACAAACTTCCAATGTTAGTTTATGGGTGCTTTCATTTGGGTTAATTGAATACAGCTTAAGTCTATAGGCATATTTTTCTTAAGTAGAAACTTGGAGCAGGTTTTAAGCTTTCAATACCTAAACATTATAGCACAGAAAAAGTCTGCGATTATAGTTAGGCCACAGTACTGCAGTATGAGAAAATGCATGAATACAACAATACCGTTGCATGTAGTTTTGAGATTCCAATGTTTTAAATTTAGAATATTCGAATAATGATAAGTTGTTATTAACTTCAGGGGGTTTGGTATCTTATATTCATTTATTGAATAGGTAAAAGCATTTATTATTAATCATTCTTATTCACGTTATTATTGTTTCCAACTTTAAACAACATGACAAACCGTAACTGAGCTAAGGGCTTAACACGTTATTCATTTTGGAGAATGCCCTACATAAGAAATAACACCAGTTTCTTCGCTGCTAATGTCAGACCAAAGGCCTACTTCTAATAAATTTAAAGAATCACTGTAATAAATGAGCTTACTCAATTACCACACTTTTAAAATAAAAAGTTGTTACTTTTAGGAAATTAAGAAGAAAGAGTTAGGGGAATAATAATAAGTAATTTTTGGGCAAAAACTGCCCTAAAGTAACAGTTTCCCATCATACTGAATATAATAACAATATTGAAACGTCTCTTTTAGGCATTTCTATCAGATTTGCTAAGTAATATTTTTCCCAACATAGCTACTGTTTACATTGTGTTTACGTTAATCTAACAATTAGATTAATAAAAACAGCTGATTTCTAATGCAACGTGTCAGAAACTTATAACAGTGCGGCAAAAATCACCAGATTTTTTACGGCACTAGGTTAGTGCCGTAAAAATCTGGTGTTTTCTACACCGTGGCACCGTGTAGAAAAGTGCCACGGTGGTTACGTCTCGAAATCACCAAGCCTGAAAATGGTACAAAACACATGTGTATTTCCGATAGCATATTTTAGAGGATAACACTGTACTACCTTTTGGTATTTTTAGTTTTTTTTAACAGTTTACAGTTTTATAGGTATTACGATTTTTAAGCAAGCAATTGCTTCCATTTTGAAATGGTACAAAGTAGAAAATTGATACTCAACATTGAAATAGTTGTCATATATGTACAAGGTTTGAAGTTGACACCTTAAGAGATTATTAACATATTATTCATTATGTAAAAAAACATATGCAGACAGACAGACGGAAAACTAAGCGTTTTGGTTATAGGACCCATGTTTACAAGATTCTTTTCTTGGCCCAAGAAACCAAAATTCGAATAAAATATTATTATTTGGGAAGAGTATTGACCTGAATAGAATATTGTTGAGATACAAATATATCATAACAAAATAAAGCCAAATACCAAGTTTTATGAGAATACAGGGTGTACCTCAGTAAGTGGCCAAATCCAATAACATTGAAGAATCATCCAACAGACTTTCATTTTGTTATGAAAATCTAGAACATATCTAATCAAATTAAACTCTTTATTATTAAAGCTTATAAGATTCAGGGATTTAACAGTCCTCCCTTTTTATTCCACTGAAGTCTATTAAAATTGATCAGTATTCACAGCCTAGTTTTGCTGGTTTCCTTTTTCTGGCCGACCATCTTACAGACAGCGATTCTGGTAGTTCAGGCGGAGCTGGCGGATTCTGGTAGGTCAGCGAGTCTGGTATGAGTTTTAAACACATGATTACAACTTATAGTATTCAGGGATATAAAAAATAATACCCTTGTCGCAGGAAACCTGAGAAACATGATGTATTTCAAACCAAACCAGGTGTATAGCAGCGGGCAGGCTCGTCGCGACGCGACGGCGACGTGGAGCGGTCCCGAGCGCTGTGATGAGACAAAAATCTTCCGCTTCAACCTAAATTATATCCTGAACCGTTAATCGCATTTTCCCCCAAAATTCTACGGTGACGTATGAAATATTTATCTAAAACTTTGTCAGTGACAAAAAGTTCTTAGCCTAAATATACAAAACATCCTGGCTTAATAACTTTGTTATGTTACGATCACGGATTTCAATAATTGGTTTTATTTTTTTAATTATCATAACTAAAGAAATATATATTTTTAATGTTTAAATTAACTATCAGTTCGGAGCACTGACCATGATTCACTGTGCAAACTTTCATAAATTTCAAGTAAATTATAAGTGGGTATAATCACAGTAGATTTGAAATTAGAGCATACAATTTTCATATTTAATTTTAAATACGAAGATTGGTGAATTGACAATCTATTGGTTTTGTGTTTAACGTTTTTAAGCCGTTAAATATTAATGTACAATTATATTAACACGCATATAATGTTTTACATTTCACAACTAGTAAACAAAACTGGAAGGATTGTTGAATTGTTTGCGATCTGCCATCTACTACGGGCCCACGCGGAGTCGGCAAGCTGCTGGCGCGGACTGTACCTCGGAATTGTGAAACCTCGGAGTTATGATATTCTCAATATTTAGTTGATATTAAGAGACCTCGGAATTATGAAACCTCGGAACTGTGATAAACTGCATTTTTATATTTAAATAAACGGAACTTGGAGTTATGAAACCTCGGAACTATGATAATTTTAATTCTTAGTTGACTTTTAGAGACCTCGGAACTATGAGACCTCGGAATTATGATAAACTGCATTTTTATATTTAAATAAATGGAACTTGGAGTTTTGAAACCTAGGAACTATGATAATTTTGATTCTTAGTTGTTTTTTTAAAGACCTCGGAATTATGAGACCTCGGAGTTATGATATTTTAAACATTTAGTTGATTTTTACAGACCTCGGAATTATGAAATCTCGGAGTTTTGAAACCCACCCATCACAAGCCTACAGCTTTCAAAATATTTAACTGTGATATAGTAATATAGTATAACAAATAACAATTAATTAATAATAGTACAGTAATATAAATACCCCTGTCACAGCAAACCTGCGTACTCAGCGAATTTCCAATGCATAAGATGTGTCTTAGTACCACATTGAGCCACATACCAAGTTTCATAAAAATAAATAAGAAAATACTATATATACAATTTTAATTATTCTCTATAAGAATAACATTGGGAATGAGTACGTAAGTTTGCTGAAACAAGGAACACAATAAATTGGTTTCTATGCAAATATAAATAGAATTCAACTAGATGAAGCCACATACCAATTTTCATCAAAATTCATTAATAAATAAGCAACATATAATATTTTAATTATTCTCCATAAGAATTACATGGGGTCTGAGTCAGCAGGTTTGCTGCAACAAGGATCAGACAAAATGAGTTTTTATGCAAATATCAATATAACTCAACAAGGTGAAGCCACATACCAAGTTTTATTAATTTATGTTCATAATTAAGGGAGACATTACATTTTATTTATTCTCCCTAAGAATAACATGGGGGCTGAGTACGCAGGTTTGCTGCTAAGGGAATTAGGAGGTTAAGAAAAGCCTACTCCGTCAAGTTTTGGAAGAGCAACAAAATTCTCATACAACAAACTTGACAATTTCCTCTTCGCTTACCGTAATACCCCAAGCTCTGTAACTGGTTACACACCAGCTGGAAAGTTTTTGCAGTGGAAACCTTGAACAAAGCTCATGAGGTTGAAGCCTAGTTTATTAAGTTCTTTACAGAAAGGCAGGAATCGACAAAAAGAATCGGCTGATAAATGAAAAGGTGCCTTTAGAGAATTTGTGTTTGGGCAAAATGTCTTGGTTAAAACGGTTAGGCAGGAAAAAGTTTCATGGGTGCCAGGGAAAATTTTGGCTAAAAGGAGTCCTGTCACATATCTTGCAAGAATTCTGGGGAAGACCAGATATTGTCATGCCGATCATTTGAGAGCCTGCAATGTACTGAAGAAGGATACTGTTGTATCTAATCCACAACCGGAAGTTACGTCTCAGGTACTCCCCACTGACGAGGCTAAACGAAGTCCCGAGAGGAGGGTGGAAAACAGCAGTCTGAGGAGAAGTGTCTGCAGGTATCACCACCAGAGGACAGTAGTCCACAGCAGTTGTCACATCTACCACAAGAAGCGACAGCAGCAGCACAGTGCAGTCCAGCCCAAACGCTTAGGAGATCAGCAAGAACAGTTAAAGACCCAGAAGCTGGATTTGTAGGGACGTGGGTGAAGACAAAGAAGAAGAATTTGTAGTTGTTTTATTAAAGAAAACTAGGCCTATAGTGTTTTCTTGTTTTAAATATTTATTTTTTTGTTTTTCTTCATATATGAAATGAGCTCATTAAATTTTCATGAGGCCTAGTAACCTAAGGTAATATCTCACTTGGAAATATTTTTATTTGATAATTGGACACTTACAACAGGCCTATTGGACATTTAAATGCATTTATAAGGCCTATTTTTGAATATTGGCGTGAAGAAGTTTTTTTTATTTCCTGCCAGGCTTTAACTTTTTTTTTGTTGGGACGAGTGTGATAAAGTAATATAGTATAACAAATAACAATAAACTAATAATAGTAGAGTAATATAAAAAGCAAGCTTGGCTACACTGTGTCATGCGTGACGTCATGGTTCTCCAGCAACGACATTCGTCTTTCGGAGTTTACCTCTTTTCCAGGTTGGTCCTGTTCTTTAAAATGCTGGTATTAAAATATGTTGTAGATACAACATTAACAATAAACTGAAGGTACCACAAGGTGGAGGACTTGCTGTGAACTGTGAACACACGAAAGACACAACAATGAAGAAGTTTTAATATTTTAACACTATCTCTTGATAACAGAGGAAATAAAGAAAAAGCTTTAGTGATTGCTAACCATGTACTCCACAACACAGCAAGCCTTTTGTCTCTCCCCAACCAGTTCTCCCCGCACTACAGTCTGCCAACTCTTACCGTCGTCGTCGTCGTCCTCCAAGTCGGACAGATCCCTGGCCTCTGACTCGTAGCCTTCTTTCAGATTCTCCACCGACTCTATGTAGTCCAGTTCAGCCAGATACTCGTCACCATAAGTCTTGCCTCCCTGCACGCAACGTCAGTGTCAAAATTTACGTAAGGATGGTTCTGCTTCAGTAGATCTTTGATTACAGAGGTTTTAGAGTCATTCTCAATACCTCGTTTGGGTATGATACCAGTTCCGATCGAACAGGTGTCAATAAATGTTTAGTGACATTTTATAACTAACCAGGCTGTTTTATATATATTTTTTTACTGAATTTTTGCCACTACAAATAAATTTCCAGTGAAAAAACTGAGTATTAATTTTGGTTTTCAATTATTTTGAGACAAGTAATAAACATTTTGTAATACTAATATTAATTTCACTTCAGTCCAAATGTTTTCAAAGCAAATGTTTTGCAAACAGTCTTCAGTTTTCATTATTTATGCAAATTGAAATTAAATATTAATCATTTTCATTAATCATAAAGTTGACATAAGTTAGTACACATTGCAAGATCTAAATCTCTATTATGGATCAGTGTATATAACTGAATGACTTGCAGAATGCTGGAGCTGTGGTGTCGAGAGGTAAGTTTACACCAGAAATAAAAAGTCATAAGGTATTTTTATGGTAATGGAAAAATTTCCAATGTAAGCAAATGTTTTCAAAATCACCCTTCTCATCTTATTACATTGCAATATTATATTTAGTGTTTTTATGAAGTATAAATAATATGCATGTTATTCAAATTCTTTAAATAACAAAATAAGCTAAAGTTTATTGCACAATGAATTTAATAATAAAAGCCACAACTTTTGTATTAAAATACAAATTTCAAAATAAAAATAAAAAAAATTTTGTTTAAAATTTCCGTTTTCTGTGCTGGCTCAACGAATTATTGTTTTTTAAAATGTATCTGTCTTTGGCACCCTTCAACTGAAGGTGTATAATTTTTTGTGCGGCAGGTTTAAATTTGTAGCCAAGTTTATTAACAAAATGATCAATTGTGGGACCAAGTATTTTATCAGTGACTCAAGAGACTAAAACAAAAACACAGAACACAAAGGGGAATGAAAGACTGTACCGGGAGCAATGTCTTGGAAGCTAGCTTATTTACTATTGATTATTGATTCCGTCCTCTTAAACTGTAACACCAAAACATAATCTACGACCTCGTTAGCCTCTTGTTCTGTGAGCAGGAAGCCAGCGTAAATGCAGATGAAGGCGCCGCGAGGAATGTCGTGGAGGCATCGGATACCCCAGCCCTTCTTGAGCGTCTTGAACAGCTGCAGTCTGCATGACAGCGGCTGCTGGGCCACACGGTTCTGACACGTCATGGAGCACTTGCACCTGCCACGTCACACACACTACGTGAAAGAGGTGTACTGAACTGCCTGTGTTATGAGAGGACTGGAAGTCTAGTACTGTACAACTGTTATCGAGACTCTTTTACACAATATAAAAGATGCAGTCTCCTTTTCAAACTGTTTAAAAACAAATTACCGCCCCAAAGCAGAAAAAGGGACGACAGAGCTACATTGCCACAGAAAAATCAGCCATACATAATATTACGTTACAGCTGCAAAAAGATCGGTAATAACAAAAATTACAACATTTATTGCTGCAGAAAACATGATCATTCTGCTGACGAAAAAGTCTAATAATCAATAATCAAAAAGTTGTTTAAAAAAACAATAATCATACTACATTGAATAAGGGGCCATGCATAAATAACGTCACACTATATTCAGCCCTTTTTAACCCCCACACTAATTATTACTAAGTATTGGATTGTGGGTACAGTATTTCATCACTCCGTAACTGACAATTTCGCAAGCTTTAACTTCATTAATCGTGACGCATCACGCAACAACCCTTAACCTCCCCCTCCCCCGTTTCACAGTCTATCACGATATGACGCACCCCCTCCCCCCCTCACGGGGAGGCGTGATGCAATATATGCATGGTCCTTAAATTTAAAATCAGTCAAATGTTTGATGCGAGTTCTGCAACAATTATCAAATACTCGCAGATAGTGATGGTCAAAACCAGAAATTTCGAATCTCGAAACCGAAACCGAAACTTACAAAATCGAATCTCGAAACTCAAATCGCGAAACCCTATTTACTTGCATGGGTATGGTTATGAAAAATAAATCCAGAAAAATTAATTCAAACTAATTATATACTTTGGTTAGAGTTGTTCTTTCAGAAATAAAAAATCAATAATCCAAAAAAGGTGAAGGTAGATGACCGATGACAGTAGGCTTTTGACTTTTGCATTATTGATCGAAACACGGGCGTGATTTCTGTTAAAAAAACAGCAATAAAGACACATCAAATCTCAGCAGTTTCGAGTTTTGATTCTCGAAACTCACCGATCGAATCTCGAAACCGAAACTTTTCCAAAGTTTTGGTGGTTTTGAGATTCAAGTTTTGGTTTTGACACATCACTACTCGCAGATTATAAATTTACTAAGGTTGAGTACACTGGCAGTTTTTCAATGACTAATAAATAATTATTAAATGTTTTTGTGTAATTTTATGCAAATGAGTTTTTTATAAATTCTCCAAATTTGTTAGAGCTAAAAAATCCAATCCATCCCGTACAGACCACAAAATCCAATCCCATCAATCCATACTGACATGACAAATGCAATTCACAACATAGGACACGTCCGTCACCTTGCGTTGCACTCGTAGATGCCAGTTGCTATCCTCTCGGGCAGTCGACGGTACTGGTAGCCAAACAGAGGGTCCAGATCTCCGTCCGGCACGTAGGCCTTGCCTTGCATAGTCAACTGCCAGCAACTGCACTTGGACCTGTCCTGTAACAACGGACATCGCTACGGTGAACCAAAACATTCCCTTCAAATAACCAGTGACTTTTTACTGTAGAGATCAAAATTCCAATTTGAAATTTGGAAATAGAATAATTTATTAAATTAACTTATTATCTACATACTTCCAATCATTAGAGGATAACACAAAAAATATACACAGGATTCAATAGACTGAAGTAGTAATGAATGTACATTTATAATAATGGTGCAATCATAAATTCTGTTTTAAGACAGAATACTTAATTAATACTTAATACCAGGTTTTATCAATATACATACATAAATAATCGAAATATAACATTTTATTTATTCTCCATAGGATAACATTGGACAATGTACTGTGTTTAGCACTTTGAATATCACTGCAACAGTTGGACGTAAAACAACAACAATTAAAACGCCGAAATAATTGGTTTGTAGAGCTAAATTGATTGGTAGAAATAAATGTGGAGTGTTTAGTGAAATTATCTGAGGAAAATCTAAAAACCGTATTCCCATAAGATTAACATGGGAAATTTTATGGACACATTTTTTTACTTTTCTCCACAACCACTAAACCTAGCTTAATGATTAAAAATACTAAATTGTTTGTTTTGTTTAAGCTCTATAAAATGGTTATAACCTAAATCTAGTGTTTTTAAAATTTTAGGGTAAAAAGTTCAAAAAACTGATTTTTGAAAAATTTTAAACCCCTATAAAACCCCCTTCCCATAGACCGATCGATCTGGTTTTCGAACTTAAAGTCATAAATGTTACTCTCCACATTTGTGGCAAATTTCATTAAAATCAGGCGTTTCTTTCAAAAGTTATCGCGGTAACGGGCACATATATACATATACCCATGTCGCAGCAAACCTGCGTACTCAGCGAATTTACAATCCATATTTATGTGCTTCGCTACTACATAGAGCCACTTACAAAGTTTCACAAAAAATTCATTCATAAATGAGTGATTGCATTTTATTTATTCTCCATAAGAATAACATTAGGGCTGAGTACGCAGGTTTGCTGCAACGGGGAAGATAAAAAATGTGTATCTTTACAATTATCAATATAACTTGACCAGGTGAAGAAGCTACATACCAAATTTTATTAATTTAGGTTCATACTAAGGGAGATATAAAACTTTACTTATTCTGCATATGAATAACATTGGGGCCGAGTATGCAGGTTTGCTGCCATGCAGAAAATCAACAAAAAACTCTATTTATGCAGAGTTTATATGGGTGCTTCTTTCAAAAGTTATCGCGGTAACGGACATATATATATATATATAACAATTTGAACGATTAGTGTTTTTGGCATCTGGGGAAGTTATCATGGTCTCGGGCTTAAGTCTTACCATGCCCACACTTCCGAGGCTACGGTAATAGCTTCTTCCCTATAGGTGAAATTCGCTAAAAGAAAGATCGAGTTTTATTTTTTTTATTTTACATTATTTATTGACATGATTATTACATAATATTTTTAGTGTAGACAGTAAGGATCCAACCATTTTGCTGCGCCACCTGACCCCCCCACAAATGATATATTTGGGCCCTTTTAATCAAAATCAGATTCTAACTGTTCATTACTAGGGTACAAAGCTCTTCAAGTGTCACTCAGTTATTATATTTGACATTTATTAAAAGATACCTGTACCTCACTTTTTTAATAACTGATAGTTTTCATATGATTCCAATCACCAAAAAGACATATTTACATAAAAATACACTACGCAACTGGTTTATTCTCGTATTATGTCTGTAACAAACACCAAGTTAGCCTTTCTACCAAACGGGAAATGACGCATTGGCAGACTGTGCCGTTTAAGATCCCTAACATGCACTCGAATCTTAGTGAGAACACTCTGATACCAATGGATAAATACTTAGGCATGAATGATTTGACTGGCCAAATTACATAATCCAACTATCTTTGAGATCTCAACTATCAACAAGGACTCAACACATTAAAAAATCTAAGAATGATAAATGTTTCAATTAGTTAAAAACATTGTTTACGTAGGTTAAAACTTTAGAACATTATTAGATGTTGGTAAGGATAACCTGTTATCCCTGTTTTGTACCTCACAATCGTCCGTGCAGTCGCAGCCTACTAGGAACTCCGGGTCCAGGTTGAGGTTCACATCCTTGGCAGGCTGCCTCGCAGTCATGTACTGCACGTACTGCGGCATGCTGTGGTCAAGCTCGTTCACACATGAAATCCGCACATTCTCCTTGCCGTACGACAAGTCCTGAGACAACAGGCGGAAAATGGTTATAAACATAAACACAAACTACAACCTTAACTGGGGATTAATCGATCATAGTTCATATTAACTTTCTTGATTCTTGAGGTGATACAGGCCAAGTTTAGAACTATCCCCCCCCCAGGGTTCCCACTCAAACTTAATGATCAAATTCACGGGTTTTTCACGGTTTTCAAGGTCTAAAAATTGTCTATTTCACGGTCGAAATATTAAAAAACATAACCTATACCGGTTGCAAAACAACAACGCAGAAGCGGCGCAGCGGTCAAATACTAGTTAAAACTTTCCAACATTCCAATTACGATGTCACAGAGAACCATAAAACCATACCATACATCCCAAGTGAACCTTTTAAAAAATAAGAACTATTATAGAGTTTCTTACTGTTTTATTGTCGTCGTAAGTGATGTCATCAGTCTATCGGTTATCGGTTGCTGGTGATTTTTACTTCGCTCAGTGTTGCCAATCACTTTTTCCCGAATTACCCTCGATCCTCGTCAAAATTACCTTCAAAATCTAAACTCCTGTATTTGAGTAAAGAGTGCTAATGAAATAAAGGAAATATGCTTGAAATTTGATAGGTTTGAGGAGCCGCCTATAGATGACACTGATGTATAATTAATTTTAAAGTTTAGAATAAACAATGAAAATAGAAGTTGCATACGCCAGCCAGTTTTTGTCTCAATTTTTTCATGCGAGATATAACGGATTTTTCTCAGAATTTATTTTACTGCTTAAAAAAAATCACAGTATATAAATGATTAACAGCCGATGCAATTTTGTTTACATCCATAAACGTCAATTATAAAACAGCTAATACTGTCTATCTTTCAGTCTATCAACTGCTAGGTTTAGGTAGGCAGAGACAGGAGACAATAATCCCCATTTTCTATTTTTGTTATTTATTGCCTGGTTGACGTTAAAACTTGCAGACATTACTGCAACTTAGTAGACTTCTTGTCGTCCTGGCACTCGTGGCTCTTTCACGTTTTTAACATGAGACAATCACTGTACATGTAATCCTTACTCAAGCTTGATTTCTGTCATGGAGTTCGTGAGTATTCGTCAGAGTCACGAAAATCGGAAGGGTCGATAAAGTAGAGAAATATAGTAGGCCTAATTTAATCATAAATAAACATCAATGAATGTATAATAAGTATATAACAGAGGATAATATAAATTTGTATATTTTTAAAGGCTTTAGTAAAATTACCCCTTTTTACCCTCTAAGTTCAAAATTATCACCGGCAAGGGTAATTTCTCTCGAAGTGGCAACGCTGACTACGCACCTGGTAAACGGAATGGGCGAGTTATATAATGACGTGACAGTTGTATAGTGAACAGTCTAGTTCAGTAGTTGTCTACTGTCACCGACTAATACAAAACAATAGGCAAATGACATACAGTAAAGAAGACACTTAAGCGGTCTTACACAAGTGTCAGTCAGCAGTTAGTTGGCAGTGAAAAAAAACACCAGCAACTTAACAACTGTCGCCCGAGTCGGCCCGAGTTCCTTTGCACCGTGGAAACCAGAACCAATCTTAAATTAGTGATGTGCGATACGTATCGCATCGTATTGGAATATCGCGATACGCTAGGGACGATACGATATTTTTAAAACGATACGTATTGTATCGCCTAAAACGATACTCGATTTTGTATCGGCACATAGAGACGATATGTCGATATTATTTTCTTGGCTGTAAAACAATGAGGTTATATTTATATTCGACAAGAATTCTTCAAAAGTCTTCTTTCTGTGGTACTACAATTAAAACCAGTGGAAATACCTCGATGGCCGTATTTTTAACTGCAGTGTATAATACAATATACGTCGTATCGTTTATGTACAATATGTTAAGCGATACGATACCTGTATTGTAGTGATGGTCAAAACCAGAAATTTCGAATCTCGAAACCGAAACCGAAACTTACAAAATCGAATCTCGAAACTCAAATTGCGAAACCCTATTTACTTGCCTGGGTATGGTTATGAAAAATAAATCCAGAAAAATTAATTAAAACTAATTATATATTTTGGTTAGAGTTGATCTTTCAGAAATAAAAAATCAATAATGCAAAAAAGGTGAAGGTAGACGACCGATGACAGTAGGCTTTTGACCTTTGCATTATTGATCGAAACACGGGCGTGATTTCTGTTAAAAAAACAACAATAAAGACACAACAAATCTCAGCAGTTTCGAGTTTTGATTCTCGAAACTCACCGATCGAATCTCGAAACCGAAACTTTTCCAAAGTTTTGGTGGTTTTGAGATTCAAGTTTTGGTTTTGACACATCACTACTGTATTGCGATACACAGCACCGATGCGATACGGCCGATACGATATCTGACTCCGATACGTATCGTATCGCCATATCGCGATACACGGCCGCATCGCACATCACTATCTTAAATCATCTGCACAGCCGCAATCTGCAAGTAGGCAGACGATGCGGTATTCACCATGTTTACAACGTACTAGCAACGGTAATAATTCTGTTGTACATTTCCCTGTCTGAAGACAAATGTGATATTTTCTCATAAGATATTTTTTATTGTTTTTCAAGTTAGATATATTTTTAAGGTTTGATATCAAAATTCACGGCTTATTCCAGGTTTTTTCATGGTATACGAAATTCACGGCTTATTCAAGGTTTCACGGTTTTCACGGTTGGGTGGGGACCCTGCCCCCATAGTTTTTTATACATTTGTTAAAATATCAACCCTGGACCACCAGATCCCAGTGGGATCGTAACTGGTTTCTGCCATGGTTAAGTACCACAGGGTGCCTAGGTACTGACATTTAATTTTGGAATTCTACATATATTTTTCAATATTCCAATCCAATTTTCGACAAAATTGCAGGTTAATTTCGGGGTGTTTTAAAGGCTAATTGCTTCAAACTAACTTTTCATGCTGAACACAATGCCACAATCTATTTTTAAATATATTTGTTTGTACTCCAGATATTGGTAATTTCAGAATTAATTTAATTTAAGTGAGTTTTAAATGTCTGATTTAGTTGTGTCCCACTAAAACAACTTGGTAGCTCATGGACTAATATGCCAAAAATAAATTAATATTTGCAGTTGAAGGTCCCAGAAATCTGCAGAAACAATCTACCTAACACCTGGTCACTACATTTCAATAACTGCTCACCTCAATTTTCCCAAAGGTGCTGCCCTCCTCGAATTCATTGAGAGGGTTGACCCAGAAGTCAAAATCGAAGAGGTCGATAGTCAGCTGACTCCTTGTGCCTCTTAGATAGCACAACATCTCCTGTTGTGTGCGGATCATGCGGCCGCAGGGAGCACGGTACTGTACGATCGTCTTGCCTTTGTAGTTTCCTAGGAGCCTGAAAGTGGAAAACAAAATATAATTCAATTTATGGTACAGCCATCAGTACAGCTCAGTTTGTGATATGAGTGTTTTCAGGATTTGTGATGGAGTTTACTGAATAAATCATTTATTTAATAAAACAGTAAGACATTCTCTGAATTTTCCAAGTTTTAAGAGAATTTTCTTAGGCGACAACAAATCATCAACAAAAACTGTTTTGTTTTTACAGATAGTGGGAATGTTTGATTTTTCAGACATGACAAGGAAGAAAACCTTTCAGGTCATTGATTTAGATTGTCCGATTTTTTTGTCCTTTGAGTGGTTTTAATGAAAATATCCTGTTCAGAGCTTAATCGCAGATTGAAGTTTGTACAAATCTAGAGACTATCTTTATTCTCGATAATTTATCCAACTTTGTTCATAAATTTCCTGACTTCCCAAATCCTACACTTTGTTGAATGTTTTTATTAATATCAATTATAAGTCAACCAAATTTTTCTCATCTGAATTTCTGGTATATAGTCTATTAGTAGTTTACTAATTATAAATATACGTTTTTGTATATTAGTATTGATAGTAGGTGTTGTTTGGTACTGAGGTTTGTAATCTTAACCTACTAAATGTAATTAATTAGGTATATTCAATCCATAATTTTCTTTGAGTACGGGTTAAAGGACATAAATGACAACTGGCTTTTCCACGTTAGCATCAACTGTGCCATTTTCTGTAAGATGTATTAATTAAATTATCAGTTTACAAAATTAACAAACGATTTCTTCAATGACAGTAAGTCCACTGGCTTTTGCTTTTGCAGATTTTTTTTATGACTGATTTTTCTGATAGTGTAAATAAATAGCATTAAATAAACAAAACGAGTTTCAAACAAATACACGTTGTTTGACTCTTTATAGACAAAAGCAGTGCTTATTACTACAGAATTAAAATTAAATAAATTACATCTTTGAATGGATTACCTTTCGAAGCCAAATATAAGAGGTTTGACGAGGGGGTCGTATTTTTTGGCAGCGGCAGGCGTGTGACCTGTCCAAGCGACACAGGCTTCGCTGCACTGGTGCGGGCGGAAATGTATTGGGCGGCATTTGGGCCTCAGGCTGCGTTGCTGTGAAACAAAATACCAGTTGCTCTTCAGTGCTTCTATAGCAAGGCTGGAAAAGCATTGCAGTTGGGGCCGATGAATAAGCAACCTTTCTACAATTAAACTTGTAAAAGATATATGCAACAAACTGTGAGTTAAAACATAAATTTAACTGGCCCCACATTTGGTATTGCTGTTCTAATCATAGCTATTGGAATCAGTTTCGCTTACAGTTTGTTGAACATATCCTGTACAAATTCTGAAAGAAAGTTGATTATTCAGCATACCAACTTTAATTTGATTTTCTTTTCTATACACAACTGATGTAATAATATGAATTGTCAAGGAATTTATAATTGTTATGACGACCTTCATAGGAAAAGATTGATGTCGACCTGAGGACAGTTTTACCTAGAAGCTGAAACTAGATGCCACAACGACTAGTTGTGCAAGTATGTAAACCACTGCTTAGAACTAGCCAGACTTTCATTGACTGCTGAGAATATTCAGAAAGTGGGCTCCCATTGGGCGATTGGTTTGAATCTATTGTTATACCTAAACAGTTCTTTAGCGGTATGGTACTTCAGGTTCAACAATAGTTTTTGTGCCCAAACCAAATCGTTGACAAACAAATAAAGCTCCTCAAATAACTGTTATACCACTGGAACTTACCCTCAATCTGCCCTCGGGGGGATGATTGATCAGAGGCTTGCAGTAGGAAGTGTTAGATATAACGGGTTCTGGGGGCTTCTTGGCAGTGCTCTTCCTCGCCACTGACCTCGGCGCTGGAGCTTGCTCTTCTACTGCAATTGTAAATTAAAAGTTATTAATAACCCGCTCAGTGATAAGGACATGCAGTATGTAATGGAACTAACACCAGAGTGGCAGTGCAGTAAGGTAGTGTAGTTTGTTTTGGAAAGGGCATACTAAGGTAACTAGCATACTAAAGTACTTTTCTGCATGGTGAGAAGAGTGGTCAGCTGTGCAAACTGCAGGGTAACCTTTCTTGACTGCAGATTTTGTTGAGAAAATAATTGGAAAAGTTAGGCAAAGTAAGAAATTTACTATTTCCAAGCTTTTCTGGAGTTTTCCCCTCAGTTATCAAAAACGTGGATGCCACAAATTTTGTGCTTGTTGGATTCCTAAACATTGTGCACAGATGCTCACAAGATTAACAAACCCTACGGCTTGTCTCAGCCTAGGCCTAACCCTGTGGTGGGTCGAAAACCCTAAAAGTAATTAGCTAATTCATCGTAGTAATCAAATTCATTTAAACAAATAACGTAAAATAACATTAAAATATAGAATCAGGAAGGTGGGAAAGATTTATTCGGTAGCGACCAACGGCTAAAATAGTTTCAAGTTGGAACGAGACAAGCGATGAGGCACCAGAGGGAAGGGAGATGGGAATTACAAGAACGCCGAGGTACCGTGTGTGGTTCAAGGCGTGGTACCCAAGAAACGCATCGCATTGGCTGAGGGCGTTCACGTGATTGTTCCCACTGCCACGGAGGTGCGCGGTGGTTAGGGCAGTTGGCCCCGAGCCCTAGAGGCGGCCAGACGTAAGACTGTTCTCCGAGCACCCTTGCTGTGTGGACGCACGTTACACTTCATGTCTAAGACCCATGGCGTAGGGGCGTATATCAGTCTCCGTACCGAGCCATCGAGGCACACAGTCGTAGATATTTCACTCATTGTACCCAGTATTTGGGCAGTTAGTCGTACGTATGTGTTACCGAGCAATTGAGGCGATTAGTCGCGATAAATGATTATCTGCTGAACTATCGAGACGACAAGTGGCGTTATTCGGACTTTGTATTGATGACCTGAGATTCATAGTGGAGGCGAGAGTGTCATACACGAGAAACAAGATGTTTAAACTCATATAAACATTTAGACTCCGGTGCCTTTATATTCAACGTGCGCCGTATCATCGATAAGAACTTTGCGATCGATAAACCGACGGGACGAACGACCCATAGCCGTTACCATCCTGAGAGGCGTCGCTGGCGAGAGACCACCTCATCAACTACGAAGGCAGGACACCAGAAAGAGTATTCAATCAGCTAAGTCGACTTTCACCATTCAAATGAACTTATTAAAGTGCTATTTCCATGTCTAGAATAAAACTTGATCTTTGATTAGAATTTAAAAACTATAACAACTATTAGAATTTTCTCTGTAATCATTTTCATTTAACATTATATTAAAGAAATCTTAATTTTGAAACTTAACT
The DNA here is from genome assembly GCA_963675035.1 of Allygus modestus. Taxonomy (NCBI): domain Eukaryota; kingdom Metazoa; phylum Arthropoda; class Insecta; order Hemiptera; family Cicadellidae; genus Allygus; species Allygus modestus. Next base: position 81,077,648 of record OY776116.1, read on the forward strand.
TTTGTTTTTATTTAGATACATTTTAAATCCTTATTATATTTAAAGCGACCCTGAGATTAGTTTAAAAAAGAGCTCTGCCAAATATTGACTGAACTTGTGGATATGTGATATAATAAACTGAGACCCAAGTCAGTGCAAAAAAATTACATTTCAATAATAAAATTTAACATTAAAACAATAAGCGAACAGAAAGCACCGCTTCATAATGGCTCTCCAACTGTGAGGCAATATAATATGCTTATACAAAACAGTAAGAAGCTTTTTTAAGACCTTCTTCATAATGGCCCCCAACTCGTGGTGATAATTTATTCTAAATAAGTTATCAAAAGAACTTAGTATTTTTGAATAAAATTAAAATTTTTTGTTAAAGTAAATTTTTTGAAAAAAATTAAAATGTCAAAGGTTAGGATGTTCTATTTAAGTATAGATAGTCATGTAAGGGTTCTGTGGCATAGATTAAGACGTCAAAAATGGTATAAGTCAGGTCGGAAGATAATGATAGTGATAAGGTAGGAGTGTTAATGATAAAAATGGGAGACGATGTAAAAGGAATAAGGATGGGGGGTGATCAATTGTTGTCTGGTGTAAATAAACCAGATAAGGTAGAAGTAGTAGAGAGTAGTGTAGTCAAACAGCCGCAGTTATCAGACGTGATGACTATGTTACAAAGTTTTATGGGCCAAGTAAGTCAACATTTTGACCAAATGAATAAAAATTTTGACCAAATGAAAAGGAAAATGTGCACTAAAGTTGATGTTAATGAAATGAAAGGGGAAGTGTGTAGTAAAGTTGATGAGAAATTTGATAAAATTTCAGAATATAATCAGGCTGTTATTAAGCAATTAGCTAGCGAAGCTGCTGATGTTACTACTAAAGTAAAAGTTGTGAAGGGAGAAGTGTGTACTCTTAAGAGTGAGGATAGTAATATAGGACAGGGGGTAGAGATACAGACGCTCAATGTTGAGATCACCAACAAAAGGGACCAACATTGTAGTGAGATTACCAGTAAACTTAGTAAACATAAAAATGAATTATACAAGTTTAAGTCTGGTTTTGAAGTTGAACAAGGAAGGTGGAAAAGCAAGTTTAGGGCGAATATAGAAACGCAGTTAGGAGTAGAAGTATCTCAGTATACGGTGAAAGTGGAGGAAATATATAAATATATTATGAAAGTTGAAGAAAGATTAATAGGCGGTAGAATTGAGGAGGCAAATATGCAAAATGAAGTAGGTAAGGAGGTTTCTAAGTTCAGGGGTAAGTTAGGAAGTACCGAGTGCAGAGGCGATAAGGGAAGACCGTCGGGAAACTATAGACCTAACCAAAATAAGTGTTTGCCATACAACCGTAAATACGAACGAAGTATAATGTGCAGAGGCGATAAGGGGAGACCGTCGGGAAATTATAGACCTAATCACAGTAAGTTTGTACCATACAGTCGTAGACGCGAACGAAGTATACAGTGTAGGGGTGATAAGGCGAGGCCTTCAGGAAATTATATACCTAACCAAAATAAATGTTTGCTAAATAGTTGTGGATTTGAACGAAATATAGGGAGGTGTCAACAAAGTAACATTAAGAATAACGAGTATAGTTGGGAATGGAAAAATAAGCCTAGTATATGACATGAAGTAGCGAGCGTTAGGATAAATAATCAAAAGGTTAACGTGTTAAGAGCAGGTCAGGATAGCAGTAAAAATAAAGTAGAGTCGAATATTGAACATTTTCAAGTATTTTCAGATAGTTTTGGAACAAGATTAGGTAACAGAATATTAAACTTAAATACTAAACGCTCGTAACAAAGGAAAACTTATATTAATTTTTGTGTGGATAAAAATAAGATTATAGACGTAATTAAAATTGATTGACGAGAAACCAGATGAGTTAGGTTGTAATATAGTAACATGGATCGGAGTAAATAATTTATTAAGAGGTGATGGTGTTCAAAAAAGTATGTTCGTTGTATAAGCAGTTATTGGATAAGCTGGTAAAGTGAAGAAAAAATGTATTAATAATTGAAATGCCAGTGATTCTAAAGCTAAGCTAAACGGATAGGAACCACGTTCAAAAAGTTGATGATATAAATGCATACATAAAAACTTTTGACGGGTTGAATAAATAAAGGTGTTACAAGTAGGTGATTTACTGCTCATAAGCGACCAAATAAATAAGGACTTGTTTGAGACAGAGATAAGATTAAGAGGTAAGATCCATGTTGACTTGATACACCTAAATAATAAAGGGTTACAGTTGATTTATGACAAATGCGTAGATTTTATAAAAATAAATAAGAAAACAGTCACGCGTAGTAAATAAGGAAGACACGAGCGGAATATAATGTTGACCTAGATTGTCAGGCGACGAGGCTATTTTGAGAACGCGCTCACACGCGCACACACGTGGGCGCGTAACAACAGCTGATGTATTAACTGGAAGTTAGAATTAGTTGGATGAGCGGCTGAAATGGAATGAAACCGCGAATAATAATTTTTAAGATGGGTTTTTTCTTGCTAAGTTTAATCGTTCATTTGCACCCTTAAGCAAATTGAATCGAGGTACACTACCATATGCAGAGCGACTTTTGATCGTGAACCATATTGGATGACAAAAAGAAACAACTTTATTTATAATATATATGATTTGGTTGTAATAGTGATGAAATGTATATTAAAGTGAAATAATAAGAAAAGTAACTTGAAAGAATAACGTAATAAGTAAATAGTTTAAATACATAAGAATTAATTAAAAATATGATGAAGTTTGAGTACTGTAAAATGAAATTGTTTCTTACGACCGGACAAGACAAAATCTAGCCACTTGATAGTTTTAAGATTCCCAAGCCAAAAGGTTTGGTAAGCAAAAAGTAGTAAACAGGATGTAGATAAACGCAGATGTTTCCTGTAGGCAACAAACAGACACACAGACAGTCGAGTTATGCTATTAGAAAATGCGAGCTACGGCACAGATGTTTTTCAAGTTTGAACAGAAAAGTGAGTCATTGTGGACTGAGTCAAACCTCAATATTAGTGAAGTTGTTTGAGTAGGAGAAATAAATAGTTTTGGAGGAGGAATTGAAATGATTAAATAATAAAATGATTTGTAATAATTTGATAGGTGTTCAACTGTCTGATAGAAAATAATGAAAATAATATAAACTGACAGTTTGAATAAAATATTCTGGGATCTTTGATGATTCATATGTAGGGATGAGCTATAATAAATGGAAAATAAATAGCTAGTAATCTCATTACAATGTTGAGGCGCAATAGTGGACGAAATGAAGATATTGATATATCAAATACCCCCGTAGCAGCAAACCTGCATACTCAGCGAATTTCCAGTGCATATTAATTTATCTTAATACCACATAAAGCCACATACCAAGTTTCATCAATATACATTCATAAATAAACGATTTATGACATTTTAATTATTCTCCATAAGAATAACATGGCGGCTGAGTATGCAGGTTTGCTGAAATAAGGAACACCAAAAATGGGCTTTTATACAAATATCATTATAACTCAACTAGGTAAAGCCACATACCAAGTTCTATTAATTTATGTTCATAATTAAAGGAGATAACACGTTAATTATTCTCCATAAGAATAACATGGGGCTGAGTATGCAGGTTTGCTGCTACGGGAACTATCGGGCAAAAAATGGATTTTTGTGCAAATATCAATAGACCACAACCAAATAAAGCCATATACCAAATTTTGCCAGTTTCCGTTCATAAATAAGCGAGATATACAATTTTTCTTTTTCTCCATAAGAATAACATTAGACAACGTACTGTGTTTAGCACTTTCAATATCTCGGGAACCAATTGACGTAGAGCAATGATCAAAATACCAAATTGTTTGTTTTTTTAAGCTGAGTTTAATGGTATAAATTAAAATTTGATTTAAATTAAAATTACATGTGAAAACCCCAAAAAACACATTTTTGGGGTACAAAACCCCCCAAAAACCCCCCTTCGGATGGTGCGATTCATCTGATTTTCGAACTCGTTCAAATAAATGGTACTTTACACATTTGTACCAAATTTCATTAAGATCGGACCTTTTTTACGAGAGTTATCGTGCTTACGGACACATATATATATATATATATATATATATATATATATATATATATATACACCCGTCGCAGCAAACCTGCATACTCAGCGAATTTCCAATGAATATATAACATAACACTTAACAGGATTCATAAGAAATGTAATCACAAACAAGCGATATTTAAAATATTAATTATTCTCCATAAGAATAACATTGGGGATGAGTACGCAGGTTTACTGCAACAAGGCACGGAAAATAATGGGTTTTTATGCAAATATCAATAGAACTAATCTTAGTGAAGTCACATACCAAGTTTCATCCATATACATTCATAAATAAGCGATATATAACATTTTAAGTATTTTCAATAAGAATAACATGGGGACCAAGTACCTAGGTTTGCTGCTACAGGAACCATAGGCGAAAAATTTTTTTTTGTGCAAACAACAATAAACCATAACCAGATCAAGCCATATACCAAATTTTGCCACTTTATGTTCATAAATAAGCGAGATATACAATTTTTCTTTTTCTCCATAAGAATAACATTAGACAACGTACTGTGTTTAGCACTTTCAATATCTCGGTAACCAATTGACGTAGAGCAATGATCAAAATACCAAATTGTTTGTTTTTTTAAGCTAAATTCAATGGTATAAATTAATACCCCCGTAGCAGCAAACCTGCATACTCAGCGAATTTCCAGTGCATATTAATTTATCTTAATACCACATAAAGCCACATACCAAGTTTCATCAATATACATTCATAAATAAACGATTTATGACATTTTAATTATTCTCCATAAGAATAACATGGCGGCTGAGTATGCAGGTTTGCTGAAATAAGGAACACTAAAAATGGGCTTTTATACAAATATCATTATAACTCAACTAGGTAAAGCCACATACCAAGTTCTATTAATTTATGTTCATAATTAAAGGAGATAACACGTTAATTATTCTCCATAAGAATAACATGGGGCTGAGTATGCAGGTTTGCTGCTACGGGAACTATCGGGCAAAAAATGGATTTTTGTGCAAATATCAATAGACCACAACCAAATAAAGCCATATACCAAATTTTGCCAGTTTACGTTCATAAATAAGCGAGATATACAATTTTTCTTTTTCTCCATAAGAATAACATTAGACAACGTACTGTGTTTAGCACTTTCAATATCTCGGTAACCAATTGACGTAGAGCAATGATCAAAATACCAAATTGTTTGTTTTTTTAAGCTGAATTTAATGGTATAAATTAAAATTTGATTTAAATTAAAATTACATGTGAAAACCCCAAAAAACACATTTTTGGGGTACAAAACCCCCCAAAAACCCCCCTTCGGATGGTGCGATTCATCTGGTTTTCGAACTCGTTCAAATAAATGGTACTTTACACATTTGTACCAAATTTCATTAAGATCGGACCTTTTTTACGAGAGTTATCGTGCTTACGGACACACATATATATATATATATATATATATATATATATAAATATATATATATATATATATATATATACATATATAAAAATTTGAACGAATGGTGTTTTTGGCATCTGGGGACCTCAAAATGAAAAGTTATCATGGTCTCGGGCTTAAGTCTTACCATGAGACCTACGGTAATAGCTTCTTCCCTATAGGGGAAATTCGCTAAAATCTGATTTAAATTAAAATTACATGTAAAAACCCCAAAAAACACATTTTTGGGGTACAAAACCCCCCAAAAACCCCCCTTCGGATGGTGCGATTCATCTGGTTTTCGAACTTGTTCAAATAAATGGTACTTTACACATTTGTACCAAATTTCATTAAGATCGGACCTTTTTTACGAGAGTTATCGTGCTTACGGACACACATATATATATATATAAATATATATATAAATATATATATATATATATATATATACATATATAACAATTTGAACGAATGGTGTTTTTGGCATCTGGGGACCTCAAAATGAAAAGTTATCATGGTCTCGGGCTTAAGTCTTACCATGAGACCTACGGTAATACCTTCTTCCCTATAGGGGAAATTCGCTAATACATATATAAAAATTTGAACGAATGGTGTTTTTGGCATCTGGGGACCTCAAAATGAAAAGTTATCATGGTCTCGGGCTTAAGTCTTACCATGAGACCTACGGTAATAGCTTCTTCCCTATAGGGGAAATTCGCTAAAAGGATATTAATGTATGTTTGTGGAAAACAAGGATAGTTTATGTTGAGGGAAGCATATTTATAAAAAATAATGATATGAAATGTTGATATGGAGTTATGATGCGTTAGTGCACCGTCATAAAAATAATGACGAGATGATAGTAGACGATTAGGGGAATATAAATGTATCGATGTAGTAATTAGATGAGTGAATTTGTATAGAAGATAAAGGGTTTATAAAAAGGAGATGTATTGTGTAAAGTATTTTAAGATGTATTGAAAGTTGTTATAACTTGTTTTCTTGTTAGATGTTTAAGACAAAAGTGTTTGATTATAGATAAGATGTTTTGATTAATAATAGTAAAGGACATATGATACTCTTATATAGTGTATAGTAAATGAAAATTATATATATATATAAATATATATATATATATATAAAAAATATAAAAACTTTTTTAGATTTTAAAATTTTTCAAACTGAAGTAGTAGGGGGAGTTTGATGATTCTGGTCGGGTAAAAAGTAGGTCATTTAGGATAAGTGCCACTGAAACCAGAGGATAGGTGATAGATTTAGAATGATTGTTTAGTATAGTAAAACAAAATGAACACTATGATAGTGAGTGACCACTATGGATATTTTTGGTAGTGAGTGAATCGTGTGGACGTTCTTCGAGAATGTGATTTGGACTTTTCCGTCAAGGAAATGATTTGGACATTTGAAAAAATGATGTATTGCTAGATATAAGAGGGTATATATGTATTTTATGATTATGAAGGGTATTATATTTGATATTTAAATATGTGTTAGACTTATAAGAAATTGTTTAGTTTAAAATGAATATTGTAAAAGGACAATGAATGGTGAAAGGACATTTGAATTTTTCATAAAATTTTGAGAATTTTCATCAAAATTCAGGGGGGTATCTGTGGTGGGTCGAAAACCCTAAAAGTAATTAGCTAATTCATCGTAGTAATCAAATTCATTTAAACAAATAACGTAAAATAACATTAAAATATAGAATCAGGAAGGTGGGAAAGATTTATTCGGTAGCGACCAACGGCTAAAATATTTTCAAGTTAGAACGAGACAAGCGATGAGTCCCCAGAGGGAAGGGAGATGGGAATTACAAGAACGCCGAGGTACCGTGTGTGGTTCAAGGCGTGGTACCCAAGAAACGCATCGCATTGGCTGAGGGCGGTCACGTGATTGTTCCCACTGCCACGGAGGTGCGCGGTGGTTAGGGCAGTTGGCCCCGAGCCCTAGAGGCGGCCAGACGTAAGACTGTTCTCCGAGCACCCTTGCTGTGTGGACGCACGTTACACTTCATGTCTAAGACCCATGGCGTAGGGGCGTATATCAGTCTCCGTACCGAGCCATCGAGGCACACAGTCGTAGATATTTCACTCATTGTACCCAGTATTTGGGCAGTTAGTCGTACGTATGTGTTACCGAGCAATTGAGGCGATTAGTCGCGATAAATGATTATCTGCTGAACTATCGAGACGACAAGTGGCGTTATTCGGACTTTGTATTGATGACCCGAGATTCATAGTGGAGGCGAGAGTGTCATACACGAGAAACAAGACGTTTAAACTCATATAAACATTTAGACTCCGGTGCCTTTATATTCAACGTGCGCCGTATCATCGATAAGAACTTTGCGATCGATAAACCGACGGGACGAACGACCCATAGCCGTTACCATCCTGAGAGGCGTCGCTGGGCGAGAGACCACCTCATCAACTACGAAGGCAGGACACCAGAAAGAGTATTCAATCAGCTAAGTCGACTTTCACCATTCAAATGAACTTATTAAAGTGCTATTTCCATGTCTAGAATAAAACTTGATCTTTGATTAGAATTTAAAAACTATAACAACTATTAGAATTTTCTCTGTAATCATTTTCATTTAACATTATATTAAAGAAATCTTAATTTTGAAACTTAACTTTTGTTTTTATTTAGATACATTTTAAATCCTTATTATATTTAAAGCGACCCTGAGATTAGTTTAAAAAAGAGCTCTGCCAAATATTGACTGAACTTGTGGATATGTGATATAATAAACTGAGACCCAAGTCAGTGCAAAAAAATTACATTTCAATAATAAAATTTAACATTAAAACAATAAGCGAACAGAAAGCACCGCTTCATAATGGCTCTCCAACTGTGAGGCAATATAATATGCTTATACAAAACAGTAAGAAGCTTTTAAGACCTTCTTCAACCCCCAAAGGCATAAATCGACCCATGCATTCTGGATTACCTTATTACATGAAACAACCTATTGCTAGACTTTTTCAAAACTTTGATTAGGGTCACTATGTCACAGATGGTAAAATGATGAAGAAAAATAAAACAAAGTCAGGATAGGTCTATTTCCCATGTTTAGACTGCAGCTGGATTCCTGCCCAAACTTTCTCCCTAACACAAACGGATCTGACATAAATGTACCCACAATTGCAACTGGCTTACAAAACTTAGAAAAGTTAGAGAAACTATCAAATCTTTGTTTGTAAATTCACACATATGGCCAAAATTCCTAATTTCTTCAACTCCACTTAGTCACAGATGTTTTAATTTATATAAGCAAATTCAGGATTGCTTATTACATTTTAAAAAACCCTGAAGCCTTAAAAAAAGACACAGAACTACCAATGAATAGCGAACCCCAAACAGCTAAATTCTACCTATCCTAAAAAATATATAAGAATTACCTTTCCTCCACCAAGACAATTTAATTTCAGGTTGAAAATCGCACACTTAACGCATATCTGCAAATGTTGATTCTCATCTACCCTTTGTCTACCGTCAAACTCCTGCCCTCGCATATACACAACACTTGGACCACCATCACCTCTGCCTGCTGACACTATTTTGGCCACTGTTGGCGTTACTTCATTAAGATCAAACCTCCCACAGGGCACATGGACTATCAGTTGCTGAATAGTACCTTGAGAAGCGCCCCAGGAATTCCAAACCCCAACTCTCTTTCTGATAACTGATAACCTTAACTAAATTCATCCTTGAACGCAATAATTCTCAATTCATGAACAATAATTTTCTAAAACTGAAAGGTACTGCAAATGGAACCAAAATGGCGGAATGAATCAAAGAGACTATCCTAAAGAAACAAATCCCATTTTGTTATTTATGTTGACAAATCATTGACAAAGTCTTGAAATTGTGCTTATCTGGACCCACAGCCAAGATCAGCTAGATGCCTTCCTTAACAGTCTGCAGAATCATTCCATCCCCAGTTTCACTTAGAACTAATCCCATGAACAAATCACATTCCTGGATGTAAAGCACAGCCTGAACAAAGGCAATCTAAGTACCTCAATCCACATAAAACTAACAAACAAATGGTAGCTTCATTTCAATTGCTGCCATCCCAATAACACAAAATGGTCCATTCGCTACAATCAAGTTGTACGAAAAAAAAACAAATATTTTCAAAAGACCAACAACTTGTGAGTTTTTGGATCGTTTAGATTTGGATGTTTTTTACCATCTCTACAGTCCTTATTTAGCCAAAAAAATCGACTTGTTCCATTAGTTGGCTTGGTATACAACGCTTTGCCAATTAAAATGTAACTTCCAAACAGCCCTCGGATGAAATGACGTAAGTGAATACTTGCCAGGTTCTTCAGTCTTCTCTTTCTCCTCAGGTTTGTTTTCATTATCGCCTTCACCATCACCTCGAGTGTACTCCACATAGGGCATATCACTCTGAAACAAACAAATCATTCATCTATTAGGGCTCAGATAGCTACTCAACATTAACAATAAAAGCTTTGGACTTTACAAACTTTTTCCAATTTTTAACCTCTGGCTACTCTGGTTTTTATTTTAACCTATCCTATTAATAAGGAACATGTTGTTTTGACGTGATTTGTAAAATTGAATATATTATTAATAGTTGGTGTTAAATATAATTTATCTCAAACAATGCAGCAACTGGAAACCAGAAAGAACTTTGAATGAAGTCTTGTCTGCTAGTAGATCTTTAAACAAATGGCGATATTGTCATTCTCTGTCACAACATATGTTCATTTTCAAAGAGTGAGTTTTAATGTACCCTCCTACATGTTTCTGCACTTGCTAAAAATTTCAATGCCGGACCACTGCCGATCACTGTTAGGTAAAGTCCTAATTTTTACTAAGATAAAACTGTCCATCTTGGATCCACCATATATTGGGTTCAAGTTTTTTTTATGTTAAGGCAGTGTTGTGACCCATTATTTCAAATTATGTTTCTATGCTGAACACAATGCCACAATCCGTTTTTAAATATCTTTATTAATTTTTAAGATATTAGTACTTTTAAAATTAATTTTAAAGTAACTTTAAAATGCACTTTGAAACATGCCTCAATTGCCGTCACCTACATCAAATAATGACCATGAACTACCACAGATCATTGTTGAGTGGTATTTACTTTGTTTTGACAAATTAAAAGTTGATGTCTGCCATCTTGGATCCACATATCGTAATTAGATTTGTTTACTTGAAGAAGCTGTTGTGGCCCATCATTTTCAACTAAATCTAAATATAATGTCGCAATCTGTTTTTGAATATCACTTTTTGTTCCCAAGGTATTACCACTTGTTTGTTAATAATTAAAAAATCATTGAAAAGCTGGAATTAATTGATAAAATGTTTTTAGCCTTACGGGCGAAAAATGAGCTTTGAGAGGTCGGCCTGTATCTTTCAGAATGAAAAACTGAAAATCATAACTACTGATCACATCCATTTTGTTTATACCTCAATTGTCAAAATCTGTTCTGAAATAACTGGGGAATTCACTTACAAAAAAAACCATTACAGTATTCTATATATTTATATGCTAGGGGTTTTTCTTCACACCCTTAACTCGATAACGGCTGGAACGGATTTTAACGTTTGAGGTGTCAAATTAAAGGTATTTTTACATAGATTTGCCAATATGTCTCAAAATGTTAAGAAAGGGCATCACTTAAATACAGTAAAGGGCTGAATTTTCAGGACAGAGGTGCTATTCGATGCGGAAGTCTAAACTACGTGTTGATTGTAAGTATGTTATCTGCATTATTCTCAGATGTGATAATCCGTTTTAATATCAGATGTTTTGCTATGTTTGTTTAAAACTGAAGTAACCTTTCGTTGGGTACAAAATTGCTCAGATTCGAGCAACAGGACAACTAGTTATATTAAATTTACTATGTATATTTTTAGCTTTGAATATATGAAGAGGGTTAAAATGAATTTTGTATAGAACGAGGAAGGTTTCATCAGATGGGAGCACCAGACCTTGTGATGGGCGCCGCCGCCGAACCCCCTGGTCCGCAGCAAAGAGCCGTGTTGCCGCTCCTTGGCGGCCGCCAGCTCCTGATACATCGGTCCGAGCCTCGTAGACCCTCTGTAGATCCACTCCGTGCGCCTGTCAGCGTCAAAGTGCACCTTCACCAGCGACCCGTCCACTTCCAGTACTCTCACAATCCACCAACGGCCTGCACAACAGTTCCAAGTGAGTTAAAATAAATGACATATGTTCAAAGGAAAAAACTTTTTATACTGAACGAGTTTAAGTGTAAAAGTTATGTCACCCAAAACAAAGTTAGCAGAGTATCTATCAGAGCGTTTTTAAAGACAAAATATTGCAATATTTTGCTTCTGTTTAGAACATTAATCCGTCAAAGGGAATATTCACACAGTAGAAAATGTGGTCGGCTCAAGATAGTTCAACATTTGCAACTATGAAAATATTATATTAATAATTAATAAATATGAAACTCTCACTGAATAAGGCCATTTTGCACTATTTGAGCAGAATAAAATCACTTTGTTCGCACAGGAAGTTCACCAGGTTTGCCGACTGGAGGTTCATGTTCCGGGCCCGCCTTGGAGTGGTCCCTCTCAATGGCTATCGTTAGTGGGGGGGCGGGTAACAAGCGGTGCCGCAGGTGTCATGCGGAGCTGGAGACGCTTCCACATGTCATTAACAACTGCAGGCCTCAATCCCACGGATGGAGACTGTGGCATGATGCTGTCCAAAACCGCCTGGTAAATGCGATCCCGAGGTATGCCTGCAAGGTGCGGGTTGGCAGCCAGGTGCGTCTTGTCCGGGGTCAGAGCTCAAGCCGGACATTGTGATCGTCAATGAGACAGCAAGGCGCGTGTTGATTGTGGATGTTGCCTGTCCATTTGAGAACGGCCATGATGCTCTGGCCAGGGCTCGACATAAGAAGAGGGAGAAGTATCGGGCGCTCGCTGAGGGCCTCGAAAGGCAGGGTTACCAGGTTTCCTCGATGCATTTATCGTAGGGGCTCTGGATGCCTGGCACCCGGCAAATGAGAGGGTGATTAATAGGGGTGTGCGAATAGTGATTTCTGGCTCGAGCCGAGCCGAGCCGATCTTTTTTCTAAGTTCACGAGTTTTGAGCTTTCTCGAGCCATTTTCTCTAGGGGAGTGAAATTTACTAGTAGTGATTTTCTGACTTGAACCAAGCCAAGCTGAATTTTTCAAAGTTATTGAGCTTTGAGCATTTTCGAGCTCTAGCGACGAAAACTACGAGAAGTTTACATTGATTTTGGGTAGTTTTTGCATAAATTTACTTTTGTAGACGACTCATTTCACTAGTCGGCGTTTAAAATATTCGGCTCGAACTTCAAACTATTTTGCAAATCTCGAGCCGAGCCGAATACTGCAATATTCGGCTCAAAAAAGCTTGAAGTTTGAATACTCGCACATCCCTAGTGATTAAACACCTAGGCATTTTCTCTCGTTATGCTGGGCTCGAGGCGTCTCATGGTGTCTGATTCAATCAGATGTTCGCAGGACATTTATGGGACACAACAAGTCAATGGTCGGCGGCAATGGGCTGCTCCGCTTCCAGCAGCAGATGCAGATAATTAGGGCCAGAGTCAGGGGAGGGAGTCCTTGCCACAGGGGAGAGGTGTGTGAGGATCTTTTTATATAGTTTTGTTTCTTCTGTTGTAGCATGTTCATATTTATATTTGCTTGTAGGGGTGTGCGAATATTCAAACTTCGAGCTTTTTTGAGCCGAATATTGCAGTATTCGGCTCGGCTCGAGATTTGCAAAAAGGTTCGAAGTTCGAGCCGAATATTTAAAACGCCGACTAGTGAAAAGGGTCATCTACAAAAGTAAATTTAAAGCAAAAAACTTTCCAGAATCAATGTTAGAATTCTCGTAGTTTGCGTCGGTAGAGCTCCATAACAAATATAATTCTGCAGTGCTAATGCTTTCGGTTCTTCGTTAAAAAATAACCAAACATTAAATTACTGTAATGTAATATTTTAAACTGCCGAACTGATCAGTGATCAACCAACGCAATGGAGTCTCTACGCTCACTCACATCAAGTGGACCTATCACACTATTCCGTTTGCAGTGCAGTGTTGCCGTTGCCCAGTTGAGTTGTGCAATATTTCACAGTTAGTAATAATTAATACAACAACCGAACTGCTCCAGAAAAAGTACCACAGCAAAAAACTAAAACACTTTTTTTATCTGTTGCATTGGTACGGTCTTTTCTACAACTTACACCTTCGTACATTACACAATAATTATATTTCCTGGAGTCTGCCCTGAAATTATGTCTGGCAACACTGTTGGCATACCCACTTTGCGAACTGCCTAAGACGTTGAGTGAAGATGGTTATAATGTAATAATGATTTAACGTGACCAATAGCTAGGGACAAGGGCGTAGGTGATAAACGCCTAATAATCATGACGGCGTTATAATGTGCAGACAAACTAGTACTTGGATAAAAATTGGATTGGTAAAAAATTGACTAATTGTGATGTTCACAAAATTTAAGGATTTTATAACAATTCTGAATGGTCAATTATTATTATTACGGCTATTACTAAATATGGTAATAACTGCATTAGTTAACATGTGGGCTCATCAGGCTAGTTAAAACATTTTTAGTTCTCTCCCTTTACGTTATTTTTTCTCTATGTAGGCTACCTACCTTATTTAAAGACAAATTTTTCGTTACTATCATCAAGTGGTCTCAATAAGTCTTCCTTTTTAGTGGCTTACTCATTTCATTATTTTCCCACTGTAGGCCTTTATTTATTTAACGTAGGAATAATTGAACGGATGACAAATATTGGAAATTATAAATTATTTTACATTACCGTAATGAATAAAATGTTTGTTCTTTAAAACATTAATATAAATAAAGAATACATATAGGCCTAATCAAAAATGCTCAAAGCTCGAGAAATTTGAAAAAATTCTGCCCGGTGTGGCTCGAGTCAGAAAATCACCACCGGTACATTGCACACCCCTCGCCAAAATTCCCTTCAAAAAAGCTTGGCTCGAGAAAGCTCGAAGCTCAAGAACTTTGAAAAAAGTTCGGCTCGAGCCAGAAATCACTATTCGCACACCCCTACTTGCTTGTGAGTAATTTTCTTTGCGTCAGATTGTCATTTGTATGTAAAGTTAGAAGAGGAAAAAGTTGTAGAGGAATATGATGCATAACTAAACAAAAATGTATGCTGAATGATGAAATAATAAAGGAAAAAAGTGTATTGTTGAAAAAAATAACTTCCTGTGATTGTGTTGTTCCTACCTGTGAGATGTAATTTTGCCTGGCAGCGGAAAACGCATGTAAAAGATGTCATTGTAACTTGTAATACAGGGTTCCCACTCAAACTTAATAATCAAATTCACGGTTTTCAAGGTCTAAAAATTGTCAATTTCACGGTCGAAATATTAAAAAACATAACCTATACCGGTCGCAAAACAACAATGCAGACGCGGCGCAGCGGTCAAATACTAGTTAAAACTTTCCATCATTCCAATTTTGATGTCACAGAACCATAAAACCATACCATATATCCCAAGTGAACATTTAAAAAAATAAGAACTATTTTAGAGTTTCTTATTGTTTTATTGCCGTCTTGAGTCATGACATCAGTCTATCTGTTATCGGTTGCTGGTGATTTCTACTTCGCTCAATGTTGCCAATCACTTTTTCCCAAATTACCCTCGATCCTCATAAAAATTACCCACAAAATCTAGACTCCTGTATTTTAGTAAAGAGTGCTAGTGAAATAAAGGAAATATGCTTGAAATTTGATAGGTTTGAGGAGCCGCCTATAGATTTCACTGATGTATAATTAATTTTAAAGTTTATAAAAAAATAATGAAAATAAAAGTTGCACACGCCAACCAGTTTTTGTCTCAATTTTTTCATGCGAGATATAACGGATTTTTCTCAGAATTTATTTAACTGCTTAAAAAATCACAGTATACAAATGACTAACAGCTGATGCAGTTTTGTTTATAGCCATAAACGACATTATAAAACAGCTAACGCTGTCTATCTTTCAGTCTATCAACTGCTACGATTAGGTAGGCGGAGACAGGTGACAATAATCCCCATTTTCTATTTTCGTTATTTATTGTCTGGTTGACGTTAAAACTTGCAGACATTACTGCAACTTAGTGCACTTCTTGTCGTCCTGGCACTCGTGGCTCTTCCACGCTTTTAACATGAGACGATCACTCTACATATAATCCTTACTCAAGCTTGATTTCTGTCATGGAGTTCGTGAGTATTCGTCAGAGTAATGAAAGTCGGAAGGGTCGATAAAGTAGAGAAATGTAGTAGGCCTATTTAATCATAAATAAACATCAATGAATGTAATAATAAGTATATAACAGAGTATAATATAAATTTGTATATTTTTAAAGGATTTAGTAAAATTACCCCTTTTTACCCTTGAAGTTCAAAATTATCACCGACAAGGGTAATTTCTCTCGAATTGGCAACGCTGACTACGCACCTTGTAAACGGATTGGGCGAGTTACTGACGCGACAGTTGTACAGTGAACAGTCTAGTTACAGTAGCTGTCTACTGTCACCGACTAATACAAAACAATAGGCAAATGACATACAGTAAAGAAGACACATAAACGGTCTTACACAAGTGTCAGTCAGCAGTCAGTTGACAGTGAAAATAAAACACCAGCAACTTAACAACTGTCGCCCGACTCGGCCCGGGTTCCTTTGCACCGTGGAAACCAGAACCAGTCCTAAATCATCCGTACAGCTGCAATCTGCAAGTAGGTAGAGGACGAGGTATTCACCATATTAACAACGTACTAAATAATTCTGTTGTACATTTCCATATGTGAAAACAAGTGTGATATTTTCTGATAATATATTTTTTATTGTTTTTCAAGTTTGATATATTTTTAAGGTTTGATATCGAAATTCACGGCTTATTCCAGGTTTTTTCACGGTATACGAAATTCACGGCTTATTCAAGGTTTCACGGTTTTCACGGTTGGGTGGGGACCCTGTCATAGTACAGGCCTGGGCAGAATGTGGTGTGGCAAGCACGGGTGGGGTGGAGTGAGTCTTTTTGCATGTTTAGGGAAATAATTGAATAATATAATTGAATCCGATGTATAATTTGTTATTAGTCACTAGCTGGTACCCGGCGCATTGCTGCCGCAGAAGAGGCATTGAATTTGTTTTATATCAAATCCTCGTTCATTTTCAATATGAGCTCGTTCGCTTTGCTCACTCGCCTATTGAAAAAAGAGTTTGAGTTGCCATTTAAGTAGTTTTTTTTTTTATTTCCATTATGAGAGTTGCCATTCAAGTAGGTTTTTTATTTCCATAATGATAATTAGCTTTTTACAATATAAGTTATAGATATTACCTGATAAAATCAAAAGAAATCTTTCTTCCATAACATTAACGTTGAAACTTTGAAGTCCAATGGGGCACAGCCCTAATGTCCTAGAACTTCGGATAATGGCCTATAACCTTCCCAGGGTTAACCTGTGTTACTACGCAAAATTTCAAAGCAATCGAATGAACGGTATGGCAGCGCATAAAATACGAACGGACAGACGAACAAACATTGATTTTTACATATTAGATTTAGTTGTATGTCACTCCACTCATCCAAAGTAGGTTAAAATGTCATGTTAGTATTTTAGGTTAGTTAAGCAGTGAATTAGCATGGTTGTGAAAGGTTTATGAAGGTGGACTCTACTACCTGAAGGCCAATAAAAGTATTACAAAATATTAGTATTGTGCGCTAAATTAATTTGTTTATGTGTCAGTTGCATGGACATTACAGTACAGAAGATACCACCATATCAAATAAGAGATTGTAAAGTGCATGATATGTAAATTAATATTAATTGTAATAAAAAGTTGATTACTTGTTACACTGAGCATTACTGTATCACATCCAAGTTACACACCGTTCCACTCGACTTTGACGATCTGGCCACGGGACAACTTGACCATCGGCCTCTCCGGGTACTGCTGGAGGTAATTCTTGATGAAGTCCCTCGGCTCCGGATGGATGTCCTCCCACACGTTCTTGCTAGTGGCGCAGACAACGAGGATGTTCTCATGGGGACAGTACTGGGTGTAGCCGTCGTCGAAGAAGACCAAGTACCTGGCAAACAATAGGTGGGATGAGCTACAGTGACAGATGGTTACCAGGTGGATGTCCTCCCACACGTTCTTGCTGGTGGCGCTGACAACGAGGATGTTCTCGTGGGGACAGTACTGGGTGTAGCCGTTGTCGAAGAAGACCAAGTACCTGGCAAACAATAGGTGGGATGACCTACAGTGACAGAGGGTTACCAGGTGGATGTCCTACCACACGTTCTTGCTGGTGGCGCACACAACGAGGATGTTCTCGTGGGGACAGTACTGGGTGTAGCCGTCGTCAAAGAAGACCAAGTACCTGGCAAACAATAGGTGGGATGAGCTACAGTGACAGAGGGTTACCAGGTGGATGTCCTCCCACACGTTCTTGCTGGTGGCGCACACAACGAGGATGTTCTCGTGGGGACAGTACTGGGTGTAGCCGTCGTCAAAGAAGACCAAGTACCTGGCAAACAATAAGTGGGATGAGCTACAGTGACAGACGGTTACCAGGTGGATGTCCTCCCACTAATTCTTGCTGGTGGCGCTGACGACGAGGATGTTCTCCTGGGGACAGTACTAATTATAGCCGTCATCACAGAAGACCAAGTACCTGGCAAACAACAGGTGGGATGAGCTACAGTGACAGAGGGTTACCAGGTGGATGTCCTCCCACACGTTCTTGCTGGTGGCGCAGACGACCAGGATGTTCTCATGGGGACAGTACTGGGTGTAGCCATCGTTGAAGAAGACCCAAGTACCTGGCAAACAATAGGTGGGATGAGCTACAGTGACAGAGGGTTACCAGGTGGATGTCCTCCCACACGTTCTTGCTGGTGGCGCAGACGACCAGGATGTTCTCGTGGGGATAGTACTGGGTGTAGCCGTCGTTGAAGAAGACCAAGTACCTGGCAAACAATAGGTGGGATGAGCTACAGTGACAAGAGGGTTACCAGGTGGATGTCCTCCCACACGTTCTTGCTGGTGGCGCAGACGACTAGGATGTTCTCATGGGGACAGTACTGGGTGTAGCCATCGTTGAAGAAGACCAAGTACCTGGCAAACAATAGGTGGGATGAGCTACAGTGACAGAGGTCCTCCCACACGTTCTTGCTGGTGGCGCAGACGACGAGGATGTTCTCATGGGGACAGTACTGGGTGTAGCCGTCGAGAAGACCAAGTACCTGGCAACAATAGGTGGTTTGAGCTACAGTGACAGAGGTTTACCGTGTGGATGTCCTCCCACACGTTCTTGCTGGTGGCGCAGACGACCAGGATGTTCTCGTGGGGATAGTACTGGGTGTAGCCGTCGTCGAAGAAGACCAAGTACCTGGCAAACAATAGGTGGGATGAGCTACAGTGACAGAGGTCCTCCCACACGTTCTTGCTGGTGGCGCAGACGACCAGGATGTTCTCGTGGGGATAGTACTGGGTGTAGCCGTCGAGAAGACCAAGTACCTGGCAACAATAGGTGGTTTGAGCTACAGTGACAGAGGGTTATCAGGTGGATGTCCTCCCACACGTTCTTGCTGGTGGCGCATACGACGAGGATGTTCTCATGGGGACAGTACTGGGTGTAGCCATCGTTGAAGAAGACCAAGTACCTGGCAAACAATAGGTGGGATGAGCTACAGTGACAGAGGGTTACCAGGTGGATGTCCTCCCACACGTTCTTGCTGGTGGCGCAGACTAGGATGTTCTCGTGGGGATAGTACTGGGTGTAGCCGTCGTCGAAGAAGACCAAGTACCTGGCAAACAATAGGTGGGATGAGCTACAGTGACAGAGGGTTACCAGGTGGATGTCCTCCCACACGTTCTTGCTAGTGGCGCAGACGACTAGGATGTTCTCGTGGGGACAGTACTGGGTGTAGCCGTCGTCGAAGAAGACCAAGTACTTGGCAAACAATAGGTGGGATGAGCTACAGTGACAGAGGGTTACCAGGTGGATGTCCTCCCACACGTTCTTGCTGGTGGCGCAGACGACTAGGATGTTCTCGTGGGGACAGTACTGGGTGTAGCCGTCGTCGAAGAAGACCAAGTACTTGGCAAACAATAGGTGGGATGAGCTACAGTGACAGAGGGTTACCAGGTGGATGTCCTCCCACACGTTCTTGCTGGTGGCGCAGACGACTAGGATGTTCTCGTGGGGACAGTACTGGGTGTAGCCGTCGTCGAAGAAGACCAAGTACTTGGCAAACAATAGGTGGGATGAGCTACAGTGACAGAGGGTTACCAGGTGGATGTCCTCCCACACGTTCTTGCTGGTGGCGCAGACGACCAGGATGTTCTCGTGGGGACGGTACTGGGTGTAGCTGTCGTCGAAGAAGACCAGGTACCAGGCAAACAATAGCTGGGATTGGGTTAGGCTGGGAAATTTCGTAAAAGAGGCGTGGAAAGTCAGATGGCAGCTTGTGGCTGAATTTAATTTTTAATTTTAGAGGGTTAATTTGTCACATTGTTTGTGTTTATTGTTGGGGATATTCATGATAAAGCGCTATTGTTATTAACTAAGAATATTTGTGCATAAGATTATTGTTTTACTATTCAGGGTGTCCGGCGTTTGAGCTTCATCAAATTCCCGTATTTTCCGCATTTTTCCCGTATATTTTTCCGAATTTCCCGATGATATTTTTCCAGGATGTTTTTTATTGTTGTGCTTATCGAGAAAAGCAGAGCTTTCAAAACATCGTTTTGGGGCAACGGCCAAAGTGGATATTTATTTACTGCATAGGCCCAATGACAGTCACACGGAATGACTCATGAACCCCACGCCGGCGTCGCGCTGTTTGACACGACAGGAAGTTTGTCGCCGTTACGGAGTGAAACGGAAGTTATTTGTTTCCTCAGCTACTTACTCCATTTTGAACCGGATACAAAGTCTAGTAATAAAACTGATAAAATGTCCACTACAACGTCAAGTCTAATGTGTGTATGCTAATATAACACCACCAGAATAATAGTTTAAAACTGCCAATTTCGTATCACCAGAATAATAAAACCCAAAACCACATACTGTGGATCAAGTTTTATAAACGGTACAGTACATGTTGTTTTCTAGTCTGCCTAATAATACAATAATTGCCAAGAGATGGGACGACCTGGCCTAGACTCTGATAACTCAGCAGCCTTCCAGGTTCAATGTTTACTAACACTGGCCACCACTAGCCACATTATATTTTGTAAGACGTATTCTATTGCATCTTTGATAAGTGTAGTAACAACATGTAACACGCAAACAAAAATGGTTTTTAAGTTTGACTTAGTCCCTGTCCCTACATAACATTTAAATTTAAAATCTGCACAAATAGTAATTTCCTCGAAGAGTGAATTAGTTTTGTGACGCTTATTTCTACTTATATTAATTTCCAGTATTTAAGTTTAAAACTAAATGCGAACATGTGATTCGGCGAAGACGGCAGAACGGGGGGGAAGGAAGGATAAGTGTTTGATGTTAAATAGTATGAGGGGGCGGGGCGAGGGTCGACTGGGTCGAGCGGCGAGTCGTTGTGGAGTGGCCGGAGCAATGCGCAATGATGGAACAAAGAACAAGCGAAGGGGAGAGGGGTGGCAGAGACTTAGCGCGCTACGCCGCGCACCGGCGCTACAGACTGCAGAGTACACCAGCCGCCGCGCCGGCACTATCAGAACTAAATTCTATGTCAAAGTCTCTTTAACTAACCCCTAATTTGTTCAAAATTGTTTGCTAAAAATTGCTTGACCTATAGCGATGAAATAAACTCCCGAGGAGGTTAAATATAATGAGGGGAGATCATACGTGCAATGACTCACTTTCAATATAGCTAATATTGTTGGTAATAATGTTTACGGATATTAGATGTCTGATCCATAATTTTGATAATTTTCATTAGCATAATCACATTTTCAACAGTATAGGCTGTCCTTACTCATCGTCAATAGAACTGGCCGGTCAAGTTCAAGCCTTGAATCAAGTCAGCTTATTATTTTGTCATTTTAATTTTTTTTAATAATCAGCTGTATTGATTCAAGACTTGACCCGCCAGTTTTATTTACTTTGAGTATAGTCTCATCCAGCATTGTTTTTTATCGCCCATTTAGTCTGACGCCAGTTCAGTTTCATTGCCCGGTGAAGTGCGCGATATGTACTGAAACGGCTGTTATTTGCACCATGAACTAGTTCATTTGAAAAATCAATTTTGAATAAGAGGTTGCAAGGTTAAAATAAAAGGGTCCTTTGGAACAAAATTATTCATTTTACATATAAAAGTCAAAACTAATAAATATGTAGAGTAATAAACTTGAAAAATAAATGTTCGGTATTGTATTTATTAACCACAATAAAATACCTCATCAGTCTTTTAGGTTATAATAACAAGTAAAATAATGGAACAAAATTGTACATTTGGTTTAGTTGGACAGTGTAAGAAAATAATAACATTTGGTTGATATTGGGGAAAAACTAAGGTAGTACCATATACGTTTAAGGTAAGAAATTAATAAATTATAATTACTGTAGACCATATTTGTAAAAAAGTGAAGAAAAATTAGTCTTCGTAAGTTATCAGTGACACCCTGAAACAAAATAGTTAACTTGACACTGAAAAATTCTGAGAAAGTAAAACATGTAATGAATAACTTATTCAGGATAATAAATGCCATTGAGTTAGTCCTTAGAATAAATTATTATTGGACATCTACAATTTACAAAATTTGGAGTAAAAAATGTACCACTCACATCAGTCTTTAAGTTACAACAAGGAGTGACATTTTAGCTAGATTATTATAATCACGTATATAACCCCACCCCAAAGAACCCCACTAATCCAAAGAAATAGAGAGCAGCGTTTTTCGGATTACCCATTTTTTTTTTAAATGAGTTTTAGAGTTTATTTTAAATAATGGAACTGAGACCCATTGATCACCAGGGGTTCCCAACTCCCAATGTCTGTCTTCCCGTTTGTGTTGTTCACTTGTTCAGCTGCGCTAAAAATAGATCCAAGGTCAAAGCCCTTACCCCTTGCGTCATCTCAGGTATGAGGTGATCGGGCATAAAAACTCACTTTCCGCTGTTACAGTAGAGTCTCACAAACTCGACTCCCGATAACTCGACACTCTGGGAAACTCGACACCTCATTTACTATACAGTACATGTATTACAAGACTATATATTTTGGAAACGAGGACAATTAGTTATTAATTCTCAATTTTTAAGTATTTATCTAATTTTTATATTTCTCTTAAGTTTGTAATACAGTATCATTATACATTTATACTATAATGTGTTTAAGTAAAATCTAATACAGTATACAATTTACAGCTAAATAATGTGTTTTCCTACCCTCCCAATGTAATTCTGGATAACTCGACATTCCACAAACTCGACAGGGTTTTAGTCCACATTGTGTCGAGTTTGTGAGACTCCACTGTATAAGCATGAGCACTTGTTTGTTGATTTTGAGTGATACTTTAAAGTAATAATTAAACATGTATAAACCTGTATTTTTATTATTGCATAAATTCCAAAAATATGGAAGTCAAATATCTAGTAGGCTTTGTTAAGCTCTGAGTCCCAAAACCTAATATTGACATCCATTTGTTGTTTTTGAGCGATTTTGTTTAGGCTTTCGTCATAGCCAATGACAAAATAGTCACACGTCTCTATTATTTTCTTTAAGTTGTTTTCAAAGAATGGCCCAAGACCATGTGTGATTAAGTAGGATATTTTAGTTTTCTGCAGGCTCATACTTAGTGCAATGTCGCAATCGGGAAACATCACTTTAAACAATGCACAACTACGTACCGGCGATAATCGTTGGTTCCATTGGCACAAGCGATTCTCCATCTTCCGTCCATGGCAAGTGGTTCATATTGGAACGTAATCGGAAAGTCAAGCTATTATCGGCCTTCCAAACATGGCCAAATGGCCCACATTGGAACGTCAACGTTAAGTCAAGTGATTCTCGACCTTCCGACAGTCGCTAACCAATGAAGTAAGTGGTTTATAGCTGTAATGGGGGGTTAAAAGGTTTAGAGTTATTTTATAAGTCATTTGTATTGTGAACAACTAATTGTAGCTAGGTCTCTGAACCCTTGTTGTGAGAAATAAGACCTCGCCGACTAGGAAGCGTTCTGGAGGTGTTTATGTAAACACTGGGTGCTTTGACACTCAGTAGAAGGCGGTCAGTTAAATAGGGTGGCTTGTTTTGTATCGGGGTCAGTGGGGCACTGGGCCCAGGAGAGTCCAGGTGGGTGGGTAGACGTATTGGTTACTGGGTAGGGTTGAGCCCTGTCAGAATAGGGAAACTAAATTCATCTGGGGCTTCGAGTTCGATAGTAGTTTTGTGTGTGGGATTATTTGATAAAAGGGAATATTATCGAGGGATTAATACACATTAAATTGGGTGGTCTGATTTCCTATAAATCAAGGTACAGTCTCTAAATTATTAAGGGGGATCAAGTCACTTTGACCGTGCTGCCTCCAGGACGCTACCTGGGGTTAACCAATTTGATTATACTTAACTTAGGTATTATTACCAATTGTACTTTACCAGAGAGAGAGAAGTGAGGACTAAATAAAAGTGTTAAACCTAGGAAACTTGTCTCATTGTGGGAAACCTACTCTAAAGGGTACTCATTAAGAGCTCCTGGTGTTTGTATATCGACGAGGTCGTGTACATCACATAGCGGTTCAAGCGATTCTCGACCAAGTGGCCTAAAAACCTTCAACGCAGTGACTTCAAGGGTTGTTAGCTGATGACTGAAGTTTTTATTGTATTGCACAAACAAACAAAATGAGCTAAGAAGGAATAGAGATAAGATCGTTTGCCATCCTATTCAAGTTTTCATCGTTGACACTAGTGGCAAGGATTGACCAATCGCATTGAGGTTAAAAATTTACTGAGCTTGTACATGTACCAATCATAATTTATACAAGTTTATTTTCGTGAACAATTTACTAAGCTTGTACATGTACTAATCATAATTTATACAAGTTTATTTTCGTTAACAATTTACTAAGCTTGTACATGTACTAATCATAATTTATACAAGTTTATTTTCGTTAACAATTTACTAAGCTTGTACATGTACTAATCATAATTTATACAAGTTTATTTTCAAAGTCATAATAAATTAATATATTTCAACTTATCTGGGAATCTCAGTAGCATATGCGTAAGGCAACTTGAGCGAAAACAAACAATAACCAAAAGAACTACACTAGCTTGTCTTCCACTGGATGTGCGCCGTGTGTTGTGTTGACAGCAGAGACAAACACATGTTCGGGTCGTTCGGGACCCGAGCTCCGGCGGAATAGCTCGAATCTTACGATTGCAACTTGCAACCATCGATGCTTGCAACAGCCGCAAATATGGTTACTTTACTTCTTACTTTCGTCTTCTTTACTTGTTACCGCAGCTAACTAATTTACTACAGGCAACAAACCAGGGATTCAGCTGGGAAAAAAATTCTTTGAGCAAAAATGCTACAAGCTCTTAAAGACTTGTAGCAAATATATTTTCCTTTTCGCATTTTTACCGCGTGTCATTGTGTCATTATATTATTTGTTGGTCTTAACTTGTTTTTTACTTGTATTTGTTTTTAAGGTTAACATATAAATAATATATAATTCAGCAGTGTCTACTTTTCTTGGTAAATTATCCATTTTAACCATTAAAGTCTGTAATGGAAATATACTAAACATTCTAGTAGAATAGGCCTAATATGTCACCAGAACAACTAAAACTCACACACCACACTCACATTACACACTCTGAAACATAACCTCAAAGCATATCGCGATCGCATTTTGCGTATCACCGATTTCGAGTTGTCTGTTTCGCTAAAGTACCTCTACACTTTCGCCCGATTGGTGCGATTTCGAGCGACTCGTGCTCATGTAACCGTCCACATTCTGCAGCGAGTCGAGACTAAGTACTCGTCTCCTTTGACTCGGTCACAAAAACCGCCAAGAATCGTTGCGATGGTGAGTCAAGCGCAGTCATCCCTTCGGTGGCGAACTAGCCCTCGACATTCTCGCATTCGCCGATTCGCTCGGCTACTACGGAGTGTGCGCCAAACCGAGTCACAGACGTCTGCTAGGGGGTCTGTCACTACAACTGTCATATCAGTAACTCGCCCATTCCGTTTACACGGTACGCAGTTGAAATCGACAGCAACTGTTTACGTAATGTAGGCTCATCCCCTGTACCACTCGCTCAGAAATAATCGGTAAAGTGACTTAGTACAACCAACGCAACGTTAAGCCTCTACATCCCAACAACTCTTCTGATCTTTTTTGGTTATGGATCGTGATCGCGGAGTTTTAATACAATTTGTATGGTTAAAACCAGATTTTCTGCAATAAAATTATAAAATACTTTTCTTTGTAGCAAAAAAGCGACAGCCTGCCCAAATATTGTCGCATTTTCGTGGTGCATGTCGCATTTTGTGACAAATGCGACCGCAGCTTAAACCTTGCAACAAACATAATAAATGTGCACAGTTGTCAACATTTAATTACTTTTAAGGTGTTCCTGATACAAAAAGTATAAATAAAAAAATCGTTGCTTGGCAAATTTCCACATATTACCGAAGTAATAGAAAAATTCCCGTATAATTCCCGCATAATTCCCGGTGTCATATTTTCCCCGTACATTTCCCGGTTTTCCCGGTCGCCGGACACCCTGCTATTCTAAAAATTGTTTCAAGGTTAAGACAAAAAAATAATAATATCCGACCTGTACTTGTTGGTGCTCTTGGGCGGCTCGGCCACTACGCCCACATAGTAGTTGTCTTTGGTCGCCGCCGAGTCGTCCTCCTCCTTGAAGATGGCGATGACGCGCACGCCCACCTTGAGCTGCACCCGCGCCGGCGTGGGGTACGCCAGGTACTTGCCTGTCACCGTTCGCACTGCGTTCTTCTTCACATTCTCCAGCTTCACACGGTAAGTCTCTGTCGACGGGTCGTTCTAAGAAACGTAATTTCTGTTAGGTGTTGTTTGCACAGATATTAGCTTTTTGAATAAGAGTTGAGATGCTAAATACTATAATTATTATAAGCTTCCTGGAACATTTTCCTACTCTCTTATCACTGTAGGTGTTGCGTGTATTGAGAATGGTATTTTTCAAATGCAAAAATATATCAATTGCAGTTAAAGTACCGGTATTAAAACACTTGTTTACCCAACAAAGCAACACCTAACAACAGCCAAATACCCATCATCCAATATTAACGACGTTGAAACACATTGGGCTTAATTTTATAAAGTTTTGAAGATTGAGATGAAATTTGTTAATTTTGAGAGTTCCTGATGAGAGAAATGCAATTATGAGATGAGAACGACGCATAAGACGTGGAATTTATTACTTTTACTGCAGTCAAACTTATTTGTACACTTATTTAAGAATGCACAAAGGTCAGTCCCAAATAGGAAAGAAGCACCGTAGTCGGTTCTAGGCATGATAAGACCTATTACTGAGTACCAAGGTTTGCTGCGACAGGGGTATTTTGTTTTATTTGCATATCCTATAAAACTCTCTGGCATAAAATATTATAAATCACAATCACGCAACGCCGACCTCATACCCCTCCACCACCGCTCACCTCTGTCGGGTTCCTGGGGATAATCTCGATGATGCGACAGTGCACCCAGATGCTGAAGTAGCTGACCTTCATGGTGTACGCGAGATCGCCCACCCGTAGCTTGGGGCGGGCCAGCAGTCCGGGCGGGGGCAGACTGGGCGGCGGCTCACACTTAGCCTCCGACCGGACGAACGTCACATCCTGCGTCGTCTGCAAAATGGGTAACAGACAGTAAAGAACGACGGACTATGAAACAGGTTTTAATACTGATTTATTTGGACTTTACCTAATGATTAGGTATTGTTTTCTAAGTGCATGCTGCCGTGGTGAGTGGAAATGAAGAGTGTCGGTAACCATTTCATTGTCAGCTTGGAGGCAGCGATGCAGAATAGGTAATTTTTTCCCATGTTTTCATTTGCAGCCTAACTGATTCTGTGTTAGTGTATCTTATTTGCATTTGTAAGTTATTGTATGTGTGTTAGTTTTGTGTTTGTGTATTTACACACTCAAAAATTGAAAAATGTAAGAACAAAATTTAGGCTAATTTAATTAGGTATAATTGTTTGATATTTAGATGTAAGTAGGGTTCACTTGATAACAGAAGGAGTTTTCTTACTTCCCAAAACATAGTGTAGTTTTCAACACTAAAAGCGATAGGTAAAGTCCAAATATAGTAAAGTCCAATCAATAGTAAATTCAAATCCATAACTATGATTAATTTAAAAAATTATAAAGAAGTGTAGTTTCCAATTGTAGGTTCTTGGGGGAAGCTGAAGATGTGAAGTGATGTTTCAATTTATTTCAGATCCTTCAATTTGGTCTCAGAAATAGTGGTTACATATTTTATCAGACTAAAATTATATTTGCATGATGTAATGTTGATTAAATTAAAATACTAGAATATATAAAAATGAAGGAAATGTGAGTAATGGAGGAGTAAAGGGTGTATGAATCATGTAAATAATAACATAATAATTTATACAGAAAGCAAAGCAAATGTTAATAATTGTTTTCTTTAATTAAATCATTTTGGGCGGATTTATGGATGGTTAGTCATAAGCAGGGCTTACTTGACAGGAGGAGTTTCTTCACCTCCCGAATTGTAGTCTTGTTTTAAGCACAAGTCAAAATAAATCAATCGCTATGAGATTAAAAAAATACTGGTAATTTTTACTTTCGTTTTACCTTTTAGGATTTTATAGAATTTTAGAATATTCATTTTAAATATTTATAAATTTGAATAGTTTTGATGCTAGTACTTATTAGATAAAATTTAGAAATGTACTTTATTCGCAGATGACACCACAATAGTAATACCAACAGAATCCTTCATCAACAATAGTAACATAGTAAGGGCAAGCCTGGACAAAGCTAACATAATTCTCAATTCTCAGAGACTCTTTTTCCGCACCACTTACATTCTCCGCGGATATCTGCGGCTGCGAGACATAAGTCACCTTCTTGGTGGCGATCGTCCGCATGGGGGCCGCCTGCTGCTCCTCCACTTCCCTGCCTTCCCTATCATGCTGGGATTTCCTGGAAACGATCATCATGTTTGGTTGTAAAAGCTCTTTGGTATATCTTGAGTGTTCACTCGTTTAAATCGTAAATAGACATCCTTATTGATGACTGACTAGTACCTCAAGCGATGGTAATTTCTTATAGGGATAAATTAATATAATTTTCCAAACTATTAGACTTGGCCAACAGCATGGTTTAACGTTCTGTGTACATCTTGTAACAGTCACTTAAAAACTCGCGAAACTACTGCTTGGTTTCAACTAATTTAATGGCTTAAGAGAAAAATAAATTACAAATATATGGGTCATACTCAGGTAACGTAAGCAGCAAAACCTGTATTGGCCATGTGCAACTTACAAAGCAATCAATCGGTCCCAGCAACTTCTAAGCAAGCCTTTCACCGTTTATTTTTCTTGGGCCTTTCCACAATCTTTGCCACTAGTGCTACAACAGTCATTAATATCTCAGTTTGGTGCCTTTTTGATTGAAGAACCTTGAAAATTTAAACCCGACTTTTATACTTTTTTAAGTTATCTAGTAACATTTACCCTGTACTGTTGTAGTGTTTTTTGTACTATTGTCATCAAAAGGACGTTACTTATCAGCTGACGTAACTATCTTTTTTTACAACATTTTCATATTTACCACTCACCTAAGCCTATTCATAAGCTCTCTGTTGTACAACTGGTTTTGCAGTTTGGATTTGATGATTGGCATTGGTGGTATCTCACACTCCATGAAATGAACTTCTTCTTTTTCCTGAAAATGTGTTTTATGCCATCAAAGATATAACAATATCAAAGCCAAATCAATATAACTTTAAGGACTGATTTTTTTAGCCAAACAGATCTTACCAGCTTACTATGAATAGTAAGTTTTTACAACTCAATAAGACATACAAATTATGAATACTTAAAACACAATATAATTGTTTCTGTAAGAACCATAAGCCAGTCGATAAATTAATTATACAAGATTACTTTTCCTACAAAGTGTAAGTTTTAGGATCTCTTTGAGTCATTCATGAATATATGGATGTAAAAAATATGTAGTCCCTAGAGTCAGATAACAAAATATGTAGTCCCTAGAGTCAGATAACAAAATTCCAAATGGTGTCAACAGCCTAAAAACATTCTAGAAGATTATGAGTAAAACATAACAATGTAACTCTGCCCACGAGGTATTTCTCAGAAAATCAAAACTAACACTTTTCGGTAACTTTACTTTTATTCAACACATAAGATTTCAATTTACAAAATCGCAGTTTAGAAATTAAGTCAAATTACTAAAGATTAACAGTTAAAGTTTGGAAAACGCCAATTAGTAAAATGAAACAGGGAGAGACAGACACGACGCGTCCTAATTAATCATCAACAACTCGGCAACTGGGGCGAGTCTCTCGTCTCCTTCGCCGATGCTGAAGCCCCTTCAACCAATCAGAGCCGTTCTCAACGCGTGACGTCACGGGGACCATGCTGCAGCTCGACCGTTTGGTGCTGCAGCCAAACGATTCACGTTGTCATTACTCAAACTAAGAGGCTCTGGAGATGGGCTCTGAGGCGACCGTTGAGATATGAAAATGCTGACGCTATCGCATTCCTATGCCTAGACGGCTCTGCTCCGAGGCGTGGTCGGATTGAAGTTAGCTCGAGACAAAATATTCTGTCTTCTAGAAGTTGGCCTTATACTTTTTTTATACCAGCCAACTCTTCGGAAAGGAATAATACATTAATTATTGGGAATAATTCTGAAAGTACCGTTCCTCATACTAATTATAGATTTTAGTGCCGGTAGAAATTCCAATTTTAGGAACAGTAATCTGTAATTATTTAATTACAGTTTCGTGTTAATGGCTTTTAACAGTCAAGGGATTTTTGGGCCGTCACAACAATTGATGTGGAAAGACAAGTAGGGTTAATGTTCACTAGGTTTTTGTAAAAAATAACTTATTCCACAACAATTAGAAAGACACTCACTTAAAAATAACTCAACAACACTTGAGATTCAGCGGCAATTACACTTTAAAAAAAATCTAGTTTATTACTAGTACAAATGCCACAATTATTTTTAAATACTACAGATCAATACAGACCCTTGTCTCTTGCTGGAATTCCTCATATATCCGTTTTCGGAACTCATCCAATGAATGTTGGACACCATCATATCGCTTGGTGATCTCAGAAGCCTCCTCTGTAACAGTGGATTGTGGTTTCATAAACTTTCTTATACATGCTTAGCTTATAATACAAAACTCGAGAAACAACTTGAAAAAGTTCTGTTAAAAATCTAAACTATAGGGACAGATAAACAATAGCCTATCTAAATAATGAAACTAAAAGTATTAATTATGAAAATAATCCCCAAAAAATACAAAATCAGGGACAATAGATATTTTGGTCACAGAATCAGAAAGTAAATTGAAAGATGGACCAGAATTAAAACAGAGAAATCATGAAGTCCAATTTATATTAACAGACTGAAACATAAAAACCATAGTTTAAAAGGTAGAAAGAGAAGGCTTAAATACCCCCGTCGCAGCAAACCTGCGTACTCAGCGAATTTCCAATGCAAAATATATGTCTTAATACCATATAAAGCCGCATACCAAGTTTCATAAAAATATATTCATATATAAGCGATATATACAATTTTAATTATTCTCCATAAGAATAACATGGGAGATGAGTAAGCAGGTTTGCTGCAACAAGAAACTAAAAAAATGGGTTTTTATGCAAATATCAATATAACTCAACAAGATGAAGCCACATACCAAGTTTTATTAATTTATGTTCATAATTAAGGGAGTCATTACATTTTACTTATTCTCCATAAGAATAACATGGGGGCTGAGTACGCAGGTTCGCTGCTACGGGGACAATCAACAAAAAATCAATTTTTGTGCAAATATCAATATACCAGTACTACATGACCCCACGTGCCAAGTTTCATCAATATACGGTCATTAATAATGGAGATATCAAATTTTATTTATTCTCCATAAGGATAACATTGGACAACGTACTGTGTTTAGCACTTTGAATATCTCTGCAACGGTTGGACGTAGAATCACAATTTAAACACCAAAATGATTGTTTTGTGGAGCTGAGTTGATTGGTAAAAGCAAATGTGAAGTTTACGTTAAAATTAACTTAGGAAAAGCCAAAAACCTTTTTCCCATAAGATTAACATAGGAGATTTTATGAGCAGGTTTTTTTGGATTTTCTCCGCAACCACTTAACCTAGCTTAATAATTCAAGATACCATATTATTTGTTTCTTTAAGCTCTATAACATGGTCTAAACCAAAATTAAGTGTTTCAAAAATTTTAGGGTAAAAAATGCAAAAAACTGATTTTTGGAAAATTTAAAACCCCATAAACCCCCCTTCCCATGGCCCGATTTTTCTGGTTTTCGAACTTAAAGTCATAAATGTCACTTTACACATTTGAGCCAAATTTCATCGAAATCGGACGTTTTTTACTCAAGTTATCGCATTCACGGACACATATATATATATATATATATATATATATATATATACATATATATAAATTTGAACGAATAGTGTTTTAGTCATCTGGGGACCTAAAAAAAAAAATTTGTCATGGTCTCGGGCTTAAATCTTACCATGAGACCTACGGTAATAGCTTCTTCCCTATAGGGGAAATTCGCTAAAACACAAAAATATTTAAAAAAATAATATAGTATAACCCCTGATATCCAACCTCGTGATAACCGACCATGTGTCTGTCTGTCAACCGCACTTCAGCTGCCACGACCCATCCAGCCCTGTCTCAACTTGAATGTCATTACTTTTGCTTTCTCAAACAAAATAGTTTAGTTCTGTTTATTGTATTTTGAATTGTACTCCCAATAAAGGTTTAGGTCGAAAATTTGAGTTTTTTAATTGAATAATGTGTATTGAGGTTGTTTTAGCGAATTTCCCCTATAGGGAAGAAGCTATTACCGTAGGTCTCATGGTAAGATTTAAGCCCGAGACCATGACAAATTTTTTTTTTTAGGTCCCCAGATGACTAAAACACTATTCGTTCAAATTTATATATATGTATATATATATATATATCTATATATATAGATATATAGATATATATATATATATATATATATATCTATATATGTGTCCGTGAATGCGATAACTTGAGTAAAAAACGTCCGATTTCGATGAAATTTGGCTCAAATGTGTAAAGTGACATTTATGACTAAGTTCGAAAACCAGAAAAATCGGGCCATGGGAAGGGGGGTTTATGGGGGTTTTAAATTTTCCAAAAATCAGTTTTTTGCATTTTTTACCCTAAAATTTTTGAAACACTTAATTTTGGTTTAGACCATGTTATAGAGCTTAAAAAAACAAA
This sequence comes from Allygus modestus, assembly GCA_963675035.1. Taxonomy (NCBI): domain Eukaryota; kingdom Metazoa; phylum Arthropoda; class Insecta; order Hemiptera; family Cicadellidae; genus Allygus; species Allygus modestus. The sequence continues at coordinate 81,110,750 of OY776116.1, forward strand.
TAATATGGTATTTTGAATTATTAAGCTAGGTTAAGTGGTTGCGGAGAAAATCCAAAAAAAACCTGCTCATAAAATCTCCTATGTTAATCTTATGGGAAAAAGGTTTTTGGCTTTTCCTAAGTTAATTTTAATGTAAACTTCACATTTGCTTTTACCAAAAACCTTTTCCTAAGTTAATTTTAATGTAAACTTCACATTTGCTTTTACCAATCAATTCAGCTCCACAAAACAATCATTTTGGTGTTTAAATTGTGATTCTACGTCCAACCGTTGCAGAGATATTCAAAGTGCTAAACACAGTACGTTGTCCAATGTTATCCTTATGGAGAATAAATAAAATTCGATATCTCCATTATTAATGAATGTATATTGATGAAACTTGGCACGTGGGGTCATGTAGTACTGGTATATTGATATTTGCATAAAAATTGATTTTTTGTTGATTGTCCCCGTAGCAGCGAACCTGCGTACTCAGCCCCCATGTTATTCTTATGGAGAATAAGTAAAATGTAATGACTCCCTTAATTATGAACATAAATTAATAAAACTTGGTAAAATTTAGTTTCTTGTTGCAGCAAACCTGCTTACTCATCTCCCATGTTATTCTTATGGAGAATAATTAAAATGTTATATAGTGCTTACTTATGATTGAATATTGATTAAACTTGGTATGTGGCTTCACCTAGTTAAATTATATCTATATTTGCATAAAAACCAATTGTTTGTGTTCCTTGTTTCAGCAAACCTATGCACTCATCACCAATGCTATTCTTATGGAGAATAATTAAAATTGTATATATCGCTTATATATGAATATATTTTTATGAAACTTGGTATGCGGCTTTATATGGTATTAAGACATATATTTTGCATTGGAAATTCGCTGAGTACGCAGGTTTGCTGCGACGGGGGTATTTGTTTATTATCAAACAAAACAGTGAGTGTGAGCTTCTAATTGTGGCTTTTATGATGTTATGAGTGTGTTTTGACTAACAGACGTATTTATCCAATGCAAAGTATCATTTTTTGCTCCTCTGATCCCTGTTGCTTCTTTGACTATCTGGCCTTTTTCATGTTCCGACCATGGCTTGGTCTGTTAGAGGCTATGGATATGTGGAGAATTCAAGGATCAAAAGCTGAAAACGGGGAAGACATGTGGGAAAAATGTGAATTAACAATTGGCTATCGAAGAATAATCCCCTGAGATTGTGAAGGCCTGAAATTAGACATAAATTAAAATTATAGCTACAGGAATATAAAAACGTAGTTATATAGCTACCCACCTTCCAGTTTAGTGAGTCTGTTGTTGAGGATGTTACAAGATTCTCGCAGCTGGAAATCAAAGTCAACCTTGGCCAAAGTCTCAGAGATTACATCATCCAAGTTTTCTCTGATCATGGACATTGTGTCATCCGATAGGTTACTCTCTAGAAAGAAAATATAAATAACTACCTCATTCTGGCCAATAATTGAAAAAAGGGTTACTGACCTAAGAATCACAATTTTTTCTGAATGTTTCATTATTTTAAGATGGTAAATTATTTTTACTTTCTTCAGTTGGCATACTCACCTTCTATAAAATTACATTAAGTATACAATTTTAAAATTAAAACCAAAATATATTTTAACTGAAACTCAATTCACCATCAGTTGTTTACAAATATGACAAGTATATAAAGAAAGTTTATTCATAAAATAAATAAATTAACAATCGTCCTACCAATGTAGGTTGCACTAGCACAAAGAATACCAACCAAATAATGTTAACTATTGTTGTTAAGATGGTTTCTTAATATTATTGAGGAATGTTTCACTGTTTTTATTGCAATCAAATATAATTTTCATTGATCTAGTTTAAAATTTTTCCAAAAACAATTAAACTTGGGATTTTTTGAACCGACTAGCAATCCAGTAACTTGAAAGGTTTCAATCTTGTATTTCTCTTAATAAAATTAAATTGTAGGGAGATATATATTTATTTTTTCCTTAAATGTACATCTAAGGGCTGTTTTCACTGAGTTCAAATCTAACTCCGTAGGAATGCGGGAAATGCAGTATGGGTCAACCCTTCATCCTCTCGCGGGCGGATCAGGTATGTGGCAAAACCCATCAAAACAACCCCAAAGTTCAGTGACCGCCACAGCAGACGGTCTCTCAGTCCGCCACGAGTCATAGCCGGACTTATCTTCTCTATTATTGATTAAAAATTACTTGTAGACCGTTCCGGTTAACCCCAGTTACGGTTTAGCGAGGTCCGGTTAAGCGGGGTTTTACTGTATCACAATAACATGCGTTTACGTTTATATGCCAATACAAAATAACATATACAGTTAATTAAACAGTTTTGTTCAATTATAATAAAATAAACACAATGGTACTACGCCGGAATAGTGATAAACCACACAACCTACTCAAATATCTAGTAAGGTGATTATTTTACAACAATTTTAAGTGGTATTATATGATTTAGGAGCATCATATATATAAAGTCGTTGGTGCATTGTCATATAAAGCTTTACTCCCAATCCTACAGTATGGTCAATTGGTCAAGGTGCAGTTTATCGGGTTTTGAATGATTTACACTTCATAAACATACAAATTTTGAAAAAGAAAATATCCAAACCGTTTGAATAGAGGCAGAATAAGCTCAAATCGAGATTTCTTCATTTTCACTCTCAAAATGTTCTTTTGTAATCATACCAGTTCAAAAGCTGGCCATTTATTTTCTTAATTATTTGTGAAAAGTGAGAACATTCTTTGAAAAAGTTTGTAATAGATAATTTTATATTATTATTTCCAGCTTTAGATATAGGTCTGCACAATCCCATTTCTATTATGATTTTACACATTTAATATATTTCCCAGGTAAAAAATTTTAAAGTAACCTATTTAATTTGTTAGACTATGATGTACTAAGATTATATTATGGGCTACCTCAAAATATACCGGGTGTACACATACTTCTTTGCCATTTCTGGACTAAGACATCATGTTTTAACTTATAAAAATCATAATTTCTGAGTTATTTTTGATCCTATAATTAAAATCTTCAAACCATAATGTTAAGAATAAAAAGACACGACTTTTTTATTGCTACAGTAATTTCCAAAATATTACAGGTTTTAAGATATTTAGCTTTGAAAAAAAAAATGGGGGCCATATTGAAATGGTACAAAGTAGAAACTTTATATTCCATACAGAAATGGGTCTTATTAGATGTAATACATGTACCAAGTTTGAATTTGATATCTTCAGATGTTCATCAGATATAACGTATTAAGTAAAAAAAACGCCAAAAACTAAGCGTTTTATGTGAACCTTCATGTGAACTTTTTCTTTTTTATGAAGAATCATATCCCAAGGTCCTGAAAGGTTTTTTTTTAACACCCTGGACAAGTTAAGGAGTAATGAGTAATTTGTAATAATCTAGCTAATACATTTTGATATGGGAAAAGGGGTCTCTTTTGAAATAAAGAGTGAGTACATGTTTAACCTGTATTATGTAAGACTCATCACCGACTCGAGACAACATTTTACTCTTACCATTATCAGACAGACTTTCTTCATCAGAGTCCAGCAAAATCACATCTTTATGGCTGGGGAAATTAGCTGACAACATGGGCTTCCCTTCTTTGAGAAGTGAACTCAGCTCCTAAAATTTGTTAACTGTTATAACGAAAATATTTAAGTAAATAGAACTTTCAAATAACTTAGAAAAAAGTTTTAACTCAGGTTTTTAAGTCTTATCTGAGTTCCCCTTCGAGTTCTTAATGACTAAAAAGCAGATCAAAAGTAGTTTATACAAACCAAAGCAAACAAACATGATGAGGCTGGCTTTCTGTTCAAATTAATGCAATTTTTATCAAATCTAAATCAGTTGTAAATCAAATAATTCATTCAATTTGTACAATCATGCATGCATAGATACTTAAAATCATACAAAAGCAGAATAGCATCAATTTATGACAGTATACAGGGTGTCTCAAAAGTCGACGACCAAACTTCACAGGCTTGTTATATGGACTATTTCCAACAAAAAATGATATATAAGTTCATATCATATTTGTCATAGTATACGAGCTATTGACGTTTTTAATCTTTTTTTTATAATCTGCGTTTTACAATCTTATAAGTTATGTTCAGGCAACACAATATGCACGTAGGACCATGCAACTTTTACTCTGTATAAAAATGAACAGTAAATATACAAAAATGTAGTTTTTAGAGCTTATTAACATTAAAAACACGGAATAACGCAATTTTAATTTAAATTTTACATTTCAAACTAATTTTTTAACTATTTTACAACTGTGTTTCCCTCTACAGTTTCTGCCTTAGAGAGTGATCTTATATCTTCAAAACTTTCTCATTTAATGCAGATAATAATAGTATTAAGATATTAAAATATTTAATTTCATAATTTCAGTATTGGCGTATTTTGTGTAATTAATACACATTTTCTGAAATTATTCATAATTTAAAATATCAAACAAAATCAGAGTAATTAATCCTAATTTGACACAAGTAATGTAATAAAATATAAAATAAAAGGCAAGTTTATAAAAAAAATTTGGTTACATGGTCAAAATCAGCTATAATTTTTGAATCAGCTGTTATTATTGAATCAGCTGTGCCAATTGTTGAGCTACTGTTTATTCAAGCTCATTGACAGTAATTCATTGATAATCATTGTTAAAGTTTTAATTGTGTTTCCTGTTTTGAAAAATATTTGTTTTTTGGGTGTTTTTTGTTTGTAAAACGCGTTTTATCGTAAAAAGGGTTTGTCTGTTTGTTTTTACAATCCGTTTTATGTTGCATTCCCATTATGTATTACTCGGCTAGGGAATATGCTGACATGCATTTTTTGTATGGTTTTAGTGATGGAAATGCACATGCTGCTGCAAGGGAATACAGAGTTCGGTATCCTAACAGACAACGGTTCCCTGATCATAGAGTATTTTTGTATGTTCATAGGTGTTATGAGGAGGGTAAGATTCCTGGTTATACTGAGAGGTTGGGGAGGCCCCGTATTGACAATAATGATGAGATGTTGTTGAATATGGTAGAAGATGACCCAACTACAAGTGTTCGCCGTCCGTCAAGAGAGACTGGAATATCAAGAGCGTCAGTTCATAGAAGGAACCAGTTGTACCCTTATCATGTGCAGCGTGTCCAGGCTCTTCTACCTACAGATCATGCAAAAAGAGTGAGGTTTTGCAGAGAGATGCTAACGAGAGTCCGAGCTGATCCTGGATTTTTCAATAAGATATTGTGGACCGACGAAACTTGTTTCAAAAGAACAGGAATTTACAATATTCACAACACTCATTACTGGTCATATGAAAATCCCAAAGTAATAAGAGGTAGTCACTTTCAGCACCAGTTTGGAATAAACATATGGGCTGGTATCGTTGATGGTAAGTTGGTTGGACCATTTGAGTTGCCAGGGAGGCTGAATGGCGAGAATTATTTGAACTTCCTGCAAACCAACTTTGGAGAATTACTTCAGAATATCACACTTAACACCCGCCAAAATATGTGGTTTCAGTATGATGGCGCACCAGCTCACTTTTCTGTTGATGTTAGGCAACATCTGAATGCAGTGTTTACAGACAGCTGGATTGGAAGACTAGGGACCATTCTGTGGCCAGCGAGATCACCTGATCTGACTCCTATGGATTTCTTTTTGTGGGGGTACTACAAGGAAATAGTTTTTCAACTGACTGCCAAAGTGAGGATGAACTAAGACAACGAATTCCACAAGCTACCAACATTATTTTAAATAACAGGCATTCCATTCGGTCTCTGAAGAAGAACTTTATTCGTCGTTGTCGGCTATGTATCAGGGAAGAAGGTCGCAATTTTGAACATTTATTGTGACACTTAAGCTTTAGGAAAAGAAAACGTGATATCCAGTTGACAATGTGTGATAGTGTCAAGGTATGGTTTTTATAAGTTAATTGGATATTACTTATTTTTAATCAATGAACAAAATGAGTACAATTAATTGCTTTTAATTAAAAAATATTCCATTTTAAAAATAAAATTGTCTTTTATTTAATATTTTAGTACATTACTCGTGTCGAAATTGGATTTACTATATTTTTTGCTGCTATTTTAAATTATGGCTAATTCCAGGAAATGTGTATTAATTTAAAAAAATACGCCAATACCCCAATTAGAGAAATAAATGTTTTAATATCTTAATACTATTATTATCTGAATTAAATGAGAAAGTTTTTAAGATATAGGATCACTCTCTAAGGCAGAAACTGTGGAGGGAAACACTGTTTTAAAATAGTTAAAAAATTAGTTTGAAATGTAAAATTAAAATTAAAATTGGGTTAATCCGTGTTTTTAATGTTATTAAACTCCTAAAAAATGCATTTTTGTATTTTTACTGTTTATTTTTATTCAGAGTAAAAGTTTTATGGTCCTACGTGCACATTTTCTTACCTAATAATAATTTATAATATTGAAAAACGTAGAATAAAAAAAATTTGTAAAACGTCAATAGCTTGTAAACTATGAAAAATAAGATATGAACATATTTAACATTTCTTGTTGGAAATAGTCCATATAACAAGCCTGTGAAGTTTGGTCGTCGACTTTTGAGACACCCTGTATATAACTATATTATATACTATATTAGTTGCAATGGTACCCGGTTTCATCCGGGAATAAAACCCGGGGTGTGTGCTACTATTTATGGTTAACCCAAGGAACCACTACGAATCATCAGCTGTTTGAATTTTCATCAGCTCAAACCAAAGTAGATGACCATGAGAATATCACTGGATTAGAACTTTGACTCCCCGTGGGGCAGAGCCCTAAATTGTTCTTTATAAAAAGGACATACTTTGGGACATGATTTATGAATTTTACTCCTGCAGAACTTGGTTTTTTATAATGTAATTCTGTTGAATGTTTTTGGATTGCCAACTAGGTTCTGTTCCTTGTCCCATAATTATGACTTGACCCTAATCTCGGTAACCTGTCACCATAGCATCTTACAAACATGACTGTTTCAAGAGTCAGGCCATAAATTGTTAATAGTCCTAATCTGGAAAAAAATTCTCTTACTGAATCTCAGTTATTCAAATTCATAATTATTCACATAACTTTTTTGAGCCTTTAGCCTCATCCACACCGAGCAAACATGATTGTTGAAAATAAAAAATAACACATTATTAAAAGTGTGTACAAATTTGTTTTACAAACAAAATAATGGTGTTCTGAAAAACAATCTAGCTCTGGAAAAAACATCAATTACTGTTTGCCACACATCAAAATGTTTGTTAAAACATTAAAAAACTGTTTGAGCAAACATGTTTGTCAGACATTTGCTTAGTGTGAACAAGGTTATAAAATGCTTAACAAATTCCTATTGCAAGTTGCCCCGTACAACACTACACCAAAGGATATGTGGGAAAGTATTTGAGCGTAATAACTGGTTTTTAAGGTTTCTATTGAGCAATATCTAGATACAGCTTTAAGTGCATACAACCCTGAAAAAACAAATTTTTGCAGTTATAATATGATCGATCCAAATCAAGTTTTCATCCAATAATAACAGTAGATGTTTTGTTTCTTTTGACTGTGATACGTTGAGGCTATTTATTGTTAACTTTGGCCTAGGTTTGTTTCTTTGTTATTTTGTGTGAAAAGATAAAAGATTTGTCTTGTCAAAATTTAGAAACGAATTTGTACTGCTTAAATAGTTATTAATCACACAAGACCACTGTTGCACAAGAAAATACAACACACAAGACACAAGATCATTGTTAGCTGCAATATCTAATTCATTCCCAGTTTTACCTGTAACTATTAAGTTAAGAGTCATCTGCATATATACACAACTTGCTCCGATTCCCAGATATAATAGAAGGCAAACCTCTCAAGTAACAAAGGAAGTGAATGGGTTCCAAAATGGATCCCTGTGGTACTCCATGTCTTAATGTTTGTATGGAAGATTTTTCATGAGCCATTTGATTAAGTTTAGTTACATCCCTCAATTACATACATTTCAATAACACATCTTATCAATTTTAATGATAATTTGGAAAAATAGTTATGAGGATCCCAGGAATCAAACCAGTATTCATTTAAAGATAATTGGAGGATGTGACTCATAGGTTAGGTCTAGAAACCCATACTTTAACTTGAATTTTTACTGTGGCTCTTGGGTTTGTGTTATTTAAGAAATTACTAAAGACATTTTCCATCACTGAATAGAAAAACAAATCAGTTTTTCTTACTCATCAGTGATAGAAAATGTTCACAATAATTGATTAATTAACATAAACTCGCAATCACCAACAATGAGTTTTAAAGAAAGAATCTTAGGTGCGGTCATTTAAACACTCAATACTCTAAAGTAATTTAAAACTCATAGATACCAATATGTAATTTTTACAAGGCTTTTTGATAGCAAGGCTTGTCATGTTCTGGTCCATTTCAAATAAATACAAAAAGTAAATATCTTAAATTAAACAAACTAGAAATAGTTTTGCACACAGCTTCGGTTAATCGCCTAATATCAGCTTTATAGTCTTATCAAATTACACAGCTGACTAAATTTCAATAATTAAAAATTTGTTTCCACTTGACATTAATTTTATTTATATCCTTAAAAGAGGTTGTGACAAAAACTAACATTTTTCCCCAGATTTTCTTACCGAGACTTTTTATTTTGGTTCATGGATGTCAGAGATATGGTTTTCTCAGAAGTTCCTGTAAAGGTTTGGCTATATATATAAGGCCACCATCAAACCCACCGAACCAACCTAGGAGAGGTGATTTCTTCGTCGTGTTATATATTAAACGTGTATTCCTAATATGGTTTTAAGATTCACCTACATGGCTAATATGATTTGAATAATATTAATATTAGAGGCCTATATGTGTATAGAGCAATTGTTTTTTTCTTTACTTAATAATTAACAGTTTTTTTTAGCGAATTACCGTACCTCTATAGGGAAGCTATAGGGAAGAAGCTATTACCATAGTTGGCATGGTAAGACCTAGGCCCGGGACCATGATAACTTTTCATTTTGAGGTTCCCAGATGCCAAAAACACGATCCGTTCAAAACTGTATATATATATATATATATACAGTTTTGAACGGATATATATATATATATATATATATATAAATATATATATACAGTTTTGAACGGATCGTGTTTTTGGCATCTGGGAACCTCAAAATAAAATGTTATCATGGTCCCGGGCCTAGGTCACACCCACACGTGTGTGTGTGTGTGTTTGTGTGTGTTTGTGTGTGTTTGTTTGTGTGTGTTTGTTTGTGTGTGTTTGTGTGTGTTTGTTTGTGTTTGTGTGTGTTTATGTGTGTGTGTGTGTGTGTGTGTGTGTGTGTGTGTGTGTTTGTGTGTGCTTGTGTGTGTGTGTGAGAGTGTGTGAGTGTGTGTGTGTGTGTGTGTGTGTGTGTGTGTGTGTGTGTGTGTGTGTGTGTGTGTGTGTGTGTGTGTGTGTGTTTTACTTTTCACCATTGGATTCGGCTTAAAAAGACGAACAATTTGGTGTTTTTATAATTTTTCTATGTCAATTGGTTACAGAGATATTGAAAGTGCTAATCACAGTATGTTGTGCATTGTTATTCTTATGGAGAATAAGAAAATTGTATATCTCCCTTATTTATCAACTTATCCTGAGGAAACTTGGTATATTGCTTTATATCATTGTGGTCTATTGATATTTGCAGTAAAAACCATTTTTTGCCGATAGTTCCCGTAGCAGCAAACCTGCGTACTCAGCCCCCATGTTATTCTTATGGAGAATAAGAAAATGTTATCTCCCTTAATTATGAATATAAATTAATAAAACTTGTTATGTGGCTTTACCAAGTTGAGTTATATTGATATTTGTATAAAACCCCATTTTTTGTGTTCCTTATTTCAGCAAACCTGGTACTCAGCCACCATGTTATTCTTATGGAGAAATATTAAAATGTCATAAATAGTATTATTTATGAATGTATACTGATGAAACTTGATATGTGGCTTTTGTGGCATTAAGATACATATTTATATATGTATCGGAAATTCGCTGAGTACGCAGGTTTGCTACTCTGGGGTATTTAATTAAAATATTTGTATAGAATCTTCATTTAGTAAATTTGAACTTGAATATGACCTTCCCCCATACCGTGGAAAGTGGATAGTTCAAACTTCTATAATTTTAAATCTTCGTTAATTCAAAATTGTTCACATGGTCTCTATCATTTTTAATTTAAAAAATGTTAAAATAACTTGGTTAGTTAAAGTTTTATTTTGTATAATTCTACCTTCTTTATTTAGGATAGATAAAAAAGCAGCCATAATACAGTTAAGTTATCAAAACTAAGAATGTCCGAAAACAGGTAATGTACAGTTGGCAAAAATCTCGGATCTTTAACCCGCTTAGAGGTGTCGCGGCAGCTGGAACTCCACTACTTAGTTTCAATGCTATAAGAGAGAAAACAGTCCCAACTGTTCCATGTGAAGACTTCAGCAAGCTACAGCTGTTATTAGTTCTGAACCGTTCTTTTCAAAAACGGCTACAGTGGATCGTTCCGAAAACAGCTATAGCACCACTCAGGTTAAACTAGCTGCAGCTGGTGGTTTCGGAAGTAGTTCCGTGGTGGTACTAGCTGTAGCTGTTTTGCATAAGTAACTGCCCGTCACGTCTCTAACCCTGTTACGTTACGTTCAAAGTTATTGCACCCAACCCTCCCCCCCTCCATCCTTTCCTATGTTCAGCAGTTGTGTGTGACTTTACACACCTTTCCAAAAGTGCAAGATGTTTAACAAAACTTTCTTTAATGAAAAATTTTTCTGGAAATAGAATTTATGAAAATTTTAAGTCTTATTCGAGCAACTACTGTAATTTGATTTTTTGGACAGTTCAAATTTTGTTACCGGTCCCTTGAGATTTGAATTATCTAAATTCCACTGTATAATAACAAATCCCCCACTGTGTAATCTGTGTTTGGCTATTTGTGATAGCCCTGACGATGATAGCCATGCCATCAAAAGGCCTCGTCAAATAAACAAATTTAAGTACATGGTGTTACATGAAATTACATGGTGTACATGAAATTAAATTAAGATTGTGAGACCAACATTGAAGTTCATATTACAGGTAAACACTCAACCTACTGTTAATTTAAAGGATAAACCAATTTTATGTCTGCATTCTATAATTCTAGGTAGAAACTATATTTACAATTTGAAATTAGAAAGTGTGGAAAAGTAACAATAAGGATTAATATTTTTCAACTCCCCTTAAGGCCCTTCTAGAAGAAAAGTACTTTCTGTTGACACCAAATGCAAGGATACAAATCATGATTGAGGAGGCAAAATTACTTGTGCAAAAATAAATAAACTCTTGTAATGAGGGGATTTACGGAACTACTCACCCTGAGTTAAGAATCCTGTAAAGCATGCAACGGTGCAAGACAAATAACTAAACCGTTAATTATTATTTAATTTATAGCTTATTTTTTGGTGTGAAGTTTATTTAAATACTAAAAGAGGTTAAAAATCAGTAATACTATACCTCGTGATGTTCCAAAACCATGTTAAAGCACTCTGCACAGACTTGTTGGCCCTTTGATCGTTTCAGTCCAAAGTAAGACAGTACAAACATTGCTGGAGGGGCCAAGTCTTCTCCAGACATACAGTTGGGGTTCACACAATTAATAGCAGCCGGTGGCTTTTTCTTCTTATTTCCATCATCTTCATCATCGTCTACCAAACAAATCACTTCTGCATCTTTTGAAACAGTGCTTTCCGAAGAAGTTTTATCGTTAACTTCATTAGATTCCAGAGAAAGATTTTCCCTGAATTTTTCATTATTAGCTAAAGCTGCTAAACCTACCCTTAACATGTCTTCGAGATCAGCTTCTTTGTTTTCAATATTTGTCTCATTTGAATCTAAAACTTTCAATTTGTTTTCAATTTTATTATCTTTACTAGATACTGATACTGAATCATTTAATTTTGTTTCATTATCGTCTTTACAGTCAATGCTTTTAGGACTTTTTGCCATTTCTATGTCTTTGCTTTTGGTTTTGGTGTCTTCGCTACCTTGATTTGAACTGTCATTTGGTAAACATTCAGAATTATTGAGTTCCGAAGACGTTTCTTTTCTCTCTGCACTATCATCACTCTCTTCTAAATCCATCTTAGTAGTTTCTTCTTGATTCTTTACATTACACTCTTCCTGAATAGTACTGTTATCCTGTACATCCATAACCTCAATTTCAGACTTTCTGTCTTTGGTACTTTGGGGTTCTTTTGTTGCATTTTGGTTTTTTGTTTCTTCGGAACCATCAGCATCAGCCTCTTCCGTTGCTTTAAGAGCTTGATTTGAATTAGCATAGTCTGATATATCTGAAGTAATGTTTAATTCATCCTTTGATGTATCTATCGTAATGGGTGATCCTCCTTTAATGTTTTCAGACCCTTCACTATCCTCATCAGAGCTCAACACCATGTCATCTAATTTAAATTCTTCAGCCTTCTTAGATTTCTCTCTTTTGTTTCTTTCGTATTTGAATACAGATACTTCAACATCAGATATTTCCACACTCACAGCTAAAGCCGGTTCAATCTCTTTTTTAAGGTCTTGAATATCTGATAAAGAGGGAATTTCCTCCAACAAAATATCTTCATCTGAATCATCCAATTTATTTTTGTTTTCAGTCTTGACATCTGATATGTAAGGGCTTTGTTCTAACTTTATGTCTACATCACAAATTTTGCTTCCAGATTCATGAGCATTTGATGAATCTTTTGAAAACGTTTCCTCAGAGATTTTTCTGATTACCAAAGTCTCTGCATAGGTTACATCTTCAATTTCAAGGTATTCATTTTTCATCTTGTCATTTGATTTACTATCTATATCATTACTTTCCTGTGAAAACTGCTCTATACTTTTTAATTCATCATTATGCAAACTGGAGTTAATATTTAACTTGGTTTTATCAGATATATCTTTGGAGTTAATATTTAACTTGGTTTTATCAGATATATCTTTATTTGCTAAACAATTTAAACCTTCATTTTCTTTTGCAATATTTTTATCTTCAATACCTATTTGTTGTTTTATATGTGATTCATTAATTGTGTCTTTGATTGGCTCTGGGGTTTCACCTTCATTGGAGGAATTGTTTAAAATCTGTGTAATATTGCCAGCAGTTTCCTTTGCATTGTCATTATTTTCTCCTTCTTTATTACCGATTTTCTCTAGGCCATCACCTGAAATACTATCTTTTACAACAACAGAATCCACCTTTCCAGAATATTTAGAACTGGAAAAATCACTTTTGCCGCTGACAGTGGGAGCTTCATTGTTTATTTTATCTTGATCCAATTCACTTTCAAGTTTTCCTGGGCGATAAGTTTCAATTCTTGTTTCACATTCATTCTCAGGTGTCAAATTAATACTTCGACTTTTACCCCTAGCACTTTTGTCCATTAAACTTTCCTCTTCGTCTTTTAATCCTTCATCCATAAGATCAATGGCACTTAGAACAGCTTTCTGAGTAATGAGAAAGTCTTCATCATTAGTGCTATCAGCACTGTCAAACCCACTGGTGATTCCAGGTGTCTCTGGAGATTTATCGCTGGACTCAGAACGTGTATTCTTTATAGTATCTGAAGGTGATGTTGACATTTTTGAGGATAAACCAGTGTGTTTTTCGTCATCTAGATTTTCAATTGAAAAAACTGAGAGGCTAAAAATATTTTTATCAGTATCATTACGTGTAAAAGATGGACTAGATGAGCTGCTAACAGTTTCAACTTCTACTTCTGCAGAACTTGTCTGAGCGTTAGAGTCTTCTGACATATTTCCTGATGGTCTTGATGCTTTTTCCTCCATTTGTCTGCAAAATAAAACAAATAAATGGCATTAGTAGATTAGATTCAAATTAAATAGTAATACTGAAGACTAAATTTTGTAAACATGTCTACCAAGTGTATTCAAAATGTAATGTTTTTAGTCTGGTGATGGTTTGCTAACAAGTTAGAGGGTGTAGGGGTATACGGGGTGCCCGTAACGCTCATACAACTATCGCTTATTGACTCAGCCAACTACGGGACCCCACTCAATACAAATAAAATGATCAGCTGTAATGATCATTACTGGTATCGTAGTTCTTTGACATATGCTAGTTCACAACAAAATGAATATACAGTAGAATACCGCTATTCTGAACTAATTGGGACTGAGCCCTGTATGGTTTAGCGGGAATTCGGAATAGGCGGATGAATAACATCAATCTATTAACTTGTTAAGGCATAAATTAAGTGCGGGGTCATCTGCTATTATCAGTTATAAACATTATTGATCGGCTTGTGAACAAGGTTTAGTGAAAATTGGAAGGGAAGGGCAGTGACCTTCGACGACTCACAGCGCTTCGCTTCGACGAAATGTGGAAGAAGAAGAGGAACTTAAATTCTAGGGATCTTGGCTTTGTTGACGGCAATGCTGCTGCAATCTACATAAATGACAGTTCAACCCAAGCGAAGCGCAAATTATTGAATGCTGCTAAAGCTGTAAAGAACGAGAAACACTACACCTTCCTGCGGATCTTCATGCGTAAGAATCCAGGGGACCGATTCATCACAATTGATTCTGAGGATGACTTGAAAAAAGTGTTGTGAGGACTATTATCCTACAGTACACAGTATCATGGTTCAGTTCTGATTTTATGATATTTTGAGTGGCAGTTTTTCAATTTTAACTTTGAGTGTATTTATGCGTTTTTCATCATCTATGTTTATGGTTTAGTTATGATACTAAATTTGTGCTATATCTCTGTATATATCTGTTAAATGATAGGCAATGACAATGCAGGAAGCAGAGTGAAAGGGCCCTTTGAGTTTCTAAACACTGACCGAGGCAATAATACCTCTTTTAAAATTGTTCATGTAAATGTTGAAAACTTAACAGTTCATAGAGATACTATTTTAAATATCTTTAACCCTCCGAGTGGCGATAGACTAGCCGTAGTCTAAGGTCAAGGCGTGGCTCCGGTGGCATCAACTAGATTAGTCGAAGTTTGTCACTTTTTTTTAACCGCGCAAATAGCATTGAAAAAGCGCTTGGAATCGAATAATCTTTATATCAATCGAAAGATAACATTCTAAACTTTCATTTTATTATATAAATGAACCTTATGGCAGCAGTAGATCAATGTAATCAAAAGTTACATTTGCATGAAAATTTGGCACGCGTCGACTTCGCCCTGAATGAGTCATGAAATGGCCGAATAGATTAACTTTTGAGAAATCATAGTGAGGTCAATTTCGTTCGTAACCAGAAACGGGTGGTACCACTGTAACGATATAGATGTCGTCTGTTCAGTGGTGTGTGTTATAACGCGGAAATATAATCAGACAGGCTTGTGGTGAAATTAGAAAATAGCCAGATGTTTAGGTTTGGATTCAGTGGTGATCGACTAGATTAGTTTCATACCAAAACACATGTTATATGTAGTATTTATTCATATTATATGAATGTTCTTATATCATTTTGAAGAGGAGGGAACACAGAATTTTGTTATGTAAATCGTTCAAAAAACCCTTGCAAACTGGGTGACGCCTACCAATCGGACTTGATCTCAGCAAAATGTTTCACTATCATAAATTACGTTGTAACTTTTTTATTTGTATATATTTTGACACATAACTAGGCCTATATATTTTCTTGTAGGGAAATAGATTCTACACATTGTGCATATAATTATATTTTCATAAAAAATTTGGGGTAATTATAATATAATAGTTACTTTTGAAATTTCATAACTTTTTTTTCATTTCTTGACTATAATTTTGAAAAACAGTCTACCGCAAATAATATCTATCGCTATTTATGTAATCTTCATTCTTTTACGAGTAAAACGAATATAAGGTTGAATAGGTTTATATCATTCAGTGCTTTGCTGTAAATCGTTCAAAAAACCCTTGAAAACTGGGTGACGCCTACCAATCGGACTTGATCTCAACAAAATGTTCCATTATCATAAATTACGTTGTAACTTTTTTATTTGTATATATTTTGATACATAAATATATATTTTCTTGAAGGGAAATAACTAGTAAATCATATAACATAGCTCATTTAGTATTATTAGGTGATATAACAAAATATCTGACTTTGAATAACACAAATTTAGTTTTCAAAAAAAATTATAATTTCACACATAATTATATTATGAAAAACAAATTTTAGACTATTTATTCTTATATAATTGTCTTTAGAATTTCATAACCTTCAAGGAAAATAAGGTTTATATGAATTTATATGTTGGTAGAGATTTTTTTGGCACACCAAATTGGTCGCGCACAAATTGCCGTTTTGCACTTTTTCTAAGTTATTCAATGTAATTCATAAGTAACAATTTTTCTTCTAAGACTTGTATACATTTATACATAGGAAATTAGATAAGAAACATTTGGTACATTTACTATTTTTACCTAAAAAATTAGTTTGCTTACAGTAAGGTTTTACTTTTGAAATTTATAAAAAATATTTCAAATTTGTTTCAGTTTTTACATTTTTTCTCGAAAACCACCACTCTGGATTTTACTTATTTTACCATTTTCAAATTCTCCTGTCTTTTCCGAACAAAACGAATATGCATATTGATATGTTTACTTCAAAATAGGATTTTATACGATTTTCTAAAAAATAGTCTGCAAAATCGCCAAAATGACCCTGCCACTTCAGAGAACACTGACAAAATTTTTCCTGCCACTCGGAGGGTTAATAATTGTGTTTTTGACATAATTGTCTTGTCAGAGACTTTTCTAAAGCCATTAATAGTTTTATCTTAGTATTCTACCATTGAACCCAACATATCATAGACTTGATACAGAATCATGGCTTGATTTGATTATTGTCAATGACTTAGATAAAATTAAACGACATGGCCAGTCATCACAATCTGGTTTGTCATATCATGACGCTATTTCTTTAGAATATAATTTAACCCATTGGCGTAGACATAGGAGCTGGTCTCGTTCCTTACTTATGATTTTATTAACCTGTGAATTGGAGTATAAAATTGGTGTTTTTAAATGGATTAATGGCTTATTTTAATTAAAATATTGTTTTCTTTCAGTTTAGAGAGTCGCATTGGCACACACACAGTAGACATAAGTAAAAATTAGCAAAATCAGTGTTGACCATGTGCAAGTCTCAAAGAATTAACCGATCCCGTCAACTGCCAAGCAAGCCTGCCACCGTTAGTTTTACTTGGGCCAACCAACGTTGCCATAGACCGGTTAACTCATTGAGAGTTGCACAACTGGTCAGTTTTGGTCGTGTGCGGGAATTGAACCCACGAACATTGTATCACCACCTGGCCAAGGTGTTTCCACGACGTAGCCAACTCAGCTAACACAACCAAAGGCCTGGCGGCGATATTAAGGTTTTTCAGTCAGTCCGCGCCCCTAGCGGATAGAACCGTAGACGCCTGTTGTCATTAGTTACATATTTTGCTACTAGAGTGCAGCACCAATCAATTCCCGTTATAGGCTACTGCAAATAGAATAAAATTACTACCTCAATGGGTTAAAAACTAAAAAGTGCAAATCCAGAGATAAAATAGAAATAAGGGATTTCAAGAATATGGATATTGTTAGGTTGGTAAATGACTGTAGACTGGTAAATTGAAATAACATACTAGTTAGTGATGTAACTGACAAAAAGGTAAGAATATTTAGTGAAAATTTGTTGTTTTATAATAATACAATAATATTACAAAACGGTGTGTATCTAAAAAAAGAAATCCGTGTCCTTGGATGGATGATGATGTTATGTATAAACAATATGTAAAGTCAAAAGACCGAGAAATATGGGAACGTTATTGAATTTCACGTAATAGGGTTAAGATAATTTTAAGAGATGCCAGAAATAGACATTTTAGAGAATCTTTGAGGCAAGAAAAAGTCTAGTAAAGATGCATTGAGAGTATTAAATAACATAGGTGGTAGTAAAGGTCAAAATAATGTTTCTGATCCTGTAATTGAATTGAACTGTCTCAATAATATTTTTTGTGGAGTTAGTAGTAATATAAACTCGGATTTGTAAAATAATTACTACAGAATTACGTAGAGATTACACTTTTGATCAATTTAATTGTAGACGTGTTAGTGAAGACGGAGTTTATAAGGAAATGTTAGACATGGCTTCAAACGCAGTTGGATTTTGGAAAGTCAAATACTGCCACTTTTTCTACAAGCTGTGTCCGATGTATTTTGCCTATTAGTATTTTGTGTATATTGAGTAGAATATTTGATAAGTTATAAGCAAGAGTATAGACATTTAAATGAAAATAATATTATGTATAAATTTCAGTCCGGATATAGACCATTGTACAGTACACAAACTGCATTAATACAAATTACTGATGAAATAAGGGAAGCTATGGTTAAAAGACAGATAACCATTTTAATGTTACTCGATTTCAGTTGAGCGTTCGATACGATTCATCATGAATCGCTGTTGACGATTCTTAAATCTTATAATTTTAGTAACGACTCAGTTACATGGTTCCAGTCGTACTT
This sequence comes from Allygus modestus, assembly GCA_963675035.1. Classification (NCBI taxonomy): domain Eukaryota; kingdom Metazoa; phylum Arthropoda; class Insecta; order Hemiptera; family Cicadellidae; genus Allygus; species Allygus modestus. The sequence goes on from OY776116.1 coordinate 81,129,332, forward strand.
GCAGGGTAGATATCAAAGAGTAAAATCGTGAAGTGGCAATTTTTCCGATTGGAAATCAAATGTGGTAGGAGTACCGAAAGGTTTAATTTTATCTGCAATGCTCTTTTCAATATTCGTAAATAGAATAAAAGAACCAATTGTTCATCGTAAAACTATGTTATATGCGGACGACGCGCAATTGTATCTTAGTTGTGACATAAAGAACATCAATACCACTAAAAAATATGAATGATGATTTAAAGAGACTTTATTGTTGGTGTAAAGATCATGGATTAGTTTTAAATATTTCTAAATGTAAACCAATGATTATAGGATATTCTCGACTGTTATCAAACTTAGATTATGACAACATACAACCAATTGTGATTAACAATATAGAACTTAGTTACGAGAAATATGTTATTAATCTAGGCTCACGAATGAACAACACTTTAGGTTGGAATGAACAAGCACATAGAAAGGTATATCAGTGTATATATAAATTCAAAAGGTTTTGTTTCTACCAATCAATGGAAATCAAGAAACTTTTGATATCTACATTACTTTTTCCAATCTTAGATTATGTAAATTTAGCCTATTGCGACTTAAATGACAATTACTTAATAAAGTGCAAAGAGCTCAAAATGCTTGCATAAGGTATATTTTTAATTTAAGAATTGATGCTCATGTTACAACCCCTTTTTATTATCAAATTAAATGGTTGAAAATAAGAGAAAGATTAGAATTCAGGCTTTTATGTTTTGCGTATAAATTGTTTTTTACTAAATCACCTGATTATTTGTTTGAAAAATAGGTTATTGTATACGGTACTGTACATTCTAGGCAAACTAGATTTCGCCAACTCTCCAATATCCAATTTTTAGAACAGTTATGTATAGCAATTCATTTCACGTAAAATCTATCAGATCATTGAACTCTCTAGAACCGGACATAAGAAGCGCATAAAGTGGGAAAACGTTTAAAACTAAATTGAAGAACAAATTACTATTGAAGTATTTATAATGAAGTTGAATTAAAACAATGTAGGAAACTGTGTATTGTAGAGCAATAGATTTAAAACTCATCTATATTTGTTTAAAATAGTTAAAAAATTTGTTAAATGTGTGTGAGTAAAATTTTGTAATATTGTGTGAACTAAATTTTATAAAACATAGTTTTAAGTAGATCACAACTCAATTTAAAATATGTTTTGTATTATTTTATAGCCTCTCTCCCTCTCCCTCCCTCCCATACAGTAAAAGCTTCTTCCTTATAGGGGAAGTTCGCTAAAACATGGGGGCTGAGTACGTAGGTTTGCTGCAAAATAAAGAGAAGAAATAATTTTTGGGGCAATTATCAATATAACTCAACCAGGTGAAGCTACATACTAAGTTTTAGCGAATTTCCCCTATAGGGAAGAAGCTATTACCGTAGGTCTCATGGTAAGACTTAAGCCCGAGACCATGATAAATTTTTGTTTTGAGGTCCCCAGATGCCAAAAACACTATTCGTTCAAATTTATATATATGTATATATATATATATGTGTCCGTGAATGCGATAACTTGAGTAAAAAACGTCCGATTTCGATGAAATTTGGCTCAAATGTGTAAAGTGACATTCATGACTTTAAGTTCGAAAACCAGAAATATCGGACCACGGGAAGGGGGGTTTATGGGAGTTTTAAATTTTCCAAAAATCAGTTTTTTGCATTTTTCACCCTACAATTTTTAAAACACTTAATTTTGGTTTTGACCATGTTATAGAGCTTAAAAAACAAATAATATGGTATTTTGAATTATTAACCTAGGTTAAGTGGTTGCGGAGAAAATCCAAAAAAACCTGCTCATAAAATCTCCCATGTTAATCTTATGGGAAAAAGGTTTTTGGCTTTTCCTCAGTTCATTTCAATGTAAACTTCACATTTGCTTTTACCAATCAGTTTAGCTCTACAAAACAATCATTTTAGTGTTTAAATTATGATTCTACGTCCAACCGTTGCCGAGATATTCAAAGTGCTAAACACAGTACGTTGTCCAATGTTATCCTTATGGAGAATAAATAAAATTTGATATCTCGATTTTTTATGAATGTATATTAATGAAACTTGGTATGTGGCTTCACCTAGTACTGGTATATTGATATTTACACAAAAAATTGATTTTTTGTTGATTATCTTCTTAGCAGCAAACCTGCATACTCATCCCTAATGTTATTCTTATGGAGAATACGTAAAGCTTTATATCTCCCTTAATTATGAACATAAATCATTAAAACTTGGTATGTAGCTTCACCTGGTTGAGTTATATTGATAATTGGAAAAAAACCATATTTTTATCGTCCTTGTTGCAGCAAACCTGCGTTCTCAGTCCTAATGTTATTCTTATGGAGAATAAATAAAATGCTACATATCAGTTATTTATTTAAGTATTTTTTGAAACTTAGTAAGTGGCTTTATGTGGTAGTAAGAAATATATTCATGCATAGGAAATTCGCTGAGTACGCAGGTTTGCTGCGACGGGGGTATTATTAATTTATGTTCATAATTAAGGTAAATATAAAACTTTACTTATTCTCCATAAGAATAACATAAGGACTGAGTATGCAAGTTTACTGCTACGGGGATAATCAACAAAAAATAATTTTTTTATGCAAATATCAATATATACCAATACTACGCGAAGCCACATACCAATTTTCATCAATATATATTCATAAATAATGGAGATATCAAATTGTATTTATCCTCCATAAGGTTAACAATGGGCAACGTACTGTGTTTAGCACTTTGAATACCTCTGCAACGGTTCGACGTAGAATCACAATTTAAACACAAAAATGATTGTTTTATGGAGCTGAGTTGATTGGTAAAAGCAAATGTGAAGTTTACATTAAAATTAACTGAGAAAAAGCCAAAAACCTTTTTCCCATAAGATTAACATGAGAGATTTTATGAGCAGGTTTTTTTTTGGATTTTCTCCGCAACCACTTAACCTAGGTTAATCGTTCAACATACTATATTATTTGTTTTTTTAAGCTCTATAACATGGTCTATAACATGGCTCTTACTAATTTTCTTTGCGACAAGACAGTTCTAAAAATGATATATCATGCTCTTGTAGAATTACATGTTAGTTATGGAATTAGTGTTTATGGTGGAACAACACAACAAAATTTGAAAATTATCTTAACTTTGCAAAAAAAAGGCCAGTAGAATAATATAAAAATTAAAATATAATGAGTCAGTAAAACCTTATTTTAAAGAAATGGGAATTTTCACAGTACATGGTTTATATGTTTTTGAAACTATTCGACTTGTTTATAAAATAAATTAAAAAGAAGGATCTCATAATTATGATACCAGGAGGGAAATACCATTATCCATAAATACCACCGCCTAGAACTATTCAAAAAAGAAACCTCATACATCGGAAATTATTTCTTAAGAAATCTACCTGGCATAGTTAAAAAGGAAAATAACAAGGTTAAGATCATACAGAAGCTAAACTTATATTTACTTTATCTGGCTCCTTATAGTATTGATGAATTCCTTAATAACAAATTTGAATATGTTCATTTGGTATTAACATTAATACTTAATTAGTTTGGTTTAGTTATTAGTTTAGTTATTGGCACATTGTTATTTTACTGTTTTTGAAATAACCTTGTATTTTGACACTATTCATGTACACGATTGTAGCCTATACGTGAAAAAAGAAATTTTGTATCTTGAATCTTTGTTCTCAAAATACAGGAGGATTTAAAAAAGTAAAATAGTGAAATTCAGAAAGGTGGTTTTCCAGATAAAATAAAAATTTGAAATTTCTTATACAAATTTTTTAAGTGAAACCTTACTGTAAGCAAACCAATTTTTTAGGTAAAAATGATAAATGTACCAAATTTTGCTTACCGTATCTAATTCCTTACGTGGAAATATGTATAAGTCCTAGAAAAATAAATTATATACATAATTACATTGAATAATTTGGAAAAAGTGCAAAACTGATATTTGTACATGATCATTTGATATTCCAAAAAATTACCCCTAACAATATATAAATACAACGAAATCTTATTTTATTTGAAGGTTATAAAATTATATAGACAGTGATATAAGAATGAAGTCCAAACAATTTTTTTCAAAACATTATCACGATAAAATTGGATAATTATTTTGTTGAAAACAAAACTTTTGTTATTCAAAGTGAGATGTTTTTATAACACCTAATTCTCTCAAATAAGCTATGTAATATGATTCAGTGCTTATTTCCCTATAATAAAATATATAACTATGAATCAAAATGTATAAAAATAAAACTCTTATCACGTTTTTGAGGCAATTTGTATTTGTGAGAGCCTAGTCCTATGATTCACACTTCACAATTTATCACTTTTCGCAATTTTTACGCATAAATAATGCAATAAATACTACTATTCAGACACACATACACTTCACTACATATATTTACAAAAACATCGTGGATTTACAGCGAAAACGGGGATTAAATACTCACTTACAATGATAAACAAACCCACACAACAGCTGTTGGCACCAAACAATTACATCATGCAAGTTGTTTTCTATTGGCGAGACAGGCTGACAATCTTATAGAAAATATTCAGTGTTTTTTCCTTTTGAAATTCATATAAGAACAAACATATAATATGAATGTAAACTTCATATAACATGCGTTTTGCTAACCCTCGCTTTGAGGTTCTGCCACGTCTTTAACACCTAAAATATTTCAGAACACATACAAGGCGTAGGCGACTTCGCGCGAAATTTTCATTCAAATATAACTTTCAATTAGGCTACATCAATCTACAGCTGCTATAAGGTTCATTCATAAAATAAAATGAAAGTTTAGAATGATATCTTTCAATTGGTATAAAAATTATCCGATTCCAAGCGCTTTTTCAATGCTATTTCTGCATTTGAAAAAAAAATTACAAACCCACAGATACACGTTTGAAAACCTCACATTGCGAGAATTGCCACTGGGAGGGTTAAATTTTGAATAAATATATGCCTTCGCAACAAAAATTAGACAAACGTGACAAAAATTGCATGTCTTAGTTAGACATATTTTTTTCCCCTCGAAAAGTCTCGTAAACCTGCAAAATAAAACAAAGAAAGCATCATACGCAGTTATACCCTGTACAGCAGTGTAGAGCGCCTTCTGCTCTAAACGAATGTATAACGATCGACTTCTCAACTTAACAGGTTAGTTTAGAAATATTTATGTTTACAAATATGTACACCGTGTCCGGGTCAACCCCCCCTTCCGTGTCTAGCAGGTTTTACGGTTCTTACAATCAAAAACTATATGTCTAACAACGATACCCTAAAGACCTACTCTAGTTTTACCCTTCCACTATGCAACCCACGGTAATAGCTTCGTTCCTATATAGGAAATTCGCTAAAGAGGTTGGCAGCCTCTTTTTGCCTTACTTTACCCGTCTACATGGACTATACATCAGTGGGTTCCAGCAAAGCAAGGAGTGAGCCGTTACGGTACGAGTTGAACAGTCCTGATAAAATTTACATGTCAGGGCTGGGATTGGAACCCACAACAGGCCCGCTGCCATGGTTCCGGAGTCCGACGCCTTGACCACTAGGCCAGCGACTCACTTATAACTAACTAGCAACAACTGTACTGTACCATTAATTTCATGCAGATTGTATGCACTACCAGGATCCTCTGCCGTGATAAATGATACGACTACTGAATATTATTGACACTTCCTTCAAACTCAGACTATTTCCTACTGAACAGAATCGTCTCATTTTTAGTCCAAAACTGCAAGGGGTCATAGATGGATCGAGGAATAAATAGATTCAGGCACCGGTACTGTGCTATGGACTACTGTAGAACTTTTAAACCTAGTTTCATTCCAATTCCTAAATGTATAATTATCCACTATCCGATTAATAGGCCTACATCTACAGCAAAAATTAGAAATAATTCTGATAACCTATAAAGGCCTAATGGAAATGTTAACCCTAGCAGTGGCCAAATGGTGGAGTGAGAAATGGCCAAGCGAATTTGGCGATTTTGTACACCTTTTATGAAAATTCGTATAAATTCAACCGTAGAAGTAACTTAATCCTAACCAACCTCATATTCATTTTGATCGGAAAGAACTGGATAATTTAGAAATACTAATATTAAAAAGATCTGGAAAAACATTCCGGTAAAGTGAAAAGAATAAAAAAATTAAAATTTATTTTTTGAAACTTCAAAAGCAGCCTCGGTGAAGTTTTTCTACAGACTAGTTATGGAAAATTATTATAAGTTATAGGCTACATTTTGTAGACAATCTAATTCCCTACATAGAAATATATAACATGTAGGGGAAAGAATTTTTTTTCTAAAGTTTTAGGTGCGTAATATAATAATAAACGGAAACCCGAAAAATGTGTTAACTGTACAGTGTTAGTTTGTGATGTAAATAAGTAAAGTAATATATATATATATATATATATATATATATATATATATATATATATATATACACTAGTAATTATTTTTATATATATATATATATATATATATATATATATGTATATATTTGTATTTAGAGCTAATGAAGTAAAAACTCTAAAAAAAAGTCATAAATTTGAAGGTAAAAAATTATAATCACATATAAATAAATGTATATAAAAGAATGTTTTCTATTTTTGCGTATTTGGAAAACAAATTTCACAGTATTTAGTGTATAACTTTTTTACCAAATATTTTACCCCCAAACCAATATAAAAATGTTGCAGTACATTCAATTACCTACATCAAAATGTATAATACCCAGGGATACAGCTGGGAAAAAAATTCTTTGAGCAAAAATGCTACAAGCTCTTAGAGACTTGTAGCAAAAATATTTTCCTTTTCACATTTTTACTGGCGTGACATTATACTATTTTTTGGTCTTAAGTTGTTTTTTGCTTGTATTTATTTTTAAGGTTTAACATTTAAATACCGTAATATATGTAATTCAGCAGAGTCTACTTTTCTTGGTAACTTATCCATTTTAACCATTAAAGTTTGAAATCGAAATAGGTATCCTAACGTTCTAATAGAATAGGCCTAATATGGTACCAGAACAACGAAAACTCACACACCCCAAACATTACACTCTGAAACATAACCTCAAAGCATATTGCGATCGCATTTGCGCATTACCGATTTCGAGTTGTCTGTTTTCGCTAGGGTACCTCTACACTTTCGCCCGATCGTTGCGATTTCGAGCGACTCGTGCTCGTGTAACCTTCCACATTCTGTAGCGAGTTGAGACCACGAGCGGCACTAAGTATGGAGGACCTGCCGCTTGTCTCCTTTGACTCGGTCACAACAACCGACAAGGATCGGTACGATTGCGACGCGAGCGCAGTCATCCCTTCGGAGGCGAACTAGCCCTCAACATTCTCGCATTCGCCAATTCGCTCGGCTAGACTCGGCTACTACAGAGTGTGCGCCAAACCGAGTCACAGCGCAGAGCGCATGACGTCTGCTAGGGGGTTAGCTACTGTAATTACAACTGTCATTTTAGTAACTTGCCCGTTCCGTTTACACGGTACGCAGTTGAAATCGACAGCAACTGTTCACATAATGTAGGCTCGTCTCTTCTACCACTCACTCAGAGGCGATCGATAAAATGACGTAGTGCAACCAACGCAACGTTAAGCCTCTCCAACATCCCAACTACTCTTCTAATATTTTTGGTTGTGGATCATGATCACGGACTTTTAATACAATTTGTATTGTTAAAACCAGATTTTCTGCAATAACATTTCAATATTTATTATACTTTTCTTTGTAGCAAAAAAGCGACAGCCTGCCCAAATATTGTCGCATTTTCATGGTGCATGTCGCATTTTGCGACAAATGCGACTGCAGCTTAAACCCTGATAATACCTAGGGTAAATTATTGTTTTTATATTTGTTATTTAGCAATAAACAAATAGTCGCGGACTTGGGAAATTTGTGAAAAGTAGCCTAAGTTATAGTATTTTTCATTGGGATCTTTGTAATTTGTATAAACATAAATAAAATGATCTTTTAAATTATATATAGGGTAGCCTATATTGTTCACGTTAGAGTTTGTTATTTGTGGTTTTATAACGTTACACAGTTTTCGGTCCCCGACTATCCTATTCGGATCGTGGCCACTATAAGGCGACAAAGCCGACAGTCTGAATCGGACAGTCAGCCACGGCTAGGGTTAAAGTTCAGGAAAAAACAAAAACTAATCTTACGGTACACTAATAAATCTTTCAGAATACATCAAAATCTTCAGGAATGCCAAACTACTTGCTATTTAAACCACTGATTCTGCTCCTTTAGCTACTTATTAAGGCCATAGCACTAAGCACTTTTCAGGAAGGGAATTGTTCTACTTACAACAAATGTTACATCAATAATTTTCCACAGTAGCAGATTTAGCTAATTTAGGCAAACGCAGCTTCGGATGTATTTTGGTGATATCACCATGAGTGATTCACAGATTAGGCTAAGGGAATTTACCTTGAAAGTTATAGGCTAGATGTTTGAAGTTTGAAAATGCAAAATAATAAACTTCAGGTATAACTTTTTAAAAAAGTAACCATGATTACAATTTTAAGAAGTATGTACGATGTACGGTTTAGTTTACATAAACTCCGTTTATGGAATCAACAACATAAATAATCGAGTTACCGGCTGTCTAAGATTCTACAAAAACAAAATGCAAAACACAAACACACAACAAATCCCGGAGCTGGGCGCTAAGCTAAAACCAGCCATTTGCTAAGCTAAATTTGCTTCCGTAATCAGTGTGGCCACCAGGTACAAGAAATTTTACCCTAAACGTGGGATGAAATTACCCTAAACCTTTTGTAAATTGCCCTAGAATTACCCCAAGAGTTGATTTTGTTCACTAAAAGCACAAAATACACTCGAGATTGGTTTTAAAACATGATTAAGGCATAAAAATTAAGGTATAATAGCATTTAATAGTCGTCTTTGGCCCTATATCACACATAAAACTAAATAGGTATTAAAAATTCAAATAAATATTCCGTTGTCATATTTTTATTCAGGGCTACTCTTAATGTGCTGGTATCGCTGATAATATAAACTTGCTGATACATGTTATTAACAGTTGTTGGGAGTACTTTATTGTTTTATAAACTTATTTCAGTTGTACAAATTTGTTAATGTTATTTTTAGCGAATTTCCCATATAGGGAAGAAGCTATTACCGTAGGTCTCATGGTAAGACTTAAGCCCGACACCATGATAACTTTTTGTTTTGAGGTCTCCAGATGCCAAAAACACTATTCGTTCAAATTTATATATATGTGTGTGTCCGTGAATGCAATAACTTGAGTAAAAAACGTCCAATTTCGATTAAATTTGGCTCAAATTTGTAAAGTGACATTCATGACTTTAAGTTCGAAAACCAGAAAAATCGGACCATGGGAAAGGGGGTTTTTTGGGGATTTTAAATTTTCCAAAAATCGGTTTTTTGCACTTTTCGCCCTGAAATTTTTAAAACACACAATTTTTGTTTTAACCATTTTATAGAGCTTAAAAAACAAATAATATAGTATTTTGAATCATTAACCTAGGTTAAGTGGTTGCGGAGAAAATCCAAAAAACGTGTTCATAAAATCTCCCATGTAAATCTTAAGGAAAAATGTTTTTTAGCTTTTCCTTACCACATTCGCTGCGGGCGACAGGCCGGCCTGTAGTACAGTTCGCCGCCGCCATGCGGGCCACCGGCCGGCCTGTTCTGTGTCGCCACGAAGCTTACCGGGTTCAGTGTGCACCAGCGTGGCGCGCGGGGTAAACAATGTGATGCCAGCGTGTCTGTAGCTTAGAATGGGAGCTTTATTTTGGTGTAGGTTGGTAGTAAATTTCCCCCAATATCGCGGCCGTCACGGGACTTCCCCGCAGTCGTTTTCGTCCGACTTATTCCCTGTGCATGGCAACCCTGGTTGTCTACTGCTATCTGGATTAGTCTGCTACCTGGTGGCGTTTTGTAGAACTACGTCCAGTGGTGTGTATCGCAGTACAGCACCGCACAGTGTTTTTAGTCCGTCGTTAACGACCGTCTACGCGCAGTCCATGCCGTGGAACAGTTACTGCTATATTTTAAAGTAACCGTTCCTTCCGTGGAAGCCGCCAATGCCGAGTAACAGTTACTGCTATAGTTGAAAGTAACCGATTTTACGTACCTGTGAACTTGACAGCCACTGAGCCACTAGTCGTCTAGCCCTTGGTTATTTTTTATATTTGATCATTGGCATCGAATGTTATACAATAACAACTATTTTATAAATATGTTTATAAAATAGGCTCCAGGTTTTATTTAGTGTATTACCAGGTGTATTGTGCAGGATTCTCTTGCAAGAACAAACCATAATAGATATTTACAACAGCCTATTTAATAATTGTCAATAGAAAATGTCTACTATGAGTAAAAAACTTAAATATGCCTGCAACACTTATTTGTTTGAATTGTCTTCATATTTAATTTGAGTAGGACTTCACAGTTTCAAAATGAATAGATACCATAAAGTATTATAGAACAAACAAGCTTTATATTTTAACTTCAAATAAACACACAAAAACTTTATATATAAAACTCAGTTTAGGTAGGCCTATAAATATTGTTGTTTTTTAACGGCTAACTTGCCTAAATGTGTCTAAAAGATACTTTGGTATTATACGGATGCCACTATTTTTGGAGGTTAATTTTTACCGGATACAAAGGATAACTACATAATTCGAAAAAACGTACTTTTATTGACTTACTGTAAAAATGTTACATCATTCTGATGAGCGGTCTTTGTGTTGTGCCTCCCAAAAGGCAGCGATGTCCGCTAGGATCGTGTTGAATGCGTCGCCGCCGCTAGCAGCCACACCCGATCGCCACATGTACTCCGCAAAATATACAGCGCGCTGCGGCAGTTATGTTAGGATGGGTTATCATAAAAATACGTACGGTTTCCTCTTCATTCCGAGGTAAATCCCACACCAAAAGAACGTCACTCATTATGAAAACAAATGTAACGTAGTGCACGGCAATAAATCACTCATGACACTGACCCAGATACAGGCGGTGACAGGTGATGCGCGCGCTCCGGTCAACGACCTGACCTCGGCCTATTTGGAGGGGGTTTGGCGGCCGGAAGTATGACTCATCAGGTATCATTCGATTTGTAACGAAACAAGGAAAGTCCTACAATCATTTTTATGATAACCCATCCTAACATAACTGCCGCAGCGCGCTGTATAAGGGTGGCATCCGTATAATACCAAAGAACCAAACTTTGATTTGCCATTGTATAGGATAAAAAACTAGTGAATCTTGCATAGCAATAACAGCTAAACAATTTATAAAAGCATCTGGCACTTAGCAACAAACCAAGAATCGAGAACTGCTACATTACACACTGTTACTTTATTCAACTGTGGGACGCACAAAGGCACAGGTAAATACTAGATGTAACAGTGACACCTATCCATCGCTGGTGCGCATGTGCAACAGCTTCGGCATGGACTGCGCGTAGACGCAGACGGTCGTATTCGTTAGCCGGGAAGTCAAAATGTGACCGCGCCTATCGGAACAGTTGCCGCATGGCGGGAACACGCCCACGGGCGTACTCGCAGGGAATGTGTTAATTAATTTTACTTTAAACTTCACATTTGCTTTTACCAATCAGTTTAGCTCTACAAAAAAATCATTTTGGTGTTTAAATTGTGATTCTACGTCCAACCGTTGCCGAGATATTCAAAGTGCTAAACACAGTACGTTGTCCAATGTTATCCTTATGGAGAATATTCAAAATTTTATATCTCGATTATTTATGAACGTATATTGATCAAACTTGGTATGTGGCTTCACCTAGTACTGGTATATTGATATTGATAATCCTCTTAGCAGAAAACCTGCATACTCATCCCTAATGTTATTCTTATGGAGAATACGTAAAGCTTTATATCTCCCTTAATTATGAACATAAATCATTAAAACTTGGTATGTAGCTTCACCTGGTTGAGTTGTATTGATAATTGCAAAAAACCCACATTTTTATCTTCCTCGTTACAGCAAACCTGCGTTCACAGCCTTAATGTTATTCTTATGGAGAATAAATAAAATGCCATACATCACTTGTTTATTTAAGTATTTTTATGAAACTTGGTAAGTGGCTTTATGTGGTTGTAAGAAATATATTCATGCATAGGAAATTCGCTGAGTACGCAGGTTTGCTGCGACGGGGTATTTCTGAGTAACAATGCCCAGAGAATATGTTTGTCATCTTTTAATTATTTGATTAAATCAATATAGGTTTCATTGCAATACACCACATCACACAAATTTACACTTGTTATGCCTTGTTGTGATGTTTTTATGTGCGCTCACCTGGCTCACCATGGGGATTTCACAGGCATAAAATACAATTTAGTTCCTTCATACAAATTTGTCAAAATAGAGACAATCTTCAATAAACATATTTTCCACAACAGCGCTGTAAATCTAACAACATATATTCAACCAAATTAACCTGATATATGTTAACTATTTAGGGTTTTCTATATTATTATGTTGTGCCCAATTTTGGACACATAACATAATGTCTCAATTTTATCTGTTTTAAAATTAAACTTTGTGTTTTTTGTGATTACATGGATCTTTAGTCAAATACTGAATAGGATATAGGATTACATGCTGGTTATATCTCTTTTATAATACTTTTAATTTACCCATCACTTAATGTAAATGTTTTACTTCCTGGAAAACCCATTTTACATTGCCAAAACATCTAAATTTAAATTTTAAAGGGGCTCTAGATTTTACCCTAAAATTACCCTAAATAAACGGTATCAGGATACTGACACATACTTTCTCCCTTTTAGCCCAACTTTAATGAATAAATTACTTTTTATTTACAAAATATAGAATAAAAAGTACGGTCGATTGTACAGAAAATCTTGTAAACAAGTTGTTTAAAAAAACATCCACCCAAATCCCTGCTTTGGAGGCACTACAGAATCCATTGCTACACTCGTGGTTTGAAGAGGGGAAATACCCCCCCATTCACCCTCCACAGGGTTATTAAGGGGCAACATATTTCGAATTTCCTCTGTTGGTCAATGCTAACTTGACAAGCATATCAAGTTTGAATGAAATTGATCAGTAAATAAGAGAGAAATAGTAATTTTTTATTCCCCATGGGAATAACATTGGACAATGTACAGTATTTACCGCAAAATGAAAATTTCAATTTTCTCCGAAACCAGCAATCGTAGAATAGTAATTTAAAATACTAAACTATTTAGTTTTTTGAGCTCTTTCTAATGGTGAATAGTAATATTTTTTTATATTTATGTATTTTTATGAAAAATCCAAAAAACTAAATTTTTGATGTTTTAAGTCCTGTAATTTCTGAACCCGAATTTTTACAGGAATTCGGGTAGTGTCATTTTGTTGGAAAACTAAAGTCCTACAAACGACTAAAGATTAATCAAAATCGTTAGAGCCATTTTTGAAAAAATTATATTTTTCATGTTTTTTGGCGGTTTTGGGGGGATAATTACCCTTAAAAATAAAAAATTCAAAAAATGTAAAAAATTCCTCGAGATATCGTGGATTAGTACCTACATACCAAATTTAAAATAAAAATCGGCCCATTGGTTAAGGCTCTAGCTCTATACACATCCACACAAACACACACACACGCACACACACACACACACACACACACACACACACACACACACACACACACACACACACACACACACACACACACAACACACACACACACACACACACACACACACACACACACACACACACACACACACACACACACACACACAGACAGACAGACATATCACGTAAAAACGACTTTTTTGGGTTCAGGAAGCACCAAAACGATTATTTCCACTACCAACTCAAATTCGAAAATGTTGATGAAAATAATACTTTCTCCATATACTATGTATAGAGGGAGAAAGTAAAAAGGGTAATTACCCTAAAAGTGGAAACACTGTTTGTAATATTGTCACTTATAACTAGAAACAGGATGTCCAATGGCCACACAACAAATACCTTATATTTATTTTATTTAACGGATAAAGCATATTTTCATAAGTAAAAGGTTGGAGTTAAATCTGATCATATTCAAACATATTTTGTCTGCCAAAAACATTAAAAATGACAATGTACAAACTTTTTAACCCTCACTCAAAATTCGCATTATCATATCCGTGGGTTTAGGCATCAACTCAACGCTATCTTGCACAAACAACACACCTTAAAACTATAAACTATAATACCCCCGTCACAGTAAACCTGCATACTCAGCGAATTTCCAAGTTCCTTTAATATACATTCATAAATAAAGCATTATACAACATTTTAATTATTCTCCATAAGAATAACATGGGGGTTGAGTACGCAGGTTTGCTGCAACAAGGAACACAAAGTATAGGGTTTTATGCAAATATCTATAGAACTTAACTAGGGGAAGACAAATACCAAGTTTTATTAATTTATGTTCATAATTAAGGCAGATATAATAGTTTACTTTTTTCCTTAAGAACAACATGGGGGCAGAGTATGCAGGTTTGCTGCTACGGGAATCATCGGTAATCATTGTGTTTTGTGCAAATGATAATAGACCACAACCAGATGAAGCCATGTACCAAATTTTGTCGGGATACGTTCATAATTAAGCAATATAATATAACATTTATTTTATCCTCCATAAGAATAACATTGTGTACCACACAGGCCGAATTCGGGTATTAAAATAATAAAAATGCCGGTTGGGAAACATATTATTATTTATTAGATCGCACAATCAACTTCACAACTTCATAACACTTGATCTAGAACAATTTAAACGTCGTTTTACAATAGGTATTTCCGCGGTCAATTACAAAATAAGTTTACATTAAATTTGGAAAAGTATTAATTTAGTTTTACTCTAATGAGGAACGATGAGACGCGTATCACATCCTCGGGGGTCAGCGCGCAACTCTGATCTCTCGCCTCGGCGTCGCGCTGAGGCGACGGGCCTCAGCCAATCACAGCGCACGGCCCGATGGAGGCTAGTGCTGACGCCCGCATTCTCATCCTGGGGCGAGGCTACAATCTCTCTCTCTCGAGTTAGAAAACTCTGGACTCAGTTTATAATGCAAATATTTGAATTCGATTTCTGAGCTGTTTGAAGGGATTTTTAAATGGTTGGTGGTCTTCATAATTACTGTACTGATTTATTAATCAGTATACTTTAGATAAATTATCCCAAATGTGGTGTAACTAATATTTAATAAAATGACAAACAAATGTTGCTGAATCCTTAGATTACAGCCGCTGATGTAAATTTGGGAGTGGGTCGTTACACTCCCCCCTCCTCTAGTTCATGCTGGCCTCAGCATGAGGTCTCCTCTTTATGTATGGGGACCTCCTGTCCTCAAGGGCGGAACGGCCCTTCTGTCGATGAATCCTTGCCACCAACCTCAAATTAAAGCGGGCACAAGTCACAATGTGACGTGAAACATGACAAGAGTTTACAAGCCGCAGTATAACCGAAGTCAAATTTAAGGGGACAAAACAAAAGATAAAGGAACTTTCCTTTAACTAGACTTCAGCTCCATCAATATTAATGGGACGGTATTTATTTTTATGTTCCGCAATTTCTAGTAAACATGCGTCTCATCTCCTCGTACAAATTTGCAAACTTTTCAAAACAAGTATAACAAAAATGTATATACACCTGATACTCCAATCATAAATCAACAAAATTATTACAACAAAACACTCCAGTTACATATTCTACGTGGTTACAAAATCTCTGACAACTTATTAACATCCCCCTTCTCTTTGAACTTCTTATAATCATATACAATGAATTTCCCCAGTTAACACTAGAAATAAAATATACACATGGTACGTAGACCAACAGCGCACAACGCTCGACAACAAGAGAATGAGAAAGAGAGAACAAAGTGGCTTAGACACTCATCACTGTGCAAAATTGTGAGTCAGTATTTTAGTCAATTGGAATTTGAAAGCAATGCACCGAACTGTGTCTAATTGAATTGACAATTTATAGTTCAAGAATATCAATTGGTTCGAGAATTTTGGTTTTATTGAGATTTGGAACGCTACTCACTCGATCTGGTGAAGCCGCACGAGCTTTCACTTGGGGCAGGTCATTCACACTGTCACCCCTACGGCATGATGAGTGATCTAGCCTGGTCACCTATTTACCTGTGCTTTCTCTTCTCGAGTATACAAGTATACTATGTACATCAACAGTTAACTACACAAAGAAAGTCCCTGACTTCACGATTCACATTCCCCAGTTAACAACTACATTAATCAAAATCCTGTAACTCCCAAAATAAAACATATAAAATTCCGCTCATGATATTATCATAGTACACTTAACTTACACATACAGCGAAATATTATGACACTTTAACTTTGGACTGAGGTACCGGCCTACTCTGATAATAACAAAATTCTTATTCTCCAGGGTGCTCCTGAGGTCTTATAGCTAAAAAAAAGGTTAATACTTTAAGGGATAGCCCGCCCACACCTAAGGACTCAGACGCCAAAGGACTGCCCGGGCACCTTAGGGGTGCTTGGGTGCCGTTATGCGGAAAATGCGGTGGGCTCTTGTAGCAATCTGTACTCAGTTCTCTCACCATCCTGAAACTTGCTCTACAGGCATGGGAAACTTTGATCCTCAACGGAATAAAAAAAAATAACTTAATGAGTGTTGAGACACTGCAAGTGTCTACTTACAAACTTAAAACTAATCACAACCTTGGTTGCTTTTAACCCACCGCTTGGTATTTAAATGGAGCTGCATTTAATTCGCCTCGCCTGCCCCTGGTTGCGAGACAGGCCCACCGTATATCCCTCTCTTAAACAATCTTATTGGTACCTCAACCAAGCCAAAAACAAAAGACGCAGCAAAAAAAAAAAACTATCTTCATTATACGAGGCCTGGTAGTGTCCCATCCGCAGTCTTGCTGGGGGGTCCGGAAAATCCCTCAGCAAGGCATTTACAACAGTCAACCGTACAAACTATCTCTTTAAAATTTGGTTTTGAGTTGGTCTCAGATATTCACAGTCTAGCGGAAGGAAATGAAGGGATGGGGGTTTTAGGGGTTTTGGATTGCGCGCTTACCTTCCTGTGAACACCAGATACCACTCATCAGCCTTACCTTTGCAATGGTATCTCAAATTATAAAATAAATAAAGAAAAGGGTTCACACTACCATCCTCCACAATACTTACACTCTAAATACAAAACCACAGTTGCAATACCTCGTTACAGACAACTTAAAATAAAACACAACCGAAGCTTATTACTAAAGGCCTTACTCATCATTTTCGAAACAAGAAAGGGTCCACTTTTCCCCACGTCGCATCCTGATGAGCACTCCGATCGCTAGTCCGTTCGCGAATATTCTCGTATCCTCACGCGATACCGATCGTCTTGACGCCGCACGGATTCATGGGTCCTTCCACACCGCGGTAACTTTCAATGCTCCAACACGGTTTATGAGATCTCTTAGGCTAGCCTTACTCACGACGCCTTCCAGCCGAATTCCACTCTACGGTTTACCGGTAGCCGAAGCTCTAGTTGCTGGCTCTGGGGCTGCAGTCCCCTCGTCATCTCCAAGTCTCGGAACAGCTGTTCCCATCTCAACATCAGGATTGGTTACATCACTCAGGTCTGCGAACGTCTGCGGCGCTCTGGTCAAGGTCGCAGTCCTCCGCTCTCTGCGCTGGAGTCTGGAGCTCAGGAACCAGGCGGCAAGCACCTCCCAGTACCTACAACATGCAATAAACAGCATCAGGGTCATCACCGCACAGATTCCCATCGTTACTATCAAACTTACTCTCTGTGCCCTATCCCTAAAATCATAGTGGGACCGCAAAAGGAAAATTGCCTCTCCCAAATGGTATTCCCGCACATTCACGGTGCCCAGCTCATTGTCGAGTCCTTCTAGGACTTCTAGGGTGGCATTAACATCTATATTTATCAACTCTGTCTCTTCGTCAGAGAGCATTGACTTCAAATCAGGAATAAAAACTTTACTTATCTGGCCGACATGAGTGTTGCTGCCGTGTATACGGGCAGGCACCTTAAACTCATCACTAATAACATCACATTTATACGCCTCGGAGATCACTCCCACTCCACTCATCTGCATGGTGGTCACATTTATCTTTCCGCCATCTTCGTAAAAGTTCAGAGTTACCTTGTAGGGCTCGGAAGCACTTCAACAACACGGGAGACCTCAAGTCGGTGGTCAATTTTCGCTCACAACTGTAAGAAGGTTTTCCAATAAACAGATCGGACACGCAACTTGGCCTCTTGGCCATGTTCATTATGACTTCCTCAAGCGGGCAGACTACAAGTCGGCCGCTCAGACAGTCACGGTTGAATTTATCACTGCTATACCAAGTATATTGGAATCTATCCTTGCTCACTAGGAGCTTCTGATTTTGCACACCCCATCGGGTCCATTTTTTTTTTAAACGTCCTATTAGTATTGGGTATGTGTACCCGTCATACGTCAGAAACAACTTATCGTCACTTTTCAAAGGGAGCTGCAGCACAACCCTGAGGGTTTGCTCAGTCACGTAACTATGGGCAACCAAAACCAAGTAATACTCATGAATGTTTCCTAACTCAACGCGCAGGTATAATTTGGCTGGAGGGGGCACAACCTCTTTTATTTCTTTTAAAATTGTTAGAAACTCTGAGGGCGAGAGCAAGTCACTACTTACTTTCCCACCACCTAACTGCTTTGTGAAACTGGATTATTTTGCGAATAGTATCTGACACCGTACTCTCTCGGAAATTGCAGAATTTAATTTTAAATAACTAAACACGCCTCTGAACTGTGGTTGCGTAATTTGGTCCGTTTAAAAAAAAGTCTACTAAGAGTCTGATGCATAACTGAATGATAAGATTTGATTGATAAAATTACTGAATTTAGAGTTTTTGAATGATTTACCAATTGATGTGCCACGTTGGCCGGGATCGTCATTTGCTCTTGACGAACAAAGCAAAGACACCAACTTATTTACTTCCTTTACGTATTCATGGACGTCTTGTTGCAAAATGGCAAATTAATACCTAAAACCCTCCTCTAATTGAGGTATTTTAGAGTACATACTTACGCTATCACGCAAAAGGTCAGAATAAAATTTGTCAAGATACTGTTTTACCTCTACCGCCAAATTGCTGAGTTTCCAGCTCTGTACTTGCATTTCCGTAAGTTTGTACCTCAGGGTGACCCTCCAGTGGCTGTCAGACAGGAGGACCTCCTGGCCTCCTTCGAAGATGATGCCCTGGTGGAAGCAGCTAACTGCCCCCAATACTAATAAAATGTACCCTATAACAGATTTGAATCATGTTAAATTTTTGTTATATCACTATTACTTATTTCACTCTTTAGTTTTGTTTATTAATCTCCCATGCGTTTCCGATACCTCCCACACTTAACTAGTGTAATCCTGGAGATACGCGGGTCTCCTACGGGCCCTTTTTGAACTGTCCGGGACAGGCTCCTGTACTTCCTGTAGCTCGTCTATTCCGTATACTGCATATAGATATATATATAGATATATATATATAGATATATATATATAGATATATATATATATATATATATATATATATACAGTTTCGAACGAATGGTGTTTTTGGGGTCTGGGGACCTCAAAACGAAAAGTTATCATGGTCCCGGGCCTAGGTTTTACCATGCCGACTACGGTAATAGCTTCTTCCCTATAGGGGAAATTCGCTAAAAAGGTCCGATCTTAATGAAATTTGGTACAAACGTGTAAAGTACCATTTATTTGAACGAGGTCGAAAACCAGATGAATCGCACCATCCGAAGGGGGGTTTTTGGGGGGTTTTATACCCCAAAAATGGTTTTTTTGGGGTTTTCACATGTAATTTTAATTAAATCAAATTTTAATTTATACCATTGAATTCAGCTTAAAAAATAAACAATCTGGTATTTTGATCATTGCTCTACGTCAATTGGTTACCGAGATATTGAAAGTGCTAAACACAGTACGTTGTCTAATGTTATTCTTATGGAGAAAAAGAAAAATTGTATATCTCGCTTATTTATGAACATAAACTGGCGAAATTTGGTATATGGCTTGATCTGGTTGTGGTTTATTGTTGTTTGAACAACAAAAAAAAATCGCCTATGGTTCCTTTAGCAGCAAACCTAGATACTTGGTCCCCATGTCATTCTTATGGAAAATACTTAAAATGTTATATATCGCTTATTTATGAATGTATATGGATGAAACTTGGTATGTGGCTTCACTAAGATGAGTTCTATTGATATTTGCATAAAAACCCATTATTTTATGTTCCTTGTTGCAGCAAACCTGCGTACTCATCCCCAATGTTATTCTTATGGAGAATAATTAATATTTTAAATATCGCTTGTTTGTGAATACATTTCTTATGAATCCTGTTACGTTTTTTAATGTGTTATTTTATCTATTCCTTGGAAATTCGCTGAGTATGCAGGTTTGCTGCGACGGGGTATTTTTATTTACGCTCGGGCGCAGTAGAACCAAAGTTTATTTTTGTTTAGCTTTTGTTTATAAAGTTATAATTGTTTTTTTCTTGAGCACAAGGTTATTGATATATCATGTTATCTTACTTTCATTCGTTGTATAATTTCATGTAGTTAACAAAATAATGGAGGTGCCGGGGACCACCCAGCGAGAGGGGGAGGTGTAACTTTCGGTGACCGCCCCCCTCAAACATGACCTCTGGATCCGCCCCTGGAAGTTTAAACCCATAATCCATTAATCTAATAATACAAATAAATCAAAACAATAATTAATTTCATAAAATAACAGCTGATAAAATTATGTAATCATAGTTAAACAATGTTTATTTTAATTACAATGATAAGGCAAATATGGTACTCGTACGATAAATATCGTGTTTCAAGGAACATTGCAGATTGGATTGGTTATCACGTGACCTAACAGCTGTTTTTTTTCGAGGTTTCTTCCGGTTAACTAAAAAAAACTTAAATAAATCGACTGAGCAAATCTTTACAGTATGTATGGAGTATGGACCCTTGACGTAAACCAACTTTGCATCCTCTTAGTTCTTTTCTAAAAACTTACAGGGTTATTAATGTTCCTCTGAAAGGTGTCAGTTTAAGGCTAAAATATAACTCTCAAGTCCGAATCCAGACATTTAAGATAACTCGTGAATAATTATTCTAAAGGTGCCAAAATTTTTTAACAACATGGTTTCACGCTTTTGGTATAACTATATCAACTTCTAATAATGTCGGATAACTATGTTTTTGGATACTTATAGTATTAGTGTAGCTTAAATAACATATATTTTCCTGAAAAATTCAAGAAGTAATGTGTAATATAAGAACAATTTTACATGTAGAGGAGATGGAAAAGGTTATTAGTTCACTACAAAATAAAAATTCCTCTTGACATGATGAAATCCCAATTAAAGTTATCAAAAGTGCAAAACATCAACTTATAGCACAGTTTTATGTAATTTAATCAACTCGTCTTTTATATGAGGGATCTTTCCAAAGCAGTTACCAATTTCAAAAGTAGTACCTATTCATACAAAAATCCCGGTAAAACCATGTCAAACTATAGTCCCAAGCTACAGCCCCATCTCTCTTTACCTGTCATTTCATATAATTATGAAAAAATTGCTCATAAACAATTGACAGAATATTGTTACATGCGGCCAGGGGGGGGGGTATACGCCCATCCCCTGCGGCGCTCTAAGGAAGGCTGGGTATTTAATGATAATACGAGTGGTGTGGGCGTTCTGAAAAGGGGTAATTTATTGGCCTCAATTCAAGTTACAATATTACATGTCAGGATGGCTTAATAAGCCCAGCTGTCAGGGGTTCAATACATACTTTAATAATAATAACCCTTTTAAACTAAAAGTTGCAAAATGTAAGAATTGACACAATTACTCCATTTAATATTGGGAACGGAGAGACAAGGAGAGATCAGCCCTAGACCTAGACAATGCAAGCCCACTTACAGTACAGTAGTAGCAAGGTGACGCCCATCATGACGACGGGAGAGGCCTCGGATGACCGGCGGCTAGCGGGACTCTGGCTGAATGATCGGAAGAATCGACTAATCAAATCATGCGCAACCTATGGTTACGGACTGTTTTATACCAGCCACCTCCCAATATCCCGACCAATCAAATCGCGACTTTTGGACGCATGACCATATACGGACTGTTCATGGCCATCTTACGTTTCTGGGGACAACAGGACATCAGGGACATCCTGTCTCTATGATATGATATTTATATACCACATGTTTTATAAAGTACTGTAAATAGCTAAATTATCCATCACCTGTATAACTTTGTATTTGTTTTTGTTTATCTTGTAATTTGGCTGACTTCAGAGTTTATTAAAACCTATCTTTAGGTAATTTGCTTATGTGTCTTTATTTTCATTACAATTTAATAAACTCTTTAACAAGTCATGGACAAACATCTCAAACCAGACAGATTTGATATAGATCCTGAACATGATTGTGCAGAAGAACAATGGTTGCATTGGCATCAGACGTTTACAAACTTTTTGGAGGAATGTGATTCTCATTCAACAAATGAGAAGGTAAAACTTCGTTTACTTATTAATCATGTCAGTCCGTCTGTCTACAAATACATTTCTGGGGCTACAACATTTGATGAAGCTATTATCACACTAAAAGAACTCTATGTCCGACCAAAAAATGAAATATATTCTAGACATCTTCTAGCCACGCGCTGTCAGAAATCGGGAGAGTCAGTGGACCAGTACTTACAAGCTTTAAAAGATTTAAGCAAACCTTGTAATTTTTCTCAAGTAACTGCTGAACAAAATAAAAACGATTACATTCGTGATGCGTTTATTCGGGGCTTACTTTCTCCTATAATTCGGCAAAGACTTTTAGAAAATAAATCATTATCTTTGAATGAGGCTTTTGATAAAGCTCGAGTTTTGGAATTAGCTCATTATCAATCAGAATGCTATACTAAGCAACATTCTGTATTAAATTGTATACAATATTCTAAAACTACTGACCCAGAATCAGCCAGGAGTGATTATTCCTCAAATAATGGCGAGGAAACCGTGACATCTGCTACGTCATGGAAATGCTATTTCTGTGGTTCTAGTAAAAAGCATACTCGGATCGAGTGTCCAGCATCCAATACGTGCTGCCATACTTGTGGTAAAAAGGGACATTTTATGAAGGTTTGTAGATCAGGAAATAAATCATTATCTTCTACAAAATTAAACTTTCAAAAGTATCCAAGTAAAAAATCAGCTACTTGTGCAGCTTCTCCTAAATCTTTATCTAAATCGACTATAATAATTGAAGTTAATGGAATTAAAACTGATGCACTAGTCGATACTGGCAGTTCGGAAACATTTATTAGTAAAACACTTGTAGAAAAGAGAGGGATAACAATTTTCCCATCAAACGTAAGTGTTGCAATGGCATCCACTTCTTATCAGCCCATCACTGCAGGTTTTTGTCTAGTTGATGTGACAATTCAGGGCCATATATACCACAAAACTAAAATTCTTGTTCTAGATGGGTTATGTGCTGATGTTGTTTTGGGGCACGATATTTTCAAAGAACATTCAAGTGTTGAAGTTTCATTTGGGGGTAAGAAACCACCACTGAAAGTGTGTGGGCTTTCAGCAGCTAAAGTTGCACCAGTCCGCTTGTTTTCAAATCTGACACTCGACTGTAGACCTATCGCTGTAAAATCGCGACGTTACTCAGAAGAAGACTCCATGTTCATAAGAGAAGAAACTGACCGACTACTGAAAGAAGGTGTCATTGAGCCAAGCTCTTCACCTTGGCGAGCCCAGGTACTAGTGGTTAAAGGTGAAACAAAGAAGAAACGTATGTGCATAGATTACTCACAGACGATTAATCGATTCACCCAACTTGACACTTACCCACTACCTAGGGTTGAGGATGTTGTTAGTAAGGTTTCCAAGTACAACATCTTTAGCACAATAGACCTCAAGAGTGCTTACCATCAAATACCCATTGAGAACGAAGAGCGATTTTATACTGCTTTTGAGGCTTGCGGGCGTCTTTATCAATTTTGTAGAATACCTTTCGGAGTTACGAATGGGGTCTCCTGTTTCCAACGAAAAATTGACTCTATAATACAAGGAGAAGGACTTGAGTGTACTGTGGCTTACTTGGACGATGTGACTATTGGAGGAAGGGATAAGAATGAACATGATAATAACTTGAAAAGGTTTTTTGACGCAGCTAAGAAGTACAATTTAACATTAAACATGGACAACTGCTCATTTGCACAAGACAAGATTATTCTACTGGGGTATGTTATCACAAACAATGAAATCCGTCCTGATCCAGATCGTCTTCAGCCTCTTCTTAAACTGCCCCTTCCTCATGATGTTCAATCACTACGTCGAGCTCAAGGAATGTTTGCTCACTACTCAGATTTCATAAAGAATTTCTCAGAAAAAATACAGCCTCTTTCATCCACTAAAAGTTTTCCACTAACCGAAGCAGCAATAAACTCTTTTCAACAGTTAAAAAATGACATAGCCTCTGCTACTAAAGCGCCTATTCAGGAAGATGCACCATTTACTATGGAGACCGATGCATCTGAGTTCGCGATTGGCTCGACACTCTCACAGGCAGGACGTCCAGTAGCCTTCTACTCTAAAACGTTATCCAAGGCTGAAAAGAATCATTCCTCTATCGAAAAAGAAGCTCAAGCAATTGTCGAATCTCTAAAGAAATGGAGACACTACCTCATTGGCCGACCATTCCAACTCATTACCGATCAAAGATCAGTTTCCTTCATGTTTGACAACAAGAGGTTTGGAAAAGTAAAAAATGAAAAAAATACAGCGATGGCGTTTGGAATTGTCTTGCTTTAAATATGATATTGTATACCACCCTGGTAAGGAAAATGGAGTTGCAGATACTATGTCAAGATTGTGAGGATCTATCAGCGGTCGACCAAATTTAAATGAAATCCACAGAAGTCTGTGTCATCCGGGAGTTACACGGTTCTATCATTGGATTAGAACTAAAAACTTGCCCTTTTCACTGGAGGAAATTTGTCGCACAATATCCCAATGTCGAATTTGTGCTGAACTTAAGCCAAGGTTTAACAGATACCAAGGCACCTTAATTAAAGCGACTGTGCCTTTTGAGCGATTAAACATGGATTTTAAAGGCCCTATTCCAAGTTCAACTCAAAACAAATACATCCTAACAATAGTTGACGAATATTCACGTTACCCATTCGCTTTCCCCTGTCGAGACATGTCGTCAGCTACAGTGATTCAAAAACTTCGGGAACTCTTTGCGCTTTTTGGAATGCCTTCTTTTATTCATTCCGACCGAGGAACATCACTGATGTCAGAAGAACTAAGATCTTTCCTACAAACTCATGGCATTGCATCTAGTTACTCTTCTGCATATAATCCTAGAGAAAACGGCCAGGTAGAAAGATTTAATGGAACTATATGGAAAACAGTTTCACTTGCTCTTAGAACTCAGGATTTACCTGTAAAGTATTGGGAAACTGTTCTGTCTGAGGCGCTTCACTCAATAAGATCTTTATTATGCACCTCTATCAATGCAACACCTCACGAATTAATGTTTAAACATCCTAGAAGATCTTATTATGGAGGTTCAGTTCCAAGCTGGCTGTCTCAACCTGGTCCAGTGCTTCTCCGCAATCACAACAGGTCGAGCAAGTATGATTCACTTGTGGAAGAAGTTCAACTTATCCAAGCAAATCCTGGCTATGCACATGTCAGACTCCCAGATGGAAGAGAGAAGACTGTGTCAATAAGGGATCTGGCCCCAATACCAGAACTGACAGTCCAAGATCATTCTGACTTTCAAGACCAAGTCCAAGATCATTCTGACTTTCAAGACCAAGTCCAAGATAATTCTGACTTTCAAGACCAAGTCCAAGAAATTGAGGAACCAAGATCACCATTTCAAGACCGACGAGTAACAACTGAGACGTTTAATGAAATAAATGATCACATTGAACCTGAATCAATATCAAAACCGAGGGTAAATCAAGAACGAATGTCACCTACCTCAGCCACAAATCAGAATGGAGCACGTCCTCAACGATGCCGGCAAATGCCAAAATATCTCAATGACTACGTCACTTTTTAGGCTGGGAAGAATGATATGATATTTATATACCACATGTTTTATAAAGTACTGTAAATAGCTAAATTATCCATCACCTGTATAACTTTGTATTTGTTTTTGTTTATCTTGTAATTTGGCTGACTTCAGAGTTTATTAAAACCTATCTTTAGGTAATTTGCTTATGTGTCTTTATTTTCATTACACTCTATCTGAGGTTTAAACAATGGTTTTGCTTAATTGAGTTTTGGTGTTGGTTTCCCGTGCGTCACATCCGACACTTCCGACACGGGGACTAAAAGGATATTCTCGTTTTAGTGAGAATTTCGCAAGCCCTTCACAACAATATCTATAAAATGCTAATACGTTAAATAATTTTCAACATGGATCTAGGCCCGGGAGGTCGGTAATAACAGCTGCTATTTTTATATTTTTTTATCTGTCATTGATAAGTAGCTAAAGTTGAATATATCGCAGGAATTTTCGTGGATTTATCTACAGTATTCGATAGCGTGAATAATTCTTTTTTAATAAAAAAATGGAAGTCATTAAGCTTATCAAAAACTGCAATTATGCGGTTTAATGATATTTGGACAGACGACCCAAATTTGTTGAAATTACCCACATATCAAAAGACCGGCGTGTCTCAAAGTTTTTTTCAGAATCTCCAGATATTCCGGCTAGTTTTAGACCCGATTGAACAAATCAGGTTTAGACCTTATGGTATTAGAGCTTATGGGACCCCACGCTACAGAATGCAGCACTGATAACTGTTGTATTTGTTTTCCAAGTCCCAGGTGAAACCAGGTAGAGTGGCGGCCCATAAGATATATTTTGTTCCATTAGTCCTTATACCATAATGTATTCGATTATGTTTACATAATCATTTTTACGATATTATATTTCATGATGTCAGAACTAGACATATCTGGTTCTTACATCATGATTATATTTATTGCATTTACTTAATGTATTTAATGCTCCCACTTGGTTTTCGGCTTCACAGTACGCCATTGCCTGTATTTAGACACTATTAATTTCGATTTTGTAAAAAAGATGGCGCTAAAGTAGAACCAGCCGAACCGAATGCTATGTGTTGATAGGCGGCTAGGCGCTGTCTTCCAGTGTTCAACGACAGCTAGTGTATTTTTTTTATGTAATTGCTGTTATTATTGTGAATATAAATCCTTTAAAACAATAATTGTCTTCTCTAAGCTGTGCCATGCGGCATAAGTTGTTGTTTCATATCGAAAATTGTAAGATACTTAAAATAAATTGAGGCAATGTAGTGTATTGTCCAAATTTTGTTGTGGGAAAATTTCCTCCCGTGTTTAGATTAACCAAACATGGCTGACACATTACTGTGGAGGAGACGGTAGAAACCCCGAGCCAATGAATTTTGCCGACTTGGGGTAAGCATTTTTGAATCGTATCAAATGCTCTGTATAATAAAACCTATACTATGTTTAGGGCCTCATGCATCATAGGCTTGCATCATTGTTAATTGGTTATATTTTTAATCCTGAAATTTCAATACTGCACACTAAAATAATTAGCCTACCATGTATTTGGTGATGTTTGCATTGTTCTAATATATTGTTTTACAACTATAGATTATGTTTTTTTTATTTTATTGGTACACATATCTTTTAAAAGTTAACAATTTTCAGCAGAAAAATGGCCTATCTACTCAGCCTCACTCCAGCCTGAACCTGAGGTACAAGGGAGGGTGTAGGCCTATGCTTCTATCAAGAAATAAGTGAAGTTCAGATTTCAAAATGTCTGGATTAAGCCGAAAAAGGGTAATTATATTAAGAATTAAGTTTTACAGTCTGCATTGACATGCCTACCACTTTTATTGCTAGGAAGGTAAGTTAGTCCTAATGGAGTTAAGGTCTAGGCATACCAACAGAAAGGCTAGTTGGCTAGTCTGAATATTAACCTATTCATCCCTAACGTTTTTCTAATTTTTTTATTTCTCAGGGTACCTATTAATAGGCCTATTGATCTATACCAAACATACAGTTTTTTTACCAGCTACATGACGCTATTTTTTAATGTTTTATTTACTATCTTATTTGTTTTTCCAATCAAATTACCTTAATTACAAGAAACTAACTTATTAATTTGCGGGTCATACCACCTAAAATGAACCAAAAATATTATTGGGCCTAGGCCTAGTTTGACACCCATGTTCTCAGATTTTGAAGAAACTTGGTAGTAAGTTATTAGCCCTAACTTAATTGTTCATTTTATGCCCCTAAGCATCCATACCAAATTATTTGGCTGTATTTAAAACGGTTTATTTTTTATAACTCATTAAAGTTTTTGTTAAATAAGTTATTATAAGATTTTGTTTTACCTTCGGCGGAATAATGTGCTTAGGACCTTACGAGACAACAAAAGTTTAGTTATATCTTCTTTATTTACCGTATCAATTAATGATGATGAAAATTGATGTAAGGATACTTCATTGAATAAGGAATTCAGATAAAATAGGCCTAATATTCATAGAATAAGTTATTAAGTAAACCTCTCCCAGAAAATAAAAATTTCAAACATTTTAAAAATGCATGTGCAGGGTTTTGTGGAAACTGCAATTATCTCCAAAAGGGTTAAGAGTAACTTAATCAAATAATTATTTGTTTTAATTGTTGTTCTATAAGACTTAAAGCCTATTTCATGCCAGTGCCGGTATTTTAAAGCCGTTATCTATTTTATGACATACCGGTAATAATATTCAATAGCTTTTTCATCACCTTCAATTTCAAATTTTACTTGAAAGATACCGGTATATATAATTTAGTCACTGCTATTTATATCTTTAGATTTACCATACAGAAAGATTATATATATAGGTATAATGAAATTTTTCTAAATTTTATTCAAAATATATTTCTACTCGGCCTAAGTTACTAACTTTAATACCAAGAAAATATTGAAATAATGTTTATTAACTGTGGTGAGAAACTTTGATGGATCAAAACTAAAGGATGCCTGTTCCAAACAATGTTGAAAGCAACCACATTGTATTTTACTTCTTTGTTTAAACCTGACGCCTTGAATAAATCAAATTTCAAACTGATTAATTACCTCATGCATTCATAGCCAAAGCACAAACTAAATATTTTAAAGATTTGTGGGAAGAAGTCCCTTCAGATACAGTTGTATCAATGGATTTGGGTGGGAACTATGTTTTCATTATCCAGGAAGAGGCTCAAGGTTATCATTGGACATCAGATTCATGCACCATTCATCCCATCATGATCCATTGTAAACATGCAAGGAACGATAAACTTATTTTACCTCTTTGTTGGTATATTGTTTGATGACCTTAAACACAGCGTAAGTAGGCTATAGAATATGAAATTCAAAAAATTAACTGAATTTCTCAAGAAGGAATATCCACACTTGAAGAACATACATTACTTTAGTTAAGGGTGTGCAGGTTAATATAAAAATAGATACAAGTGCAGGTCAATATAAAAATGGATACAACTTCATGAATCTGTGTAAGAGAAGGACTATGAACTCAAAGCCCAGTGGTCCTTCTTTGCTACCAGCCACGGGAGAACAAAATGTGACGGAATTGGGGCGCTGTTACATGTTTATCAAGAAAAAAAGTATACAATGGAACATGTGAGAGAGAAATCCTGACAACAAGTGAACTTTTTGAGTTTTGCTGGTTAAATATCAGAAACATCATATTTTCCTTTTCAATTCTAAAGATGCTGTTGATTCAATCCGCCTGAGTTTGGTAAATCGCTCCAAAGATGTGAAAAACTCTTCCAGGAACAAGATAATTCCATAGCTTCCAACCAGTGAATGATTTAGACAAAAATTGAAGCCAGAAGAATAAGTACCGGTACTGATGAGAAACCAGCCCTTACTTTCAACTTAATAAAGAACGATCAAACTTTACTGGTTAAAATTGAAGATTTGTATCCTGTTTGTTTTATTGCATTTTTGATATGTTCTGGTGCTTTGGCATGATAAACAAAGTGGGAACTGAAGAGGAGGACGTCACTATAAAGTTTTTACATCTCATGGACCATCGCCATCATTTTTCTGGCCCAAAAGTGAAGATGTATGTTCGGTGTCCATTCCTCATCTCATTAAAGTGATTGACGCCCATAAAACCATGACTGGAAGAAACTACAAGTTCTCTCAAGCCTCTTTGGTTAATATTGAATCCATGTTTAAAAGTATTGCAGCAAATTAAAGGGTCAATAACATACAATAGCCCACTTTTATTTGCTTAGTAAGTTTCAGGAGTCAAGTATATTTCTATTAGGCAAATATAAAAGTAAACATTTTTTTAGTTTGGAAATTCTATTGTTTATTAGTACAGTAGTTTACTTATAAGACCAATCGGTAAGCTTCAATTCCTTTGAAATTTGATTTATATAAGGCTTCAGGTTCAAACAAATAGTAAGTACCGGTAAATACAATGTTGTTGATTTTATAACATTGTTTTCTACAGGCGTTCTTTGGTTTTGATCCATCAAATGTTCTCGCCACAAATTTGGTGGAATTATTTTAAATGCTTCAGGTTATTAAATTATTAATAACCATTATTTTAATATTTTCTTAATATACAATTTAGTAGATAATATGATGTTTTGAATAAAATTTGGAAAATTGTCACTGTTTTATCCAAGGTAAATAACGGTGACTTAATTTTATCTTTAAAGTAAAGTTTGAAATTGAAGGGTTGAAAAAGCCATGAATATTATTATGTCATAATATAGCAGACTTTATAGAACAACAATTAAAAAATAGTTATTTGATTACTCTTAGCCCTTTTGGAGAAATTGCAGTTCCCTCAAAACCCTGCTCTTCAATTTAAAAAAGTTTTAAATTTACATTTCTGTTTTTTTTTATTTTTTTTTACTGGGAGAGGTCACTCTCATAAATGTTATTGTATGAGGCCTATATAAATGTTATTTTTTCTGAATTCCTTATTCAAAGAAGTAAGGCCTATCCTTACATAAATTTTCATCATCATTGATTGATAAATAAGGATGGTGTAAGTTTTTTGTCCCTTAAGGTCCTGAACACATCATTCCGCCAAAGTTGAAAAACCCTGAACAAAAACAAACAAAACAAAAAACTTAACAAAAACTTCAATGAGCTGTTAAAAGTAAGCCGTTTGAAATACGGGAAAAAATTTTTGCTATGGATGCTTAGGGGCATAAAATGAACAATTACATTACGTTTCATCAAAAAATGAGAACATGGGTGTCATGGTGTGGTTGATGTGACATGGAACCACACCTTTCATGAAATTAACACTCGACTGCCCGATAGTGAATTTTTCATTGACCGTGTCATTTTTGCAATTTTGCAGACATGATTAAAATTCACAATAAGTTAAACTGCAAAATGGATGTAACCTGTAAACAGTGGCATAACTGCCGGGCCCGCAGTGCTGATGGGGCCCGCGAGCCGAGGCAGCCTGATGGCCATGGTAAAGATCTGACGGGCCCGCATAATCAGATGAAACTGTTATATTGAATTTTGTTTAATGTTAATAACTTTAGCTATTTTGTATTTTTATGCTGCCATACGCTGTATAAGTGGTCTCAGATTGTCCTAAATCAAATTCAAATTGAGAGTTGAGCCAAAGTTAAAGGATGATGAAAAGTAATAAAACATGACAAGCTGGCTGAAGGTGAACTCCTCACTGATCCCAACCTATAGCCTTCTTCAAGACAGTTGTATATATTGGTACCTTAGACATTGTAATCAATCAAATTACTTGGAGATGTGAAGAAATGATTAATGTTAGGTAGACCATCTTAGTATTTTCACAGTACTCCAGAGTTTCCATCCTCGTCTACAGACGAACAATTAATCTAAATACAACTGAACTGATGTTGTTAGTAAACTTTTAGAATAATTTATTTTTAGCAGATTGTAATGATAACTTTCGTTTGTTGTGCTTAGTGGTTAATGAATAAAACACCTTAAACTGTAATAAATTTTACATTTTAATTTTCCTTAATTCGAATTAGCCTACTTTAAAAGTAAACTTTAAAGTGAGCTATTTCAGCTATTTTAACGGTACTTTGGTATTATACGGATGCCACCCTTATGCAGCGCGCTGCGGCAGTTATGTTAAGATGGGTTATCATAAAAATGATTGTAGGACTTTCCTTGTTTTGTTACGAATCGAATGATACCTGATGAGTCATACTTACGGCCGCCAAACCCCCTCCAAATAGGCCAAGGTCAGGTCGTTGACCGGAGCGCGCGCATCACCTGTCACCGCCTGTATCTGGGTCAGTGTCATGAGTGATTTATTGCCGTGCACTACGTTACATTCGTTTTCATAATGAGTGACGTTCTTTTGGTGTGGGATTTACCTCGAAATGAAGAGGAAACCGTTCGTATTTTTATGATAACCCATCCTAACATAACTGCCGCAGCGCGTTGTATATTTGGCGGACTACCTGTGGCGATCGGGTCTGGCTGCTAGCGGTGGCGACGCATTCAACACGATCCTAGCGGACATCGCTGCCTTTTGGGAGGCACAACACAAAGACCGCTCATCAGAATGATGTAAAATTTGTACAGTAAGTCAATAAAAGTACGTTTTTTCGAATTATGTAGTTATCCTTTGTATCCGGTAAAAATTTAACCTCCAAAAATAGTGGCATCCGTATAATACCAAAGTACCATTTTAACAGTGTCTGAAAAATCCAGGGAATTGTAAATTGTTTTTACTAATAAGTGATGGAAATTTTCCGCAATAATTCCTTAAATAACATCAACTCCCCATCACCAACAATGAATTAGCCTATAATCAAAGAATGTAAACTCACTTTTAAGAGTGAATTAGTGTAATTATGTTGTAGTGATAAATGATAAATCGGCGGCTCATGATAGGATCCATTCCAAAACCTCAAGGTACAGCTGTAAACGCTACAGCAGTAATTTCACTCCAAATACTTTTTACACACATTTGGACAGGAAGAGAGCGGGCTACTGACCTGTGTCCTCAGGACTTAATGAAGTTTTGTTTTGGCACTCATCATTTAATTCTAGGTATTTTATACTATATTCAGGTGATTACAAACATTATAGCATAGATAAGAACCTTGGCGTTATTAACCCTAGCAGTGGCCAATGGTGTAAGCGGGAAATGGCAGAGCAAATTTGGCGATTTTGCAGATCTTTTGTTGAAAATTCGTATAAATTCAACCGTAGAAGTAAACCTAGCCAACTTTATAATAATTTTGATTGAAAAGAACAGTAGAATCTGAAAATAGTAAAATAAAAAAGACCTTGAAAGCTGAATTTTTCCGGTAAAGTGATAATTGTTTTGATAATTTTTTTTAATTTCAAAAGCAGCCTCGGTAAATTTTTTCTTTGGATTTTTTATGGAAAATTCATTATATAAATTTGGTAGACAATCCAATTCACTACTTAGAAATATATAACATGTTGGGGTACAAATTTTTTTGTAAGTTTTGGGGGCGTAGTATAATGATAAACGGAAAACTGAAAAATGTGTAAACTGTACAGTGTTAATTTGTGTTTTAAATAAGTAATATAATATATGTATATACTAATAATAGCAGGGTGTCTAGCAGTCGGGGAAGTCGGGAATTTGTATAGAAATTAATAAAATGTCGGGAAAGGCGAGAATTAATATATAAAATTGTTATTAAGTCGGGAAAATGGATAAAACTTATAAGCAGTGATATCAAGGTACTAGTATATATAATCAATGGCAATTGCAACAAGATGTACGTTGTGGAATAACCCAAGCAAGTGCTTGGCCCATAGTTTTTCGGAGAAATTAAGAAAGTCAGTCAAGTACATGCCGTTACTATGGCAACGCGAAAAGGAAGATGAGTCACAAGGGTGGAGGGGTGGAGAGCGGTGACCTTGAAGGTACCTCTACACTCCCGTCCGCCATCGCTCGGCTAGTGGACTCTGATAGACAAGTTCCGATACTTCCGATCCGAGTAGGGTCGAAACTTTGTTTTCGGAACTCTGGGCATCAGTTAACCGATATTATCGTGGTATCGAAAGAAAAGTTAGAGTATCGGTATCGGAAAAATAGTACATTTTTACGTTGTTAAAACATAGATTAGTTTTTGTTTAATATACTTTTTAGCAAAATAAACACAAATAATAACTTCAAATATAGTTCTTGTAACTTATGATAGAGAGATTCGACTCCTAGCTATCTCCCGCGTTCCTCTTACAGTAACGGGTATCAATACTTTGGTTTCGATTCGTAGCGATACCAAATATCGGGTCCAAGCCAGTAGCCAGTAGTATCGTATCGGAACGTCCCTAGACTCTGACTCTGATTCTCACACGCACACGTCGCGTCGTCGTAGTACCTGCGCAGTTGCGCTCATTGATGCATAGTGAAGCATTGAAACCTGTAGGTTAAAGATTATATTGACGAGTGAAGTGAGTTTAAAACCGGGATTTGTCCGTAAATATTGAATAATGTCTGCAAATTATTGGCGGTACAGGTTAACAACTTAACTATGATCTATTATTATTTCCCTTTACATTCCAACAATGCTTCAAATTTTGTTCAACGGTGAGCGTGAGCAATACACGCTTAAGTTAATATTTTACGTGTTAAAACTTATAAGTTTACGTTGCAATCTACTTCGAACACGGCCGAATTTCGTCGTCTGCACCGCTTGCACTTTGGCCTGGTTTTTTAAGTTAATATTTTACGCGTTAAAACCTTTAAGTTTACGTTGCAATCTACTTCGAACACGGCCGAATTTCGTCGTCTGCACCGCTTGCACTGTGGCCTGGTTTCCACGGAACGGGGCGAAGTAACTCGCCCGACAGTTAGTTGTTAAGTAGTATTGAGTTATACAATTTTATAGTTTTAATTACAGTTGTCAACTATTTCTCAGATGACCAGAAGACCATTAAACAGTGTCTTAGTGACATTTGAACAATGTCGTAAATAATACTACTCATCTAATGCACTAATGCATTAATTAATGCACTACTCACTAAACTAACATGAAGGTATTTGTAGCAATCGCCCCTATAAAATGGGCATTTATATCTTGGAACACTTATATTTTCGCATATAATAAGTTATGTTTTAACCCTCTACTAATATTATTTCAAATTACAACATTTTTTAAATCTGTAAAATAGTTACCCAAGGCTCTATAACTTATTAGGCCTATATTTTAACAAAATTTAGTGAACTTTCCCCAAGTTTGATAATAGGCCTATGCCCATGTTAGGCTGTTAAGCTGGACTAATTAAGTTACTTTACTTTTACCCTTGGAAATATTATACTGTGGTCTGAACATGTTTACTAATTAACTGTTTCTAACATTTAATAAAGTGGTTCTCCATACAGATAGGCTATATAGGCCTACATATCAAATAAGCCTAGTCAGTATAATGTTTTAACTTACCTTTGAAAACATTTTAACCAGGCCAAAGCTTACAATCGTCTGGGTAATTTTAAACTTTGATTTAATTACCAAATTATGCCAACATGGGAGAAATTGTAAAAATTTCAGTTAGGCCTAGTTTTTTAAAACTGAACTTAACTTAATTAAAATTAATTTAGGTAGTGATATAAAAAAAATATAAGTTAGGTGACTTCTTAAATATTTTTTTTTAGCCAGTGATGAGATCGACAGGCCTAGATTTATGCCTAAATATGTTTTCAAAGTTATGAGTAAAAATCAGTTTTACTTTAGCCTTTTATTTTCATATGCCAACCTATTTGAAATTTTGTATTTGTTGCTGTACATGAACAGGCTACTAACTTACCGGTACTGTATTTTATTTTAATCTTCATTGCTTTCCAGTATATAAAGAGGGTACACTTTCATAAGCGGAACGATGTAAAAAACCAAAAGTAATTGTTCATACGGATTATTTAGGTTACAGTTACGTTCGGTCTAAAGAGGTGGAAGATATCATCTTGAAATTTGTCCAGATAACAAACTTTGTTAGGAATACGTTCCGAGCACATCGCCAACCATCTCTTTGTGAATACTTACATAGAATTAGGGTGAAAAACTGAAAAATATCCTTTTATGTTCTTTTAACATGCTGATATTTTATGCCCTTTTAAATTTGTTGATGTTTTTAGTTTTGTTTTTTAATTAAATTATTTTGTATATAGCTAACCGGTAACGTTAATTTCATTTGTATTTTAAGTTTAATTGAAAAAAACATATATATTTATATATAAATATTTATGATCATATATTATGCAGTATTTGAGTTTTTAATACAAATATTATAGGCTTACTGAGTTTTGGTTTTTTTAGTGAGTTTTCTTCCAAGTGCCATTCTGTTTCACTATTTAAATTTTGTTCACTATTTTTTTAATTTTTTTTCCTTTAAGAATAACATTGTACTGTGTTTACTTAAAAATGGAAATTTAAATTTTCTCCGCAACCAGTAATCGTAGAATAGTAATTCAAGATAACAAATTATTTAGTTTTTTGAGCTCTTTTTAATGGTGAATAGTAGGCTAATATTTTTCACATTTATGTTTTTTATGAAAAATCAAAAGTAACTGAATTTTTGATATTTTAAGTCTTATAATTTCTGAACCCGAATTTTTACAGAAATGCGGGTGGTGTCATTTTGTTAGAAAATTAAAGTTCTACAAACGACTAAAGTTTAATCAAAATCGTTCGAGCCGTTTTTGATAAATCTAGATTTTTCATGTTTTTCGGTGGTTTTTGGGGGATAATTACCCTTAAAAATAAAAATTAAAAAAATTATAAAATACCTGGAGATATCGTGTATTAGTACCTACATACCAAATTTCATAAAAATCGAACCATTGGTTAGGGATCTAGCTCTGTACACATCCATACAGACAGACACACAGACATCACGTAAAAATCACTTTTTTGGGTTCAGGGAGCACCAAAACAAATATTTCCACTAACAACTAAAATTCAAAAATGTTGACGAAAACAATATTTTCTCCTTATACTATGTATAAGGGGGAGAAAGTAAAAATCCAAAAAGTGGTAAAAACATGATATTTTTTACTCTTATGACGTTTGTAGTATATTTTTACTATCTTGCGAAAGTCTGGAAAATTTTGGAAAAAGTCTTAAAAAGTCTGGAAAAAGTCTTGAATTTTGAGATCAAATATCACTAGACACCCTGAATAGTATATACATATTTGTAAAGCTAATGAAGTAAGGAATCTAAAAAAAAGTCCAAGTTTATAGTAAAAAATTATTATTATCACATATAAATAATTGTAAATAAAATAATGTTTTGATATTTTTGCATATTTGGAAAAAAACATTTCTCAGTACTTAGTGAATAACTTTTTCACCAAATTTATCCCCCCCAAACCAATACAGACATGTTGTAGGATATTCAGTTACCTACATAAAAATTAGGGGTGTGCGAGTATTCGAGCTTCGAGCTTTTTCGAGCCGAATATTACAGTATTCGGTTTGGCTCGAGATTTCCAAAAAAGCCTGAAGTTTGAGCCGAATATTTAAATTGCCGACTAGTGAAAAGAGTCGTTTACAAAAATAAATTTGAAGCAAACACTTTCAGTAATCAAAGTTAGAATTCTCGTAATTTGCATCGTTAGAGCTCCATAACAGATATAATCCAGCAATGCTGTGCTTTCGTTTAAAAAAAAAAAAAAAAAAAAAAACTAAATATAAAAGTACAGATATTTTAAAATGTCGATCTGATCAACCAATGCAATGGATCTACTTTCTCTATGCTCAGAAATCATATTAAGTGGACATCTACACGATTCTGTTTGCAGTACAGTGTTGCCGTTGCCCAGTTGAGTTGTTCAATATTTCACGATTAATAATAATTAATACAACAACCCTACTGCTCCATAAAAAATACCCCAGCAAAAAACTAAAATCCATGAAAACACATTTTCTAACTGTTGCAGCGGTACAGTCTTTACTGCAACTTACAATTTTGTACATTACACAATAATAATTTCCTGGCGTCTGAAATCACGTCTGGCAACACTGTTGATTGCAAAACTGTCTTAAGACGTTGAGGGAAGATGGTTATAATGTAATAATGATTTAGTATGACCATTGACCAGGGACAAGGTTGTAGGTGATGAACGACAAATCATGGCGGCGTTTTGATGTACAGCCGAAATAGCACTCTCCAAAAATTGTATTGTTAAAAAATCATCAATTGATGTAGAATCTAAAGTTCTTAAGAAATAAAGTGAATGGAAATACAACTGTAATTATACTGTAGGTTAACAAATATTGTCACATCGCTGTTGTAATAATTTACAAATAAAAATCACTAATTGCGAGATTCACAAGATCAAAGGATTTTATCAAAATTCTAAATGGTTACGTCACACACGTTATAATATCGGTGGTCATATTATTTCCAAGGTTATACTTTATCATACTCTATGTTCACCTAACCAAGAGCAAGACGCAATCAAATTGGCGCAGTGTTTTGTTTCACTGCAGCTGTGCGATTAAAATCATATATTGTTAACGCCGCGGGATTATTTGAATCTGTGAATAAACGTCAGTTGAAATAATTTCATTTTTAAATTGTAGGCTATCAAGTTGTTAAATCATTGATGGAAGAAGACTGCATTGACGATCCTCTTCCTCCAGGAACTTCTGCTTCTGAAACCTTCTGTTTCAGAAGCAGATATAATAGGTTAAGTCTATTAGGTGATAAAGGTTAGATACAATGTAAGCCAGGCCTACGATTATTGGATAATTTATATCTGTGAGTACAATAAGATATAATGATAGTTTACAGTGATTATATTTACAATATGGTTAGCTGCTGAGTGTCCTGATTTAACTAACTTATATTAAAAGGATAACCTTAAATTTACTATTTACCATCAGTTGAATAGATAGGCTTACTGTATTTTTGGTAATTCCCTAGAATAGGGCCTAAATGTTTGGTTACATGGTGAGTACATCTTGACATATAGTCTGTTTATTATGGCTGTTATAAAAACGGTAATAACTACATTCGGGCTTATCAGTCTAGTTTAAAAATTGTAGTTCTCTTCCTTTATGTTATTTTTTCCTATGTATCTACTTTATATTACAAGAAAACTGTTCATTACTAGCAACAGTTGGTCTCAATAAATGTTCCTTTTCAGTACTTTTTTGTTATTTTTGCACTGTAGAACTTCATTTAGGCCTATTAAAAGTAGGGCTAGTGAATATAGAAGAAGTGAATAAAAGATGACCAATATTAAAAGTATAAAATAATACTTAGCAAAATTCAGCTCGGGTCATAAAATCAGTACCGGTATATTGCACACCCCTTGAGAAAATTGCCATAAAAAAGCTTGGCTCGAGAAAGCTTGAAGCTCGAAAACTTAGAAAAAAAGCTCGGCTCGAGTCAGAAATCACTCACACCCCTAATAAAAATGGATAACACCTAGGTTAAATTATTTTTTATATACAGTAGAGCGTCAAAAATCCGAACCAATTGGGACCGTAGGTGGTTCAGATTACCGATTTGTTCGGATTTTCAAACATAACCTAGAAATGCCTCTTAGACACATAATTAGGCCTACACTATTAAATATGCAGTTCTAGGCTATAGTAAATGAAACAAAAACAATAGTTTTTTTGTACTTACGTATATTATGTATATTACTGTAGTTGGTTTCTTAAAAAAATAGGTAGAGTTCATACAGTACACAATAGAAACGAACAAAACACTGACCAGTAACAGTATTCAAACAGAATCACTCATCACTCTAAATCCAACTGTACAAAATCACTTATCGTATACAATTCTATTTGACATTAAAAAAGGCGCTAATCTTTGGTTGCGTTAGCTTCGATACACGTTTTCTGCCAGCCAAGTCCTTCATTCGCTTAAGCAGCAGGAGCTGACCTTGACTATATTCTGGCTGTGTTTCATACCAAGACATCACTGTCTCTAACGCCGTAAAAGCTTCAGAATGTGAAGGAACTGAGTCGTCGTCTGCTGGATCTTCTACAGTACAGTATTAATAACATCCTCAGGAGAGGTTCGGATTTTTGACGTTTCGGATTTTGACTTTCGGATTTTCGACGCTCTACTGTATATGTTATTTAACAATGTAAACAATGTAATTATTCTTTGTGGGCAGCACTCACCTTATTTTTTCTCTCTCCGGGACTCGTCAGAAGTTTGCTTTGAATTCGGGACGATTGTGTTTTGTGTGTTTTAGCGAATTTCCCCTATAGGGAAGAAGCTATTACCGTAGTCGGCATGGTAAGACCTAAGCCCGGGACCATGATAACTTTTCGTTCGAAACTATATATATACATACATTATATTAATTTTGCATCATTATGAGAACAAAGTACCCTTATTTAGTTTCATAATTTATATTTTGACGACTAGTTTTGCTCTATTTCCAGCCATTTTCAAGTCAAAATATCAATAACCTTAAAAACTAAAACAAAACATGTAAATTAAAATTAACATATGTATCAAATTTTGCATACAGTAGTGTAGTAATTTGTATATGCTTTTGGATATTTTTTCTATATATATGTTGGTTCTTATTTCTTAACTTCTTATTTGTTTTACCTTTGCAAATATTGCATTTTCATGGTTCCAAGTTAGTTGTGTTTAGTAGTTTTTGTGGACCCTTTTTATTATTCAGATATATCCATAAATCTTCTTTTACATTTAGTTTTTCTTTATTATTATCATACTCAAGTATTTTTAAATTATATTCTTCTATTTTGGCATAGTTGTTATTTGCTTTTAAAAGGAGGTCTGCATAGTTGGATTTCATTGTTGTAAGGTTTCTTGACTTTTATGCTTGGACATGTTCGTTAAATCTTATATTAAAACTTCTTTTTAGGTTGTCAACAGTAGTTTAGGCACTGCGAATTGTTAAAAAAACCTCTGCAAAATGGCCAAAATTGCCAGGGCACCGAGCAATTAAGCATAAATCAGCCCAGGGCAGTCCTAGGGTTAAAGAAACCAAAAAGTTGTGCAGTTTTATTTCTTAAACAATGGTGTAAAGTTTATTAAGATCAGACCAAAAGTAACTGATTTATTGCAATTGTTTAGCAATTATACCAACTTTTTGCATGTTTCTAGTTTAAAATTAGGGATTTTTAAATTACTAATTATTCCTCTTTTAAAATTTTCCTACCTAAATTTTATATTTAAACTTTTTCTCGTGTTTTTAAACTGTTTTCTTAGTTATTAAGTTTTTAAAACCTTTTAAAAGTTATTTTCTGAAGAATAACAGCAAATACGTCAGCAGATGTAACTAACAGCTGATGCTCAAATATTAACAGCTGATTTCGAATAAATAAAGCATTGTTGTAAATATCCATATAATAAGTAACTTTAGTGACTCAGTTTATTCTTCAGTTTTGTGTTATTCAGTTTTTGTGTTTTGTGTCCTTTTAGTCAGGTGTAAACATTACTTACTTAATTAATGTAAATTTATTGTAATTTTTATTAGTTTTATTATTATTTGTGTGTAAGTTATTTTGACAATGGCAGGTAATCAGTATCACAACTATACAAACTCAGAAATGGCTGATATGCACCTGATGTATGGACTTGCCGATTGCAATAGCATGGAAGCTAGACGTTTGTATCATGACAAGTTTCCAAATCGTGTATTACCTGCTCACACAACCTTTCAAGCAATTCACCAATGTCTCAGTGAAACAGGAAGTTTTAAACCCCAGAAGTCTGGTAATTCAGGACGGTACCGCTCAGTAAGAACGTCCGAATTCGAAAAGGCCGTATTGGAAGACATCTAACCATCCTGAAAAAAGCACTAGACAGCTAGCCTTACAGTTTAATGTTGATCATAGAACAATTTGGGACATACTCCATGAACAACAATTGTACCCTTTTCACGTTCAGCGAGTTTAGGCTCTGTTACCGCGTGACTATCCCCATCGAATTCGTCTATATCAGTGGTTTATTTGAAAATGTACCAGGCCTAATCGTAATTTTTTAACCAGTATTTTATTTACTGACGAGGCAAAATTCTCAAGAACCGCCATCACTAACTTCCACATCACCCATATTTGGTCCATTGAAAACCCCCCACGAAATCACGCAGAACCGACACCAATACCAGTTTTCTGTAAACGTGTGAGCTGGCATATTAGGTGACCATCTGCTATTTTGTTTCTTACCTGCAACACTTAATGGCGACAGATACTTGCACTTCATGTCTGTTGATCTGCCAAACTTATTGGAAGCTATTCCACTTGACACACGAAGGGAAATGTGGTTTATGCTTGATGGAGCACCCGCACATTTTGACCTTCGAGTTAGAGACCTCCTGGACGAAACTTACCAAAACAAATGGATCGGTCGAGGAGGCCCAGTCCCATGGCCTGCCAGGTCACCCGACCTCAACCCCCTGGACTTCTACCTATGGGGCCACCTAAAAACTCTTGTTTACTCTACTCCTATAGAAACATTGGAGGAACTGTGTGAAAGAATTGTGAATGCCATTGTCAGAATCCGTCAGTCACCAGGAATTTTTGAAAGAGTGCGGCAGACATTGAGAAGGTGCCTTGACGCATGCATTGAGAATGATGGCCAACATTTTGAACAGTTCCTCTAGTGCTCCAACAACTTCTGTGTAGAAATGAATCTAAAACTAGATTAAGATTCTATTTTCATTTTGCAGTATGTAAAATATTAAAACTAATATTAGTTATTGTTATTTTAATCGCAACTTGATTTTTTTTTCATCAGATAACATTCATTAAAGTTACTTATTATATAGATATTTACAACAATGCTTTATTTATTCGAAATCAGCTGTTAATATTTGAGCATCAGCTGTTAGTTACATCTGCTGACGTATTTTTTGATGTTATTCTTCATCAAATAATTTTCAAAATGTTTTAAAAACTTAATAACTTAGAAAACAGTTTAAAAACACGAAAAAAAGTTTAAATATAAAATTTAGGTAGGAAAATTTTAAAAGAGGAATAATTAGTAATTTAAAAATCCCCAATTTAAAACTAGAAACATGCAAAAAGTTGGTATAATTGCTAAACAAATTGCAATAAATCAGTTATTTTTGGTCTGATCTTAATAAACTTTACACCATTGTTTAGGAAATAAAATTGCACAACTTTTTGGTTTTTTAAGATGTTTTGTAAAATTTACTGTTTTGAGAAATTAAGCTTTAAAATATAAAAACAGCCGCCATTTTGAAATAGTATAAAGTAGAAACTTCATACTACATACCTAAATAGGTTTGTTAATAGTCGTCCACGTACCAAATTTGAAGTTTATACGTTTAGTGGTTCGTGAGATATAATTGGTCAGGTAAAAAACACATACAGACGGATATACGGAAAACCGAGCATTTTAGGACATGTGTTAATAGGAACTTTTTCCTTAGTTTTTATGTAAGTGATCATATCCCGAAGTCCTGAAGGTTTTTTTTCAACACCCTGTATATCGCTTTTTGTGAATTTATTTTTATGAAACTTGGTATGCGGCTCAATGTGGTATTAAGACACATATCTTATGCATTGGAAATTCCCTAAGTACGCAGGTTTGCTGCGATGGGGATATTTTTCCAATACGTAATAAACCCTTATTGTTAGCGAATTTCCCCTATAGGGAAGAAGTTATTACCTTAGTTGGCATGGAAAGACCTAGGCCCGGGACCATGATAACTTTTCGTTTTGAGGTCCCCAGACCCCAAAAACACCATTCGTACGAAACTGTATATATATATATATATATATATATATATATGTGTGTGTGTGTCCGTGGGCGCGATAACTCTCGTAAAAATAGTCCGATTTTGATGAAATTTAGCATAAACGTGTAAAGCAACATTTATGACTTAAGTTCGAAAACCAGCCAGATCGCTTCATCCAAAGGGGTATTTTGGGGGGGGTTTGTACCCCAAAAATGGGTTTTTTGAACTTTTTACGTGTAATTTTTGAAATGGTCAAATTTTAGTTTTTACCATTGGAATCAGCTTAAAAAACACACAATTTTGTATTTTGAACATTCCTCTATGTCAATCGGTTACCGAGATATTGAAAGTGCTAAACACAGAACGTTGTGTAATGTTATTCAGATGTTGAATAAGAAAAAAATATATCTCGCTTCTTTATGAATGTATATTTACGAAACTTGGTATACAGCTTTATCTGGTTGTGGTCTATTGATAATTGCTCAAAAAACAATTTTTTGCTAAAGGTTCCCGTAGCAGTGAACCTGCTTACTCAGCCCCCATGTTAATCTTATCAAGAAAAATTTAAATGCTATGTCTCCCTTAATTATGAATTTCAATTAATAAAACCTTGTATATGACTTCACCTAGTTGAGTTATATTGATATTTGCCTAAACATTCATTTTTTGTTCCTTGTTGCAGCATACCTGCGTACTCATCCCCCATGTTATTCTTATGGAGATTA
The DNA here is from genome assembly GCA_963675035.1 of Allygus modestus. Taxonomy (NCBI): domain Eukaryota; kingdom Metazoa; phylum Arthropoda; class Insecta; order Hemiptera; family Cicadellidae; genus Allygus; species Allygus modestus. The sequence goes on from OY776116.1 coordinate 81,173,958, forward strand.
ATCAAAATGGGATATATCGCTTATTTATGAATGTATATTGATGAAACTAGGTATGTGGCTGGCTTCACCTAGTTGAGTTATATTGATATTTGCATAGAAAGCAATTGTTTATGTTCCTTGTTTCAGCAAACCTATGTACTCAGCCCCAATGTTATTCTTATGGAGAAAAATTAAAGTGTTGTATATCGCTTATTTGGGAATATCTTTTTTTTATGAAACTTGGTATGCGGCTTTATCTGGTATTAAGACATACATCATGCATTGGAAATTCGCTGAGTTCGCAGGTTTGCTGCGACGGGGGTATTTTAATATTCTAGGCTATAGTAAATACACCACATGTACAAATAAATAACAAATTTTAATTGATTAAAAGAATTTGTATAAATTCACTAAATAAACAAGTTCCGATTTCTATTTAATTTTCCTTTCATGGTTTAATATTATTTTAGCTCTCTTTTAAGTCTAAACAATAGCCGTTAACGTATATAAAGTTAATATATAGCAAAAATATGCCTAGTCAAACTAACTAAAAATATATAAAAATGTAATTGTAACAAAAAAAGGTTAAGCAAAATATAGCCTATATACAAATTAAATATGATTGAATTCGTTATACATAGATTAGAATCGATTAACAAATTGTTATCAAGATCTGCTAGATAGACTATATAGTATCTCATTATTTAAGTATAGACAGTAACAACTCCTTCTTTCAGCATTTCCTGGCAAACAAATTTGATTTGTTTCAAAGCCAAGGCAGCGCTGAGTATCATTATCTATAATACTCATTCTTCTTTAATACTACTTCCAAGGTAAAATTTTACAATTTTTAATTTAAAAATGCTCTTTCTGCGGATACCTTTAATATTATGATTCCCAAAAACATTCTTAAAGACGTTTAAATATTTGGATCTGAAATAAAAATTCCGTCCTCTCGCAGGCGGTTTTACATAAGTTAAGTTTACGTGATTATGAAAATATGAAATAGGGAATGTATTATCTTCATCATTGGCTCTCGCCCCTTCCTACGCAATTTTTAACTGAGTGTGGGGTAATCGAAGAATTCAGTGTTGACAACACTGATAAGCATACATCCTGTAACCCTCACCGAGACCGCGGTTGTGCTGATCGTATTGAGTAAATTGATTCAAACCTTCAAACTAATCATCAAATCCAGATACTTAATACAAAATAACGAGTAAATAAAAAATAGGCTACAAGCTATCCCACTATATTATTACTACTATCATCATCATTATTATTATTAGATATATTACCATCTCCATGATAACCTGAAAGCCAGTAATATAAGATAAGACTACTAAGTGTCCAGTGTCCTACGTTAACTGACTTTCGTAACCATAATTTTGATATTATTATTTAATTATTTTCTGTTGGCTGTTTGTTTCTAATCTTAATGAATCCCTATTTCTCTTGGTCACACCATAACTTGAGAATTAGTGCACCTAATGGAATAATTATTTTTTTTGTGATCATTGATGTCTGGACAAGGTTTTTATCAAAGAAAACTTTTAACCTTATCTAAGGGCTCTGTTCCACCGGCCTTCAAAGTTCCCATTTATTTGATCAAATTTCAGTTAGTTACACCAAACAGCTGTTAACAAGGATTATATCTAAACATACTTGAAATGCATAAACATATGTTCATTATGTAAATAACCAATCTACTTGAATGACAACTCAAACTCTTTTTTCGATGCCGAAGTTAGCACTATAAAAAAATAGGCGAGTGAGCGAAGCGAACGAGCTCATATGGAAAATGAACGAGTATTTTACATAAAACAAATGCAATGACATTAGGACAGGACAACAACTGTCGGGCCAGCTACTTTAATAATATATATCATATTGAGTTTTGTACAGCCATAACAACAAACTCAAATCATCTTAAATGAAATCTACATCTTTCAAGTACGACAAAGCATGGCGGATATTTACAAATTTACGGGGTTAGGGGACAGGCTCAAACTTTACGGCTCAAGTTCATGATCACATATATTTCAAATAGACATTATCTAGAACTTATATAGTAAGTAAAATCAATCAATAAGCAAAATAAGGTGTCCTACAATACCGTCAGTAATATTTCAAATCTTACCTGGCCTATTCCTGTTACTGAATGGGAGAAATTTGATCAAATCCACACACATTATTCAAAATAATACAAATTAGTGAATGACTTTGGGTTTGAAACTTAATTTGATCGTACATCTTTAATAACTTCAAATTATTTGTATTATTGTCAGTTGAGAAATAATCAACTTTTTTAGAATAAAATTAAAACTCTGCCTGACGAGGCCTTAGCGGCCTGCGGAGTCCTACTTTCATGGCCTGGGGGCCCCCCTCGGGCCCGGGGCTCCCCCCATGCGCCCTTAGGGAAATACAGCCCTGCTGGTTTTTAAACTCAGTCAAATAAATGCTATTTTACACATCTGTAATTTCAAAAGGGTCAGACTTTCTTACGACCATATGTGAGCTTACTAGCTTACTCACATTAATACATACGCTGTTACCCATGGTTTCGCTCGCATAAAATTCAAACGAATTAAAAATATTAACTTGACCAGCAATATGAAATCTTTGTTTACATTTTACCATATACAGCTGATAATTTTATTAATTACCATTCCCGTGGGGAGGAGCCCCAAGGTTGGATGTAGGCATTAACAGGTTTATATGTTAATTTGATATGTAAGCTATGTTCATGCAAAATTTTAACTTAATAGGTCAAGTAGTTTTTGCGTGACGGACATTCATCCATACATTCACAAACATCCAAACTTTCACATTTCTATACAGTATTAGTAGGATGGCGTAAACAACTTTGTCATACAATTTTTGGTGGAATGAATACCTAACTTAAAATTATCAATGTTTAAACTTAAGGGAAAGTATTCCAGGTTCATTGCAACCTTGATTTAAGTTGACTTAAACATTGAGTCTTCTGTAGTCTGACTAACGTACTAACATATTTAAGTCTATGAACTTTTTAATCACTAAATTGATTTTGTTGTGATAGTAAAAGAAGCTGTAGATGTTAGTTACATCTAGTGGGGAAAAATAATTGTATTTTGCTCAGTCAATGATAGTTTCCTTTTATAACATGCTTATTTAAAAACATCACAACATAGCTACTATCTTCATCTAGACATGTTTTATGAAAGAAGCACATACGTATGTGTTGGATTACCTTTCCATCCCCATCATACGCACACATGCATAATACATTATGGTTTATGTTAATGTTACAAATTAATGAAAGTTCAACTATTTAAATAAACTATTTAAAATTTTATGCTGGTAGTGACCTTAAAAAAAAACCGGAAAAAACTAAGTTAAAATTTATCACCTCGCAGCCTAAATTTAGTGCCCAGTGATTGTTATCTTTTCATATGAGAAGGTTGGCTTGGCTCTTGGCGCTTTGATGTGCACAAAATAATTATAATTTTTGTTCACTGTAATCCAGCTTTTCTTGACCACTCTGTCCCTTTATTCCAGATAGTTTATTACTAGCAGAGGGGTTGTGGACGGAAAGGGGTCAGTTCCAAAATCATATCTCGTACTTTTTCTTGCGAGATAATTTTGTGGCACTAATGGGCTCTTGTAGAACACACTTTGTACATCTAAAATGATGTTAGTTGGACGTAACTAGACGAGCATATGCTCAATTTCAGTTGGTTACTGTGAATTGTCTGCATTGTTTGGTTGTGTGTAGGAGGCGCGCGACTCCGAGAGTCCCACGGCCCCGGACTCCACCACCAAGGATCGAGTGTTCTGCAGCGGCGATGAAGTCCTCGTCCAGCGCAAGGACGGCAACTTCTACCTCGGCACTGTGGTTGAGGTGAGAGTGAGAGGCAACATAGCAGGAAACCAATTTTGCTGTAGGAAGATTTTTTCAGACAAATAGAATTTATCGTGATCAGGAGTGGTGGTTTGATTTTTAAATATTATAGCATTTCAGTTGTACTGTCTGTTCTTTCTTTAAGGGTTTGTTTAATTATGTAATCATATGTTTTGGTTGTGTGTTCAAGACTTCAGATTGTAGTAAGCAGTCAAATAAAAGATGTTTTGGTTTCAATATCTTTTGATTATTCTTATTAAATGTGTTTTTGAATAGCCACCAATATAGTTGTAACAGGTTATGGTATCCAGGTAATGCTTTTAGTTTAAAGGTTTGAATTTAATAATTTAAAACAAACAAAGTTGTCTTGTAAACAATGGATTTTTCAAAACACATAAGATTCTTAGGCAGTGAGTGAAGACTGGCCTATATGGGAAAGAAAAATTAGAGATCTGTTAGATTGCCATGAAGGGGCTCTAGATGTCATTGATAAGAAGCTAGTTAAACCTCAAACACTAAAGGAGGATGCTAAGGAATCAAAAATCAAGATGCTCAAGAAGGCTTCAGATTTGTACCGAAAGGCAAACAGCTGTGCTAAATCAATGATTACAAGCTCAATAACAGATGAAGTTCTGATATAAAAGTAGTTATATTAATTAATTGAAACTAGTTATTTTAATATAGTTAACACATTCGCTGTGGGGCACGCCTGGGGACGTGTTCACGCTTTGCGGCAATGTTCTAATTGGTGCGGTCACATTTTGGATTCCTGGCTAACGAATGTCAAAACAATCTACAGCGAACGACAAATCCTTGAAGAAGCGGGACGTTATTTCGGTCCTGCGACATGTCGATTGTCTTCTGGAACGATTGTTTTCTGTTCTAGTGAATTTCCCCTATAGGGAAGAAGCTATTACCTTAGGTCTCATGGTAAGATTTAAGCCCGAGACCATGATAACTTTTTGTTTTGGGGTCCCCAGATGTCAAAGTCGCTATTCGTTCAAATTTATATATATGTATATATATATGTGTGTCCGTTAAAACGATAACTTGAGTAAAAAACGTCCGATTTTGATGAAATTTGGCTCTAATGTGTAAAGTAATATTCATGACTTTAAGTTCTAAAACCAGAAAAATCGGACCATGGGAAGGGGGGTTTATGGGGGTTTTAAATTTTCCAAAAATCAGTTTTCTGCACTTTTCACCCTAAAATTTTTAAAACTCTCAATTTTGGTTTTAAGCATTTTATAGAGCTAAAAAAAAAATACCCCTGTCGCAGCAAACCTGCGTACTCAGCGAATTTCCAATGCAAAATATAAGTCTTAATACCACATAAAGCCGCATACCAAGTTTCATAAAAATATATTCAAAAATAAGCGATATATCAAATTTGAATTATTCTCTATAACAATAACATTGGGGATGAGTTCGCAGGTTTGCTGCTACAAAAAACAACATATAGGGTTTCTTGTAAATATCAATATTACTCAACTAGGTGAAGCCACATACCAAGTTTCATCAATATAAGTTCATAAATAAGCGATATATGCCATTTTGATTATTCTCCATAAGAATAACATGGGAGATGAGTACGCAGGTTTGCTGCAATAAGGAACACAAAAAATGGGTTTTTATGCTAATATCAATAGAACTCAACTAGGTGAACCAACATTCCAAGTTTTATTAATTTATGTTCATATATTACATTTTACTTATTCTCCATAAGAATAACATGGGGGCTGAGGACGCAGGTTTGCCGCTACGGGAATTATTGGTAAAAATCGGGTTTTTTGTGAAAATAACAATAGACCACAACCAGATGAAACCATATACCAAGTTTTGTTAGAATATGTTCATAAATAAGCGAACTATAATTTTTTTCTTATTCTCCTTAAGAATAGCATTGGACAACGTACTGTGTTTAGTACTTTCAATATCTCTGTAACCATTTGATGTAGAGCAATGGTCAAAACACCAAATTGTGCGTCTTTTTAAGCTGATTCCAATGGAAGAAACTAAAATTTGAATTTTTCAAAAATTATATGTAGAAAACTCAAAAACCCATTTTTGGGGTACAAAACCCCCCCAAAATACCCCTTTGGATAGTCCGATCTGTCTGGTTTTCGAACTTAAAGTCATAAATGCTGCTTTACACGCTTATACCAAATTTCGTCAAAATAGGATTATTTTTACAAGAGTTATCGCACCCACGGACATATATATATATATATATATACAGTTTCGAACGAATGGTGTTTTTGGGGTCTGGGGACCTCAAAACGAAAAGTTATCATGGTCCCGGGCCTAGGTCTTACCGTGCTGACTACGGTAATAGCTTCTTCCCTATAGGGGAAATTCGCTAAAAACAAATAATATAGGTATTTTAAATTATTAACCTAGGTAAGTGGTTGCGGAGAAAATCCAAAAAACCTGCTCTTAAAATCTCATGTTAATCTTATGGGAAAAAGGTTTTAGCGAATTTCCCCTATAGGGAAGAAGCTATTACCGTAGGTCTCATGGTAAGACTTAAGCCCGAGACCATGATAACTTTTTGTTTTGAGGTCCCCAGATGCCAAAAACACCATTCGTTCAAATTTATATATATGTATATATATATATGTGTGTGTGTCCGTTAACACGATAACTTGAGTAAAAAACGTCCGATTTTGATTAAATTTGGCTCAAATGTGTAAAATGACATTCATGACTTTAAGTTCGAAAACCAGAAAAATCGGACCATGGGAAGGGGGGCTTATGGGGGTTTTAAATTTTCCAAAAATCAGTTTTTTGCATTTTTCACCCTACAATTTTTAAAAAACTTAATTTTGGTTTTGACCATGTTATAGAGCTTAAAAAAACAAATAATTTAGTATTTTGAATTATTAACCTAGGTTAAGTGGTTGCGGAGAAAATCCAAAAAAACCTGCTCATAAAATCTCCCATGTTAATCTTATGGGAAAAAGGTTTTTGGCTTTTCCTCAGTTTATTTTAATGTAAACATCACATTTGCTTTTACCAATCTGTTCAGTTCCACAAAGCAATCATTTTGGTGTTTAAATTGTGATTCTACGCCCAACCGTTGCAGAGATATTCAAAGTGCTAAACACAGTACGTTGTCCAATGTTATCCTTATGGAGAATAAATAAAATTTGATATCTCGATTATTTATGAATGTATGTTGATGAAACTTGGTATGTGGCTTCACGTAGTACTAGTATATTGATATTTGCACAAAAAATTGATTTTTTAGCGAATTTCCCCTATAGGGAAGAAGCTATTACCGTAGTCGGCATGGTAAGACCTAGGCCCGGGACCATGATAACTTTTCGTTTTGAGGTCCCCAGACCCCAAAAACACCATTCGTTCGAAACTGTATATATATATATATATATATATATATATATATATATATATATATATATATATGGGGCTTATGGGGGTTTTAAATTTTCCAAAAATCAGTTTTTTGCATTTTTCACCCTACAATTTTTAAAAAACTTAATTTTGGTTTTGACCATGTTATAGAGCTTAAAAAAACAAATAATTTAGTATTTTGAATTATTAACCTAGGTTAAGTGGTTGCGGAGAAAATCCAAAAAAACCTGCTCATAAAATCTCCCATGTTAATCTTATGGGAAAAAGGTTTTTGGCTTTTCCTCAGTTTATTTTAATGTAAACATCACATTTGCTTTTACCAATCTGTTCAGTTCCACAAAGCAATCATTTTGGTGTTTAAATTGTGATTCTACGCCCAACCGTTGCAGAGATATTCAAAGTGCTAAACACAGTACGTTGTCCAATGTTATCCTTATGGAGAATAAATAAAATTTGATATCTCGATTATTTATGAATGTATGTTGATGAAACTTGGTATGTGGCTTCACGTAGTACTAGTATATTGATATTTGCACAAAAAATTGATTTTTTAGCGAATTTCCCCTATAGGGAAGAAGCTATTACCGTAGTCGGCATGGTAAGACCTAGGCCCGGGACCATGATAACTTTTCGTTTTGAGGTCCCCAGACCCCAAAAACACCATTCGTTCGAAACTGTATATATATATATATATATATATATATATATTATGTTATAATGATTGATTAGGGCTACTAATATTATAAGATGTATATTCATATTTTAACAAAGTACCCTTTTTTTATAAAAAACATTTTTATTTTAGACTGACATGTTTCGTGCGCTTAGGCCATTATCAAAGTCTATAAAAATATAACCTCACATTTAAAATAAAATAAATATTAATCATATGTTAAAATTAATTATTTTAAAGTTGCATATGAATTGTTTGTCATAATCGATAATATATTTTATTTTCTTCTGTTATTTTCTTTGAATACTATATTAAGTGATTTTTATACGTCCCTGTTCTTATTTGAAAAAATTTGTTTCGAATTTGTTACATATAATTTTGGAAATAGTCAAAATTTAGTTTTTCCTATTGGATTCAGATTAAAAAAACACACAATTTGGTATTTTTATCATTTCTCTACGTCAATTGGTTCCCGAGATATTGAAAGTGCTAAACACAGTACGTTGTCTAATGTTATTCTTATGGAGGAAAATAAAAATTTTATATATCGCTTATTTATGGTCGTATACTGACGAAACTTGGTATACGGCTTCATCTGGTTGTGGACCATTGATATTTGCTCAAAAAAACAATTTTTTACCAAAGGCTCCCGTAGCAGCAAACCTGCGTAATCAGCCCCATGTTATTCTTATGGAGAATAAGTAACGTGTTATCTCCCTTCATTATGAAAATAAATGTATGAAATTTGGTATGTGGCTTTACCTACATGAGTTATATTGATTTTTGTATAAAACCCCATTTATTGTGTTCCTTGCTTCAGCAAACCTGCATACTCAGCCGCCATGTTATTCTTATGGAGAATAATTAAAATGTCATAAATAGTTTATTTATGAATGTATATTGATGAAACTTGGTATGTGGCTTTATGTGGTATTAAGATACATATATATGCATTGGAAATTCGCAGAGTACGCAGGTTTGCTGCTACGGGGGTATTTTATTATTCCCGTAGCAGCAAACCTGCGTACTCAAATCCCATGTTATTCTTATGGAGAATAATTAAAATCGCTTATATGTGAATATATTTTTATGAAACTTGGTTTGCGGCTTTATCTGGTATTAAGACATATATTATGCATTGGAAATTCGCTGAGTACGCAGGTTTGCTGCGACGGGGGTATAGATATATATATATATATTTCTATATATGTGTCCGTTAACACGATAACTTGAGTAAAAAACGTCCGATTTTGATTAAATTTGGCTCAAATGTGCAAAATGACATTCATGACTGTAAGTTCGAAAACCAGAAAAATCGGACCATGGGAAGGGGGGTTTATGGGGGTTTTAAATTTTCCAAAAATCAGTTTTTTGCATTTTTCACCCTGAAATTTTTAAAAAAACTTAATTTTGGTTTTGACCATGTTATAGAGCTTAAAAAAACAAATAATTTAGTATTTTGAATTATTAACCTAGGTTAAGTGGTTGCGGAGAAAATCCAAAAAAACCTACTCATAAAATCTCCCATGTTAATCTTATGGGAAAAAGGTTTTTGGCTTTTCCTCAGTTTATTTTAATGTAAACTTCACATTTGCTTTTACCAATCTGTTCAGTTCCACAAAACCATCATTTTGGTGTTTAAATTGTGATTCAACGCCCAACCATTGCAGAGATATTCGAAGTGCTAAACACAGTACGTTGTCCAATGTTATCCTTATGGAGAATAAATAAAATTTGATATCTCGATTATTTATTAATGTATGTTGATGAAACTTGGTATGTGGCTTCAAGTAGTACTGGTATATTGATATTTGCACAAAAAATTGATTTTTTGTTGATTATTCCCGTAGCAGCAAACCTCCGTACTCAGCCCCCATGTTATTCTTACGGAGAATAAGTAAAATGTACTGACTCCCTTAATTATGAACATAAATTAATAAAACTTGGTATGTAGCTTCACTTGGTTGAGTTATATTGATAATTATATAAAAACCCATTTTTCTGTTCCTTGTTGCAGCAAACCTGCTTTCTCAGCCCCCATGTTATTCTTATGGAGAATAACTAGAATGTCATATATCGCTTTAAATATGATTGAATATCGATGAAACTTAGTATGTGGCTTCGCCTAGTTAAATTCTATTTATACTTGCATGAAAACCAATTGTTTCTGTTCCTTGTTTCAGCAAACCTCCATACTCATTACCAATGTTATTCTTATGGAGAATAATTAAAATCGCTTATATGTGAATATATTTTTATGAAACTTGGTTTGCGGCTTTATGTGGAATTCAGACAAATATTATGCATTGGAAATTCGCTGAGTCCGCAGGTTTGCTGCGACGGGGATATTTTGCTTTTCCTCAGTTCATTTTATTGTAAGGTTCACATTTGCTTTTTTACCAATCAATTCAGCTCTACAAAACAATCATTTTGGTGTTAAATTGTGATTCTGTGTCCAACCGTTGCAGAGATATTCAAAGTGCTAAACACAGTACGTAGTCCAATGTTATCCTTATGGAGAATAAATAAAATTTGATATCTCGATTATTTATGAATGTTATTGATGAAACTTGGTATGTGGCTTCACCTAGTACTGGTATATTGATATTTGCACGAACAATTGATTTTTTGTTAGTAGCAGCAAACCTGCATACTCAGCCCTAAAGTTATTCTTATGGAGAATAAGTAAAGATTTATATCTCCCGTAATTATGAACATAAATTAATAAAACTTAGTATGTAGCTTCACATATTTTTTGTTCCTTGTTGCAACAAACCTGCGTACTCAGCCCTAATGTTACTCTTATGGAGAATAAATAAAATGCTATAGATCACTTATTTATTCATGTATTTTTATGAAACCTGGCAAGTGGCTTTATGTGGTAGTGAGGAACATACGCATGCATTGGAAATTCGCTGAGTACGCAGGTTTGCTGCGACGTGGGTATTTATTTATGTTCGCAATGTGTGACGAGCTCCAGAACAACAAAAATAGGTTAGTGAAGCCCAATATTATATCCAACAATAAAACACTACAGTGCTGTATTTAGGGCCGTATTTACCTAACAGTGGCCGCCGGGGGCCTCGGCCCGGGAGGGCCTCACTTGATATTTTTGTTTGTTTAAAAAAAAAAACATTTTCACTCACAAAATTTGTTATGAAAAAATTGTTATTCATATATTTGTTCTGCTTCCTGTTTTTATATCATAAATCGTTTTTAATATTATTACTAAGATACTAAGATAGAATAATTTTTTAGATAGTAGTGGGTCTCGGATGAAATATAAATGGATAGCGCCTTGCAATGCTAATAAGAGCCGAAAACTGTGCCATCATTAATGCCACTGGGTGGCAAAAGAGTCTATATCTGCGAGACCCCGATGTCAGACGACATAACAGCGCTACATTCAAACTGATATTCATACCACAAATAACTGAGATAATTAGTATATCTTTACATAAAATTGTACAGCTTTAAATGGTAAATTGAACAACATACATTACAATTGTAAAAAGTAATGGAACTAATTTTAATAATCACATAAACACAGAATGTTTTTAGTTTGAATATAGAATGAGATAAAAAAAAGTAGCAAGAGGAAGTATTTGATTTTTTGGTCAGGTAAAAACTGTCAGTGGAAAAGTTGTAGATAACATTCTAAAGATTTTTTTTATTTGAACAATTTTTTTGTAAGACTAGCCGTTATCTGTACAATATTTATTTTAAGCGGATTTCGTGGAAGAGCGTGTCAAACCGAATTCAAGTAGTGGCAGAATACATCTGAAAGACGGAACGATCTAGACTATGGAATTATTTTAGGGATTTGGAATAATTCTCTGCCAAATATTAACTAAATCCTCTGACATGTGTTCCTTCTTTTGTTGTTTTATTTTTCTCAGCATGAAAAGAGTAATGAAAATCATAAGAGGCAGAGTATTGGAGCAAAGTGAGGGGCTATAGCCCCTTCTAGCTACTAGTTTAATCTTCTTTTTTTTAATTAGTAGGTAGGCAGGTGGTTGGAAACAATTAAAGCCAATAAAATCCATAAACAAATAAAACCAATTTAAATAATGCACATAAATAAACTAGTGTTTACTTTTTATGTTTGTTAAAAAGTTGACTATTTTTATGACAAAACGAGTTTTTGATATATTTGAATACATTTCAAAAAATAAATGTTTGTATTTTTACCGCCATTTTTATTAGTTTTATCATAATATTAGCAGCTGGTTACAGGTTGTCGTAATAAAAGTCACGTTGCGGTCTCGATTGCGGCGCGCAAACTAAAACTTCTTTCAAGGATAACAAATGGTTTTTATTTTATACTAGTAATCAAATTTACATGATTAGATTCTTTAGAACGTAATATTTCCATTAGTCTAAGTTTGAACAAATTTAAGTAGCAACAGTCGCTCCCAGTGAGATATAATTAAAGTAAGCCTAATTTCTTTTAAAGAAAACCCAATGTTCTCGATTAGTTTCAGCAATAATATTTATACCATTAAATTCTGTAATATGTAATCTTTTCATGTGTATATCTTTTAAATTTTAGACTGTTAGTAGGCGGTCACAGCGAGACATCATTAAAGTTTTGCCACCTGGCGAACTCTGGGACTGGCACGGTTTTTGTCCATTGAGAGTGCTATCCATTTATATTTTATCCAAGGTAGTGGTGGGTGAGTACTCGAAAATTCGTTTGAAAAATTCTAAAATTTTTGAAAAATACTCGAAAAGATAGAGCGAGTATTTTCCGCCGATCTCCGGACGATCGCGACCTCCTAAATTGCGTAGTAATGGCCGAAAAAGACGACGAGTAACATGAATTGGTCATTAAAAACAACCGAACGTTTGTAAATGATGACCGGACCGCGTAATATTGGCTGAAAATGACAACGAAGAACTTAATTTCGGCCAAAATGTTTACGTTAAACATTATATTGGCAAAAAACGGCGTCCCAAATTTACTTCACGACACATGTCAGCCAGATATAGCAACTGGACCGCATAATATCGGCTGTAAATTACAGCGGAAAATACAATGTTGGTTAAAAAGTGATTTTAAGCAAAGTCCAGACCAAGTGATATTGTGCGAATGGCAACCAGACTGTGTTTTATTGACCGAAAACAACGGTCAAACCATGTTTTGTTTGTTAATACATATTCCAGATTGATTGTACTGGCCGAACATGTTTATTGCTACTCATATATTAGTTAGAAACCATGTTATTTAGACTATCAAATCTGGAATGTGTTATCCAAATCCCATTACAATATTTGAAACTACCAACCAATAACAGGATATTGCTGATGGCAAATACTCGCTCTAAAATACTTGAACCTCAAGAATCATTGGCTCTACTCGACTTGATCCAAAAAATTATCTAGTCGCTTCGTCTATTCGCCGATCGGACGACGTGACTGTTCTGGAATTCAACAAAGTTTTTCTCCGTAGCATTTTTAGTGTCCGTTAATATGTTAAATATTCTCTTAGAAGCTAAATTGAAAAAAAAGAGATAGTTTTGACATTTTTATGAAAGCTGCGGAAGAAATGAGAGGAGCTAAGTATGAGAAGAGCCAAGATCAGCAAGCTCACATCACCAAGCGCAGTTGATCAGACTTATATTTTTCGATGATGACAAAACATCAGACACAGTTTTAAAAGGAATGGAAAAACTAAAAATTAAAACTTTTCTGCCCTGTGCTTGATCTTTTGAAAGCATATCTAGAACTACGGGCTAAAAGGTATGAAGAAGTTGCAAAGAAATTTGGATTCCTAGAGGATTTTATGAAACTCCATTGAAACAGTGTCAAATTAATTGTAATCAAATTGTAAGTGTACAAAATTAATCTTAAAACAATTAACAAATCATAGAGGGGCCTCACTGGAGTGAGCCGCCGGGGGCCACAACGATCCTGAATACGGCCCTGACTGAACTACGTTATAACACAACTGGACGTAGTTCTACAAAACGCCAACAGATAACAGCACAACCCAGATGTACACTATTGGACACGACGGCGACGCAGGCACTGACCAATGAGTGCCCAGCGTAGCGCCAAATAACTAGAGCTCTCACCGGTGAGTGCTGCGCAGCATACATGTTAATTTAATCTTTTCAGTTGTCCCTAAACCAATATGTGGAGTTCATGTACTGAGATGATGTTCGTTCTTTTGGTTGGTGCAGTTTTCTGAAACGATAGCAACTGTTGCAGGTGAATTTGGCCCAGGAGAAGTGTCTGGTCAAGTTTGACGACAACACCGACCACTGGTCCGCGTTCAAACACCTGGCCAAGCTGAACAAGGTGGACAACGTGATGTGCGTCATCTGCAAGAAGTCGCAGACCAAGAAGGACAACGAGGTTGTGGTGTGTGACCGCTGCTCTCGCGGCTACCATCAGCTCTGTCATCAGGTGAGCTCCGATACGCTTGTTGATTTTTAAAACTTAATATACTAGTTTAAATAATATGGACATTTAACCCTTTGAAGGCCAGAGTGTTATGTATCTCAGGGATACGATTCTCAACCCTGTGACAGAGTTAGTGCTGCCCTCACGCAACGTCCCACAGCTGTCAAAAGGGGCGGCTGACTTTTTATCGCCTTTCCATCTTCCCATTTATTTCTATTTAAAAGAAAATTTCAAGATATATAATCCGTAATTCATGATAACAAATAAATGTTTACAAAATTATAGCATTATTTTTCTTAGTTTAGGGAATTATATTTAGAAAAACAAGGACAAAGCCTATTATTGTGGTTGAAGTTAGAAGACCTTACGCTGGAAAAGTAGTAATTAGTGAATTTCCTTTGGAAAGTGAACTTTTAGCATGACCTGCACGGTGAAACTTAAGCCCGGGACCACCATAGAAGTTCCTAACGTGACCCCCTGAACACGTTTTGGGGGGTCGTTCAAAATGTTATATATATATATATATATATATGTATATATATATATATATATGTGTTTGCACTCTAGCGGTCGCATTTTTTGACCGATTTACTTCAAATTTGGTAGGGACGTTCCTTTCTGTAATCAGTTGGACAAGTTCAGTTCGTTGGGCAAAACAATCGGAAAACTCTAAACCCCTTTTTTTGGGGATTAATCTTTCAAATTTCGAGTTTTTGGGCCCAAAAAGGGTCAGAAAAGCCCCAGATGTAAAATTAATGAATGTAAAAAGATGGGAATTAGAGAGGCAAAAGTTTTAAGCCCTCTCTCGTTATTCTAGCATAAATATTTACCGAGTTATTAAAGAAAACGTGTATCGGCTATACACAGTACGTTGTCTTATGGGGGTTTTACACTAGAAAACCCTGTTATTCCTTTGTTAGAGTACTTTTATCATCCCCAGCAACCTCACGCCTACTTTCAAGCCTGTCTGGACCTTCTCCTAACCTTATAATGCGCAAAATTGTATTCCCAGCTTTGCAAGTAAATGAAACCAGGAGTATCAGAACAGCCAAGAAATCAATGTTTTCAGATTTCAATAAAAATTGGGCAAATGTATGTTTTTACACTTATTTTGAGTTTTAGAAGTTTTTATGTGGAAATTCACTTCCCTCACGTCAGCGTGCTGCGTGCGAACTCGTTTTTTATTTTGTTATGACTATGCGTTATTAAAGGATCCTTGTATTAATTGTCTGCATCTAAATAGTTTTTATTTTTCTCCAAAGCTGGGCAAAATATTGATTCTAAAGAAGGTTGTTGATTGATGTAGGTATGTTGTTGTACTAAGCAGATCTTGTACTCTGTGCCTAATTTTGATTTATTTCCATTCCAGCCGCCAGTTGAACTGGGTTTGGACTGTTGGGAGTGTCATCGCTGTCAGGTAATTCAACTCTTTAGTAGTAGAGTATTTTTATCTTTTAAACTAATAGTCAAACGTCTTCTTTGCTCTAGAATAATTTATGTTAAACAACATAACCATAGCAGCACTGCCAATTCGTGGATGAAAAACACTAATTCATGAATACAAACAAAATCCTCTGACTTGAGCCTTATTTAAGCTCCTTGACCGTATCATGATGTTAAGCTTGGTAAGAAATTTTACATTAAAATATACATTAATTTACTTTATTTTTGGTGAAATAATTTTAATAGTTTATAATCAACTAATAAAATAATTGTGTTAAAATTGATTAATTTTTATTGGCATTTAATTAATATTAGTTAATTTTTTAACTTGTGTAATTAAAGAAATTATTCAAGATATCTTCTATCACTGATTAAAAAACGTTTTGCGACATTTCGGGATCTTGAATGTAATCTCATCTTTAGGTCAGAAGAACACCTATAACATAACAAAATTAGTAGCTCAATTCAGGCAAAGCTGGATAAAAGCTAAAACCAGGGTGTCTAGCAGTCGGGGAAGTCGGGAATTTGTATAGAAATTAATAAAATGTCGGGAAAGGCGGGAATTAATATATAAAATTGTTATTAAGTCGGGAAAATGGATAAAACTTATAAACAGTGATATCAAGGTACTAGTATTTATAATCAATGGCAATTGAAACAAGATGTATGTTGTGGAACAACCGAAGCAAATGCTTGGCCCATAGTTTTTCGGAGAAATTAAGAAAGCCAGTCAAGTACATGCCGTTACTATGGCAACGCGAAAAGGAAGATGAGTCACGAGGGGGGAGGGGTGGAGAGCGGTGACCTTGAAGGTACCTCTACATTCTCGCCCGTGTCGTCCGCCATCCCTCGGCTAGTGGACTCTGTTAGAGATAGACAAGTTCCGATACTTCCGACCCGAGTAGGTATCGAAACTTTGTTTTCGGAACTCTGGGCATCAGTTAACCGATATTATCGTGGTATCGAAAGAAAAGTTGAGTATCGGTATCGGAAAAATAGTACATTTTTACGTTGTTAAAACATAGATTATTTTTTGTTTAATATACTTTTTAGCAAAATAAACACAAATAATAACTTCAAATATAGTTCTTGTAACTTATGATAAAAAGAATCGACTCCAAGCTATCTCCCGCTGTTCCTCTTAGAGTAATGGGTATCAATACTTTAGTTTCGATTCGTAGCGATACCAAATATCGGGTCCAAGCCAGTAGCCAGTACTGCCAGTAGTGACTGTAGTGAGTAGTATCGTATCGGAACGTCCCTAGACTCCGACTCAGATTCTCACACGCACACGTCGCGTCGTCGTAGTACCTGCGCAGTTGCGCGCATTGACGGACACATAGTGAAGCATTTAAACCTGTAGGTTAAAGATTACATTGACGAGTGAAGTGAGTTAAAACCGGGATTTGTCCGTAAATATTGAATAATGCCTGCAAGTTATTGGCGGTACAGGTTAACAACTTAACTATGATCTATTCTTATTTCCCTTTGCATTCCAACAATGCTTCAAATTTTGTTCAAAGGTGAGCGTGAGCAATACACACTTAAGTTAATATTTTACGTGTTAAAACTTTTAAGTTTACGTTGCAATTTACTTCGAACACGGCCGAATTTCGTCGTCTGCACCGCTTGCACTGTGGCCTGATTTCCACGGAACGGGGCGAAGTAACTCGCCCGACAGTTGTTCAGTAGTATTAAGTTATACAATTTTATAGTTTTAATTACAGTTGTCAACTATTTCTCAGATCACCAGAAGACCATTAAACAGTGGCTTAGTGACATTTGAACAATGTCGTAAATAATATAGCCTACTCACTAAACTAATGAAGTTACTTTACTTTTACCCTTGGAAATATTAAACTGTGGTCTGAACATGTTTACTAATTAACTGTTTATAACATTTAATAAAGTGGTTCTCTATACACATAGGCTATATAGGCCTAAATATCAAATAAGCCTAGTCACTGTAATGTTTTAACTTACCTTTGAAAACATTTTAACTAGGCCAAAGCTTACTATCGTCTGCGTAATTTTAAACTTTGATTTAATCGCCAAATTATGTCAACATGGGAGAAATTGTAAAAATTTAAGTTAGGCCTAGTTTTTTAAAACTGAACTCGATTAAAATTAATTTAGGTACTGATATAAAAAAATATATAAGTTAGATGACTTCTTAAATATTTTTTTGGCCAGTGATGAGATCGACAGGCCTAGATTTATGCCTAAATATGTTTTCAAAGTTATGAGTAAAAAATAGTTTTACTTTAGCCTTTTATTTTCATATGCCAACCTATTCGAAATTTTGTATTTGTTGCTGAACATGAACAGGCTACTAACTTATCGGTACTGTATTTTATTTTAATCCTCATTGCTTTCCAATGTATAAAGAGGGTATACTTTCATAAGCGGAACGATGTAAAAAATCAAAAGTAATTGTTCATACGGATTATTTAGGTTACAGTTACGTTCGCTCTAAAGAGTTGGAAGATACTTATCGTCTTGAAATTTGTCCAGATAGCAAACTTTGTTAGGAATACGTTCCGAGCACATCACCAACCATCTCTATGTGAATGCTTATTTAGAATTAGGGTGAAAAACTCTGGAAAATATCCTTTTATGTTCTTTTAACATGCTGATATTTTATGCCCTTTTAAATTTGTTGACGTTTTTAGTTTTGTTTCTTTAATTAAATTATTTTGTATATAGCTAACCAGTAACGTTTATTTCATTTGTATTTTAAGTTTAATTGAAAAAATATATATTTATATATAAATATTTATGTTCATATATTATGCAGTATTTGAGTTTTTAATAACAAATATTATTTTTCTTCTGAATCCTTCTGTTGTTGTTGAAGATGGTGATTGTATTCTTAGTTGACTTTTAGGCACTCTCATCTTCTATAAAATTGTTTTACTTAATATAGTTTTATAGAAGATGAGAGTGCCTAAAAGTCATCTAAGAATACAAATATTATATTGAGTTTTGGTTTTGTTAGTGATTTTTCTTCCAAGTGTCATTCTTTTTCACTATTTAAATTTGTTTAAGATAGTTTAAATAAACGGTATCAGAAAACTGACACATACTTTCTCCCTTTTAGCCCATCTTTAATGAATAAATTACTTTTTCTTTACTAAATATAAAATACAAAGCACGGTTGAATGTACAGAAAATAATGTAAACAAGTTGTTTTCAAAAATATCCACCAAAATCCCTGTTGAGGAGGCACTACAGAATCCATCGCTACACACGTGGTTTTAAGAGGGGAAATGCCCCCTATTATCCCCCCTCAGAGTTATTAAGGGGCAACATATTTTGAATTTCTTCTGTTGGTCAATGCTAACTTGACAAGCATATCAAGTTTGAACGAAATTGATCGACAAATAAGAGAGAAATAGTAATTTTTGTATTCCCCATAAGAATAACATTGGACATCGTACTGTGTTTATGAAAATTGGAAATTTAAATTTTCCCCGCAACCAGTAATCGTAGAATAGTAATTCAAGATACCAAATTATTTAGTTTTTTGAGCTCTTTTTAATGGTGAATAGTAATATTTTTCACATTTGTTTTTTTATGAAAAATAAAAAAACTGAATTTTTTTATATTTTAAGTCTTGTAATTTCTGAACCCGTATTTTTACAGAAATGCGGGTGGTGTCATTTTGTTGGAAAATTAAATTTCTACAAACGACTAAAGTTTAATCAAAACGTTAGTGCCATTTTTTATAAATCTAGATTTTTCATGTTTTTTGGTGGTTTTGGGGGATAATTACCCTTAAAAATCAAAAATTAAAAAATACCTGGAGATATCGTGTATTAGTTACCTACATACCAAATTTCATAAAAATCAAACCATTGGTTAGGGATCTAGCTCTGTACACATCCAGACAGACACACAGACATCACGTAAAAATTACTTTTTTGGGTTCAGGGAGCACCAAAAGAAATATTTCCACTATCAACTAAAATTCAAAAATTTTGACGAAAACAATACTTTCTCCTTATACTATGTATAAGGGGGAGAAAGTAAAAATCCAAAAAGTGGTAAAAACATGATATTTTTACTCTTATGACGTTTTTAGTATATTTGTACTATCTTGCGAAAGTCTGGAAAATTTTGGAAAAAGTCTTAAAAAGTCTGGAAAAAGTCTTGAATTTTGAGATCAAATATTACTAGACACCCTGTAAAACAGAGAGCTGTATAAGAATCAAAATATCAAAAGAAACAACGGTCAAAACACACACGAGACAGTGGGGCACGAGATGGCTGACACTCAGCTGCACAACGCAACCAGCAACCGAACACAAGAGCATTGGAAGGACAACCGACAAAAATAAAGTTTTTCCAGCTTTGCCTGGGATTGTGCTACTACTTTTTTTAAGATCTAGGTATTCTTCTTACCTGAAGATGGGATCAGATTCTAGATCCCGAAACGTTGTGAAACTTTTTTTCTAATCCGCAGTGGAAACTATTCGCAATGATTTTGTTTAGCAACAAACTCATCATTAATAATAGTGAATTTTAAACTAAGAATTAAATACCTACTTTTAATGTTATTTACAAAAATATTTGCTAAGATTATAAGGTTTAATGTATGTACAGTTTTGTCAATTATTAAAAAAATACACAGGATGTATTGTTTTCTAAATTCATTTTATAATCTCTACCTTCATCAATAAGGCCAAATGTGTCAAGCTGAAATGTTGCCGACTTGTTTAGTTGCAACACACCATTTTTATTTTGTATATATTTGATGAATTGCAAGGTTTTAAATTGTTGCCTTGCAACTAAAAGCATCAGCATAGGTTCTATTTGATAACGTTTACTGATGATAGAGGTAATATTACTTGTGTTGTTCCGTCACAAATCAGAAATGTATTTTCTAGGTTGCGCCACTGAAGCAGCTGAGAGCCATGAGAAAGCAGGCGCCGGCGCCACCCCCCGCTCCCCCTCCACCCCTCTCCGTCCTACCCACCCAGCCCAACAACAAGCTGCCTTATGATGTGAGTGAGGTCTAGTGGCCTGTTGTGATTTTGAAAAGCTGTGAGATTCTGGTAGCAATACTAGCTCAACTATGGTTTAACTGATAATTTATTTACAGTCAATGAAATATATGCCATAGAGTTTTTGTGCCAGTATTGATAGTTTCTGAAGTAGTAAAGTGCGTTTTACGAGCGAGTAACCAGGCCGTCCATAAGACAAGTGTTTATTTAACATTGGGCTTACGGACGGCCTGGTTTTTCACTCATGCAACGCACCATACAGTGTTGGGTGACAGTTATTCGTGTATGACTGCAAAAGCACGTTTATCTTATTTAATACTAGCTGACGTACCCGTTCTTCGCACAGGGGTTTTCTCTACCCGTTCTTTAGTCAATGCAATTTGCATTTTAGTTGGCTTGAAACAGCTGTTCTTGCTTCTGCTCTTTAAGCTGCCAAATGGAAGTATCCACAGCTGTTCGCATTACAGTTTCTGAATGTTTACTTTATTCTGAAATGTAAACATTGAAACTTGGATGTTCACGGGGCGTAACCCGAGGGGATTTTAAGGAAGTGAAATAGGCCTATGTGTTGCATGGGTTCAAGATCTACCTATGTGTAAAGTTCAGTACAGACCTACCTATGTGTTCTGCCCAGTCGGTTCAGTAGTTTTTGCGTTCATCCGGAACATCAGACAGACAGACAGAAACCACCTCTTCTTTATAATATTATAGATTTTCAAAGGCTACTGGATAGTAGCAGTGGTATTGTATCTGGGCAATAGCTGAAAATTGCGGAGGAAATGCTCCTGCACTCACATATAAATAAGTGTCGCCAAAAGAATTTTCTACTCCAATAACTGATAGCATTTATTATTTAAATGACTTAATGAAGTAGTTGCTGCACTCTGGTTGAAAATAGAGAATCATGACTCGTCCAAGAATTTTAATCTCCTCTACCGTATTGAAAAAGTGAGTAATTACCAAAATGCTTTTTAGTGAATTTCCCCTATTGGGAAGAAGCTATTACCGTAGTCGTAGTCGGCATGGTAAGACCTAGGCCCGGGACCATGATAACTTTTCGTTTTGAGGTCCCCAGATGCCAAAAACACCATTCGTTCAAAACTGTGTCCGTGAGCATGATAACTCTGGTAAAAATAATCAGATTTTGACAAAATTTGGTATAAACGTATAAAGCAGCATTTATGACTAAGTTCGAAAACCAGACAGATCGACCTATCTGAAGGGGTATTTTGGGGGGGTTTTGAACACCAAAAATGATTTTTTTTGAGGTTTTTACATATAATTTTGGAAAAACTCAAATTTTAGTTTTCTCCATTGGAATCAGCTTAAAAAGACGTGAAAGTTGGTGTTTTGATCATTGCTTTACGTCAAATGGTTACAGAGATATTGAAAGTGCTAAACACAGTACGTTGTCCAATGTTATTCTTATGGACAATAAGAAAAATTGTATAACTCGCTTATCAATTTATCCTGATGAAACTTGGTATATTGCTTCATATCGTATATTGGTTTGTTTCCGTATCAGCAAACCTTCATACTCAGCCCCCATGTTATTCTCATGGAGAATAAGTAATGTGTTATCTCCCTTAATTATGAACATAAATTAAAAACTGTGGTATGTGGCTTTACCTACTTAAGTTATATTGATATTTGTATAAAACCCCATTTTTTGAGTTCCTTGCATCAGCAAACCTGCATACTCAGCTGCCATGTTATTTTTATGGAGAATAATTAAAATGTCATAAATCGTTTATTTATGAATGTATAATGATGAAACTTGGTATGTGACTTTATGTGGTATTAAGATATATATGCATTGGAAATTCGCTGAGTATGCAGGTTTGCTGCTACGGGGGTATTATATATACTTTTTTAGCGAATTTCCCCTATAGGGAAGAAGCTATTACCGTAGGTCTCATGGTAAGACTTAAGCCCGAGACCATGATAACTTTTTGTTTTGAGGTCCCCAGATGTCCAAAACACTATTCGTTCAAATTTATATATATGTATATATATATATATATCTATATATATATATATATATATATATGTGTGTGTCCGTGAATGCGATAACTTGAGTAAAAAACGTCCGATTTCGATGAAATTTGGCTCAAATGTGTAAACTGACATTTATGACTTTAAGTTCGAAAACCAGAAAAATCGGACTATGGGAAGGGGGGTTTATGGGGGTTTTAAATTTTCCAAAAATCAGTTTTTTGCATTTTTTACCCTAAAATTTTTAAAACACTTAATTTAGGTTTAGACCATGTTATAGAGATTAAAAAAACAAATAATATGGTATTTTGAATTATTAACCTAGGTTAAGTGGTTGCGGAAAAAATCTAAAAAACATGCTCATAAAATCTCCCATGTTAATCTTATGGGAAAAAGGTTTTTGGCTTTTCCTCAGTTAATTTTACTTTAAACTTCACATTTTCTTTTACCAATCACTTCAGCTCCACAAAACAATCATTTTGGTGTTTAAATTGTGATTCTACGTCAAACCGTTGCAGAGATATTCAAAGTGCTAAACACAGTACGTTGTCCAATGTTATCCTTATGGAGAATAAATAAAATTTGATATCTTGATTATTTATGAATGTATATTGATGAAATTTGGTATGTGGCTTCATGTTGTACTGGTATATTGATAATTGCACAAAAAATAAATGTTTTGTTGATTGTCCCCGTAGCAGCTAACCTGCATACTCAGCCCTAATGTTATTCTTATGGAGAATAAGTAAAGTTTTCTATCTCCCTTAATTATGAACATAAATTAATAAAACATGGTAAGTAGCTTCACCTGGTTCAGTTACATTGATAATTGCATAAAAACTCATTTCTTATCTTCCTCGTTGCCACAAACCTGCGTACTCAGTCCTAATGTTATTCTTATGGGGAATAAATAAAATGTAATAAATCACTTATTTATGAATGTATTTTTGTCAAACTTGGTGAGTGGCTTTATGTACTAGTGAGAAACATATCAATGCATTGGAAATTCGCTGAGTACGCAGGTTTGCTGCGACGGGGGGTATTTTATTTTTATCGTGCATTTATAATAACATCAATTTTGCAATTCTAACATTTTTCTGGCTTTGGTATTTTTTTCTTATTCTGTTGGTAGTTCATAGTTTGATAATGTGCAATGCTATCAAGCTGTGTATGTGTGTCAGATGGAAGAGCTGACGTGGGACATGCACCACAGAGTCAACACAGAGGCCAAGTACTGCTACTGCGGACTGCCCGGCGACTGGTATATGAAGATGTTGCAGTGTGGCCGCTGCAGGCAGTGGTTCCACGAGCACTGCCTGCGATGTCTGCACCAACCCCTCTACCTGGGCGATCCGTAAGTCAGTGGAATGATCCTCATGTGTTTTTCATCATCAGATCTTTATCAAATGTGCTAAATTTACATATAATCATCTCAGTTTAAAAGTACAACCACATAACATATTACATGTAACATGTTAAGTCAATTAAAAGTTTTTTTGGGGGTTGAATAGTAAAAAACTATTAAGGATATAATGACTGAATATTTAATCCAGTAAAATAATAATATCTTAATATCTCTATAAGACGCCGACTCAACCTGGGCGAATATGAATGAATGATGAGTGTATAATGGGTGAGATGCCTTGTGTAGCCTTGTTAATGACTAAGACCGTCTGATTCATTAGCCAGGAAAATTAATTAATAGCCTAATGACCAATTTATTAGTCCTTTGTATTCACTATGGAAGAACCTCTTTCATGTTGCTTTCCAGCTGCTGACGTGAAAATATTTGAAAACTCGCCAAATATAATAATATTACCTAATGAACTCTGGTAATTAGTTGATTTATTAGATTTGCACCTCACATTCAGAAATGTTGTCTCCTACCTCCTGGCCACAATCCCAATCAATAAGAACCATAAGAGAATAATTTTGTCTTCCAAATTGTTAGCAAGATCAGAATTATTCGTTCGCTGATCACAGTCTGATTGATAATGGTTGTTTTAACAACCAATTCTTTAAAAGCTAGGGTTATTAGTACTGTTTCTATTTTTCCTATTATTCATTCAGAAAATAAAACATTACTAATTGAGACTATTTATCTGTTTCAGGTTTTACGTTTTTGTTTGTTCCTTGTGCAATAATGGTAAAGAGTTTTTACGTCGGTTAGAAATGAAGTGGGTCGACCTAGTGCATTTAGTATTATTTAATCTGACTGTTTACAAAGCAAAGAAGTTCCATGATATAGAAATGGATATTTTACAATATCTCAATAACAACTGGAACACACTGCAGCTGCCACCAAAGGTAAGTAATCTTGGTTTTTTGTCATTTTATTTTTTATATATCTATATATATATACACATAATAAAAGCCATTTGTTGCTCTATCATCTTCTTTTTCCATTAAAACAAATAATAAAGTCATTAAAATAACATCAGTATACAACTCAAAAACTCAAATAGTCCATATTCGGGGGTGTATGAATTTTTTGACTGTGGAAATAGCATAATCGGGCTGTCACGTAAGGCACCCAATGAATTCACGGCTCTCACTGACAGTTGAAAGCGGCGAGAGGGGCGTCTAGAAAGAGGTGCGTGAGGTTCAGAGTTGGGTAGACTATCGACGCCAGAAAATATCTTTTTACAAATAACATTAAAAAAAACATGGAGGAAACCTCCCGTTAGTGCCTGATGGAGGTTTAGATCTGGTTGATCAAAGAACAGTCAGAATATTAAGATGCAACAATATTTGTTAAAATCATATTTAACTCAATACGGAAAGAATTCCAAAATAGTTTCTCACATTGTTAACCTCATTCTGAAAGATTGAGCGTTTAAAATTAATGAAGAATTTCAAAGAATTTCTCTGCCCCTGGATAATATGAGGGGTTAACAGGCTCAATCTATGTCTAATATTTTCCAAGTATCACTCACTCACTGACTTAGGTTTTACGTTAGGTTTAGGGTGCCTCTAGGCCATGAAACAGAACAGTTATGATAATCCTTTTATAAAAGAAATGAGATTCCAGAGAATTTACCCATTGGGAAGAAGGGTAGGTAAACAGGAAGGATTCATCACTGGCACAATCTTCTATACCTATATAAGCCAAATACCACCCCTCGTAATCACTGTGAAGCTGACATTTGGCTTGGGGGTTCACCCAATGCTGTAGCTGTGCAATAGTGCTGGTTTTTGTGAGATTCCCTTAGGCCCCTTGGGTTGTCAAAGTCCACATTATTCTTATGGGCATTGAATTTATTTGACCACATTATTACCATAAACAGGTGTTACTTTTTTTAGAAAGCTAATATGGCAGAATAAAAAAAGCCTATTCCCGTTCCGCAAATGTTTTATGGCTCCGCCCCCCTGACAGCTGATTCAGAGGTGGTGTCTCTTATCACTAATTCTCAAACTTCCGACTTAGCTAGAAGTCGGAAATTTGGTACACTAATTCTTAGGTCTAAAATAGAAAAGGATTTTCATACAAATTTTACCGTAGGATTTTGCCCCATGGGTAAAATTACCCATTCAACCCAAGTACTGCCAGCAAGGTCACACCAATAACCGAATCGAAGGTGCTGAAATTTGGGAGGAAGATAGATAATACACCATTATAAAATGTAGTCCTTACCCAATTCCAAAAAACCCTTAACTACCCCACTGGCATTCAAAGTTTTTATGTTTGAAATTATCAGTGTTATACCTTATAAGATAATTATTTTATTTTCCACAGTAATAATATTTTTATGATCGGATATTTAAAAAAAATCACTGGGAATCGAGAAATACAATGTTTCTTTATAATAATTGTATGATATCCTCACAATTAATCGATTGAATATCACCACATATCTTATGTTTTTGCTCTTCAGCTGAGTTAGCACCAGGATGATATGGAGTAGTATCACCATTGACTATACACCTGTAGTATACTGGAAACCTTATGGGCCCTTCTGTTAACAAAAGAGGCAGAATTATCCACGTAGTTCTGACAGCACTGGATAGAAATCGCTACCCATCGCATGCAATGGCGGACATAACTCTGGCTCATGCCGCTTGGTGTGCTCAGCTCGGCCGTGGCGGGTTTTTAAAATCTCATTTTGCCAATCAAACAACTGTCTTGCTTTCCTCACAACTCAGAAGTTTTAATAATATGATTTAACAAAGTCTGTAAGGCTGTAATAACAAAGGTTGTGTGAAATAAAAATAATATTGTAATAACTGTTAAAAACTTGTAATAAAATTGGTGTCAACGTCATAACCGTCTTTCACCAGCGTCAATCTGTTAATCTGCTCTGACTGTTCGTCTGCCTATGCGATTCCAAGTAGTTTGCGTAATGTCTACTAGGAGGAAGCACATGCAATAGCCCCTGTTGCCGACCGCACTCAATAGATAGTGCTGTTTCCTTGTTTAACCGATTTTAGCATTGCGTTTACTACAAGTAAACAGCAACAAACAAACAACAAGTAAACAAGTAATACTACAGGTTAGTTCAATGGTGTTACAATCCAGTATTAGTCAGGTATTTAGTTTTATGATTTGTATTTAATTAATGAATTTAATTATTTTCAGATTCTAAATGTTAGTACTGAAGAACGTAAAAGTATAATATTGACTGTATTGGCCAACAATTTGAGTAGGTAAGTTTAACTTACCACAATTTACTCTCTCCTTTTTTTAATTTTAAAGATGTTTGTACTCATAAAATCTCAAGGTAAAATTGCCCTTCATTATTTTTTGTGGTGGAATTGTATGAGATAAAAATGCTATCCCACACTTGGAATGTACATGTAAATTGGGAAAAGGATAGACAGCTTTTCCCAACTTACCAAATTCTCACAGCCTAGAGCTGTTCATTGGAATGTACATGGAAATTGAAATATTTTGAACAAACAACACTAACATGACAAAGTCCTTTGTACAAGCGGTTTAAAAGTTTGTGTGTGTGAGACATTGACGATAAATCATTGATTCGGAGACTTCGGACTTCGGAGACTATTGACCTCAGACTTCCAAGGAAAAATCTAAACTAAATATTCTAAAAGAGTTTGTTAGTAAATAGTTCAGCATTAGAAGCTCTTATTATTGCAGACATTATAATTTAAAGTTGTAATCAAGTCAGAATTACCTTATGAATATTTCTTAAATTCAAATTGCTCAATAAGATATGCATTTAAGTTGTGTTTTTAACTATAAGCAGTGTCTATGATCTGATTTCAGACCACTAAACTTATTACTGGTGGTACTAACAGTCGTCATACTTTATTGTTACTGGACTGGATTCGTCTGTTTATCAGCCAGTTTGTTCATCCCCTTCGTGTAAACCTTGTTTCTTTGTGCCGTAAACCGAAAATGATGACGGTGCAACTACGCAGGTTTAAGTGCGGAGAAGAAGTGAAGCAGAAACGCAGCAGTTGGGGACTCAGGGTGAGGATTCCTCCATTGGCGCCCGTGTACAGCTTGCCCAAGGTGCGGCCGGTCACGGATACCGCGCTGCAACACAGCTGGGCCTCGCAGCACCATCTCAAGCTGCTGCCCAGGTGAACTAGCAGGACCAGGGCTGGTTGGGAGTTTAGACATTTGGATGAAACTCTTGGAAGTATTTGATAGGCGTTTTGTGCTAACACATTTCAAAAGATATAATGATGAATCACTGTATAGGTGAATAATTGATTAAACCTTTGAATAGTAAATTATACGTAGATTAGGAGGCAGTTTAGTGAACACAAACAGAACGAAGCAAACTATTACCTCTAACTAGGGATGGGTGTCCAAGTACTCAAAACTTTTGGTTTTTGGTCGAGTTATCAAAACTTGAACTTGATTCAAAGTTTTTAAAAGTACTCGATAATCGGGCGGGTTTTTACCGTTGATTCGCAGAAAATTGTTAATGATTGCATACTGCTGAAACGCATAGTATATTAGATGTAAAAAGTTGATTTCGACCACAGTAACTCGGCTAAAAATGATGATGGGAAACATTACTCCACCATCAATTTGATCACGATTTAGGTCTAGGCCTACTTTTAGGACAGTGTTATTGGTTCGAAAAAGATTATCATTAGGGGTGTGCGAGCTTCGAGCTTTTTTGTGTACTCGGAATACTCGAATACTGCAATATTCGGCTCGGCTCGAGATTTGCAAAAAAGTTCGAAGTTCGAGCCGAATATTTAAAACGCCAACTAGTGAAAAGAGTCGGTTTCAAAAGTAAAATTAAAGCAAAAACGTTCCAGAATCAAAATTAAAATTCTTGTAGTTTGGATCGGTAGAGCTCCATACCCCATAACAGATATAAGTCAGCAATGCTAATGCGTTCGGTCCTTCGTGTAAAAAAAGAACTGTTCGTTTATAAAAGTACTAAACTGTCGACCTGATCAACCAACGCAATGGATCTATTTTCTCTTTCTCTACGCTCATCAATCACATCAAGTGAACATCTACACAATTCTGTTGCAGTTCAGTGTTGCCGGTGCCCAGTTTAGTTGTGCAATATTTCACGGTTAATAATAATTAATGCAACAATCGTACTGCTCCAGAAAAAGTACCCCAGCAAAAAACTGAAATCCATGAAAACACATTTTTTAACTGTTGCAGAGGTACAGTCTTTACTGCAACTTAAAATTTTCATACATTACACCATAATAATTTCCTGGCGTCTGAAATTACGTCTGGCAATACTGTTAATAGCGAACTGTCTGAAGATGTTGAGTGAAGATGGTTATGATGTAATAATGATTTTGCGTTACCAATAGAGGGTCCAGGGACAAGGTTAGGTGATAAATGCCAAATCATGACGGCGTTTTTGTGTGCAGCCGAAATAGTACACTCCAAAAATTGTATTGTTAAAAAATGACAGCAGAATGTTGTTATTAAAGAGATAACGTGAATAAAAATACAACTTTAATTACACTGTAGTTGTTTAAGTTTACAATTAATGTCGCATGGATGTTGTAATACTTTACAATTCAAAATCACTACCCGTAATTGCAAGATTTACAAGATCTAAGGGTTTTATAAAAATTTGCATGTTATAATACCGGTGGTCATATTATTTACTTGATCATATTCTATGTACGCCTGGCCAAATCAAGATGACGCAGTGTTTTGTTTCGCTACAGCTGTGCGATTATTAAAATCATATTGTTATTGTTAACGCTGTGGGATTCGGGATTTTTTGAATTTGTGAATGAATGTCAGTAGAAAGCATTTCATTTTTCAACTGTAGGCTATCAACTTGTTAAATCAGTGAGGGAAGAATAATGCATTATTGTATGACGATCCTCTTCCAGCAGGAACTTCTGCTTCCAAAAACCGTCTGTTTCAGAAGCAGATATAATTGGTTAGATACAACATAAGCCAGGCCTGCGATTATTAGATAACTTATTTCTGGATACAATAAGGTATAACGATAGTTTATTATTCAAAAGTGATTATATGCACAATATGGTTAGCTGCTGAGTATTCTGGTTTAACTAACTTATATTAAAATGATAACCTAAAATTTACTATTTACAAACAGTTGAATGAGAAATAGGTTTACTAGGTTTTGGCAATTCCCTAGACTAGGGCCTAAATTTTTGGTCACATGGAGAGTACATCTTGGACATATAGTCTGTATATTATGTCTGTTAATGAAAACGGTAATAACTACATTAGTTAACCTGTGGGCTTTTCAGTCTAGTTAAAAAAATTTAGTTCTATTCCTTTTTGTTATTTTTGTCCTATGTACCTAATTTATATCGAAAGAAAACTGTTTATGACTGTCAACAATTGGTCGCAATAAATGTAATGTGTTTATTGAAAGTAGGCCTAATGAATATAAAAGAAGAGAATGAAAGATGACCAATATTGAAAGTATTTTAACTATTCGTAAACAAATTTTGCTCGGCTAGGCTTGGATCAGAAAAGCACTGCCGGTATATTTCACACCCCTGGAGAAAATGTGTATAAAAAAGCTCGGCTCGAGAACTTAGAAAAAAGCTCGGCTTTTCTATAAAAAACTCCCAAAAGATATCAGATCTACAGTTTCTTTCAGAATTTAAGAAAAAACTAAAAATATTTCTCATTAACAAAGCTTTATAATCTTTAGAGGAACTGTAGTCTTAATGGCATCCAAACTTGATGTAACCAAACTTGTATTAGAATAAGTAACTAAATGACATTTATAATTTGACACCATTCTTGTATATTTTTGAAATGTACATAATTGAATAAAGATGTTTTGAATTGAATTGAAATTTGACAGTTGAGTTTTATTGGTGCAAAAGTTCGCAAACCCAAAAAATTAACTGGTGATGTAATTATTAATCGGAAAAGAAGCACATTGATCAGTCAAGTTCAATGTTATTGTAAACTTTCTTAAAGAACAGAACACAAGTCAGTTTAATTTTTGTGCTGAATTAAAGTGAACCATCCAGATCTTTTATTCTTGGTCAGTTAATTAATTCCTCCTTATACTCACATTGCGACTTTGCCACTAGCTCGGGTAAGTTGGAGGTGAACGGCCTGCGAGAGCCCCACACGCCCACACTGTTGCCAACCGCTGTGCTGCCACTCACCCCCACCACCCCCTCCGACCCTCCACCTGGCGTGCGGCTGTTGCAGATACAGGATAATCCGCCCGTCTTCCTACCCAAGGGCATGCCTGCCACGGGCCACAAGGTGAGGCTCTTTTTTTATTGCTAAAGTCATCAAACTGAGACTTTAGCTTCATTTAGGTAACTGACCGAACCTCCATATACTGGTGAGACATTTGATAGAGAATGTGGAGAAAGCTAATTTGAATCAGCAGTCATGTTGCTGTTAATCATATTGCTTATCAGCTATTTATCATTGATTTAATCAAGGTTCCCAAGCGTCCCGGAAAACCTGGAATTTTTCTCCTCTGAGATTTTACTCTCTGTCCTGGAATTTTTCTTCTATTTTCATGTAGTTTTAGGATTTGACTGTTTTTTTTTTCGTGGAATGTTTTCAGATTTTACTCACATCACAAAAAAATAAGTACTTTCCTGAATATAGGTTAATTGACCTTAAAAAAAAGGTTCATATACTAAATACCCCCGTAGTAGCAAACCTGCGTACTCAGCGAATTTCCAATGCATATATATGTATCTTAATACCACATAAAGCCACATACCAAGTTTCATCAATTCATATATAAACCATTTATGACATTTTAATTATTCTCTATAAGAATAACATGGCGGCTGAGTATGCAGGTTTGCTGAAGCAAGGGACACAAAAAATAGGGTTTTATACAAATATCAATATAACTCAAGTAGGTAAAGCCATATACCAAATTTTATTAATTTAAGTTCATAATTAAGGGAGATAATACGTTACTTATTCCCCATAAGAATAACATGGGGTTGAGTACGCAGGTTTGCTGCTACGGGAACTATCGGCCGAAAAAATTTTTTTAGTGCAAATATCAATAGACCACAACCATATGAAGCAATATACCAAGTTTCATAAGGAAAAGTTCATAAATAAGCGAGATATACAATTTTTCTTAATCTCCATAAGAATAACATTGGACAACGTTCTGTGTTTAGCACTTTCAATATCTCTGTAACCATTTGACGTAGAGCAATGATCAAAACACCAAATTGTGCATATTTCTAAGCTGATTCCAATAGAAGAAACTAAAATTAGATTTTAAAAAAATTATATGTAAAAAGCTCAAAAAAACCATTTTTGGGGTACAAAACCCCCCCAAAATACCCCTTCGGATAGGTCGATCTGTCTGGTTTTCGAACTTAAAGTCATAAATGTTGCTTTACACGTTTATACCAAATTTCGTCAAAATCGGATGAATTTTACGAAGGTATCGTGCTCACGGACACACATATATATATATATATACCCCCGTAGCAGCAAACCTGCGTACTCAGCGAATTTCCAATGCATATATATGTATCTTAATACCACATAAAGCCACATACCAAGTTTCATCAGTATACATTCATAAATAAACGATTTATGACATTTTAATTATTCTCCATAAGAATAACACGGTGGCTGAGTATGCAGGTTTGCTGAAGCAAGGAACACAAAAAATGGGGTTTTATACAAATATCAATATATAACTCATGTAGGTAAAGCCTCATACCAAATTTCATTAATTTATTTTCATAATGAAGGCAGATAACACGTTTACTTATTCTCCATAAGAATAACATGGGGCTGAGTACGCAGGTTTGCTGCTACGGGAGCCTTTGGTAAAAAATTGGTTTTTGAGCAAATATCAATGGTCCACAACCAGATGAAGCCGTATACTGACAAGTTTCGTCAGTATACGTTCATAAATAAGCGAGATATAAAATTTTTATTTTCCTCCATAAGAATAACATTAGACAACGTACTGTGTCGCACCAACACACTTCAACCAACACACTTCCAACGCACTTTCAATATCTCGGTAACCAATTGACGTAGAGAAATTATCAAAATACCAGATTGTGTGTTTTTTTAAGCTGAATCCAATGGAAAAAACTAAAATTTGACTTTTTCCAAAATTATATGTACAAAATTCGAAAAACTCATTTTTGGGGTACAAAACCCCCCCAAAATACCCCTTCGGATAGAGCGATCTGGCTGGTTTTCGAACTTGAAGTCATAAATGTTGCTTTACACGTTTATACCAAATTTCATCAAAATCGGATAATTTTTACGAGAGTTATTGTGCTCACGGACACATATATATAGATATATATATATATATATATATATATATATATATATATACAGTTTCGAATGAATGGTGTTTTTGGGGTCTGGGGACCTCAAAACAAAAAGTTATCATGGTCCCGTGCCTAGGTCTTACCATGCCAACTACGGTAATAGCTTTTTCCCTATAGGGGAAATTCGCTAAAAAGGGAGGATGCTTGGTGATAAACAGAATTAAAGGAGCTGGTTTGTCAAAATATTTTCTTATATGTATCTGAAGCTGAAATCTGTCAAATATCGGTTGCCAAACATGCTTAGTATAATTCTGTTTCAGCAGTAGTATAGATTTTGTAATGTTTGAATTAGCTATTGCTGGAACAGTAGTTCACTCAAACATTAAAATTCTTTAATAAGTACTTACTAAAAACTTGTAAGGACTGTAGTAGGATCTCTGGCCACCTTTCATTGAGGGACCATTACTTTCCTGGAATTTCCAGGTATGGTAGACAATGTGGTTATATCAGTCACAATGATCCTTGGTGCCTGTAACCACTATACTTCTGTGAGGAAAATGTGTTAGTAATGTAATTAATGTTAAGTGTAAAACTTAATCCCATAAACAGAGTGGTTTGGGTAGTTAATATTTTCTCTCTTCCAGGTCTGTATAAAAAGCTCCTTCCCCTGTTACCCCGAATCCAGAGCTCAGATACAACGAAGGATTCGAGCCCAAGGACTGAAAATCCAGAGGATACGGAATTTTCGTGCTCGGAAAGCTAGGAAACTTTTAAAAAATGCAATAGCCACCACAGTGAGTACATCTTAAATTCATAGAAACTGATAACTTAGTAGCGAAAAGTTAAGTAAATTCTTTGGATAGAAGCGTAAATTCTGGAATAATAGAGTTGGTGGCATTTTATTTCAAAAGAACACCTGGGTACAATGTTGAAAGGATAAAAGGATGAGTATTTAATTAAGGCACCTTCAGTTAAGTATTGTACAAAGACATGTAGATCTATTTACTGTTGAGGGGGATTCATTTATATATTCTGACAACACAGTACAAAACGTTTTGTTTTGTGTCTGTCAACATCAGTGGCATCTAGGTTTTGACATGGAACAGCCTAAACCCAGGTCTTATAGTGACCAGGAATGCACTCGCCATTGGCAGAGTTGACCCTCCCCAAACCAGTCGTGCCACTAGCTGGTCTAAATATATCGCCGTTCTCACGCTCACTGATACGTGAGCTGTATGAGAGGGTGGAAAAAGGATGATGTGGTGGAGACGTCCTTCCCTCT
The DNA here is from genome assembly GCA_963675035.1 of Allygus modestus. Taxonomy (NCBI): domain Eukaryota; kingdom Metazoa; phylum Arthropoda; class Insecta; order Hemiptera; family Cicadellidae; genus Allygus; species Allygus modestus. Next base: position 81,208,688 of record OY776116.1, read on the forward strand.
CATTGCCCCTACCCCCTCACATGCTCAAGTCACCTGCGGACTGCTACCCATGGTCGACTTGTTCTTATAATTTATCACTTATTAGCCCAGTTAAATGTTGTGTTGTGTTTGTGCGGTGCAGAGCCGGCAGATATGCCAGGAGCTGCCGCTGACTCCGCCGTCCTCAGTGGCCGCGTCAGACTCGGTCCCGGTCGCCCCCACCACACCCACAGTCGAGCCCCCCGCCCTCGCCACCCCTGGTGACACCAGCAGCGAGGATACCTCCTCCAGTCGCACCCTGGACGCCTTCATCCCTCCACCCAAGGACTTTGAAGGTAAAGAAAAGTATCTGGCAGATTTATTGTAGATATGGGGAAAAAAGTAGAAATAAGAACATAATTGTTATTTATGCATATATTTGCATCATTGATTAGAGAAAGAATAGTTTCTCAATGTTTTGGGATCTGGATCTGGAATCTGATTCCGATTTTAGGTGCAAAGTAAACCTAGGACTAGAGGTGTGCAAATACTTGAGAATACCTGTCAACTCGCGAAGAAACGGACGCAAAATTTGATCACTCCATGTAAAATCGGAGAATAATTTACACTACGCGACTCAATCCAAAAAAAAATCACTACTCGCACATCCCTACCTAGTACATACAAAATCAATGGCAACAATCTAGGCAAAGCTGGACAAAAAGATAAAACACAAGCAGAGCTGAAAAACAATTTTTAAATCTAGACACAAAAACCAAACTGCTGAGGTGGATAAAAAACAAACAGAAAAAATTATTCGTTAAATACAATTAACTTTAGTATAGAAAGTTCCAGAATTTATCCAGGAATACGATTGCCCTTAAGCAATTTTCGTTAGCCAGAAATCTAATTCTAGTGGGCATGCATTGTGTTTTTCTCTATCCTTCCCCTGTAAACGCTGCCACTGCCTACTTCAATATCAGCTGTGACCTTGGACTTGGGCAGACGTCAAATCGGTTCACCTCACCTCTCCTATGGCTGTAAACGGTCCAATAATAAGTAGTCTTCTGGTTGTTACTGTGGTTCTGGCATCTAACACCACTTGTTCTAAGGATTATGTTGTAGACAACTTCCTGACTGATCAAGTGGGAGGGGATTTGTTGGTAGTGCAGGAAGCGAGAAGTGTAGGGACCAGTCTTATCAACAAAAGGCTTTACAAAAAAAATTGTAACCCAAACAGTCTTATTTTTCTTGAGTGGATCACTCAATAACATGCATTTCACATATTTAATTTCAACTTTGATCAAATCAGGTGGCATGTATTTAAATGGTGAGAAGTGATTCTTCTGCCTCCTATTTCATGAAGAGAATATGACATGTATTCACCCTAAATACTCCAATTTTTTAAGCATAAGGTAATTTAATTTATGCCTTTTTAGTCAAGTGTAATTTATATTTTGTTTGGAAAGAATTTAGCTCATTTCCCTTCCTGAAAAACAATTCTTGAACCACGCAAATTTTCTTAGAAATACTTCCACAGGAAATATTAAAAGCTTTATATCCTTCATAGAATTTTAGATCACAGAACGTTCGCTCAAAATAACCACCACCCAACAAAATTTTATCTTGCCTACATTTCTTAGAATTTGTTTAGAAATACGTTCTATATTATTTGTGGATGTTCAGGTAAGAACAACCCGTTCCGGAGTGTGGCAGAGCTGCTGGGGAACACGACAGTGCCTGAGACGACGCCGCCTATCTCGCTCACCTTGCCGCTTAAACCCTCCGTGACGCAGCCCACGCTGCGGCCGACCAAGCGAAGACTCAGTGAGAAGGACATCCGCATCAACAGAAATGGCGAGGTGAAGCGGCGACGGCTGCGGCGTCAGTGCACGGTCATGAAGAACACGGAGCAAGTTCCTACTGCCAGCTGGAACAGTGCCAAGTCCTTGCGGAGCATGTACAACCCCACCCCAGCCTGCGGACCGGAGTACGTCAACGGTAAAAAGCTCAAAAAACCCAAACACAAAAGCCTCACGCCGACCGCGTCCCCAATGAAGCAGAATCCTACCATATCTCTGGACGATTTGAAGTCATCTGTGAACATTTATTTTGGCGCGGCGAATCGCATCGCCTCAGGGGAGAGGTTTCAAGTGAAAGCGAAACGACTGACAGCGAACAGGAGGACTGAGTATTTATTAGAATGGGGCGGCACGGTTACATAATATTGTATAGTCTTTAGGTTTTGTTCTTTGTTGTTTTTTCTAACGGCAAGTAAAATCCGTACTTGCTGAAACACACTGCCTCATAGAAGCCTGCTGCTAAGGAATTGAGTCATTTTATGTGTAATTTTTCTAATTTCATCTCGTCTTAATTTATACTATTTATAGTATCAATGTTAATTAATTGTCTCTTTTTTTAATTATTTCCAATGTAGGCCACCTACATTATACAATACTGCCACATTCATTTCGTAGGTTTTTTAATTTCATGCAGTGAAATACAATTTATAAGCAACATTTTTTTATGTTTATCGTTAAGATGAGTATAGACAATTTTACATAGTTTCAGGCTGGACCCTCACATAAATTGTGAAACTATTTCAACCCTTATCAACTTGTTCGCTAAGCATTCTGATCTTGTCTACTGCTGTAGTTTGTCTATTAGTCTGCTCATCAAACTCCAGATATGATCGTTCTCACTAAGAACCCAAAATTTAAGGAGATTTTTGAGAAAAAATTTCCCTTTTATTGGGTGGGATTTACTTAAATACAGGAACCCAATAAAACCCATCAAGAAAACTCATACATCCCTGAAAGTAATACTTTTATAAATTATAAATTTACTAGCGTTGAGTATGTTGATAGTAAATGATTCTATGAATAAATAATAGATTAGCCTACTAAATGTTTTCTTATAATTTGCAGATTTTTTAACATCAAGGTAAAAGTCCCAACCACAAAATCCAAGCCTAGTACCACCATTGCATCTTTGTTTAATATTATTTTACTATTATTATAAATTAGGGGTGTGCGAGTACTCGAAACTTTGAGTTTTCGGCTGAGTATTTTAATACTCTAACTCGACTCGAAGTTTTGAAAACTACTCGAAAGTTCGAGCGAGTATTTCCCACCGATTTTCGGACGATCGCTAGTGATTGCGACTGGCCAAAACGCATAGTAACGGCCGCAAAAGGCAATCGCATCATGTAAAATCGGCCGAAAATGACGATTGTGACCGGCCAAAATGCGTAGTAACGGCCGCAAAAGGCAATCGCATCACGTAAAATCAGCCGAAAATGACGACCGCGAACGATTTCGACCGGCCAAAATGCGTAGTAATGGCCGCAAAAGGCAATCGTATCACGTAAAATCAGCCGAAAATGACAACCGCGAATGTTTGCGACCGGCCAAATCTCGTATTAACGGCCGCAAAAGGCGATCGTATCCACATGAAATCGGCCCAAAATGACGATCGGACCGCGTAATGTCAGCCGTAACTAATGATTTCATTATTTAATATTGATTATAAGCGATGTCTGGACCAGGTGAAATTGGCCAACTGACAACCGGGCCCTTTTTCATCGGCCGGAAACGAATGTCAAACCGTGTTTTGTTTGTCAATACGTAATCCAATTTGATTGTTTAGATTATCAAATCTAGGGTGGTATCCAAATCCCATTACACTGTTTTAACCTTCCAACTGATGGCAAATACTCGCTCGAAAATATTCAAAACTCAAAAATAATTGGCACTACTCGACTCGATTAAAAAAATCACCACTCTCACACCTCTATTATAAATTCTAAATAATAAAACAAATTCTCTTGTTGTACTTACCAACTACCAGGAGAACATATTTATAAACATAGCTTTAAGTAATAAGTTGACTAATTAAAATAACTTCATAAATTAAAAAGAAGTGAAAACGTGAAAAGGCAATCAGGGTCATAGGCGTCACATCAGGGCGCATGTGTGCCAACCTATCTTCCAATAAGTTCCTGTTAATGTTGCCATTTTGCCAAAATCACTTGGTCCGGTCATCATCTATGCATGTCATCAAATGGTACGTTCAAACGTTAGCAATCAATATTATGTGGCTAACCTATTATCGTTTACGGTCAAAATTACTCTGCTCGATCGCCATTTACAGCCAATATTACACGATTAAGAGCCAAGATCATCGCGAACGCAGTTCGTTATCATTAGCGATTTACTGCGAATCGGCAGGAAGAACTTGCTCAATTTTAATTGAACTTACTAAAATTTTGGCCAAAAATTATAAATGTACTGTAAGATTATGTCTACAAATAAACACTTCTTACATCCCGAATTTGTATTGAATGTTTGCCATTGGGCAAACTTTACAATATAATTTAAATTAATAAGTTAATAATAGTCTTGCAATTATTTTGTTATAACATTTTATTTCATCTAAAGATATTGTTAAAACTGACAATTTATTTAATTTTACTAAGGGGTAACCCCAGGCACTTGAATGATATGCCCAATGTGCCAAACCAAAAACTTGGGCCACGTGACACCTATGCCCAGGGTTGAAGCTTTTCTTACAAGTAAAGGTCTTAACTGTTGACAACAAAATTACTGTTGTAGATAATACAAATTGCTGTGCAAAAATATAGAAATTGATTTACATAAATCTTGTCATTTAATTAATAAATACTGCAAAATTTTTTAACATACGTCATTTGTAATCACACTGAATATGTGATTATTATTATTTTAGAATTTTAAACATTTTTTTACCAACTACAGGAACATTACTTACAATGGATGGTAAATCTGAGGTGCTCAATTACTCCATGTTTTAGTTTTTTTGCACTGCAACGTAAATATGTAATGTACAACCTTCTTGTTTTGGCTCTTAGAATACAGTAAACCTTGGAATATCCGAACCCGAATCATCCGGTTCCCGGATTAATTGGACAAGAAAAAAAATTACAATCAAAACCAGAGGTCTACTGTACATTTTTTTGTCAGGGCTTAAAATCAAAGTGACGGTTCTTACCGTTATAATACCTTCAGTGATTTGTTTTACTGCCATCAACATTTCTAAACTTTGCAAAAGTAATTGAATAATATTTGTGCTAGAAAATGTATATTTTTTGTCTGAGTTTGAAATTTTCAAAAAACAAAACACTTTAGAAAGGGAAATCTGGGAATAATATTTCAAAATTAATGTAACTTCCACCACAGAAGGCAGTTTTTGCTTCAGTTATCTGTAATATTCATTGCATTAATTAGACAGATTTTTATTTTGCCCTCTGAATTATTTTTAGTGTTATTTTATCTTTAAGTTTTTTTAAGACATAAAAACCTAAATTTCTTTCCAAATTATGATTTTTATTGGTAATTGGTCGATAGTGTTTTGGATGGGTATCCTTATCACCTAACGTCTTCAGGATTAACTAGTTTTTTTTCTTGTAAACTCAAGGGTTTTTGCTGCACAGGAGTATCCTATACACTAGTAATTAAGACTGTCACATAGTTGTTGTTGTTGTTTATAAATTCTTCCATATCTGTATGAATATTTTTTAAATCGTATCATTACTTAGCATGAAATTGATGTTTTCCTTCCGTTTAATGTGGTAAGTAATGTCTCAGGATTTGTAAAATAATTGTTATTGGTTACTTTTGTATACAGTAAACTTTATAGATTATGTTTTTAAGTTCAGCACTGATGAGTTAAGAAATAATTTAGGTTACTGTTGAGAAGATAATATTTGTTGTGAATAATTTCACTGCCATAATAACTAGATATTAAAATACCGAGAAGTAGCATCCAATGACTATATATATTTTATTTTTTGTTTTAATTACAATTCCTCATTATTCGTAATGGTTTTATCTCCAGTGATTGTTCTTTCTGATCTCTAAGATCGTTATAGTTTGGAATTATTGTTGATTTGTAGTAGAAATGAGAAATATTATCTATTACTTGTATATATTATTATTAACACATTTCACTTAAGAAGTGGATGGATTTCAAAATGTTTATTTAAATCTGTGTCAATATTCGTGTATTATTTTGGTATTGTTATAAGATATGTTTTCAAAACAATTTCAGAATATTTTATCCAGTACAACAGACCCCCAAATTTCTAGCGCACAGTTATGTGGTCTCAATATTATTAAGATGTCTTGAGATAATACATAAACAATACTTTATTCAAAACCTAAACTTTGTTTTGCTCATTTAAATATCATTTATATTTCAAGCAGTTGGCAAATGTCCAGTGTTTTTTTTTGTAGTTTTTATGGCCAGATATTTGAGAGCAGGCCCGGCCCTAGCAGTTTAGCCGCCCTGAGTGAAATTTGCAATTGCCTACGCCTGCTCCAATAATCAATAAACGTGTGTCAAACACATTCACATACAGTTTTTATATAAATAATATTAATACAATATTTTGGGTGACTATAAATGTATTATACAATTTGAAGGATCAAAGTAGGCCTTAATAAAAAGTAGATTCTATAAACATAAGTCTTAAAATTCATTGTTTTCCATCTGTCAGGCTGTGTGTGTATTTTTAATAAAACATAATATTTTAGTAACCTCTTAAGATTTTGACTTGAAACTTGGCACATGAATTATTCACCATTTTAAAATGACAGGCATTTAAATGTTTCAAAACTAAATTTTCTTAACGACGACAAATTCATAAATAGATTATCTAGATACCAAAAAAATGCAAAATCGTAAATTGTATGATATAAATCATTTTAAGTTCATGAATCCATAGCTGAGGTATTGACTTTTTTTTATAAAAACATGCAAGTTTTGTGTTAAAAACATTTTGTATTATGTAGAAATGTTCGTTATTTAATTTGTTTATTAAAGTAACAAGTCAGCTATGGGCTATGCAATCTTAAAAATATGTTTACTATATTTTACTTGAAAATTTAAAATTGCTGCTGATTTGATACGTTAAAAGCTAGAAACTCCAAAGTCATTGCTGAATTAGCTTTCAACTTGATGAGACATGTGCTAAGTTTCAAGTCAAAATCTCAAAGGCTCCTAAATTATGATTTATTTATTAAAACAAACATATCAACGGATGAAAAACAAAACATTTCAGTACCCATACCTGAACACAAGAACCTTTTGACTTATTTTGATCCATTAAACCTTACACCTAATCCTGGAACAGACTGTACAGACACCATTTTTACATTAAATGATGTCCAAACATATGCCTACAGATATTCAAATAATATAATATAATTTGTAAACAATATTATACCTGCTGCGATTAAACTAGCCTATTTAGGCTTTCAAAAATATAAAACCCTTGCCTTTGCACAGTCAAACCCTTTAAATTCAGTATAATATTGGGTACTTTGATAGGATGTTCAATAGAGACAGTACGTAGACTGCTGAAGCGTAACTGGGACATTGTTTATCTTAGGTAAGTTTTTATCAGGTCAAGTTTTGAACCACTTTTGACTCCAACCTTGTCACTGACCAACAATTTTCTCCTCTAGTTTGTGAGAAGTAGTTTGGGGCATTTATCCATACGTTATTTTTGATTGCTTGACTATTTCAACATTGTACTTCCCATGTTACAATTTTTCAGTGGTTAGTTTATTCAGTTTTCAGTCTTAAGTAAAAATATATTCATCTTTATTTTATTTGTCGATATCGCACAATTTGTCGCCCCTAAAATCTTTGCTCTTGCTGGTAACAAGGAACACCCCTTGGCTTGGCCAGTTCAAGAGTAGTAGGGTTTTGTAGTCTTTAATACATCTTAAACAATTTTTTTTGGAGTAACCAACTTTAGAGCATTTCTGATGAGAAACAAGTTACACATTTTTAATGGTGTAATGAGAATAAAACTACATTAAATCTAACAAGTGATAATTTGAATTAATTTTGTTGTTGATTATTTAAATTCGGTCACAGTACACTGTTTTCTGAGGTATGCTATTATACCTTTTACACAATAAATTGGTCCATTAGACCTACTCCGATGATGTTGATGAAATTAAAGAACTAAGAATTGTAGTTTGAATGACATAAATAACATTAGGATGACCGGATAGCCATTTAAAACACTCGCGAGCGAATTATTTTATACAACGTTGAGAAGAATAACAGATTTTCACAAAAATATGATTACAAAAATAAACAAACTCATTAACATCTTTACTTTTATAATGCTTTTACTTGGTTTTACCTGCAATCAAGTTTGAGTTGGATATCGGAAATGATAGTTGCTTAGTACGATTCTCTCTTAACTTTTATGAAATATATGTAATTCTTTTGAATTGTTCATATTTTTCTTTAATTTGTAAAATGTTCTGATCTTGTTTTGTTTAAGTAAAGTAGTTGTGAAATTAAAATTATTTTTGTAGCACTTTTGTTAATTTTAATATATTAAAATAAATTTTGAGGTTATGGAGAAAAGGTAGAGTAGGCGACGTAGAAGTCTTGTGGAGTATGTTAATGTATACGGTGTTTTTGGATTAGATGTGTTTAAAGTATCCGTCAATATATATATTATGTAATAAAAGTTATGTCCCAATAGGTTCAACGTTACTTCCCTGTGCTTGTGTTGTAATTGTGTTAATAACTAAATTTTACCGTTTTCATTATTGTTGAATTGTGCTGTAACATGCTTTAAGTATGTAACGATTACAGATATTACATAATTATTATTCACCAGCTACCGAGTTCCGTCAATTGGGTGAACATATCTTGTAGTTTGGGTAATATTTAGTGAAATCTCTTGAAGGTTTAATATTTGCAAAATTAATTTTGTTTATCATCAAACTATTATCTGCATTGTATAAGTTTTTTAAACAATTATTAAGAGATGATTATTGTGTAACAACAGTGGTGGTATGATGTGAAATCAGTGTAAATATTTGATGATTGGTAGCTTTAACCTCAGTCAGTGATTTTTATAGATATCTGTTATTATTATTTATCTTTTGTATTTATTTGAATTATTGTTTTTCAATTAAGAACGTATTTAGCATTTGCTGTTATATTTTTCTTTGTTTTTATTTTCATATAGAGATTATACTGTCAAAACCTGTAATTTGTTTACAGGTATACTATTTTTTTTATTGGATAAATGATTAACTCAGTAGTGTCTTGAAATCAATTTTTTAATCCTCAAAAAACTGGCCAAAATAATTTAGAACCTTTTTTATGACACTTATTATATATTTATATTTTGTTGTCTTTATGATTCTTGTATATTTAACATTTTATTAAGCTCATTGATTTTCACATTCACGCTACATTCTGATGACATTTACGGCCAATATTATTTGAACAGATGGTCAGATACGATGAAACTGAAACCGTTAATTATTATGATCGTGCTAGGTATTAACTTTTTCCCCCCTTAAAACCAAGAACCAAAATCAATACACCTCTAGTTTTAACCCTCTTCTCATACATATAAAAGTTCTATCTTAATTTAAGGCACCCATAAATAAGTAAGCACTAAAGGGCACTTAACTATATTCGACCCTTTTGAGTTGCTGTGATAAATGACATTTATTTAATTAAAATTAAAATACACACACTGAAATATAAAAATATAAAGAAATGAATGTAATAGGCTAATGAAGATTTCTTAAAAACGGACGAGGAACCATGCTACTTGTAATCACAATTTGTTATTTTCTGAATTACGATGACATTATTAATGAAGGTTAAATACCTACAGTCTGCCTCGTGATCCTTGACTATTCTTTTAGTGGATCAATTATTTTATCAAATTCTGACCCGCACAAATACTTGAATAGTTGAAATTTACTTAAATGAGTTTCAATGTGTTTCGAATGTGTTTCAATATAATATCAATTTTACGGTCTAAATACTAAAAGGGTTTTATATTCCTTTTGATATATTCCTGCGATCCTGATTCCAATTTTTATCCCCGATGTAGGGTGTTTCCTTAATTTGTATGCTTCAGCCTCTTTCTTTTCTAGTACTTTGAAAACTAATTTTTCTATTATTTGGTTTGAAGACTCTACTTTAAATAATCTCATTTAGCGGATAATCATTTTGAATCAAAAGAGATGAGCAGGCATTAGGAAATAATTTTATTTCTAACAGTATTAAATTAAGGACTTAAAAACCACGATGAAATTGTATTAGTTACTGGCACATATTCTATTTTAAGTCATGTTTCTCCTGAAAAGAATCGAATGATTTTTATTTAGTGATACATTTTATAGCTATAATATTATGTATAATTTGATTAATTTATTAGAATAGTTTTATTTCCACTTGAGCTATAAATCGTTTTGTGGGTAAGTCTTTTATAATCAATCTTTATGTATTTTTCTCAAATATTTTAGTTTTATTTCAATGCTAAAACATATCGTTCTGTGGATTTGGTTGAAACACTCTGCCCTCGCATGTTTATAGGGCTGGGTACCTCAGCACCGAAAATGTGTTACTGTGTTTCAGTTTCCAAAACTGAATATCTCAACTTTCAACATTTAAATCAAGTAGAGCGCAGTGTAAAACGATTTCTATTTCTGTAACTCAAAAGTACCTACCATCTATTTCATCAATTATCTGCTTTTTATGGCTAATTTTATATTTACAAAAATTTGGCAGTAATATATACATAGTACATTTAAATACTGTAATTTTAAATAACTAAAATGAGTGGAAGTTCAGATATTCATGTTTTTTTATTGTAATACACAAAATTATAATTTCCAACTATTCAAAAACGTAACAAGGTATTGAGGATTGATAATCAACTCTTAAAATGTATGTAAATTTACCTTAATTTGTTAAAGCAGGAGTGAGAGAAAGTCAGCTACATAAGACTGAATAAGTTAGTATTTTTACATTTGAGTCTCTTTGGTGAATACATGCAAAGTTTAAAATATGACTGAAGTTTTTAGTCATTAGGATTTTAATAAAATATTGTGTAAGCAAGCCTGGTTTTGTGTTCATGGTATATTGAAAGTCGTGGCCACTTACGATGCAAAATGTAGTTTCAAATGCAGTTTTATATTTATATTTAATTACAATAGTCCATTTATTTAATTATTTTATGTTGTAATTATATTTTTATAACTTCCAAATTGTTATATTATGAGGTTGAAAGAAAATCCACTAATTTGATCTGTATTTTTCCTTAAACTTGATAACAGTTTTTCCTTAGGTTTCAAAGTATTACTTTCATTTGTATGCACAAAATGAGACTAATAAAAGACTGGGATTTTGGTCATGTTGTATTAAACTTTTTCCAGCAATATACCTTAGTCATTTTTATTGTTATGGTATTTGTTTTGTGAGCTTAATGATTGTGTATACTTTATGGGTGGGAAATATTTTAGCACCGTCAGTTTTGAATGTTTTCAGTTAAAGTAAATGCTGTTCGATTTATTAATTATATATTTTAGTACTATCTCAGCAAACTCCTTGGAAATTTTCATGATATTTCATTACCAGGATGGGCATTTCATATGGCTGAATAAAATAATGTCAAAAATTAATAGTTAATGTAAATATATCCCTTCAGTATATTTATTTAATATTTAAGTTTCTCTCTGAATGTTTTTTGTGTTTTTTCCATTTTTTAAGATGTCTGTACATAAACAACCAGTTGTTTATAAAATGTTGAATCCAATTTCAACTTTTGAAGATGTATGGAAATTATATGTGAAAATTCAGCTACGATAGTAAATTGTTCATAAATATAATTGTTTCTCTGAACACACCAGGTATCACTGCCATCTGTTGTACAAAATATGGGTAAAGTTGTAAATAAGAGTCGGAGCCAGATTGTGAATTGTGGTTCTCTGTGTTTGAAAGTTCTGCTTGTTCGCTGTTTACACGGTGTCGAGAGTAATAAATGTCAAGTTCCAACACAACAATTTACCACTTTTTCTCCCCTTTTACTCAATAAAACTATTTTATTTTGCAAACTATGATGAGGAATGACATTCTATATTCATACATAGAATTGTTGTCAGAGTAGTGGCAATATAGTAGTTTTGTGTTTTATAAATTTGAAAACCTCGGTTACTATAATTATTATGAGGTAAGTATCATAAAGAAGATGTCCTGAAGATAAATGGCTTAGGCAGTGAGTGCCCACCATATGTTTGCAACAAAACAAAGTTCGTATCTATCAGAATTAATGTTTTTCTTGATATGGTTCAACCAGAACACCTAAAAACATTTAAGAAAAAAAGATAAATTTAATACCTTGTCAAATTCAAAGCTGCTTAAGATACTTACATTATATATATAATATAATTATACGAGTAACTTAATTTAACAAACTCTTAAGTAAATTAAACTTTTTTAACAAATCATTGCTTAAAAGACACAGTAACTATTAAAGTGAGGATTGTTTGCCCTTTGACAATTTAACGAGGTTACAGTAGGAGGCGAGAAACACGGTTAATCTTAGTTAAATTAATATAAAGCCGCGTTTTCTCAAAAACTAGTTATTTTCATTAAAGACGACACATTTTAACAACAGTTGACAAGAAAAATGTACAAGCACAAAACAATTATATAAATAAATATTATAAACATTAATTGTGCAAATGTCGGTTGCAATGAAGATTTGATTATTAACCCTTCCCAAGTGGTGACTAGCCCAACTCTGTACCCTATATATTTTTTGGGTGGGGTCAAAAAATTGATTTTGAAATATTTATTTTTGTCCACTTTTATCTGATGGTTAAATTATGGTTACTTTCATGGTAAAAATATTTTTGACTAGTTTTATGACACAAATTATTGTGTTGTATATTCGTCAATCGTTCTCTCTGAATGTAATTTTGAAAAATAACACAACACAGACTAATACACAGAAAACATTGTGCAAAACATTATTAGCTTGTATGTCACACAACAGCTTGTAAACAACTGACCGAATGTAAACAAACTCGCGAGACAATAACAAAGGATTACATCAGCCGGCCAGTCTATAACAGCTGTTGCAAAACAGTGTTGCCAACTCACCAAATGAAAATGTACCACTGAAATTAACTAAAAAATAGGCCAACGGCCCAAAGTAACATTGAATAAAATAGCATTGAAAAAACCTTACAATTAATAAATTAAATTTACATGTCTGGCGTATATATACGTCATATGCTTGCAAGATTCAAATTGAGTTTGCGTATTATATACGTCCAACAACCGTAAATGAATATTTTTGCTATGTATAGAAAAAGTATGATAGTAATTATTATAAAGTCTGTGTTGTATATTTTCTTAATGAAATTGAATCTATCAATAGTCTTGTATTTTGGTAATCAGAGGTATATATACGTCCATCGCTTGGGAAGGGTTAAGTACTCAAGTTCAGCTGCCCAGGCAGTTTTTGACCTTGAGCAGCCTGAGGCAGAAAAGGAATAATCAGAAGAAACATTTAATGTTGTGTGGATGAGGGCCTGGGGGAAGAGCAGGGAAGTTTCATCAAATTATTTTTTTCTACACCTAAGCAATCCTACTAATATTATAAATTTTGAACGTTTGTTTAGGTATTTGTGGCTCAATCACGCTCTAACCACTAGACACAATTTACCACAGAGCTGAAATTTGGCAGAGAGGTACTTGATAGTCCTGAGTAACATATAGGCATAAAAGTTACGAAAATCCTACAGGGGTTCAAAGTTTCCATGTATTCCTTATGGACATAGTTTATTTTTGTTTTAACTGATGAAAATACAAACAGCTGATCTTGATTCGTAGTAGTGCCACGGGCTAACCACAGAATGCAGTACACACAACTGTCACAGTATAAATCATTCGCGGGGCGAAGCTTGCAAGTAAGGTCCATAGTAGGTTATATATATATATATATATATTGGGAAAATGAAAATAAATAGTCAGTGAAAAAAGTTTATTTTGACAGACACTTTGGTTATAAGTTTAGAACTCGACACTTGCGCTATACATTTTTTATTAAAAATCAACACGGATTTTGCCAAGGAAAATCTACAATTACCGCATTATCAGAGTTTTTAATGGGTGTAGTGGAAGGACTAGAAAACAACCATAATACAGTTGGGGTATTTCTGGATTTTCAAAAAGCATTTGACTGTGTTACATTAAACATTTTGTTTGATAAACTTGAATGCTATGGAATCAGAGGTAAAGCACTTAATTTATTGAAATCTTACATGCTTAAGAGAACACAGTTTGTTGCGATAAAATATGATGGTGAAGAAATCTTTTCCAGCAAGACTGAAATGAGGTGTTCCACAAGGTTCAATCCTGGGTCCACTTTTATTTTCAGTATATATAAATGACGTAGAAGTCTGTGATCCAGGAAAAATTATTACTTATGCAGATGACACATCTTTAATTTTTACTGAAGACAGTTTAAATAATTTGGAAGTCTTAACAAATACCTCAACAAATTCTATAATTCAATATTTTAACGAAAATTGTCTCTGTAAATACAAGTAAATCTGCTCTCCTTAACAGAAACTCATATTTTAAACTTAAATTGCCAGTGGATGACGATCAAAGTATAAACAATTTATTATTTATTTTTTTATTCAATTTTAACATACGGCATTGAGATATGGGGATTTACATCAAAGTGCAATATTAAAAAACTACTAATACTTTAAAAGAAAGCAGTGAGATGTACTAGACTTTTAGAGACTCTTGTAAAGAAGCATTTGAAACCCTGCAAATTCTAACTGTTCCTTGCACCGTTATTTATAAAGTATTGGTAAATTTGAAAGTAAATAACAGTTTTCAAATAAATCATGAAGTATATTCATATAACACGAGGTAGGGACAATATTCATATCAGGCGAGTATCCACGGGGGGAAATGGGGGAAATTTCCCCCCACCACAAGGCAAAAGGTTGGAGTTGTGCGCGCACCCCCGCACTAGTGCTACGTCTGCCCAGCAGCGTCATCACGACTTGTAGTCTGATTGATGTGTCGTCAGTGAGACTTATATGCCTGTAATACTACTACAAACCGTAAATTCCAGGAAAATCGGATAATTATACAGGAATTTTTATGCCGGGAAAATGTGGGGAATATACGGGAATTTTGTTTAAAACGCCTTTTTCGGCCATTCTCATTCATGAGGCTCAGTTGTTGTTTCCAGCCAATAAAACACGTTTTTGGTTGTCATTTTCAGCCAGTATGAAATTTTGCAGATCGTCATTTTTGGGCCATTAATTGGAACTGAATTCCTTTTTTTGACCCATCTGATGCGATAAAATAGGCATTCATTGGCGGTGAAACGGGGTCGAATCGCCAATTGTATTCATAAAAATATGTTCCGGTTGTCGTTTGGGCGTATAACCCGTGATCCAGCTTTTTGTGAATATCTACGGCCGTGGCATTTTTTTACGTTTTGATAGGGAAAACCCTATCAAACCCTGTTCTTGATACTATCTAAGGTCGACCTGTTCTTAGAAATCATTATTAATTAATAGCACAATGAAAAATGGCAGCTAGGTCCAGTTTCGAACCTTCCCAAAATTTCGCGATGCTTTATTTGTTGTTGGGAAAATGTGGTCCGATTGCTAACTTTTAATAATTAATCACGGTTAGATTGTGATTTTTGGCATAAATTGAGGCTCAGTCGTAATTTTCAGTCAATAAAACACGTTGCGGCCGTCAATTTTGGACTTTAAAATGCGAAGAATGGTTGTTTTCGGCAATTTGCTGTAAAATTGCCAATTTGTTTTAGTCAGTATGTTTTTTCTGTAAAACCCAGTCTGGCAGTATTTTTTGGCTGGCAAAATGCGGCCCTAAATTTTATTGTGGTCGATGTTTTTGCCCACAAATCGCAGTATGGGTGATAATATGCTAATATGGCTTTATTTATTGCCAAGAAAATGCAGTCCGATTCCCGTTTTTGAGCGATTTAGTACATTTTCGGCATAAAATACGGGTTGTACTCAATTTTCATAAACTTTGCGGTCGTCGTTTTTGGCTAGTAATATGCTGTAAAATTGCTGGTAAAATTACCGATTTTGGCTGACACATCCGGTCGGTAAATTTGCCTAAACACACAGTTTCACCTTTTTCAGGCTAAAACTGCTGCCCGATTGACGTCTTAGACGGAAAAATGAGAATATATTTTAGGATGATAATATGTATCTCAGGTGTCTTTTAAAATCGCTGTATCTCGGCCGATACATTTTTTCCAATCTTATTTTCGGTAAAATCTTCGTTTTCGACGTTAACATACTAGCATACTTTGATACTTCCCCGCTGGCGTGTTGGCCTTTAAATTGCGGTTTGGGTATAAACTATTGCGTTTTTTTGTTTTTTTTTGCCGATAAACGTTCATTTGTCTTTTTCGGTCCAAAAACTACGGCGACCATGAAATACAGTCAAATTGCCATTGATAATCGGAAACAAAAGGTCAAATTGCTTATTTTGATCAATGAATTCAATACAGTCGTCTTTTTAGGCCGATAACACAGATTTTGGTTAATAAAACGCGTTCGGCTATTTTTTACAGCCGATAAAATAATTTATCTAGAATATTTGACAAATTTCCCGGGGAGGACTCCCGGACCCCCCAGCTCTGAGGGGTATTCCATACCCGCCCCCTCCCCAAACCCCCGGAATTTCCCTCCCCTAACGTGACTCCCTGAATCCTCCCTGATTCATATTATAAAGCATAATCAAAGGCGACAAGCATTGGCAAGCCTAACCTTTGGTCCAAAACTATGGAATAAGTTACCAAAAAAACTCAAAGAATTGCCTTTTAAAAATTTCAAAATTCAATTAAACAAGTTTCTGATACACCATCCCCTATACACAATAGAGGAATTTTGGAATATAAAAGGTGTTCAGTGGACTGACTACTGTTGATTGTCTGCAATTTTCAAATAATGTTGAACTTGAATTTGTGGATTGTTCAAACTTTAGTATTACATTTTGTATAGCTTTAAGAATGATGAATTGGAGGATACTGATGCACTAAATTGTATATTGAATTGTATCTTTTCTGAAAAATAAAGATCTCGTATCTTGTTTTTCAGCCCAAGCTACTTGTAAAACTAATCTTGGATTAATAATTATCGACTAATAAATAGTCAATAGCTAAAATCTTGGAAGGTAGTTCTGACACTTCCCCAACCACACTGGGGTCACCTGTCATGGAGTGTGTGTGTGTGAAGCAGCTGGTGTTAACAGGGGTGGATCCAGGGAATCACATTGGGGGAAATGCCGGGGGTTTGGGGCGGGGCTATGGAATACCCTTCAGGGGTGGGGGGTCCGGGAGACCTCCCCAAGAAATTTGATAAAAATTTCATAACAATAATTTTATCGGCCATAAAAAATAGCCGAACGCATTTTATTGATCAAAATGTGTTATCGGCCTAAAAACTGTATTGAATTCATGGACCATAATCAGCAATTTTACCTGTTTTTTTTTTGGATAAAAAATGGCAATTTGATTGCATTTCATGGTTGCTGTAACTTTTAGACTGAAAACGACAAGTGAACGTAGTTTACTGGCCAAAAAAACACTATAGTTTATTCACAAACCGCAATTTAAAGGCCAACATGCCAGCGAAAGTATCAAGTATGTTATCGTCGAAAAAAAAATGTTACCGAAACTAAGATCGAAACAAATTTTATCGGCCGAGATACAACGATTTTAAAATACACCCGAGTTACATATTATCAGCCTAAAATAGCAATATATATATTCTCATTTTGCCATCTAAAACGTCAATCGGGCCGCATTTTTAGGCTAAAAACGGTCAAACTGTGTTTTTAGATAAATTTACCAACCAGGCGTGTGTTATCAGCCAAAATCGGTAATTTGACAGCATATTACTAGCCAAAAACTATGACCACAAAGTTTGTTATCGGCCGAAAATTGAGTACAAATTGTATTTTATGCCGGAAATGTATTTAATCGCTCAAAAACGGCAATCGAACCGCATTTTCTCGGCAATAAATATAGCCAGGTCTTGTTTTATATACCTAAAACAATATCCGGAATGCATTTTATCGGGCAAAATCAGAGATTTGGCCGTGTTTTATCGGCAAAAACATAAATTTTGCCGCAACTTGGTGGTCAAAAACACCAAAATGACTGAATGTTGTTTAGGTATAATGGACTGGACGGCGTTATCTTGGCCTGAAGCGGCAAGCGAGCTGCATATTATCCCCGTAAATAGCAATATAACCTCGTTTTGGAGTCCGAAAAAGGCAATAGACCGACAACCTATACTGCAACTTGTAGTGCAAAAATATCAACCACAATAAAATTAAGGGCCACATTTTACCCGCCGAAGAAGACTTTCAGACTGCGTTTTACGGAAACAAATTACTGACTACAAAATATTTTATAAAACAAAATAGGAATTTCACAGCATTCTATTTGCCGTAAACAACCGTTCCTCGCATTTTAAAGTCCGAAATCGACGGCCGCAACGTGTTTATTGAACGAAAATGAGTACCATGCCTCAATATATTCAATTCAAAACATCTTTATTCAATTATGTACATTT
The DNA here is from genome assembly GCA_963675035.1 of Allygus modestus. Lineage (NCBI taxonomy): Eukaryota > Metazoa > Arthropoda > Insecta > Hemiptera > Cicadellidae > Allygus > Allygus modestus. The sequence goes on from OY776116.1 coordinate 81,227,122, forward strand.
CAAAAATATACAAGAATGGTGTCAAATTATAAATGTCATTTAGTTACTTATTCTAATACAAGTTTGGTTACATCAAGGTTGTATGCCATTAAGACTATAGTTCCTCTAAAGACTATAAAACTTTGTTAATGAGAAATATTTTTAGTTTTTTCTTAAATTCTGAAAAACAAACTGTAGATCTGATATCTTTTGGGAGTTTGTTATAGAATTTCGACCCTATATATTTTGGCTTCTTGGAGTACAGTTCTAATCTGTGAAGATTCAGGGCAATTTCCCCTCTACTTTTGGTATTATAATTATGGTTATCCCCAACTAAGTCTAACAAATTTGACCTTGTTTTTACAGACAGAATAGTTTCATAGACATAGAGCCCATAAACTGTCATTATTTTTAATGAAACAAAGTGTTCTTTTACTGATGTCCTTGGTTTAAGACTAAGAATCATTCTTATTGCTTTTTTTCTGTAACTTTAGAATATAATTTAAATTATTTGTAGATGTTGCTCCATAAAGAGATATACCAAAAGAGATAACTGAATGAATGTAAGAATGATACACTGCTTTTAAAGACTCAAAGTCACAACATTTTTTCAGTCTTGATAAAGCAAATAATCCGGAAGAGATTCTAGAAGCTACTTTTCCAGCATGTGAATTCCATGAAAGATTTTTGTCTATTTCTAATCCTGAGAATTTAACGCAGTCTACTTCATTGATGGTTCTGTTATTAATTCCAATTGATGGTTTGATTGGGCATTTTGTTTGGTGGGTTCTAAATGTAACAAAATTGGTTTTATCAGGATTAAGTAACAGTTGCTTATCATTAAAATATTTTGATAAAAGAGTTAAATTAGCTTTTGATACCAATTCTACATCATTCTCAGAAGAAGCTGATATTTTAAGATTGGCATCATCTGCATAAAGATATAATTGGCTATTGTTGGTCCGTTTTGGGAGATTGCCTGTGTAGCAGATAAATAATAGAGGGCCTAAGACAGACCCCTGTGGTACCCCATATTTCACAGTTCTAATTTTAGATAAAGTAAATTGTTTCAACATACTGTTTCCTATTGCAAAGATATGATTTCAGGCAATTAAGTGAATTTGTTCTTTTTCCAAGATTAAATAATGTACTGAGAAGATGTTCATGATTTATAGAGTCAAAAGCTTTAATAATGTCCATGAATATAACAATTACTTTTTGTTTACTAAGCTGTCAATAACAGATTCAGTAAATTTGGTAGCTGCTGTTAACACAGATCTTCCACTGCGAAAACCATTTTGGGAGTCCTCTAAGAGATTGCAGCTTTTTTTCTAAGAGATAGCTACTATATGCCAAAAATCACAATCTAACCGTGATTAATCATGAAAATTGGCAATCGGACCAATTTTTATAGCGAAAAAAAAAACCGGATCCCGTTCTATGGGCCCGAACGACAACCGGAACGTATTTTTACGAATACAATCGGCGATTCGACCTCGTTCTATCGCCAATGAACGCCAAATTTTCCGTGTCTGGTGGGTCAAAAACAGAAATTTAGTTGCATTTAATGGCCCGAAAATGATTTCATATTGGCTGAAATTGACAACCAAAACGTGTTTTATTGACTGGAAACGACAACCGAGCCGCATGAACGAGAATGGCCGAAAAAGGCGTTTTAAGCTAAATTAACGAATTTTCGCCGAAATTCCCGTATAATTATCCGATTTTCCTGGAATTTTCAGTCTGTGGACGCCCTCTAGTAGTATTACAGGCATTTAAGTCTGACTGACGACGCATTAATTAGACATAAATCGTAATGACGCTGCCGGGCAGAAGTAGCGCTGGTGCGGGGGTACGCGAGCAACTCCAACCTTTTGCCTTGGGGAGGAAATTTCCCCCATTCCCCCCCCGTGGATCCGCGCCTGGGTGTTAAAGAGCAGATCAAATCATTCTTTACTTTCCATACTTAAAACAAACAACATATAAGACAAAAATGCTACTGCCCATTTTAATTTAATTATGACTGCTACAACAATGCCACAGGTGTACTGTATGGCAATGAGGAGAAATGAATTGGTCCAGGTAGCTACTATAGCCAACTAACATTGACGAAACTGCGCCAAGTAGTAGTTTCATAATTTAAACCAAATCACGCTCTTACTAATATTAAATACCCCCGTAGCAGCAAACCTGCGTACTCAGCGAATTTCCAATGCATATATAGGTATCTTAATACCACATAAAGCCACATACCAAGTTTCATCAATATACACTCATAAATAAACGATTTATGACATTTTAATTATTCTCCATAAGAATAACATGGCGGTTGAGTATGCAGGTTTGCTGAAGCAAGGAACACAAAAAATGGGGTATTATGCTAATATAAATATAACTCAACTAGGTGAAGTCACATACCAAATTTCATTAATTTATTTTCATAATTAAGGGAGATAACACGTTACTTATTCTCCATAAGAATAACATGGGGCTGAGTACGCAGGTTTGCTGCTACGGGAGCCTTTAGCAAAAAAATTGTTTTTTTGAGCAAATATCAATGGTCCACAACCAGATGAAGCCGTATACCAAGTTTCATCAGTGTACGTTCATAAATAAGCGAGATATAAAATTTTTCTTTTCCTCCATAAGAATAACATTAGACAACGTACTGTGTTTAGCACTTTCAATATCTCGGTAACCAATTGAGGTAGAGAACTGATCAAAATACCAAATTGTGTGTTTTTTTAAGCTGAATATAATGGTTAAAACTAAAATTAGACTTTTTCCAAAATTATATGTAAAAAATTCAAAAAACCCATTTTTGGGGTACAAAACCCCCCAAAAATACCCCTTCGGATAAAGAAATCTGGCTGGTTTTCGAACTTAAAGTCATAAATGTTGCTTTACACATTTATACCAAATTTCATCAATATCGGATAATATTTACGAGAGTTATCGTGCTCACGGACACACATATATATATATATATATATATATATATATATATATACAGCTTCGAACGAACGAATGGTGTTTTTAGGGTCTGGGGACCTCAAAACGAAAAGTTATCATGGTCCCGGGCCTAGGTCTTACCATGCCGACCACGGTAATAGCTTCTTCCCTATAGGGGAAATTCGCTAAAACTTGAGCTGTCAGATATGGGAACGAAACTGAAGGAAAAATAACAAAATATTTGCGCTAGAATAAGATTTCTATATATGGAAATACTCTGCCAGAAGCCTCGATGTCGTGATAGCTGCAGCATTATGGACGGGGTAAGGAATCAGGGGGGATTAATTGCTCCTCATTGCTGGACAGTAGTAACCCAATAATATATAATACCCCCGTAGCAGCAAACCTGCGTACTCAGCGAATTTCCAATGCATATATATGTATCTTAATACCACATAAAGCCACATACCAAGTTTCATCAATATACATTCATAAATAAACTATTTGTGACATTTTAATTATTCTCCATAAGAATAACATGGCGGCTGAGTATGCAGGTTTGCTGAAGAAAGGAAAACAAAAAATGGGGTTTTATACAAATATCAATATAACTCATTTAGGTAAAGCCACATGCCAAATTTCATTAATTTATTTTCATAACTAAGGGAGATAACACGTTACTTATTCTCCATAAGAATAACATGGGGCTGAGTACGCAGGTTTGCTGCTACGGGAGCCTTTGGCAAAAAATTGTTTTTTTGAGCAAATATCAATGGTCCACAACTAGATGAAGTCGTATACCAAGTTTTGTCAGTATACGTTCATAAATAAGCGAGATATAAAATTTTTCTTTTCCTCCATAAGAATAACATTAGACAACGTACTGTGTTTAGCACTTTCAATATCTCGGTAACCAATTGACGTAGAGAAATGATCAAAATACCAAATTGTGTGTTTTTTTAAGCTGAATCCAATGGTAAAAACTAAAATTTGACTATTTCCAAAATTATATGTAAAAAATTCAAAAAACCCATTTTTGGGGTACAAAACCCCCCCAAAATACCCCTTCGGATAAAGCGATCTGGCTGGTTTTCGAACTTAAAGTCATAAATGCTGCTTTACACGTTTATACCAAATTTCATCAAAATCGGATAATTTTTACGAGAGTTATCGTGCTCACGGACACATATATATATATATATATACAGTTTCGAACGAATGGTGTTTTTGGGGTCTGGGGACCTCAAAACGAAAAGTTATCATGGTCCCGGGCCTAGGTCTTACCATGCCGACTACGGTAATAGCTTCTTCCCTATAGGGGAAATTCGCTAAAACAACCTGAACATACAAGGAATCCATCCAAAAGCAGCACATTGAGCTTATAAAATTTGACCTCAGTTTCTCTACTTCGTTTATGCTAGTTTACAAATCATCTTGTCTTTTAATTCAAAATTTTTTTTCACCTTGCCATTCAGAAACGAACTACTCCTCTTGTTTGTTACAAACACTTCCAGCGTTGAATTATCATTGCCCACAAACAATACTATAAACTGATATCAGTTAATTATTTCATCCTGCCAAACACGCGAGGGACGGGTGCCCGGAAGCCCTTGCGTCGGCTCTTGGCGTCGATGATCACCTGGGCCTGCCGCTTGAGGAAGCCTCGGGTCGGGATCTCATCCTCGTCCTCGGGCTCGCTCGTCTTGTCTGGGTGAGCCTCCAGAGCCTGCGGGTACACGGGTGCTTCTACCCGGACCACCCGCACACTCACCTGCAACATGAGTACTGTAGGAACCTGTACTGATCAATTAAAGCTAATTTTAGTCATATGTTTCGATAGCTTTTAAAAATTAATATTTTCTAAGTTAAATATAGCTTTGGGATGCCTTTGGGTGAACAACCTATGTTGGACGTTGATTCCTTCATTGCAAAGTTCTAGTATATCATCATCATCAATGTTGCGGTTAGGAAACCCCAGCATAGCTGCTAGGCACATCTTCCACAAGCGGGAATATTGCGCAGGTTACCGGAAGGATAGGACATAGCAGGATATGAAAGGGTGGGATGGGACGGCAGCCAAATTGACCCTTCAGAGGGCCAACTCCCGTGCCACTATGACAGCTGGGATGAGGCTCTCAAACAGGGAACCCAAATTCTGCCCTCCAACTGGTCAACTCAACTGACAGGGTATCCATGTACAACAGCCAGGGACCATCCATTCAAAGGTTGGCAGGGTGGGGTCCAAACCCGGAGATTCTGTCCCTAGCCCCTGCAAATGGAGGGACCTTAGGTGAAAGGTAATTTCGTCATAATGGTCATCCAAAAGACTTACCATATGTAATGACAACCTGCTGTACCTAATGTCAGCCTTTAAACTGGTATAGACTAGTTTTAAGGTAGTTCTGGAATAAGTTCTAGTATATCTCCAACATAATAGTACAGTGCCAAAAACCCATTGTGGAATGACATTCCCTATATTTCCAGTTTTCAAGGGGTGTATTGTCGATTTCCAAAAATGTATAATTTTTCGTAAATCAATGGAAAATATAAATGTCAATTGTTTTGAAACATATTTACTATAACAAGAAGAAAATATTCATCAAGCTCAGTATAGTGAGGGCATTTGGCAGGATGAAGTAATTTTAAAAGAGATTGAATTGTCAAATTTGCTCTGTCTTCTGGGTGTGACTAGTTATAAGAAATAATATTAAATAATGATGATTTGAAAAGGATCAGTATTTCTTAGGAGAGTGTTTAAAATAAAGAAACTAAAGAACAAGTGAAAAAAATTGTTTTAAATATAGCTAAAAGCGTACTACTGTAACGAAAATCATTCAAGATAAAATGTTATATTGGTAAACGTTTTGAACAAATCAGTGTTAACTGTTAAGTTTGGTTCAACTAGGTAAATTCATTTCGTTCTCTGTTCCATGTCAGTTAAAGATATATTTAACGGCAAAGATCTATGCATGTGTTTGACTGTTTAACTTCTTAACTGTATTGACTGTTTAAACTTTTATTTTTTGTTAAAGATGGCGAAAATCCGCACTAAATTTCACTTTATATTTGTACAACAAACACTCCCGAAATACTATAAAAACCCCATTTGAGCGTGCTAGTAGATTAACCAAATAATATTGTAAACACACAGAGATATTTATTATTAGCTTTTGTTTTATACTTTCTTTGATCCTAAAACAGACCAAAACCAGTTGAAGAACATAGTTCTGTGAAACAGATCCTGAAATATGCATTACTCACCTTTTCCTCTTCCTCATGCTCCTCTTTCTTGTCGATTTTGTCAAACAAGCTGTGCAGTTTACCATTGAGAAGGGTCATAGTTTCTTCCGAGTTGTCGATCTCTTGTGATGCGGGCGGTGTTGATGTAGGTTCGTACTCCTGCAAACAATATTTGCTAGCTGTGTCAGATTTCAAACTTGAAACTATCAGGTTGAGTAATATATAGGGTGTTTCGGAATTCTTCGATCCTCTTTGAAGCTTTGTTTCTCATGTTGGGTAGTAAGTTTATATCTGTCAGTCTCTTTGTGATTTTTATAACATATTTATGTTAAAACCCAAACACTTTTCCATGAAAAACGCTATGAATTCAGCATCAAGTTTATACAATTTAATTTCTTTAACACAAGCTGTTTCAATATGGCGGCTATTTAAAAACTTGAATTCAAATTTCATGAAAATGCTTTGATAACAAAAATTCTTTCTCAGAGATGAAAAGTTTGAAATTAAAGATAAGTCAAACAATCCCTTCCTTGCTGCAATCGGACCGAAAATAATTTATATATTACATTTTTGCAGTACAAAATTACTCGATATAGAACTAGTACCGGGGGACCGAGCCATGCTAAGTGTTTGATTCCGCCAAAGAGGCATTGAATTAGTTTTATTTCAAATACTCGTTCATTTTCAACATGAGCTCGTTCGCTTCGCTCACTCGCCAATCGAAAAAAGAGTTTGAGTTGCCATTCAAGTAGTTTTTTTTTTATTTCCATTATGAGAGTTGCCATTCAAGTAGGTTGTTTATTTCCATAATGATAAACAGCTGTTTACGATATTTTAATTTATAGAAGCTGATTTAATGGTTTTTTTTTGTTATTCATAGGAACCGGTGTTATGATTTTAAACTCCATAAGCCCAATGTTAAAATTTTCAATTTTCAAATGAGTTGTTTAGAAAAATAAGAGTTTTCCTGAGGTATTGGTTTTTAGCAATCGATTTTTTAGACCCAAAAGCCTCGAATCCCAAACTTTCAGCAAAACCCTTCTGCTGGATTTCTAGATAAATTTTGCAAACAAACAGACAGCTTGAATTAGAGTATAGGATTATCCTACTTAAATTAATCCAATATATAAAAATAGTGTCATCTACAAAATAAAAGGTAAATGCTCAGTCTTTTACATTCATTCTTGGATTAAGATGTTGATAATATTAGGGCTTAACTTGTATTCATTAAATTTTTCCCAAAATATATGTGTCTTTTTAAATACAATGTAATTGAAAATTTGAAACATCTGGACTAGGGAGTTACAGTTTTCTATGAGAGGTTTGTTCTGAAGTCCTAGTCTTATCATAAATGCTACATACATTGTTACTTACAATGTATCCAGGCATTCACATTTATTGTCTCGTTTAGGAAATAATCTGATAAACTATCTATCGCTACCCCTTACATGCAACATGGAGCACATTTTGAGCAGTGCATTCTTAATCTGCAGAATTTGGTCTCGTATTGTATCAGTTTGTTCATCCAACTTTTCCTTTTTCTCAATTTCATTCTGGATCGCTATTTTTAATTTCTCAACTTCTTCCTCGTTCCTGAAAAATAGTTATTGTTTGTACAATATTTATTCATACTGCATCAGAAATATGTGATATTGATTGAAATATAATTTAAATACATTTAAAACTAATATTTCAATAAATATTAATTACACCTTAATATTTCAAACTTATTTTTCAATAATAACCACTTAGTCCTAAAAATAATGGAAGGGACAAAGATTTTCTTTCACTAGGTTGCTAATTGAACTATTTTATTTCGAGATAGGGTCTGTGAGACCGACAATGATAAGTTGGTGATGGTGAGTTTGTTATTTATGAAATAATTTTGGACATTTGCTACCACCTATGGTTGTTGTTTTTCTCATATAGTATGATGTTTTTCTCAATATCAAGTTTGACAGGAACATTAATTGGTTGTACCTACAAACAGTCTTTGCCTATTTTGGTATTGATGCATATTTAATGTACTTACTGTTCTTTATCTTTGACTTGAGCAAATTTGAAAGCTTCCAATTCAGCGAGCATCATGTCCTTTCTGACTTCCAACTGTTTCTTCTCTTTTTCAGTTGTGTTTTTTAGGTAAGTGAGTCTAGTTCTAGTCTCTATTTGAGACAGAAACCGCTGCAGGACATCCTTGGTGTCAGTTACACCTGAATAAAAACTTAGTTGTTCAATTAAGTAATAATTAAGTATTTTAAATTGCAATGATTACAGAATGAATTACAATATTAAATAAAGTTTTGAATTGCTTTACTACAAGGTAAAAAAAATCTAGGAGCACTGTCGATGCCATAGGCCTATGCAACAATGCAAATTAATTTATTGATATATATATATATATATATATATATATATATATATATATATATATATATATATAAAGACGGTTGTTTCTGAGCTGTGTGCTAAACATCCAGGTCTCTCACAGTCATATCGATGAAACAGCTAACCAAACAATGAACACTCATATTATAGATGATGTATATGATGAACTAAGTTTTGAACTGGGATGGGTGGCACCACTTTGGTAGCCACCTGTAGATAAAAGTTTCGTTGTCCAAAAGAAAGCTCAATACATAAGGAATTGTAAAGGTTACTTGGAAATTTATGAAATTTACAATGAAAAATTGAAAAACTTGTGATAAATACTTAGTATCATAAAACTATTGTTGCAGTTGGACCACTGAGTAAGCGACCTTAGAAAACTTGTGTCAGATAGATACACCGATTAGAATGTGCTGAGACACATGACACATACTTATTACTAGCCCCGCCACCACTTTGGTCTTCGCTGCTTCAACCAGAGCTATCGGGAACGGTCCTACTACTTACACTGCAAATATCTTATACAAGTTGTGCAGGGAAGTCGCTTTTCAGTGGCCCAACTGTAGTGTCACATATACCAAGTCTTCAAAAAGACAGAGAACCACCCTTATTTTCATTTCACCCCTGACAACCAAAATCTTAAAATGCCTCAATCAGAATCAGAAGATTCTTTGAGTGCAGAATAAGTGTAAACAAAATTGCGAAAGAAGAGGGCAAATTTACAGACAAGTAATAATAACTACTTTTTTAAGTTTTAATGGCAGTGGATGTACTGTGACAATGTTGATATTTTTAAGTTCATGAACTCAGTGGTGTAGAAAAGAACCTCTAAAAGCCATACTGTTAGACGTTATCTATTATTGGGAACAGAAAAGATGACAGTTAGGCTTTAGCCAATAATAAGGCTCCACACTCTTACTGTTGCTATTTTGCAATAGAAAAATATCACTTGAGTGTTAATCCATCTAGCTGGTGTTCAGTTTTGCAATGTATCTATAGCACGTCTGCTGGTGTTGGTGTTTGCTGGTGTTGGTTGATAGCCCTGTAAACCACATCCTTAACTGTCTTCTCTCCTGGTCATGGAAATAGTAATGATTATGTAGTAGCTCTTTGTATTTATAGTCCATTCTTTCCCTTCTGTTCTTTCTTTCCATTCCTACCAGTTACTATACAACATAGACTGATTTCTCTAACTGTACCTGTAGCTTCCTTCAGTGTGGTGAACGCTTTCTCGAGGTTCTCAACAACCTGCGAGGTTTCGTCCGAGGGAGCGTGAGTCATGTCTGTCGAAGTGACGGTGTCTTGGTGCATCAGCGGTCGACCAGTTGGGAAAATACGGCGCTCCAGGCGTTCCAGTTCTGCCTTCCGCTCATCAACTCGCATTCTGAAAGAGAAAATTATTGTAGCGATACAGCCTTGTCAGTATCCTTGGTAGCAGTTAATCTGGTAGCAACTGCTAATATATCCTAGGGGTTTTAACAAGTTTCTCCTAAAGGGAAGAAACTATTACCTTAGATGGCAAGACCTAATTCCGAAACCATGATAACGTTTACTTACAGACCCCATTTTGTTTAGGTCTCCATTGCAACAAATTAACCGACGAACTCATCCCAATGTTATTCTTATGTAGAGTAAATAAAATGCTATATTATCTCTCTTATTTATGAATATATCCATGACAATTGATAAGTAGCTTCATGAGGTAGTGAAACACATATATTTGCATTGTAAATTAGCTAAGTGCGCAGGTTTGCTATAAGGTTGTTTTATTGATTAAATCAAATAAACTGAATTTGTATAACACACACACAAATTATCACAAATGAACTTTATGAGGACATCTACTTGAAAAATTAAATTTTATCGTTTTCTGTGCTTGCTAAACATTAGGCTCCGAGTTCTCATTAAAAATGTATTGTTTATTTAAACATCACACATTGGGTTTCAGTGCTAATAAATTACAAGTTTGTAACCAAAAATATTGAGAAATATTTAAACTGGAGAGCAGTCCAGAGTTTTTAAGGAATATTTACCAGGCCGTAATATTCTTTGGCGCCTGCCTAGCGCAGCGCCTTTGGCACCCCACACCACCCGACGTTACTAGGAGACATTTATTTCAAGCACTTAACATGTTAAATTATGCTGTGGACCATAAGCGTAATTTCAGTATTAAGGTTAGAGGAGCAAAATCGGTTGTGACCGTGATTATTGTAACTTTTCATATATTACAATAACATTTTCCAAATCATGAAGTATATACCAGAGTAATGCTGAGTTTATCACAAGTAAGAAATTTGAATCGGAAAAAGATTCGAGTTATGGTTTATAGAAAATACAGGGTATTTCGTAACTGTCAATATTTTACACAAGAATGGCCGCCATTTTGAAACAGATAAAAGTAAGTGAATTCTGTTTTTGTCAAAATGTTTCTTTTAACAAAATTTTTAAAACCATGAATAATTTTCCTATTACTGTACTGTGATGTATTAAAATTTTACTTAAAAAATTTTGAGATTCAAACTACAATTCAACAATTTTGGAAAATGGCCGCCACTGCCGCCAGGGGGTGGTTGGGCGATGGCTGCACATCCAAATTTGTTCATATTACATTGATCTACCTCCGTGACAAATTTGGTGCTTTTATCAAAAAGTACACAATAGGTTAGCTACTACTATACATTACTGTTTAGATTAAATTTAAGCAAAAAATCCTTGCTTACTATTCAGCTGTGGGTATTGGTAGTTTGTTTTGTTGCACTATGTACTTAATTTTGAACTTTATTTTCAAAGTACATCTAAACCTTTACTCAAACGTACTCTGATAATTTAACCAACATTTTTAATTTGTATATTTAAAAAAATGTTCTACTTATTAATTATAAACTTTAGTAGAAAAAATGTAAGCCTGACTTGAGTTCCATGAGCTGCCTTTCACGAGACTTTCCCGCGTTCATGACCATCACTTCTTGGCGAAGTAGTATCCCTTTGGTGCTGTCCCTCAAGTCAAGCGCTTCTCTGTTGATTGCCTAGAGTCATACAAGTCATCTGATTCATGATTCACATAACTTCTCAATCTATTTAAAAATAAAAAGTTTAAAAACTAACCGATAAATGTACTGTCTCTGAAGTTACAAGGAATCTGTATTATATAGGATTACCCCAAAAAAACTCTAACCCACGAAAGTTGGATTACATTTTGCAGTAATTGTTATTTATTTATTATATGGCTTGATGGCAGCAATTTAACGTACACTAAACCTTGGTTCTTAGCTTCCACAGCCACTACACCACTAGACTACTGTACACACCTGGAGGTGCCTGATCTCAGTCTCCTGTTTCATGATGTTGTGTTCCAGCTTGTCCAAGGTGCTCTCAAACAGCACGCTGTCGTCCAGCAGACTGGCGCGGATCGCTCGGTACTTCTTCCGCATGTGCTCTGCCTCCATCATGTTCATCTCCACCTTGTGGATGTTGTTCTCCAGGACGGAAACTTGCTGCAGATGAGACAAAACAATAAGGTCAGGGTAAGATTGAGTGGTTTTAATTTGCGACTTGGTATATTAAAATCAATGTCATGCCGGTCTCAATAGTCTGATTTTACTTCATCTTACTATATATGCATTGAAATGAAAGATGATCCTAAATAACCACACAATCCAAATTTGTTGGTCATTTTAAATTTGTTGTTTTTGTTTTATGTTCTAATTGTTTATGTAAATAATATTTTTATGTCATTGGACTTTTTTCAGTTATTTATTATAATCTAAGAGATTATTGTGGACATTTTCCATCACTGTAGCGAAAGAGCTGAAGTTTGGGGGATTTATGCTAGCATATGTAGCCGTGGGGAAGTAATAAGTTAATTATATGGGGGAATAAGTTAATTATAGGTTACCCATATGTAGGGTAAAAAAGGGGGGGAACTAAATGGTTAATTTGGTGAACTAGATTATAGGGCGTGCTGACTCTGCTACTAACTATAAATAATGAACTGTAATACCTAAATGGAAGTAAGACTGTCTTCAAACCTGTGTTGAAATACCGGTACCAAACTATATAATTGAACTGGAAAACGTGCTTGGGGGACCAGAGGCTCGGAGATCTTTTACCCGAGACCAGAAAGCCTACTTAGCCAGCTTTGATTTAATCTAAATAACTGAAATGAACTAACTAACGATCCTTCCAAAAACTGATATATACTAAATCGGCATCTGAGGTTATTGCAATACTGATCTAGGCATGGTAACTAATCTTTAAGCTAAATGAATGTATAGAAATACTGCAAGCTAATAAAAAACTATGGATAATCTTCTGGGGAGTCTGGTTAATTTGGTCTAAACGTGCTGAAAATTCAACCTGTTGCAAAGTGTTCGGGCCAGGCCCGAACACTACTATTGTTCCTACATTCCTGTATCGGGGCGAACCTTATGGGTTTCCCCTTAATAAGCTGTTTAGCCAGCCATTCTGTCTCTAAATTACCCTATACTTAAATGAAAACTTATCGGTTGTGCGAATTGGTTGCAGAGATGAGGTTCAACACGTCCGTCCTTTCTGACGCCGGCAGTAGGAAGGGGGAGAGGACGCCGCTAAGCCAGATTTCGTTGACAAGACGGAAAAAAGTTGTTCGCTCTGTCAACGGCGCGACAGGCGAAGTGCTCCAGGCAGTGGCTGCGCGACGGAGTTTGCGCGCACTATATAAAATAGGGTGACGCTAAGCGTCACAACCACCCCCCTTACGGCAAAAGAAAAGAAAAAGAATCAGTTTTGCTGAAGGTGTGAGGTTGTTGAGTGTTTTGAGTGGTTTTTGTTCGAGTTGCCTCCCTCTATCGTGCTCTGGGTCCCGAGATGTCATGGTCCCGGTTTTAACTCAAGGGAAGCCGAGAACAGATGAGGAAAGGCGAAAACCCCTGACCAGTCCGGCTTCGACTTGGAACCTCGTTCGCAACGTTTGTTTGGGGAAAAAGCTGATTGTTTTGGTTGACGAACCACGGCAGGGATCGGGATCCACCCCCCCTCGCGAATAGAGGAAGGTATGTTGGGTGCGACAGCTAAATTAACCTAACCTAGCAAACTTGTGACTACTGTGATCTTGGCTCAGCTGAAACAGAAAGTCGGAAAGCGACAGTAAAAGGGACGGACAACTGCACGCACAAAAACATGTTTTTTTTTTTTGTTTTTTTTTATAAGTTGAAAATCGCACAGAGTTGGAGAAGATAACGTGGTCTTTGGTGATGTTTTTTGTTTGGGGGGTGTCCGAGAGGAGGTCTTGCTCAGGCATCGACTTGGCTGGTTCCCCGCTGACAGGTGATGGAGAAAACTGGAACAGCCGAGGATTGCAGGCAGCAGGGTGAGATGTGCTCCCAGCAGGTCCTGATCACCGCGTTGCTGTTGGTGTGGATAATGCTGAGGCTCTGCTGGATCTGCCTTTGAAGATGTTGCCATCCCCTCGGAACTTGGTGTCGGAATATGACTTTTGTCACTTGGAGCTGATGATGTGAACTTGCGGTTGAGAAAATGTCTATTTTACTGTCCAAGTAACTGACACTGTCCAAATAAAGCACTGGTAACTGATATTGCTTGAGATCACTTTATTATTCTGTCTTTAAATAATATCATTTGGTTGCCGGTTGTACTGTTTAATGTAAATTTTGATTGTGCAGTTGTCATGGTGTTATTTTAATAGTTGGGGGTATTAGCTGTATTGATCGGTGATGATTGCTAAACAAAAAATCTTTTTAAAGGTGAACTGTCGTGGTGAAGGTGATGAAAGGTTGATCGCAAGGCGGCGGTCCGATAACTGACGGGTTGGTCTTTTCCTAACTGGGGTACCGTGGGATTGTCCCATGTTTGGCGCCGGGTTACCAAGGCCAGACTGGTGAGGTCCGCGGAAACTGTTTCTGAAGTGAGTGAGAGTTGTGGAGTTTGGAAGGATCTGCAAAACTGTTGAAAACCCTTTTTTTGTATTTTTTTGCTTCGCATGCAGAAAAAAAATTGCGCTCGCAATTACGCTATGATGAGCGGTAATTTCAGGTGAGGATAGGTGCTTGTGGACTGTTTGGGGGAAAAAATCTTCCTAGTGCCCGGTTCTTGCTTAATTGAGAAAAATCCTGCCCCTACTCGTTCTTACAATCGACGTTTGTCTTGGTATACCTATTACAACATGAAAATCTTTAACTTAACTACCTTCTGATCTTCTCTAGACTGTTCCTAAACCTAACTACTACTACTTTAGTGACTAATTATGCTAAGAAGTGTGAAAAGAGCAAAGGGAGAGAAATAGGAAAGAATAGTAAAAGAGTTTGTCTTCCAAACACTCGACTAGTACAAAGGTCGCCACAGAAGGTGCCACCACTGAGCCTCTTCCTGCGATGGTGAAAAAATGAATAAAACAAAAAAAAAGGTAACCATGCGCAGAAAGGTTAATCTCAATCAGGAAAAAAAATTCTTTACAAGACCCAGTGAGGGTGTCGGAGACGAAAAGGGGAGGGGAAAGATTTGGCCGACAACGCACGGGGGAGGACGTGTAGGGCAGCCCATCCTAGGGAAGGATACCCTGAGACTCACAGTCCCCCGGGCGCTGGCGGGGACAGCGACAGAGAGAGAAGACTTAACCTAATATCACTTTTGTAGAGCGTTTCTGGTCTGGGTAAAAGGTCTTTAATATTTTGGCTGAAAAAATCTTTTTAACTGCGAAAAAATGTGGGTTCCTAAGCATTGAGGGTACAAACCCGGGAAGTGCCTGCTGGCAACTCTTCGGGAGAATACACCCTTGAGGGCATTTTGTCTAAAAACCCGGAAAACTATAAAGTGAGAAAAAATTGTAACACAAAACACCTACTGCCTATGGGTATCCCTTATCAAGAGTCGTTGCTCAAAAATTCAAATTGCGCAAAAAGGGTAACCCAGGCAACGCGCCCAACACAAGAAAAGAGGTATTAATTAATTTATTTTTTTTATTTATTTTTTTTTTTTTAATCCAGAATCCCCAAAAAAAATCCCATTAATTTCGAGAAGGGAAAAACAAATCCCTAAATGATTGGGGGTTGAGCAATTGCAAAACAATTGGCCGTAACAGACTTTCCCTGGAGCATAAAATTGCTGTTCGATGAAAACCATTTACAAAAAAGAATCTATGTCGGCATTGGTGATAAAGAGTTTTCTATTACAGGAATCAACTCTATAAATGCATCGTTGTTGAAATGTATTCCATCTCGACGCATTGATTTCCCATAATAGGCATGAAAAAATCGGGTGCGATTTAATTCGTCGGGGAGGTCTATCACTTTGACGAAGTGTGAACGTAATGTGAGCAAAAACCTATTAATTTTATGTAAAATGGTAACTGCTGGGGTGTAGTTTCCTATCCGTGGATAACTCGGCAATGTTGTAAAAACAATGACCATCCTAGGATATAAACGCCGTATCAGTCTCAAAAAGGACAAAAAGAATTCTTGAAAACTGTAATATCTACGTTTGCTAAAAAATCGTTTGTACCTAAGAAACATAACAAGGGCATATGCGGCTGTATGGCTGAAACATTTAACTTAACAAAAGTCTTAAGGTCAGATACTCTTGCTCCAGAGATGCTCCGAATTAAAATTGGCCGTAAACTCCCAGTTAGGCCGGGATTTGCTCGAGAAAAATTGCAAAAACGGGCGGCATATGAGTCGCCAAGGACCTGAACACTAATCAAATTACTTGCTTGGGCCATAAATAAATTAACAGTGAAGGGAAAAACCCAAGCTACGCCGACCGACACTGGAAGGTGTCTATTTGTGAAATGAAATGAAAAGGTCGGCCCCTAATGTTCCGTATCTAACTACAAAAGAAAATAAATGCTGGTGAGCTATCCTAAATTTTCCCCAAATGTAAAATTCGGTTCCCTGAACAAGTAACTGCACACAAGCAAAAATAAAATTGATCAAAGTCCCGGTTTAACTTCAGCTAAACTAATTGAAAAAGATTTTACTAGCAAAAAAGGTGGGTGCAGCGCTAATCCATTGTCCGCCCAACCAGACGTTAGCTGTAGGTAAGCTAAGTTCAGCACAAGAATTGGTGGCGAGTGACGTAGTTGTGACGTAGCGTGACCGGCCGGAGTATCGACCAATTTATAAACACAAGCCCCGACCGAATTACTAGAGGCACATTGTTGCTCAAAACGCATAATTATAAATACATTTAGCACAAGGAAAAAGAAAAAATATATTCTACAGTACGTTACATTAATGCCTTGATGTAAAATGCCAGCTGTACCAAGCCAGAATTCTGACTTAGCCTAAAAGTGAACTGAGTTAAAAACCAACTGAAATGCAAAATATAAACTAAATTGACCATGGTTACCTATGTTAGACATGTCCTGAGAACCCATTCTACAATTATATACCATAAAAATCTAGCCTAAAGGGTTTTACTGATCCAAAATTTGCAAAAAACTTCCTACTGCAAAAACTGCTAGGCCCTAAAAACTTTACTATTGGCAGATTCTGGCCCTCTGAATGCTTACACTAAAAGAATATTATTGTTACTAGGGATGACCAATAGTGTGAGAAAATATATTCACATAATTTTAAAGACAAAATCACATAGTACAAAGAATAAATTAAACATTGGACAGACAAACAGCACAGATTGTAGCCACAGACTAACAGTTGTAAAAGATGAGGCTGCAGCATGATAAATATATTTTATTGAACAATTAAATAACATAAAAAACAGTCACTGAATTTAACACATAGCAAGGTGTTGGCTTTAACTATAGAAACTGGTCTTTATTTGTATAACAAAACAAAACACCTTGGTTTTGGCCAAATGCCATTCTAATTGTAATAAAAATTGGGTTATGGCCGTTAAACCACCATACCTGAGACCTGTACCCAATACATTTTTTTATAGACCAGATATGCCTCTTGCTAGGCTTACAAATTAAAAATCAGAAACATTGAATCACATCACTGAAACACTTGTACCGCTGCCAAGGCCTGATGAGTTGTGGATTCTCACTGAAATACAAAACAGAACAACAAATACAAAATCCTACCTAAGACACACTATTTTCCCTTGGTCACCCTAGTTTGATAAATTTAGAAAAGGTTTAACCTCAAAAATTGTGGGCAAGGACCCCTACCTTCCTGGTGTCAGTCTAGCATTCTAAAAAATTCTGATATGGGACATAACCTCCCCAGAAGATTAATCGACTAAATCCTAAGTTTACTAACCTAACAAAAACAAAGCTGCCCAAAGCTCTCTGGTCCTAGGCTTATGTCTGCTACCATATGTAGCGAAAGAGCTGAAGTTTGGGGGATTTATGCTAGCATATGTAGCCGTGGGGAAGTAATAAGTTAATTATATGGGGGAATAAGTTAATTATAGGTTACCCATATGTAGGGTAAAAAAGGGGGGGAACTAAATGGTTAATTTGGTGAACTAGATTATAGGGCGTGCTGACTCTGCTACTAACTATAAATAATGAACTGTAATACCTAAATGGAAGTAAGACTGTCTTCAAACCTGTGTTGAAATACCGGTACCAAACTATATAATTGAACTGGAAAACGTGCTTGGGGGACCAGAGGCTCGGAGATCTTTTACCCGAGACCAGAAAGCCTACTTAGCCAGCTTTGATTTAATCTAAATAACTGAAATGAACTAACTAACGATCCTTCCAAAAACTGATATATACTAAATCGGCATCTGAGGTTATTGCAATACTGATCTAGGCATGGTAACTAATCTTTAAGCTAAATGAATGTATAGAAATACTGCAAGCTAATAAAAAACTATGGATAATCTTCTGGGGAGTCTGGTTAATTTGGTCTAAACGTGCTGAAAATTCAACCTGTTGCAAAGTGTTCGGGCCAGGCCCGAACACTACTATTGTTCCTACATTCCTGTATCGGGGCGAACCTTATGGGTTTCCCCTTAATAAGCTGTTTAGCCAGCCATTCTGTCTCTAAATTACCCTATACTTAAATGAAAACTTATCGGTTGTGCGAATTGGTTGCAGAGATGAGGTTCAACACGTCCGTCCTTTCTGACGCCGGCAGTAGGAAGGGGGAGAGGACGCCGCTAAGCCAGATTTCGTTGACAAGACGGAAAAAAGTTGTTCGCTCTGTCAACGGCGCGACAGGCGAAGTGCTCCAGGCAGTGGCTGCGCGACGGAGTTTGCGCGCACTATATAAAATAGGGTGACGCTAAGCGTCACAACACTGATTAGTAAAAACAAGTTTCACGACGTTTTGGGATCTGGAATCTGATCCTGTCTTTAGGTGAGAAAAATACCTAGAACATAACACAAATTTTTCCTCTGTGAAATAGGAGGCCAAGCTCAGAAGTAAGAAGCAAAATGATTTGGGATAATGTGGTATATCAGCTGATACTAGGAAGCAAAGACTAAAGACTTCTGGTTAATTAAAATACACAAA
Organism: Allygus modestus; assembly: GCA_963675035.1. Taxonomy (NCBI): domain Eukaryota; kingdom Metazoa; phylum Arthropoda; class Insecta; order Hemiptera; family Cicadellidae; genus Allygus; species Allygus modestus. The sequence goes on from OY776116.1 coordinate 81,246,099, forward strand.
AGTGGGCATGACTACTGCCTTACATTGTCAATCTTTTTTCAATACTAAATGTCTACTTCTTTTTACTTATTTACTCTCACCACGGGGTGGCTGATACAGAAGGTTCGTGATTATCTGAGTCTCAGTCAATCGAGCCTCCAAGTTAACCAGAAGATAAAGCATAAAAATAAAGCTTTTAAAATCAGCGTGATCACAGTGATAAGCAACATTTATCCATGGCTTACTGTGCTAGGTCGAGCCTTCAATGACTGTACTGGCTTGGGAGTTGGCACATAAATGTGAGGATGACCAATTCAAATTATTTAGTACTGGTACTTTTGCAATTATCGGTTTCGCCCATCTACCTTTGTTTACATTTTTAACTACTTGTTTTTCAGTTTTAAGCCCAAAATTACGTTAGTCTCGATCCCAACTGACTCGGGTAGTCACAATAACATTCTACTCTAAATGTTGAAGTAGACTCATACCTTTCCGCGTGGATCCAGCTGGTTCCTGATGCCTTCGTTGGCGGTGTTGATCAGCAGCTCTTGGTACTCATCTGCCAGGTCCTTCATTCGTTTCTGGTGCTGCAGAATATATAATTGTATCAAATTCAACAATAAGACATCTTCAAGAATGAACTAACGGGAGTTATACAACTTTGCAAATTGAATATAATTTAAAAACTAAATTGAGTATGTGATTTTAGTAATGTCAGGGTACCTGTGGAACCAAGCTTTGCCCGGGGAAGATCAGTCCGTTTGTATAGATGACTTTGAGTAATTTTTCTCCGTCAGACATTCAAACACAAAAACTCTATTTACAATTATCATAAGCCTTGGCAGTTATGCTACCAAGGGATCGACCCCTCTAGTTATTATGTTTCTCTTATTGATACTTTTCTGTTTTTGTGGCCTGCAGTCTTCAGCATTATGAGCCCTAAGGTTGTACATTTTTGGCTGACCTTAGTTTCTAATTGCCAAGGTTATTTTACCTATCAATAACATTCGCTGCTATATTTATGTTTCTGTAGAACACTATTACTCTGTAATAGTGTTCTACAGAAATAGTGTTCTATTTGTTTTAAATAATCAAGTTGCGGTCTGCCTCTTGCAGTTTTCCTTTTATTTTGTATGTAATATATTTGTAAATTCAAATACATGCATGCCTTATCATTTTCTTTTTTGTATTTCAACACCATGGAATTTTGTTAATAGAGCACACAAACGCTTTTAGGGAAAGCGGTCCAAACCCCTCAAATTTGTGCTCCCCGGTTACAGGATTATATTTCAAAGTATATTTCCATTTTTGTATTATAATTTACCAACAGTTATATTGTTACATTTCACTAATATTTGTATTTATTCATTAATAAAATTCTAGTAAATGGATATGAATATTTCCATAACTTAACCTCTTATTTTGGTATATTATTACTTGAATTTAAAACGTTATCAGCATGTAAAATGTAAAACGTTATCATACATGTTTAAAACTGCTTACTTATGGAAGTAAGCAGTTCTTTCTTATAAAATGCTTAAGTCATATGAGAGTTACCTGTACTTTTAAACTATGAACAGTAACTTATCAACAGAGCAGATACTGATTTTGGGCCTCATTAAATTAGCACTTGAAATGAGAGTTTGGAACAAAACTATTTTTGAGGTTCAATTCCCCCAAGCTTCTGAACTCCACCTTTGGATAATGATATAATTTATTACAAAATCAATATTTTCTTAGAATATGAAAGTTTATCTCAATATTTGCCAAATTTCACAAATATTCTTTTATGTATAACTCATAACTACAATTTAAGTTATTTTGCAGTAAGTTGAGTACTGTATTCAACAATTTAACCCTATGAGTCTAACGTGTGGTGTAATCTGGCAGAAAAAAGGAACTAATATGTCTAAAGCTTTGCTGTCTGATTCAGCAGCTAATCTGATCAGTGGTCGAGCGGTTTAACACGTTCAATGCTGACAAACGTCTTTAAACATGAAAATCGCTTATGTTTCAATCTTAATTAGAAGACATTAATTAATGTCCTCTGCACCCAACAAGTTAATGCGCTATTCTCCCAGCCAGGGGGTAGCATTTGGATCAAGGTTTGAATCCCGTCTCAGTCAGTGTTTTTTATGTGTAACTCGTCGACAGTCCACTTGTCTGCAAAGTTGAAGGGAAGGGTGGACCTTAAACAAACGACAGACAGGTTATGTGAGTTACACATCTGATCAGGCATTTTGCTACTTTTTACCTATCCTTATTGTGTCTGTGTCCATCAGAGAACATATTTTAATAATTTAAATTGTTCAGGCATTCAAAGTACGGTATTCAAAAATTACAAAACAACACAGATTCAACTTAATTCACAAGCTCGGTGTTCAAAATGTTAATCAGTGAACCATCATGGGTTTAAACTCTGCATACAATTGATAACAAAAATCAAAAATCAAAATTATTTAAAACTGATTTAAAAAGGTCACTTAAAATAAGTTTATTTTAATAATACCATTGACTACCTTAATGCACTTTAAAAGGGGTACAAATCTTCCCAAAAACCTACTTTTTGGTAGTCAAATCAAGTGCCCCAAAATCACACACAAGTTGTAATAACACAAAAGGGTACCACTGTGCAAAGTTTCATGTGTTTCTCGCAAGCACAATTTGACTCATATTTTACCCTCATCTGACCCTCTACTTACAGTTTTTTCTAATCACGCATTTATTAGTTTCCCATTAGATTAACTGTTGAAGGTAATTTGTTTATGCTTACCATTTTTGCATGAAATCGAATCAGATCCAATTTCTTTTGGAGGTCGATCACTTTGTAGTCCAACAGCTGCGCTGCCTCTTGGGTGTCTTTGCTGCGGAGGGCTATTGTTTCTTTTGGATATTTGTTGCTGGTTTTGAGTATACTTTCATCACACTAAAAATTCCCGAAATGTATTAAAACATGTTTTTACTCTCTCAGTGTGTTTGATATAACTACAGTGTGTTCAGAAATTACTGTCCCAAAATTAAGGGTGGGCTCCAGTCACAAAACATTTCTTCCTGCTTCCCCCGTAAGGCCCCGTAAGGGTTAACTTTCAAAACTTGTCCCCTCAACGAATTATTGGATATTGTTGATTTATGGCTCATTTTACAGAGAAAAAAATACATAGCAATTTCAATGGGCAGAATTTCTGTATCATAAATATTTCATATATAAAAAAAATAAATATTGAATTTTTTTAAATTTTTGTTTGATCATTATTTTGCAATATCAAAATTTTGCTCACTGAAATCGCTAGATTTTTTTTGTCTCTTTAAAATCACCCATAACATCAATATAGGATAATCCCTTGTGGAGGGTCAGGCTTTGAAAGATAACTTTGGCCTTATAAGGGAAACAGGTAAAGGCTAAGGACTGGAGCCCCTCCTTAACATGGTTATTCCATAACAAGCAACACTCATTATTTATAGTGTGCATTATTTTATCTTGCTTAGTTTCTGTTTATTTATCTTTATGTGATTTAAAACAAAATCTTAAACACAAATTAACATTTAAATAGGGAGTTTACATTTAAACCTCTTTAACATATTAAGATGATTATTATTATTATAATTAATATTTTGAGTTAAATAAATTATTCTGTTTTAAAATTGCTGCACTCTACAATTTCAATGATAATTTATATTGTATTTTACATTTTTTGGGGGTTTTAGATACTGTATTTAATACAGTATCAAAAAACCAACAAAATGTAAGGCACAACATTTGACATATTTAACGATATATAATTTTTGATAAGTGAATGGATAACAGAGAAAACTCAAATGTTGTGGAACTTAGTAGGATACATAGGGCTACATACATAAAATTGCCATCCTTCCTTATAAAACATTATTAATTGTATAGCCAAGCGATAAATGGCAAGCGAATCCAGTTTGAAACATTCACAAACAGTTAAGGTAACTCAAGATTTCTAAACTTACTTTTGGAGGCCTTCCCAGCTGTAGCTGAAGTTGTTTTATTGTTTTCTTCAGTGTTCTCATTTTTTCGATATTGCGTTTCTTTTCTGTGTCACATTCTTCATAGTGGGCCTTCCTTTGGCCTTCTATAAAAACACATCCAATATGTCTTAGCTTTGAGAAACCGAAATTGCAGAATAATATCATTGACTATAATGACCCGGAGCGTGTCCGCGTCCACGCCGTTCTGCAAAAGCAGAGACAATGAAATGTCAACCAACCGTGTATATAGAAATGTAATGTTAGGAGTGTATATATTAGTTAGTGAAAATAGTGATAAGAAAATTCCCCTGAAGATGCCGCACCCCCGCGGCGAAATGCGCATCGGGAAAACTTAATCATCAAGAACTCAAGGCTAAAAAAGGTAAACAAATATCTTATTTACAGTTCTTGAAACTGGAAGATTTAAATATAGTAACGATAAAACTTCAGATGTCACGATTAATAATATTTCAGATACTACGGTATTATCTTACCTGAAAGCTGAATTTTCTTCTTGATTTCAGCAATTTGTCTGTTAACAACTTCCAACATTGATTCACTGTCATCTTTTTCAGCTGTGGGACCAGAGGGCATTTTAAACCAGTAATAAGCTACTCACTCGATGAGAAGAGGACCCTGCAACAAACAAGAAATTGTCATGGAGACAGTACCACCATAGGATGTCGCCACTTACCCATATTGATTAACAACTTGTTCTGGGATAGAAAACTATAGATTAATGGTAATATCATTCCACAGCACAAAATACAATCAATTATGAGTAGTTAGTTTAACTACATTTTAAAATCTATTACTGTCTCAAATTGTTTTTATTTTCTTCCCCCTTCAAAGTCTATGGTTAGGAAAAAGTACCTAAATTGTTTACATCAAAATAAAAGTTGTTTGCTTCGTAAACAAAAAAAGTTGTTTAGTTTCACAGTGATTACTATCAGTTTGTCTGAATGTGTGTAACAATACTATTCCATGGTATCTCCAGATTTTGTTCACAATTTTAAATTTTTAATTTTAAAGGGTCATTAACACCTAAAACCTCTATAAACAGAAAAATTAAAATCTCATCAAATCAGTTCTAACGATTGAACTTTTCTTATTTGGTGGTTTATAATGCTTCAGGTCCCTAAAACCATGGTAAGACCAGATCAATCCATAATTCATGATAAAATTGTACTGTTTGACCAAATGGGAACAATTATGGTCAGAAAATATGAAGCGGAAAAAGCTCTCAAAAATAATGTTTTTATATTTCTACATTAAATGATTTGTTTTAACTAAAATTTAACATTTATCACTACAAATATTACAAAAACTAAATCAAATAGTATCTTTAATTATTATTCTACAACAAACTGTTGTGGAGAAAACTGAAATTTTCAATTAAACTATAAAGGCAGTGCATTTTCAAATGTTCAATAATTCAGTAAATTTAAATTTCTCTCTCATATGTATATTACTTTTATTAAAATTTTAGATAAGCTATCATTGTAAACTAAGGTATTTAGATAGGTTGCCTCTTAATCATGGTGTGGTGTGGGAGGAAGCAACCACCTTAAAAAATACTGTTATTATCAAATGAACCTGTAAAATGCCTCCAATAAATGGATATGGTGGATATGGGTTGTATAATCACTTAACATCTGATACCATCTTTTGTAACAGAAAATTTGGCATTATTACTGGCGTTAGGAAAAGTTTTAAAAAGATTGATTTGTTGACAGAAAGGTGAGTGAGCAATGTAACTTACCCCTCCTAAGGCAAGACAGAACAAAATACTGTACAAAGATATAGAGCCACACTATGAATGAAGTAAATAATACTTAGTAAACGACCCTTTTGGCTATATGTATTGACTAGCTGGTGCCTTACCTGACTTCACCCAGGTAAACAACCATCGGGTGTGTTGCATTCAGCTCTGGTTGACCTTTGGAACTATTTAGACAGTTATTATATGCTGAAGATATCATTTTATCACATAAAAGTGAATATCAACAATAAATAACATTGTAACATTGTAGCTCCCTTTAGAACCCTTGGGATGAATACAAATTGAAACCTAACTATATTTTCTTTGTGCATTTTCCTATTTTAGACCCAAAGAATCAGTGTACCAAACTTCACGTTTCCTCTGGCATATTGGGAAGTTGGAGAGTTAATGATAAATCAGTAAGGCTTGTATATTACGATGACTTTTACATTAAGAATCTCATATGTGGAATTTAAACGGGAAAAAGTAACTGTCGGTTTTCTGCTGATTTATTGTATGCTATACACTGTAGTAATTGATGAAACAAATTTACTATAAGTACATGCAAATAAAAAACATGATTCCACTATATTTTCAAATAAATTGTATTAAACTTATAACTGAGTTCATTAGTAAATAATTAACTTTATTGTCGTTTAGCATAAAAAATAATACATGACAATAGTAAAAATACATTTTTATACACATATTATTGCTTAAATTTCTTCTGTGTCTAATAATTATTCTTCAAACATTGATCATTTATGTAAGGGCAGCCAATCAATAAAATATTCTTAATCTTCTTTTTAAAGCTTCTTCCACTTAAATTCTTCCAATCAGCTGGTAATGTGTTAAAAATGTTGATACCCATTTCTTTAAAATTCCTTTTGCTTTTTGATTACTTTAAACATGTAACTTTAAATTTATTTTGATTTCTTGTTTGATGTAGGTGAATGAGGCAGAGTTACCTCTGTAGCTCAGCACAAGTCGAGACCATAGAACTATAACTATGGAACGCCGAGTCAAGTGGCTGTGTGGCTGGAAGCGAGCCGGCCGCATTCGGTTCCCCCCACCACTAGTCAGTGGGAACAATGTTGCGTATGCATTCGCATCATTCGCGGTATAGGCCATGCACGACTTAGGTAGGGTTGGTCCATATTTTTTAAAGTTGTGTAGTAGTTTGTGAGTTTTTTTGTTTATTTCAGATACATATTTTATTGTACTGGCGATAGATCACTGAAATGATGTACATGCAGTTATTGCGGTAATCACATCTCAGGTATGCTGCTGCGTGAACCATTGGCCAAAATTCGGCTTTTTTTGCTAATAAAAATGGACCACAACCAGATAAAGCCATACTCCAAATTCCATCATTATTCATTCATAAATAAGTGAGATATAAAATTTGTATTTTTCTCCATAAGAATAATATTGAGCAACGTACTGTGAGCAATAATCAAAACACCAAATTGTTTTTTAAGCTAAATCCAATGGTGAAAACTATAATATGTTTTTCTGAAAGGTTATTTACAAATACCCCCGTCGCAGCAAACCTGCGTACTCAGCGAATTTCCAATGCATAATATTTGTCTTAATACCACATAAAGCCGCATACCAAGTTTCATAAAAATATATTCAGATATAAGCGATTTTAATTATTATCCATAAGAATAACATTGGTAATGAGTATGTAGGTTTGCTGAAACAAGGAACATAAACAATGGGTTTTTATGCAAATATAAATATAATTTAACTAGGCGAAGCCACATACCAAGTTTCATCAATATTCAATCATAAATAAGCGCCATATAACATTTTAGTTATTCTCCATAAGAATAACATGGGGGCTGAGTAAGCAGGTTTGCTGCAACAAGGAACAAAAAAATGGGTTTTTATGCAATTATCAATATAACTCAACCAAGTGAAGCTACATACCAAGTTTTATTAATTTATGTTCATAATCAAGGGAGTCATTACATTTTACTTATTCTCCATAAGAATAACATGGGGGCTGTGTATGTAGGTTTGCTGCTACGGGAATAATCAACAAAAAATCAATTTTTTGTGGAAATATCAATATACCAGTACTACGTGAAGCCACATACCAAGTTTTATCAACATACATTCATAAATAATCGAGATATTAAATGTTATTTATTCTCCATAAGGATAACATTGGACAACGTACTGTGTTTAGCACTTTGAATATCTCAGCAACGGTTGGTCGTAGAATCACAATTTAAACACCAAAATGATCGTTTTGTGGAACTGAACAGATTGGTAAAAGCAAATGTGAAGTTTACATTAAAATAAACTGAGGAAAAGCCAAAAACCTTTTTCCCATAAGATTAACATGGGAGATTTTATGAGTAGGTTTTTTGGATTTTCTCTGCAACCACTTAACCTAGGTTAATAATTCAAAATACTATATTATTTGTTTTTTAAGCTCTATAACATGGTCAAAACCAAAATTATGTTGTTAAAATATTTTAGGGTGAAAAATGCAAAAAACTGATTTTTGAAAAATTTAAAACCCCCATAAACCCCCCTTCCCATGGTCCGATTTTTCTGGTTTTCGAACTTAAAGTCATGAATGTCATTTTACACATTTGAGCCAAATTTCATCGAAATCGGACGTTTTTTACTCAAGTTATCGCATTCACGGACACATATATAGATATATATATATATATATATATATATATATACATATATATAAATTTGAAAGAATAGTGTTTTTTTCATCTGGGGACCTCAAAACAAAAAATTATCATGGTCTCGGGCTTAAGTCTTACTATGAGACCTACGGTAATAGCTTCTTCCCTATAGGGGAAATTCGCTAAAAATTTAAAAAAATTTTGGTTTTGTAACCCCGCAAATACCCTTACGATAGATAGGGTGATCTGTCTAGTTTTCGAACTTAGTCATGCATGTTGCTTTACACGTTTGTACTAAATTGAATAAAAACCGGACCTTTTTTATATAAGTTAATGCACCCAGGACACACACACACATATTTAATATTACATATACAGTTTTGAACGAATGGTGTTTTTGGCATCTCAAAATGAAAAGTTATCATGGTCCCGGGCCTAGGTCTCATCGTGCGGACTAGGGTAATAAGGATGTATAATCAATGGTAATAGCTTCTTCCTTAAAAGGGAAATTTGCTAAAAAGACAAAGAAATTGTGTGACAAACATACTTTTTCACATGAGCTTAGAAAAATGTTCAAGAAGGTTTATTTCAAGATCACTCTCTAAACAATGAATCTACTAAAGGTAGCTATTAATATTAAATTAAGCTAATTTAATGAATAGGATTGTTGTTTTGTTTTTTAAACTGTGTTTTCACCCGCACAAGATAATAATTTTATTATAAACAAATCAAATATGGGTATACACCAAATGCTTGGAAAAATTTTCCTTTTTTGAAATGACTTACTGTAGTGGAGCCTATCTGTTGTAATACTCTTGTAATTTATAAAAATCTGTTTATAAATAAATATTATTATGAAGGAATATAACTGTATTTAATTTTAAAATATATCCCTTTTTTCATAAACATTAACTGACAACTTCAAACTTTACAATTCGCACATAAAAACAAACAGATATGCATCGCTAACAAGCCGTGAGTATAGTGTTATATGGCTCTGTGCCGGTGCGACCACTGACTGGTGGTGGGGGGAGCACCGCAGCGGCGGCCGGCTCGCTCTGCACTGCATTGACTCAGCGTTCCATGTATATAGTTCTATGGTCTAGACTCATTGCTATATAAAGGGGTGATAATACTGGGACTCTTTACTTTGAAAGTTTTCATGCAACCAATGCTAAAGTGTATCATATAAAAATTCCACGAAATCAGTGAGCAAGCCGCAACGCCAATTTTGCAAATGCAACATGTAGATATATTAAATGTTGCCGTGTATCGTGTATCAACTCTAGGAACTATGAAAAGTTGCTTTGGATATTGCAGACTTTTTTATTGTGCAACATGAGCTGCATGACCAGCTCCATAGTGACTGTCTGATTGCTCCTTAAGGACCCCAGAGCTTTCAGCGCAGACTGGTCGTCAGGAAGTCTGCTGAAAAGTTGTTTGTTTAGAAAGTTAGTAGTTGCAAGGCACATTGCGCGTTATGAGGAAGCACGAATGTTACTTTATGTAACCATTTGATAACATTTTATTCAATTTCATGATTGCCTGGCATTAGTTCTATAGCTAAACAAATTGTTTGACACACTGGATTAGTAAACAAATTAACTGCTTAGTGTCATGAATTATGTGAGAACAAATGCCGAATGTGGCGTCAAACAATGCCATCGGATAACCATGAGGCTAAGCAACAGATACTTTCCCATTCTTATATCTGCAACCAAAATGTTCGTAGTAAATGACCTGCCTAAACCTGTGAATTAGTGTGTTACCAAGTAACCGGAGTAATTATTAAAAAATAAATCAGTGACTCGAAATTCAAAATTTGTGCCTGAAATAATGCAGCCACTAGCGACTGGATCTCTTCAGCCGTTGAAACCTCCAAGGGTTGATATAAAAGCTGTAAGTCTTTCCGCACCCGAGCTTACCCTTAAGCCTGAAAAATTTACTGCACAAAGACTCCCCGTATTCCCTCCCACTCTTGACAATGTCAGACCTGAGTGGTGTGATGTGACATTACTGTCACTAGAGCAGCTCTTGACACTCAGTTCATTGTCTTCGTCGGAAGGAATTTCATTTATAAACAGCTGCTTACCTGAGAGCTCACCTCCACAACAAGCGATTCTCTTGTACTCCGTGTACCGCTGGATGCAGGCAAAAAACTTTGACAGCAAGAAAACCATTGTCCTGCTCACAATTTACTCTAAATTGTTTAATTTTTGCCTCGATTCTCCATGGCGTAGTCAAAACGACATCTATTCATTTTTCAAAGAAAGTTTGCTGAGAAATACAATCCAGCATCCACCAAAAAGTGCCAGAATCTTTAGCCCTGATGAGAGTAAACAAATTTTACTTAACTTTTGTCACAACTTCTTGTCAGTTCTGCCTCTACTCAGGCTAAATACCCTTCCTAATTGCAGGATTCACATTTCTTGGAAGACAACACCGGAAGAATAACACTCAATCCCACAACTAGAAGTGATCGATAACGATGTAATTGACATTACAATATGAAAATAAAATTTGTATTAAAATAATTTACAATATTGACGTTTTTAGAATTTTTGCACCAAAGTATTTCACCCTCTAAAATATGAGACGTGAAGGAACTGCAAAAAGATTATTGAAATAATTGTGCATGCTCAAATCCAAGCTAATTCAATCTTCCTTTTGCATGTATTCATACAGCATAACATTGAATTTCATTTTGTGTACCAGTATTTGAAGTGATTAAAATATTACTTTTGTTCAAATGAAGTTTAATTGTTGTTTTTTGTAGTGTCGTTTTTTATTGTGCTTGAATATAAGTCTTTTCCTTTTGTATAAAATGTTTGCTTCATCATAGAAAGTGCTCAGTTTGGGAAACGCCAACCAAACAGATTGTCTGTTTTTGGCCATTGTTTCAAAGTGTGGGTATCTTTTTGAAGACAAGTTTGAATTTAGTTTGGGAAAATGCAAAATGTTGTGTACCGTACATGTAATGCAATATACCTGATGTGATAAAGCACTTTTCTTTCATCTTCTACCTCTTACAACAGATGTCCAATGAAGCGATATTTATGAATTAAATTAAGTAAATTTGTACATCTTTATTTGTTTATTTATTTGCCTCCACGGCATACACCATCATTTTACACAAATGTTCCCTATGCAAAAATGATGATAGAATATTATTGAATATAACCAAAAACAGTATTATAAAATATTATTTACAGCATTATTGAGTTCCAATAATATTCAATGCGTAAATTTGACAATGATACTTGAAATTACTACAGGAAGTGTCATTAAAAGTATTATTAAAAATGTTATTAAAATTCTATAATACTCAATTATACAATAATTTTAATTTTAATAATACTTAATGATACAAAATATAAAATCTATAATAATGAACTGTAATTTTTTTATTTAAATAGTTATTTTATTTTTAAATAGTATGATTTTTTTCAATTAAATTGCTTAATAAACCAATAATATAAATTAAAAAAAAGGATTTTAGTTGCAAAAATATTATGACTAGGCCAGGTTTTGAACTTACGATCTTTGACTTACTATCCACACGCCTTAATCTGCGGCCGTTCCGACTCATGGGAACACTAGGATGGAGTGGGATATACAAATTACCAATAGTCTACACCTACACGACTTGGACAATACTTTAGTTTTATTTTTCTAATCGAATCTGCTCGTGCACCTCACTGAAATAAAAGTAATAAAAGTTGGAACAGATTTATTAGGTTTATTTGTTTGATGTATACATTCTTACCATGTAATATCATAAACTGGTAGCAAATTAATATACATTTAATATAGGCAACTTACTGTGTTATATTTTGTTGAAGAATTTATACCTCTAATATAATATAATTTAATATAATTAAGAACAATTCATCCTATAACCTAAAATCAACCAAAAGAAAGTAGATATTTTCCTACATAGTCCCCAGGACTATTATTTAATACTTTGTGATCAAATTTCGGTTAGAACTTATGTAGCAGCAGTAAATTTTATATGCCATTTCTGCGTTTGGTCATCCCATTACGCGAATATTTGAGCGTACTCCTAGCAATAATATAATTAAGATAATTTATACTAAAATAATTATAACAGTGTACCCTTAAAATATTTGTATTAAGCTAATAATACTAACTAGCATATATCCCGCTCTCCGCACGGGGACCTAGCAAGTATAGAGCCGAGCGTTTTAAAAGTTTCTTTACATAATAATCAGCTGACTAACTAAATAAAATATTACCCCATAAGAATAATATTGAAACTTGAAAGCCTGCGGGGCGAATCTCTGAAGGGGTAGGGTTTTCAAACCCCCAAAAGGCACATCTAGAGATTAAGAGCTTTTCATTGTTAGCAAACATGTATAGAAAATAATGGTTTTAGGGGTCTAAAATCGCCGAACAAAAATCAAGAAGTTCTTTTAATAATATAGATATATAATATAATGTTAATACAATTTATACAACAATTAACCAACCTTGGTCCAACAATATTGACAATATTAAAAGACAATTGCACCACAGATTATGACCGTTTTGAGGATATAATTCCGTCCCAAAATAAATCCTGATAAATCCTGCCCGAAAAATTCTTGAAATTTCGGTAATCATGAGCTAAGGAACAACTAAACTAACTTTCTGTCAAACTAAGGGCGCGCGAAAATAAAATTCCCTCTAGCCAATTGTTCACCGCACTTCTAAGATTATTTAAAAACATCGAGTTCCTTGGTTGACTGGCGCCCTAAGCTGCAGCCTAGTCAGCCTAAAGGTTAACCAGGCCCTGGTTTTCACTTGTGCAACACACTGTATTTCATTGTCATTGACTTATAACTTTGATAGTAACCCTCTCTCTAAATATAAGATTGTTTATTAAAAATTGCTATCTTCCTCCTACTAATTATCATAACAATTAATTAACTATCTGTATAGCTATTTCATTACTAATTCCCAATTGCATGATGAAAAAAAGGTTTAATGATATGTACTACACTAAATATCACCCTGTATAATTCAAACTATAATTTAGTATTATAGCTTCAATGATGCATACCACACTTAATAATACTCTTTATAATACCAACTGTCGTATAACAATAGTACAATAGTACGTATTTCACTCAGCAATACTGTATAATTCAGTTTACTGGTATTATAACAATTGCCTATGGTACTTTCATGTTTATAATACCCAATAATATATACCTTCATTGATACATATTTTATTTAATAATATTGTATAATACAGTTGACTGGTATTATACAACTCTCAATAATACTAAATTTGTTATTATAGCCAATAGTGCAGTACTGTTACTCACAGATATCATAGACCATTATTGAATATTAAATTAGATAATTAGATATTATTGAATGTTATAAAGTATCATTAATGTATTAATAATACTCAATAATCGTTTTTGCATAGGGTTGTTATGTCTTAAGCTAGGGGTCTTTTAATATTAACTATGTAGTTGTCCTACTTGCTCGAATTCGAGCAAGTTTATACCCAATGAAACATTACTTCAGTTTTAAACAAACATAACAAAACATCTGATATTAAAATGGATGATAACATCTATGAATAATGCAGATAACATACTTTCACTCAACTCATAGTTTAGACTTCCGCCGTCGATAGCTCCACTGTTCCCCAAAAATTCAGCCCTTTACCGTATTTAAGTGCCCTTTTTAAAAATTCTGAGATGTATTGGCAAATCTACAAAAAAATACCTTTAATTTGACACCTCTTACGTTAAAATCCGTCCACTTGTTATCGAGTTATGACTGTGAAGAAAAAAACCCTCGCGTATTAATATAATACCTAAGCGTATTATATTGCTTATCCTAATAATGTTATAAATGTGAATGTTTGGATGTTTGTTTGGATGTATGTATGGATATTTGGAGTTCCATCACACATAAACTACTGGACCGATTAAGCTAAAATTTTGTTTGAACAGAGCTTACATATCACATTAACATATAGACCTGATAATATCCACATCCAAGCTTAGGGCTCCATCCCCCGGGTCTCGTAAGTTCCAGTGCAAATCTTATGGAAGGATATCACTTTATAAAATTACTAGCTGTAGTTGTTTGTCAGTTAGGGCAAGGGAAATCAGATGGTAAAACTAAACAAAGGTTCGATAGTGCTGGTCAGGTTAGTGTTAGTGTGCGAAGCTGTAGGGTAGCAGCTAGTTATCTATAAGTGAATAATGACTAGTGCCTGAAAGTATATAAACAACTTAATGAGTGCATGAACACAAAGATCTTTACAGTGACTAGATTGTTCAAGATGGAATACAGTATAACACTATTATTCTAGATAAATGAATTGTGATACAATAACTTGGCACAGTTTAAAAACAACTAGAACAACAACAATACGATGACAATGGCAATAAATATTTGTACAAACCAGAGATTATGACTTACAACTACCCAACAACTGTAATTGTGATATGATAAGGTGACCTCTGTATTAGGCATCAATAACAAGCAACAAAGAAAAACAGCAATGCCAATAAATATATTTGTACAAATAGAGACAAACAACTTAAAAATAGCCATCAACTTACTACCAATTATTTTATTTTCAATTATTAAACTTATTATTTCAAATTTGTCTCTAAACTAGGGGGTCCCACCAGTTGATCGACAAGTTAGTTGGTCACAGGGACAGTTGGTTGACTTTTTAAAAATAAATATTAATAATTAAATAAAGTACTGAAACCCACTGATTGACATGATAGTTGCTCGCAGGGACAGTTGGTCGGGTTTTAGAAAATAAGTATGAATAATTAAATACAGTCTTGAAACCCACTGATCGACATGTTAGTTGCATGAAGTTAGTTGGTCGACTTTCAAATAAATAAATGTAATAACAGATGGGCTACTTGCTCGATGTACCAATTGCTCGTGCCCCCTACTCTGCCTTCCAAAGAAGACGGGTGATGCGGAGGTTGTGCATAGCCCCACCACCAACCCAACGCTTGGTCGGCCGCACACAGGAGCACTCAGGACGCAGGTGCGGCAAGAAATTTGCTAAACCTTGTAACAAAATTTCCCTGATGTTAAGGCGTATAATGCAGTTCCAACGTCAACGCTGGCTACCTCACTCTTTTGATTGTGCGCCTACCTTTTGGCACTTTGGAGAACTACGTCCAACTAACTTGTTACGCAGTACAACACCATAGAGCATAATGATTTGTATTGGTTAGTCGTGATTTTAAAATCCGACCGCGCCCATTGAATCGTTTGCTGCACACAGGGGCAGTTAGGTCAGCGTGTTTTTTTAGCGAATTTTCCCTATAGGGAAGAAGCTATTACCGTAGGTCTCATGGTAAGACTTAAGCCCGAGACCATGATAACTTTTCATTTTAAGGTCCCCAGATGCCAAAAACACCATTCGTTCAAATTTTTATATATGTATATATATATATGTCTGTAAGCATGATAACTCTCGTAAAAAAGGTCCGATCTTAATGAAATTTGGTACAAATGTGTAAAGTACCATTTATTTGAACGAGTTCGAAAACCAGATGAATCGCACCATCCGAAGGGGGTTTTTGGGGGTTTTGTACCCCAAAAATGTGTTTTTTGGGGTTTTCACATGTAATTTTAATTTATACCACTGAATTCAGCTTAAAAAAACAAACAATTTGGTATTTTGATCATTGCTCTACGTCAATTGGTTACCGAGATATTGAAAGTGCTAAACACAGTACGTTGTCTAATGTTATTCTTATGGAGAAAAAGAAAAATTGTATATCTTACTTATTTATGAACATAAACTGTATTTGTCTACGTCCAGTAAGGAAGGAGGAAAACCATTTTAGAGCAGTGCCCCGTATTCCAATGCTCTCAAGTTTCTCAAGAAGCAGACCATGATTTACCATGTCAAATGCCTTTCGGAGATTAAAGAAGACACCCGCTACGGATTTCTTTAGATCTAGCTCTTTTACAATAAAGTTTATGAGGGAAAACATGGCATTAACAGTAGACTTGCCCTTTAAAAAGCCAAATTGACCAGAAAATAAAATACTATGTTTGTCAATAAAAGAAATCAACCTATTTAAAACTGCTTTCTCAAAAATCTTGGAGAATGAAGATGTTATCGCAATAGGTCTATAATTGTCGAGCATTTCTTTTTTTCCTTTTTTAAAAATTGGGCTTACAACTGAAAGTTTCAGAAAGTCAGGGAATACTCCAGTTTCAAAAGAGCTATTGATTAGATGTACGAGAGGATTTGCTAGGGAATTAGAGCAGTATTTTAGGAGTTTGGATGACTCATTATCAATTCCAGGTGCAGTTTTGGGCTGTAATGAATGTATCAAATCGATAACTTCTGCTGCGTTTACTGGTTTTAAAAAGAGGGAATTTAAAGTAGAGCTTTCATTTGAAGAGGAACTCACATTCTTGCTATTAAAAGTGTTACACTGTGATATAATTATGAAGAAATCATTGAAAATGTTGGAAACCTCCTTTGGATGAGTAACTAATTCTCCTTTGCTATTTTTTACAGCAAAAATAAAATCATGATGAGACTTTGAAGTGACCCTATTTTCATTTATGATGTTCCACATAGTCTTTGACTTGTTTGAAGAGTTATTTATTTGTTTGGATACCTTGAGAGACTTAGAATATTTAATACTCTGGCGATATTGAGCTTTCAATCTTAAGAAGTGTTGCCTCAGTGGATTGGATCTCTCTAAATCCTTGGTAATAGAGTACCACGATCTGACTAAATCCCGAAGATCAGCCTGTTCTTTGCTTAAGGAAATATTGCTATGAAACCTTTTTTTCTTGCACCTTACTTTCTTCTCTGGGAAAGCCTGGTCTATATTAAATGAAATAGTAGAGGTGAAGTTCTTCATTTTTGATTCAACAGAATCTGCACTAAAAACCTCTGCCCACTGCTCATGAGCAAGGCAATTGTTGAATATCCACATGTTTTCATCTCTAAATGATCGGCACAAACGAAATTTTGGGGAAGCCTCTCTTTGTGGAAGCAGCTTGACTGTAGTCATTTGAGTGTGGTGATCTGCTAAGGCAGTCACAAGAACAGAAGCAGCAACATAATCCTTGGGAAGATCAGTGTATGCATGATCAATAAGTGACCTAGAGTTTTTAAACTCTCTTGTAAATGACCAAACTATGTTCCTCAATCCATGACATTCCATGGTATTCATTAACACATCAACCTTCAGGTCCGAAACAGATAGGTCTACATTGAAGTCACCTACCACAAGTGTACTATTATTCGGTGACATCACTTTATCAAGGAAGAATGATAAATGATTGTAGAAAAACATGTGTTCCTCAAGAGAGGCAGAAAATGGAGTCGGCTTATAAACGACAACAATAAGAAAAACTCTACCACAAAAGCTAACTTTTACAGCCGCCAGTTCACACTTACCCTCCAAACAAAAACCCAAAACATCAAGCTTTTCAATATTTAACACTTCCTTTGCAAAGATACAAACTCCACCCTTACTTAGGTTACTACGGCAAAAAGATGAAACTCCAACGTACCCAAGCAATCTTAAAACATCAAATTCAAACTGTTAGTATATATAACTGCTAGTATATATATATATGTGTGTGTGTTCGCACTCTAGCGGTCGCAATTTTTGACCCATTTCCTTGAAATTTGGTAGGAACCTTCCGTTCTGTGAACGGTTGGACAAGTTCGTTGGGAAAACAATCGGACAACTCTAACCCCCTTTTTGGAATTTTAATTTTTTAAATTTTGAGTTTTTGGGCCCAC
Source organism: Allygus modestus (assembly GCA_963675035.1). Lineage (NCBI taxonomy): Eukaryota > Metazoa > Arthropoda > Insecta > Hemiptera > Cicadellidae > Allygus > Allygus modestus. Next base: position 81,264,271 of record OY776116.1, read on the forward strand.
AAAGGGTCAGAAAATCCCCGAATGTAATATTATTGTATATTAAATTATTGTACGTAAAATACCAAAAATGTTAAGCTCTCCCTCATCAATCTAGCACAAACATTTACCGAGTTATTAAAGAAAATGTTAATTGTCACAGAGTTAATTGACACAGTACGTTGTCTTATGGGGATTTTACACTGGAAACGGCTGTTTTTCATATCTTGATGTAGTTTAATCACCCCCAATATGCAAACTCCCTATACAAACTCGTTATCCTGACTATACCTCGTCCTAACCTGATAATGTACAACATTGCCATCCTAATGGTCAATTTGATTATAACCAGGAGCACCAGAACAGCCAAAAAATAACATTTTTCAATTTTCCAAAAAAATGTTACCAGTGTTGTTTTAAACCCTTAATTAGATATTTTTAAAAGTTTAATGCGGAAATTCACTTCCCTCTCGTTAGCATGCTGCGTGGAATCTCGTTGAATAAAATAGACATAATATGTAGTATTTTTGTAAAGTTGATTATTTTTTAACTGTTTAACAAAAAACTACAGTTTATTTTCGACGTATTCATATTATAATATTAAGACAATACTAACTACATAACATTAATTCATAAGAGAACGAACTCAAAAGAACTGGTTCATCCTCCAGAATAAGATCTACAATCTTCATTTCCGTACATGAAATATAGTGCGTGAGTAAACACACTTTGAAAAATGTACTTTTTGATATAATTTGTATAAATCCACAATGAATTAACAAACAAATTATTTATTGACAATAAATTCCACTCGTAGTGGAAGGTTTTAGTTTATAAAAAGTTTCCAAACAAATTTTATTTTCCCACAGTAGAGCGCGCGCAAGGATACCAGAATGGAACTACTTTCTCCAGACTGGAGGACAAAAGCCGCTCATAGTTTGTTCGGTTCGCGACCGTTAGGGTATGACACTCGCGCGTAGTGTAAGTGCGATATATTTATGATGGTTTTAACATAGTTGTGAGTGAAGTGTAGTGTTTAGTGAATTGTTTACCGACTAATGTGAATCAGTGGTACAGGAATAAGCCGCTTCATCACAATGAAGCGACGTTTGGATTATATACCCCTGGCCCTCATATTTGTTGGGTTCATTTTATTGGAGCTACCCGCCAGTGTCTCAGGTAAACCACACATCAGCTGGATTAAATTACGGAAGCTCTGTATAGAAAATTTGTACTATGGTCTCAGGAGTACATTAACGTAAATCAGAAAGGTTATAAGGGAAAAGTAAACAAACACGAGGCAAACCACCTACCTGTTGATCAGCCTTCGCTTGTGCTGCCTCTTTCCGCACGCGGTTTAATTTTACAAGACAAATAAACTATAGCATTTGAACAGTACGGTACATTTATCTATTTATTTTCAATGCCAATGTAACCACAAATTAATTTAGGGGCTTAATATAATTACCGTAAACTAATTCGGCAGTACCATCTATTCTGAATGGGTAGTTTTGACGTTTACCTAAATCAACACAAGTTATTTGACGATATAAGTTACTGAGCATACAAATTAGTGAAATATATGCCCTTCATTTTACAAATATTTGATAAAGGTGCAGACTACAAAAATGTTAGTTGTAATGTACCCAATTATAGCTAAATTGGGTACAAAATAAGTTATTAACTTACTTATAAATAAAACCCTTAGAAAGTTATTATGTCTGTATATGAATAGCATAAGCCCCTGCACAAAAAGTAGAATTTTAATCAATATTAAACATTTTTGCGGATTTAAGTTATGATACAAATCCACAACGTGAAACGTTTTGATTTTTTGACAATCTCATCGGTATGATAGGGTTGCTTTCGTGCTTTTAACTTATATCTTAAGTTTTACAAATCCGGTTTTAATTTATACTGGGAAATGTTGTCAGTTACACGATTTAGTCTTAATGTTTTTTAGGCCTGCTTTTGTTGTTACCTAAGTATTACTGGTATCTGATTTATTGTTTTCTCAGAGACCTAATTTATAGAGTTTAGCTTAAATTTATAGTTGTTAGAACTAAGTTAGAAGACTCTTGAACGCAAGCACTACCATAAACTTAATGCGATTTTCAACAAAGCTTTATGTCAACGGCATGGCCATGGCAACTTACAACGAATACAAATAGAAATTACAATAAGTCATAACTTAATACAGTAAAAAATAATACTGGTAATTTAAAATAAGTATGTGGTACAATAAAACGTTAAGTCATTTATGCAAGAATTATAGGCTATGTGCAAGGATTTTATTTTATTATGAACATGATCTACTGTAATTAATAATAACAGTGATGCTACAAAATTTATACAATAACTTATCATTTATAACAATCAATTTTTCAAAGTAGATTTATCTTAGTAACTTAGCCAGTTTTGCATTTTTGTACTAAGTTATATTTATTTGAGCAATACTGGTATTTATTTGAGCAATTTTGATTTTATTATCTTTAGTATTAGGTAATAATTGTTTCTCAAGGGTTTTTCCGTTAGCTTATCTTCTCTAATAACTTTTTATCAAAACGTAACTGAGCCATTCATTTTTAGATTCACCAATAAATATGAAAAATAAAAAACAATTCAAAACCCTAAAACCGATAGTTTTATGAGTGATTAGATAACTTTCTTATTTATCTGTTAATGTTGATGACAAGTGATTGATCAACTCAAAACATGTTTTCCAATGTTTTAACTTAGCTTGGGCAATTATAGTGTTAGGCTAGGTACCGTATTTAAATTCAAAACCCATTACATTACTGTACCATTAATCTTTGGTGAAGGTAATGAATGAAACATGACCCTTTGCTGGCTCTTCAAATTTTAACTATATTGGTAAGTGATAGGGTGTAGGTACGCCTAGTACAAAATTGTAATTTTACAAAATTAAAAAAGAGGAAAGAGGTTTGTCTGCAATATTATTTACTTGGGTTTTTATTAGTAAAATCCTCTATATATAAGTATTATATTACGCTACCCTGTAGGGGTTTTTTCTTCACAGTTATAACTCGGATAACGGCTGGATGGATTCTAATGTTTGAGGTGTCAAATTAAAGGTATTTTACGTAGATGTTCCAATGTGTCTCAGAATTTTAAGAAAGGGCATCACTTACATATAGTATAGGGCTGAATTTTCGGAATAGAGGCACTATCTTACAGCGGAAGTCTGAACTCCTGGAACGTGTTGATTGAAAGTACGTTATCCGCATTATTTTCAGATGTTATCATCCATTTTATTTAATTTTTATTTTATTCGTCAACGGCAAGCAGCCAATTCACTACATATACAATCATGCAAATTAGCAAAAACATAAATCATCATAACAAAATACGACTAGAAAGAATAGATTGAATGCTCAAAGGAAATATAACAAATTATAACAAAAATGTAAACAAGGTAGTGCAATAATTATGAACAATAAACAAATATACAACAAAATTAACCAATAAATTAGGCCTATTTTAAAATAGTTCTAATACCAGAAGTTTTGTGTTATGTTTGTTTACAACTGAAGTAACCTTTCGTTGAACAAACTTGCTCAGGTTCGAGCAACAGGAAAACTAGTATTAAGTTAAAACAAACAGATAAAGGAACAACAGATTTAATGCAACCAAATGTATTTTAAACTTTTAAAAATATTAAAATAAAATAGTGTAAATGTGCAGTTTAAGGAGTCATCTTTCTAATTATGAGTGTTTAATTAATAAAACCTATAACTTAAACATACTCAGTTTCAGTTTGTCTGTTCATGGTTTGTTAGTTATGTGACTTGGTGGAAAATAATTGAGTAGGAATGCTAAGCGCAGTCACAGCTTGATGGAAACCAACGCCCGGTAAATCACTGTTTCCGCTCTGTTCCATCTGCGGAACTGCAACAATTCATTACTGTTGTGCATATTTTCCAGTGGGAGATGCCATTCTTATCTAGGCCTGCTTACTTGATTCTTGTATTCATAGACTCCAGTGTTGGAGTGTTTGACAATGTCAAAGAGCCAAAAGAGACTAAGGCTGTAGGTCACTGGCAAATGATACACAACACGTGTGCATTTGACACGTACAAGAACAAGATTAAAAAGGCAGAACTAGGTATTTTTTTATTTTTAAAGCTGTTGACTTGATAAAAAAATGTACTGACCACAAACACATTTAGGTTATTCATTTGTTTAACATGTCATTGTTACCTAAGTTTGTACCTACCTCTTTCTTCTACCTGCTTCAATAGATTTTTAAAGGTTTTATTCTGTGAATAACGTAAAATGGCATATTGTGAGAAAGTGCTTGGTATTCCATTTGGGGAGTTTTGAATAAAGTTGTATTGTCACTATAAAAGAGCTAATAACCCAATTGACGGGTTGAATGATAATGGCAAGTGGTTAGTTTTTAGAGCATTAGCATATCCATAGGAGCAAAATACAGTTAAAAAGTTGTCTACAGTAATGCTACACTTTGAACAAATAAATTTTCTTCCTAAATTATATAGGCCAAGGCCTAAGACTTATTGTTTTTAAGTGGTGAACTTGATTAAATTGGTTAAGTTAGCTCTGATTTATTTTAAATAACTTTTTGTCATGTTGCTTCAAAAACAGCTATGTTCAGCACATGCATTGAGATGCTAAAGTTGATTCCTCAGTTAAAAAATAATTGTTTTGATGATCTTTTTACTTTTAGTCCTAGGACCAAAGAAAATCATTTGATGACAATTTTTGGTAGGGGCCATCAGGTGTTAATATCAATTGAACGAGTTATTCAATTTGCCAACAATGAAAACTTGTGAAACAGCTGTTTGTTTATAGTACCAAAATCAGTATGAAAACAAACTTTAGATGGGAAAAGCGTAAACAAAATTTTGTTTTTGTGAAATTATTACTTTTCGATCCTCGCTTTTTTCCATTCTTGGCCATTAATCCTGAGCTCTTTTCAAAAAGCTTCATTTTGTGGGCTGAATGATAAAATATGCTATAATATTGCTTCCAAAATTGTTGGGTGAACCCCTCTCTCCGTGCAAACTAATATGTATGAAGGTTGTGGCACCTTAAGAAATAATTAATTTGATGATAGTTTGCAAATGTAGTAGCTATGACTCCAATAAAATTCACTCAACAGTTAAAGAAAGGAAACTTTTGCTTGAATAAAACATAAAGTGTAGGTATTAGCAAAACAGGTTCTCTTTTTTGGAGTGCAAAAAAATCTTGTCCCTAGTATGAGTATGAGTAGCCTTTAAACCCACAATTTGCTTGCACAATTTGAATAATGATACCTACAGAAAACTAGCTTAGATTAAAGACAAATTGTTAAATCTATTCTTACAGTACTGTAGGCTATCTAGTTTTCAAAAGGGTCTTACCATGGTCTCACTCAATAGACAAGCAGAAGAATCTGTATTTCGTCAGCTTACCAACACTGGGCAGTTGTTTCATAGATGTAAAGTGGAAACCTTTTTGAACAACTTGACTCCTAAATTGTTAATATTCTTGAATAAAAGAGACACTTAGTTATAACGTTGTTTTCCTCATAATAGTGAATGATATTTCATGATTTGATGTAGGCTTAACAATATAAAATTGTGTGTGTGCAGAATAGTGACTCTTTTCTTAGTAACAATTAAGTAAAATGCTTAATATAATATACAGGATAGACCTATTATAAGTTAGATATCAAAAATTTCATATCTATCGTTTTTTTACCAAACTGATTTTCAAAACTTTACGATTTTTAATAATTGTACGTTTACTCTCAGTAGCCAACATATGTTTTGTTTACCATGGAAAGTTCCAGTTATAAAACGATTTTTCAAGTTAATCAAACTGTAATTGCTATGAAAGTGTTGATATTTATTGTTGCAAGCTGTTCATTCCAGTTATAGCGTCTTGCATGATGGTGTCCACTCCATCTAAGGTTAATTAACTGTTACACAACATGTTCTGCAGGCCAGGTGTGCCGTGTTGGTTCTATTGCGATGTGAAGTATTGATCATTGCGATACCTCACAGGCTAAGTGATATAAGACAGTGTTTGACAGGCTATCGCATTACTCAGCTGCCCGTGTAGACTTAGACTTTGATCTGTCAACACAGATAACACGACACTGCAGCTGTAATTTCGTTTTCTGAATGCTGTTATTGTTCTGTTACATGTTAGGAAAATTAGGAAAATGTGGCCGACTTGTTGCGTCGTAATTAGGTCAGGAATTAAATGAAGTGTTCCTTGGAATGTAGCATATTATCTCGTATAGTATTAGTAAGACCTAATTATTTCACATATACAGGTTGTTTCCAAATTAATTTTGCAAACTTTGGGATATTATTTCTTATGTCAACAGGAACGTAAATCATCACATAACCGAGGGTCTATTTCTTTTCGATTACTGTCTGTCTGTCTACATGTGATGTTTACTACAAAATTTATATTTTAAAATCGGCTTGACCAAACTCAACCAAATTTTGGTTAGATGATACTCTTCTTGGTATGTTCTTTTTTAGAAAAAATATTTTTTCATAAAACTTCTCCGTTAAAAATGGCCGCTAATTTTTAATGGGGAGGTTTTATGATGATTTACGTTCCTTTTGACATAGGAACAATATCCCAAAGTTAGCAACATTAATTAGGAAACACCTTGTATAACAGTAGGCATACTCGACAGAGAGGTGTATTACTTGCCCTTCTTATAGAAGTTTGAACAGATGAGGAGCCAGTTTGGGAATAATGTTAATTAAATTAAAAAAATGAAGTAAAATTATTATTAAGGTACAGTACTACTGTCAGGTGGGAACCAATAACTGAAAAATTAAGACTTGCGGCGCGGGTCGAGTACCGGTTCTCGAATATGTTATCATGGAATCAAATGGAAAACAACATGGTTGCAGCACCCAACGTGTTAAAGAATAATAGCACTTTCAGTTTGTGTTCGATTCTTCTGAAAAATAAGCCTATAGTACGTTTTTTAAAGAATATATAAACTTGGATAGTCATAGTGTACCGTTTAAGTTAATTTTTTGACAGATTTGATTAAGTACATCCATTTTGCTGTATTTGCGATATTTTTCGAAACTGAATACGTAAATAAAAATCGAGACGAATCTTCGAAATTATTCAAAATTGAATTGTGTACGTAATATTATTGGCTGTGCTCCAATGTTTTATACTCAAGATTTCTCAAATCTATCAGTATCCTCAGCCACCCAGCTAGCACGCCTTAAAAAAAAACTTCAATCATATTTGTTGTCCTTTATAGTGACGATTTAAGAAATCCATTGATTTCAAAATATAATCGGGAAGAAGAGTAAACATCTGGAGCCTAGGGCGCGCAGGTGGCCACGCGGTTACGGCTTGGTGGCTAAAAACCGGACGTTGGTAATTAGCAAGTCCGATGACTAAACCACCATCTGTCCCACGTGATTGTAACGGCCAAAACTGCGATGGTAAAACGCGATAGGTAATAAAAGTAGCAAATTGAGGTTTGGATGTTTTCAGAATGGTCTGTAGCGCGGTGTAGTTGGTAGCCGTGTGCACAGCTGTCGGAACGCACCAATCACAGCGCTAGGCGACGGCGCAGCTGTTGGTTACCATGGTAACCGGCGCGACGACTTGTTGCTCTATTGTTGCCTGTGATTTCTGTTGTCGCCGCCGCGGCGCTAGTGTGTCTTGCGTCGCGCGTCTTTCACACGGTGTCACATCTGCTATGTACACCCTTTTTGAACGAGGGGCCACATGTTACTGTTCGAATCCTTTGATTTATCCCATTGGGTTAAAAAGTTTGAAGTGGGTTGGATAATTATTGTTATTGATCAGTCGATCTTCAATTTATGTCATGGCTTTATTATCAAAACCCACGGATCATAGTATAAAAAAGGCATTTTTTATTTTAAAGTATTTTAAATATTCGGATTGTTTTAATTTGAAGTATTATTTTCTGTAAGAAACCTCTAATTACATTGGCGACATACGGCTCAGGGCCGCAATAAATAATCTATATCTATTTGGCAATAATCAGCATTTTTGATTTTGCAACTCAAACATTGTAAACAATAGAATAATAGTTGCAATTTTTAACATCAGTCCATTGAACCATATTCTGTTAAGCATACCTGCTTATGATTGGAACTGAAGAAAATGGTTGTTGTGCTGTATACTCAAAATATGGGTCCTTTATTTCTTGCAGCAAGAAACATATTTGTGCTAAAACTCGTGTCAGGTTGTTAACCGGTATCATTCATTATCTGAAGTACACGGCAAATTTGTTGTTTGGTTGGGTTAAGGATAATGGTCTCTCAAACAATATAATTATAAACTAATTTGCATATTTTGATTGTAGCCTATAACAAACTAAATAATCACAGACCCAAGTTGCGTTTTTTATGCTAAGAACTAAGAAATGTAGTACCGGTAATTAAAATAACGTAAACTCATTAATTTAGAAGTACTGTACATTGGTGAATTTAGGGATGTCCGTGTAAATGCTCAGGTCTATGCAGATTTATATTTTTGAAAATACGTTCAGGAGTCCCTCACTATTTTTTAACCATCACAAACTATTGTTAAAGCAACTTTTGATAAAGATGGCCATATTAACTTTTATTTCCACCATTTTAATCATCTCCAGTGAAGAATTTTAATCTTCATTTATTCATTAATTATTATTATTATTATTATTATTTCATTAATTGAGTAAGGAAAAGCTAAAGAAAAATAGGTAAATTTCTGTCATTTTGCACGTTTTTGAAGCTATCGTACGTTCTAGAAGGCTGAAACTTTGAACGATCATAATATAATATTGGACATAACGCAGGGAAGATCCACGGAGCCCGATTTTGATTGTTTTGCCCTTATTTTTATGAAAATATCTTGCCACTTCTGATATTTTCGAAATTTTTTATGAAATTCAATTTTAGATAGTGTTATAAATTATTGTTCTTCACGCACAGACATATAGTCTTGTGAGGAATATTTTCCATATTTGTAAGTAATGTAAAATTGTGTATTATTTTGAGAATAAATATTTCGAATGTTGTCTTAACAATTAGAGTAATTCATCTGAATTACAACATTATTATTGGTACAACACCTATTTGGAACAATTATCTAATTAAATACTGTTTGATTCTGATTGCAAATTTAGAATATATACATGTCTAATTGTTTGGCTTGAGTTAAATTAAATGTTCTGCAACAGTTTCGCTGTAGACTCTTGATTCTAGAGTTTTCAATCATAGTTATAGACTAGGCTGGGGAACGGCTGGTGCAGCCCTACTTTTCAAAACCAAGGGTCTGGCCGGACAGTTCGCGGAGGGTCGCTTGTATTGTATTGTGTAGTACAAAGCCCAGGTGAGGGTTTAGTGGGGAACGTGAACCTGCCCTTCGTTCAGAACCGGTTTTGAACCCACGTGTTACGGTCCCAATTGATATTTCTTCTCCCTCCCGTACCTCTTTTGGGTCTCGCTTGTGTGTGTGAATGTATGATTTGATTTTGTCTGGGGCGTGTTGTAAGGAAACATATTTATTTTCCCCTTTACATGGTCCGTGTTTTACATTATAGTAGAACTGATTATTCTTGTTGATTTATTCTTCCTTAACTCTTTGAAAGTAGGGCTTAGTTGGAATTAATCGACTATCTTACTAATTATTAGCATGCGCTAATAATTAGCTATACTACCAACCTTAATTACTATAATACCAACCTTAATATTTCTGCAAAACGCCGCCGGTGTCGTATCGGCTAGCTCCTAGCATTTACTAGGCCCTAACCTGTCTTTTCATAAACTACATTTTATTTCCTTGTTCTATTAAGCTGACTCATTATTAGGAAGTATAAAACTAATATTAAGACGAAAGTAATTCATGGAGTAATATCAGAAACAACATTCTTGGCAAAGTAATTTATACTGTAGTGAACAATATAGTTACAAAACTTACAAGGCCTGTTAAACCAGGAACATGTCTACATACCTGTAGGCTACTTTATATTTGCCTCACTCCCATGGAACAATGCTAAACACGCAATGTAATCAGTAATCAGAATTATTATTGCCATTGATCAAGTCAATTGTTATATCCATTGTCACATTTGAAATCTAAACTTAACCTAATTTAACTATGAAATTAATCATACTCAATGTATAACAATACACAGCCAGATACCACAAGAAGTAAGTAAATGGTACAATAATGAGACCATCGTACCCGCCTACTATTTTGGGTATTGAACTTGGATGTGTTGGATTCATGTGCTGATTATGAAGTGCTCGGCATCTTAGAGATTTTACGTAGGCCTAAATGTTTTACTATAATACCGGTAGGGTATTACCTTTTACTATACTTCAGTACGTCTATAATTAATGGTATTACTTGAGCATGCGTTCATCAACAGAAAGTTTTCTTAGGACGCCCCTAAATCAATTAGCATGATGTACAGTACATTGTATCAAATCATATCAAATTGTCTATATTGCCATCGAACAGTGTAAAAAGCATTGGCATGAGTCAGTGTTACAAACATATACTACAATTAAAAATGCAATATCCTTATAACAAGACATAGTATAAATAAAACAAAATATATTTTACTGGTTAAGGAAATTATAGATACTATAATATGTTTTATCAGTAAGAAACTCCTTTAGACGTTTTCTAAATTGTTTTAGGGGGAGATCAACTGTAAGACCTGCAGGCAAAAAGCTTTATACAGTTAAAAGAGATATTACGTTGAAAAAAGGTTGTCCTGTGCTTTGGAATTGGAATGTTTAACCGTGGGCGGAGTGCGTATTTGGAAGAAAAACTATTGAAGAAAATTGTAGAAGAATGTTTTTTGTAAAACATTACGGTTTCAAATATATACAAACAAGGGAAAAGTAAGAATCTTATCTTGCAAAAAAAATAGTTTTGCAGGATTCATTTCTTTTGAGTCCAAAAATTATCCGAAGGGTTTTTTTTCTGTAGGCGAAAAATCTGTTTTGTCCTTGAATTCTCAAAACCCCAAATAGGATCAACATATCCAAGATGTGGGTAGAAACAGCCATAATAAAGCGTAAGCAAAACATCAGTGTTGGCAAATTGAGCAAGCTTTCGGAGAGCAAACAGACAAGAACTATGTTTTCCAGTTACCTTATTAATATGATCATCACATTTTAAGTGAGCATCAAGCTTGAGTCCAAGAAAGTTTACAGTATCTGCGGAAATTACTTCTGATTCATCCACAAGAAGCTGAATAACATCAGTATTGTTATTTCTGATAGAAAAGTTAAGAAGATGGGTTTTCTCCGTGTTCACGACAAGACCATTCGCATAAAGCTTCTGTAGAAGGATCGAATGGTCAACAAGATCAAAGGCCTTACTCAGATCAACAAAAAATCCCATAACCTGCTGCTTATCATCAAGTGCATTCACAATCTTATCAACAAAACAAAAAATTGCATTTAAAGTGCTTTTTTTCCTTTTGAAAACCAAACTGGTTTTCAAAAAGACAGTTGTTTCTACTGAAAAATGTAAACAGTCTGGCAGCTACAACCTTTTCAAATACTTTTGAAAATGTTGAAAGTAAAGAAATTGGCCTGTAGTTATCGCACATTTGGGGGTTTGCCTTTTTATGCAACGGTTTAACAATTGCCATTTTAAGGAGGAAAGGGAATTTACCGGAAGAAAAAGAGCAATTAATTAAGTGAACCAAAGAAAGATCAAGTAGATCCATACAATCCTTCAATAACCTAGAAGATATTCCATCAACTCCAAAAGACTTACTGTTTTTACGACTCAACCACACGACGTATCTCAGCAACATCAGTTGGATATAAGAACGAGTTCCCACGCAGCACGCTGATGTGAGGGAAGTGAATCTCCACATAAAACTTTTAAAACTCAAAATCAGTGTAAAAACATACATTTATTCTAATTTTTATTAAAATCTGAAAACAGTGATTTTTTGGCTGTTCTGATGCTCCTGTTTTAATTTACCTGCACAGCTGGGAATACAGTTTTGCGCATTATAATGTTAGGAGAAGGTCCAGTCACGCTTGAAAGTAGGCGTGAGGTTGTTGGGGATGATGAACGTACTCTAACAAAGGAATAACTGGCTTTTCTAGTGTAATTCCCCCATAAGACAACGTACTGTGTTTATTCGAAACACATTTTCTTTTATAACTCGGTAAGTATGTATGCTAGAATTACGAGAGAGGGCTTAAAACTTTCGTCTCGCTGATTCCCATCTTTTTACATGCATTAATTCTACATCAAAAGGGGTTTAGAGTTTTCCGATTGTTTTGTCCAACTGATTACAGAAAGGAACGTCCCTACCAAATTTGAAGTAAATCGGAAAAAATGCGACCGCTAAAGTGCAAACACACACACACACACACACGCACGCACGCACGCACACTTTTGAACGACACCCCAAAACGTGTTCAGGGGGTCACGTTAGGAACTTCTACTGTGGTCCCGGGTTTAAGTTTTACCGTGCGGGTCATGCGAATAGTTCACTTTCCAAAGGAAATTTACTAATAATGATTCCTTCTGGGGATCTAGAAGAACTTCCATTAGTGAAAGCAGGAGAAGCGGATGGATCCGGTTGTACATTCAGTTTTTCACCAATACCAGTAAAGAACTCATTAAATACATTGGATTTCTTGAATTGCTCATCCACAATTTATCCATTAGCATCACGTATGGGTCCAATTTTGTATGATGATTCTTTCTTACTTTTCCTATTGATATCCTCACCAATAATACTCCACATGGCTTTGGACTTAAGAGTTGGATTTTTCAATATACCTCAACATATTTTTGGATTTTAGTGCCCGAATACGTGACCTATATTCTTTTTTCAACCGTAAGTAAGACTGCATATGAGGGTCCGCCGAGGGAAGATCTTTGGAAGTACTGTACAGAACAATCAGAACATCTCTCATACTTTGAAGATGACATCTAGAGCTACTCTGGAGTTAATTGTCTATGTTTAAGTTTAATTTTCTTCATAGGAAATGCTACACCCAAGAGATAAGACAGAACTGAGTTAAACACACTAAACTTTTCGTCCATGGATCCTAAATAACTCATGCCCATCCACAATTCTTTTGAAAGCAAGTGGTATCTGTTTACGGACATTTTCTACAGGGGTAGATGTATTTGATCAACTATCTCACTACATAAACTCGTATTGCTTTGTATAATTGTAGCGGAAACATTGTTTGAAGGTCAAATTATTTAAGCGCGACGTCGTAAATGTGTTGAAATGCTTTTTAGAAGTTTATGGTTATCGTTATAAAATGATATCTCAGATCTTATGTTTAGATCTTGTTCGGAATCTCCTCATTTAATCGTCAAATCTAAAGCTTTAGTTTAGTTTCACGCGGTACTAATTTAAGATTGTTCCTTTCGTTGCAATTTACAAGTTGCTGTTATTTCATGGGTCTCAAACAAAATTACTAACACTATGAACCGCGTGTAGCGATACAAGTGTAGCTTTATTTCGCCGCCACTCGCGAAACGCTAATTTCTTCTGTTATCTGACTGATTTAGCTGTGTGTACACCTTGTAGTTTGTACCAACGAGGTAAATATCTATTGAGGTAAAAATAACTGCAGCCTACATGCTGACCACCACTTTGATGACCCTCTCTAACAACTCTGCCAACCAATCCAATCCAATCAGTCAAGCAACCAGTCAGATCCTCTCTTCACAAGTTATGTTAGTCTTTATTGCTCTCTGAACAGATATTTTGTTTGCATACATATCCTCCAGTGAGGCTTCACTTTGTTAACACGAGACGATACCTCAATAAATAGTTAGTTACCTCGTTGGTTTGTACCAGCCAGTATACCACGGCGGGCGCGGCGCGGCTAAACAGGAAGCGGCCGGTTACCGAGCCGTGCTCTGATTACATGACATCCGCTCCTCTCATGTCAGCGTCTATTGGATCAGCTGATCAACTGACAACCACTGAACGAGTGATACTCGCAACTGTATACTCCATTGTGACCTGCGCGGTGTATCTGTGCTTGGCGCTTGGCTGCCGCGTTGTATGTTGTAAAGTTACATCAGCTGCAGTGATTGTGCGAAAATTAAATATTAACATATATATTTTGTTATAATCGATTCAACCATGACATTATTGTATCAGGCTATTTTTGTGAATTTAAGATTCAATCACCTACTATGTGCAACAACGTTAACTTTACGGTTAGAAAAGATTAAATAACTTTAGCTTTAAGAGGGCGCTTCAGTCACGAAACTTTTCGCGTTTCTACCTGTTTCGCCCATAAGGCCAATGTTAACTATCAAAGCCCGTTCCTCCTCAACGGATTATTTGATATCGATGATTTATGGCTAATTTTAAAGAGCAAAAATATACCTAGCGATTTCAGTAAGCAGAATTTTGATATCGCAAATAATAATCGATCAATAAAATTCCAAAATATTCAATTTTTACGATTTGTTTGCGAACCATTTATGATAACGAAATTCTGCTTACTGAAATCGCTAGATATATTTTTGATCTTTAAAACGAACCATAAATAATCAATTTCGGACAACCCGTTGAGGAGGGACGGACTTTGAAAGTTAACATTGGTCTTATGGGAGAAGCAGATGACGCAGAGGACTGGAGCCCCCTCCAGCAAAGGGCTTGTTAGTTGACCAACATAGATCCAACAGAACTATGTTGATACTTTAATAAACTAATTTTTAACAATTTAAAAGAACGCTATTTGTTATAATTAATGCCCATGCGATGGTCTATAATCTCTTCATTAATATATTTACGTTAAAGAGTCTTCATCACCGGAAGTGCCCAGACGCCATCTTGGAGTTGTTTCAAAAGACCAATTTTAACTTTGTGCCTCCGTTACTCCTCACCCGATAGTCACAAAACATTCGTTTAGGTGTCAAAATGAAGGTTTAGTGGTTCTCGAGGGAATTACAAGTTCGATTTCCTTAACTTGGACATTATTATGTTGTAATAAATTGTTTAATTTTTAATTGTATTACTGTATATAGTTTCCATTTAATTTGTAAAATAATTCGAAACTAGTTGGTGCCCGTCGAAATTCGACGGATAGAATATTAATGTTGAAATGTTGAGTATTCGATCGCACCCTATGGGAAGAGTCGACAACAATGAAATATTTGTAGTTTTTCTAAATTAGCACATTGTGACTTACGACTCATCTCCTTATCTCAGTAATATTTTTCATTTTTAAATTAAGTAATAAACAGAACGAAATAAATAATTTACATACTGTAACCTAAAAAAGGCGTCTTATGACAATGATTTAAATGCCGTTGTCAGTTAATTGAGTGAATCTATTTTATTTAATCGGCTCATAACATAAATAAATGTTAACAAATAAATTCGTAGGGAAGTTCACGATTTGTCCTCTCAGATTTCAGCATTGACTTATAACAAATATTGGAAGTAATCACACTTACTGGGTCGTTTTAGAGCATTTACGGACAAATTAAATCCAGTTGGCTGGTCTGACACTTTTGCCAATTATTGTTGGGTTTTCTGTTTATGACGGATGGCAGTACATAACCTGTTTACTCTGTTGTTTACAAAACAAACTTTGTTTTGACATTTGATGGGTTGAATAGCGGGCCCTTGTGGAGCCAAGGAAAAATAATAAGTACACCAGTGCCGATATTTTTTACTCTGAGCTCAAGGGGCGAAACTAAAAATAAATAACATGGGATGTCACTCGTGTGTATTGTATACATTGTAGATTGTGTCAATTGACATCGTAATTGCAACATGTGAGAAAAAATAGCGTCATCTTTGGGTCAGCCTGAATCGACTTAAGTAATTAATTGCAATATATGCGATGCATCGTTGTAAGATACTGGCCACTGATGATTTTCTCTAAGCCAGCTGATTCCTTTTGCTAAATCTTATATCCATTTGTTCTGTTCTTAGATAGGTACAAAATATGCGTGTTTTAATAATCAGCTGGTAAGAGAAACAATAATTATAAAATCGGTTTTAAAATGTTATTTTTATATTAAAAATTAAATTATTACAAAAATGTAAGTAGATTGTGCAAATATAGAGGGATTGATCTTTCATTTAAAACAACCAGTGTGTAAAACGGTTCAGTGGAAACCTCAAATGAACTGACCAAAGACATGCAAATTTGAAATTTTACCCCATGTTAAATTGCCATAAGGAAACTTTTAATTCCATTTTTTAAATAGTTACTGACCAGATAATAACATTTAAGATAACACGAGCATGTATAGGGGTTATTTACTTTAATTTGACACCACCCACGTGTAAATCGGTCAAGTGGAAGTCTCACACGTTCTTCCGGAAGATTTTTAATTTTGTGTTTTAATAAATAGGATTGTCTTTCACTAGAGGACGACAAAAACTTTAATTATACACCAAAATGAATGTATGTGACGATCAGGTGAGGAGCAACGGAGGCACTAAGTTAACATTATGGAACAAAACTCAAAGATGGCGTCCGGCAACTTCTGGTGGAAATTTTAAATTTATAAGTTAAAGTTAACAAATTTTAATCGGTAAACTAATATTTAATTTGCAATGCATTTGTATGAAATCTGAACCAAATTGTCTGAATCCCCTTGGAAGAGAATGCAACTGTCCAATGCAGCGATGCGTGGCTTGTATATGATTGACATCAACCAGTCAGATACTATGTGATGAACACTTGTTTAATAATGACTGTGAGTTTGGTTTCATTGCCCGAACTATCCGAGACTCGATTACTTCGGGTAGTATACTATCACTGTATCAGTCTAGTGGTACGGCACGGGGTGAGGGACGAGGGGCGAGGGCGCCATGACGGCCGCGGGACTGCCGAGGTGAAAGTCCTGCGACTTGAAATGCTTTCCCACCGTCCAGTCTTCCTGTGGCCCCTCCCCCCACTATTACGGCGGCGATGGTGGTCAGCCAGACCGCGGCTAGGAGTGGATGTGTGATTGGGCGGGTGGCTGCAGTTGGAGATATGTAATAGTTGCAGTGGAAAGAAAACATTTGCTTTCCATTTTGTTTTGTGATGTAAAGGGTATTTTATAGTGTGAAAGATAAGATTCGGCCAAGAACCTCGGGACTTAAGTCAGAGGCGACAAGGCACTCGACCGTGGCATTGCTTAATTTTCAAAACAAATAAATTATGACTGCTATATGGGTATTTTGAAAATTCGGGAGGGGGTTTGGGGGGACTTGGTTCTGTTTAAAATGCACTTATACATTATCGTAATTCATTTAAGGTAGTCATTAAATGCTGGGCAAACGAATAATGAAGAGCATTTTTTGTTTTAATCCAGAAATGGTCTGAGAAAGTCGAAAATCTGTCATGATTTGTTAGGTAGAATATCCAGGGATGTCAACATGCCCTGCTATTTAAAATTAAGAACTAAAAATTGATTATAATTTAAAAGCGACCTCTAATTCTGAGAGGATGAATAAGTACATCGGAATGCATTGTTTACAGGGAATGCTTATCGATTTCTGAGTATACCCATTATACACATATCGGTCTATAACCAATACCGTAACCAAACCAATGAGAAACAATTTAGCCAATTTGCAGTTAGTGTGAAATCCGCGATAAATATTTTGAAATAAACAGCAGTAGTTTTATCCTATTATTGTTCGTTGCATTCTAGAGGAGGTCTGCTGTTTGCCAGTCTCAAACACTATCTCGATGTGTCGATACTTTTGTCCTTGGGCCTTGGGCATTTCGAAAAGCCACAAATTCTAAGTGAACAACACATTTACAGCGCGACCCATTTTAGAGCTCTTTTATGCATGCGTTTTCGTACGGACGACAACAAAACGGACCGAAGATTTTGTGTCGTGTGTTTTGATTTTATGTCGTGCGTCTTGAATTTTCTGTCGTGCGTATGCAAAGGATGAGGGTGGGGGATGGCAGTGCTACCAAAATAATTCTAGTGTCATGGGTCCTGTTGTGTTGTACGCTGCTTACAGGCATTTTGTAAAAAGAAGACGTAAAAGGAGATGGTCTGTCCACCTTATGAAATATATACGAATACCCCAATTTTTTTAAAATACAGTGACAGATTATGTAATTTCAAGAGATTTTTACTCTTGTTTTTTCCCCTACGCCAGACGGGTTAGGAGAAAAAGGCTACAGAAAGTTGTCCCATGTATTTTTTTTAATGGTACAAAAATGCTTAGCTTACCTCCAAAACCGTTACATCTTTGGAAAAATTCCCAAGAATAAAATTGTCTTTACATCACTTGAATTTTCTGGAATTTCCATGAAAAAGGATGGTTTGCCTTCAGAATTTTAAAATTGGCCGCCCTATTGAAAAATAGGGGATGGAATAACGATTTTTAAAATTACTAAATTTTACAGAATGGAAAATCCAATTGAGTTATTGTACACGAGTGTGCGGGAGGTAAGCTGCACTGTGGCTTGGGGTGAGAAACGTGCGTTTGTCGTGCGTCTGCATAAACACGGCCATAGACTACCGTCATTGACTATACATGAGTATATAGTCAATGCTACCGTGTACTTTGAGCAGGCGTCCGTCACTGCGTTTGTCGTCCGTTTCTAAAACACTGCGACATGTTTTAGAAACTGACGACAACGGAATAGCTGTCAAAGACGGACGACAGTGCATAAATGCGCTCATTTGTTCCAATGTGTTTAAAAAACGTCCGTTTTTTGTCGTCCGTATGAAACGCATGCATAAAAGGGCTCTTAAACGCATAAAATTAGTACTGGTCGATGTTAAAAATACTTAATATAGCACTTACAATTATAGTAGAATCTGTTGAAATAAAGTTTTTAGTTTAGTTTGCCTGAAATTTTAACATGGTAGCCCAGTTTAAGAAACATCTCAGGTGTGTATTACAAATTGTAAATCTCTTTCGCATTTTACATCTAAACAATCGCTCTTCATCGGAGACTTTAACGAATGGAATTGCCGAAAAGACAATCCAATGTCGCATGTAAATTGATCTTAATAAATTAAAAGTGTTCCATCTGGAATAGTTATTGAATAATCATATCAGATGTTTAATAAAAATAAAGAGTAAAGAGTTAAACATACTATTTAATACTAATGACCGTACACGATGAGTCCCTCGAACATTTTTTTAGATTTGTTAAAACATAATCCTCGGACTACCACTGATCATTGTTGACTAAGTTTAATTTTTCAGTCAGTTCCATTTTATTGGAGCACGCCTGTAGCCAGTGTTCTAGCGCGTTCCCCGTGCTCATGCTCATCACCGCCAAGCATTGGCCAGCCTCGCTCGTCATTACATCCAGGAAAGTTGGTCAACATTTCAAGTCTGTATTCTTCCGGTGGCTCCAGTAGCACCATTACCTCTACTTGAGCACACCTGTAGCCATTGTACGAGTACGAGGTAGTCGCGTTCCCCGTGCTCATGCTCATCACCGCCAAGCATTGGCCAGACTCGCTCGTCATTAATCTAGCATCCAGGAAAGTTGGTCAACATTTCAAGTCTGTATTCTTCCGGTGGCTCCAGTAGCACCATTACCTCTACTTGAGCACACCTGTAGCCATTGTACGAGTACGAGGTAGTCGCGTTCCCCGTGCTCATGCTCATCACCGCCAAGCATTGGCCAGACTCGCTCGTCATTAATCTAGTATCCAGGAAAGTTGGTCAACATTTCAAGTCTGTATTCTTCCGGTGGCTCCAGTAGCACCATTACCTCTACTTGAGCACACCTGTAGCCATTGTACGAGTACGAGGTAGTCGCGTTCCCCGTGCTCATCACCACCGCCATTAGCCGGCATCGCTCGTGATTCATCAAGCCTCCAGTAGGCGGCGCTCGTTGCCACAAATCTCCCGCCATTACCTCCAGCATTTATAAAATAAACAGTGTTTTGACGGCGATTATCAGTCCGAGGTAGCCGAACATCATTCTGCGTCACGTTGGTTCGGCCCACTCCGCTCTCCGCTCTCGCCCAGTCTTGCGATATTGATTTTGATGAATCCCCCGCCAAGTCACCTGCAACTTCCCGCTTTCCCCCTTTTGTAATAAATACCCGCATGCATTACCTAATTGTTGTTGTAATTGGTTTACTAAGTTAATTATTATATATCACCGAAAGATATGCTTAAGTTTAATTTATGGTCATGCCTTTGTGGAGTTAAAAAACATCCGCCCTGGACGTTTCCTTTGAAATTCCAATGTTATCTATATTATTTTTTAAAATTTGAATCACGCGTGTGTTGAGTTAACACATATGCATAGCATTAACCGCGTTCATAAATTTAATAATTGAATCTTAATGGAAGTACATTGCATTAATATATTCTTTGAATGTCCAATGTAGTTTTTGGATTTTTAGAACGTATTGGACATAAATAACATTTGCGTTTTATTGAATGAAAAACATGAAGGACATTTGTTCTCCTTATGCAAGTAGTTTTTTATATGCTGAACGCATTAACATTCTTTCTTCATTACTTACCTGGAAGTAAACAGGTTATGGGTGTAAAAATAATTCATTCCGTTTCAACAATATTCGTAGCGCTATTCACAATTTTACCTTGCAATTTACCATTGCCACTTGATTTTGTGTAAATCTGTATTGATGTCTTGTGTATCCCTTTCTACTGCACAGCGCGTTTCAAAAATTTCTAATTCCCCTTTCCAGGGAAATATCCCTTCCACGGGGAAATACCGCGGCTGGGAACACTGACTGCCGTCTAGTCCACTAGTGGCGCGGCTTGTTTCTCACGGCGCCGATAGTTAATGAATTCCCGCCGATTTGTACTTCCGCTCCACTCCGTTTCGCCGTTGTGAAAACGGCGTTGTGATGGATTGTACAAATAAGCGGCGAAATTAGCTCGTTTACAATGGTCGGTTTTGGTTATGTGGTGAAAGACTCGCGTTATAGACGGGAGATCTCACGGGTAGGCCTGCTCTCTTGAAATTTAATTGGGGGTTTTAAACAAATTCCTCTTAAAAATCTTTACGATGCCAGTAAAAGTTAGAGTATGTGCGATTCCCCGTATATGTAACTTATATTCATTTATTAGTATGTACTACATGTAAACGCTAAAGACAAATATAAATACCTCCGTCGCAGCAAACCTGCGGTCTCAGCGAATTTCAAATGAATATATATATATGTCTTAATAACACATTAAGCCACTCACCTGAGAAGATTCATAAGAAATATATTCACAAAAAGCGACATTTAAATAATTATTATTCTTCATAAGAATAACATCGGGAATGAGAACGCAGGTTGCTGCAACAAGGAACACAAAATAATGGGTTTAATGGAAATATCAATTGAAGTGAAGTCACATTTCAAGTTTCATCCATAGACATTCATAAATAAGCGATATGAAACATTTTAATTATTCTCCATAAGAATAACATGGGGGCCGAGTATCTAGGTTTACTGCTATGGGAACCATAGGCGAGAAATTTGTTTTTTTGTGCATACAACAATAAACAAAAAGGAGATGAAGTCATATACCAAGTTTCGTCAGTTTATGTTTATAAATAAAGGATATATACAATTTTTCTTTTTCTCCATAAGAATAACAATAGACAACGTACTGTTTTTAGCACTTTCAATATCTCAGTAACCAATTGACGGAGAACAATGATCAAAATACCAAATTGTGTTTTTTAAAGATGAATTGAATGGTAAAAACTAAAATTAGATTAAAATAAAAATGTCATGTGAAAACCTCAAAAAATTTTGGATACATGACTCCCAAAAAATTCCCCTTCGGTTGGTGTGATTCTTCTGGTTTTTGAACTCGTTCAAATAAATGGGACTTCACACATTTGTACCAAATCTCATTAAGATCGGACCTTCTTTATGAGAGTTATCGTGCTTACGGACACATATTTATATATAAATACGTATATACATATATACAAATTTGAACCAAGGTGTTTTTGGCATCTGGGAGCCTAAAAATGAAAAGTTATCATGGTCTCGGGCTTAAGTCTTGCCATGCCACCTACGGTAATAGCTTCTTTCCTATAGGGGAAATTCGCTAAAACGGGTTATTTAAATGGAACTAGTCTGCTTGTTGCTTTAAACCGAGCAAAGTTTTTCCATCTAGTGTCTGATTAAAATAGTTTGTCTTGCCATTTCAGCAGTTTGTGTTCTCAGCTCATAACGTACCCCATGTTAATAGTCTCAAACTTTGTTCTGTTGTACAGTTTGCTATTAAATGCAATTAAAATAAATTCGAATGGGTTTAATTTTAAAATGCCATTGTTAAACTACGAATAGGATAGATGCTATTTATTTGTTACCTCAATCGTCAAAATCGATTCAGAGTTAACGGAGAAGATCTGATCGCAAAAAACGCCTTAGTGTATTCTGGATATAAAGACTTGTATAATTTACATCAAAGAAATATGTAGATTGGTCTAGTTTCATTGTATTTGTCTGAAATTTGCTTATTAGATGCGAAAATGAAACCATCATGCTTATACAATGTTTCGAAAGTGTCCAGATCGGATCACCATTGTCCATTGATAGGACTGTATCAGCAAAGTGAACAATAGGCGTCTGCCCGAGCTAAACTGAGGTTTGGAATTACACCATGGGAACGGGAATGCGTCGATATTGCAATAGGTCATTTTAATTTTACCACCGCTGATTGATACAGATACAGTGTTTTATATTATTTAAATCGTCTACATTTTATGTAAATGCTAAAATTAATCTCTGAAACTATTATGAGATGCTTTACTTGAGGACTAATGAATAAACCGTAACAAATTGAGTAAATTTTAGTAATTCGTTTTTTTATGGTTCCGTTTTTAAAACGGCATTTCTAACCTTGAGTCAAATTAGATTAGAATGTTCATTTATTGAAACAGTGATTCGCTTTAGTGCGAAGGCGAACGAATTATTTACATTCAATAGCTGTTGTTAATGACGTTACAAATCCTCCTTAACACATTTTTCTCAGGTTTTTCTAACGGATATTAATTAACTTTAAACTTTACATTTTTTAGTTAACTTTTTTTGTAAATTATTTAAAAAAAGAGTTGAAATCGTTTCCAAAGATATCTGTGACAAAGAGCTAAGCCTATACAAATCTTGATTTGATTGAACATTTGCCAGTTTTCAGAAGTATAACCCTCTTCTATGATGTGGAAGGTTGTGTTACCCTAACGGTTTCATATTCCATTTTAAGTTTATAATAATGCATACGCTTTAACGAATTGAATCGCTTATGCTATGTAGGCCTACTACTGTGAAGCTTTGTTGACATGATGTGTTGCCTCTCTGTTCCAGGATTAGTGTCGTGTTCGCCGAACCCGTGCAAGAATGGCGGCGCCTGCGTGTCATCCCCACGGGGCGAGTCGTACTGCAAGTGAGTGCGGTTACTGTATATCATTGGTTTATAACTAGTTGTAAGAGCATGAAAACAGTTACACAGGGGGCTCCAGTCGCACAAAAAAGAATGTCGCCTTTAGGATAGTCCTTTATTTAAAATTATTTTCTGAACTGGAGATGGATGTCAGTGAATCGTGGCTCATTTCAAAGAATAAAACACATTTCGGAAGGCTCTCACTCACTGAGTTGAATTATAACTAATCGTGTTTACGGTATGAATGGCAATATGCCTGATACACGTTTTAAATTTAATAAAACGAAAGTTTCTTACTTCACGAGTAATCTTGTTTTTTTTTATTAGTTACTCTTAACCTCATTGAACATGGAAATTTTAATAATTCATTTTTCGATAGACATTGAGTATTGAAATCGTACCTTCCTTAAGGATAAACCTTTACTTTTTTTAGTTGCAGATAGATAACAGTACTTCTGACTGATACCTCCTCATACAGAAATTGACTCTGGGAATTGAAAATCTTACAAAATAGTCCCTGCGTGTGTGTTTTGAGATGTTACTTTTTTATTTAAAAAATGAATACCTCGCCAGAGAGTGTGTGTAGTGCTCATGCTTCAGTAGTGTTATTGTAACAGTGCATCAACCCGGTATGTGACGAAACAGGGTTTCCTCTCTATCGACACAATAAAAACAGTGAATTCACTTCGCGGCCGGTCGATACAAACAGCATTGTACCGCAGGCAGATGTTAAAATCGCCAGTCATTACAGTTAATATTGACCCCGCTGACAATGAACTTGCTGTCGGCGTAATGTATTCCTCTGTTCGCTGGAACAGGCGCCTGCCGCACCGCCTCTCCCACTGCAGGAGAGGTGATAGATGTGGTATAATATCGCTGGATTAAACTGCGTGTTTTGTTTCTGCTCTTGCTTAGTGTAATGAGTGTTGTCGGTACGTTGTTCCTGGATGACGCAATCGTGTCGTTCAATATTCCTAGATGGACGTTTTTTATTATTATTTGAACTTTGCTGATGACATTTGCGATACGTCATTAATACGAGATTTGACTGTTTCCAATTCATTAATATTAAAATACAAAAAATAACTGTTAATATGTTTTGTATGCCGCTGAACGTTGCATTCTTCCGTAGTGAGGATTCAGACGTGTGGCGAGACTCCGTGGTTTGGGGAAGTTTCAGTAATTTTCAAGTTTAAACTATGTTTGAAGATTTAAGGAGGGAAATTAACTTTTTATGTAGCTTATATCGACTAAATGGTGCATTATCAAATTTGTTAATACAAATTATATTTTTAAATTGATTTACATTTTAAAGAAGTCTACCTAATTTTTTATATACATATGCCTTCATATAGGGTCGATATGGAATTATTGTTGTATTTATATTGTTAGCAGAATTTCTTAATTTTTGAGCAATTTCTTTTGTTGTGGAATTTTTATTTTTGACTCAAGTGTGTACTACGTTGTAGAAGTGCCTTTTGGAGTTGTAAAAACATTCACATTCAGCCCGCGTCACAATTAGAACACACAATTAGAATTGGAATTATTTCATTACTCTTTTATGTGTTAACATTTAGGAGTTGCTTAATTTATTAGTCTAGTTGTAAATTGCATAAATTTCACCAGGCTGCTTGCCTACGCTCTCCTTGTGCGGGGTATCAGCTAGCTTTTACAGTGAGTTTTTACAGAACGTATTTTCACTGTCCTGATTTCCGTATTAGTTGCGATTGTTGACAAAGCCACGAGCGTTTCTCACGATTGAATCATTGGATCACCACATCAACCCGCTTTTTACCACCACCGAAACACTCCAGATCCTCGGAGGGTAGATAACCCACGCCGTGTGCGGATGCCGACGCCGGCCTAGTGTATAAGTGCGCGTCTCCACGGTCGCACTATCACGCATATGCGGGCCTCCCCCCCAACCAAAGGGGGTGACCACTTGCCGTGACGTGGGAACTGTTCCCCCAATTACCCCCTCCCACTCCCACTTCATTTGTTATTCTCCTTACCTTTACGGTCGCCGGCGTTCGCATTGTCTCTCCCCCGGGCTAAGTTGTTTACCTCTTTTCTGCGTTACGTCTGTCAGCCGGCTCTCTCCGCTCCGCCGGGTTTCTTATCACTTTGTTAGGCATCTGGCGTTTTTTGTCGGAAACTATGGTTATTTAGACGAAAGAGATAATTTTAAACATGTTTTTGCACGTTTAAACGTGTGAAAGATGGAACGGATATTGTAAGGGGGCACAATATATATATTTACTTTTTCGTGATAAATATTATTTTGTATCCTCATTTAGCCTATAGGTTTTAGTTGATAATTTTACACATTATTTGTTACTACGTTGAAGCCTATGACGTATAATATCTGGAGATTTTAAAGGATCTACATTTATGTTTTAACGTTAATTATTCATTTTGAATGGCAACGAAGTTTTTTCATTCTTCATTAGGCTAAATGAGTATTTATCTTGGGAAATATAATTAAGGTCTATGTTTCTGAATCTCCGCTCATCTAAATTTTAATTTAGGCTACGTCGTACAGTATATTTAATGGTACTTATTTATTTGAACCCTTGGTCAAAAATTGACAATTTTATTATGTATAATTTAACGGGAAAGGTTGGAAGTCTGGGTAAATGTGTTTTATTTGTTCGTGCTAAAATGTAGTATTTATCAGACGCGCCACCATAATGATACCTGTGCAAATAATTTGATACTTAACACCGAAGCACTTGGCATATTATGATACATTTTTGTTAGAAAAATGTTTGACAGAAACTGTAAAACAAGAAAATTTGACTTTTGATTGTTTTTTTTTATCAAACGGAAATTCTTTGTTAAAAAGCTGCTTCAAAAAGTGTCCCTTGAGGGCGGGTTCTGTCCGTAGCATCTTCCAAACTCGTGGCAGTTACACATTGCGCTCCACCACCTGCAGTGTCGCGGCACCAGGCGACGTCGCGTGGCGCCGGAGTGATAAGTCGTATCACTGTGCCACTGTCTATCAGTGTATCAGCGCCCCCCGCGCAGGAGAGGGTGCCAGTTTTTGTCATGCAGATCGACTCCCGAGTCCCACGGTATACGGCCAGATGTCGGCCAAACGAGTGTCGAGCGGCACATCTGCTGCTGCGATGGGCGTCATCGATGTGTTTTGCCTGTTAATTCCCTTTATAGATGTGCGGTCATCGGTTTTTTACGAGTAATGGTTAAGACGCTTAGAAGGATTAATTTGGTGCGGTTTTTAGGGATCAATTTTATTTCATGAATAGAGATTTTCGGGAGGGAAATAAACTTTTGCTAAGACGTTTATACGAAGTTCGTTGTTTTTACTTTTCGCTCTTCCGTTTATTTCTTCCCCTTAGAATGCTTTTGCCGTGTAAAAGATAGTAAATAATCAAAAGAACTCGAATAATAATTTTTTGCTCATGTAAAAATAAAGTTATTAAAACCCGCGGTGGATAAGTAAAACTACGCCGCGGTGGACTAAAACGCCATAGTAGAAAAAAAGTTAGAGAAGTGGTTGTGGTTAAAACTAATTAAAACTCTGGTCGTTTAAAAATATAATGAGATTATCTTATAGGGCTACTGGGATATATTAAGTTTTATAATTTGTAAATGCAATATATATATATATATATATATATATATATATATATATGTTTTATATTCCAAATCATTGCAAGTCTAATAAATAGGCTATATAACTGCTGCAACCGTATAAAGGCGCCAGGCGGCAACTGTGAAATCACCAGCCACCAATCAATTCAGTTCTTTATTGAAATGAGGATCAGCCTACACCGATACTAATCCATAATTTATTATTATTACAGATTCCAATATCCTTTTCCACGATCTCATTATTAATGTTCTTAATGTTGGTGGTGCAATTAAAGTCGTATTTCATTTGTGATATTAATAATGAATTTTATTTGTTGTGTGTATGCTGCTATTATTTTATAGGTCTTTAACAATAAGATTATACTACAGTAGGACTGAAACTTTTTAAAATTAATTGTACAGATCATTATTATTGGGGTTACTCTCGCAGTTTATGGTAACAGCATTTATCTTAGGAGACATTGTATGCGTTATTGTCACACTTAAGATATACCGTACCATAATTGTCAATCTTCGTTCATCAACAAACTACTTTCTCAGCACGTCAACAATTAACTAAAGAATTGGAGTAATTTAATTCTATGACGCGAAGAAAGAAATAGGAAGAAAGAGATTTGGATACTTTAGGGCAACTGAGTACAATAATGCTCTTTCAAAAGTAAAAAAAATAGCAAGAAAACAGCAAGAAAAGAATTTCGAGACATTCTCATTTCATAACTGTAGACAATTATATCTTGTTTAATTAGCCTATTTTTAGTTATTTTGTAAAACAAACATTATTGTTGGTAAATTGCTAGTAAAAGACCTTATTTATCTATTTGTTTAATCGGGATTTTAATATCAGAAGCCCTTTGGAAAAGTCCAGTCAGCGAAGAACTAGAATGAGTACCCTTTATTATATATGGCTAATTTTGTGCGGTATTGAGTAATGAATTATTTTTAGAGGACATTTAGTTTTGTACGTTCTAGTGATAACGTTGCGACATAAATTAATTAGATTGTGTAATTACTTAACCATTTGCTTACCTATAAACCCATTTCACCGCTTTACCTGGGGATCAACTGCGTTATTGCAGCCCCGTGTACGGGAGCCAGTGCCAGTGCCTAGTCCCAGGCTGTGGCACTCTAGTGATACTAATTAGCCAGGTTCACAGTCGCCTTGCCCAACCCAGCTGCACCAATGTAACATCGCCATGTAACAGCCCGCGCCTCTTGCCTCCGGTCTCTGGGGAGTTTTCACGCTAACATGTAAACTATATTGTTCTGTAATCCCTATTGTTGTCGTGTTCTAAGTAATGACCTGATTTCTACAGTTTTTCTGACTGACACTATATTTTATAATGTTATCACGCAACATTATTAAAACAGTTTCTGTCATTTACTAAATGGTCAATTTGTATTCACTTCCCACTTACACTATTGCTCATTAATTTATTTTTGTAACCTTCTCATTCACGCTGGTAGTGTATAAAAAAAAACATTTACATTAACCCAATCCAACCTCCTTAAAGTGACAGCGTAAAGAGAATTGCCTTCTGATTTTAATCTTAGGTAACGGTTTAAGTATGGCACTGAAGTGGGTGTCAAGGGTAGGTAAATGAGTACAAAGTGTAGTTAAGAGGGGGCTACAGTTGTATTACATTTCTCGTTTATACCTGCTTCTCCCATAAGGCCAATGTTAACTGTCAAATCCTTTACTTCCTCGACAGATTATTCGAAACCGTTGTTTATTGGCTCACTTTAAAAGAGCAAAGAAATGCCTAGCGATTTTCAGTGAGCAGATTTCTGATACCACAAACGGTTGGCCCATAGCAACAATCGCAGATAGATATGAAATATTTTGGAATTTATTGAACGATTAATATTTATAATATCCAAAGTCTACTCTCTTAAGGTACTAGGCGTTTTTTGTTCTGTAAAATTAACCACAAGTCTTCGGATAATCCATCAATGAGGGACGTGATTTTAAAGTTAGCTTTGGTCTTGTGGGGAGCTCCCTTAAAAATTTTCTTTTGTTATAATAGTGTAGATAGGTTGTTGACCTTAAGAAATCCTCATTGTTATCGACCAGTGTCCAAAATGACGAGGAATAGTAGATTGGCATAACCAACTCTATAATTTCCAACTCCTAGTCCATAATTGGTATTAGAGGGCATGGGGCATGAGGCACTATGAACCAGGAGGACTGATCTGCTACTTGGTCTCACCGGTTTAGCTCGGTTGCACAATTAACCCGGACTTTCACTCGCCATTATTGTCAATGGGAACTCACACGCGGCCCCATTTACATGCCTAGCCATCAATGGCACTTCCCTCCCCCTCGCCAAGGGACCGCCACTTCGTGCCGTTAGGCAACCGGGGAATGCGACGTGACGAAAATTATTTTGATTATTGAATGTTGACAGTGTAGATGTCGGTTGGGATCAGTTCAAGATTACGAAACTCTGGGAAAATGAGAATTTGGACTGAATAACCCAGCAGGTATCTTGTTGCAAATATTTGTTTAAATTTGAAAAAATCTAAGAGTGACTTATTTGTAAAGATTGCTTGCTTACAGTTTATTATTTAATTAAACGTTTTAAAATGTAAAATCATCAAGTTACCTTCATTGATTCTTAAAGCGTGAATTGTGGTAATAGATCGGAACGTCAAAAAATCAAATGTTTGTTATGCATTAAACAAAATACTCCTCACCTAAATGTGGGAGGATACGGATTGCTCCCCCCCTGGATGGCCGCGCGAGCGACATACGGATTGGTCACCCTGACGACCAGGTATGATTTTAACAAGCGAAAACATACGTATTGCTTCCCCATAGCCGTGCTGGAATGCTTGTCCATATTTTTGGATCTGACTGTACCTTTCTAAACCAAAGTCCGAATCAATGTCGTAGCGTTTAAACATTAGTTATGTTTACATCAAATATAGATCTTATTTACAATAAAGAGAAGTTTCTCCATGAGAATAACGAATATTTCGAGGATTCCCGTCGAGACTTTGCTTTATAAAAACAGATAATTGCCAAAACAAAATTCTGGCTTCATTTAAAATTATAAATACCATAATTGTAATAAATTCATCTACAGCTGCGTTTATGGCAAGATAACAATCACAAATGAAGATTTAAATTATCACAAACTATATGAAATTATGAATGTAATATTTCTGTGGCGTGGCTTTAAGTACAGTCAGGGCAAAAATTGGGCTTGGCTATTTCACCACGACCAAAAGGGTGGTGTCAGTACAGCGAATCATACGCTAAGCGAACAATACGTATGTTGTCGCTCAGTTAAATCAAACCAGTTTGGCCGGAGGAGCAATCCGTATGTCGCTGGTGCTACTGGCCAGGGGGCAACAATCCGTATGTCGCTGGTGCTATTGGCCAGGGGGCAGCAATCCGTATGCAGCCCTTAAATGTATCCAAACATGAACGGAGCAACACATAGTAGCAGCACTGACAAGGAGTTTGCTTGTTCCGAAATGTTCTTATGTCTTGATTCGGAACATTATAAACGAAAGTTTAAGTAAAATGTGACCGTGATACCAGGGTGGACAATAGAAAGTCAAGCACGATACTAATAGCGTCATAAGAAAAATGGAATTCGCAAGTTTATGTGTAAAACGTCGACCTTTAACTCCTCGGTTGTTAGTGTAGGTGTGAGATGAACCACAACCAGTACCATCGCTAATGCAGCATTACGCCGCACCTTATACAGCCACTTGTACTCTATACTCATGTGATTATCGTACCTCTTCACAGCTCTCCTACGCACTGTTATCAAGAGAAAGTCCTCATTTGCGATCGGCTCCATGAGTTTCACTCCGGTTGTCAATGGAATCTGCATCTGCAAATGACGCTGTTCATCGTGTGTTTTTTTTACTTGGTAGCTTATTTATAAAAACATATACGAATGGAATAAATTGGCTGCATAGCCTAGCCTCGCGTTATCTGAGATTCACCAGATCGACTGTGAGAAATATGGCGATGGTTTGAAACTGGACTCAGCTGTAATTTGTCACTGGGTCTTTAATTAATGACGTTGTTACGAAAGGCCGACGTTCAAGACCAGGATTTGGCCGTGCCCTTTAAAAACGTCGAAGAATGTAGTTGGAGTTGAAACGCTCAAAATAAAATGAAAAATTTGTTTGGTTTGAGTTAGCGAGTATAATTTATTTTTAAGATGCTTTAGAACAAAAGTTTACATACAATTCAAAACTCGTGTATTTTATTATCACTTGATCCCTTGTTACATTTGTGTAGCTTTATCTAACTGTTGTTTAAGAGATTATTGCGGACATTTTCCATCGCTGATTAGTAAAAAAAACAAGTTTTGTTATGTTCAAGGTATTTTTCTCACCTGAAGAGAGGATCGGATCCCAGATCCCGAAACGTCGTGTAACTTGTTTTTTACTAATCAGTGACGGAAAATGTCAGCAATAATCTCTTAAACAACATAAACTAACCATCACCATCAATGAATTGTGTAAACGAAGAATTGTCTAACTGTTGGAGCAGTGAACATCTGTCGGTGTTGAAACTTGGGTTCTGGTTGGTTTTTTAAGGACGCTTAATTGACCTTCAATAATGAATTAATTTGTCTTGATAAGTCACTAAAACCAAAACTGAGGCGACCTCACTGACAGTTAGCCCGAGATGTCCACTCGGTGACCGCGGCGATGTGAAACCGTCCAGCGAACGCTTCTCATTGGGCAAACAAAAACCGCGGTAATTTGTTCAAACTCGGCTCCATGACGCCGATGCTAATGCGGGCTCAGAGCCATCGCAGCGCCGCTTCTTCAGCTCTTGAGCCCGCGGAGTGGAGTCATTGTTCCCCAGAAACTAACACGGCGAACACGCGTGACCGATAGCGCGAGTTCTCATCGATTAGATCGGAGGACATGCAAATCCGACACGTCTCCTGTAATTGAAACTGTCCGACCGGCGCTCGCATGGAGAATCGGAAATTACAGGCAAATGAGGGTCCTCACACATTCTTGTGCTCACAAACACGACGGCGACGGCCCCATTGTGCGAGGAACTTTCTCTGTGGATCTATCAATGTTGCGATTCGTCCCGGTACAGATTGTCGATCAGTATGGATCTTCACCGTGTGATCTGATCAGCCTGCTCGCCGATGGAAAAGCATGGTTAGGAGGGTATCGATTTTCCTGACCTTGATTCGCTAGATGTGTGGAAGGTTTTAGTGGACGGTGTTCCGTAACTGATTGAATTCGCTGTCGAATATTGACGATCGATAACTTTTGTTTTGTTTGTGGAGTTCTACGTCATTGTAACGTTTTGATAGGGAACGTCCATTTACCATGTTCTTGTCATGATCTGAGATCGATATTTGTTCTAACGAATCTGCCATTACCCTTAGATGCTTTTGATCCGCTGAAAGTGTTTAAAACATGGGGGAGGAAGAAGGCAGGCAAGCTATAATCGTAGCATTTTTAAACATCAATTACCCATTCTTATTTGTTAAAGGAATTATAGCAATTAATACATCTATCTTCTGTAAAGAGCTTTTATTTTGTTATTTGTGCTTATGGAATGGACTTGCTAAAGAGAAGTGGCAACGAAATCTGACTATTCTTTCTGTGTTTGTGATTTTGCTTACGTATTTAGGAAACTATTTTATTGAGGATCTTGTTTTGCATGACGCGTTAGCTCAGAGATCGCTGATCTAGATGTCGGTCAAGCGCAGGTTCGATCCCGTCTGACGGCTGTGATATTATAACGAGTGGTCACCGCTGGCTTGCCCATGTGACTAGTTACAGTACCTCGCTTGTCTTTAGATCATCGTTCAGGCCTATTGGACCATGGTGACAGGCAGTTAAGGTTTTTAAATAATAAAAAATATGAGGCTGAAGACTACTTAAGTCAAACTCAATACAAATCTTTAAAATTATGCTCTCGTATCCTTTTGACAAGTACCTTCATGATTACGGGATTGTGTATACATGCACTGTTTAAGATCAGACATGACAAAAGGTAGAAAAAGTAAATTTTAAGCAGTATTAGTATTGTGTGGAACAAAATTGTTTCCAAAGCACTGCGCATCTGCGCGACCGAGGCACAGCGCAGCGCAAGAGCCGAGATGTGCGCCTGCGCCATTGTTGCTATCCAGATCCACTTTTTATCACCTCCCCCTCCCCCCTCTCCTCCAGACCCGCTCGTATCGCTTACAACAGGCCGCTTGCGCAACGACCATCGGACGATTCAATCATCCGAAAGCCTATCTTCACCCGAGGTAAATACGAGTTACAAAACACGTCCCGAAACTAGACACGAATACAAATACTAAATTAGGATCGAAGGGCCGAGGAGAGATACAAGAGGTTGGCAATAGAGTAGATGAAACGCTGATATGATATGAGTTTATTAGAATATAAACGTCAAACGTTAGAGAAAAATATAAAATGTATACTTATGATACATAACGTATTGTAAAGTATTCTAATTCGTTATCTATATAAAACCTTTCGTTAGACGTTTTGCTGTCGTTTAAGCAAATTACTGTTTTTTACACAAGCGTTTATGGGCAGCTGTCCGATTATCTTATTAGCAAATTTAAAATGTAGGATTAAAAAAACTGAATCTCCATTGCTAGTCGAATTTGGGTCTTGCTCCTCCCCTGTGCTGTTTCAAACGTTGACAGTGGTCAAAAGATGTATGGCAAAAGTTTAGCACGGGTCCAAGTCAAAGATGGCGAAATATAGATGTTGTACTTCTTTATTGAGGATTTAGAATCTGAGCAGCCCATGAGCTACAACCACAGCATTAACATAATGTCATCTCCTCTTGAGAATGAAACCGTGTTTCATATAGGCTTACCCGATTGTGGAGCCTATTGCCACAAAAGAAGGCTCGCTCGGAGCAGATGGCGAAACCGTTAGACTTGGAGTGGCCGCGGGGGGATGGTGAATTGGGGCTAGAACATTTCAATAGGCCCTTTAATTATTACTTTGGGCCCTTTAATTGTTGAGATC
The DNA here is from genome assembly GCA_963675035.1 of Allygus modestus. Taxonomy (NCBI): domain Eukaryota; kingdom Metazoa; phylum Arthropoda; class Insecta; order Hemiptera; family Cicadellidae; genus Allygus; species Allygus modestus. Next base: position 81,298,202 of record OY776116.1, read on the forward strand.
TGCTGCAAAATTGATTCGCGCCGCCCTTCGTGCCAATATTTCCGTTATACGTCAAACTATTTCTGCTTGAATTAATTTACTTCTTTAAATATAATAATTTTACCATTCGATAACGTACAATGGGATATAATGCCAAAGCTAATCTTCAGCAGTTAATGCAAAAGTCGTGTTTCGTTCTTAATAATAATGTGTTATGTTTTTTATAATTGACGTCAGGATGTCTACTCAGTACCTGTAATCTGGAAAATACAGGGATTCTTAGTTCCTGGATACCGTGGAAAGCCAGGGATTTATTGTTCTTGGAAGATTCGAGACTTTTTATAAAACTTGCAAGTGTTTTAGCTGGAATTTTGTATCGGACGAAAGGTGTTAATCTCAGAATTAATAGCTAATTTGATCTGATATTTATTTATATTGTGTAGTTATTAATTGTATCTGTTCTTGTGACTGCATCTACATTACAGTAGCAAATGAATTGTAACAAATTTGGTTGCTGGGGAAGGCTCCTCTGGTAACCCTTACACGACCACATCGTCATAGGTTCAGACTAATTAAGGAGAAAAGTGATGTATTGTAAATGTGTATTTTTATCTTGTTTTACCAGAATATTTGAAGGTAGTAGTGAAATCGTTGAAGAATAGTAAATTTCCAAGAATTTACGGATTTAATTAATTTTTGACAAAATTAAAAATCTTGGGTTGTATTAATTAATATTAGTTTTTTGACTAATGTATTCCTTAACCAACTCAGTTTGGTATTAGTTATCCTTTTGAATATTAATAAAGTATTTGTAAATTGACAGTATTTTACTTATACATAATTTTTTTAATTCGATTTTATAATATTTAATACAAGTTCTTAGTATTGATATATTATTATGATACTTAACGATGAACTTTTATTTATAATTGCAGTAGTGTATTATAACTATGCATCTTTATAGATTGTTAATAATTGGAAATAAACGTTCGTATTCTTGTGTGCTTTACGATAGTCGGAAGTACATAATCAAAAAGACGTAAAATAGAAACACAATAACTCTATTTTTAGTACAGATTTTCGTTAAATCCCTGTGTATAGAACTGGGCCTCGACTAGTTTGAAATATAGTCTCTGATATGCAATGTAAACCTGACCACAGAAAGAAATCTGGATGTAGTTAAGTATCCGGGTGAATATGAACCGAAACTATTCGGGGTGTTAATCAAACGCGTATGCACTGTAACAGTTTTAAATGACCGAATGTTGATGTTTAATCAAACGCGTATGCACTGTAACAGTTTTAAACGACCGAATGTTGATGTTTAATCAAACGCGTATGCACTGTAACAGTTTTAAATGACCGAATGTTGATGTTTAATCAAACGCGTATGCACTGTAACAGTTTTAAACGACCGAATGTTGATGTTTAATCAAACGCGTATGCACTGTAACAGTTTTAAATGACCGAATGTTGATGTTTAATCAAACGCGTATGCACTGTAACAGTTTTAAACGACCGAATGTTGATGTTTAATCAAACGCGTATGCACTGTAACAGTTTTAAACGACCGAGTGTTGATGCAACGAGTGTAAATATTTACAGCCGCCGCAAGTGGAAGGAGGAAGAGTTTTATTTGACAAAGCAAGGACTACGGACGGTGGCCGTGAGTGACGTGCATGTGGCGAACATCTGTACCGCGCTCCTCCCTCCCAGCTGTGTATGTGGGTCAATTAAAGCTCATTACTGGCCGGTTGTAATTGTCGCGTCGCCTGTCCGCGCCGCTAGTGTGCAGATTTGAAATAAACGCATCGGTTTTGCTTGAATAGCGGTGGATTCAGATAAGAAACATAAGTACTTAAAACAAATCTGAACAGAAACTTAAGAACTTTTAATAATCTGAACGTGTATGCACTGCGGTCTACTACTTGTTTTATACATTAGCTATAAACGAGTTCGCACGCAGCACGCTGACGTGAGGGAAGTGAATTTCCACATAAAAAACTATAAAAACTATGAACGTAAGCACGATAACTCTCGTAAAAAAGGTCCGATCTTAATAAAATTTGGTACAAATGTGTAAAGTACCATTTATTTGAACGAATTCGAAAACCAGACGAATCGGATCATCCAAAGGGGGGTTTGGAGGGGGAGGGGATTTTTGTACCCCAAAAATGGGTTATTTGGGGGTTTCACACGTAATTTTTATTTAAATAAAATTTTAATTTATATAATTTAATTCAGCTTAAAAAACAAACAATTTGGTATTTTGATCATTACTCTACGTCAATTGGTTATTGAGATATTGTAAGTGCTAAACACAGTACGTTGTCTAATGCTATTCTTATGGGGAAAAATTAAAATTTTATATCTTGCTTATTTATGAACATAAACTGACGAAACTTGGTATATGGCTTCATCTGGTTGTGGTTTGTTGTTGTTTGCACAAAAAACAAAATTTTCAGGTATGCTTCCCGTAGCAGCAAACCTAGGTACTCAGTCCCCGTGTTATTCTTATGGAGAATAAGTAAAATGTTATATATCGCTTATTTATACTTAGATCAGTTCTATTTATATTTGCATAAAAACCCATTATTTTGTGTTCCTTGTTGCAGCAAACCTGCGAACTCATCCCCAATGTTATTCTTGTGGAGAATAATTAAAATTGTATTTATCGCTTATTTGTGAATATTATATTTCTATGAAACTTGGTATGCGGCTTTATGTGGTATTAAGACATAGGAAATTCGCTGAGTACGCAGGTTTGCTGCGACGGGGGTATTTTTCAATTGTTAACTTAATTTATCTAGTTCTTGTCAAATTCATTCCAACAATGTTGACCAGGACTTGTGGTTAAATTTACGCGGTGGCGTGTGTCGGAAGGGAAGGCTTCGCGCTACAGTCAAGTGGCCGAGTTTCCGGGAGTTGTGGGAACCAGCGACAGCTGCTACCTTCCTGTGTCGGGGGGGGGGGGGGTGGCAGGGTCGCTACCCCCTCAACACAGCTGATGTACATGCACTGGGGGGTGTCTGTTGTACAGGAATAAAGTTTACGGTCTGCTTCATGTGCTAATTTGCCCGGCTGTGTTGGGTATTTAATGTTAGCACAGGGTAGTTTGATATTTTTTGCAGCAAATATTTTACGGGTTTTTATAAATTGTTTCTTCTTTCCTAAATCTTTGAGTTAAGCCCATGAACGTAATGAAAAATTAGTAGTATTTTATACTGCCTCGCCGCTGTGGAGGGCCGTTGAAATATGAAGGTTTTATAAACCGAGTGTTGATATTATTTTGAATTAAAATAATTTAATTAAAACATAATTTCTTCAATAAATAATGAACAATTACAATTTCCATGCTTCTAGGTTTCAAACGAGGCAACTCACAGACACACACACACAAACACACACACACACACACACACACACACACACACACACACACACACACACACACACACACACACACACAAACTCGCATGATCATGATTCTTAAAATTATACTTATGCATCAGAAGCAGTAATATCCCTGATAGAAATTGTTGCAAACTCCTAGCCAACCACTAAATTAGCAATATATAGTTGGATTTAATGTTTTAACAGTTGTAATTCGTGGACGTAATATAATACAGAAGTAATATAATTTCATGCGCGCGGTTTATATATATATTAAAAAGCGACCACTTAATGAATGTTGGGGTCGGCGAGTAATCAGCTCCGGGCCTGGGGCAACAAGGTCATAGTGTGGCGCTTCAGTGTTTGTTTGACTCACCTCATGTATCAGCCATGAATTTCAATAGCATTACACACTGAGGAAAATCTATGTGCCAGTAAATCCGTTTATTTATGTTTTGAAAACACGATTAAACTACAGTAGTATAAATATACTTGTAGATAATACAGAACTTTTGAGTAAAGGAATTTATGATTTAGTGTTGATAATTCAAATCACATTTATTTTGTAATAAAACTCATATAATATGTTCTGGGAATGTACAGTTTATTATATTTTGACGAGTTGTTCTTCCCATAGAAAGTAACTTGTCAGTTTGAAATGTAAACTGCAAGGTGCAGCTGGCTCTCGTGCGGCATTGCGAGCCACAAGTACCGCCCACTCCGGTCATACTCACTCACTCATGCGTGCTCACTCACACACACACAGCCTCGGCTACAACGCTGGCCGCGCCTTCGCAACCAATATTTACATTTTGACGCTACTTTACTGCCCCGCTAATCCACTGCTCACAAGCCTCACGAGTTTTGCTCCTCTCTTAACTGATCCGTGCGTCGGACGTCGTCGTTAGCTAATGCATTTCTCTGAGGGAATGGACTTTGAAACGCTCAATATATTTAAAGTGCGTGATTGCTTTTTGGTTTATTTGTTTATTCAAATTATTCCTTGGGCCAGCGAAATGTTAGAAGGGATGGTAAAACATGTGTTTTCACTTAGGTAGTGCAACAATGTTTAGTATTTTATCTGTTCACATTTAATCCCCATTTACGAGGTTCCCGGGAAGGGAGGTTGCAAGTTTAAATGGAAATAAGAGCTTTTGAAAAGTTTGCATAACTCAACGTGTTTTACGTAATTGAACCTCCTAACCTTTAAATTGAATTTCCCCGCTTATGATCCGTTGATGCAGTAATTTACCCACCTAAAATGTATAATGTTAGCTTAGACCTCACTCAGTTTTACATTAGGTGACATAGCTCAACATATTTAGGTACAAATATGTAGCATCTCAAGGAAACATAAGCTAAAGGAACATAAGCTAACTCTGCTATTTGACAACCCGATCGTGTAGAGGCGAGCGCTTGGCTGCATTGTTGGAGCGGGCCCCGCGCATCGCTGCTTGCTATTCACGTCGGATAGCTGGACGGGCCAGCCACACAACACACGGCTCTCTATACATTTTAATGAGCGCCTCCCGGCCAGCGATAAACTACCGGCCGCGTGGGCCAGCTACAAGCTACAACCGAGTCCTGGTGTGGTGCATCAATGTAGTTACGTTTGGGAAATGTGATGAATTGTGTTTTGAACACAAAGAGAACATAATTAGAGTTGGTTTTCATATGGAGAGGGTACTGCGTGATCTAGACACCACGGAAGTAATGTCGGGACACATGACTGCTCACTAGACCACCAGCAACTCGGAATTCCCCTACAATTTTTTCTTTATGGTTTGAAGGTGTGGTTGTAGGATTCCAGGGATTTATTTCGTGAGTCTACAGTAAAAATGAAATCAAACTGAGAATTCCTGAACATGAATTTAGTTTGGTGGGTTTTAGTTGAATGTGGAAAGGAAAACGAACAGGGAAATAGAGTATTGATTAACTCCCATTATATTTGTCGGCAGTCCTTCTGTTGGCATAACATTGCGTGTAGTATAATCGTCTTGATGACTTGAGTTGTTTATGATATATCCTATTTTGGAATATTCAGAATAGGAAGCATTCACAAAACATGTATGGCATATTTCGTAACTATCACATCTTGACGTTACACATACACTGCTAGTACCTAGTACCTATTCAGGGGGTTTGATTAGATTCTTATGTACATTTTTTAACTTTCTACCTTTTTTACTGCATGTGAAGAGTTATTCTCTACGGTTTATCTTGTTAGATGAAAACACAGTACAAGAACATTTATCGATATAAACACCGCCCTTTCATTGTGGACTTTACTGGTCGCCTATCTCGTGCTAAATATAACACGTGGATATCTCGTGAAATAACCTCTGACTATCGTGTTTCAGCTCTTAATCAAAAATACAAAGTGCTAGTGTTCTCAGCAAATGTTACCATATCGAGAATTGTTTAAAAATCAAAAGTAAATTGTTTAAACCATAGATTAAAACTCCGTTTTACCTCACGAGCTGATTGTATCACATAAAATACCCCGTCGCAGCAAACCTGCGTACTCAGCGAATTTCCGATGTATATATATGTGTCCCAAAACTACATAGAGCCACTTACCAAGTTTCACAAAAATACATTCATAAATAAGTGATATAGCATTCGATTTATTTCCCATAAGAATAACATTAGGGCTGAGTACGCAGGTTTGCTGCAACGAGGAAGATGAGAAGTGTGTTTTTTTGCAATTATTAATATAACTCAACCAGGTGAAGTTATATTAACTCAACTGGATTTTGTCGCACCCTCATTGATAAAGGAGGTACATGTATATTGGTCAAGGAGAGTATACCGTTTCAAATTGTTGATGTAACTAATTTCTGTGTAGAGGGGTACTGTGAACTATCTGCTATTTCTTTGGACATAGAGGGTGTTTTTTATTTCCTTCTTGCCGTTTACAGGCCGCCACATAATTCTATTGAGCAAGTTGACCGCTTTATTGAACGAGTTCATAAATGCCTTGAAAAATTCGCCAATCCTAACCGTAGAATTATTGTGACTGGTGATTTTAATATAGATTTTCTATTTCTGATAGTTCATCAAGGAAACTATTGGAGTTGATGCTTTCTTTTGGTCTACATCAAACTGTTGTTTCATATACGAGAGAGTTTTTGGGATCTAAATCTCTTATTGACCATGTTTTTTGTAACATTAGTCCGTCAATCATGAATACAGATGTAGTCATTACAGGTGTATCTGATCATCACGCGCAGATATCTGATATCATGTTGTCAGCTCCTTTAGATAGCTTATTTCCGAATAATAGATCCTTCAGCGATAATAATGTTGCTGTCTCCATTAAATACCTTCAAAATGAACAATGGCTTGATGTTTTCTCTGGTCAAGACTTGAATAGTAAATTTGACTGTTTTTTTTGCTACTGTTAAACATTACTTTGAACTGGCTTTCCCTCTCAAGAAATCAAATGTTCTCTCAAGGAAGCATTATACAAAAATCAAACTGGATTCTTCTCTCACAAGGCTTCGAGAAAACGTGATTGATATGTATTTTGTAACGAAGGATTTGGAGTCCACTCATCCATTGAGACTATCCTATCTCGAATTGAAGAGGTGGTATAGGTCTGCAATTAAAGCTGCTAAAACTAAAAATGTGTTGGCCCATCTTAATAATAATGGTAATAGGCCGAGAGCAATCTGGAACATTGTCAATGAATTCATTCCCATCAAAAGTTGTAAGCCTTTTAAACAGATTGTTATTGAACACGATGATGGCAGTGTTATAAATAACCCCAATGAGATTGTAAGTTCATTCAACACGTTCTTTTCAAATATAGCTACTGGGATAAATGGTACAAATGATCCTGTTGCACTGGGGAATTGTCATAAATTAGCAAGTGTATCTTCAACTTTCTTCTTACACCCAACAGATGACATTGAAGTGTTGAATGTAGTTCGTTCCCTTAAATGTAGTTAGTGACTCCGCTGGACATGATGGACTTTCCTCTAGGTTGCTCAAGAGAGTTGCTGAGTTCATTGCACACCCACTAAGTCATCTAGTGAATGCCTCCTTTAACGAAGGTGAATTTCCACATTCTCTAAAATCAGCTATTGTGAAACCTGTATTTAAGAAGGGTGATGTGTTTAAAAAAGACAACTACAGGCCAATTTCTATCACTTCAAGTTGTTCTAAGATTTTTGAAAAAATATATCTTGATCGTCTCTATCAATTTTTAACAATTAATAATTCTCTATTTTCAAAACAATTTGGTTTTAGGAAAAATAATTCCACAACCGATGCTCTCTATTCAGCTTTATTTCCAATATCTCTAGAGCCTTGGATAAGAATGTGTTAGGATTATTTGTTGACCTTAGTAAGGCTTTTGATATGGTTAACCATAAATTGTTTCTTGAAAAATTGAAATATTTTGGTATTAGAGGTAAAGCTTTTGATTGGATTTCAGCATTTGTCAAGGGAAGAACACAATCTGTTGAAATATCTTTCATTGATAATAATGGTTGCTTGTAGTCCGAGAAATCCAAAGAGATTGTAGTAACTGCTGGTGTTCTCAGGGGACTGTCTTAGGTCCAATTATTTTTCTTTTGTTTATAAACGATATGCCTCAAGAAATTTTCCCTGCCAATGTTTGCTTGTTTGCGGACGATACCTCTCTGAGTGTTGTTGATGATTCCCGAGAGAATCTAGAGCTTAAAACTTTTATACAATGTAGTCTCTTATTACAGTGGCTAAGTGACAATCATCTGGTTTTTAACCCTGGAAAAACTAATTTTATAGACTTTAGATTAAGGAATTCAGGAGATTCTGCAGTAATAACAATAGTGAGTTTTGGCATCTGGGGACCTCAAAACAAAAAGTTATCATGGTCTCGGACTTAAGTCTTACTACGGTAATAGCTTCTTCCCTATAGGGGAAATTCGCTAACATGTAGATATTTTGGTATTGTTTAAATGTAAGTTAATCTGCGGAATACTCGAATTTATCGATCCATCAATATTAGTCCAACAAGTCTAATTGTATTTGTTTTTATCATCAAATTGTGAATTTTCGTTATGATTTAGTTATAACGGCTTTTGCAGTGCAATGTAGGAATTGTAAACTGCAATAAAATACAGTACATTCAATTCTATTGGTAACGAGTATAAACCTTAACATCGAAATACGTGAACTCGTAGGTGAAAATCAGCTCTTAAGATTATTGTTAAAATTCCATAGCTGCCCAAACCGTTATGATGGACAAACCCTCCCCTTGCTACCTACTAGACGAATGACATAAACACCGTATTAAACTGATAACTAGTCGGGTTGATATTATCAGGACGGGGTGTGTAACAGGACGATGTCCGCGGCCCGGCTAGTAGCGGATCCGGTTCGCGGCCGGCGCAGAGGCGGCCCGGCATTCTTCTCTGCCAACAGACAATTAATTAGATAACATTGAGACGATATCCGAACTAACATATGGTGCAATTAAAACATGGCGCTTTAACTAGTCCGGTCTGGCCTGTAGCTGGTCTGCACATCGCTGTGGCACGCTCTGGCCAACACCTGTGGCCGTGTAGACCCTGTTAACAGTCGGATGTGTCAGTGCCAGTTTGAGATTTGCGATAAAGTCTTAACTGGTTATTATGAGATTAAACATAGTAATATTTATGCACTTTTACTAATAAATCAACTGTTCATACCCTTTGTTTTTTTTGTTTTGTAAAAGTATTAAAGCCTTTGTTACAATAGTCCCTCAACAAGGTGTGTTCTTACTAGGGTTTCATGAATTTCATGATAGGGGGATTCAAAAGTATTTTTCACCAGGAACAATAGATGTTAAACCAATTGTAACTGACTTCTCCTATTCGTAGAATCAAAAATAGTTCTACCTCAAAGTAAGGGTTGCTCCAGTCTTGTTCAGGTTCCTAGTTTTGTAATTAAGTTCGCCAATATACTGCTATACAGACAGTGAGGAACACCACCTGTATTTACATATATTCTCATTCATTGGACGGCGAGGCGCGACTCCCGTAGGGATATAGCATATTACAGTATTCTTAAAGCATTTTCATTATTAGTATATAAACCATTAATTAATCAATACAGTCTACTAATTTATATTACAAACACAGTAAACTCAACAATTTTATGTTCAACAACTGTATAGTTTTTTAATTCTAAAACATAGACGCGACTACGCGCCGAAACATCAACATATCATAACCGCACCTTTTAAATAATATTTTGAGACTTCCGCTAGCCTATCGTGAGGCTAGCGGAAGAAAATATTTGATTACAAGACAATTCTTATCTCAGTTCTTTTGTTACTGCACCAATGGTTGAGTTCAAAGAACGCCTTTCCTTAAAGTAATTACAGATCATTTTTGCACTTTACAGATTTTATTCGCATTGTTTTATGAGCTATAAAGCAGACAAACGTATTACTCGTTTATGTGTTCATAGCAATTTTTACTGTTCAGACTGATAATTATAAATAATAGCCTCTTCCCTATCGGAGATCGATTGTTTTACGATATTTTAGCAAACAGAATAGCAGCAAATGTACAATAATAGGTTTTCATACCTTACACGTGTAGACCTACAGTTATAACATTTTTAGCTGTAGTTTATGTCAGAAACATGTTTCAGTGTAAGTACACGATCTCCGTCTGTTAAAATGTGAATTTTGGAGTGAAGCTTTGTCGTGACATAAATCATACAAACACGCGTACATACATACGATACACTGAAAGTCACCAAATATTTAAAACATTACACGAATGTAATTACTGTGGTACCAACCAAACAGAGAACGCAGTGTAGCAGTGTACTAGCTCAAACAGGGTATACCGCTTACTAAACATGACACGAATGAATTGCCGTGGTGCCAACCGACCACAGAACGTGCAGCAGTGTGATAGCATGTCTCCTACAACGCCAACGTGGGAACTTGAGCACGGGTGACTGACTGCGACTGCAGGCAGTGATCCAAAACTGCGGATTGCCAACACGATCTCAGAACATTACATCCGTAATCATACATTCACGGTGACGTGATTGCCAAGACAAGTAGCGCCTTATTGAGGACTTATTTATAAGCACTAATATTGAGAGTGTATTCTGTACGAGGTAATTGTTGAATACCGCAACTAAATTGTGTCCAGTTTAAGTTAAAGACTAAGTTAATGTTTAAGTCAATATACTGTGTATAGGTATTGTTTAAATCACTTGTTGCTGTAATCCATTTGTAAGATGATTCAGTTGATTGACAATTATACCTCTTACAAGTCCTAAAATGTTTAACTGTACTTCATTTTGTCTACTAAGTGCCTTACTGGTTAGACTGCAAATGTTATACTTAAACTGATAAAACACATCGTGTTTTACAACTTTTTTACTTTTCTGTGCGGTGTCCAGAGGGTCTCCAGGTTTCACGCATTTACTTCCTTCCTTTTCTCAAAGTCATGTCCTAACTTGAAAATCTAATCCCTCCTTAACGTATTATCCGAAATAGTTTATGACTCATAAACAATTAGAAGGGATTTAACATTGGTTTTATATGCGAGAGGCAGGTAGAAACGCAAAATATTCCATGTTCGGAGGCCTTCAACGAAAAATTCGTTTCCTATAATCATAATTAATGAGCACTCTACTTTTAATCCTGTACAGATTATCCTATTGTGCTCTCTGTACGCTTCCTACTACTTAAGTAAGAATTAAGTTGCAATTTTTAAAGAAGCTAAGAATTAAGTTGCAATTTTTAATGAAGCTGTATCTCTTGATATCTTATAAGCACGATATACAAGTTTAAACGAATGCGATTGCCACTTCGATGATTTTTTTGTTAGGTGTTGCTACATAAACCTCGGGGATCTAAAGTAAACTGTTTTACTGTAAACGACTCTCTGACTACAGGTCGCAGCTCGTCCGAGCGTCCAGTTCCATTATGCCCACTCGGCTGGCAGCACGGGCACGGGCCCAGTGACAGTACAGGTATTGCCGCCAATTTGCCGTAATAAGCGCAGCGCCGGTCGGACCTCCTATAATCAGAACCGGCCTTGGACGCTGGTTTTTGTGGGCGGGAGGGACTTGGCTGTTGCTAGACCCAAGAATGTCGGCTCCGACTTGCACCAACCCCCGCTCGCTCAACAAGTCCACCTAGATATAACGCGTTAATTACTGCTCACGCCGAGTTTTTGTGGCCAAAGGGTTCTCGACACGGTGCAATTATGACGGGATGCCTCAACGAGGGCAGATTAGTAATTATCAGGGTGCCCAGGAAGCGTAATTTTGTAAATGCCTACCGTTGGTGGAAGGTACGATTTGAGGAGCTTTCGAATTAGTGTAACTTAAGTAACTTTCTATTCTCTCTTCCCCTTCCTTCTTTGTTTTGATTCCGACCAGTTTCAATAGTGATTTGAACGCGCGGTATGCTCGAAAGCGTTTCGCCCTGCAACATCTTGGTCACGGACACGTCAAAAGGTGCAATTATTTCACATAACTTTTAAAGATTCAATGTCGCTTGATTCCACCACAAACGAGAGTGAGATATGTAAATTCTTGCCGCCGTTTAATTTGAATCAGTTTTCTTTCCTGCCGTCGCGAGATGGTTGGCAACCATCCCGTCCACTTATGTTGATCGGATGATTTCACAGTCGGCTTTCACCATGGCGGTGGTCCGCCATTAGAATGCGATCTGTCTTGACCGTTTACGACACCGGCCGGGATCGGTTTACTGCTCGACGGTCCCATAAACCCCCGTAGCCGCCTCGGGGGTTTCGTGGGCCCGCTCCTCGCTCAGACCTCCTCTCTCTTCCTCCGTAGGCTTGCCAGCCTTTGTCTGCTACTAAAAAGTAACTCTCGACGTGAATTATTGATTTTTGGAGGGTTTTGAGGTGCCGAGAGCCTTAGTTTAAGTTAAGATAATTTGGGGGTTTTAAAACGAAAGTGATCAAAGGAATACGGGTACATGGTTTAACAATTCAAAATTACTTCGCTGGGGCAAAATGTCTGATGAAAATTCCACGTATTTTTTCATATAAATAGACCTAATAAAAAATGTTTCAAGTTAATTCAGAGAGAACCTTGTTGAGTAATCCCGCTTTTCGACTTCACGTACCACCAGGCCATGAGACGTATTTAGATGGTAGTGTTTAATATACAGGTATATTAAATGTATGTACAGTATAAAGGTATATTAAATTTATGTACAGTAATATAATAAGCCTCTTAACATAGATTGCTTACAATTTCTCGTGATTTCAGAAATCTCTTTTAGCGAATTTCCCCTATAGGGAAGAAGCTATTACCGTAGTCGGCATGGTAAGACCTAGGCCCGGGACCATGATAACTTTTCGTTTTGAGGTCCCCAGACCCCAAAAACACCATTCGTTCGAAACTGTATATATATATATATATATATATATATCTGTGTCCGTGAGCACGATAACTCTCGTAAAAATTATCCGATTATGATGAAATTTGGTATAAACGTGTAAAGCAACATTTATGACTTCGAAAACCAGCCAGATCGCTCTATCCGAAGGGGTTTTTGGGGGGGTTTTGTACCCCAAAAATGGGTTTTTCGAATTTTTTACATATAATTTTGGAAATAATCAAATTTTAGCTTTTACCATTGGATTCGGCATAAAAAAACACACAATTTGGTATTTTGATCATTTCTCTACGCCACTTGGGTACCGAGATATTGAAAGTGCTAAACACAGTACGTTGTCTAATGTTATTCTTATGGAGGAAAATACAAATTTTATATCTCGCTTATTTATGAACGTATACTGACGAAACTTGGTATACGACTTCATCTGGTTGTGGACCATTGATATTTGCTCAAAAAAACAATTCTTTACGAATGTCTCCCGTAGCAGCAAACCTGCGTACTCAGCCCCATGTTATTCTTATGGAGAATAAGTAATGTGTTATCTCCCTTCATTATGAAAATAAATTAATGAAATTTGGTATATGGCTTTACCTACATGAGTTATATTGATATTTGTATAAAACCCCTTTTTTGTGCTCCTTGCTTCAGCAAACCTGCATACTCAGCCGCCATGTTATTCTTATGGAGAATAATTAAAATGTCATAAATCGTTTATTTATGAATGTATATTGATGAAACTTGGTATGTGGCTTTATGTGGTATTAAGATACATATATATATGCATTGGAAATTCGCTGAGTACGCAGGTTTGCTGCTACGGGGGTATTTTACCATTTCTTTCGGCTTTCAACTTACAAATCCTTCTCGCTGTACCTATTAACTAAGTGCGGTATAAAGCTGAGGGTGGGACGTGGGACGGTCACCGGATATCCCCGCCGGGGCAGGAGAGTACAGTGTGCCCACATGGCTACGGCTGCACCGCACCGGGCACTGGCATCATGTGGTTGAGTCGTTACCGGCGCCGGCGGCGCATACCTGTGTGTCACACCCCACACCTACCTCACACATAACATGATCCCCTGTAAGGGGTTATTTCATCGTGACCCGTTAATGTTCTGGGGTTTAAACATATGTTTGTAATGATTACTAGTGAACGATTATAACATTTAAGTAGTGTTTAGATCCCTCCAAGAATCTCCTCAAATACAAAGTAATTTTAAAATATAAATTACAATTATTTCCTCTTAGTTGTCACATTGACCAAACAGAAATTTGTCTCGTTTATCCCAAGTGCCACTTCAGAATTTAAACAGTAACCCTTTCAATTTTGAAATACTTAAATTAGAGATGATGCGGTCAGTAGCTTAACTGTAGCTACAAGCAGTGATGAAAATGTCCCCAAGAATTACTTGAATAAAACTCACTACCACCACCAATGAATGTTGAACAGCAAATCGTATGTAATTAATGCAGAAAATATGTTTATATTCTGTACATAAACGTATTGTGAACAAAGCATCGATATCAATCACTTTTTGATGCCAGTTTCTTTTAACATCTTTCTTCTGCTTATAATTTGTATTACAACCTTACGCCATTTAGGTTTGCAACTGAAGTAATGAATATTTAGATTTTTATTTGTCCCGTATTAATAGACTATTTTATCGACGACAGTTCCTATAACACACAATTTCTATGAGTCATAACTAGACACCAAACTTTACATGAAATTACCTTACACGATTGTTTGAGTTTTAAATTCAGTACTATACTGTAAATTAAAACAAAGCTGCAAGCCCCTAACAATGGGCGTCAGTACGATTTTGTTGCAGGAATAAAATGAGGGCTCTATAGAAAAATTACCCATACAATAGAGAGTTATTTGCAGAAAGATCGGCAACAAGAAATTGATTGCTACAAAAAAATGTTTTGTGCAAACAGAAGCGAATGTTTGTATAAGTGGAATAAATTAAAATAAATATAACATTTAAATCTTGCGATGATTTAAAAGTCGTGTAGTCCAATGTTTGATGCAAGTTCTGGCAACAATAAATACTCGCAGAAGACTAGCCAACGTGAAACGATCGTTGCCACTGCGCATCGCATGCGTAGGTCAGCTGTCAGACTCCGTCACACGATCGAACTCCGTTACTTTATTTTTTATCAATGTCAATTTGTCAGTGATCATATTTAAATAAATATATTAAATATTATACAATTTCATGTAGCTTATTTATTTATTTATCTAGGCATATGTCAACCCATGTATTAAAAGCCATTTGCTTGTACAAATCAACATTTTAAAAGTAGTATTCACGTTGGTGTAAATAAATAGTATATTATTTCCATAGTTGTATCACTACAATTTTAATGTTAATCGATTTTGTTAATCACATTATGGGGCTCAACTGATTTTGATTAGTTTGTTTTTATGGTTAAGACTCGTTTCAAACTTGTTTTGCTCGTTGAATGTTGTTGTGAATTTTACACACATAATACCGTTGCACTACGAATAAAGATCTTCTGCTGTGAGGGCTGCAAGAATTAATTGGTTCAGCGCGGTGCTGCTCCGCCATCCATTGTGTGTACAGCAGCAGCTGCTGCAGGGTTGCAGTCTTCGCCACTTTTCCCGGCATTGTGTTGGATCGCCGTTTTTCCACCTTTACCACCGCCACTGTCACTGCCACAGCCTATCAGGCCGCTCGCGAGACTGACGCTAAGTAGCTCTCCCCGAGTTATGTCCACTTGTCTCCAGTAACCAACAAATCTTAGGTTTCTCCGGTTTACGATTAAAGATAAATCTATTTAAAAAGGTAATTTACAACTTTCGACTTAATCTAAGATAATATATAATTTTATGTCGTTTGAATTTTAAGTTAAAAAGTATACAGATAACGCTCACTTATTATTTTGTCGCAACATACGCTATAATCTTGAGTGACTAATAAATTTAATTTTGCGAGGACATTCTAAAAATAAATTCCCGATCAGGTGCACCTTATAAATTTTAAATGCACCGAATAGGATACATCACCTTGTATTTGTGACAAACAAGTATTTCTTAATTGTGAAGTAAACAGTATTTATCTTATGTTACATGTCAAAGAACCGTTGTTGAAACAACATTTCTTCGAAAACCGATTTATTACACTCCACTAAAACAATACGTTATCTGTACGTTTCCAGTTAAAGATGTTACATGCCGTGGTTGAAAATTGTATGTTTTTGTTTCCTCTTCTTATAGGGGATTTACCCACTTGTAAAAACACTATAGACAGTAATATATGAGTACAGCATTCAGGAGACTACCCCAGAAATTGAGGAAATTGTGTGTAATAAATACTCCCGTCGCAGCAAACCTGCATACTCAGCGAATTTTCGATGCATAATATATGTCTTAATAAAGCCGCATACAAAGTTTCATTAAAATATCTTCACAAATGAGCGATATATACAATTTTAACTATTCTCCATAAGACGTAGTTTTGCTGAAACAAGGAACACAAACAAATGGTGTTTATGAAAATATAAATAGAATTAAACTAGGTGAAGCCACATACCAAGTTTCATCAATATTCATTCATCAAAATAAGCGATATATAACATTTTAATTATTCTCCATAAGAACAACATGGGCTGAGTAAGCAGGTATGCTGCAACGAGGAACACAAGGGTTTTCATGTAAATATCATTATAACTCAAATAGGTGAAACCACATACCAAGTTTCATCAATATTCATTCATCAAAATAAGCGATATATAATATTTTAATTATTCTATATAAGAATAACATGAGGACCGAGTACCTAGATATGCTGCTACGGAACCATAGGCGAAAAATCTTTTTGTGCAAACAACAAAAAAACCACAACCAGATTAAGTCATTTACCAAGTTTCGTCAGTTTATGTTCATAAATAAGCGAGGTATATTTTTTTCTTTTTCTTCATTAGAATAAAATTAGACAACGAACTATGTTTAGCACTTTCAATATCTCACTAACGAATTGACGTACAGCAATGATCAAAATACCAAATTGTTTGTTTTTGTTAAGCTGAATTCCGTGGTTAAAATTAAAATTAGATTAAATAAAAATTGCCTGTGAAGACCCCAAAAAACCCATTTATGGGGTACAAACCCCCCCTCGGATGGTGCGATTCGTCTAGTTTTCGAACTCGTGCAAATAAATGGTACTTTACATACATGTGCCAAATTTCATTAAGATCGGACCTCTTTTCCGAGAGTTGTCGTGCTTACGGACACATATATATATATATATACATATATAATTATATAAATTTATATATATATATACATATACAAAATTTGAACGAATGGTGTTTTTGGCATCTGGGGGCCTAAAAATGAAAAGTTATCATGGTCTCGGGCTTAAGTTACTATGCCACCTACGGTAATAGCTTCTTCCCTATGGGGGAAATTCGCTAAAACGCCCCTGGACTATTGATACTTTTGTTGTACGTACGCTCTCAACGACTAATTTATATAGTCAAGCAAAGATATTCGCGTTGTTCTATTTTATACACCAGGCATTCGAGTCTGCGGTCCAGAAAAAAAATGTTCCGCGTTTCTCTCAAGTTAGTTGGCCAAAGTTATTTCTAACGAGGAAATACAGCGTAACGCTCCAGTTCACCATTCACTGCTCACTCCCAGTCGCCCAGTGACCTTTAGCAGAGCGGGTGATTAACTTGACAGACTGAGTGACAATATTCCAGCTATTTATCCAGCGAGGTGTCGGCTACTTGTGAGGCGGAGGTGCGAGCAAACCTAATTAAGGCCAGAGCTAATTGGCAGCCACTGAGAATATCGTCGTCGGCGTGTTCCCAATGGTGGGTGAAAGCTCCCGCCTCAGCCAGCAGCGTGGTACTGCCGAATGTCGCGAGTAAAGGCGCGTTTACACCGAGCAATTTTGTTTCAACTTCACCTGCAATGCAAATGATTACATACTAATTTTACGAAGTAACTGCATAAGCGGCAGTAGATCAAGGTTGATCGCCAAATCTGGAAAAGCAAACGGTAATGCAATTTGGTAAAATTTAAAATGTTATGACAAATTTATATATAAATATTTTATTACCGCAATAGTGTAAAATAATGTAAAGCTCCTATACACTTTTGGCTCCAATTCTGTTTCTGCCTCACGGTTTCAGTGTAAACGCGCTTTGAAATACACTTAATATATCATCTTACCGTCAGCGTCTATAATTAGCATGTAAATTGAGAATCTGATTAACATTACTAAAACAAATTTAGAAATTAATACCAACTAATGACTTGCAGACCAAAGTAGGTATGTTTTAAAAGCACCACTGCCTTTAATTGAAACACTCAATACAACAAAGCAATATCAAGGTTTTAACTACTGTACATACAAATCGTAAAATCGCTTTAAATGTTAATTACGAACAAGCATTCGTTTGAGGTGCGAGATGCTTGCTTAAGTAGTTATTCTAACTTTGTGCCTGACGCACCTTGTAATAGTTCTAATTAATTATAGCTGGTTCACTATATGAACATGAACTACACCATGAATAAGTCTCTAATTTAGTACAACCTTGTCTCTGAAAATACAATACCGGCTGCGACTGTTTCTGAGTTAGTCGTGGCTATTTATGAATAAGTAAATTGGTGCATATCGTTTTCGTACCATTTCTAAATAACCATATTTGACTTTTAATTTCAGGTAAATTCAAATTCACTTTTAATAAATAAATTCGTGATTAATTTTTAAAATGTGCTTATGGCAACCCTATTTAGATAAACATTTACCAATCGTTTTAATAGGTTGTAAACTTGGTGAAGTGGTAATTTATCTTGTCAGGCCACTCATGAAATATATAGCCTCGCTTACCATAAAAACTCTTAATACCCAAGTGTCTTAAACTATTTTATCCGTACAATTTTAGAATATTATTACATGTCATTCTGTAAACGATGCTAATCAAAAACTTCCCTGGAGTACTTTCAGCAGTGTAAAACCACTGTACATCAGTAATAACATTGGAGGTTTACATGGTACGTCCGACCGTCTTAGTCAGTGCGAGCGTTCTGGGAACCATGGCCCGAGCAAGCTGGCACTGCAGTTCCCGGTACTCCGCTACAACAGTCGGCGCATTTTGTACCGATTATCTCAACAATTTCATTACTCTAGGGCAAAAACTCGGACAATTTTGGAATTTGTATCCTAGTAAGTTATTTGCGGGTTTGAGAGTGCTCACATTGTTTTCCGAATTGTTTACTTTCATTTACTTGTTTTATGTAGGTAGACAGTTGTCTTCGTAAAAAATAGTGGCATTAGCTTTTTGTTTGGTGATCCCCGAACCCAAACTGGTAAAATTTGCATTTTAAAGGGTGTGGAAGGCTGTCTAGGTCTAGAAGACCCTAAACAACACCTCATTATATCGTCCGAATCAGATTACTAATCTGTAAAGAGAACCACAAAAAACTGTATATAGGCATCAATATATTTGAATATTTTCTCCTTGTTTAGGCCTCATATATTAATAAACATGACCTTTTGCTTACCTCCAGACTCATGGAGACTTACCTAGAAATCCCGCACCCTATTACCCCTTCCTGCGGAGTCGAAGATGGACAATTTGTATTTAATCATGATACCAATATACATTGCGCTGCGGCGGTTAGGATAATTTTATAAACAAAAATACTTGTTTTCGCCATGTAGGCCTATACCAAATTTAAAATACTAATCCGATTATGCTTACTATATTGAATTTGCTTTTTAAACATTTATGTCTAATCCATCAGTGTGTGTTTTCTTGTATGTCATTTCAGTTTTGAACCCAAAACATAGTTTGAGGTTTTTATATACGTAGTGTAATAATAATATTTCCAAAAAACTTGTATTTAAAGACATTTTGCAAAAAAAACGTAATATCCGCACTTACATATCAAAATAAAGGTTGATATGCATGTTATGCCTACCTTATTTGCTTGTTCCGCCATGGCATGAACTAACCAATCGCATAACAGTCGCTGATATAGATACTGGCTTGGTTTACACACCATCTAACTGGGATATTACCACCATTGACATTGGTCAAGCTGGCAATGCCAGGCAAAAATCTTACCTTGAATGAATACGATTATCATAATTTCACCTAATTTTTTACAATATCTAAAAAAGGTTCATAGTACAGTACAGTAGTACTTTACTTTAATTATACAAAACGTAGCCTTCTCTCTCAACTTTTGCATTCTGTTCGAACATTTTAATTGGCTTGGTGTTGAGTTTGCTTTTGGACAGCATAAATATTTCCAGCTTTAAAGAGGAGGATGAGTGGAACCACCTTCTCGTAAATTCCACTTGTCGTTTGTAAGTAACTATAAAGATACTCATAATAACCGAATGGCTTAGGCTTAGATTCGACTGGAAGAAAGTCAGAACGAAGCACATAAGCTCTAGTAGGTTGTAACTTTTACTCTCGAGATAATTAGTAGACAAATCAGCTTCCAAGATTATATTATTCGTAAAGAGATGATACCATTCACTATAGTCCTGCGCAAAGAACCAGTGAGAAGGAGAAACGACCGAGGTGTGGAGGAGCGAGGAGGGAATGAGAAAGACCGGAAACGGAACTGAGTTGCAAATTATCAAGTAAATATTGTGTCGGCGGCGGCGGCGTGTTTGTCCTGTAATGAGAGAACCAACAGCAAGAGCCCGCAGACACGCGGGTTATCCTGTGAGTCACGAGCTGTAGTCATACTACACCGTCTCCCCATACAACTTTCAGATCTGCGAGGAAAACTAACGTGGTTGCTTTCACGAACTTAATCCCCGGATAAAGTACACAAATAGAGGGTTGAGTTCCACTCGATGAATTGTACCATTGCGATTGAAATGTACTGTCAGGGAAATAATTGGTATCATGCAACTACTACTGTAGCACGTACTTTATTTAATATAAATCCCCTACTAATCAATTTAATAGTTGACGGGTTCCTTTACTAAATATTGTTAAGCAAGTCGCAGAAAATCTTTACAACTTCGTATTTTTGCACCGTCCTATGAGCGTAAATACGATTTGCTCTCTCGCCTTTCTGTCAGTGAGAACTCAATTCGGATAAAGTTGAAAACAATCTTCCCGCGGGAGAGAGAACGATATAAAAGCGTGTCGAATGATTTGTCATTTACAAAATAAGTTTTTACTGGTACACTTCACGCGGAATGATATGTGGCTTACTCTACTGCCGGAGTGACTGTGATAACCAGCTGGGCTTCTGAACATGGAATACTGACGAACAGTTATTTTGTTTACATAACAACAATATTACGATTAGTTATTGACTGGACAGATGATGGAAACAGCAGATGACAGATTTAGACCGATGTCTAAATCTCGCTCTACTCCCACTGTTAGAACTGAAAACAGTTCCTACAAGTCAAGATATTCTGCTGCAAGTGTCGTTGTGATTAAAATCAGTTTGTGCTGTTTCGTGTATTAACAGATTAAAAGACCAAAACTAGGTTTTTAAATAAAAACGAATTAATATTACGGTACTGTCATTTGCAGAATTCCCACCGTTGTAAGATTGGAATTTTTGATGGGCATTTTTTACGAGTCAACTACGATGTTAGTTTTGTTTTTGTACTAATGATATATTAGGTTGGAACAGCTAGCGGCCTGGTGTAGTGATTAGAGCGCGAGACTTAGCTTTTACAAGTCCTGGGTTCGATCCCTGCGAATCTCAAATGGCTATTGGCTGTGTTATAAAGAAGCATCCCGGTGGTTCGGAACCCATTCTTAGCTGTAGGTCTATATTTAAAAATAAAAATAAATAGGTCTCTTGAGCCGAGGAGACCTACTGCATCTTTGTAATAGAAATCTCCCTCCACTAACATCCAAACGGATGGGCGGATGGTAATTCCATTCACATTTTATTTTATTTACGACCTTCTGATCTCTAGCGCGCAAGGTAAAACAGCGATCAAGTAATTGTAACCACAGAGGTAACTTAACACATTATCGGTCCACTAGTTGACGAGAGCAACAGAGCTCAGCGTATTGAGTGGCAGCGACAATATCAGTATCAGTGTAACAATGACACCGGAAATGCTCCGAGTGCCAGCTGATCACTCCCCGACACCGACACTTCCGGTGGCCGATTGATCTAACCCAAGGCCGCGTCCATCCAGTTATCGCTATCAGGACTGTCGCTTTCACCCTCTCGCCAGATGCTATCAGTGACTCCTGACGGGCTGATAGTGTTGCGACACGCGTCGGACAATTAACCGATGATAAATACCAGGTTTGACAGACGGTGGGTGCGTTACGACATTGTCGTGTGTCGTGGGAGACGCCCTTGATGTGTGTAACATTTTGAGAATTGACTAAGTATGGACATTTAAGATTTCATGGATTGTACCTTCGAAGACTGACAAAAATGGCGTAGTCGGAAAATGCTACTTGGGTAGAATACCTACTCCACTTAGCTTATTGTGATACCCGTTTTACATTAGTAACTAACTGTACATATTTGGTCATAGTACATCTACACTTTAAATCAACTATCGTTACACATTTACTTTTAAATTACGTAATTTTGGCGAAATAATGATTAGCTTAAAGCAAGATAATAGTAATAGTCCACAAAATATAACCTTGGCATAAAACGCATATAAGAGAACTTTAATGTGAAAAGTAAAGTAGTCACTCTTCGGCAATTTAACTTTTTTCAAATTTCGATGAAGTTGCATTTTAAAGTGTGTTTGAATGTAGACAAGTTTTTTTTCAAACAACAATAAACTTATGACGAAGACAATATTTAGAATATGTAAAAAGCGGCTGTATATGTCGTAACTACTTTTTTCGCCATTCTAACGTTGTTCGTGACATAGTATAGAAATCGGGTAGATGACCACTGATATTAACTACTAGAGTAGTGCAAAGTAGTATAATTATATACATTGTGCCACCTGTCATTATGCAGTTGATGACGCGCCGGGCACAATGTAAGTATATTTCCAGTGTAGAGAGCAATCTCGTCCGTGGCGGTAATTTGTCGACGGTCGCTGTTGCGTGTCTGTAGCCCGTACTCTCCCGTCGGCGACACAAAGCCTCTGACCCCGGCCACGCACCTGGCACATTCTCTGTCACTACACTACAACTGTGTCAAGTAAAGTTCCAGTACACGTGGAAGGAATGAGCACTTCGCTCTGATGCCCAACGGATCAGCACGTCGAGGACCATTATGGAAACCAAACTGTTTTTGTTCGACGCCAATTTCTGAAAGAATGTACTCAAGAGGAAACCGCTTTTTATGTTGAACAAGGTGAAAGTGATAGTTGGTCAGGACTAGAACATAGTGCACAGCGTGGGCCATGACAAAGCTGAAGCTGGGACGAGTGGCGGCTGAAAGACATCAATCAAGTATTCAAATGAGTTGTGGCTTGTGGCGAGCGGCGGGATCACCCTGTGATGATGTCTCACTCGGGTTAACAGAGGGCAGAGTGTTGAAGGTGAGGACAGTGAAGGCGGATTTTAAAGTTTAACATATGGACAACATCGAGGCTAGTGAACACGTGTTTAAAAAAATGTCAGTTCGATTAGACGAAGATATTCGTTATTAAATAGTATTCTTAAATTTCGCATTTTATGCTTTTTGAGGGTGTCAAATTATTTTGCCGTTTTAATGCTTTGCAAAGTTTTAGTTTTCCAAAAAATAATCGTTCTAATAATTTGTTATTATTTTATATTTTTACTGGTTCAGTATTTTACTATGGATTCCAAACTATTGTTGTATATAAAAAATGCGTAATTTATTGTCCCGATCATAAAATTAGCAACCAAACAGCTTTCTACCGAATTCTTATCTTAGCATACAGGCTTATCAACCAGTTATAAGCAAGATTATTATTTCACCCTTATCAAGCGAGTTTGTGAAATATTTGATTTCAGATATCGAATCATACCGATACACACCCTTCTTTCGGAAAATTTGCCGCCTGTTTTATTTCCTCGCAATCTTTTTTTTAGGTAGCCAAATCAATCATTGCGTCTCTAACCTCCTGAAACGAACACTCATCTGCAGAACGGTCTGTGGATATTTGACAGTCGTGCCCGGCGTGTTGTGATGCGAGGCGAGGAGCGGATGAATGAACGGCGGTGGCGGGGTGGAGTGCCGCGTACAGTAGGCCACTTGGCGGGTTGCGTAACCTGGATCATTTCCTGCTCCGTGGGAACTCTGGCTGCTCCACCGCTACGGCGCGGCACTGACTATAGGCTACCCCCATCTCACGGGGAAACCGTATACGCGTCCTCAAGGACATTTGGACTGGATTCCCACATCCTGCAAGATTTTGGCGGTTTGCAGTGTCAAGATGCTGAAAATACCGGGAGCGGGTTGCTTTGGAACGTGTTTAAGAGAGAAACTGCATTGCGTATTAGTAGTGCCCCTTTTGGGAGGATATAAAATGTACGTTTAATAATATGTTGGTGTGTTTTTTTTTGTTTTGGTCTCTGCTAAATGATAAAGAAACCCTCAACAAACTAAACATAAAAACCTATAGGCGTCCTCAATAATTATCCTTAGCAAGGATAAGATAATTTATCCCAAAATTAAAATTAATCTTTTTGTGTTTGATGTTTGTAATTTGTTGCGTTTAAATATCGTTTAGTTTAGCATCTTTCTTAACCCGGTGAAACTCTCTTAAAATACAGAGATTTTGGTAGACATCTGAAATCGAGTCTTGTCTTATAGTAGACTAGCTGTTGCCCGCAGGCTTCGTCCCGCAAATGATTTATAAAAACTACTAGTTGTCCTGTTGCTCGAATCCGAGCAATAAATATTGTGTTACCCGTTCCAAAGCCAACATGGCCTGCTGATTAACTGTGTTTACTCTATCCAGCTGATTGCTTAAAACTTATAGTTTTTCCCCAATGTTAAGCTTATGGGAAAAAAACTCAACTTTAAGGGGTCCCAGGGCCTCACTCACAAATTATTTCTCTATAAAAAAAGTTTCCTGCACAACTTCACATTAGGCTCTTTCCAATGACACCAAGAACATGAAAATCAGTTCAGTAGTTTAGGGAGGAGTGATTGTCACAAAAAACCTGCTCGCCTATTAAATAAGTATAGATGACAGTTGTGTGTGCTGCATTCTGTGGTTAGCCCGTGGAACTACTGTACTACGAATCAAGATCAACTGTTTGTATTTTCATCAGCTCAAACAAATATGAATGTCCTCTGTGATAGTGTAGTCTAATATGAATAACATGGGAACTTGAAAGTCCCGTGGGGCAGAGCTCTGAGGACTTTTCAAAACGAAAATAGGCTTATGTGTTTATTTGGTAGATAAGGAAAATTCCTGTAAATTTTCATGCCAATCGGTTCTGTAGGTTTTGAGTGATTGAGGAACAAAAAGCAGACAAAGACAGACAGGACACACCATCCCATTTTTATGTATTAACATGGATAAGAATAATTCAATTGTAGGCTTTTCCAAACATAACATTTGTTAGTTGCGTGTTTATGTTGTGTGTTGAATGTATGACCCCGCATACCCGAGGCGATAATTTATACTTGCTCTTGCCCACCAGATGCATGATTTATAGAGAATGCCTTTTGACTACATAAGTAGTTCTTTTGTCGGCGTAATTTCGTGAATGTCGTTTAGCTAAGTTGGTAAAACACTGGCATTGACACCCAGAAAACATGACTTAGACCCACATCCACAGGAGCTGCCACCGTACACCCAGCAGTAAATGCTGTGGTGGTACATTCCTGTCCACGGATCACTAATCAAGCCTTATTATTGCTCGTGACGGACGGTTGAACGTTGTTCAGTTCTTAAATAATTGAACTACACCGATTATTGTAGAACTCGACTTAAAGTAGAATATTTTTGTAAAACTTTGAGGTAGCTAAAGCCACATGCATTTTGAGCCAATAACGCACTTTATAACGTGCCCCAAATAAACGATTGTGGATACTCTTTTATATTTTATGATATCTGAGTATCAGCATGTTTATTTTATAATAGTGTGGTTTTTTATACAAAAACTAACATCCTGAGCGACAGTAAGTGTTGGGTGCTTGCGGATTTGGGGCGAGATGGGAAGACAATAGAAGAAACCACAAAGTGCGAAAGCATTATTGCCGAATAGAGAAAATTAAGTGTCGAGAAAGTGATTATTGTGTGATTCGCGGTTCAGTTGAAAGGTTTCGGTGGGATCCAATGAAAGCTATCAATTATGAGCTGTCCATTAGCAGTTCCCCGTCCGCCGACGAGCGCGCCACTGCTCCCACGTTCGCACTTGGCATTACTCTGTGTGATCCATTATTGCGACTGCGGCTGCGTTACTCTGTGTGGCGTCCATTACTCAAGCTGCATTACTCCCCTCATCTTCCTACATATTTGCGGCAATGGTGGTATCTGCTAGGTGCTTTCGCTGCAAAGCATTATATCTTTATGTTCTTTTACTAAATTTGTGGGTCATTAACTGGTGTTACACTATATTTTTGAACGTTGTTAGACTCAGTTCTCTAGCCTATAAATTTGCTGGGTGGTTTTTAAAAAATTATTAAAAGAAAATTTAAAGGTTGTTTATAAATCTGAAGGGCAATACTGAGTTTTAGTCTCATTGCGATTGTGGATCAAACACTCGCTACCACCGCTTTCGTAACAACTGCTAAACAACCTTGTTCTAATTCGCCAAGTTGTAGTAATATTTATAGTATCTCCAATAAAACGTATAAAATAATTTTAATTGTTGAATGGACTTAAAAGTTGTAAAACGGCAATGACCGTTTCCAAGGTCTTCTACTGATTGCAACACATTCAACGATTTTAATGTTAATGCATTTCCAATTGTAAGTGATCCTAGCTTAGATATCCCGAAAAGAAATATTTGTTTACCAAAATTATTCAGTCGTCTTATAAGAAGCAGATTCCCTTCCTCTATTAAGATTCTAGAGGTAAATAAAGCCAATAATGAAACCAGAAAGAAAATTAAATATTCATCAGCACTGCGCCAGGCGACGCGCGACGTTCACGAATGGGGTGTCATTCCGCTAAGTAGCGGCGATAGATTATTCAATGAGGGCCGAGTGGGAATCATTCAAGTCCCCGGTGCCCGATGCCGCTAATGCTGAACCAACAGCTGCGATCGGCTCGTTTCCGGAAACTAAAACGTTTTCTGTGTCGAGCCGCTGGGTTCTGTTGTTCCGAATTGGTGACCTTTCTGTACAGAATTGGTGACATCAATTCGGCAAGTTGGGAATGAGACTTCGTCAGCGGTCGCGGTGTTGAATAAAGCCCGCATTTGTTCTGAGATTAGTACGTTTTATGACGATGCATGGTCTAGGGAATGTCGCGGTGTAAATTACGGCAATTCTCCATTTTTAGGTCGTGGGAAATTATTTGTTTTTTTTGGAAAACAGTATTGGGTACTAAATAATGATTTTTACAAATGTTCTTGTTTAATATGATGTAAAGTATATTTATCTGACCAAATGCCCATGCTTAGAAAGATATCCTCCCCGTATACTGTCTTTGTTTGCTCTTTAATCTCCAGAAGTATATGTTTTTGTTTTTGACATTGACTATTATTTTACTTATTTTTCTAGTTGAATCTTTTATCATATTCGACGTTAATACTGCCTCTTAGTATTTCTGAAACTAAGGTTCTTTGTTTTTTCGTAATTTTTGAACCTGTTAGATCAAATAAACAGCTGACATTCTGATGACCTGTTAACAAATAAATTAATAATTGAGTTGTTCAATTGAAATTGGTTATACTATAATGAAATATTATTTTTAACGAAACAAACGTATATGCGAACTGGATATCTTCCTATTGAATTTTCTCACACCTCAATAAGATACTGGAAGATTATTTGCCTGACTTGGCGTCACCTGCTTCTAGAGGAGGAAATACCTAGCAATTTAAGTGAGTAGAATAGTACTGTCACAAATAGTTAACCCATAAACAACTGCGAATCTATAATATTATAAAGAAGAGGTGGTTTCTGTCTTGTCTGTCTGTCTGTGTGTCTGTCTGATGTTCCGGGTGAACGCAAAAACTACTGAACCGACTGGGCTGAAACTTTACACATAGGTAGATCTTGAACCCATGCAACACATAGGTCTATTCACTTCCTCAAAATCCCCTCGGGCTTCGCCCCGTGAAGTCCTAAGTTTTAATGTTTACATTTCAGAATAAAGTAAACATTCAGAAATTGTAATGCGAACAGCTGTGGATACTTACATTTGACAGCTTAAAGAGCAGAAGCAAGAACAGCTGTTTCAAGCTAACTAAAATGCAAATTGTATTGACTAAAGAACCGGTAGAGAAAACCCCTGTGCGAAGAACGGGTACGTCAGCTAGCTATTAATTAATATTAATGAACAAATATTAATGTGGCTTTATCTGGTTGTAGTCTATTCTTATTTGCACAAATAACAATATTTTATCGATACTTCCTGTACCCTCCCCCGATTTTATATTTTTGCCCCCCCCCCAATTTAATATTTGTTCTCCTCTCCGATTCTTATTCCCCCCCCCCGATTTTATATTTTTGCTCCCCCCGATTTTTATTTTTGCCCCCTCCCGATTTTATATTTTGCCCCCCACCGATTTTGTATTTGTTTGCTCCCCCCCGAGTTTGTATTTGTTTGCCCCCCCGAGTTTATATTTTTCCTTTCCCCCCCGATTTTTATTTTTGCCCCCACCCGATTTTATATTTAGCTCACCCCCCGATTTTATATTTTTGCCCCCCAACCCTCTTCCCTCTTCGATTTAATATTTTTATTTGATGTCCCCCATTTTACATTTTTGCCCCCCTCTTCGATTTTAAATTTGTATTTTATTTCTCCCCATTTTATATTTTTGCCCCCTCCCATTTTATATTTTTACCCCCCCTCGTTTTTATATTTTTCCTTCCTCCTCGATTTTTACTTTTGCCCCCACCCGATTTTATATTTTTGCACCCCCCTTGGTTTTTATATTTTTATTTGATGCCCCCATTTTATATTTTTGCCCCCTCCCATTTGTACATTTTTTGTCTCCCCCCGGTTTTATATTTTTGCTCACCCGATTTTTTTGCCCTCCTCGATTTTATATTTTGCTCCCCCCCGATTTTATATTTTTGCCCCCGCCGATTTTATATTCTTGCTCCCCCATTTTTATTTTTGCCCCACCCCCAATTTTATAATTTGCTCCCTCCTATTGGATTTTATATTTTTTTATGTCCCCCCCAATTTTATATTTGGTTGCCCCCCAGATTTGATATTTTCACTCTTCCCCCGATTTTCATTTTTGCCCCCTCCCCATTTTATACTTAGATACCCCCTGCCGATTTTATATTTATGCTCCCCCTCCCCCCTTCACGATATTTTTTTTATTTTTTGGTACTTGAGTTCTTTTATTTCTAAAAGCGAATCCAAAGTGTTACGTGTACCGATTTGGAGTTGCAATAACCACACGCCGTTTACTACCCGACAGAGCTCCTCGACTTAGCAACAGGACCCGAACTATCTGCCAGTATATTTCGTTAACTTTGATTTAATTGTACATTTGTAAAATGTAATTTTAATATTGTAAAATAATGTGGATTGTTATTTGCTTTAGTTAATCTACCATTTATATACAACCCGTACGAAGGACGGGTACACAGCTAGTATTTAATATTTTAAAATCTTATTGTTTATGATTCAACATTCTTCGCAGTGATATCGATAATTTGTTTAGCTCTTTAAAATTGACCATGAATCTACGAGTTCGCATAATCCGTGGAGGATGGACGGGATCTGAAAGTCAATATTAACATTGCGGGAGAAACAGAAACCTGGAATGTTACCACGAGGCTCTAAGAATTTTGGATTAGTTTGGTATGCGTGTTTTATACGGACGGGATGTAATAAAATAGTCTTACACTTAAAATGTATTTAAGCCTACACTAAACCCATGTTCAAGACTGTAAATAAAGAATACAATATACTGAATACACCTATTTGGGGACTATATTTCCGATATTATTGTAATTGTAATGTACAAATTTGTCGTTGGAAATACACAAATTTGTATTTGTAATTTTTATAAGATAGTACCAATGACTACATAAACTACAATACTACTTATTGTAGTTTATGTAGTCATTGATAGTACAATGCAAAGGCAAATGATTTCGATTGGTCACACCGACCAAATCAGGCCCAATAACTTATCATTGGCCACACGTCTCATTACTGAAGCTCGTCCCAATGTCAATTTTCTCATTGGACCTATAACAGTGGAAGGTGTGTGATCTGCCTTCTTTGTTATAAACACAATTTAAGTTTAATTTTTTATCGAAGCTGATGTGCGATGCACCTCAGTTGAATTACACCCGCATTGATGTAACCTCTTGGGGTCGGTGTCGTTACAACAGTTTCTTACTGCGGCTCACCGGCGCGCCTCGCCCAGGGCGACTGTTTACGGCGCAGATAAACTACGCTTTTTATAAATGCCATTTAAACACTGCGACGTGTTTTGCCCAAGTTTAATGTGCGCGTCGACTATTCCGCGACCTTCTGTTGACCGCTTGGCTCTAGTGGTGATATTTTACTGGTTTTATATCTGTTGTGGTAATTGAAGTAAGCGAGAGTAATGGTGCGGTTGTGACGCCAACGCCGTTCTGTTCTGCGAAACGTTTCAAATTATTGACACTCTTGGATAAAGTTCTGTTCGATAATTTTTTTTAGCATTCTGACTGTAGGAAAAGTCATTATTGAATCATCATTGTTTCATTGCAGAGGCTGGCGGGATATGGTCTAGTTTTCTCGTTTTTTATAATATAATTTTATCGATGTTTAACAAATCAGTTGTAACAACTTTTTTGTAGAATCATTGTTAAAAACAAACGTCTAGGGATAAATGCATTTTTCTAGTTTTACGCTTCTTTTTATTGGGTAAGTTATTTTATATTTCGACGGGTTCACACCAAGATTTAACTTACTCAACATGTCGTCTTAAATCATTGATTGCCTAATACCCACAATCGTTTGTATGATTAAGATCTGAACCCACATAGCACAACTCTTTGATGACATCGCAGACTTGTTGCTAAGCGGCGCATATTGGGAAGTACTCGCATGAATGTTAAAGCCCTACT
This sequence comes from Allygus modestus, assembly GCA_963675035.1. Taxonomy (NCBI): domain Eukaryota; kingdom Metazoa; phylum Arthropoda; class Insecta; order Hemiptera; family Cicadellidae; genus Allygus; species Allygus modestus. The sequence goes on from OY776116.1 coordinate 81,329,080, forward strand.
CAAGATTATTTTCGTCTGACACCATATCATCAAAAGTGTCAGATATTCTATATTTTTTTAAAAAGAGGTTGACTATGTACTATCCCCATCCCTTAATGTGCCTACCTCAGCCCCTCCAGTTCTGTTGTCTAAAGTGGTCCTTGTCTGTTCCAGCTGCACGTCCATGTACGTGGGCGAGTACTGCCAGCACCCCAACCCCTGCCACACGGGGCCCGGGCCTCGCTGCCAGAACGGCGGCACCTGCAACGTCCGCATCTCACCCACCCACGGCAGTCCCAGCTTCTGGTGCACTTGCCCCATCGGCTACTCCGCCTCCCTCTGCGAGATCCCCATCGCCAACTCGTGTGACTCCGACCCCTGTCTCAACGGAGGGACGTGCTCGCTCACTGCGCTGGACAAGTACACTTGCACGTGCGCGCCAGGGTTTACCGGTGAGTGATATGTTACTTTCATTGTTTTAGTTGTAAGTATAGTAAGTATCGGAATTGCCGTAAACCCTTGTGAACTTACTGAAGAGCAGGTTATGGTAGAAATTTGGCAGTTGGTTTGTTTTAAGAGTATTTTCGGTTTGCAAGCCGACTGACTTAACGGCTTGAAGAAGATCGCGTCTTTTGCAGGATGAAAAAACAACTAACTCAAGCGTGTAATCAGACCATAACTAAGGGTGCATTAATTTTCTAGTGCATTTAAACACTACTCACCCTGAGAAATTGCTTATAACAGATACATGAACGTGTATATTAATCAGTTGCTACCATATGTTCTACATTTAATGACATACATTGTTCATTTTCCTGTTTGAAGTTGCGTCTCAAAAGATGCGAATTTGATACATGTTATGAGTTGGCAATGTAAATTGTTGAAAGAGATTAAAATTAGAAAGTTCAAGTAAAATCCTGCGGTTGTTATATATACATAATATTCCTTGTCTGAATTGTCATCTTCGGTTGGATTGAGTTTCCTTCACGTATGAACTTCGTTTTACACGACGGTGTTTCTCTATACTCTTGTCTACTCAATAACTTAAATACATATATATTCAGGAGGAATGCCTCCATCAACATTTTCTTGTGACTTGTGACAGAATCTTCTACTACATTTCTATTGGTTTTTTCCTAATTTGCGGTGAAGGAACGTCAAAAGTATTGCTCTCCTGATTCAAAGCACGGATAATTGTTGCACGGAGACTTTGTCAACTATTGACGTCTTGTTCTGTTGTTAATAACACTACAACCATTAAATATTTGTATACAAGCCCACAAGCCAATCCAGTGTTGACTCATGCCATTGCAGAATGCTTATCCCACAGCCCTCGTCCCGGCCTTACTCCCGCGAACTACAACCCAAGGCCGGATGTGAATGTAAATCAAACCTTCGACTCTTCACGCGAGTTGCGAAACCGCAAAGCAAATACTCGGCCTTAGCCTCCCCTGGAGTATCCGCACCTAGTTCAGGCCGCTGGTAGCCGAGTGGCGCAGTCGATGTTCCGAGCGTATCGATGAACAGTTACTGAGACTCACGAGGCGCAATCACAAGGCGATGTTCGATGTTGAGGGCACACAATGGATGTTGACCAATAGGGAAAGGTCCGATCGTGACGCCGCGAACCTTGTGTCCTGTCATACGTTGACTGACGCGTCAGCACCTCCAGCCGTGCATCCATCATCGCGATACCGACAGACTGTACCGGTATCATATGTCGAGTGGAATTTAATTTGTCTGCTTCGGTCGCCACTAAAAATTCTTCTTTGATTCGGAGTTTCCATTGTAGTCACTAAATATACTCTAGTATGTATGCTATAAATGTATGAGTAGTGTGATGATGTATGTTGTTTCATGAATACGGCCTGCAGATTGTAGGTTTTTTATTTTTAAATACTATTAAATTAATTGCCTTGAGTATTTTCTTACGTAAGTTGGTTAAATGCCACATCAGTTTCCGTCCAGCTTTTAAAGTAGGAGAACCTGACTTCAAAATGATTCCTTGCATAAATACCCAAAATATTGACATTCAATAAATTTGATGATTTGTTAATTTAAAGATTATTAGATACAGTTTCCGGCTACACTTATAAGAAAAGATCACTCGGATGGTTATGCGACCAAATATGTTTTCAAAGATCAGCTCTCGCCTGCGTTCAACCAAATTGAATCAAGCATAATTCATTATGGCTGAAGCGCTCCTTACATCCTGTTTTATTTTTGGAAAGGATTAGGTTTTCTAACACAAATGTAAATGGGTTTTAATAATTTTAGAAATGTTGTCTGGGAAATATTTATTTATTAAGTAAATATGAATGTGATCTTAAAATTGATTCTAGTTAAATGACACAAGGAGGTTTTTTCTTTGCTTTGGTCTTGATAAAACGATCTGATCATCGTTGGATGATTAACTCGTGGTCCATTAAAGTATTGAAACAAGAAGGCTAGTTCTTGAAATGTTACTAACTCTACGGTGAATAAACTCTCACATGCATTAACAATACCCCCGTCGAAGCAAACCTGCATACTCAGCGAATTTCCAATGCATGCATATGTTTCTCACTACCACATAAACCCACTTAAGTAAGTTATAGACTAGATGTTTGAAGTTTGCAAATGCTTCAAATTAAACTTCAGGTATAACTTTAAAAAAAGTAACCATGATTACAATTTTAAGAAGTATGTACGATGGACGGGGTTTAGTTTACATAAACTCCGTTTATGGAATCAACATCATAAATAATCGAATTACCGCCTGTCGGAGATTCTACAAAAACAAAATGCAAAACACAAACACACAACAAACCCGAAATCTAAAACCAAAAATCAGCCATTTGCTAAATTTGCTTTTGTATTGTAATATTGTCACTTACAACTAGAAACAGGATCAACAAATACATTATTTATTTTTATTTAATCTCTAAAGCATATTTTCATTAGTAAAAGGTTGCAGCTAAATCTGATCATATTCTAACATATTTTGTCTCCCAACAACATTAATAAACGGTATCAGGAAACTGACACATACTTTCTCCCTTTTAGCCCAATTTTAATGAATAAATTACTTTTTATTCACTAAATATAGAATGCAAAGCACGGTTGAATGTACAGAAAATCTTGTAAACAATTTCTTTACAAATACATCCACCAAAAATCCCTGGTTTGGAGGCACTACAGAATCCATTGCTACACACGTGCTTTTAAGAGGGGAAATGCCCCCTATTCCCCCCAGGGTTATTAAGGGGCAACATATTTGGAATTTCCTCTGATGGTCAATGCTAACTTGATAAGTATATCAAGTTTGAACGAAATTGATCAGTAAATAAGAGAGAAATAGTAATTTTTGTATTCCCCATAACATTAACAACGTTCCCCAATGACATTGGACAACGTACTGCGTTTACCGCCGTACGGAACGCAGTACGGTTGAGGAAGGAAATTATTTCCTTCCTCAACCGGAAATCTAGAATACCAATTCAAAATACCAAATTATTTAGTTTTTTGAGCTCTTTTTAATGGTGAATAGTAATATTTTTTATATTTATGTTTTTTTTTATAAAAAATCCAAAAACTGAAATTTTGATGTTTTAAGTCCTGTAATTTCTGAACCCTTATTTTTACAGAAATGCGGGTGGTGTTATATTGTTGGAAAACGAAAGCTCTACAAACGACTAAAGTTTAATTAAAATCGGTAGAGCCGTTTTTGAGACATTTTGACTTTTCATGTTTTTTGGCGGTTTTTGGGGGATAATTACCCTTAAAAATCTAAAATTTAAAAAACGCCTGGAGATATCGTGGATTAGTACATACATACCAAATTTCATCAAAATCGGTCCACTGGTGTCGTCTCTAGCTCTGTACACATCCATACAGACAGACAGACACACAGACATCACGTAAAAATCACTTTTTTGGATTCAGAGAGCACCTAAACGAATATTTCCACTATCAACTCAATTTAAAAAATGTTCACTAAAACAATACTTTCTCGATATACTATGTATAAGGGGAGAAAGTAAAATGACAATGTACAAACTTTTTAATCCTTACTCAAAATTCGCATTATCATATCTGTGCATTTAGGCATCAACTCAACGCTCTCTTGCACAAACAACAAACCTGCAAACTATTAAACGACTAAACATTTTTGTTTTAATAAATAGTTCTAAAATATGAAACTGTTGACAAGAGATGAGTTCATATTTCGGCGTGTGTTACTATTACTGAAGCCATAGCCTATGAAACACTTTTTAATAGAGACCATAACGCTACAAAACCGTTGATTACACTATTTGTGTGTGATTGCAGACTAAGTGTCTCGTGTACACTGATTACACATCTCGTCGATATCCAATGGATCCAATAGGCCAGTGGCGTAACTGCCGGGCCCGCAGGGCCCGCGGTGCGGGGGGGGGCACGTACAAAGGGGGCCCGAGAGCCGAGGCGGCGGGGCCCGCAGGCCGAGGTAAAACCTCTGGCAGGCCCGCATGGTGGGATGAAATTTTTATGTTTAATTTTTATAACAGCAATAATGTTTTTGGTAAACTTTTAGGAATTTATTTATTTTTAGGCTAGTAATCTTTCATTCGTAAATTTAATAAATGACACACTTTAAAACTGCACTAAGGTTTATTATTTTAATTTTCCTCAATTCTAATTACTTTAAATGTAAACCTTAAACTACACTATTTTAACAATAATATTCTCCATTTTGCATAACAATCTTAAAACAGAAGCGAAGTTGTTAAACTGTGTAGGGAAAATTCTGTGATGTACATTCACTTTCAAGGGTGTATCAGCATAAGTATAGGATAGTGATAAATAATAAATCGGCGGCTCATGATAGGATCCGTTTAAAAACCTTAAAGTACAATAATTGTAAATGTTCACAATCGCTATTTTGAAATTGAATCCGAACTGAATCCGAATCCACTTCAAATACCTTTTCCACATTTGGACCGGAACAGAGCAAGTTACTGATCTGAACGTGTCGAACCTTTAGCTTTATGTTTTGACACTTGTCGACACTTATCTGAGGGTTAGAAACGTCTGTCTCATGCAACTTAATCCCAAAATCTAGTAGATGGGTAGGAATCAGTGTTGCCAACACGTCAGACTAGTTTTACCCTAGAATTTGGCTAGCTCTACCCTAGATTAATCAAGCGTCATTATCCTAGAATTACCCTAAAATTTCTTAAATGCATAGTAACTATAATATTCGTATTTATCACTCTTAATCAGATTTAAAAGGACAAATAAATCAAACAAAAATCAATTACACAAATTAAATATAATCAAATTGTTGTGTACAATTTTATTTAAGGGTACCGGTAGTCCTTTTCCGGAGTCCTGGAGTAAAACCTCATTTGGATGGTGGCAACTTCAAATGAGTCATTCTTGGGGGTAAATTTAAAAGCAGAGGGCTTATTGAAAATAACCCTGTAAATTGCAGTCATACTGTATTGTTTGTGACCGATGGGGTCCGTCCCGTTGTGCACTGAAATAAATATTATAGTAATCCAAACAATATTGCATGGTAAATGCAATTCTGGTAGTTTTTAAAAGATTTATCTTAATTAACACAATAGTTATGGTAATGTACTACGATCACGTCTGTCAAAACTACTATAATATTCTTGCTAAATTATTTGCAATGAGGCTGGTAATTGCATCAACATATTATTGTTGCTAATACATCATAACGATAGTAGTACAGTAAGTAGAAATGCTTAGCGAGAATATTCTGATATATTATACCAGATTCTGTTTTTGATTACACGACAATGTCTCAAAATGGAAATGAGTCGTCACCGGCCTGACCTGAAGCGTGAATGCACCGCGACAAGCAATGTTATAGTTTATCGTGTGATCGGTATCAGAATGTGTTATACTGCAATATTTATGTGTTAAGTGTCTCACTGTCTCAGTAATGTTTTAATAATGTAAAGAATAAACCTAAGGAATAACTGAAGATATGGCTGTAGCCACAAAACATGCAATGGCATAACCTCAAAAAGTATATTGAACAGGTAAACCTTTTTATTTTTTTTTAATAAAAATCCAGCAGTTTTAACATGAATTCAGAATATTATTTAGGCTTTCTATAGCCTAGGTTGGATATTAACAAGGTAAGAGTAATAAAGAGACTGAGATTAAGTTACTAAGCCTTAAATAAAAAATAAATATTATAAAAAATATGATTAAAGCCAAGCGAACGGTGGTCTTTTGACCCCATACTTCTGCAGCTTTCATGTAAGAAATGTTATATAACTTATTTTGGTTAGTTTTCAGGTTATGTTCGTTAAACTGTAGGGGTTTCCGTAACCACTCCACTGTATATTAACCACAAAAACAACTTATTTTAGAAATAAAAAAAGGTATTGCCATAGCTACTATACATTCTGAGAGGAGAGTCAACTGAACTTATAGCTGCAGCAATAACTTATTGTACAAGTAAAAATAAGAGTTATTGTTATAAATAATATAAACTCTAGTAACGATTCTCATAATGTTTAGTTTTATTAACAATAACTTATTGCTCTGGCAGCAAGATGTATTGCTTGGGCTCAAATTTCATTATTGTAATATTTGCAATAATTTCTGTTAAACGCTACAATAAAATATTGACAATACCAGGATTGTAGCTGCTACTAAACACATTGCTGGGACCATATTTACAATAATTTATTGCTCAACGTACCATATTCTGGTTCATATAACAATAATCTTGTTTTCAGTGTGCCATTGTCATACAAAATACCCCCGTCGCAGCAAACTTGCGTACTCAGCGAATTTCCAATGCATAATATATGTCTTAATACTAAAGCCGCATACTAAGTTTCATAAAAATATAATCACATATAAGCGATATACACAATTGTAATTATTATCCATAAGAATAGCATTGGTGATGAGTACGTAGGTTTTCTGAAACAAGGAACACAAACGATCGGTTTTTATGTAAATATAAATAAAATTTAACTAGGCGAAGCCACATACCAAGTTTCGTCAATATTTAATCATAAATAAGGTCTCAGCTTCGTCCCAATAGGGGAAATTCGCTAATATGGCTCTTTACAAATGATGCCCTGCAAATCATTGACGGGTTGCCACTCCGTGTGGCCGGTCAGCTCGAGCGCAGTGCATAGAGTGTACCGGTATCAGTATGTGTCAGTAGGTGGCCGCTTTCACCTCAGATAGCTCGTTCTGGTCAACTAATTAATGCAGGCCGCAGCTGCTCCCCGAATACGCACGATACATCAATCCAAATATGAGAAGGAGTCGAGCGACGAAATCATTTCATTCAAGGCCTGTTCTCATGGTTCCGTCCAACTATTGGCATACTAAATGGTATGTTTGGACATGCCGGCTGTTCTAGCGTCGACTCATAATTGAAGAGCCGAAGGATTGATTTACATTCACATTTCAACAATACGATCCGGCCTTGGGTTACAAACCCGTGAACTACAGGTCACGGGAGTGAGCCTGAGATAGACGATAGGAACGAGTCTGAGGTCTGAGGCAACTAATGTATTGGCTCGAGGCTTTGTACAAGTATTTCATGTTGTTTATTCTGATCGTTCGTTATTCTTAGCTGTTGGTCTGGATATATGTTGATTAGGGATCCATATTTCTTGCTGACTGAGTGACGATTACACGGTTCCATTTCCATTCATTGGCACGAACTTTTGGCCCGACCCAATACAGTTAACACCCTTTACGTCATTGAACTTATGTTTCACTTGGCCAAATTTTATAATTTAAAATTAAAGTTCTACAATAGAAACATTTAAAAAATATTGGCATGATTGAAAGCAAACAATGTAACCTAATTAATGTTCCAGTTTTCCGAAAATACTAATATGAAGACAAATATTCATTGTGAAGAAAACGTAACCCTACAAAGGTTGTTTATTTTTGACCGATACAAATATTTTAAAAATTAATGACAACTTGTATGATTATACAACTCTATCACCTTAAGATACAAACAATTAATAAATTAAGTGATAACACCGTCATCTCTTCTGGGTTCGGCCCATCGGCCACGTATCGTTCATGTTTTGGAGTTTTCCAAATCACTGCCCTCGCCCTGAAGATGTAAGGAGTCCGAAACGTCGGCAAACATCCTCAAAGAAGCAACACGTGTTTCCGGAAGCTGATCTTTAAATGTTAAATTAAGTGTTACAATGCTTGTTACAAGATTTATTGTTACAATGGTATGTGTTCCAGGCGCTCACTGCGAGCTGAAGGACTACTGCGCGTCGATGCCATGCCGCAACGGCGCGACGTGCGTCTCGCTGGAGGACTCGTACAAGTGCAACTGCGCCGCGGGCTTCCGTGGACCCACGTGCAACGAGGACATCGTCGAGTGCCTCAACAGCCCGTGCGTCCACGGCAAGTGCCGCAACACACACGGATCATATACGTAAGTCAGACTCTTCATACAGCATTCTCGTATAATTCTCTGAGATTGTATAACGGGGAAGTGCGTGGAACCTCGCTTATGATGTTTGGGGCGTTGGGAAATTTAAGGAAGCAAATTCTGACAAGCCCAGGAATCTAGAAGAAATATACGACGGCTAGTGATAATTTACCAAGTTTTATTTTAATTTATAATTAAATGTTAAAGACCTAGTCAGCATAGGCTGAATTATACTTATTTTGACATTTTTCCCTTCGGATATCGGGCATTCAAATTTTTCATGAAGTCAATTTAAACATCCAAGCCATGTTTTCGGATAAATGTACATCATCATTTTTTGTAGACATCGCGGAAAACGATACAATAACGTTTGAAACGGAAGTTCGAGATCAATACAAACAAAACTGCCTAAAATAATAAAACGAATATATAATCCATTTTATATGTTAAAACGTAAAAACTCCCTCTATAATAATCATTATAGGATGGATGTGTAGATGACTAACCATTACCTAGACAAAGAATGCCTCGCGAGCCAAGCGACATTTAACTCGCTACGTAAATAGAAGTTACCTTATCGCAGTCGGAGTTGTAAACCAACGGATGTCGCCTTAACAGTTTTTTGCAAGGACGACAACGCAACGCAGCGATCGGAGAAAGGATCCAGCCGCTCCGCATCCATCGGCTTGGCCTTCGCCCGGTAATGAGCCGGATATAGTGAGGACTGAGGAACCTGTGGACCGCAGACGCAGCCGACAGTTGTCCGGTTAACATTGCGCGTTGTTGAGTCATATACTTCATTGGGGATTGCTAGTAGCCCGAGTCGCTGCGACAATGGATTTTATATTCCTGTCGGCCGTGGAGACCACCTCGATTGCAGCTCAGAGCTCCGATTACAAGATCGAATCCAAACATTAAATAAATCCATTGACGTTGATCCACTATAGGCAAATACGAATCCAAACTGTTCTAATCTTGAAGGTGATAAATATTGTGAGTTCTCCTGTCACTAAAATTAACATATTTACTTTTTGACTTTCATTTAGTAAAATTTAATATTTATAAAAATATAATATACAACTTTTTCCTCTTCTTAGGCGTTTACCTTAAGAGTCTTCATCACCGGAAGTTGCTAGACGCCATCTTGGAGTTTTGTTTCATAAGGCCAATGTTAACTTTGTGCCTCCATTACATCTCACCTGATCGTCACAAATAATTCATTTTGGTGTCAAATTAAAGGTTTCGTCGTCCTCTAGGGAAATACAATAGTCGAATTTGGATTTTGTTACAAATTAATGATAACATGTACAGTGTTTCAGTTCAAAATTAAACTATTTATTATGAATCTATGACACCCAAATTAAGAGATTCGACATTGTATTTCCCTAAAGGACGACGAAACCTTTAATTTGACACCAAATTGAATTGTTTGTGACGATAAGGTGAGGTGTAATGGAGGCACAAATTTAACATTGGCCTTATGGACAAAACTCCAAGATGGCGTCTAGCAACTTCCGGTGATGAAGACTCTTAAGTTCATCCTCTTCAGTTGAAGATGTCTAATTGTTGTGCTCCATAACCTCTTATTTATTGTTTTTTTGGGAGTAGCACCTATGACGACTTGAATGAGTTACGAAATTATGAGGAAAAAATCCAAAACTCTTTCCAAGCAATTCGGTCCCGAAGTATGTTTTCGAGTGTATAACGTTTTGACTGTTCATCGCCATAACACCCCACTTTTGAACATCAGACATACTGTAGTTCTATTAAATTGTTCAACACATTGCCATCATTAAAAAGAGGAAAAAAATGCTTTAGCTTTTTTTTAAAGTTTTATGAGCCATAAACCTCATAGACATTTATGTGAGAGTTTTTGTATACAGTATCTGACAATTGTCATGCATTTATTTGTTTATAACAAAAACGAATTAGAGTTGAGTTTGGGTACTTTGAGGTAAATATGTGATTTTGGTTAGGGTTTAGACTTGGACAAGAATTTGGCTCACCGTTTGTGATGAATTATTGATAAACCAATCTTTCAATCTCGAACCACACTTGGGGTGTCAAGTTAAAATTGGTTGGACAAAAACAATATTTTAGCGTCTAAGAAGGCTATTGGTGATAGTTTCTCCGTCAAAACATCATTTTCTTGGAAATCATCAGAAAATAAGTTCGAAATAAAATTATGCTTATATTGAACTGTGGAATTTAAAACTAATTAGTAGACATGTAATTCTGATAGGTTAGTAACGTTCTCGTTATCGATGAACTGAACAGATAATCATTAATTTTCTTTCAAATAATATTTCGATTATTCAAGACGGCGAAGGCCGTGGGATGTACCAACAAGCTGGCGGGCCCAGTGGTAGGCTGCTATGTATTCACGCCCAACCGATAATGGTTCAAATTGTTGTGAGGCGGCATTTTGAATTGTAAATGGTGGAGGGCGGCGCGGCCTAGTTGGGCCGTATGCGGAGCTGCGCGACAATGTGGCGTTGCCCCCTCCCGCCCACCTACCTGTTACCTGCCTGCACTCGTTAACAAGGCCTTGTTAGACATCCCGTCAGAGTGTAGTTTCATGCCCACTAGCCGTTGATTCATGCGGAATTTACATTGCGAGTATCTGGAAGAGTATTTTCGATAGGGGTACTATTTAACAACATTTAGAACACTTGTTACAATAAAATATACAGGATTCGAGAGGCAGGAGCGGTCGTTAAAGGACACAATAATTGTAAAGTCTTTTAGGAAAATATCCTATTTTGTAATCGCAGTTATGTAGTTTTAACGAATAAACTTCCACTAAGCGATAGTTCATTTTACATTTATATTTTGGAGAAGAGTATGTATAGCTTTAGGATTTAAATAAACTACAGTTAATTGACTTCTGAAAGACATTCCGAGTTTCCATAAGATATTTTAGTGTTTTAAATTTTCCAGCTTGTAAGACGCAAATATAAGTGATGCTGTACTATGTGTGTTCTATTTATAAGGGTGATATATCAAGATGAGCCAATAGTCCGCTTGTCTTCAGTACATAGTGGAATTAATGACATCACTCATGACAAAAAATCACATGAAATTTTATGATTTAGAAAATTTTTTGCATTTGACATGCCCGTCCACATTCTAAACGTTAAAACATGTTTTATCGCATGAAAACAATTAGGCTAGATTGGGTAATTCATTATTCCTTGCAAAGATTAATTTTAAACCCGCAGATTTTTTGCAGTTTCATTGCTGGTTTTACGGAGACAAGTCATTATAGCGGACATTTATTGTGCAAGTATTTACGACACTCGGTTGTTCCAGGTGCACTTGCGAGCCCGGCTACACCGGCAAGAACTGCGAGAGCGAGTACATCCCCTGCGACCCCTCGCCCTGCCTCAACGACGGCGCTTGCAAGCAAGTCGACAATCTCAACTACGAGTGTCAGTGCGTTACAGGTAACCTCTCCTCCTTTCACAACCGATCCGGCTCCCAGATAGCGCTAGTGATAGTTTCTCGACCTAGTTTAGCACCAGCCTCTATATTTTCATTGCCCACCGTATGTGTTGAAGTTTATTCCGGTTGTAATATCGGTTGAGCTAGGGGCTAGTGGTTATCAGGGATCATAGGTGAAGTCGTGTTGTGTCTTATCTCTTGTTTCTTGAATTGTCGAGATAAAAGATACGGACTATTAACTTTTTGATTTGTTTGATAGTTGGCAAAGGGAGTTTATATTAGATGCATCGGGATTTTTCGCCATTGCGGCTAGGGGTCATTTAAATGTGTTTTGTTCCTGGCTAATCCTGTTTTGTTCAAATGATTATCTTCCACAGGTATTGAATAAAAGATTGTTTGTTGGTGATGGCATGCCCATTGCACAGTTATCACTTCAGTATTCAAAGTGAAGGACGTTTTTCAAACTTTTACCTTTAGATAAGCTATCTTCAAGAAGTATCACACGTGTATCTCACGTTATTGTGAATATTTTCCATAACTTATTTAGAAAAACAATCCGTTTTACGTGTTTTCTTAACGATTACAGTAATGCAAATAAATCTATACAAGATTATTGCCATGATTAAACGAATGATGACACAAATTCCTTAAAAACCCATCTCCGGCAAACTCAGGTGTCAGACCTTTGGATTGGAACCCCTTTCAACTTGTGAGCAACGGTTCTTTTAACTCGCAAGACTATTCAAATGCGTCCACTGGGATAGCCATTTTGCCAACTGTTGATCGGCGGGGACGTGGGGAGAGTGTTGGGAGGGGTGACACCTGCCTGCGGAGACCGGATGTTCCTACACACACGTGGTTCCAGACTAAGCCGCAGACTCGAGATTGGGACATGCGCACAGGGCCGCCAATCACAACAAATAATTCCGCTCCGACCGACCCTCTCCTAGACGCATCTTTGGGCTGGATCAGCCAGGGATCAGCTCACGGCGTCTTGTGTGTGAGAATAATGGGTGCGTTTACAGAGCTGTTTGTACGTACTAGAGATGAATCACCCACTCCAGTGAGAGTTTGATGATGCGGGAAGTTATCGGGTAATTTAACTCACAAGACTGAGAAAATTGTCTACGATTTCATCATCCTTTGACTGTTACTGGCGGGGCGGAGTAGTTGTGGTCAGAGGCTTAAGATTATCTTAAATTTATAGGCATACAGCAATGGTTAATGATCCTTTGATAACCTTTCTTATTGCTTAGTGTCAGGCTTTTTATTATACAAGGTCCTTTTTAATGATAACAGGATGAGATAAATGAAGCGGCTGTCTTATAGTACGTACGAACCAAAAGTCTTTACATACAACTACAAGTCCATGAATTAGATGCAACAGAGAAAAAAAACACCACCTAAAAAACAACTCTCGCTGTTTCATAGGTTGTGGTTACCTATGATCGTTATTTGATGCTATATAATTTAGTTCAGAAAGATGGAGAGATTTTTATTACAATGTTATGATTGACAGTTTCGTCCAAATGGAGTAAATTTTGGTATACGATTTGTAGGGAACGTAAACCATGACAGAAACCTTTGTCGGTCCAAATACGTATTAGCATCAAGCCAAGAGATAGAATAATTTTGAGTTTGAATTTCCCAAATTCGTGTATAAAGTCAAAGTGCACAAAGTCAGTGTACAAGGTGGTAGATCGTTCTGTACTCGAAATCCCGAAATCACATCGATTTTATCATGAGTATTTTGAATCATTGTATACGTTTGTCCTCTTTTGTCTTATTATGCAATTCGAACGTGGTTAGTATTTGATGAGAATTGCAGTCGAGCTGTTGAACGAATCTCATATGAGAAGAAATGTAGTAAAGCCAGTGTAATATGAGAGGAGAGTTTACCGATGAGATTTAAATGTAAATGAGGCTGGACAAAGCAGCAAAGCGGCCGCAACACTCGAGTGCTAGAGGTAGAGTCGAGTGGAGCCGATCGCGTTCCCTTTCCCTCGCCCTCGTCTTGTGCAACCACAGCCTCCGCCTCACCCCGCGCTGACCCCGCCCCTCGTTAGGGGTGGCACAAACATTTGTCATTTGTTCGACGAATGAACCAACGACGTTCTTGTCTGAGGCGTGGTGACTCTTGATAGGATTAACTGTCGCTCCTATTTTGTTTAGAACCTCGTCCTCGGCTTCTAACCCCGATAAAATAAATTAGTTTGATGTGTTGGTTCTATAAAATGAAATAATTTTCCATCGAGTTTTCCAAAGCCAACGGTTAATAAATATGACAAATTGAGTTATATACCTTCGTCAGCAGTCAAAAATGATGTAAACAGTGTTACATGTTTCGACACTACAGTGACATTGTCGAACACCACAGCACATAAACTTTACCACGTATGTGGTCTTGTCATGAAGTTAAAAAACATGATATGTGGTAAAGTTTATGTGCTGCGGTGTTCGAAAATGACACTAGTGTCGAAACATGTAGCACTGTTTACAGTCATTTTGCTGACTGAGGTATGTAACTCAATCTGTCATCATTATATTGCAGTTCAAGGGGTTACAACATGATGCATTTCAAGTTAATAAATTGTTTTTTAAATAAAAAAAACTTATATAATGTAATCGGTTCTTCCATTCATCAGTTATTATATATGTTCATTTTGATATGGAAAATAAATTTAAGGCAACTTTACACTTGTAATCGCTTTTACTTATGATTATGACGGATTTTTTTCTTCGTGCTTGGAAGTTAAACTTCAATCTGTTACCTCAAGGCATGTGTTTCCTATATGTGACAAACAGGATATTTTCCGTAGCAACATTTAACAAATGTTGTTACTATTTGTTTGTTTGCATCCCCACCCACGACGAAGTTGTAATAACATTTCCACCCCCGCAGTCGTTACACCCTGTAGTGTGTCTCACGGTTCACTATCTGTGTAATCCTATCGCAAGGACTTTCTAAATCCACAGAGATATTTATGAAATACAGTTTCTAATCGTTTCACCTCAGGTTATTTTTCTCACAAGTGATGTCGGGAAAACAATCCGCCTGGGCCTGCGGCGCGGAGCAGAGCCGCAGACCACAGGATGACTTGTTTGGCTGGAATGCGGCCTTCCTCGTCCCGACTACTACCCGCGCAGCAAACATCACCCCTCTACTGCCTCCTACATATCTAGTTGGTGTTACAGATCATCACCTTTCTTTCATCGTCTCAACTATTATCAGCTCAGAACACGCATTAAATCTACTGCCTGCTGTGTGTAGTTGGCGGTGCAATGAATCAACGACGTTCCTCTACTCGTCGCGACTACTACCCGCTCAGCAAACATCACCCTCTACTGCACTCATGTAGTTGGTGGAGTAATTAGCACCCTTTTTTCTTTGGTCCGATATCAACTGTCGACTGCCTGCTTTATACGTAATTGGCGGAGAAAACTAGCACCTTCCCCCTACTCGTCCCGAATACTACCCGCTCAGCTAACGTTCCTCCCGTACTGCCTCTATACTTCGAGTTGGCCAAGCAATTGACACTTTCCTCTCCTCGCCCCGACTACTACCCGCTTGGAAAACATCAGTCCCCTACCCCTCTGTCTATACTGTATGGCATGTTAGGGGTAAATGCGACATATTTCGACGTAACGCCAACCCTCCACTGCATATTTAGTTGACTTAGATCAGTGCCTGGTTAAAACGTTTTTCTCTTATCAATTTTAATTGTGGAAAAAAGCCTTATTCAAAACATATTTTTACCCTTAGGCTATTTGAAATATTGTGCAGGATAGTGAAAACTGATATACTCGTATTTTGTTGAACAACTTTCAAATAATATATTTTCTATGTTGCAAAACTATTGGAACAGCTTACAGCACTTTTATCAAGTACACTGAGAAAAAATACCCCCGTAGCAGCAAACATGAATACTCAGCGAATTTCCAATGGAGATATAAATGTCTTAATACTACATAAAGTTACTTACCAAGTTTCATAAAAATATATTCACAAATAAGCAATATATACAATTTTAATTATTCCCCATAAGAATAACATTGGGGTTGAGTACGCAGGTTTGCTGCATCAAGGACCACAAAAAATTGATTTCTATGCTAATATCAATATAACTCAACTAGGTGAAGTCATATACCAGTTTTTATTCATTTATGCTCATTATTAAGGGAGACAGCATTTAATTATTATCCATAAGAATAACATGGGGCTGAGTACGCAGGGTTGCTGCTACAAGAGCCTTTGACAAAAAATAGTTTTTTGGAGCAAATATCAATAGACCTCAACGAGATGAAGCCGTATACCAAGTTTCATCAGTGTACGTTCATAGATAAGCGAGATATAAAATGTTTCTTTTTCTCCATGAGAATAACGTTAGACAACGTACTGTGTTTAGCACTTTCAATATCTCGGTAACCAATTGACGTAGAGGAATTATCAAAATACCAAATTGTGTGTTTTTTTAAGCTGAATACAATTGTGAAAACTAAAATTTGACTATTTCCAAAATTTTATGTAACAAATTCAAAAAAACCATTTTCGGGGTACAAAACCCCCCAAAAATACCCCTTCGGATAAAGCGATTTGGCTGGTTTTCGAACTTAAAGTCATAAATGTTGCTTTACACGTTAATACCAAATTTCATGAAAATCGGATAATTTTTACGAGAGTTATCGAGCTCACGGACACACACACACATATATATATATATATATATACCCCAGTCGCAGCAAACCTGCATACTCAGCGAATTTCCAATGGAGATATAAATGTCTTAATACTACATAAAGCCACTTACCAAGTTTCATAAAAATATATTAAAAAATAAGCGATATATACAATTTTAATTATTCTCCATAAGAATAACATTGGGGCTGAGTACGCAGGTTTGCTGCAACAAGGAACACAAAAAATGGGGTTTTATGCTAATATCAATATAACTCAACTAGGTGAAGTCGTATACCAGTTTTTATTCATTTATGTTCATAATTAAGGGAGACAGAGCATTTAATTATTATCCATAAGAATAACATGGGGACTGAGTTCGCAGGTTTGCTGCTACGGGAGAATTATGCAAAAAAAATATTTTTTGGAGCAAATATCAATAGACCTCAACGAGATGAAGCTGTATACCAAGTTTTGTCAGTATACGTTCATAAATAAGCGAGATACAAAAATTTTCTTTTTCTCCATAAGAATAACATTAGACAACGTACTGTGTTTAGCACTTTCAATATCTCGGTAACCAATTGACGTAGAGGAATGATCGAAATACCAAATTGTGTGTTTTTTTAAGCTGAATCGAATGGTCAAAACTAAAATTTGAATTTTTTAAAAAATATATGTAAAAAATTCAAAAAACCCATTTTTGGGGTACAAAACCCCCCCAAAATACCCCCTCGGATAGGTCGATCTGTCTGGTTTTCGAACTTAAAGTCATAAATGCTGCTTTACATGTTTATACCAAATTTCGTCAAAATCGGATCATTTTTACGAGAGTTATCGTGCTCACGGACACATATATATATATATATATATATATATATATATATATAGATATATATATATATAGATATATATATATATATATATACAGTATCGAACGAATGGTGTTTTTGGGGTCTGGGGACCTCAAAACGAAAAGTTATCATGGTCCCGGGCCTAGGTCTTACCATGCCGACTACGGTAATAGCTTCTTCCCCATAGGGGAAATTCGCTAATATATACATATATATATAAGGAGAGATTGTTTAGTACATCGTGCAGTTTGACACACGAATATAAATATATATAGCTACAGTTTCGAACGAATGGTATTTTTGGGGTCTGGGGACCTCAAAACGAAAAGTTATCATGGTCCCGGGCCTAGGTCTTACCATGCCGACTACGGTAATAGCTTCTTCCCTATAGGGGAAATTCGCTAAAACATACTTAAGTAATGCAGAGACACCCTTAAATAATGTTTTTTTAACTCGGTTCTTTAAGTATGTTACTGCATGTTGCTTAATTCCAAATGCATATTGATGTTACATACTTACAGAACTGTAGAAGGTCAATGACGTCACACTGTGTGACGTCACTGTTTTAGCGAATTTCCCCTATAGGGAAGAAGCTATTACCGTAGGTCTCATGGTAAGACTTAAGCCCAAGACCATGATAACTTTTCATTTTGAGGTCCCCAGATGCCAAAAACACCATTCGTTCAAATTTTTATATATGTATATATATATATATATATTTATATATATATATGTGTCCGTAAGCACGATAACTCTCGTAAAAAAGGTCCGATCTTAATGAAATTTGGTACAAACGTGTAAAGTACCATTTATTTGAACAAGTTCGAAAACCAGACAAATCGCACCATCCAAAGGGGGGTTTTGGGGGGGTTTTGTACCCCAAAAATGGGTTTTTTGGGGTTTCCACATGTAATTTTTATTAAAATCAAATTTTAATTTTCACCATTGAATTTAGCATAAAAAAACAAACAATTTGGTATCTTGATCATTGCTCTACGTCAATTGGTTACTGAGATATTGAAAGTGCTAAACACAGTACGTTGTCTAATGTTATTCTTATGGAGGAAAAGAAAAATTGTATATCTCGCTTATTTATGAACATAAACTGACGAAATTTGGTATGTGGCTTCATCTGGTTGTGGTTTATTGTTGTTTGCACAAAAAAACAATTTTTTGCCTATGGGTCCCGTAGCAGCAAACCTAGGTACTCGGTCCCCATGTTACTCTTATGGAGGATAATTAAAATGTTATATATCGCTTATTTATAAATGTATATGGATGAAACTTGGTATGTGACTTCACTTAGCTGAGTTCTATTGATATTTGCATAAAAACCCATTATTTTGTGTGCCTTGTTGCAGCAAACCTGCGTACTCATCCCCAATGTTATTCTTATGGAGAATAATTAATATTTTAAATATCGCTTGTTTGTGAATACATTTCTTATGAATCCTGTTAAGTGTTTTAATGTGTTATGTTATATATTCATTGGAAATTCGCTGAGTATGCAGGTTTGCTGCGACGGGGGTATTTATGATAACTCGCTTCAATTAAGTATGCAACTTACTTAACACACCAGTAAAACGTTGTTATTGAAATGAAGATTCACAATTATGTCTCCTGCTTTAACGTACCCAACTCAATTAATAGTACATGCAGCTTACTTGTTTGAATTAAATGTCACAATTCTGTTCACTGGTTTATTTTATGTAGCTAACGTGTCAGTATATGAAACATACTTATTTTACTGAAGCTTTACCATGAGGTTTCCTGCTTTTTCATATGCAACGCAGGTAACATTATAAGAAACATGCTCTTTTGAATGAAGATTCACCATTAGTTTTTCTGTGTTATTGTATGTAACTTATGTTTCAGTGTATGAAACATAATTATTTTAAATAAGTTTCACCATGAGGTTACTACTTCGTCGCATGTAGCTCAATTATCTTATGTGTGAAACATACTTGAATTTTGTATGTTGTTCAGTTACCAATGCTCATGAATCATACTTTGTTGGAATATACATATGTAGGTCATTTACACCGCATTATGAAATATAGTTGTTTTCAGAATACGATTACCATATACATAAACTTAACTGCAGATGCCTTTGAACAATTCAATTAAGTGTAATTGTATACTGCAATCAAGTAAATTCCAAAATACTGTATTAATGACCTACAATAATGTATAATCTTTCATTAAAGGATGAATCATACACATTGACAATTATTGAGCTAAATACAATAATCAAGTATTTTTCACACATAGATAATTGAGCTACATAATTTTATAATTAATAAAAAGTGTCATTAAAGTTGAACTGAAAACATATTAATGAGGTAGTTTTCGGGTGCCTTCTTAAAATAATTTAAATAGTATTGAGAATAAAGTATATAAAGGCAAAGACTTATGTCTTCAAAATTACCTTATATTTTCACTCTAAATTGAATTAAATGTTATAATAGAATAAACCATTAATTTGTAAGCACAAAGTAAACTGTATCCAAGCACGTGCATTGCTCTTATTTAATCTTAAATAGGCCTAGTTGTTTCTTCATTTCAAAGTCAAGAGACAGTTTGGTCAAAATTAAATAGGATATTTGGTCCTATTGCATACTGCTGCTTGTGAAAACATTTTAACACCTTGATTGTACTTAATATTATAATTGATAAAGAATTTGTATATAAGTTGAATGTGGTTTATTGTCATGTGTTTCAATAAAACATTTAATACGGAGATTCTGGTTGGTAAATATGAAAAATATAATTTTACCTCAAACGTATTTTTACCACAAATAAAAAAAAAATAGAATAAATATCTTTCCCTCTAAAAAAACATGAATTATATAATATTATCTATTTTACTGACTAACAATTGTAACATACCTCAAATTGTGTTCATCACAATAATCATCCATTTTAACTTAGGATCAAACAAACTGGCATTACGGTACCCTACACAATTAAACTCCAACACAGTAGCACAGCATAACATACGTACTACAGAACACTGGGAACAAGTAACATAGTTCGC
Organism: Allygus modestus; assembly: GCA_963675035.1. Taxonomy (NCBI): domain Eukaryota; kingdom Metazoa; phylum Arthropoda; class Insecta; order Hemiptera; family Cicadellidae; genus Allygus; species Allygus modestus. The sequence continues at coordinate 81,349,497 of OY776116.1, forward strand.
AAGATCACTGACCACAGATCACCGCCGAACCGAACAGAGCGATCAGTCACACAGTGAGGACTAACTACCAACACAGTAATACAAGTAATAAGTAACAGAACACTAAACAAGTAACACAATACACAATACCACTGACCACCGAACCGAACAGAGCGACAAGTCAGAAAGTGACTAACTGGCAAAACACGTCCAGAATAAGAATTTTAGTTATGTTTTAGGGATCGTTTATACACTTTCAAGAGTGTTACAAACGTTTCAGAGCTTGTGCCACGGGTAAATCTGCAAAGAAGAAATAATATATACTTATTAGAATTCATATATACTTATGTTGTTTACATGGATAGGTATGAATCATTATTGACCGTTAAAAGAGATGTTTATTCTTTACTAAACAAGTGTTGCGCATGTCTAACAGTATATCACACCATTGGGTCAAAAAATACACATGATTTATACTTGATATAGTGATTTAACATACATCTTTCCCTTTTGGAAATATTTGTTTTACTTTTAAAATCAGGATACGGATGTTCAGTACTGTTGTTGGGGTGATTTACCATTGACCGCTATACAGTATAAGAATTCATACTACTTTACAAGTTTACGTAAGAGTTATACATATAATAAGTAATGAAACACTTAATTGTTATTTAAGGTATGTTACATACATACTAATCTGCCAGTGAGACTGAAACAGAATTAAGAACAGTAATACCTGGATGACGTCATTGGGAATGACGTCATATCCAGACAAAATTCACCCTTATTTTCTGTACGAAACACCATTACAAATAACAGACAGTATGTTTCATTATGGTGAAGTATGTTATATTTGACATAATGCAATTCCTGAAATACCATGTTAAGACACGGTGAAACATACAATTAAAAATATTACATAAGGAATTTTATACTTTTTTAATTATGATAATCAATTAATAATGGTAAAACTGTTTTGACCATTACCTACGTATACAGTATTTTTCTCAGTGTATATCCACTCTTATTAGAATATAAGTTTGATTCTTGACTAGTAATATAAATTGTTTTGATACAATTTATTAAGTTGATGAGGAGTTAAGAAAAACTTAGGTATTAAAATCCTACTTAAAAACCTTATTTTTGTTTCCTTGAGTTTTAAAATAAACAATTAATTATTTTGGCTTTAGTTCATACGGTAGCTTTGAAAATATTAGATATTTTCTATTAACATTTCAATATTTTCAGTATTACTATTTGAAACACAGCTATCAGTTGCTAGTCGCATGGGTAATTAATTTTGCCTAGTCAAATTGAATTAATTATTTTTTATTTTGTTTAAAATTTAAAATAATTTAGGTATAGTATATTTGGCATGTGAACTACAAAACGGCAAAGCCTCTCATACCCAGTACACACAAACTATCTGTTACGATTAGTTTTTTTTAATAATTTATCAACATATTTACCTGAATACAAGTTTCCAGCCTTTACAATACCTGTTTTATGAAAATTGCTCTTGTAACAGAAATCTAGCATCGGTTCATTTATCTTAACATTTTAGCGTGTTTTCCGTCTACATCTTTAATTTCACATAGAACTAACGATTAAACAAACAAAATCCGTCTAGGCAGTATCTGGCGAGAAAGCTTAGTTCGCTCATCCGTATTATCTACACTAGACGAACGACCTAATGGAAAATTATGGAAGGACACGAAAGACACTATAATTGTTGTTTTGGCAAATGAAAAACATTTGTATACATTTTCTCTGTCGGACATTCGCTTTGAATCTTGTAATCATATTTTAATATGACGTTGAATGCATTAGATTAGAAGTAGAATGAGGTATTTCATGAATGTATACTTGTTACGCTTATTAGCCAAGTCTTATTTGTTTTTCTTGGGAAAAATGCTTTACTGAATTTGAAATTGAAAACCTTTTCCTATGTCATTTTGAGTTAGGAGAAAGTTTTAATAGTAATAATAATATTTATGCCGTGACAATGTTTAACAATATATTAGAATTTTCAACTAAATAGTTAATTTATGGGGAAATTTATGGGGAATTTTAACCAGGTAAGGTAGGCCTGAGTCCTATATTTCCCTTCCTGGCTGATGGGTACGGCCCTTTTTTGGGAAACATTCCGGCATGTCTTCTGCAAACAACCCAAGGCTCCTTTCCTATAACCCGTTAAGTTCCAGTTCTATATGTTTAAAAGATTACTCAACCGTTTACCATGGGGGGTGTGGATGTATTCAATTATTTACCATGCGGGGTGTGAGAGTATTATTCTCCTGCTTCACGTATTAAGCTTAAGATGTATTCCTTTTCACCTAGCTGTTTGTAAAAGCTTAATTTTACCTTATGTATCATTCAATCTTAGTAAACTCTTCCAAATGTACGTTTCAAAAAGTATAGAATCGTTCACGAATGTAGTGATGAGCCGTGTCTCGTCTGTGCGAGTTTCCTGTGGGAGTCCGCGGTATCATTGTAAGTCCACGACCCGTCATTAGCCCAGGCTCCAGACCCGGAGTCAGGGCTGGATCAAACAATGCATGCAAATCCTCGCTCATTATATGTAATGAACATCGCCCACTCGCATTGCCGAATTCACCATTTCGAACACGTTCACGTTCACGATCGTCTCACCGCGGGGGACGATCCGAAATGATTACTCGAAACTAGTTCTTGAGTCATCTACTCGTGTATACCCATTTCTTACTTGCCTGTTTTTCTTCAGTACTCGACTACCAAATAGTATTCCTAGACAAGAGACACCTTTCGAATTATGTCACTACATTATATTCTCGAATGTCACTACATTTTCGTTTTATTTGTGTTCGAGCTCCTTGGGAACAACTTCAGATAAAGATCTGTGGTCAAGTACAGTGTTTTTTTGTTGATGAAATAATTTTCCTGAATGAAAAGTTTCACCGACCGTCTACTCTTGCAGGGCAAAAGCACGACGTTTCTAGAAGTTTACAACTGGAACCAGAGGAAATCAAACGTGTATACAGTTTGTACAATGTACACTTACTCTTAACTGGACTTTTATGCTAACGGCAAATAAACACTAAAGATGGAATCGATTTCTGCCAGACACGCCGGTTATCGTTAGGCCGGTTAAGAGGGTGAAACCATTTGTCTAGTGAACTTACAATACTAGATATTTGTTTGTTATCGTTTATTCGATTCTCCAACCACTACCGCCACTACCGCCGGATCCGAAATGAAAATTGGAAACGGCCCGGCCCGTAAATCGCCGGCAATGATGCAACCGCGAGCCGAAGGGGAAATACCTTATCCGGCTCGGGAAATAGTGGGATACCGGAGTACGGGCCGGCGGCGGTTCGCATAAATGTTTCTAAATGGTATTTCCAAGGTTCGTGTTGCCCTAATGATAAAGTATAGCGGCGTCGTGGCCGTCGTGGTCCCCTAGAGGCGCACACGATCGCCCCCCTCGCCCTCTGCCCCCCCACTCGGCGTTCACTGACCGAAAGATGGGGGGGGAGGGGGCTGTAATGAGAGGAGTGGAGGAGTCACTTTGTTTGGCGGGGTTTTGTTATCATTTCAGATGTGAGGTGAAGTGAAGAGTCTTTGAATTAGGCTCGTAAATTTACCTCTTTGGATGCATTGAGAGTGAAAGTAAATACTGTGACATATACATGACAATAATCCAGACACATTTAAATGCAAATTAAATGTTAAAACTTTGTAGGATCTGGAAATGATTACCGGGTACCTATCATTCAAACACAATCTCTCAACCTCTAAAATAAATTTACGAAAAGTAGGCCTACATTTAGACTCAGTTTCATCGTTCCGTAAAGGTTAAAAGTGCTGTCATTAAGAGTAAGTGGAATAAGATATAACATTAAAAAATACGTTTTGAAAATAAAACAGTTCGCACGCAGCACGCTGACGTGAGGGAAGTGAATTTCCACATACAAACTTTTAAAACTCAAAATCAGTGTAAAAACATAAATTTATTCCAATTTTTATTTAAATCTGAAAACAGTGATTTTTTGGCTGTTCTGATGCTCTTGGTTTCATTTACCCGCAAAGCTAGGAATACAATTTTGCGCATTGTAATGTTAGGAGAAGGTCCAGATAGGCTTGAAAGTAGGCTTGAGGTTGCTGTTGATGATAAAAGTACTCAAACAAAGGAATAACAAGCTTTTCTAGTGTAAAACCCCCGTACGACAACGTACTGTGTTTAGTCGAAACACGTTTTCTTTAATAACTCGGTAAATATTTATGCTAGAATGACGAGAGAGGGCTTAAAACGTTCGCCTCACTAATTCCCATCTTTTTACATGCGTTAATTTACATACGGGGCTTTTGTGACCCTTTTTGGGCCCAAAAACTCGAAATTTGAAAGATTAATCCCCAAAAAAGGGGTTTAGAGATTTCCGATTGTTTTGCCCAACGTACTTGTCCAACTGATTACGGAAAGGAACGTCCCTACCAAATTTGAAGTAAATCAGACAAAAAATGCGACCGCTAGAGTGCAAACACACACACAAACACACACACACACACACACACACACACACACACACACACACACACACACATATATATATATATATGCACAATTTTGAACGATCCCCCAAAACGTGTTCAGGAGGTTACGTTAGGAACTTCTGTGGTGGTCCCGGGCTTAAGTTTCACCGTGCGGGTCATGCTAATAGTTCACTTTCCAAAGGAAATTCACTAAAAATCTGGTATTTGTGTAATGAAATTCTGAGCAGAACTAAGACAAAATAAACATTTCCGACCCTGATTAACTGGGTACTGAGATAACCACCCTAAAACAGCAGTAATACGTTATCAAGTCACTTAAAGTCAGTTAAAATTATCTTGTGGCGTGTTCATTCATTAGTAACAGCATTTGCGCTATCAGTTGATTGATAGAGTGGTCGGTGGCACTCGCAAATGTAAGACGCCGCCAAAAGACTCGTGAGAACCTTCTCGTATCTGACTATGTCCCACTCGAGAATTGACCCATATACATCTCTCTGTCGCACTCGTAGGACCCATATACACTCTCCCTCTCACTCCCTCTAAATTGGATAAGGCGCTATTCAGACGTTTGTACTGGGTTCACGATGTAGAGTCCTGAGAGTGTATTCAAAGTATTAAGCAATAGGTTGGGATTGCGAATGCCGGATGCGGTGCCTATTTCTTATATGAACGTATTGGAAATGTTTATTTGTATAACAACCCAATTGTCATGAATATGGTTGTTTTTTTGTTGTAATATTACATACAAATATTAAAATTACATTTTAATAAACTAATTAAGATTAATCAGAAGTTTTGAAAAAGTCTTCAATTGTGTATACACACTTTGAAAGAAGCTCTTATTTTAACATTTTCTCAAATTTGTTGGGATCTTTAATTTTTTTGGATTCTTCTAGTAATTTATTATAAATTTTGATTGTTATATATTCTGGGCCTTTCTGGTAAAAATATGTTTTACACATTGGAGTGTCAATTAATGTATTTGTTGTCGTATTATAGATATGAGTATTTATTCTCAATTGGAATTCGGATGCGTTACTGTGTATAAAACAGGACATTTTGTTGTTGATTACTTGTGAGATAAATCAGTAGCTTTACAACCAGTTACGAAGAATAACTTATAGTTGTTATCCAATTTACACACAAGAGGATAAAATATAATGTAACACGTCAACTGTAAGGGTCTACCTTAAGAGATAACAAGAAAACAAAGTATTAACTAGAATAAACAGTATTTTAAAATACAATCATAATTTTTTACAGTGTATTCTCTATAACTTTTACTACCTACGTGAAAAGGTTGAGTCCCCCCGGAAGTTACCTTTCGTCTGTACTTCTTTCCATGTGCAACACATACTTCGTACTAATATACATTCTTTAGAACAAACAGTATTTATAACAGATAGCCCTCGTAAAATTATAGATAGGGTATAGTAAATGCAAAATTAATTCTACATATATCGAATATACATTTCCAAGTCAACTCTTCAAATGGATATTCGATAAGAAAACTAGTAAAAACTTATTACTTTTGCCATTAAAAGGGAAGACTCCAAATAACCAATGTTATAATTTGTATATCGCATACCAATATTTTAATGAAAATCAACTGTTTATGGTTTAGGAGAATATAATTCACGGGCGAAACTATACGCTTCACTGATCAGATACTATAAGCTTCACTTGTAACCCGACTTGTACAAAACCAGATATCCAATAACCTTTCTCGCATTAGATAAAGGATACATAAATCACTCGTTGCCGACTATATGGTTTAGCTGGAATCCGGCGTTTGTGGTATAGCGGGATTCTATATTCAAATTTGAAAGTGGGTTTATAATAGTGACAGAATCGAGAGGTGAAATTACCGGTTCGACGAGATACGAATCTACGAGGGAATTTATTGTGGCTCTCTGAGCCCCTTTAAGTGATTTCTATCCGGGGTGTGAGTCTGAAATATGTTAGTTCGAGCAGTTACATTGTCCGTAGAGAAGTGTCAGTGTTGTAATTTTCCCCTTTAACTTAAAATAAAGATTACAGATCACGCCCCTTTACACTCCTTAAAATTACAATACACCTTGGATGATCTAATGTGTCGGAATATTGATCCGGATAATTTGAAGCTACTGTAACATCTCATAAATAAGGATCGGGTCACTAGCGCCTGCGACATTGATGCTGCAGATTGTGTGGAAAACTGAAAAAATAGACGTGCAGTATTTATGATTCTTCACTCACACAGAAATGTATTTCGATTGCGTCTGAGACTTAAGGTGCTAGGTGTAGCAAAAAAAAAGGTGCTGTGATGTAAAAATTGCGTTTTGACTGTACAAAAAGTCCGTTGCACGAGTGAAAAACCAGGCCGTCCATAAGACTAATGTTAATTTTAACATTGTGCTTATGGACAGCCTGGTTTTTCACTCGTGCAACGCACTGTAATTTACAATATATTTAGTTAGGACAACCTCGTCCGGTTAATCCGGGTTCCGGATGATTAGGGTCCGGATAATTAGAGGTTTACTGTAATATCTTAGTGAGAACCTTACATCCCTTAAGGGCGGAAAAAATGACGTTTTTAAACTGCATTTTTCATGTATTTAAATAGTTATGTAGTTTATAGTTGGAAATAGTATTACCAGTTGAAACCATAAGTTTCTTGTCTTCAACCTAATGAGGTTTACTATGTAGTACGTTGCTAAAAGTTTTAAAATTAAGTAGTATTATATATTTTGTATGCACTTTACATATTTCTTTTGATAGGTTGCATTATTTAACATTATTCATTATAATTCGAGAAGTCGTTCTAAATCAAATATTCAGTATTTACTGTACTTTCGTCGGTTCTCATTTTTCAAAGTAGTTTGCATTAAAGCTGAGAGAGTATATAAGTGAAGGCAACATTTTTAATTTTAACGTTTAAATCACTTTTAAATTTTCATTGTTACTTATTATAAAGCTCCTTACTCATAAAATGTTTGAGCAACAAAGTAATTACTTCTTTTCAAAACACCATATTGTAAATGACTAGACCGTTTCAAATAATTGAGAGTAATCACAGGTATTTTCACACCTCAAGTGGTATGTTTCCAACGTTTATTGGTTTGTTTGTAGGAAACAAATAACAAGGCGGACTAGCAGTTAAATCATTGTAGCCTTTACAACGCTAGTAATACGTTACCAATAGTTGTTTGCGGGTTACGGGTTACCGGTATATCCTTCACGTTTTTGGCTTCGCTAAACATTTTTCCTAACTATTCTCTTCCTTACGTTTCTGCATCATCAGTATTTTAAACTTTAAGTGTGAACGATGCTGGTGTGCGGTTGCGTGATTTATTTTGGTTAATAATTGTTTTTATTCTGTGTTTAGTATATTAATAATGTACTAGAGACCGCCCAATGGTCGAAATTCGACCAATTACTGAAAAAGTTTAAAATCTAGTGGGTTCTGTTGCACTCACCACTCTCTATCTCTTTCTCTCCCCCTCCCCTTCCCTAACCCACAGATTTTGTATTACGTGGAGTTTAAACGAAAAGCAGAGGAACGTTACCACTCCAGTAGTCAATAGCCTTTTTATTTATGACTGAAACCTCTCCACCTCTTCCCCTTCCCGTCCCTCATACTCATCTCCTCACAAAAAGGTCTTGATTTTTTAAATGTGGAGTTAAAACGGAAGTTTGTTACCATTCCAGTAGTCAGTGAAATGTTTTATTTATGAATCATCTGTTCCTGCTATTGAGCTACATATTTATTTGAATAACGCAGCTGTTTATTAATGAAATGAAAAGTATAAACAAATACGAAATGCAGAACGCATGTTCCCATAAGGATAACGTGTAAACTTTGAAAGCCAAAATGGCATAGCCCATTTAGCCCATTTTGTGTATGGCACACGTCCAAACACAAAACTATTTACATTCGACACATCTCCTAATACTATAAGTGTGCCAAGTTTCATAATTCTACGATGCCGCATATCCGAGAAATCGGTACCATAAAAATTCCCTTAGCTGATTAATATATAGATATAATATATAATAATAATAAATCATATTTTTGCGAGCTTAAAGTTCAAAATCACGAAGGATAAATTATAAATGGGTTTAATTACCCGTACTTTAGCTGTTATACATGTTATTATGTAGGTTTGAATACCTTTATTCAACTTAAGACATTTAAAACTGTGGAAATGTGATTTTCCCCCATTTGTGCGGTCAGTGTGTGTGCAGACTTTTGTTAGTTAATTTAATTAGTATACCTTAGAAACAATTAAAATTTAACAGACACCTTATTAACGGTTGAAAGCCTCTTGGACTTGGGTTCAAGCGGTCATGGTTTCATATCCCGGGGTGTACCCAAAACATTAGAGGTTTTGGACAGCTTTCCCTCTGATAACGTTTAAAATGCTCTCTAAAAATGCCGCGGGTGTTATAAAATTCCGGTGGATGAACAAGTAAGGGATCCTCTTGGTAATGGTATCTACTGCTTCTCCTTTGGTTCATCCACGTTTCTCATCCGCTCCTCGCTGATCACCTTACCGCCTACCGCGCAATATGCTTGTTTCCTCCTGTACTCGACTTCATGTCCCGGTGCGGCGGCCACTCCACAGCCCACGCGGTCGCCCTCGCCATACGCGGCGCTGATATCCGCCGCTATCGGTATCCGGGGCTGCGGCTGCGGCGCCGAACCGTGAGAGCGCGGCTCTTGGCGGGAAACTCGTCCGATAACAGCGGAGTGGGCGACTTTCGGCCACCGCCGCTCCTCACCCTTATCACTCTTATCAGTCTTGGCCGCTCTTAGCTGATTCCTACACTCGCGCCGTATCAGTTGCGGTCTGCGGAGAAGGTTGTTGATGTCGTTTTGAAAATGTTTACGTTTTATGCCTTCTGTGTTTACCAAGATTCGGAATTGACCACTTATGAATTTGGGATTTTTTGGGGTGAATTAGGTATCGTTATGTGGCAGGATATCTGACCAGACGGTCTCGTAAAGCGTTTCTTAACAAAATTTTAGAGAAAGAAAACATGAATGCAATTCGCAAGGTGAGTCGTCTCTTTCGACACCTAGAAGCATCGGTCCACCCAAGTTAAGTTAGCTTCCTTAAGTCGAACGAAAATCTTCGCCCGAAATATCTTCGGCTAAATCTCAAGGTTGATTTAATGATTGTAACATATCCAACTACTCTGGCACAGCCGCCTTTTAAGAGCCGCTATTCCTCTGCTGTGTGAGTTGACGACGTTGCCAGGTCGAACGCCGGGGCCTTCTTTAAAGGCGGCTATGACTCTGGTCACCAATCAACTACTCTGGTAGTCGGTTTGCATTCAGTATTATTTATTCGAATTTTCATGGGAAGTACAAAAACAAATTGTATACATTTTGCACCGGTGACCGTACATTATTTAGGTACTTTCGTTAAAGCCTTTAATGACGAATATTATATTGTCAATAATTATGCTTTTTGATAAGGTGTAATTTGGGCGTATCGCTGTAATCAATGCAATTTTTTTGTAAACATCGTTTGTAAGAATACTTGGAAACTTACTTTCACTTAGTTTGAGTGACATTGTTCTAATCCGGTCATCGCCCCTCGAACCAAAAATGCAGTTAGCTCACCAGCCGATCGCTAGAGGTTACTGAACTTGTAGGGACCTAGCGCAGAGGTAATTATCTTCTACAATTAATCGGAATTTAATTGAAACGTCAGTCTCAATTGCGGACTGAATTGGCTTGACCAGTCAGTACTTACAAGTATCGTCCAAGATCAGTGATAATTAAAGACGTGGGCGTTACAATTGACAAAGTAATCGTTCTATTTTTTATTCGATAAATTGCATTTATTCATTGCCATTTTGTTAATGTGTTCATACCTAATACTTGATTCATTTCCCTTTTTATTCTTGTTTAAGGTACAGTAATAGTAAATTCCGTTATTACAAGGTTTATTTTATGTTGCCCGTATGCGCCGTGGTTTTTTCTTAGTTAAATTCATCTGCATCCAAAGGTTTTGCACAAAAAATCCGGATTGGTTCGAGAAAATCAGTATGATCAATAAAGTTCGGTACTCCAGAGTTTGTATTCAATGGTACAGTATGAATAATTTGGTGTTACTTACATGGCATGTGTCCGACCTAAAAATTAAAAACTGAAAAAAATGGGTTAGTGAAAGCTGTTGCAAACCCTCTCGGAACCTTTGCTCCACAGCAAGAACCGCAGTTGCAGCTTCGCCCGTAGAAAGGCCAGAGCCGCACTCGGGGTTGCGCAAGCCATAATATAATAAGGCGGTGTCGTGGATGCGCTATCAAGCCATAAACCCCGGGAAAGCCACGCTCTGCACACGCTCGAGCCTTTGTCAATGTTATAATGAATTGTGCGGCTGCAGACATGATCGGAGCCGTCACCTCGCGCACGCCGCGACGTGAGGCCCTTCATAGCACAGCGCACAGCTGTGTTGTAACGTACCGCACCACCGCCGTCAATGGTCGCGAGTGGAGTCGTGGTGTGATTAGTGGAGTCATTTCGTATATTTTTGGTGCGTCGACGGGCTTGCTAAATGGAGTAGGGTCAGGATTCGGAGGGACTCCAGAATTGCGTTATCTCGGGAAAGCGGCAGTAGTTCACACACAGTGCACTGTGTGGTAGCTTGAACACCTTTTTGTTCGATACGAGTCAGACAACGTCACCGGACTCCAAGAAACCCGGCATTGTCATCCCTGACCAAAGTGTTCAGGCTTAGGACTCCAGATTATGTCATTTTGGGGCCGTGCCATTTAGAATATTGTTGTTTTTTGTGTTTGCTATAACAGTTGAAGCTGTATGGGGCTCTACACTGAGGCATCTTGCCGAGAGCCGCGCGTTCTCAACATATGTTTAGTTAGGAATCAACGCTTAAATGCATGCAGGCTTAAGCTTCGTCCACACTGACAGATTTGTATCCGGATACATTGTATGCAGACTGTATCCCAGTTGTGTCTCGTTGTATGTGGCGATGTTTGCAGACGGTATGCTGACAGTCTCTATACAGTCTGCAAACTCTCTGCATACAAGTTATCGTGTTTCTGCAGACAGAATACAATGAATTGAATACAATGTTTTCTGTTTTCCAACCAAATGGAAAACACGGATACAAGATACAAGAGACTGGATAGAAGCACTTACAATACAGTACTTACAACTTTTTACTTGAAGTTATTGTTTTTTTTTAGCGAATTTCCCCTATAGGGAAGAAGCTATTACCGTGGGTGGCATGGTAAGACCTAGGCCCGGGACCATGATAACTTTTCGTTTTGAGGCCCCCAGATGCCAAAAACACCATTCGTTCAAATTCAAGTATGGCAGTAGGCAGTATGGCAAGTAAGCACGATAACTTTCGTAAAAATGGTCCGATCTTGATGAAATTTGGTATAAACGTGTAAGGCAACATCTATTTTCATGAGTTCGAGAACCAGACAGGTCGCTCTATTTTAAGGGGGGGTTTGTACCCCAAAAATGGGTTTTTGAACTTTTTACATATAATTCTTTCACCATTAAATTCAGCTTAGAAAAACAAACAATTTGGTATTTTTATCATCGCTATACGTCAATTGGTTACCGAGATATTGAGAGTGCTAATCACAGTACGTTGTCCAATGTTAATCTCATGGAGGATAAGTAAAATTGTATATTTCGCTTATTAATGAACATGTATTAATGAAACTTGGTATGTGGGTTTATATGGTTGGGTTTTAATGCTATTTGCATACAAAACTCATTTTTTGTGGTTCCAATGGCAGCAAACCTGCGTAATCAGCAGCTATAATGTTATTTTTATGAAGAATAATAAACATGTTATATCTTGCTTGTTTATGAACATAAATTGATAAAAGTTGTTACTTCATCTGGAGGTGAGCCATTGGTTTTGGTATAAAAACCAGATTTTGTGGTCCCTGATACAGCAAACCTGCATACTCAGTCCTAATGTTTTTCTTATGGGGAATAAATACAATGTCATATCTCGCTTATTTATTAATATGCTTTGATTAAAGTTGGTAAGTGGCTTCATGACTTAGTGAAGTGACATTTGAAATTCGCTGAGTATGCAGGTTTGCTGCAACGGGGCTATTTTGTAATCATAACATGAAATGAAAGTAATGTTACTATTGAAAGCGTATACTTATCCTAGGTAAACGCTCCTATGTCCCGTAATAGGATGAAGCGAGGATTGTAATACCACCATAATAGGCAGTATAGGTGCCGGATTAATTAATTAAAAGTAACTTACCTAACCTCACCTAGGCCCACATTAATACTTTGACTAGCCTACCACATTCCAGTTTATTGTTGAATCTAGTAGGCATATATTAGGTGAAGAACCAATATTTATTCGCCCTGAAAAAGACCTACTTACCACTTAAAAATCCACTCAGAATAATAATTGTGTAAACAATTTGTCTTTGAATTCTGTATTGTTAATTTGAAGTGGATATAAATAGGCTATAGGCAATAGGCATATATTTGAACAAGTCTTTAAAGCCCACTTACTTCTGGCCTACTAATGCACAACTTCAGTAAATGTCACTTTTGAGAATCAGGCAATAATTATGGGTCAAATGATTGCTAGGGAAAAAGCTAGTACAGTATCCGGTAAGACCTAGGCCAAATGTGAAAGTATTCTCGTTGGTTGAAATCTAAACAAACATTATCATATTTGTAACGTGTTGCAGATTAATTGACTACAAGTAATTTACCAAACCTCACCTAGGCCCACATTAATACTTCAACTGGTCTACCACATTCCAGTTCATTGTAGAATCTAGTATATTAGGTGAATAACCAAAGTGTATACACCCTGAAAAAGAACTACTTACAACGTATAAACATAACTCAGAATAACCATTGTTTAAAATTTGTCTTTGAATAGAGTTAAGTTTAAGAGAATATAATAGGGGTAACCCAAGGGCTCTGAGGGGTGGGATATTTCCGGCTCAGAGCCCTGGGGTTACCATAGTAGGCTATGGGCAAAAATTTGATCAAGTCTTTAAAGCCCACATACTTCGAACCTACTAAGGCATACCTGTAGTCAATGTTACTTTCAAGAATTTGCCATTGCCTTCCTTATTATCAAACATTAATGTAATGTCAAAATCGCAAATTAATATGTTATTAATGAAACTATGTTAGGATAACTAACCTATGACTGTTTTTATGACTTTATACCGTATATGAGTTGAAAAACAAAATTTCAGGTTTGCCATGGTATTTGAACTCATGTAATGACAGCTGATTTAATAAAAATAATTGTTACGAAAAACAAGAACAACTAATGGCATTTTTCCAATGGCACCAAACACTTCCAATTTAACCAAAATTACTGACACTATGATTTTTGAAGACAAGATATCAGCACTTACAAGTCTCACGCACAAAATTGTGTTCAAATTATAACTACAATTAGGCTATATTGATCCGTTACTGTTACGAGGTAATTTTTTATATAAAAATGAAAGTTAGAATCTCCTATTTTAATTTATTGTCAGAATTACAAATGAAGAATAGTTAAATATGAAACTATGTTTACAATAACTAACCTATGAATGACCTACCTAGGCGCTTAACAAAATTGAAATGTAGTAGGCCTAGGTTAGAAATCTATCTCTCTTACTGAAATAACACCTAAAAGGTTTTAAGTAACAATTTTAACCCACAGCGTAGGCATAGAACAACGATACATTAACCTCAGGCTGTTTGGTAACTTAAGTATTGTTGTGGGCTAGGATTTGATTTTCTTTACATTTCACAGTTTCTTTTAGTGTCAAAAGTCATGATCTAAGTTATTCAAACAATAAGAAAGTCATAATAATTAGATATGTATAACATTAGACTACGTCTAGGCCTAACCAAATTTTTCATAAACAATAAACATTATGTAACGGGCGTAATATCCAGGGAGGAATATCCCCTGAAATTTCAAAAATTCATGTGAAAACCGGGAGAAAGAATGGGATGTAGGTAAGGCCCCTATCCACCGCAAAAAAAGAATCCTAAATAAATACGCCACTGACAAGTAATAGAGCTAACGCATAACTTACGTTATGGTTAGATCTGTTGAACCATAGTTTACATCGTACCGTTCCTTTCAGTTTGTAGTCGTAACCGAGTAGACACAGCCTGTGTAGTCTTTCTATATGACCTACAACTTCCATTACATCGTATAGATACTTTCACTAGAATACTGAATACATCATTTTGATTGTTTTAAAAACGAATAAATGTGGAATGATTCTATTAACAATTCTTGATTCAAAACTCATTTATTCGCAAACTCCATTAACTGAACTGACCGGCCACTGCCGGCCAGGAGACCACAGACTACAGACGACGTAATCAGTTGTTTTGGTTAGCTGCTATTGTAAACATCCGGCCGTAGTCTGTTTGACTGCAAAATCAGTTGAGCGACTGTTTGCTTACCACCTTCTTCCCAACCCAAGACACATCTGAATATTTCCGGAAAATGGAAAAATATAAATGTACCAAAATAATAATCCAATTATAGTTTATTACCACCCTTTTTGCAATTAAAGAGTTACCCTGAAAATGTCAAAGCAATTCATTAAACCGTTAAAAAGGAGTTAGCGTAACAAGAGAGTGACTAAACACGAGTATGAAGGATTCAACTCGCTTCGTTCGCTTCATTTAATTAATAATTCATTATTATTAATTTTGATAAAGCCACATCTTCCTCGTCTACATCTCAAGGAACACTGAATGGTTTGGTGGCTAGTGTGGACGTAGAACAACTAGCATATATGTACATGTATCTGATGTTCGGATACAATCTTCAGGCTGTATGCATACAGTCGGCATACAGCCTACATACAGTCTACTTACAGTCTGCATACAGTCGGCATACACTCTACATACAGTCTGGATACAGTCTGCAAACATTGTAGCTTTACGTGAACTGTATTGATATATCAAGAATTACAAAACAAACGGAATTTGAAATCAATTTTCCAGTAATATCTTCCGCTTAGAATACTTTTAGCGAATTTCCCCTATAGGGAAGAAGCTATTACCGTAGTCGGCATGGTAAGACCTAGGCCCGGTACCATGATAACTTTTCGTTTTGAGGTCCCCAGATGCCAAAAACACTATTCGTTCAAATTCATAAATATGTGTCTGTAGGCAAAATAACTTTCGAAAAAATGGTCCGATCTTGATGAAATTTTGTACAAACGTGTAAGCCAGGATACATTTTCATGGGTTCGAGAACCAGACAGGTCGCTCTATTTTAAAGGGGGTTTTGTACCCCAAAAATGAGTTGTTTGAACTTTTTACATGCAATTCTTTTTAAACCCAAACTTTTGTTTAGACAATAAAATGATACTTAAAAAAACAAACAATTTGGTATTTTGATCATCGCTCTACGCCAATTGCGGTTACCGAGATATTAAAAGTGCTAAACAAAGTACGTTGTCCAATGTTAATCTTATGGATAATAAATACAATTTTATATCTAGCTTATTAATGAACAAATATTATGAAACTTAGTTTGTGGCTTCATCTGGTTGTGGTCTATTCTTATTTGCACAAAAGTGCAATTTATTCCGATACTTCCCGTAGCAGCAAACTGCGTACTCATCCCCCACGTTATTCTAATGGAGAGTAAGTCAAACCTTATGTCTCCCTTAATTATGAATATAAATTAATAAAATTTTGTATGTAGACCATATTCACCTCTTGTTGAGTTATACTGATACTTTCATAAAAACCCATTTGTTGTGTTCCTTGTTGCAGCAAACCTGTGTACTTATCCCCCATGTTATTCTGATGAAGAATAATTAAAATATGGTATACATCGCTTATTCATGAATGTAGATTGATGAAACTTGGTACGTGGCTTCACCTAGTTGAGTTATATTGATATTTGAATGAAAACCCATATTTTGCTTTCCTTTTGCAGCAAACCTGCTTACTCAGCCTCCATGTTATTCTTATGGAGAATAATTCCAATGTTATGTATAGCCTTATTCATGAATGAATATTGATAAAACTTGGTATGTGGCTTCACCTAGTTGAATTATATTTATATTTCCATCAAAATCAATTGTTTGAGTTCCTTGTGTCAGCAAACCTACATACTCATCCCCAATGTTATTCTTATGTAGAATAATTAAAATATCGCTTATTTGTGAATATATTTTTATGAAACTTGGTCAGCGGCTTTATGGGGTATTAAGAAAAAAATGTGGATCGGAAATTCGCTGATTACGCAGGTTTGCTGCGTTGGGGTTATTTTGATATGAATGCTTTGTCAACGAAGACAGTTCGGCGGTTAAAGTAGCCGCCGCAATTCCCACTCACACCTTTGCTCTATTCAACAAGCCACCGTACGAACCCATTCAGTGCGCGTCAGTTGTACCAACGCCCCGGATCATAAACGTCTCGCGGATCTCGTTATGCCGGTGACGTCACGTGTTGCCACATTAATATCCCGCGTCCCGCCCTCGGCTTGGCAGCTGATCAACTCTATCACTCCACGGCCGCCATTGTCATCGTACAAGCGACTTCGTTATCTCGGCTCTCTATATCACTCGGACTTGGCAATATCATCCATTTGTCAGTTTTCTAATATCCTCGATTTTTTAAGGTTTAAAATTTTAAAGTGATGAAAAATCCTATATATTAAAACACAATAAAAATCTTCCGGAAGAACGTGTGAGACTTCCACTGAACCGATTGATTAGTGGGTGGTGTCAAATGAAACGGAATTACCCCTATATTTGCACATTTTACCTTATATTATTGTATCTGGCCAGTAAATATTTAAAAAATGAAATTAAAAGTTTTTTTATGGCAATTTAACATGGGGTAAAATTTCAACTTTGCACTCCTTTGGTCAGTTCACTTGAGGTTTCCACTGAACCGTTTTATACGCGTTTTTTTAATGATAGATCAATCTCTCTATATTTGCACAATCTACTTACATTTTTGAAATAATTTCACTTAGAATAAAAAAAGAACTTTTTAAAACCTGTTTGGCCGCTATTTCAACCTTCTCTAAGTAGCTGATTATTAAAACACGTATATTGTGTATCTAATAACAGGCAATTTTCAAATAGAATCAGCTGGCTTATAGAAAATCATTAGTGGCCAGTATCTTTCAACTATACATATATTGTAAATACTGAAGTCGATTCAGGCTGACCCAAAGAAGAAGATATTTTTTTTTATCATATGTTGCAATTATTACTGTATTAATTGAGACAATATACAATGTATACATAACCCTTTCAGTAGTGAATCCCTTTTTATTCATTTTTAGTTTCTTTCCTTGAGCTGAAATTAAACAACAGCGGTGATGTTCGTATGCCTATTATTTCTCCGTGGCTCCATGAGGGGCTTCATTGAACCCATCAAATGCCAAAACAACGTTTTTTTTATTATCTTTATTAAGGCATGACTTAAGTCATGACACCTATGATGAAACTTTATAAAATACATTTACATTTTTTTTAAGTACCACTAAAATAGTCTTTTTATATTCTTCACGTCAGACTTCTTGTAGAAAGAAAATTTAAAAAGATTGACATAAAAAAATTACACTTAAAGCAACACAGTTATAAACAGGAAACAAATTAAAAAATATACAAATTACAACTTTCTTTGTGCACTGGAAATAAATTCTAAAAGGTAGTCCCATATTTTTTGGTTTCTAATACTTAAAAGGTCTTCTGCTTTGGGCGGAATTTTAAGATTTTATTTTTTTATTTTACTGTAAAAAACATTTCTTTCATGGTTGTGTATATGACATGGTAAAAGAATATGATCAATAGTGTCAGTTTCCCTATTACATTTTATACACATGGGTGAATCCACCAAGTTCATTTGATTCGAAGCATTATACAGTATGTATGCCCAAACCTTAATCGTGTTTGTTTTGTAAACAGTACATGAAAAACAAATCCAACAATTGGCAAAGGTTTCAAACCAGGCGACTGGATTTAATATGTCCGTAAACGCTATAAAACTATAAAATAAGCGTGGTTACGTCGAATCGTGGCTATCATGTTCGGGGTGTGCAAAGAAAAGACCTTCAAGTTTGGCGCGTGCATTTTTAATTTGATTACATATATTCATGAATTAGCTTTTTAAATATAGAACAGCAAATCTAGGTTCTCAAATTCGAGCAAATTGTTTTTCCATTTTGGGAATATCCTGCTCATACCGTATTATTAGTTTACATTGAGATGCCATTCCAGAAGTTTTCTTAAAACAGCTGTTCTTTCTTCCGTACTTTTTTTTAGTATCAACAGCTATTCTTAAATGTTAAATTACATTTATTTCTATTTTTTCCATAAGATTAACATTGTAACTATTGAAAGCCCAGGGGTCAAAGCCCTGAAGGTTGATGTCTTCCAAACCCCCAAAAGGCACATCTAGGCGCCAAGGACATTCAAATAACACATCAGCCATAATTTTGAACCTAATAGTTTCGCCGGCAGCCCGTTCACGAAAATCACCTTATTTTTTTATTAGATTTCTTAAACAGATTTTTTACAAGGTATGAAATATTCCATATGCTGGAATGGGGCAATCTATCTATGAGGATACCTTAGGAACTTATTTGCAATGTATACATAACCGAATAGTTAGGGACACGCTTATGGAAAAACGATTTATAGTGATATAGTGATAACTCCGCCCCCCCCCCCATATATATATAGAATTACAATCGCATATTTGACTCTATTCAGACTGGATTTACAAACAAATATACTCATTTTGACGTTTAAAAGGTAAACACTAGCGCGCCCGATGCCCAATGAACATAATATCCAATTGTAACTTTGCATGCTCCAACGGTGAATCAAGAATCATTATCGAATACAAGTGTACCATCAAATACTCACCCTTAATATTGTATCCGTTGAATTTCGACGGGTCACCAACCAGTAGTCTTATAATTCCGATTAATCCCAAAATATTTATAGAAGTGTTTAAGTCACGGTTGTTTGGAGATATCGGGGAAATGTAATTTAGCCAAGGGACGTTAACTGGGATGATTATGGGAAATGAGGAGGGCCAATGTGGTCTGCACGATAGAATGATTTAAATTTTGAGGTTAATTCATACTTCCAGGATTTTTAGATGTGTTGGTTTTAGATTTAAGTCGCTTTATACACACCCTTTTAACAGGATAAAGAAACTAATCCGTTAACTATTCAAGAAACTATACCTCTTAGGAGAGAAAATAATAAACTATTACGCTGCAGACATGACCTCGTTACAAACATAATAAAATGTGGTTAGTGTGTGTTGGATTTTTTATTCCTTCCTTCGTGTGCTTAAGGCCACGCTCCCCCGTCGGTCATAGTGGATTGGTTCTCCATAAGCGCAATGCTAACTAAACATCTATTTAGGACCCACATGTTTATTTCATTTTCAATCTGATTTAGGTAATTTTTTGACTACTCAGAATAAAGTAAAGAGCGATTTTTGCGAGTAAAAATTCGTATAAGTGTTAAAGATTACCAGAAAAATTGTCAAACTTAAAAAAATACATTTTTTATTAAATATTATAATTCATTTTCAAAATATCTTCCACAATAATCACCCGCGATAAGAATATCTTTACATTGACACCAAAATCTAAATTTTATCTCAAGAGAAAGGCGCAAAATTGGAGTCTGAACTTAACATTATTCTAATGGGCGATAAAACCAATATGGCCGACAGGGTAGCCGGCTCTTAAGATTTGTATTCCAGAACTATTCCACAATTTGAGCTTCGGACAAGCGTGTTTATCAATGGAACTGTTTGGTGCATTGGTTATTCCATTAAATCTGCATCGGAGTATATAGGAAGTGGCGTCCAAGTGTCGAGACGACTCGAGTGGTCGACACCACTTCTCAGTTCCCAGCCCTTGTTTGATCATCTTGTTAGGACCGGCGGCCATGTGGCTGCGGTACAGTTGTCTGTGTACACCCTCGAGTGTAGGAGTGCCGGTTTATCGCCGCATAAAGCACTCCTCGAGGGTCATTACGAACGTGGTGCCGTATTTCAACGTTTTATGCTTCACTGTCACTCACCGAGTTGTGGCTGGGTAAGGAAGTGTAGAGTTGGTTAATCGCGGGTATGTTGTTGGCGTACGGTGCAAATAGGTTACGGTAACCCAATCTTTATAAGGGTGCGCGTATAAGATAACCTCATAAGGAGTAATTGTCGGTGTATATAGTGATAATAATGCACTGGATCGCTTTATCGTAATCGCTTTCTTATGTTTTATGTAAAATAAAAAATATAGTACCACCACAATATTAGAGAGGGTTTGAACCTGCCCTATGACAACGTTTGTTAAAATAATACAGTTGAAAGTTGCGTTACATATTTTATTCATGTAAAAATAAGATTGCTTATTTTACAAATTGTGATACGAGGATTTGTCAATTTTCGTATTGTGAAGAATTTAATTTCAATTTCAGTTCGAAAATTATTTTTGCGATTTATACAGCATTTTTTCCCATTAGGAACTTGCTGCGTAACACGATAGACCAAAACTAGTCGAAATAGTGAAAATGAAATCCCGAGGTAACAAGATGAAGAAATAAAACGTCAATTCATAATGCTCAGTCCCGAGCGGTTGTGACAGTTTTACGCCTGTTCTTATCCGCGGGTCGCCGTCTGATAACTCTAACGAACTGTGCAATAAAACAGTGGAATAATTTAGGCTGCAGATGGGGCGTCCGATAAGGCCGAACAGGTTCTTGTGATTTGTGCCGCTATTGTTGAATTATTGTTGATAGAGCCGCCTCGCCCGCGGTTGTTTTGGCATTCCCCGGACATACGAGGCCCTCCGGACACAATACAATGGCTGGGAACTGAAGCTTATCTGAGGTGGAGGTGTGTACCCCACTCTGAGGCGGCGGAGTGTCTGTTCGTTATGGTAATGGCGGCTGATAACCGCCCCGGGGGGAGAAACTGTGGATGCCTGGGTGGTTCCGCGTCCAACGAGCTATTAAAGTCGCACAATTGGGGTTTCGAACCATCTTCGAGTGATTTACTGATTAGTTTGCGAAGGGGACAGTTTCCATGAGAATGGGTGATTGTGATGTGATGTAGCTGCCGGTGTAAGTATCGCTGTTTGACGTCGCTATAAATCTTCATCAGTGTGCGGATCCGTCATTGCGGTTCGAACTGGAAGTTTCTGTTATAGAGTGTAGTTCAAATGCAGGAAAACTAGCTTCCCGCAGATTGTATAAAAGGTAACATTTTGCTTAAAACGTCGATGGTTCTAATTGAACGAGTAGGTGTTTAACAATTGTGACTTTGTTTTGTTTTTTATGATAAGAGGTGAGTGCTCTATACCAGTCCTCTGCCAGTGGCTAATGTTTGACATTTTATACTTCATAGCGATAACTAACCTCTATGGACACTGCTTACGCCGTGAAGAGTTTGATTTTCCATTAGCTCTTGTACTTTATTTGTTATGCCTTTGTTATGAAGTGCAGTTGATTCTACTATTCCTATTGAAATAAAGCAGATGTTGTATATTTACCACCTGCACAACTTTATTGATCACCATTTCAGCCTCATCGATGTGGGCGAGACCTTTTCATCAAGAAAGAGTTTTATGTACATTCTGTAGCTAGACTCCATTACATTTACCCCCTCTTACCTCCGCCCATTCCCTGTGTTGCAGGTTACCGGGGCAAAAACTGCGAGGAGAACATCGACGACTGCCCGGGCAACCTGTGCCAGAACGGCGCGACCTGCGTGGACCTCATCAACCGCTACAACTGCCAGTGCCCGCCCACCTACACGGGCGAGTTCTGCGAGCACGACGTGGACGAATGCTCCTTGCGACCTTCCGTGTGCCACAACGGCGCCACCTGCACCAACAGCATCGGCGGCTTCAGCTGCATCTGCGTCAACGGCTGGACGGGGCCGGACTGCTCGCAGAACATCGACGACTGCGCTGGAGCCGCTTGTTTCAACGGGGCCACGTGCATCGACAGAGTGGGCAGCTTCTACTGCCAGTGCACTTCTGGAAAGACCGGTGAGTTGGATTGTCTTTAGTTATCAGCTTTAGTAGTCTAAATCAACCATAAATAACTGCTCTTCGAAAGGAATTACCAGAGAAGCAACCGAACACCAATCCTCGATCCTTGGTTTCTTTCTTATTTTAACCCCCCCCCCTTTTTAGCCAGTTTTCTTTAATCGTCCTTATACTTAACATCTCTTAAGGAAAAATATTGTGTTCAACCTGCTTCCGCTATTAAGGCCAATGTTAACTTCCAAAGCCCGTTCTTCTCATCCGATATTGTTGATGATTCATGACTCATTTTGAATAGCAAAACATACCTAGCGATTTCATTGAGAAACATTTCTGCATCACTCATAATCATTCAAAAAAGTTACAAAACGTTCAGTTTTTTTACGATTTATTTATGGTTGAACCATTTATGATATCGAAACTCTGCTCTCTAAAATCACTAGGTATTTTTTGTTCTGTAGGTGATATTGTTTAAAAATACTTAGGAAGAGCCACCGACCTTGACAATAAGAGTTTTTTTTTTGGTCGATCAAATTTAAAACACGGATTAAAAGTCGCATTAAATTCGATCCAAATACGTTGTATTTTTATTCTTAGTAGTGGTATTCTATGACCACAATTCCTTGCGATTCTTACTTAATCAGGGATTAAATTCATTAGATTTGATTTATTCCGAATTTTATGTTTTTGAGATTGGGGGCGGCAAAACTGTATGAAGAGGTAACAAATTAATTTGACTCTACAATGTGTGATGAGCAACATTTGCTACTTGAAAACGACTCGTTAGGTCAACTTTCATCATTGCAGTGAATCATAACTGTTAGCTACACGTCAGAAACTTAATTGCTTCAAGTAATAGACTCTTTTTAAATTGCTGCAAATAAGCTCAACCAGCCTTCTCTAGTCAGTCGTAATGATGATAAAAACAAGAGGTCAGCTAATAAAATAGTGTAAAACAAGAGGGAGAACGGTGTTGTAAATTAATTGAGTAATGATGTGTGTGGTAATTGGTGCAATTGCGTGGTGGAGAGCGCGTGGGTGTGACAAAGCTGGCGGACGCCTCGGCTCTGGTGGCGGGCGGCCGGAACATGAGGTCTCCAATCACTGTACCTCATCCTGTGGAGGTGACCAATCACTGCACCTCATACTGTGGGCTAGCGTATAGTACAGAAGGGACACAGATCAGTCTGGGCAAGGGAACGGGGGAAGTACATCAGACATTGTAGAGAAAAGGGAACTAAATAGTAAACTGTGTTACTGCCCTTGAAATCCTTGCTAATCTGTTATCAGTTGAAATAAACAGTTTTTTTTATCAAATAAAAATTACTTAAGTCACGTCTATCAATATTAAGACTGCAAAAAGTATTAGCGTGTTTTCGGTTCAGAGGAACTTCAAAATTGTTTTTTCTAGGAAATAATTTTAAAGTTTAAATTAAAAATATTATCGTTGAGTAAACATTGAGTCTGATGGAGTCTGATCGACACGTAATCTGACCTCAGATAATTTCAATTTAGATAGAAACGTTTCAACCCTTGCGAAAAATATGTTATTTAAAACCGTATACCGTAAAGGGCCTTTGACGATCTTACAGAAAACGGAAGCACAATACCTTCATTATCCATTTCCCACCGCACCCTTTGTCCTTCGTGAGGCGTAAACTGCGAACGTCGGCGAGAGAGGAGTTTGAGGTGACTCACCCTAGAACCGGTCCACTCGCACCCGCCGCTCAGACCCGAAACAACAGAGCTAATTCCTTCCTCAGACCCTGCGGATGACAGGGAAGCGCGTTCAATTCGCTCCACGTCCCTCATCTTTAAAACATGAGCGACGTAAGTCCATATAAAGAGGTACACAATTGTCCGGGTAGGTATTTTAATGTGTAGTCTCCGCGGATGCCGAACGCGAGTCGCAGTGTCTGTTACATTATTTATAGACAAACTGGCGGAGTCTACCTTCTAAACCGTCTTCCTGGAGTGGCCGGGCAAATCCCTCTGAGGCTCTGATGTTGCGCCACGGATCCAGTCATGTTTGTAAAACAGGCCGTAAACGCAACCGGTACCTGCCTCGCGATTCCCATGTCACTCGTTAGCCACGTATTATAAACCCACGTCAATAATGGGCCGTAATAAACCCGCAGCTTGTCGGCGCTTGTTCGCACGGGAGCGGAGTTGAAGGTCCCACGTTGAAGTTGATTGTTTTTAGGAGGCTAATATCTTCTTGTCTATTTGTGTTTGTTTTTGATTTCTGTGTAATACACTCATACTCGATAACGACAATAACTGAATAACTGGTTCGATGTACCGATTTTCAAAACGAAATACATTATGAGTCATCTCTGAACTCAAGAAAACCCGTTATGAGATCCGCAAAACATCCAGGGAGGTGTACTGGAATAAGAAAATCCGTAACCCCAAGAAGCAGTGAGCAACAAATATAAAGTAGAATTATCTACAGTTTAATTTATGAGGAAAAATCGGAGTTCGCGCTATGTTTGCCCTCGGCTATTTCCGAAAGAATATATATGAAACTAAATAATCATGACATATATCAAAGTTCTTAAAACATTTAATCAGTTTTGATTGTTTGTATGGTGATAAAACACAAGCTCGAGCTCGGTGTAGGGCACTTAAAAATAGAGCACTTAATCTCAAGGACAGGAAAAGAAAATTAACTCAATCTAGAGATGACGCAAGTTGCCCGAGTCTCTCCCGCCAAATATCTCGAGCTTCGTGCATTGAAAAGAGGATTTAGCGTACTGTGAATAGTAGTATAAAACCATCGCCCTTAGTTCGAATATATCAGCTTTTGCTTCATGCTATATTTTTATGTACGAGTGCTGCTGGAGGTGTTAATTCGGTAATACTTCATTAATTTTAAAGATGTAGGGTGCAGTGGGGTAAGTGGGGCCACGGGGCAAGTGAAGCCAGTGGCTACCACATCCTTGCTTGTAAAATATTATTTTAAGAAAAATATACCAACATATGTTTTTAGGACTCTTTTGTAATATATTTCACTTTGATAATCAGTTTTATAGGAAAAACAATATTCTTTTTTTACATTACAAAAAACCTTTCATTTTGCGATAGAATGGAAGTGCCATGGATATAAGTGCCTCTGATATACATTGTTATTTCATGTTCTTTCTTCAACTTTTTCAAAATGATCTCCTCGTTATGTTGCAAAAATACTTCTGATAATATTGATGAAAGGGGGCTACCGATGGCTAAATCATCAGTTTTTGCAACATAACGAGGAGATCATTTTGGAAAAGTTGAAGAAATAACATGAAATAATAATATATGTCAGATAGAAGAAGAAATGATGAGCTAGAGTTTGACATATACAGGAAGCCTACACAGACGGATAGTAAAATCAACAACAAGACTATTCATTCTACCAGCCACAAGACCGCTGCATTCAGATCGATGTTATTATATAGAGCCTTAAAGATTCTTCTAAATGAAGATAACAGAAGAAGAGAAATAACAACTATAAAGGCGATTGCTCGAGCCAACGGATTCAACCCGACAATAATAGACGAAATTGGAGCAAAAATCCAAAGGAAAATAAAGAACCAAGAAAAACTGTATAGAATAACAACGTTAGACGGAAGAAAAGAAACATCAAGTAATTTTGCAACGTTCAGCTTCACAGGAACTAAGACACAAAAGGTCGCAAATCGATTCAAGAAATATGGAGTTAATATAGCCTACAGAACGCAAAACACCATGAACAAAATTCTAGAAGATTGTAACAAATTCGACATTCCCGGTGTTTACAAAATTAATTATAACAACTGTGATCACTTTTATATCGGTTAAACTGTTAATTTTGTTAAAAGATTTAAGAACCATGTATCAGCTTGGAAGAACAGGAAACCGGAAAGATCAAACGTAGCGTAACAAACTAGAAAATGGCCACACAATAGGGAAAATAGAAGAAAACCTCAGCATCCTCAAGAATGTAAAAAAGTAAATGAAATGAATATATGGAAAGAATTGTTTATATTTAAAGAAAAGTGTAAGGATAGAGATTAATTGATGAATGAACAAGTTAACTTCGACTCTGGTGGCACATTTAGGAACCTGTATCTGGAACTTCCGGTACCCAATGGGATATAAGCAGGGACGCCATTTTGATTCTGTCAGTTCTCTCATTGGCCTGATGATGACCGGTGTGACTGGTCGAAATCGACAGCCTTGTACCATCTTTTATATATGTTTACCGTCTGTATGTGAATCAGTATAAGTGTAAATTTATTCTTAAGTGTTGTAAGACGTCTTTTATTACATCCCGTATTTAAAAACTGTTTTTCAAAATGAAAATGAATTTAAATTATGGCCAAGAGGTCAAAGTGAAATACCAAACATGTAAGTACATAATTCATTGGTTATTTTATTATTTATAATCAAATTTATAATCCTTGAAATTTTGAACATTTTTAAGTATGGTTTTCATTGCGTAAAGTTCGTAACTCCTGAAAAAAATCAAGATATTTCAATGATTTAATAACTCTTCAAATCACTGAAAAATGGGCTATAATCCACTTGCCCCATTCTCTAGGCATGCTTTAAGTTAAAAACTCAGGCCTTGGCTCCACTTACCCCGACCACTGGGGCAAGTGCAGCCCAGTGCAGCCACGCGACATGGTCGTAACAATTTTTGTTTTTAATGTAAAGAATTTAAAAAAATAAAGTAAGTTACGTGACAGCCAATAAAACAAAGATAATACGTGCCAACTTTCATTAGTTTACATTAAATAATAACTTGGCAAATTGAGCTTAAAGTTGAACTATGCAAAAACGTGGCCCCACTTACCCCACTGCACCCTAAACAAGATTGGTAATAGAAAAGTTGAAAAGTGATGTAGGTACGATGTTAGAAAACATGATATTAGCAGTTATCAGTACACTGAGAAAATTTTAGTCCTTACATCCGTGAGCGGCTCACGTAAATAAGGGTTTGCGGGTTACTCGATGCTATCAGGACTTGGCTCAATGCCGGAGCATAGAGGCCGCCTCACGTAAAAGCAGGACCAAGTCTGCTAGCGTACTATTGACGTCACGGGCTCTGACCCCTACATTTATTGTATTTACCCATCATTCTCACTGGATTTACCTCTATGTTCACTGCATTTGCCCTCCTCTTCACTTTATTTACCTCTCTATTCTCTGTATTTTTAAGCATCTCATGTAATGTCTGTACAATGATTGGTATTTTAAGCGAGTTTTTTGTGATATGTACTGCATTTTCCCTGCACTGGGCAACACAGTGAAAATACCGATAATTGTATAGTATTACTTGGAACAAGTTTTGTAATTACATATTCTTGTTTTATATTCTAATAGTAAACATTTTGCAAATAATACACTAAACCTGTATAATATACCCGACTTAAATTCAATCAGCAAATCTAGGATTGTTTTAGTGTTTTACCCTTCTTCCACATAAGCAGTAAATAAAATTACAGTGATGGGTTATGAAAATACCTTTATTTGCCTCCAGTCCCCTACCTATGAGTAGTTTAATGTTTCTTGTAAAATATACCCTTATTGTTATTACCTGTATAATATACTCTTAATTTATTTTTTCTCCTAGTATTCAACCACCCCATCAAATAAAGGATAGTTTTCTTTCCCCCCTATTGCACCAAAGCAAGAATTAAAAGTGCACTGATCACTGATTGGTTGTGAATATACGTTAATTTTCCCTACAAGCCCTGATACTGCAGACTTATCATTACTACCCCCTTGCATAGTGCCTCTTGACTTTCAGGTGTATCCTTCGCTTGTACCGTTTTTACTGTGTTATATTAAAATATAAATACAAAATTAAAATTTTACTACACGATTTAAAGTACAGTAGCAAGGTTTTACACTTAAGTCTTAAATCCAATCAAGCACTAAACCTGCGAAAAATAATAATTTTAAGGGAAATAATTAGATAGATAATAGGTAATTAAAAATAATTTAGCTCAGAAATTGAATGATTAAAATCTACTATCATCAGGGGACTCCAGTAATAAAATTATTAGTTTGTACTGTTTTGCTTCTAAAGACCAATGTTAATTTTTCGGTTACTTTTAACGATTATTCAAAATCATGTCTCATTTAAAATAACATAAACAATAACTAATATAAGTTCACTAATCCAGTTAAGAGTTTTGATGTCAGAAGTTGTGTTATTCTTTAAACAATTGTTGAATATTAGAAAATTTGATTGAACTGTTTTTGCTTGTGACTTTCTATATTTTTCGATAATTCGTTGTAATAATTGTTGATGACAGTGACTGATAATACTTTAGGTCTATTGTTTTAAAATGGTATGATGAAAATAACACTTTTTTATAAACATATTGAATCAATAATCGTTTTTATGTTTTATACATTTCCTTTAGTGAAATAAAGTAGCAAACTAAGTTTTAAAATTAAATATGTACAGAATTATTGTAACATGATCAATCCAATCAGTTGTGTAGTTTTTGATTGAACGTGTACAAATTTTGGACGGTGAGATGAAACAAAACACCCAAACAAAGTTATTTTACACCTCGCCTAACTCTTAAAGATGGCATAAACAATATTTTTTGATTCCTAAACTATATGAAGTATTTCTCCTGCGTCCTCGGGAGTGAACTAAGAAAGGAAGCTTATTTTAAAATTTGTTTGTAAAATTTATGTCCAAACCTTTAAAAAATCAAGTGTACGTTAAATACGGAAATGTATATAAAGTAAATGTATGTATGTAAGTGTATGTACATACAGTTTACTAAAATATTCTAAGATTTAAAAATCCAAACGTCTTTATGCTGTGAGAAAGGACATACATACAAACAAACCATGTAATACATGCATACAAAAATAACGTGTAATACGTCCAAAACACAGGAAACTATGCGTTCACTAACACAAACACACGAACACTTCAACACTTTTGTAAGGGAACAGTTAACTTCACAAACTAGGAAACTCAAACTAAATCTAGTCGAATCACAACTGCGATTGAGTACTGACGATACTCAACTGGTTATTTTATAGCATTTTTGACAAATCTATGAGCGCTTCTGACAGGTGGAATAAATGTGAACTAAATTAAGGAACAGTCTCTCTGCATTCACCAATCCTTTACCGGATTTTCTAACAACTATGACGTCACGTGCATCCTTTCAGTAAAATAATGGTAAATACTCTGACATGTGAGCGATTCCGTCGGTTGGAGTGTGATTGCAGTTGAAAAGTACGTAAAGAAGGACGGCGAGTCCTGCGTACGTACTAAGGTCTATTACTCTGCACCGTCTTTGAGCTAGGTCCAGACACAAACCTCTAATATGTGAGCCAAGTCCTTCTTCACGTACTGCGAGTACGTATTAAGGACTTGGGGTAAAAATTATGCTTTTCCGTTATGAGATTATCTCAGTGTAGGCGGTTTCTCATACATCAATTCAATAGGGATTAATTACGTATTGCAAGAGCTACTTCAACGTATATTGTAAATATCAAATTTTGGCTGATATAGGAGGTGGTTTCATTCATAAACTAAAACAAATTCAGTATTAAGTTGTTAAAAGCTACTGTACTACCCCACCAAGCAACTTAAGAACAATTGTTAATTAATGGGAAACTGTAAAACTTGGAAACCCCAGTGTTTGATAGTTATCTTCATTGTTGATGTAGCTGCTGTAATTCACCAGATACGGTAGATAAATCAAGAGGCGATCATGTCGGCCGTGGGTGGGGGTGCGAGTGGGCCGCGACTGAGGCACGGACTGGACGCGACTGAATGTTTATGGATGATGCCAAGGTGACATTCCTGCGACCTGCACCCACTAAGGCTCGCGGAGTGTGCAGGCGCCGGTCAATATCCTCCCAAACTGCAGGCAATGCTAGTTCCAGAGATGATGCTTTGTTGCTACTTCGATTCTTTAACTCATAACCATTTTCGAAAGAGTTCGATTATAGGAATAAATTATCACTTCCCATTTTGTCACCGCCTGTAGACCCAAGACCGAAGACATAGGCCATATCCGACCGGCACACGGAGGACGGTAGCCACACGTGAGGTCGATACCCAGGTCACTCGCCACCTCGGAAACTCATCTTCCGCACTCTGCTAATTATCTTCCCGCCTCGCCTCTATATCTCATCTCTCGTTCGACGCCCCGGGGATCTCTGTTGGAATTATCGTGTGTAATGCGATTCCTGGGTTACACATCAGGCACTTCGGTAATTCAGGAAGAGATGAAACCTGGAAGTGGCACATTTTCGGATTTAATCAAGTTTTGGGCCGGTGTTCGGTGGTAGTAGAAATGACGCCAGAGGAAGTTTGGAAGGTGAAATACTGAAAGAGACTTTGACCTCGTGACGCGTGAAGATAGGTCCTGCAGAAAATTTGATAAAACTGTAAAGTCAACTTTATTTTCGGAGGAGCGTTGCATACATCTCAACTGTAGTAAGGTTTAATTTTTTCCTTATTTCCTTTTGCATTACTTTTAAAACTTACTCGGTACTTACGTGTATGTGATGATCATAATTTTGTAAGCGTTTTCACTCAACGGTCTTTTTTACTTAGCATTTCGTCAATTGGTACGTACAAGCAACTATAAAGGTTTTACAAACCGGCTTTTACAAAAAGGTGCCTCACAACGCAACATCTAATTGTAAGTTTAAAACTACATAACCTCAGTACCACTGATTGATGAAAGAATTACAACATCTCTTCATGTATTAAACTCATCGGTTATCAATTAAATAAATTTTCCATTGTAAATTAAATGCAAATCAAATCACAGAGTCCAACAGAGCGGGATTTGTGGCTGGCGTTTGACGTGCGCCGCGCCGTGCCGTGAGAGAAAGGGAGCGATGGTTCGGCATGAGGCATGCTCGCAGCACGTGGCATGCTGAGGAATGCCGCCATGCTGCCTGTGCCTGAGGCAGGTAGCCACGGGCCGCCCCGGGGTCGGGGTCACGTGACCTCTCGCCTCTGCTGATCAAACATTAATCTATTCCTCTCTTCAGATCCATTGATTTATATCCAGTCCCCCCGAGCTTTACTAAGGCTCTCGTCCCTGTGATGTGAAACGCGTGCCGTTGTACAACGTTCCCTATTTGTTTGTGGTTGAAGCCTTATCCATGTTCTAATTAACTCTAGATAATTTAAAAAACTCATTGTGATGATGTTTTTTTGCAAAAAAACAACTTTTGTCTAGTCTGTCAAGCTTTTTGGAACCATGAGTTCTAGTTTGCAGGTGATTTTGCAGTTCGATTGATCATATTCAGTCGATCAGAAACATTTTTGGTGGTCTCGCATGATATGGACTTCCTCTGCCTTAGCCTTTGGCTTTCAAAGTCAGCAATACGCCAACTCTTGGATTGGGTTGCTCATAAAATGTTCCAGAAAAAACACCCGTCATTCTTATGAACTCACACCCTCCAAATCCCACCATTTGCACTGTTGCTAACCACGACTCTCCCCTCGTGTTGCAGGCCTGCTGTGTCACCTGGACGATGCCTGCACCTCCAACCCGTGCCACGCGGACGCCATCTGCGACACCAGCCCCATCAACGGATCATACACGTGCTCCTGCGCCAGCGGCTACAAGGGAGTCGACTGCTCCGAGGACATCGACGAGTGCGAGCAAGGTAAGACAGCAGTGTGTTGTGTGTGTGTCAGACTCCAGAACACGGCTGGGTGTCTGGAGACCGGAATGGCCAAGGGGTGGGTGAATGGGCTAGAGCACAGCTCAACTATAATACTTAATCTTCATTTCGTTTGTACATTTTCACCCATTTGTTAATTGTCAGATTCCCATTAGCTAGATATAGCGCGTTCGTGAACGCACATCTAGTCAACGAGCGGTTGAATGAAAGAAAAAATAAGACCCAGTCATTTTACAACCGACATAAAAGTACTCAGTTCAGCGACAGGCCTAACAGATATTATCAAACTTTATACGGTAAAAAATCTCACCCTATTTAAATCTGTGGTTTTAACCACCACGGTGTTTAAAATATCTAGCTAATCGATCAAAGGCTTCAAATAGCCACAACCGTTTGCCACTGATTACTGACAAATATCTCCGCTTTGCCCATGATCGATAGCGGTTGCACAACCATCCGCAACCAGTCAAGTTTGAAGCGAAGTCGGTAGCGGTACTTAAAACAAAATTACCCGGCGAGTAGTGAGTTGATGGCCCCAACGTGCAGTCGCAGTCCTGATTGGCGATGCGATACGAATCGACATCAAATACCGCATCGGGCTTGAATATCGTGATACACATATCGCTTATATTGTACAGATTTTTATTTATCGTGTGATTTTCATTTTCACTGCCCTACCACGCTACAGCAAATTTTTACATAAAATTTGATAAGTTCCCGCTAAAAATTTTGTTTCTGTTAGCCGACTCACTTATCGTATCGTACCCTCCTGTATCGCGATATCTCGTTCCGATATTTCTATCGCATTTCGCAAGACGCTGTTGCTGCGTCGCCGCTAATGTTCCACCTGCCCCCAGCATCTAACAATGTGAACCATCCACTCGTTTTTTGCCGATTCGCAGCCCCGGTGAAAGTAACTTAATTACTGCCGCGAGCTCCCGTCATTACGTAATCATTAATGACCGATTTTTGCCTCAGTTAAAACGACATTAGGTTTCTCACGGCAATTAATCTCTAGTTGGAAAAGTTTCGGAGCGCCGGTTTTTATTGGTGGGTCAGTTTTTACCGTCTTGATAGACTCGGATGGACCGCATTTCATTTATTTTGGTAACATGTTAGTTGTGTCACCCAAATAAGTTGCAAAAGTATCAGTTTTTAGTCAGGGGTCTGTTTTCCAGTCAAGGGTCTCAAGCAGCAGTTGAGAAACAAATGCCAGGATTATTTTTGAAATGGCGTAAAAAACCTGTATTATAACATCAATTAGTGATTTCATTTAACCAATCTAAAACAAATAGTGAATATTATATCCTAAGCATAAGGATAACACATTTACATATAGATTCGCTTTTTAAGCTACATTTATTTGAAAATTATATTAAAATTCAACTACCTGTAATATCAAATAGCTACATTTTATAACTTTCATTGTTGGGGTTTGTAACATTTGTTAATACAAATATATAACCATTTAATAAAAGTTTCGTCTGATAGATCACTGTTTGAAACCATATTACTGTAACATTTATTAAATACTTATCTACAAGTACTAAGTAATAACGAATGTTTCGTTGCTCTCCATTTTCTGTTATGTCGGTAAATACTGGTTTACCTTTTTGCATGGGATGTTTTACAAGTGTACAAGTTTACTAGTGTATATCCGACAATTTTACTTCTATTAAAAATGTAGATAGGCTCAATTTTTACATTGATTTTCTCTCTTGAAAACAATGTCGTCGTCTATCTCGATAAACGGGCGTGAGGTGAATCCACTCTCCACAACCGTCTCTCGAGCGGGAGCGGAGTGGCTCGCAGGAAGTAAATCATATCGTGTAGCGGCGATGTGGACACAGCAAACACACGCTGCAGCTGAATTATTCATCAGCCAGTCATGCCATGATACCAGTCCGGAGCCGAGACCCGTGGGTTACCGGTAACCCGACTCTCCAGGCTGGGGTGGTTTTGGATTTCTCCTGTTTTGGCATCATTATACAGTACGGATTTAGATTTGTTCCGGTTCATTGCAATAAACTGGGTACCGGTAGTCAAAGATACTATGCTGCGACTGGTTTCGGTTTTGGTTAAGCAACAATCCCTTTTTCAATATTGTTAGGAAATTGTATTCAGTTTTCGGCCAGCTAATTCAATACAGAATTACATTTTTGAGACCAGAGCCCTATTCACTTTCGAGTCTGCCAAAAAATATGTATGTTTGTCATACCTTAAAATTTGTCTTCAAATTATGTTTTAAAAATTACCAAAACAACATTAGAACCGACCTTATAGTCCTTCAATCAACGAACATATCGATCTATAGCTATGTAACCCAAATGCTCATGGTTTCGTAATGACTATCGTTGTCTAATGATAAACATAAGTGTTATCCTTTTGTTCCTAAATCTCTAAGGTCTTCCAACTCCGTATACGCAAGCCTATTGAGAACCTATCACTGAGGACTAATGGTCATTGCAGGCGCATGCCAGTGTGGTGGCAAGGTAGGTGGTAGGAGGAGGGTGGATGGTGGGGGCTGGGGGGTGTGCCGAGGTGCCGCCCGTGTGTACAGTGACAGTCTGGTCTGTAGTCTACTCTGTAGTGAGCGTAGGCTGCAGCCACAAAGGCAGAAGTCAGCCCAGCCGCTTGGCTCTCCGGACACGTTCAAATTCCTGGGCATGAGTCCATTCCCACCACTCCGCTGCGGGTCACAGGTCTCCGCAAATGGGAACATGGGTGAAAATTATTGTGTCCACCATTGGCTAAATGACGCCGCCGCGCTGTGATATCTTGTTAGGGAACTACGTGTGGTGACGTTTCCGGTGACTAACAGGGGTTTACACGGCAGAGCGATCTTGAGCGCAAAGCTTGATCCGGTTGAAAGTGTGTATTCAGGGACGAAAGGACCATTTGATTACAAAAGACATGTTTTACATTTCAAATAATGATGGGAACCAATGATTCTTTGTGAATTATTTGGGTGTAAACAATGTTATCCTTGATGCTAAACGTCGTAGATTGTTTAGGGTGTCTCGTTAAACGTAATAAGCTAAACCCTGCATTATTCTATGTTACTTTGTTCTAATTAAATAGGTTCCTCTCTTCAAAAGACATGTAAGATTGTGTAGCTTCTTAACGGACAGTTTGAAAACTTTAAAATATTCTAAGCTGACAAAAACACACTTTTTGAGAGTCTTCAAACCCAAACTATAAAAAATGTCCTCTGGGAACTAAGATATGGCGTTCCATCTGACCAGCTCGGTTCAACGACGGGTTGGTTTTTATATCGTTCATAAATTCGCGTGGCATTGTTCAGGAAACGCCATAGAAATAAATTCGCTTTACTGGAATTCTCGAAACCGCTTCTTCCCGAAACCCTTTTAACAATTCAACACGGAAGTATGCGGAATCCGACGCCAGTTGTTCGATTGTAAAATCATTATCGTCTGAAGAACGGCCGCTCGGAAGTCGCAACGACCTCTCCACAAAGAAGGGGCTCCGCCACATTATTCACATTTCAATGCTAAATCCAATAACGTCCAGGCCGAAATATGACCGGACCGCTTCACGGATCAGGGAGTTCAAAACGGCTCGTCAAAGCACGAGCAATTTGAGCAATATCGAGGAACGTTCCCAGGCGGCACAATGACGGTATCAAATGACATGATTATGAGCCGATCGGTAGGCAGTGACCTCTGGGGACCCCTGGCCACCACTCGGGCGACGATCGCCCACAAGATCCTCCCTGTGGCGGGCGGGTTACACGCGAACTTGAGGTTGGTTTTGGAGCAATAAATCCACTCTAATACTCACAAGAACGTGGGATTTTTTCAAGATTAGTATACCTTTGATTCAGCAACACTTATAATGATTTTAGATAGTTACAGTTTTTTAATACAGTTTGGAAGAAAAATAATGTTATGTGTCATTCGATAAGAAATTAGATTATTGTGATTTGATTCAGTGCTAAAATGTGGGGCGATCAAAAGCTATTAAATTTATTACAGATTGTGTCATGAAAAACAAGTTATAGTTAGAATACTTACGTGAAGTCCCAAAAATATTAAACAAACGTTCCTCTCCTCCTTGTTCTTGGGTTAAACAGTCTAACATATTTATATATTAAGAGTAACGCAATATTTTCAAGTAACGTAACGTGTTATCTCGTTTACCACATATACGTAACCAACATATGAGTTTCGAAGTAATTATTTACATGTTGCCCAAAACTTAAAGAAATACAAAATGAATACACGTACAGTATAATGTTAATGCGTATATGAATACTTTTTCAATAACATGGCAAAACCTTTATCCCAGACGTCTTCCATTTGTGAAATTTGTCGTTTTACCTCCTAAAGAAAGTGAACTATTTGGATTTGGCTTAAAAATTCCTTTCCGCTTGATCTCCTGTGAAAGGGCCCCAAACAACACTGCTAAGGTCACTTGACCTAACAACTTTTGGACAACATTGCTTTGCGACTCCCAATACTCTCCTCCGAACTGATAATTACTAGACAGGAAGCTGAATTCGATTAGGTAAAACGTTTTTGGTTAGTTGGTACAAATTGATTCTACAATTTAAATTCCTCGTTTTTTTACTCTGACCACCAAAAAGGAGCCAACTGAGGGCCTTGTGATAAGAGGTGTCAGTGGCCGTGTCGTGAGGTGTTACACTTCATAAACACCATCCTTGCTCACGCGCCGCCCGGACACAATGCAAATGGATCATATCTGGGAGAAAGTGTTTTCCGGGCTGGAGCCCTGTGGGACCCCGCTGCGAAAGGTCAGCTGCACGCCCGCTGCCGCCGCCGCTCCATTTACATTTAGGATTAACGTTAACAAGCAAATTATAGCGTTGATCGTATTTCATGACGACGCTAATGCGAATGCCGTCCCGCTCGTATTTTGCATGAGGGTAATAGACACGGCACGAAGAGTGATACCGCTCTTTTAGCTGATATACCTCAGGGGTCTGTTTTAGAACCGTGATTATGTCGAAACGGGTCGTGGAGTTTTAGTTGTTCTTCCAGGTTTCTTTTTTTTAAGTAGCCTGTGAAGTAATTGGAGTTTTCTGTATTGTAGTAAAGAGACAGGCATGCTTTCAATATAGCTTACACATGTTTGAAGAAAAAATATGTTTATCAAAGTTAGAAACTTACCAGTGGTTTAGTTTCTCAGTGGCATATGAAGAATGTTGCTGTTTCAAGTATGGAATTGTAAATGGAATGTCAAACCCCACTCTGAACTGAAAAGTTCGTTTGTGGACGTGTCGTCATAAATAACTCAATTACTCCTCATTTAAACCTGGATGTGATTTGACTTTCACTAATTAAGCAATTATCTTGATAAGATTTTATTTAAATGTGATTGTAACCTCATCATCGATGAAACTAGTCCCAGCCTTTTATCAAAAGGTATTCTACAATAAAAAGTGATATAGTCTTTATTGCCTCCCGGAATTCATTTGAAACGTCCTGCCCTCTTCGAGCATCGCGCTCCCATCAGATCACGGAAAGCGTGTTTCCACGAATGCCAACAAATGTAGATCACAGCCGATACCCCGGAAGGGTCCCAATTCCCGGCTATCTGGTATGGTGATCGGCCGGTAACTAACGGTCCTGTAGCTGTATCGGCCGCCGGTATCGGCCGTGCGCGGGACACGTCTCTATCGTCGTGATAACGCAGATGTGTCAGCGGCTCGCTCGCTGCGTTCGTTTAATTGGACGTAATTAATTGGAAATGTAATGAGGGAGCCGCGTTAGATAGGATCTACACGAGAGCGATGCGGCCAGCGGCGGCGGCGGTCTCCTCACAGGCGCGTCCCTTCTCTTCAGTTTTTATTATAAAAGTGCGATTTTCTTCGGAGTCCTTAGACCACTTTACAGATTAACTTAAATATTCAGTCACGAAACTTGTCGTGTTTTTACCTGATTCCCCCCCATAAGGGCAATGTTAACTTTCAAAGCCCGTCCCATCTCAACGGTTTGTCCGATATCGTTGATGATGTCTCATTTTTAAAGGGCAAATAATACCTAGCGATTTCAGTTAAACAAATTTCGATATCATCACAAATAGTAATCGTTCAACAGAACTCCAAAATACTCAATATTTACGATTGTTCTTTTATGGGTAAACCATTTTTGATATCGAAATTTTGCTCATTGATATAGCTAGGTTTTTTAGTGAATTTTTTTAAAAGTGAACTATTAGCATGACCCGCACGGTGAGACTTAAGCCCGGGACCACCTAGGAGTTCCTAACGTGACCCTCTGAACAAGTTTTGAGGGGTCGCTAAAAACTTTATATATATATATTTTTCTTGTTGTTGACTATTAGGCATTCTCATCTATTCTATTCTATAATATTATAAAGAAGAGGTGGTTTCTGTCTGTCTGTCTGTCTGTCTGATGTTCCGGGTGAACGCAAAAACTACTTAACCGACTGGGCTGAAACTTTACACAAAGGTAGATCTTGAACCCATGCAACATATAGGCCTATTCACTTCCTTAAAATCCCCTCGGGCTACGCCCCGTGAACGTTCTAAGTTTCAATGTTTACATTTCATAAGAAAGTAAACATTCAGAAACTGTAATGGGAACAGCTGAGGGCACTTACATTTGACAGCTTAAAGAGCAGAAGCAAGAACAACAGCTGTTTCAAGCTAACTAAAATGAAATTTGCATTGACTATATAACGGGTATGGAAAACCCCGGTGCGAAGAACGTCTACATCAAGTATATATATATATATATATATATATATATATATATATATATATATATATATATATTAATAATCAAATTAAACATTTTTCAACTGAGTACCCTTAAGGAATTTCTTTATTTTTATTTTTAAGACTACATGTTTCGGGACATAAGCCCATCTTCATGGTCAACAAATACCTAACCTAGTTTTATGATATTAAAAATATTATAAAAACAGACATATGAGGAAATTACTTAGCAGATGTTTCACTTTGATGAACAAGTTTTTTATCTATCTATTCTCATTTTCCTTAGCTTTTCAAATATTGGATTACTTGTATTAATTTGAGTATTTAGTAATTCCTGAGGCATTTCTTTGTGAGCGACAACGATATTAAATTCTTCTGCTGAGTTCATTTTCTCACCTTTGGACATATAGTTTATTATCTTTAAATTCTCGTCTATGCTCTTATAATTATGATTTGTTGTCAGGAGATGTTCAGCAAAATTGGATTTCATTGAGGTTTTGTTATTGCTTCTTAGTGCTTGTATATGTTCCTTAAACCTTGACTGAAATGATCTACCTGTCTGTCCAATGTAAAATTTGTTACAATCTGAGCATTGAATTTTGTAAAGTCCGGATTGAGTATAATCATTCTTTCTTCTGGAATCTTTTTTAGAGTATTTGTCAATCATTTTAAATGTGTTGTTTCGGGTGGTATAGCTTAAAGTTAAGTCGGTTCTTTCAAACGTCCTGCGAATAGCTTTGTTAATCTTAGTATTGTATGGAACCTTTATAAAACGTTTCTGATGGTTTTCGTTTGATGTGTTGATGTTTTTAGCTTTTTTCTTTTTGATGTTCCTAATCATTTTATCAACAATTTCATGTTTGTAACCATTCTTTTGTGCTAGGTATTTAATCACATTTCTTTCTTTATTATATTCATTCTTATTAAGAGGCACATTTAATAATCGATTCACCATTGAGCGTAATCCAGCCATTTTATACTTCCACGGGTGATTTGACGCTGAAGGAATTAATAGGTCTGTTTGAGTGGCTTTCCTATATATATTAAAGTTGTGGTGATTATTTTGATTAGAAATTGTCAGATCTAAGAAATTTATACTATCTTTTTGTACTTCTTTTGTGAATTGGATTCTTTTTGATAGTGAATTAAGGAAAGCCAAAAGTTCGTGACCCTCAGTTTCGTTACCTTGAAATAGACAAAGTACATCATCGACGTATCTATACCAATATATAATCTTGTTCATTGAAGGGTTTGATTCGTTTAATATTTTATTGGTTTCCAGATGATGTATGTAGATATCAGAAAGTAGTCCTGAGAGAGGCGATCCCATTGCCAATCCATCTTCTTGTTGGTAAAAGGTCGACTTAAATTCAAAATAGTTTTGATTGGTGCATATTTTTGTGAGTTTAATTAAATCCTTAATGCTCTGATGACTAAGTGTGTTATTTTTCTTTAGATCTTCTTCTAATATTCTGACTGTTTCATCAGGAGGAATGTTCGTGTACATGTCTTTTATATCGAATGATATGAATATGCAATCATCTGGAATATTTATATCTTTGATTTGGTTAACTAGATCTACAGTGCTTTTTACTGAGTAATTATTTTCCCATATTAAGCTATTCTTAATTTTATTGTTTAAAAACTTACATAGGTTGTAAGTTGGAGCTGTTTGAAAGTTAACTACGGGCCTCATCGGAATATCAGGCTTGTGGGTTTTAGGTTGTCCTTTA
Organism: Allygus modestus; assembly: GCA_963675035.1. NCBI lineage: Eukaryota > Metazoa > Arthropoda > Insecta > Hemiptera > Cicadellidae > Allygus > Allygus modestus. The sequence continues at coordinate 81,390,149 of OY776116.1, forward strand.
AGCTTTGGGGCTCTTAGATTTATAACTTTAAGTTGATATTGTTCATCTTTCGGTATCGTTCTGCAGCTCGTTATTATACTATTAGTTTTCTTTGAAAATTCTTTTGTTGGATCTTTTGATAGTATTTTAAAACTATTATTATCGATGAATTGTTGTACTTTGTTCTCGTAGTCTTCTTTATTGATAATAACTGTAGTATTTCCTTTGTCTGCTTTACAAATTATTGCATCATTATCTTTTAATTTATTTGCTATGGAATTTATAAGTTTCATATCTTGGTTTGATTTGTTAACAATGGATGGTTTCTTTAAATCAAATTTGAAATAAAGTGTTACGTGTACCGATTTGGAGTAGCAAAAACCATACCGTTCACTGCCCGACAGAGTTCCTCTACTTGGCAACAGTACCCGAACTATATGCCATAGTATATTTCGTTAACTTTAATTTAATTCTACTTTAAAAGTGTAAAATGTAATTTTAATATTGTAAAATTATGTGGGTTGTTAATATTTTTAGTTAATCTGCCATTTATATACAACCCGTACGAAGGACGGGTACATCAGCTAGTCTTCTATAAAACTATATTAAGTAAAACAATCACCATCTTCAACAACATCAGAAGGATATAGAAGAAATATATATATGTTTGTGTGTTTGTGTTCCCACTCTAACGGTCGCAATTTCTGTCCGATTTACTTCAAATTTTGTAGGGACATTTCTTTCTATAAGCAGTTGGACAAGTTCGTTGGGTAAAACTATCGGAGAACTCTAACCCCCTTTTTGGGGATTTTAAGTTTTATAATTTTGAGTTGTAGGGCCCAAAAAGGGTCAGAAAAGCCCCGGATGTAAAACTAATGCATGTGAAAAGATGGAGACTAATGAGGCGAAACTTTTAAGCCATCTATCGTCATTCTTGCACAAGTATTTACCGAGTTATTAAAGAAAATGTTAATTGTCTGAAGACAGTACGTTGTCTTATGAGGATTTTACACCACAAAAGGCGGTTTTTCTTATCTTGATGTAGTTTTATCATCCCCAATACCAACTTTTTATCCTGACTATACCTCCTCCTAACCTTATAATGTACAGCATTGTCATCCTTATAGTGAATTTAAATACAACCACCAAAACAGAACATCATCAGAACAGCCAAAATACTCGTATAACATTTTTCAATCTTTTTTTTTAATGTTACCAGTGTTGTTTTAAACCTTTTATTAGATTTTTCTAAATGTTTTAATGTGGAAATTCACTTTCCTCACGTCAGCGTGCTGCGTGCGAACTCGTTTTCCCTTTAAAATGAACCATAAAATCATCGATTTCAGATAATTCGTTGAGGAAGGACGGACTTAGCCCTTCCGCGCTGCGCTAGGAAAGGGTTTGCAGGGTTACTCTTTACAGCTGCTACATAAACGCTTTAATTAAAGTTAAAGTATAATATTAAAGAAGAAAATATTATCTACAAATTTACTATTTTACTTTTTTAATTTATTAAACAGAGTTGCATTTACAAGCCCTTTTTAAACTTCCAAAAATGAGCTTTTTCAGACTACAACAACTTAAGAAAGAAACATTATTTTGAAATTCTAAAAAATAGTATGAGTAGAATAAATGTTCTTCTATCAAATCCCGTTGTATATTGATAACGTAATTAACATAGCAGCAAACAGTAATCCTGCGGACCTCCGAACCGCTCCTTTTCCTTATCAACAATGTATTTTAACGTTGCAGCCCAGATGTTTCTCTTGGATAGTTATGGGAGAAGCAGGTAGACGCGCAGAGGACCGGAGCCCCCCCCACCTTATCACTTTTAGCGAATTTCCCCTACAGCAGCTATTACCGTAGGTGGCATGGTAAGACTTAAGCCCGAGACCATGATAACTTTTCGTTTCGAGGTCCCCAGATGCCAAAAACGCCATTTGTTCAAATTTATATATATATATATATATTTCTTATGTGTGTGTGTGTGTGTGTGTGTGTGTGTGTGTGTGTGTGTCCGTTACCGCGATAACTTTTGAAAGAAACGCCCGATTTTGATGAATTTTGGTACAAACGTGGAGAGTAGCATTTATGACTTTAAGTTCGAAAACCAGATCGATCGGACTATGGGAAGGGGGTTTTATGGGAGTTTACAATTTTCCAAAAATCGGGTTTTTACAAATTTACCCCAAAATGTTAAAACCACTCAATTTTGGTTATAGCCATTTTATAGAGCTTACAAAAAAAAACAAATAATTTAGTATTTTGAATCATTAACCTAGGTTAAGTGGTTGGGGAGAAAATCTAAAAAAACATGTCCCATGTTAATCTTATGGGGAAAAGGTTTTTAGATTTTTCTCAGATAATTTTACAAAAAACTTCACATTTTGGTGTTTTAATCGTTGTCCTACGTCCGACCGTTGCAGAGATATTCAAAGTGCTAAACACAGTACGTTGTCCAATGTTATTCTTATGGAGGATAAATAAAATTTGATATCTCGATTATTTATGAATGTATATTGATGCAACTTGGTATGTGGCTTCAACTAGTTGTGGTATATTGATATTAGGAAAAAAACAAGTTTTTTTATAGTCCCCGTAGCAGCAAACCTGCATACTCGGCCCCCATGTTATTCATATGGAGAATAAGTAAAGTTGTATGTCTCGCTTAATTATAAGCCTAAATTAAGAGAACTTGGTATGTAGCTTCACCTGGTTCAGTTATATTGATAATTGCAAAAAAAAACATTACTTAACTTCCTCGTTGCAGCAAACCTGCGTCCTCAACCCTAATGCTATTCTTGTGGAGAATAAATAAAATGTTATACACCACTTGTTTATGAATGCATTTTTGTGAAAGATGGTTGTGGGACACATATATATGCATTGGAAAATCGCTAAGTACGCAGGTTTGCTGCGACGGGGGTATTTAGTTATATTTATGTTTTTGATTTTGGAAAGTCTGAATTAATTTATTTTGTTATCAGTTATAGCATTTTTATTTTGAAATTATGATTTAATTTGAGCTAAATTATACGTTTTCTGGCTACGAAGGGAGGCTGTAATAAAGTTCAAAATTTAATGTTTGACTGCACAAAATACAAAGTTACCTACTGACTCTTTAAAATGCAAATTCAATATTGACACAGGTTCTGAGCGGATCAGTACCACTAGCAAGTTTGTTTTTCGCATCGTCACCAAAACCTACCTCGAGTGGATTACCATTACCCTAGTCAAATGTAGCTTGATACGTTAAAATCTTTCTTGTTTCGTCACTGGATTATATCTGTCAAACAGGTATAACGCGAGAGCATTAACGTTGTCAGTTAGCGGCGCAGGCGGGATGTTGCAATAGCAGTTAGAGACATAATTGGTTTGAGCAACATCGCGCGGTGACAATGTCGACACTGGGGGACTCCAATAATGGTGGAGTCACGCCGACCGTAACCCGTACGGAGCACCATCGCCGCACTAATGGACGGACCTGTTTTTCATCCCGGGCTGAAAAAATATAAATAACGCCGGACACAAGAATTACGGCCATTACAGTTCATGACAGCAAATGGTCGCGGCCTGCCATCTTTTACGTCCGTTCCCAAACTGGTAAATTAATTCTACCTAAGAAACGGAAGAGTTATTTATGTTTTTATAGTAAATTTATCTTCTGAGACGTCTATACACTTAGGTAGTTTTAGAAGAGTGATGTTTGTTTTTACTGAACCTTAAGTTTAATGTTTACGATTACTAGCTACTTGTCGCGGTCTCGTCCGCATAAACTAAAACCTATGGATTAATTTACACATGCGAGGATATTTACTTATGTTAACAAACCATCCTCACTTTACTACTGCATGGATAACATTTTCACAGCTTATAGTTTACACCAAATCATGTTTTTGAAGTTAAAATCTTTGAGTTGGCTGCTAGGCTTTTTAAAAATTAAAATCAAATTCAGGCTTCAACATTGCTTGCTTACTCAAAACTACATTTCTTTAAAATATCCCCGAAGCAGCAAACCTGCATACTCAGCGAATTTCCAATGCATATAAATTTATGCATGAATAAAAAATGCATGAATACCACATAAAAAGCCACATACCAAGTTTCATCAATATACATTCACAAATAAACGATTTATGACATTTTAATTATTCACCACAAGAATAACATGGCGGCTGAGTATGCAGGTTTGTTGAAATAAGGAACACTAAAAGTGGGTTTTTATACAAATATAAATATAACTAAACTAGATAAAGCCACTTATCAATATCTCACTACCCAATCGATAGAGCAATGATTAAAACACCAAATTGTGCGTCTTTTTAAATTGATTCCAATGACAAAATTTACTTTTTCAAAAATTGTATGTAAAAAACTCAAAAAACCCAGGTTTGGGGTACAAAACACCCCCAAAATACCCCTTCGGATAGGTCGATCTGTCTGGTTTTCGAACTTAAAATCATAAATGCTGCTTTACACGTTTGTACCAAATGTCATCAAAATCGAACCTTTTTTACGAGAGTTATCGCACCCACGGACACACACACACACACACACACACACACACACACACACACACACATACACACACACACACACACATATATATATATATATATATATATATACAGTTTCGAACGAATGGTATTTTTGGGGTCTGGGGACCTCAAAACAAAAAGTTATTATGGTCCCGGGCCTAGGTCTTCCCATGCCGACTACGGTAATAGCTTCTTCCCTATAGGGGAAATTCGAATAAGAATCGTTAAAATACGTAAACAGGTTGTTTCCGAATCTTTCCGGGAAAACACAAGTTTCTTTAATATACAGGATTTCATTTTCGTATCTATAGCGTTACGTATTTAAAATAATTCCTTGATTGGGAACACCTTTCTTAATCTCTTGATTAAAGGGCGTTACAGTGTTTGCTCTTTAATATTTTTATAATTTGTATTATTGTGTTACATGTTGATTTCCCATAAATTACACCTAGCACACATCAGTAACAATGTAGAATTCACTGTATTACAAGAACATACATATTCCAGGCATACATTACTTTCTGAGTACTGTTAGTATTATTTTACACTACTCTGGTATTGTAAGGATTCTCTTATAAAATCCAGTATTATAGAAAATATATGCATGTCGGTTTTTATTTTCCAAAATGAACACTTGTCATTTCTTACGTTTTTCTAACCTACAGCCATGCTCGCTAAACGCTGCCATATTTTAATTGAAACTTTTCCTTGAAAACAGGATAAAAAGCATGTTGTTTAAAATTACTGAATCATCTAATGTTGTTGATACTGTAGGTGGAAGCGAGTGGACTGTCTGTTTTGACAGTTTTAACAATTGTGAGGCCGAAATCTAAGTTTAAAAAATCTTAGGTGGAGTACGAGTGTGAGTGAAGCAAGTTCGTAGCCTAATTCCAAAGACATGGACAGTAGTTATTACATCTAACTTTAAAACAAGTGGTTGGTTTGGTTTTAATCAACACCTCTCACAGTTTAAATTGAAACAAATAAAATAATATCCCTTTACAAATAACAACTGCTGATTCTTTTGCTCAGATCAGCAGATTAAGAGGAAAATCAACCCCCTGATAAAATATACTTACAAAAGTGAACTTTATCGTAAACCGAACATTCCTTATTTTAAATTTCATTGAAACCCATCAATGTACAAGTTTCATACATTCAGACTCGATTTGAAGTAGATTTCAATATTGTCTTTCGACAGACTTGAGCAACTGTCGGATCGTAGCTGGGCTGTAAAGTTGTGGCGCTGCGGCGCAGCAAGACCAGAAGGCAGGGCGAGGTGGCGAGTGATTATGAGTAGATGGCTGCGGTCGCGTAATGGATGTTTGCGGTCAGGTTGCGAGATAATCGCGTGGCAATTAACCGCCGGCGCACGGAGTCACTGCTCCCGAGCTCCGTCTAGCCCAAATCTCTGATTCCCTGAACGCTGCAGCATTGCCCTCGTCTTGCCGCAGAATGAATATGAGCTACTGCTGCCTGCAGGACCGACTGTCTAGCCCTAATATCGGTAGTCACTAGTCGGTAGTTCTTTCCATTGGCTCGACTCTACCTCAAATATCGGAAACCACTGTCTGACAAAAGTTCTTCGTCACAGTAATGTTGCTGCTCTCAAATTCTAACCGAAGCGTCGACTATCTTGAGACAAAATCTCGAAACTGTAACCATCGAAGAAATAACTCGCCTATTTCGATTGGAAGAAACGATAAGTTAAGACCAATGATTATAGGAAAAATAATTTGTTTTTGCCCTTAAGGTTTTTTATGTGCTCATAGATGCATGTACTTAAACATGAGATCGCAGCAGTTACTACATTCCGACATACTGGTACATGTAGTTTAATAAAAACAACCTGTTGTAAGGTTAATGTCTCTTGTTTGATATTTTGGCAAATAAAACGCTAATGTTCAATACTGCAACTATTTTAGCTTCAATGGACCGATGCTTCTAGGTGTCAAATGAGGCAACTCAACCAAGGATACCCTATCCAGTAATGGAAAAGATTGATATTGAAAGATAATAAATAGAAAAAGTATACCATTTGTATCTTCTTTTACCAAATAATTTTAGTTAAAGCACTAGTTTACGAGACTACCAAGGAATTCTGCAAGGGATCTCCTCTTCCATTGATCACCTCAAAGACATTGACCACAGTGTGTTGCCATTCCGTTGCAGGGTCGCCATGCGAACACGACGGCATCTGCGTCAACACGCCCGGTTCCTTCGCCTGCAACTGCACCCAGGGCTTCACGGGGCCGCGCTGCGAGACCAACGTCAACGAGTGCGAGAGCCACCCTTGCCAGAACGACGGCTCCTGCCTGGACGACCCGGGCACGTTCCGGTGTGTCTGCATGCCTGGTGAGTCCTAGTTCAACAACCGTATTCTAGAATACATTTGTAGTAATCCTGAGTATTGTTATTGGCAGCAAAAATATGTATTGAGCCTAGTACTATTTAAAAATTGTGCAGATTGTTTTCGCTTTTTACCATTTTTCTAAGCTAGAAAGTATGCTAAATGAACATTATTTTCATAGCTTGGCTCTCACCTGCAGAATCGGTTTAGTTAAACTCATTTGCAGAAGTTTTTACCTATTTGGAGTAGTTCTCGGATTAAGTTCTTGATCGACTGCAAACTATATTTATTTGACCAAGGTGTTCACAAATCAAGTTCATAAACCACAATGAGACCTTTGACGAGATCCTTCTGCAAGCGTTAGCAGAAAACGCCACTCCACGAATCGTCTACTGTTCACGTACAGTATTTCTAAAACCAGCGTTGTCGCAGTTATGGTTAAACTATATTGTTATTCTTGACAACGCAACTGCTTTAGTCCCCCTGACCATTACTCCTTTGACTGGGTTTTGCCGATCCGATCTAGTTTGTAGTCACTGGGGCCAACAAAGGCTCCGGACAGTGAGGACGCAGGATGCAGGACATGTCGTGAGGTGATGTGATGTGACGAGCGGCTGATAGTGTCCTGTGTCCTGTAGCCGTAGCCCGTCCTCGCCTCGTCGGGTCATGTTTTTGCCGCCGCGGCCTCGTGGGAAGCGGACCTACTTCTTCTTCTTCGCTAATTGTTGTCCCTCGATCACATCTGGATCACTCTTCCTCCTGCCGTCTGCCGTTTGTCCCCTCCTCTTTCTTTTCCTACGTTTTTTTTCGGAAAGTTTATCAAAGTCGTCGCATTTCGCATTTGTTAAGTGATCAGATTTGGTTGTTACGTTGGAAAGAAAACATATAAACAAGTAACGTTGAAATACACACAAAACATATAGGATTTTCGGAAAATTATGTAGTATTGTAATTATTTTACGTTGGATTTTTGGAATAGAATCAACGATATACCGATAGAAAACCACCAGGGTAATAGTTATAGGCCTATTTTTTGTCAACCAAATTTTAAAATGTGTTAAATTGACCAACAGTTAGGTATTTAAAGAGCTGTTTTATCCAAATGTTGACTGGTAGAAACGTGCAAGTGTGGTTCAAAAAGTGTGTTCAGCTCTTTTCATACTTAAGCAAAGTTACTGTACAGATTGACTTTATGACCAGTTTGACACCTGTGTTACCAAAGAATTCCGAGTATGCGTTTTGCCATTATGCTGATGAAATCAGTTCGCACAAACAACACTTGCTCGTATAGACGTAATCTGTTTAAATTAACTATTTTTGGCGTTTATGACCTTGTAATGCAGAACAATGTCGAACAAGCGGAATTAAGGACCTGCTGATAAAAGTGAACGGAATGAATTCAATTATGTTATATATAACCTTAAAACGGAGGTGGTAAGGTGAAGGCGAAGGTACGAAGAGGCAGAGAGGCAGCTAGTGCCATGAATGATGACATCAGATACGGGGGGATTTGTGAAGGCCGGGTGACAAATGTAATAAAGCCCGGGCTATGGCGAGGCGGCGGCATTCCGAGATATGCGTGTCCAGATACAACACCACCTCGCATTAATCCGGCCTCTACAATATCGTTTTTCAACTCGGAACACCGTTTTGGATATTTTAGTATTTCCTGGTTTTTGTTTCTTGTTGTGGAAAAACAGAGTATTTAGAATATTAAAATGGAATACTGTTAAAAAAACTGTTTGTATTTTTTAAGCCTTGTTGTTTTGGGGGTGGACGTTTCAAGAATAACTATGTCCGAGAATTCCTGTTATACCGTTATACCGGAAATGTGTAAACTTATAACCATCAAACTAAACCCAAAATTAAAACTTTCTCTACAGGTACAAAATAGATACAATAGATAAATAAATATTGAACCTTTAAAGGTGAATGGAGCTAGGCCCTAAACGATTTTCATATAGGCCTATTTTCTTTCACACGTATAGAAATCATAAAGAACATTTTTATACACTACATGATTGGTTGATGTCATATCACCACCAATCTTGTTTGCATGTATTAAATCAAATAGCGTTTTAATCATAGATGGGAGAATGTTGGATTTAAAACTAATAATTCATTTTACTTTAGTATATTTTCTGTTCATTGTCAGAATCCTTTTTTTAGTAAAGGTAACTCAATTATTATGTTGAAAATTATGTTAAAGTTCATCATCATAACTAATCCTATTAACTCAAAATCCAAATTACCGGTTTTATCAACATTTTATGAAGAGTAGGTATAATATTAAATTGTTTTATCAATTGTTTCTTGTTTTAACCTGCACGATTTTTACTTAAAGCTTATGCAACCATCCTAGTATTATACTAACATATACATATATTATACATAACATTAATGTTATGTGACGACGGGTGAGGTACGTGTAGAAATGAGAAGAAGGTACGTATGAAGGTAATGTAAAGAATGTTGTGGATGAAGAGCGTATTGGAAAATCGTAGATGATTTACCAAAATTTGATGAATGCTGGAACGCTATCTTAGTTTCCGGGATTTCATCACGCAGTGGTGACAGGGGATTGTCAAATATTTGCGCACACAAGTATTCAGCGGCGCGGTCGCACAGTCGAGTTTACAGCGGCAATCCGGTTTTATTGTGGCCGAAGACGGTGGTAAACCAGCAACTGGCACTGGGAACGCCGCCGCTCTCAAACTGCGGTCGCCGCGCTAAAACTTTTCACATATTCACATTATTAAAGGTAAAAATTGACGGTCATAACTATCGTGCGACCATAATACAACTACAATAGCTTACTAACGTGGCGTAACTCAGATCAAACCGAGTGTATTGTATTGATGAAAGTTTCATCGCCGGTGACGTCACACTGCCTCAGTGAGGTCATCAAAGGTTCGGTTGATGTCAGGGTGTGACGTCAGATTCTCCGATCGCCCTCCTGCGTATAAAAGGTCGCTGACCTTATCTCGGTACAATTAAGTTTGTACGAATCCCAATAAAATTTAAAACTTGTGCAGTTATAGATTTTTTACCGGGCTGCCAAAACTCTCGGAGGAGTATCGTAATTAAAAAATCAACTTAAATAAAAAGCAGACTTAAATGAGGTCAGCGAGTTAGTTAAGATATCAGCAGCTTTCTACCATCCTCTGTGCGCCACACGCTGCGAACCAGTTTTCGCTCTCAGGCCGATTCACAGGTATATCGTCTGGTAGATGCGGTTTACTTTCATCCGTGCAATACTCGGGGATATTTCTGTGCAATGTAAACTCTTAACATTCTCCATCTCATAGTACTAATAATGTTGCACTGAAAACTTGTATTTTTAACTTTCGTGATGTCTGAAAGCCAAACGATGCGAAGGAGAACGTAGGTATGCATGTTATGTTTTTGAAAAATATGACAATTAATTACAAATACAAACTACATGATTTTGACCATCGAGTGTTGAACGATTGTTTAAATGTGATAGAACACTTTCCTGATGACATACAAAGGTAAAGTCGAATCGTGTTCATCATGATTGCCACACTCTTTGGTTAAGTTGTTATATTGCATATTATTCCGTGTAATTTATTCAATTCAATTAGCGTAAGTTATCGGGTGGCAATCTTTTCCTGCTGTTGCAATTACATGCATGTTATCCTTGTAATTGGTTTTTCAAATAACTACTAGTGCCGAGCAACTTAGGACAGTTTTACCAGTAACCTATAACTATTTGAGGTTAAAGGTATTTACTAATAAAAGGTTATCGCCACTTTTAATTGCACTCCCTGTCTACTTCCACGTGATAGGACCTAAAAAGGAAGCACAACGGGTGGAAAGTACTCGTTGGCATTTAGAGTGGTGTTTAGTAATTAGTTGAGAGTAGAGTAGAATGAGAATAGAGCTGCAGTGCGGATCGGCCGCCAGGTGGTCGTTCGGGCACCATCGGTCGTAATCGGCTGTTTCCGTCCTCAGTCCGTTACGCATGCGCAGAGACGTAGTAAGCGACAAATCATTCGTTTTATCGCCCTAATTAGTTGTTTTGCTTTACCTGAATTGTCTGTGGTTATTTGTGTGCTTTTAAAGCGTTACTTATTTATTTGGCTGTTGTAATAACATACTACGTGCGGTTTTTACAATCCAACCATTAAATTCCATTGCTGATCGTCTGTCTTGTAATTTTGGTGGGGTTCTTTTGTTCTCCAACTCAGTCCTTTGGCAATTAATTTTATCAAGCTTACTTTGCTTTTTAATTATAATTACAAAATACCAATTTGTTTCTTTGTTATATCATGTGAAAGTTGAGTTCAACCACCAAACTCGTAATAATTTGTGTTGAAAATTCGTATCAATCTCCAATGGGATTTAATGAAACGCGTCATTTCATGAGGTGTTTGAAACGCTGACGTTGATCAGTCAGTTTGAAACCTCTAGTCGTGTTACTCTACTGTCAACAGACAGCTGATCAGCTGATAGTGGAAGGGGCGGGGGTATCTATCTGCTCGTGTGATTTGTTTTGCCGCCATCATGCAGATACTTGATACATTTAATTTATTGTTCCCTTCATCTCTGACCGGCACCATCGGATAGATTGCGTCATTTCAAATCTCTTTGCCCGAAGTCAGCTGTATACCTCATTTGCACTGTGCGCAAACAGAAATCCATCCATGGAAAGTTCACTCCGGTCCATCGGGAAAGCGTCACTAGGGCCAGGTAGCACTCCGGCAAAGCGCCACTGCCAGATCTACCTCCCAAAAACGCACCGCCAAAGTGCCAGTGCAGTTTTCCTTTTGTCACATATTTATGAGAAACTGTCCCAGCAAATAATGGTAAAGAATTGTGTACACTACTAATTTACAGTTCAAACCAATAGTTTTAGTTTGATTCCTCTTTAATTATTGTTTTATCTTGACTTCTATTTGATGAAAATTTACCTGTACTTTGAATTGCGATTATCTAAAATCAGCATGGTATACTTGACTTAATTAAGGAATAAAAAATCAGTTTTAACATATAACCAGTATTTATTTTTATAATATTATTAAAACATCTATATTTGACTTACGTATTTGCAATCAGTCCATCACCTTAGTAGGGGGCATTAGAGTGTTCAAAACCAGCAAAGGCGCGGTGAGGATGCGAGGATGCAAGGCCCCCCCCCCGTGACGTCAGCCCCCCCCGTGACGTCAGCCCCCCCCCCGACCCCCCCCCCGGCCGCCAGCAGCACTTTTCGTGATGACCTTGAACATGAGGAAAAAACTTTCGAAAATTAATAATTAGCCTATTTATCCACCGATTCCCACGGGACTTTTTCCAGAGTGTAGGCCTATCCCCAGGGAAGCGAATGACGTAAGAACCCCATAGATCCACCATTAAACAAGGCCGCTATTAATTTATAACCGCGTTTTCCTTATGGGATCTCAGCTGTTTACCGACTGATTTTGACGAAACCTCACCACATGTCAGGCCATGACCTAAGAAAACCATCGCTTAAAGAAAATTGAAAATCCACTGTTAAACGGGCCCGCTATTAATTTTTAAATGTGTTTTCCTTATAGGATCTCGGCTGTTTACCGACCGATGTTGATGAAACTTCACCACATGTTGGGCAGCGGCTTAAGTAAACCATCGCTTAAAGAATATTGAAAATCCACTGTTAAACGGGCCCGCTATTAATTTTCAAACGTGTTTTCCTTATGGGATCTCAGCTGCTTGCCGACCGAATTTGATGTGACTTCGTTAAACGTTGTATGCCGGCTTGACTAAACCAACCTGCAAGCGGCTCCGCGATGTCACGTGTCGAGGCGCGTGCTAGGGCCTACGTGACTGTCCCAGCCTGTTTACTCATTAGCGGCCTTCAGGACCCCTCCGTTCTAGAAGGTTCCGGCAAGTGCGTCGCATGAGGCCTCCTGACTGGAGTGCTCCCCGTTAGCGAAAGACCACCTCTCACGTTTCTGGAAGCTTCTAGAAGGTTCGCTGAAGCGTGCAACCTGGGTATAAAACCGAGGCAGAGCCGCGCGACCTCAGTGTTGTTCGAGACGTCACCATGAACGGAAACGGAGTCAGCGCAACCGAAGTGGACCAAACGATCCGCTCCTTCCTAGAGGAGCTGAACGCAATGAACGATGAGAACCCCAACGCACCGCCAGTTCAGCAGGGATGTGCGTCAAAGAAGAAAAAGCTCGATGGGTGGACTGTAAAGAGGAAGGAAGTGCCTATCGATTCCCCGGCACTGTGCTGGTCCGCTGGCGGATATCAGTACACTGTGAAGAACCCTACCAACAGCGGTAATGTACTGTTGAAGATGAATGTGTTCAAAGGAGGTCGCCCCACGTTCAGTTGCGGCTTGTACTTGGACGAGGAGCGAAACGATGAAATCTGCATATGTCTAGAGGACCTGCTATCCAGATTGCAAAACCTATGGCTGGCAAATAGCGAGACGGGAGAGTCAAGATACGACGGGATCACTAGGATTGCTACTCCTCTACCCACCTGGCGAAAGACCGATTGCGTCATCTCAGGGAAAACCAAGAGGAGCGCACACTCCAAGCGCGATTGCGTCATCTCAGGGAAAACCAAGAGGAGCGCACACTCCAAGCGCGCTACCCAGTAAACGAGAGAGCGTGGAAAATTCCACTAAGCAGTTAATAACCGAGATGCTTCTAGAACAATCCACTTGTTTAAGCAGTAAAGCTTTCCATTACGTCAGCCTTCCTGGAATTGAGCGTGGAAACTTCCACTAAGCAGTTGATAACCGAGACGCTTCTAGAACAATCCACTTGTTTACGCAGTAAAGCTTTCCATTACATCACCCTTCCTGGAATTGAGCGATTAAATATGTCATCATGATGTTGATACGCGCGAGTCGGCACGTAGACACCGCCAATAAAAGGCTACTCGGTGGCGAGAGCCAGTCATTCTGCATCCAGCCGCTGCGCCATGCTCAACACGGACCAGAAGATGGACCTCAGGACAGCCCTCAACAGCTGCAAGGCTGCGGGTTACACTCGCATCGCAGATCTGCGGGACAACGCGGTGTACCCGATCCGCTCATTCGAGCGGGTGGACACACCGTACGGTGAGGCAGTGATGGCCACCTTGGAGGGTCTCGTCGGCGATGACCCGATCCGGATTTACATGCCCCGGCGGTACCTCACGGTCCTGGACGACAACGCCATCTCCCAGTACAACGTTTGCGTGGGGCCGAGGACGAGCCTTGTAAAGAGGAGCGGCCCTCCTGGCAGCAAATCTCCTTTCCTGGAATTTGTATAAATAAATGTTATTTCCTATTCCTTTATTTCCTTCAATAATAAAAAAAATTAAAAAGAAATAAAAAGAAGCAAGAAAAAGAACCTTTAGTTACAAGAGCCGAGGTGGCGGTGCACGGCAGTCAGTAGACGCCATGGACTTGAGGTGGAAACACCCGTTCACCGCCATCGTGGCCGGGCCCTCGGGCAGCGGCAAGTCGCACTTCGTGGCTCGCTTCATAGAGCACGCCGACCGCATGTGCGATACGCGGTTCGCCCGCATCACTTGGCACTATGGCAGCGGTGGCGGCAAGAGCCGTGCGGACTCTGCCGTGCGCTACGTAGCCGGCCTGCCAGACCTGGACGACTATGACGGTAGCGAGCCCGCCCTGGTTATCGTCGATGACATGATGCGCGAGGCTGGCTCCGGCGTGGCGGACCTGTTCACCAAGGGCTCGCACCACCGCAACATGAGCGTGTTCTTCATCACGCAAAACCTGTTTCACCAGGGCAGGGGCCAGCGCGACATATCGCTGAACGCTCACTACATAGTGTGCTTCAAGAATCCCAGGGACCGCGCTCAGATCAAACACCTGGCCCGTCAAGTATACCCGGAGAACCCCAAATTCGTGGAGGAGGCTTACGCGGACGCCACGCGTGATCCGCACGCCTACCTGCTCATAGACTTGAAACAGTCCACGCCAGAAGAGATGCGCATACGTTCGGCCATTTTCCCAGACGATCCGGTGAACTACGTGTACCTGCCCAAGAAGAAGTGATAAATAGGCCGAGCGCGCGCCAGCGTCAGTCATCATGTCACACCGCGTGAAGAAGGACGCGGCGCTGCTGAGGGCCCTAATACACGCTACGCCCAAAGAACGCAAGGCCCTGTTAAAAGCGTGCGACAAGAGTCGCATCAAGTCATTGTGCGAGTGCGCGTATAACGTGCTACGCGGAAACGTACCGCTTTCCCCCTGTCTCAAACGCAAATTGAGCAAACACAAACAGGCGCTCAGACGGCTGGTGAAACGCGGCGAGGGTTGGGCCAAGAAGCGACACTACCTCGTCCAACGGGGCGGAGGGATCTTCCTACCTCTGCTGTTGAACGCTGTTCTGCCCGTTTTAGCGCAGAAGCTAATCGGACATGGAGTACGCTAGGAAAATGGTGGTTGTACCGCAGGAGCTCATCGAGAGATTGCGAGAAGGACCGGGACCAGGGTCGGGACCAGAACCAAGAGGAGGAGCAGGTAGCGCCAATAAGCCAGCCAGCCTGGACGCTGAGATGCATCGCATATTGAGCGACAAACGGCTGGACGATACGGAGAAATGGAAACAATATCAGCAGGTGTTACAGCGGTTCCTGCACTTTTCCGCGGCTAAACGTCAACCCATAGGTCTGTCAATCATCGAGGGTGAGGAGAGGGAGGAGGAGGAAGCGGCGGGAGGTCCGAGTCAGATGAAGCACGAGTCTAGCGCCTCGGCGGAGGAGGACATTGTGGAATCGTTCTCAAAAATCTACAGGTCGGTGGCGCGCAACTTGTTGCGATTCATGACCCGGCAAGGCAGCCCCATCGCCTGGGACGCCAGTGGGGCGGTGTACGTGAACAAGGTGAAGATCCCCGATTCCAATATAGTGGACATCGCGCACAGCATAGTGAGAGCGCGAAGGGCGGACCGATTGCCTACCGGCTGGCATCAAGTGATGGCCGCCTTGAAGGACATGAACGTGCCCAGAGAATACGTGAGCAATCCCACGGCGTTGCGTTACTTAGGCGTGGGGCTGGACTCGGCATCGAGCCCCTGGGGAGACACGACGGCCTCCTCAACACCCCTGTCACCGAGGTTGACACCGATACTGGACCGCCTGAGACCGCGACCCCCAGCGGCCCGAAGAAGGATAATAACCGAGGAACCCGACCGGGAATCGTCATTGGACAACTGGGAGCCGTTCACACCGTAATGGAGAAGTTGTACTATGACCCGAGCCAGCCCGGGTCCCTCGGCGGGGTGGCCGCCCTGACCAGAGCCGCGCGCCTACCGAAACGTCGGGTAGCCGACTGGCTGCGCGCCCAGGACACCTACACGCTGCACAAGCCTGCGCGCAAGCGGTTTCCCCGCAACCGCTACGCCGTGTTCGGGCCCCGGGAGCTGTGGCAGGCGGACCTGAACGACATGCGCGGCCTGAGCCGGTACAACGACGTAGTCAACTACCTGCTGACTGTGATAGACGTATTCAGTAAGCGGCTGTTCGCGGTACCACTGAAGAGGAAAAGCGGGCCTGAGGTGGCTGCTGCGTTCGAGAGGATATTCGCTGAGGCGACTCCTCGCTGCCTACAGACCGACAAGGGGACGGAGTTCACCGGGGCCGCGACCAAGCGAGTGTTCAAGAGTCACGGTGTCAACTACTTCACCACGCAGAACCCCGACGTGAAGGCGGCGGTGGTGGAGCGAGTCAACCGCACGCTCAAGACCCGCATGTGGCGCTACCTGACCTACAAAAACACGTATCGCTACGTGGACGTGTTGGACAGGCTTGTGGACGCCTACAACCGCAGCCCGCACAAGAGCCTGGGTGGCCTACGACCCGTGGACGCGGACAGCGGCGATGATCAAACGGTGTACAAGGTGTGGCGTCACATGTATGGAAAGGCGATCCGGCGACACAAGCCCAGGTTCAAGCCGGGCGACACGGTGCGCATAGCCAAGGAGAAGGGCACGTTCGCCAAAGGTTACGAGACCAATTGGAGTAAGGAGCTGTTCGTGGTGGACCACGTATACGGGTCGCATCCTCTGCCATTGTACGTGTTGCGCGACCTGAACGGGACGCCGCTGGAAGGGCGCTTCTACGAGCACGAGATGCAAAAGGTGACGATCGCCCCGGACCGCCTGTATCAAATAGATAAAATACTGAACACCGAGGGGCGAGGCTCCAGTAAGCGCTACCTAGTCAAGTGGGCCGGTTACGGAGAGGACTTCAACTCGTGGGTACCCGCAGCGGACGTGCAACAGCTGCGATGACGAGGCATGACCAGTTTTACCTGACGTTGCCCAGTAACAGTTCAATGAAGTACTATCCCAACAACATGGTGACAAACTACACGACCCATCTACCCTCGACCGTTGATCTGTCAGACGGCGAGTGGGAGGTCGCTCTGGCGGAGGCGCACTACCCCTTCTCTTTTCTGACCGTCGGTGAGGGAACCTACATCAAACTAGTGCTGGGAATGAGGGACTCGAAAGGCGGGTTGGCCGTGGTGGACAAGTTGTTAATCAAAGTGGAGCCGGGCAATTACAGTAGTACCGAGGAACTCGTGCACGCAATCAACAACCACCCTCAAATGAAGAGTAACCTGTGCACCTTCTCGTATGACGAGAGGTCCTCCAGGGTGGAATTGATGTCGACGTCTTCAGCCGTTCAGAGCCTCAAACTGAGCCCCAGTTTGGCGCTACAGTTTGGCTACGAGGTGGATACGGATATCGTCAAGCGTCACAGGTCCGTGAGGCCGGCTAACCTCTTCGCCGGTCTGCCATCACACATGTACGTGTATTGCGACCTGGTGGAACCCCAACTGGTGGGCGACGCTGTGGCGCCACTACTGAAGATCCTCAACATCGACATCAGGAATTACACGTACGGTGCCAACACGACAGTGTATATAATAGACCCGCACTACGTGCCGGTGATTAAAACCTCATTCGAGAGCGTGGAAATCGATTTAAGGGATAACCAAGGGCGACACTTGCCATTCCACTTCGGGACCACGTGCATGAAGCTTCATTTCAGGAAAGAGAGGCAGCGGCAATGAATCCGAGCGATCCCTATCTGGCGTATTACCGCCACCAGCAGGCGGGCCATGGCGTATCCTCCGTATTCAGAGGAGCCGCTTTCCAACGCGGACACGGCATCGGCAGTTTCCTAGGCGGGCTGATGCGTACAGTGGTCCCTTTGATCAGATCCGGCGCATCGGCGCTGGGCAAGGAGGCGCTGAGGTCCGGTGTGGGCTTCTTGGGCGACGTGGCAGCGGGCACAGCCGACCCCCGAGTCGCGGCCAACACCCGGCTCAGAGAGTTTACCGGGTCGCTGAAACGTAGGGCCGATGAAAAACTGGATCGCGTGCTGAGCGGTGGTGGCGCCTATAAGAGGAGGCGTGTACAGCAGGTTACTCCTCAGTCTCTGGCGAAACTCCTCGGAGCGAGGAAGAAGAGCGCTGCGCCCAAGAGGAAGCCCGCAAAACGTGTCGCTAAGAAGAGGAGAAGCAAGAAGAGTGAGAGTACCGTGAAGGACATTTTTGGATAATGGCGTTTCTACATCAGAAGTCGTGCGAGTGTGTCAAGACCGAGTTAGACCTGTTCTCGCTACCGCCCACGCAGACCAGTATAGAGAGCGGTAAATGGGTGCAGTACAAGCCCATCTCCTCCCTGACAGACGACTCGCCTGTGGAGTTCATAGTTCCGGGTCACGGGGACGAGTACACGGATCTGTCACAGACGCTACTGCATGTGAAGGCTACCATTAGAACGGCTAACGGAGGCGCTGTAACGGGTGATCAAGCGATAAAAGAGGTGGGTCCGATTAACAACTGGCTGCACTCGCTGTTCAGTCAAGTGGACCTGTACCTGAACAACAAACTGGTGTCTCCTCAGAACAACACGTACGCCTATCGCGCCTACCTGGAGAACCTGTTGTCCTATGGCGGTGATGCCAAGACATCGCACCTCACCGCGGAGTTGTTCTACGAGGACTATGCTGGGTACATGGACAATACTGAGGAGGATAATGCCGGGCTCAAGAACCGGAGGGAGTTTGTCAAGGGCAGCCGGTACGCGGACATGGTCGGACATCTGCACATCGACCTGTGCAACCAGGAGAAGTTCATGTTAAACGGCGTGGAGATGCGCTTTCGCCTGATCAGGTCAAAGAACTCATTCTCCATCATGTCCAAAACCGTGACAGACTACAAAGTGGACATCGCCGAAGTTAACCTGTTTATGCGCCGCTGTAAGATCAACCCGAGCGTGCTGTTGGCTCACAGCAGGACGCTGGAGTCGGGTACAGCCAAATATCCCATTACGCGCGTGGAAGTCAAATCCTTCACGCTACCCTCCGGTATCAGCAGCAAGACTCTGGACAGTGTGTTTCTGGGTCAACTGCCGAAACGCGTTATAGTTGGCCTGGTCAGCAATCAGGCGTTCAACGGGGACTACAAGAAGAACCCGTTCAACTTCACCCACAGCCACGTGAACTTCTTCGCGCTGTACATAGATGGTGAGCAAGTGCCATGTAAGCCGCTTCAACCGGATTACACGTTCGGTCAGGAGTTGTGCGTGCTCGCCTACCACACGCTGTACACTGGCACCGGCATCAATTTCTCAGACTGTGGTAACGAAGTCAGTCGCAACGAATACCCCTACGGATACTGCCTGATGGCGTTTGATCTGACACCCGATATGGCGGCCTCTCAATCCAGCCACTGGAACCTGGTGCGCAACGGTAACCTGCGCATAGAGATTGGGTTCTCCGAAGCCTTGGCGGAGGCGTTTAACTGCGTAGTGTACGCCGAGTTGGACAACGTCGTGGAGGTGGACCGTCATCGCAACGTCACAGTCGACTTTGGCGGGTAAACGAGTTGCCGCGCGCTCAAGGTCACCGCGGACCGTTAGGTGATGGCGGCGCGCGCACCCAAGGTTATCCCGCTAGGCGCGCTCCCGCCAGCGCTCAGTCGAGTTCTGTCAGCCGTACGGGATGGACGTGCCGCCGCCAATCTACAACGAGCCACCGCCAGCGCGCTGTCATCACGGAAGCGTGGTGATGGATATGCAGTGTTTTAAAGACAGTGATAATGACTTTCTACTGAAAGAGGTTTGCGTGGTGGACGTGACTACCGGCACGCTGCTCCTACATCACATCGCCCGCCCACCCTTCAGTAAGGACCTCCTGACTTCCGAGAAACAGCGCGAGAGCGTCTGGGTCACTCGCCACTGCCACGGCTTGGAGTGGGACCAGGGGGACATCGCGTACGTCGCCCTGCTGGACAAGCTGCGCTCCTGCCTCATCCACCGCCCCCTGGTCTACGTCAAAGGATCGCAGAAGAGGGACTTTGTTCAACGCCACCTCATAACCGAGCCCGCCGCCACCACCGCTCAGGACATGGAGGATCTGGGCTGCGGGTCGCTCAACGGTCCGCCCACCTACCGGACCCTGCGCTGTCGCCACCATAAGAGCTCCCACAACCGTTGCGCCCTTCATAACTGCATAGTATTGCGGGACTGGCTCGTGGCTAACGACACACTGGACTCGTCCACCTCGAGCTGCCTGTGCTGCTTCCGCCCACGATGAATACCGTCCAGATCAGAGAATGTCTGGTGAGGATCCCCGGACTGAGGAACGTTGCGGTCTACGCCTCTGACCAACTACCGGACGTGCCAGTCAAGCCTCTCACCGCCATCGTGTCCAACACGGTAGCACACACCGAGGGAGGCGAACACTGGGTGGCGTTTTACTGCTCGGAAGAGGACAGACTCGAGTACCTGGACAGCTACGGAAGGCCGCCATACCAGGCCGACTTTCAAATGTTCCTGAGGCGTAATCCTCATCACCGCCACTACGTCTACAACAGGTATCGACTCCAGGGCTACGATACTTCTGTTTGCGGCTACTACTGCCTCACTTACCTGTACTGCCGGGCTGTTCTCCGCACGTCACTCAGCGACTACGTCCAGCTCTTCGACCCTGCCGCTCCCGCCGCCAACGACGCTCTGGTCCGCAGGCTCTTCCACTCCATATTCGCTTAAAACTAATTTGTAAGGTTTTTGTAGTATGTGTATGTAACCTTATTACTGTACAATACATGCCTCATAATGATAAAGCTTGTGTTTTCATTTCTCCTTTCTCCTTACTAAATTTAAAAAATTAGCAAAACTGAGGCAGCGGGGCTGGACCTCAGGTTTATATACCAGCGGCGCGTGTCACTGGCTGAGCCCCCGCCAAGCGGCAGTGAAGGTCACCAAAGAGGGAGCGTCACGAGACCCCTCGGACATCAGCAAACCGCTGAGTAATTCGAGGGTGCAACCTTGAGCGTCAGCAAACCACTTAGCAACTCCTTCCTGGGCAACTCCTTCAGGGCCGTCCCCGACACGCGCCGCCAATCGCTCCCGGTTGGCGGGGGCTTTTTAAGCTGCACGGCTCGGGCCAAACGGCCCATAACGCCTTTCCGAGCCTAACGGCTTGTGACTTTTGAGTGAGCAAAGGGAGGAAATAAACAACTCGGGTTCATGCTGTACATAAAGCTATTATATTTTCTTACAAATACTATTTACAATTTTTTCTCTTATAACTAATATATACAACTAGACGGGGAATTCCTCTTCTTCCTCGTCTTCGTCCTGCTGCTGTCCCTCCTCCTCCTCCTCCTCCTCACCGTCCACTTCCATCCGCTGCGGATCTTCTCCTCCTCTCCTGGCTGGCGGTAGCGGCGGGACGTCCTTGTGTCCCCACGGCAGAGTGTGGATGCCGTCGGGGAGGACACACCGCTTGTCGTCAGTCGGGCTGAGGCTCAGCTTGTCCACTTCCACGGTGTAGACCCGGTGCAAGTGAGACTGGAAGCGGACGTTGGTGGTGCGCTTTTGGACCCCGTCAAACAGGCACTCTCTGTAGTCGTCGGGGGTGAGGACATTCTTGACAACGCCCTTTGCCACCCCCTTGGCCCGCTTGAGAGCCTTGCTGCCGCCTGTCGCCGCGTCCTCAATGTCCATAAAGTATAATTTGGACCGCAGGCCGAGGTACTCGAATAAGGACAGGCCGTTGCACTCGTCCTTAAACTTTCCAATGACCTTGGCGTTGACGGGGCTGTAGCATGGGTGGGACCTCGGATAGCCGCTGGTGTCGAAGTCGTCCAGGTGTTCCTTCATCTCGGCGTAGACGTCCTGGGACACGATGTCAAAGACGAAGCTGTCCGTGTCCATGTAGTCCACGGTGAGGCGGTCACCGTAGCGCTCCTTCATCTTGCGCAGGAACTCGTACATGAGCCACTTGCTCAGCTCCAGGACTGTCATGCCTACGTAGACGGGCTTGTCCAACACGATGTTGACCTTGGACAGATGCACCAGGGCCACGTCCTCCGTGTAGTACGTCCGGTCCAGGAAGTTGGATCTGGCGACGTACTTGGAAAACCTCTCCGGGGTGCACACCAGCTTCACGTTGAGGCGCTTCCGTACATTCTCGATGGTTTTGCCGAAGACCGCGTTGTTCATGAGCTTGAAGAAGTCCTGTTCGAACTTGGTCTTGGCCCTCTTCCGCAGCTCCGTGTTCATCAGGATGTACGGTTCCAACCACCGCGACTGTCGAAAGGAGATGGCCTTATGCACCGCGACCAGCTCCAATCCGTTTTGCAACGCCTGCTGCAAGACCCTGTAGTGACAGATGTAGTGCGTCTTGTCGTCCAGGGTCGTCAACAGTTTGGGGAACTTCCCTATCGGCGGGCGCTTCGTCTCGCAGCAGTAGAGAAGGTCCTTGTGCAGGTCGTGTAGGCGCGCGGGGTAGCGGAGGTCCACCTCCAAGATGTAGCCTCGATCAGCCTCTGCGTCCAGCGCCGCAATGTCCAACGCCTGTATTTCCTCACGGCTGAGCCACTCGAAGTCTCCGGTCGGTAGGCACTGGGACATGGCCCAGCCGTACAGGTTGTTTGCGTCCAGGTACAGGAGGAAGCGCGTGGGCTCGTCCGGGCGGTAGTCCGGGCACCTGTCGTGGTTGGCCTTGGCGTAGCGGGTGATGGCCTGAGAGATGCCTCCCCGGATCCCCTGCTCCACGAACAGGTACATGTCAAAGTCCTGCAGCGTGTCCAGCTCCACACCGCAGGTCTTGAGCATTACGTCCCAGGCGTAGGACGGCAGGGTGTAGTAGTGGGCGGGGTCCAGCCCGTACTCTGCCAGCGAGGTGTCGCGGAACTGCTCAAAGACATCGGTGAGCAGGGCGATGTCGCATCGCAGGTACTTGTCCGCGTAGTCCTTGAGGTGTCGACACTCGAAGGCTCGCCACACGTTGAGGGCGTGCTCGTACTCCTCGTCCTTGATGTCCTCCAGGGTCATGGAGTTCCTGAACGCCTCCTTAGGCGGCAACTCCCTGGTCCTGTACAGCGTGTCGTAGGACGTCACGAAGTCGTAGGGGAACACGCCCTTCCTGCGCACCAGGTCGAACAGCCGGTCGTCGGGGAAGCGCTTCCTCGTCTCACGCATCCTGTCCGTGGGGAGTCCCGCCGCCAGGTTGGCCAGGCTCATGGACAGGAACCTGTAGGTGTCTAGGAAGCGCACCGCGAAACTGCTCTGTCGTTGGTTGTCCCCGGGCTGACCAAAGTGGAATCGCTTGGTAAAAGCGATGTACCGCTCCTCCGTGTGGGCCAACACGTCCACGTCGCCGGGGTCGATGGCCAGCTCGCGCACTACGAAGTGGGCGTCGTAGTTGGACAGGTTGTGGAAGTAGCAGTTGATGTGTCGCTGCTCCCGGTACCTGAGGTTGCACGAGCGGTGGGCGGCTCCTCGGAACTCGTAAGGCGGGGCGTGGTTGTGGTCCCGCACCTTGACGTCCTGGTCCGTGAACTCCTTCCCGCAGAGGTAGCAGTGAGTCGCTGCCAGGTACTCGTCCATCTCCTGCCGGGTCAGAGAAGGGTGCAGAGCTCTCATGCTGAATAGGAACTCCCACAGTGCCAGCACGTCCATCTTGAGCCTCTCCATGAAGACCTTGGACGCATCAGCCCCGAAGTAGACGCGGGGCTCGAACTCCTCCAGGCCGAGCGAGTCCACGATCTGGTAGGCGAAGGCGTACGGGACGTGCAGTTGCAGGGGCCTCGTGCCGGGCGGCGCTTCCGCAGGGTCAGCGGCAACGGGCTGCAGAGCACACTCAAAGTCGGCATAAACGCAAAAGCGCTCACGCCGAGTGTACTCGGGGTGGGTGAAGCGGATCTGCTGCTTCTGAGTCCAAGCGGAGGGGAGCCTTGGCGGTGCAGTATCGCATGTGCTCCTCCAGACGCTCGGCACCGGACAGTTGCAGCTTGTTGGGCTGGTTGTCGAAGTAAGCGAAGCATCGCTTACACACGTGGATAGCGCTTTTGCGGGACGTCAGCTGGGGTCGCACTAGCCTACTCATGTTTGCGATGTAGGCGTAGTGACTGTCCCCGCCAGTGGTCACGTACAGCAGGTCCCGGTGATCCTCCAACTCCCGCTTGCAGATCTTCAGCGGGAACACGCGGTCCTGGAACTTTGGCGATCCGTCGGGGCGTCTCCCCACCATGGCGCGCTCGATCCCGTACACGTTGATGCTGATAGGGTTCCTCTTCTCGAAGACCTTAATGTCCTTCACAGCCACGGGGAAGCGTAGGCCGACCCAGTCGTAGCGTGCCATGACGTCCGGTGTGTACGATGTGGGCCTCTCCGGGTGTTGCGCGACGAACTTGGCCAGGACGGCATACGCGAAGCACATGTCATCGACGTTTTGCACGTTGATAACGGCGCGCGTCTCGCAGATGGTCCTGGGAAGCTGGACGAACCGAGCTCCGCGTTCTCCCAACGGGGTGTAGAGGTTGACGCGGATCTCCAGGTCGCGTATCCGGAGATAGCTCCACCCGCTGCCCACTAGCAGGCACTGCTCCTTCTCTTCCTCCAGCTTGTGGAAGGACGCCGACAGGAAGTCCTCCAAGTTGGACGCGGCGGTGAGAGGCACGTTCTTCGTCTTGAAGGCCCGCAGACAGGTGGCCCCGTGGACGTTAGCGAATTCGCATTCCAGGAACATGTTGACCTTGATGTTCGGGTGTCGGGTCCTGACGTCGGTCAGCAGTTCCAGGACGCTGTCGAACAGCAGCACCAACGCGTCCTCCACGGTCAAGAAGTCCTCCATGGGCCGGGACAGGCCGAAGGTCAGGAGGCGTCCGCGGAACGCCCGTTGGATGGGGCGGAACGTGGGTAGTCCGCCACCACCCACCATCCCGTCAGGTGCCGTGCTTGGTCCAGGCTGGGGCTCGCGGCTGGGTCCGGGCTGAGGCTCGGAGCTAGGTCGGGGCTCGGGTGACAGAGTGGGCAGGCGCGGCATCTCGTCCACAACGAGGTTCCTCACGATGGGGCAGTTGTGGGCCTCGTGGTGGTCCCGGTTGTAGCGCCGGGTGAAGCCTCGGTCGCAGTAGGCGCACGCGAACCTCATGCCGCGGTGGGCGCTCGCCATGTGCCGCTGGAGGTACGCGGCCCTGCGGAAAAGGGTGCCGCACTCGGTGCAACGGGCCTCGTTGACGTGCACCAGCTGCACGTGGCGCCGGAGCAGGTCCTCGCGGGCGAATCGCCGCCCGCACGCGTCGCACTCGGGCCGTGGGTCTCTGAAGGGTGGTGTTGCAGCGGAGGAGGAGGAGGAGGTCGAAGCTGACGGGCTCGCACCGTGGACCGCTTCCATATGGTGGCGAAGATCCTCGGGACCCGCCAGGGCGACGGAGCACAACGGGCACGGATGGCCTGCGAACAGGAAAACAAGTCCTATTAGTGACCCCGATAAACACGAGGGTGAGGAACTGGCAACCTCTTCCTCATCTCAATCGCCAGTTTGAGCCCGGTAAATACAAGGGTGAGGAATTGTATAGAGGCTTGGCGACCTCTTCCTCATCTCGAGCGCCAGTTTACCCGGGTCCAGTAATACAAGAGTGAGGCACAGAGGCTGGCAGCCCCTTGTTTACTACTTGAATCTGTTTACTCGACTAAAGCCGTTTACTCTCTCGAAAACAAGTCATTAGTACTAGCGGTTTCTTGTTTAACATAAAAACCATGCCTGGCGCTTGATCGTGAGGATGAGTGAGGAACTGTATAGAGAAATAACGACCTCTTCCTCATCTCAATCGCCAGTTTACCTAGGTCCAGTAAATACAAAGTTGAGGAATTACACAGAGGCTAGCAATCCACCTTTTCTTGTTTAACATAAAAACCGTACCTGGCGCTTGGTCGTGAGGAGTAGGAGGATGAACTGCGGTGAGGTGGCGTCGCAAGTTGTCGCTTCGCCCGAAGTGTCTACCGCAGACATGGCACTCGTAATGACGGTCGTTGTGGGCGGATGCAGCGTGACGAGCCAGGTTTCCAACGTTTGTGAAGACGCGTCCACAGACCTTACACATACGAGGAACAGCCATCTGCAACATCGGGTATCTATACTCTCCACCCACCACAAAGGCTTGGAAAGCAAAAACCTAATTTTATTTCCCTCAAAAAATTTTAGAAGAGTGGAAATGAATCTATTTTAAATTTTTAAAGTTTGACTCATTAATTTTAATCGTTATAAAACATAACTGTTCTAAGGTCATTACAAATCCACTCGTCTCCATCTGAAAAGAAACAACGACAAGGCTCAGTGTACTGGGATATGTAAAAGTTTAAATATTAATGTTAGATAATTATTTCGCTCAAACATTTAACGAATCGTTTTCCCTAAAACATAATGCGAATTATTCAACTTCTATTAATGGGCCAGACCTCTCTTTACACATTATGACTTCAAAATTGCTGAACGATCATACCTTAAATGAGAATCTTATTATAAAGGGAAATGTAATAGTCTTCCACACTACAACTTATAAGAGCTACATATACTTACGTTTAAAAAATCTCGGAATATGGTTCAGTAAAGACTAGCACAGCACTGAAGTAGAACATCTACATACACTGAGCTCCAAACACAAACTGAATGAAGGAAGCAATGACAATCACTGAAGTAACATAGCTACGTACCGTACAGTAAGCGGTGAAAGTAGTAAACAATTCTCGGAACCGCTAATGAGTATCAGGCTGGGAGAGTCACGTAGGCCCTAGCACGCGCTTCGACACGTGACATGCTCATACATAGCACTCCAGTCAGGAGGAGGCCTCATGCGACGCACTTGCCGGAACCTTCTAGAACGGAGGGGTCCTGAAGGCCGCTAATGAGTAAACAGGCTGGGACAGTCACGTAGGCCCTAGCACGCGCCTCGACACGTGACATCGCGGAGCCGCTTGCAGGTTGGTTTAGTCAAGCCGGCATACAACGTGTAACGAAGTCACATCAAATTCGGTCGGCAAGCAGATGAGATCCCATAAGGAAAACACGTTTGAAAATTAATAGCGGGCCCGTTTAACAGTGGATTTTCAATATTCTTTAAGCGATGGTTTACTTAAGCCGCTGCCCAACATGTGGTGAAGTTTCATCAAAATCGGTCGGTAAACAGCCGAGATCCTATAAGGAAAACACATTTAAAAATTAATAGCGGGCCCGTTTAACAGTGGATTTTCAATTTTCTTTAAGCGATGGTTTTCTTAGGTCATGGCCTGACATGTGGTGAGGTTTCGTCAAAATCAGTCGGTAAACAGTTGAGATCCCATAAGGAAAACGCGGTTATAAATTAATAGCGGCCTTGTTTAATGGTGGATCTATGGGGTTCTTACGTCATTCGCTTCCCTGGGGATAGGCCTACACTCTGGAAAAAGTCCCGTGGGAATCGGTGGATAAATAGGCTAATTATTAATTTTCGAAAGTTTTTTCCTCATGTTCAAGGTCATCACGAAAAGTGCTGCTGGCGGCCGGGGGGGGGTCCGGTGGGGGGGGGCTGACGTCACGGGGGGGGGCCTTGCATCCTCGCATCCTCACCGCGCCTTTGCTGGTTTCGAACACTCTAATGCCCCCTACTCACCTTTACAGACACGCACTTCAAGAAATTTAATCAATCTTATTAATTTTATAAAAGATAAAAGAGCTATTTCTGAGCCAGGAAATTTACCAGGAAGAAATATTATCAATCTAAAATCTAAATAGACCTGTTCTCGCGAATATCTACCGCAGTATCAGGGCTGAGCTCACAACTTCCCCTCCGTCGAGTCCCCCGTCCCGTTATCCATGCACGGATCGCAGGTAGGCCTATCGCCATCGGACAAGGGAGATGTTGGCTAATTGACACAAACCGACGCCAATTAAAGGGGAATTATTTAGCCGGTTATCTGTACAACTGTGCGCCACGAAAATAATCAATTAGACGAAGAGCAAAGATGGCTATCCGCCGGCGCTGCGCTATGTAGGGAAGCGGCCGCGGCACGCCGGGGCACTTCACAGGCTTTCTATTTCGGTCGCCGCCTTTCAACTTTTTGCAACTTTTGTAAACGGTGGTTTGTTTCTTTAGTTTTTAAACATTACAACAATCTAAAGATTTTCTTTTATTTCAAGGGAGTTAAATCCTTCACGTGTGATGGATAGTGAGTGAACGTTCCTACAAAATATAGTTTTGTGAATATTTAGTGTTGTCATTGTACTTGCTACTAACCGCGCCGTTGTTAAATCAGTGTATTGACTTTTTTCATCTGTTATGCCTGCAGTAACACCATGACGGTTAACTCAAATGAATTTTGTAACAAATTACGTTGTTCTTTCTTGAGAAAGTGATTTTAACCTCCTTTAAAATTATTGTCAAGATGAATTTTCATTCCTAATAGGTACCGCGTTAAAAGTTTAAAGATTGAGATTTTACGATATGCCACTCTACAATTAAACCTGCAATATGATAAATTAAAAGCCTATATCCCTTTCTTATTTTGATCAAATACTCGAAGTGAGTTCAGCTCCACTCGGGGACCTATTTTTGAATTGGGTGTGGTGAGTAGGTGAGTGAATCACTCAAACCACTATTTTTAGTGAATTTCCTATGGAAAAGTGAACTATTAGCATGACCCTCACGGTGAGACTTAAGCCCGGGACCACCATAGAAGTTCCTAACGTGACCCCTAAACTAACACGTTTTGAAGGGTCTCTAAAAGCTTATATATATATATATATATATATATATATATATATATATATATATATATATATATATAGTTCACACTCTAGCGGTCGCAATTCTTGTCCGATTTACTTCTAATTTGGTTGAGTCATTCCTTTTAATCATCAGTTAGACAAGTTCGTTGGGCAAAACAATCGGAAAACTCTAACCCCATTTTTTGGGGATTTTAAGTTTTAAAACTTTGAGTTTTGGGGCCCAAAAATGGTCAGAAAAGCCCCGCACCTACACTTATTGCACATTAAATTATTGTACGTAAAAAGCCAAAGATTTTAAGCCCTCCCTCATCATTATAGCACAAGTACTTACCGAGTTATTTAAGAAAATGTTAATTGTCAAAATACAGAACGTTGTCTTTTGAGGATTTTACACTGAAAAAAAAAACAGTTTGTTCATATCTTAATATCGTTTTATAACCTCCAATACCCCTATACCAACTTGTTATCCCGACTATACCTCCTTCTAACTTTATAATGCACAACATTGGCATTCTATTAGTGAATATAATAGAACCAGGAGCATCAGAATAGCCAGAAAATAACATTTTTCAATTTTCAAAACAATGTAACCATTGTTGGTTTAAACCCTTTATTTGATCTTTTTAAGATTTTAATGCGGAAATTCACTTCCCTCACGTCAGCGTGCTGCGTGCGATCTTGTTTACTTTCAGATCAACAGATAGTACAATATTTATTTAGGTAACGTTCGGTTACTTACATCCAACAACACAAAATGTACATTAGTATTTTCAATGAACGTATATATTTAACATCATTTATAGATTTACTATAGATAGATATGTTTACTGAATAAGTGACCAACTTAACCGTTTCTACTCACCTGGCAAAACGCTGGTGACTGAAAGTGGGTGAGTTGACCAGTAATAACCTTCTTCTTCATATTAGAAGGAAATGACAGAAGGAATCAGTAGTTAACTGCCTAACTAGGTTATGTTTACTTTCCAATACAAAGTGTGTTAATACAGTTGAATGCACTATGAATTATTATTAAAATGCTCAGAAGGTAAGTAAATGTTTAAAAATATACCAGCCGATTTAGCTAAAGCAATAAATTTGTATATTGGTAAATGTTTACTTTTTCCTTTTTTATTTGACAGATAAATCATTGCCAACTCATATCTCACATAGTCAATTTAAACAATGCTAAAATCAGCTGGTAGGTGAATTGACTGACTCAACACTCACCCGTTTCAAAAATAGGCCCCCTGATACTGATGTACGACAGTCGTCAGATACAGCTAGTCAGTCGCACGCAGTGTTTGGTTTCCCGGTGTGATCGGCGATCTGTCGCGGTCGCGGTCGCGGTCGCCGTGGTGTATGGGGTTTGTTCTCACAGGTACTGTTAGCTGTTAGCTGCCGGAACATCATCGATCTGATCAGTCACGGATCAGCCCGCCACACTTCTTGTCGCAGACATTACCGGCGGAATCCCCAAATTGATGTCCCACTGGGCCCGATGATGGGCCTACTTTCAGAAATGCGCCCGTCGCAGCAAACCGGAGGGCTCAGCTTATTCCCAATACATTAATAATGACATTATAATATTAATATTATATCTGTACCTCGCAGCCTTAAGAAGCCACTTGTCAAATTTCATCCAAACATATTAATAAATAAGTGACATATGACATTTATGCATTCCCCATAAGAATAACTGCTGTTGTAAGCCTGCTCTTCTTCGAGTATTTAATAAACTTTTTACTTTTTCCCCTTATACATATAGTATATGGAGAAAGTATTGTTTTCGTCAAAATTTTCGAATTAAAGTTGTTAGTGGAAATATTCGTTTTGGTGCTCCCTGAACCCAAAAAAGTGATTTTTACGTGATGTCTGTCTGTCTGTCTGTATGGATGTATACAGAGCTAGAGCCCTTATTCGTTTTGGTGCTCCCTGAACCCAAAAAAGTGATTTTTACGTGATGTCTGTCTGTCTGTCTGTATGGATGTATACAGAGCTAGAGCCCTAACCAATGGTCCGTTTTTAATGAAATTTTGTATGCAGGTACTAATTCACGATATCTCCAGATGTTTTTTTTAATTTTTGGTAATTTTTTATTTTTAAGGGTAATTATCCCCCAAAAACTGCCAAAAAACATGAAAAATCAAGATTTCTCAAAAACGGCTCTAACAATTTTGATTAAACTTTAGTCGTTTGTAGAACTTTAGTTTTAAAACAAAATGACACCATGGGTTCAGAAATTATAAGACTTAAAATATAAAAAATTCAGTGTTTTGAATTTTTTTATAACAAAAACATAAATTTAAAAAAAAAACATTGCTATTCACCATTAAAAAGAGCTTAAAAAACTAAAAACTAAATAATTTAGTATTTTGAATTACTATTCTACGATTACTGGTTGGTTGCGGAGAAAATTTAAATTTTCATTTTGCGGTAAACGCAGTACGTTGTCCAATGTTATTCTTATGGGGAAAACAAAAATTACTATTTATCTTTTATTTATTGATCAATTTCGTTCAAACCTGATATGCTTGTCAAGTTAGCATTGACCAACAGAGGACATTCGAAATATGATGCCCCTTCATAACCCTGAAGGGGGGAAATAGGGGGCATTTCTCCTCTTAAAACCATGTGTGTAGCGATGAATTCTCTAGTGCCTCATAAACAGGGATTTGGGTGGATATTTTTGAAAACAACTTGTTTACGAGATTTTCTGTACATTCGACCGTGCTTTGTATTCTAAATTTAGTAAATAAAAAGTAATTTATTCATTAAAGTTGGGCTAAAAGGATGTGTCAGGTTCCTGATGCCGTTTATTTGTTTTCGTTGTTGCCGATCTTTTTGCAGCCGTAACTTCTATTGTGTATGGCTGATCTTTCTGCAGCCTTCATTTTCTTTCTGTGACAAGGTCGCATAGTCACCCTTTGTCTTACATACTATCCGTATTAGGTAGGCTGAGACAGGTGACAGTAACCCAGGGGCGGATCTAGAGGTCAGGTTTGTGGGGGGATCACCGAAAGATTACCCCCCCCCCCAACACTGGTTTTTAAGAAAATTAGTGGGGCCTTTGGATTACTCATCAGAACTTCACACCACCTCAATTTCTGGTATTTTAAAAGGTGTTTAATTTTTCCTTTCTACCTCTACAGTATACTTACTTTATGGTGAAAGTTGTATTTCATCAACATTTTCATATTAGAGTTATTGGTCGAAATATTAGTTTTGGTACTCCCTGAACCCAAAAAAGTGATTTTTGAGGTTACATCTATCTATCTGTCTGTCTGTGTCTGTACAGACCTAGTGACCACATCGATAGGCTAATTTTGATCCAATTTGGTATGTAGGGCCACAGTAACTCCAGGCGACTTTTTAAAATTTTAAAAACCTTTTAGTAAAATGTGGTTGTTAAGCCCATAGAGTTCTCTAAAAATCCTAGTAAAGTTTAACATTATAGTGTAATATAGATAAGGTTCTAATATTTTAACTCTTGTTCATCGCTTTGCTTCCCGTTGTTACAGGCTTCACAGGGACACAGTGCGAGGTAGACATAGATGAATGCCAGATCAATCCTTGCCTCAACGGCGGGATCTGCAACGACCTCATCAACACATTCAAGTGCACGTGTCCCATCGGGTTCACCGGCACACGGTGTCAGACCAACATAGACGACTGTGTCAGTAGCCCGTGCCGCAACGGAGGGATCTGTCGTGACTCTATAGCGGGGTACACTTGCGAGTGTCCCCCAGGATTCACTGGTATGTACCACTGATTGATACTGTATTCGTAGGGTTGCAGCGGCCAACTCTATGTTGGGCACCAGTGAGGTCGTAGTGTCATGTAAAATAGCCTTACCAGTTTCTTTTGTTTAGTATCCTATATACAAAATTGATCGCTTTAATGGCAGATCTAGTGGGTGGTGTGAATAAAGCTTAGCTGATAATGATTTTACTCAATGTTAACTAAATAGGAAAAGCAAAATGCTATATTTGTATTAACATTACACATTGTAATGGCCAGAGAGATTGTTTCATAAGCTTAAGTTCCCCTGAACGATTGTGAGTAGAATCTTGAATATTTGTTTAAGGTTCAAAACTGAAACCTACTGCCAGTGAGAGATATGCCACTAGGTCATAGCTTAGTAGGGGCCGCAAGGTATAAATTACTATTACATTTTAAATGGACATGTTTTAAAGATGATAAAGTATTGAGACACATAAATGTCAATTGTATTCGCACGGTGATTTATACATCACATATATTTTATGTTAACTTTAATTTTTGGCCATTCAGTTTTTCTTACATTTATCTTAGCTGCAATCATTAGACAAATTAGAAGTAGAACTTCTAGTGTGTTTTTGTTTTGAAGAGGACAAGACAGGATGCTTCAAGGAGGTTATGCGATTGTTAGTGACCAAAATAAACTTGCCGCTTGCTTTGTGATGTCATTGCCTTGACAGTAATAATTATTGTATTCTGGTGGATTCAATTGGTTTACAGTAGAAATCCAATTATCCGAACCCCAATTATCCGAATCTCCAATTATCCGAATCGATTTTGAGTGAAATATAGAAATACGCGGGAGCGTGTATAGCGATAATGCGCCGTTCCGTTACTATGGCAACGTGAGCGCTAAAATAAAAGCCTGCGCTGTTACCTTCCAGCGCGATATTTTCGCAGGGAACAATGAGTCATCCCCCTTCCCACCCTGCTCATCATCAGTCGCTACTGTTCTTTAATGTATGTATATGGTGATGTTTTTTGCTTAATTACCGAGGTATACCTGATTATCCGAATTTATTCATATCCGAATCGGCCCGATCCCCAATTAATTCGGATAATCGGAGTTCTACTGTATTTACAGTTTGACACCCTCTGCAAATGCATGTTATACATTACATGTTGGTTCCAGGTCTGAGCTGTGAGACGAACATCAACGACTGCCAGTCGTCACCCTGCCACCACGGTGACTGCCTAGACGGAGAGAACTCGTTCACGTGCCAGTGCCACCCCGGCTACACCGGCTACCTGTGCCAGTCGCAGATGGACGAGTGTGCCAGCAACCCGTGCCAGTACGGCGGCCACTGTGAGGACCTCATCAATGGTTACCAGTGCCGCTGCCGCCCCGGCACCTCCGGGCCAAACTGTGAGATCAACGTGAACGAGTGCTACAGCAACCCGTGCCGCAACGGCGCCAAGTGTGTCGACGGGATCAACAGGTATGGGAGATGGAATTGGGGGTTTTGGAATAAACGAGGGTGCAGTCCATAGTTTGATGTGGATTTTCGGATGTTACATGGATATTATGAAAATATTTGATTTACTGTGACAAAGGCAACTACAAGAAGAAATACCCATATACAAAAAATAATACTGGATGAAAATTTACATTTTATTCTAGAAAGTTAATTTGGTCTAATATTTATTTATATGCTTTTGAAATGGTTGAAATTGTTCAAGGTACCTAATAAAGTTATAATTATCATTCTGTTCTAAGAATAATGTTAGGAGGTGATGTAAATTTATTGTGATTCAGTGAACCATTAATCATTACGCTTTATATTACACAAATACTTTAAATCAAAGCAAACTTGTCAACAGTACCGATAGCTAAATATTGTCTCTCTAGAATTATTTTTCTTCATATTTTCTCTCACGAAGTAGATTTCAGATTCTGATCTATTGTTGAATTTTTCTTTAGTTAAATGTTAAGATAAATCTATATAAAGTTTATAAATTTGTATAATATGCAATGTATTATATTAAATCTGTCGTACCGGCAGTGTAAACATTTATCACCTTATTACTACAAAATCATTTTGTGTTTTCTGTTCTTTAATGTTTTTTTCAAGTTTTTACTCGCACCATTCCCTTACAATTTTCAACTTGATTCGCCTACCTCTTCAAACTTTCTTTTGTTGTTGCCAACTCATTTTCATTTTTGCCACGCTAACACTAACTGTTGCCACAGATACTCGTGCGAGTGCCTGGCTGGGTTCACGGGTCTGCACTGCGAGACCAACATCAACGAGTGTGCCTCGAACCCGTGCGCCAACGGAGGCCTGTGTGTGGACCTGGTGAACGGGTTCCGCTGCGAGTGCCCCCGCGGCTACTACGACGCACGCTGCCTCAGCGATGTGGACGAGTGTGCAAGCGACCCGTGTCTCAACGGAGCCACCTGCGAGGACGGCCTCAACCAGTTCATATGTCACTGCCGGCCAGGCTACGGAGGTGAGGGGGTTTGGGCAGACCAAGTTATGATTTATGACGTAACGAGGTTTCCATTGTCGTCTAACACGTACCTAGAAAATCTGTTGTCAGAGAATCTTTTTTAAGCAGGGAAAGTTTCAAATGAAAGAATATTCTAAGGACGCTAAGTTATCAGTTAATAATAAAATCATTATTCAATCGTTTTGTTATGCAAATTATCTTTTTCATTGTTAGAAATAATGTCACAGCTAAGTTTTAATTCTAAAGTTTAGTCTAAATAAAGCTTACCCAAAATTCTTTTGAACACAAAAACCTGGAGTTTTTGTATAAAAGTTTGTATATCCTATTCCTAGTGGAGTAGGCCTCCTACTTTCTGGAGAAGGGCCTATAAACAATATCATTGGAGGGATGTGACATTTCATAAAGTCATCACAAAATCAGTTTTGCATCACTTAACTAAAGAGGACTTTAAAATCTGTAGGAATAATAATAATGCAGTAATTACAAATAATGTTATGTAAGTAATTATTAAAACATGCTTCGGTATCGTGGATTTTTCATTAACCAGAAACATGTGGTTACAGGCAAGCGGTGCGAGTTTGACATAGACGAGTGTGGCAGCAACCCTTGTCAGCACGGGGGCCAGTGCATCGACCGCCTCAACGGTTACGTGTGCCAGTGCCTGCCCGGTTACATGGGTACCAACTGCGAAACCAACATTGACGATTGTGCCGGTAGCCCTTGCCGCAACGGGGGAGCCTGCATAGACCTGGTCAACGCCTACAAGTGTGTGTGCGACTTGCCCTACACCGGCCACAACTGTCAGGAGAAACTGGACCCTTGCACCCCCAACAGGTAAAGGGTTTGATTGATTACAATACAAGTTTGGTGTTTATTGTTTTTGTTTCAATCAAATCTGTAGTAAAGCTGTAACTTAAGAAAAACAAGCAAACAGTGCAAAACTAATATTTGCATTTTTTATTTGTTTGTTCTTCAGCAGAAATGTATGTACTCCCTCATAAATTACAAAAATATTACAAGGGATGAGTTCACAAAGTTTGAAGTTATAAGATTAAATGTGAAATTTCTGCTAAGTTATTACTGTTAAATAGTAATTTGTTGCTGAAAATTGTTATACGGTGACAGAAAACTCTTTGTTCCTCAAAGCACACCTCTTAGTTTTTAGCCCCCAGTAAAGGACAAGCAGCATTTAAAACAGTGATAAAGTGTTGGTTTACTAAATTAATTATTTTATTTCAGTTTTTCAATTACTTAGTTCCTGTAAAATTTAACAAAAAATGGTAGTTCTTAGTGGAATAATTGAGCTTAAACGTGGTGATTAAGTGAGTGAAATTTAATCTTAAACTGTTGGTCTCACGTAAGAAATTGGATTGCCAATGAAAGCTTTAGTGCTTATTAATGGATTGTTTACTAGGAAAAAAAGTTGTATCATTTTTAAAATAAACTAAAGGTTTGTGTCTA
The DNA here is from genome assembly GCA_963675035.1 of Allygus modestus. Taxonomy (NCBI): domain Eukaryota; kingdom Metazoa; phylum Arthropoda; class Insecta; order Hemiptera; family Cicadellidae; genus Allygus; species Allygus modestus. The sequence goes on from OY776116.1 coordinate 81,426,749, forward strand.
AGGATGTTGAAAAATGATGAAGAAAATAATTAAAAACATTTGAACCTTTTTCTCTTATTAATTATCTTTATCAATCACATCAACTTAACTATAATCCTCACTGTCGCCTCCAGATGTCAGCACAACGCACGTTGTTCACCTTCCTCCAACTTCCTGGACTTCTCGTGCGCCTGCAGCCTGGGCTACATGGGCCGGCTGTGTCACGAGGACGTGGACGAGTGTCAGGTGTCGTCGCCGTGCCGCAACGGAGCCACTTGCCAGAACACCAACGGCTCGTATCAGTGCGTCTGCGCCAGAGGGTATGAAGGCCGGGACTGCCTCATCAATACTGATGACTGCGCTTCTTGTAAGTATCACCTCTGTGTCAGGTGTTTGGGTTGTGTTGTGAAGTAGGTTGGAGGCTATGGAAAGAAATTCATCTGCTAGACAAAGGGTTTATGGTGAATGTGGCATTTTAGAAACTTGATATCTTAGAGAGATCATAAAAATTGATGACAATTATGTTTCTTAAAGCATAATCTCGTAACATTAACAATTTTTTAATAAATAAGGGGGCAGCTTTTTCCCTGTAATATGTCCGTTCACTTAAACCTCAGGCCTTTGCATTTATTGTAAAAATTAGGGGTGTGCGACTAGGGATTTTTTGAATCTAGTCGAGTAGTGCCAATTATTTTTGAGTTTCGAGTATTTTCGAGCAAGTAATTTGCCATCAGTTGGTAGTTTAAAATAGTGTAATGGGATTTGGATACCACCTTAGACGTGAATCTAAACATGGTTTCAAACTAATACATGAGTAACAATACATAGTTTTGGCCAGTAAAATCAAACTGGATTACGTATTGTCAAACAAAACACGGTTTAACATTAATTTCCGGCCGATGAAACACGGTCCGGTTGTCATTTGGCCAATATCACCGGGTCCAGACATCGTTTATAATCAATATTAGATTACGAAATCATTAATTAAGGCCGATATTAAGTGGCCCAGTCGCCACTTTTGCCGATATTAGGTATACCGTCATCATTTTCAGCCTTTAGTTCGTGATCCAGTCATAATTTTTGGCCGATATTATGTTTTCCGTCATCATTTACGGCCGAAATTACGCGGTCCAATCATAATTTTCGGCCGATTTTACATGATGCGATCGCTTTTTGCGGCCATTACTGGCATTTTGGCCGGCCGCACTCGGTAGCGATCGTCACTTTCGGCTGATTTTACGTGATGCGATCGTCTTTTGCAGCCGTTACTACGCGTTTTGACCGGTCACAATCGTTAGCGATTGTCATTTTCGGCCGATTTTACGTGATATGATCACCTTTTGCGGCCGTTACTATGCGTTTTTGTCGGTCACAATCGTTAGCGATCGTCTGGAAATCGGCAACAAATACTCGCTCGAATTTTCGAATATTTTTCAAAACTTCTAGTCGAGTTAGAGTATTAAAATACTCGGCCGAAAACTCAATGTTTCGAGTACTCGCACACCCCTAGTAAAAAGTAAAGCAAGAGCGAGCCATTTCAGTACATGTTATTGCTGGGGTCCCTGCCGTGGTTTTGGAGTCTGTCACCAACAAGATTAGTCCAATAAAATTAGAAGTTTTAAGTTTATTTTTTTATTTGATAACACCCAAGATTCAACGTTTATAAGAACCAAAACTTAGATACATGTTGTGTCACAATTTTCGAGAAGCTGTTTCACCATTCCACTGTTACCACCTGTTATCTCTTTCGTAAGTTCTGCAGACCCACAGGCATGGGATCCATCACTGCTAAAACAGGCTGTCGAAGAGCTGTCCAATCAGGTGTAAGGTTGAGGACAAAAAAGGACCCGTTCAAGAAGAAGTCGGGAGAAAAATAGGGAATTTAGGAAAATTGTGGCAGAATAAAATAGCTCGTATCGATAAGATGTTGTTTTGAAATATTCTTAAACTTCTTAAATGTCATTGATTTCTTTTATAACTGAGGGGAGCTATAAAAAATATTTCAAGTCGACATAACCTGGCTTTGATTCATAAAGTTGTGCTGTACTCTCGCTAAACACCACTAACCTTTCAATTGCTTGTTGCAGTCCCCTGCCAGAACGGAGGCACCTGCTTGGATGCGGTCGGTGACTACAGCTGCCTCTGTGTGGACGGCTTCACAGGCAAGCACTGTGAGGTTGACATAGACGAGTGCCAGTCCGGGCCGTGCCGCAACGGAGCCACCTGCACTCAGTACGTGGACTCGTACACTTGCACGTGTCCGCTCGGCTTCTCGGGCATCAACTGTCAGACCAACGACGAGGACTGTACAGACTCCAGCTGCATGAACGGAGGAACGTGTGTGGACGGCATTAACAGCTACTCTTGCATCTGCCAGCCAGGGTAAGTCAATCATATTGGATATAATTTGTTACGGAATCCCTGCTTATCTTCCTTTAAGATGGAGCAAAACTTATGTGACCCTGTGGTTATCTTGAGCTTAAGATTGGAAATGATTGAGAGTTTGCTTCATATTTTATATTGAGGTTTTAAACAATTTCGGAGGTTTTAAATAAAATTAAAATTTTTATTCAAGAAATCAGTGCGGACATTTTCCATCACTTATTAGTAAAAACAAAGAAGGTTAAAATTGATGGTTATTTTTTGGATTTTAATTAGCATGCACGCATCTTACAGAGTGTTTCAAAATGGATAAAGGAAATGATTCTAACATTTAAATCTTTTTTCTTATTAATTATCTTATCAATTAGGTATGTCAACTTAAGAGGGCACTCCAGTCACGAAACTTTTCGCGTTTCTACCTGCTTCGCCCATAAGGCCAATCAATGTTAACTTTCAAAGCCCGTTCCTCCTCAACGGATTATTCGATATCGATGATTTATGGCTCATTTTAAAGAGCAAAAATATACCTAGCGATTTCAGTAAGCAGAATTTTGATATCACAAATAACAATCGATCAATAAAATTCCAAAATATTCAGTATTTACGATTTTTTTATGCACAAACTATGATAACGTAATTCTGCTTATTGAAATCGCTAGATATATTTTTGATCTTTAAAACCAACCATAAATAATCAATTTCGGACAACCCGTTGAGGAGTGATGGACTTTGAAAGTTAACTTTGGTCTTATGGGAGAAGCAGGTAGACGCAGAGGACTGGAGCCCCCTCTTAACTAAAATCTTCACTGTTAGTGTGGATTTTTTCCATCACTTATTAGTAAAAACAAAGAATGTAAAATTTTTAATTATTTTTGGGATTTTAACTAGCATGCTCGCCACCTCAGTCATTGTAAATATAGTACTACTTTAAATAGTTTTATTGAGCGGTCAAAAAGATTTTATAATAAGATGCCTTATGAAACAAGATGTTTAAATTATGCTGAATTTAAGAAAAATATTACAAATTATCTATTGAAATTATGGCCTTACTATGTAAATGATTTTTTTACTGATGTTAAATTATCCTTTTACACTTCGTTTTAAGAAATTATGTGACTATGCCATGCTTGTTAAACATGTAACGGCAATAAAGTATTCTGATTCTCATAATCTGAAATTCGCCAGATTGATCCTGAGCAAAATCCTGAGAAATGTTGGTCTAGGTTTAATCCTGGATCCAGCTGCCATTGGTCATTGGGCTATTAATTAATGATCCTGGCTAAAGAATCAGTCGGTCTTAGTCAGTAACAAGACATCTCATCATTACACTCATCACTCATTCATATTTGCCTTAAAATACACCCTAGTCGCGTCGGCCTCTTAAAGAGATATTAAGATATTAATTGGTAGAGTTTCTTAAGTTTCACATTATATTGACAAATTATTAATGTGATTAGTATTTAATTACACTGGGAAAAGTTTCAACCCATTTTCCTGTATTGTCTCTATACCTAAGACATTTGAAAACTAACCCCGCTAACCCTCACCAATCGCGCAGATACACGGGCACCAACTGCCAGTCGCGCATCAACGAGTGTGACAGCGCCCCGTGTGCCAACGGGGCGACATGCATGGACCACATCAAGTATTACAGCTGCCACTGTCCGTACGGGTACACGGGGAAGCACTGCGAGAGCTACGTGGACTGGTGTGCCACGGACCCGTGCATGAACGGCGCGCAGTGTCGGCAGAAGGACAACTCGTACCAGTGTCTGTGCGCGGCCGGCTGGACTGGGAAGGTGTGCGATGTGGAGATGGTGTCGTGCAATGACGCTTCCATCAGGAAAGGTGAGGAAACTGCGGTTTTAACGTGGGTCAGGAGAGAATGTTGTGATCCCATGATATCATGGTTATGATTTCAAATTTTGAATTGCATATGTTAATATATTGTTGACGGTAATTCATTCTATGTAAGAAAAGACAACTCAATTAAAGAAGTTTTAATTTTGAACTGGTCAGTGGTAGGCTACCAACAATTTCAAATCGGCTAGATGAAATATTTTGCTCCTCAGTTTAAATTTGGTTGAAGTACCTTTGCTCTAAAAGGCAAAGAACAGTCTAACCTCAGTCTATCTTGAAGGTCTTCATTCAGTTTCCCTTACAAAAGACATATAACAAATCATATAAACATTGGATCCTTAATCTTGTTCAATTTAATAAAATTAAATATCACTCTAAAACTGTGATGTCAAATTGTGAGGTAAAAGTAAAATACTCTACAAATAATCATCCTTGCTCCAAACAACTACCTAAATATTGTTTAAAATTGTGTTTAGGTTATAAGAGCTCCATTGAACCAAATTAGCTCTTTTGACATCTGGTAATTAGTTCTGTGACCCCAATATGGATGTATAGATCTCTGATTTTGTCTTTCTGAGGAGGAAAGAGATAGGACACAGCCAACTCATCTTGTGAAAGAATGATGATTTTAAAAGAACACTAAAAACACATATAAATTAGTAATATTTCGGCTAGCTGCTTAGCCTTTGTCAAACTTTAAAAGAGAGTGTCAGTTATAAATGAATTTATAACTCATAATTCTTTCACAAGGCTCAGTCCTTTGAAATGTCTAAGCCCAGTGCTTTTTCCAAAAAATCCTAATTTGTCGTGGTATAACCTAAGTAACCCCTCCAAGCAACAAGCCCGTAACATTTTCTCCCGCCAGGTGTGTCCCGAGAGGTGCTCTGCAACAACGGCACGTGCGAGGACATCGGCAACAGCCACCGGTGCCACTGCCTCGACGGCTACACCGGCAGCTACTGCAGTGTCGAGATCAACGAGTGCGACAGTCTGCCATGCCAACACGGCGCGACCTGCGTGGACCTGGTGGGCTCGTACATCTGCCACTGCGACAAGGGCTTCCAGGGGCAGAACTGTGAGCTCAACGTGGACGACTGCCAGCCCAACCCCTGCCAGAACGGCGGAACTTGTCACGACCTTGTCAGCAACTTCAGCTGCTCTTGCCCTCCAGGTAATGTTGGGACTTGATTATATTGAATTGTTAGTTCAATTCGGTTGTGTGGTAGATTCGTTAACATTCCTGGATAATTTGAAAGATTTCCTTCGTGGTTTAAAGTTTTATATTAAAACTCCTTAAGGTTCCGGGTGTCACATTTAGTTTTCAAACAATGGTAATGTGTTTCAACAGTATTTAGTAATATTTTAACAAAATGTAAATATGAAAATTAAAGGTTTTACTTGTTATAAATTTTATTTAAGTTGAAAAATGTATATATTAGGTTGTTTTATATATGGTTTGCTGTTGTTAACTGTAAATCGAGGCAAACAACTATTGTAGTCCAGATCAATAGAAGGTCACTCAATAAAGGCAGTTTTATGAAAAAAACAGATAATTTAGATTGCTATAAGTTGGGAATAATTTGGCTGATAAAGCTTACTTTGAAGCTTCTAGATTATATATTGTTTTGAACTTCTGTAAAAACCAAATTAGATGATATATATAAACTTTGATTTGTTTCATTGATGTAGCTCTTCTTATAAAAGAAACTTTACAAATGTCAGTGGATTCATTTCTTTTTTACTTGTTATTAGTGGGAACAGAACACATAAATACCTAGAGTTAGGATTGCTTAGTATATCCTGACTTATTTTTTAAACTAGGCCTGGGACCTAAACTAATCTCAGTGTTATATTCTTCAAATTTAGTTATAAAACAGAGTTTCCATGTAGAACCAACTCTTTAAATTAGTTTCTAAATCAACTTGCTGTTACAACCCTTTTAGTTGTAAAGCAAAAACAATGTTTAGAAATTCTAAACATTGCAGAAACCTTTAGAAAATCTAACCGCCCTCTCCCCGCAGGCACTCTCGGCATCATCTGTGAGATCAACGTGGACGACTGCGTGCCCGGCGCGTGCCACAACAACGGGACGTGCATGGACCGCGTGGGAGGGTTCGAGTGCCACTGTCCGGCCGGGTTCGTGGGGCCTCGCTGCGAGGGAGACATCAACGAGTGCCTCAGCAACCCCTGCGCCGGCCCCGGGACGCAAGACTGCGTGCAGCTCATCAACAACTACCACTGCAACTGTCGGCCGGGCTACATGGGGCGCCATTGCGAAGTCAAGGTAACGGGCTGGAAGGAAATATTGTGTTGAAAAGTAAAACATCTTTGATTAAGTTAAAGTTGTAGCAGACCTAATTAGTCCAGTAATTTGTTGATCAGCCTTTAAAATTTAAGAAAATAAATTTATGACTTAGCTTTCTTAACACGTTGGCTGCTGCGGACCCCGATCGGGGTTTTTTCTCAACATAGAAACTTATGCAAATTTCATGATTAAACAGCAAAAGTGTTAACAGGTTAACACTAGAATTTCACTCAGTTGAAAACTGAGTGTTTCAATAGCTTCCTCATAGTCTTCTAAAATTTTATAGGTTTCGAGAAACAAGAGCAGTTAAATCAGGTGTGTTATGTAAAATGACACAATTCAAGGATTCATTATAAGTACTGTCCAGTTTTAAAGAAGTCCCTCAATAAGGTGAGTTAGCTGTATATTATCCTGTTCCCTCTATTGAAATAATTAGAGTATTAGAGCTATCTCACCAGAGAAATGTGGTTCTAGATGAGAATAATAGCACACCAAAGAGATTTAGGAAATAATAATTTTTGAAGAAAGTGGTACTTCTTATTAAAAATGAGATAATCTCCTCAGCGGGGGCAAAATCAACTTTTCTATGTGTGTAAATATTTTCATGTTCTATTTTCATAAGCAACCACATTCATCACTTGACGTAGCTGCATCTTCTACCTTTTTCCACTGAAATTCTAGAACCAAGTATTCTTCCTTTGTTAAAAACTATATAAAAATATTAAATTGTCTTACTCAAAATGTGCATGCTGTTTAATATGAAATATGTGTTGCTGAACAAAAAGTGTATTATAGTTATGTTTTTTACAATAATTTTTTTATTGAGAACAATAAATATCCGTTCATAAAATTGGATTAAATCTCTTAAGTCAAATTTAATGAACATAACCTGTGAAATTACATATTTTATCTCACTTTTTAAAGAAATAGAGGTATTCTTGAACTTCAAACCATCACGATTTGGCTGAATACTTTACCTCATTTTATATCAACATTCATTTATTTTATCTGAACCATACTGCCTTTTTCATCCCGAATGTCTTCATGACACTAACCCAACCCCGCTGTTTCACAGGTGGACTTCTGCGAGAGCAGCCCGTGCCAGAATGGCGGCGTGTGCAACCCCCTGGAGGCCGGTCACTCGTGCTCGTGCCCCGAGGGCTACTCGGGCCGCAACTGCGAGTTCTTCGGCTACGACTGCGACTCGGACCCGTGCCAGAACGGTGGCTCGTGTCAGTCGCTCGACGGCGGCGGCTACTTCTGCGAGTGCCCGCCTGGTCAGTGCTGGTTATCATCTCATCATATTATGTTAATCCTTCTAATGTTGTAAATGTGAAAGTTTGGATATATGTATGGATGGATGGATGATTAGACTTCCATCACGCAAAAACTACTGGACCTATTAAGCTAAAATTTTGCATGAACAAGCTTACATATCACACCAACATAGAGACCTGATAATGCCTACAGCCAATCTTAGGACCACCCCATGGGCCCTCTTAAGTTCCAATGCAAATCTTACGAGAGGATATAATTTGTTTTAAAATTGCCAGCTGTAGTTGATTGTCAGTTACTGAAACGGAACACATACAAAGATTAATAGTGCTAGTCAGGTTAATATTTTTAATGTGCTTAAATTTGTCATGAGAGAAGCTGCGGGTAACAGATAGTAGTATATAATATATTAATATAGATTTAATAGTTCTAAATTCATGAACAGTTTCATTAAGAAATAGTTCTGATGTTTTCACCTGCTTATGTTTTTCATTATTACATTTCTTGTCCCCATAATGTCATTTAATGTAGACAATGTTTGAGAATGACTATACAATGGATTTTTACTTTTTAATTTTTTCTTTTTTATTATATAGATTTAAAATTTATAACAATATAAAATTGTCCACCATAACGCAAAAAATAGTATATAAATTTGACTGCACTTCTAAGTCAATTTTTAGTTCTCTAGCACGCAGTGAAATTTGCATATCAGTTTTGGATTAAGCACCCCCAACATTTTGTTATAGATCCGCCACTGGTAGCACCTCAGGTTACCTTTTTATGTAGTTTGGGGATCACTGTATTAAGGAGACAGTAGTATCATTCTAAATCTTGATTTTACTATTTTAAAGTTATATACATTGACTTAAACACTTTCTCCCATGCAGTGACGCCACTGGCTGTTGCAAAAATCTCACGAGATTACAAACGTTTTAACCATTTCCCATCATGTGCAGGTACGGCCGGGACCCACTGTGAGCTAGACGCCCTCAACGAGTGTGCCAGCAAGCCGTGTGCTCACGGCGCGGCGTGTCAGGACCGTGTGGGTGACTACGCTTGCTACTGCCCTCCCAAGTGGGCCGGCAAGAACTGCGACACATACGACCCTAACTTCCGAGGTGGCATCGGTCGCAACAACGTGCAGGTACTTTTGAAAAACTTGTCCATGTTATTTGCTTTAAGTTCTATCTATGTAATTGTTTTTATGAAAATTAAATCTAGTCTAAAATTAAAATGTTTAGTATCGATAAAAATGAGCAAATTGTTTACAGTTTTAGGTTCTTTCTGGGTTTTAATCTTTTTGAGTTTATACTTTTTCTCCCAATCAAGATAAATGAAGGGTTTTTTAAGTTGAAAGCTCCTCTCCTTACTCTCTAAATGTAACTAAACACAACAGGCTAATTAATCTAACTAAGACACGTTTTCAATTATAAACACACTATGTTATTAGAGAGAATACAATTAAAAACCATTTTCTGACCTTTACCATCTGACCTTTACACTCTATTTGGAAGCACTGCAGTTGATACACTTACCCCTTCGATGAAACATACTAAGTGACTATTGAACTATAAAATTTGCTGCACCTGTTAGCTCTGAGGTTTATTTTGATGTTTCCAAGCTAAATTTAGATTTGTATTTTGAATAGGCATTACAGTTGGAATTAGGAAAACTTGTGAAATTAGGTTTTTTTTATGGATCATTTGATAAATAAGAGTTTGATAAATAAGTCGTATTAAGCAATAATACGAGGGCTGATCAGAAAGTAAGTTCCGTTGGTGGCTAGCGAGTAGAGGAGTGGGAGTAGAGGTGTGACCACGGCGGCGTTGGGTAGTCTGGCTCAGTAGGCGTCTGTCCGTACGCCAAGAAGGTCGATCAGACTGCTCCGCGCGCTCCAATCTAAATTCAAAATGGCCACCACAAGTGCCAGTGCTGCCGGCTGTGGTGACGCCACGAGCGTCAGTCCAGCCACCGCAATTGACAACCCTGCTGACTGTGATGTGTGTTCCGTTATCCGGTTTCTTTGGCCAAAAAAAATTAAACCTGCTGAGATTCATCGTGAACTGTGTTCTGTTTACGGAAATAACATAATGAGTGACAGTGCAGTTCGGAAATGTTGCTGTTTGTTTAACGAAGGACGCATGAATGTTCTTGATGAAGAGAAAAGTGGCCGGCCATCTGTGGTAACCGACGATCTTGTGGAAAAACTTAATGATAAGGTTAAAGAGAACAGGAAGTTCACTATTACAGACCTCTCGGAGTATTTCCCTCAAATTTTACGCACTCTTCTGTACAACATTGTGACTCAAAATCTTGGTTACCTCAAATTTTGTGCTCGGTGGGTGCCGAAATTGCTCACAACGGATCACAAAATGAACAGAATGGGCGCTGCCCTAATAACATTACTGGAGCGATACGACAAAGAAGGTGATGAACTTCTTGATCACATAGTGACAGGCGATGAAACATGGGTTTCTTATGTGAATGTTGAACAAAAAAACAATGGAGTGGGGTCACACTGCGTCGCAGCGTAGGCCGACAAACATTCTCAAAGTAAAAACTCATTGCAACTGTTTTTTGGGACAGGAAAGGGGTTCTATTGGTTGAGTATTCAGAAAGGGGCACTACAATTAACTCAACAGTGTATTGTGAAACACTAAAGAAACTGAGGCGGGCAATCCAGAACAAAAGGCGCGGCATGTTGACCGGTGGCGTTGATTTCATTCACGACATTGCACGTTCTCACACTGCAGAGTTTACTCATGAGCTTCTGGACCATTTTGGTTGGGATGTTTTTGACCACCCACCTTCCAGACCTGATTTAGCGCCAAATGATTTTCACTTGTTCCCCAATATGAAAAAATGGCTTGGGTCAAAGCGCTTTGTGAATGATGACGACCTGAAAGATGGCGTCAACAGGTGGCTACGTGCACAGGCGGCAGAATTCTTTTCAGTGGGAATTGAAAAGCTTGTTCCTAGGTATGATAAGTGCTTAAATGTTAGTGGGAATTATGTCGAAAAATAGTTAAGACACACTCTTTAAGATGTATATAATAAATTGTTTGTAGATCCATTGAGAATTTGTTTACACCTAAATGGTACTTACTTTCTGAACAGCCCTCGTATATTGAGATGTGAAGGGAACATTAATCCTACAGCAGCAAAAAATGTATGTCATAAACTCTAAAATTTAATTAAACATAAGAGGCAAATTAATCTTACTAAGACACGTTTTTAATTATAAACACACTATGTTATTAGAGAGAATACAATTAAAAACCATTTTCTGACCTTTACCATTACAATCTGTTTGGAAGCACTGCAGTTGATACACTTACCCCTTCGATTAAATATACTATCTGACTATTGAACTATAAAATTTGCTGCACCTGCTATCTGACTATTGAACTATAAAATTTGCTGCACCTGCTAGCTCTGAGGTTTATTTTGATGTTTCCAAGCTAAATTTAGATTTGTACTTTGAATACGTATTACAATTGAAATTAGGAAAACTTGTGGAATAGCTTATAATGCCCTCCCTCCCTAACTCAAATTTCACAACTAACGCAACACATTTTCCAGCCGCCGCCTCTGATTACGGCAGTGGAGAGGGAGATGGAGAAGGAGGTGGAGAAATGTCGCCTCAACAACTGTCGAGCCAAGTCGGGTAACCGGCGGTGCGACGAAGAATGCAACACATTCGCGTGTCAGTTCGACGGCAATGACTGTTCCCTGGGCATCAACCCATGGCGCAACTGCACGGCAAACATCAACTGCTGGGAGGTCTTCATGAACGGGCGGTGTGACGAGGTCTGCAACAACCCTCAGTGTCTGTTCGATGGGCGCGACTGTGAGAAAACGCTGCAGCCCTGCAAGTGAGTGTTGAATATTCAAAAGTATGATATTAATGAAGGAAATTATTTTATAAACATTTTATTTTGAGCTGTCGGCCTTCAATAAAACCAGCTGTGATTCAGTTTGAAATAACTTTACTCAAACTTTCCGCTATTTCCACTTATTTCATGCATTAATTCTGATGCCCATCCTAACAGTAAATAATTACCTAGTAAAAGGCATTAACAAATGTATTGCAGCTAGTTTAATACGGTTATGTGTAATTGCTTAGTGAGATCACGTTTTACATTACTCAACCAGCTTAATAGATCCAGATTTGTTAATTTGTCGTGGGTTTCATCCCAGGCTGGCCATTCTGAAATGAGTTTATACGGGACTTAGACCTTATACCTTAGACCTACCTTACTTGGTTGTAAGATTTCCCCATATATTAACCATTTGCACTCCGGACAAAAATGTTTGGTCACTGCCAAAAACTCCTGGTACTATTCTGAAAGTACTAACCAAAAACTCCGGTCCTTTTTAATCAATTTTACAAGGGTTTGGGAAAAAAGCTGTAACTTTTTTGTTTTAGCAGGTAGAGCTATAATTCTTTTGTTTTTACTTTCTCCCCCTATACATAGTATATGGAGAAAGTATTGTTTTCGTAAAAATTTTCGAATTTGAGTTGTTAGTGGAAATATTCGTTTTGGTGCTCCCTGAACCCAAAAAAGTGGTTTTTACGTGATGTCTGTCTGTGTGTGTGTGTGTGTGTGTGTGTGTGTGTGTGTGTGTGTGTGTGTGTCCGTGTGTGTGTGTGTGTGTGTCCGTGTGTGTGTGTGTGTGTGTGTGTGTGTGTGTGTGTGGATGTGTACAGAGCTAGAGCCCTAACCTATGGGCCGATTTTTATGAAATTTGGTATGTAGGTACTAATCCACGATATCTCCAGGCGTTTTTTTCATTTTTTTGAATTTTTGATTTTTAAGGGTAATTATCCCCCAAAAACCGCCAAAAAACATGAAAAATCCAAATTTCTCAAAAACGGCTCTAACGATTTTGATTAAACTTTAGTGGTTTGTAGAACTTTAGGTTTCCAAAAAAATGACACCACCCGCATTTCTGGAAAAATTCGGGTTCAGAAATTACAGGACTTAAAACATCCAAAATTCAGTTTTTTGGATTTTTCATAAAAAATCATAAATGTTAAAAAAGATTACTATTCACCATTAAAAAGAGCTCAAAAAACTAAATAAATTGGTATTTTAAATTACTATTCTACGATTGCTAGTTGCGGAGAAAATTGAAATTTTCATTTAGCGGTAAACGCAGTACGTTGTCCAATGTTATTCTTATGGGGAATACAAAAATAACTATTTCTCTCTTATTTACTGATCAATTTCATTAAAATTTGATATGCAGGTCAAGTTAGTATTGACCAACAGATGATGTTCGAAATGTGTTGCTATTTAACCCTGGGGGGGCAAGGGGGCATTTCCCCTCTCAAAACCACTGTGTGTAGCAACGGACTCTATAGTGTCTCCCAAAAAGGGATTTGGGTGGATATTTCTGAAAATAACTATTTTAGACAATTTTCTGTACATTTATCTATACTTCATATTCTATATTTAGTAAATAACAAATGTTTTTGTCATTAAAGTTTGGCTTAAAGGGAGAAAGTATGTGTCAGTTTCCTGATACCGTTTATTTCATTCCTTATGAGTTTTCAAACAATAAAAAAAATAGTTGAGACCAAAATAAAAAAAATTATTTTTTATTTTTTACTAAATATAAAATAATAAAAAATAAATTTACGTAAAAGTTAATTTTGGGGTGTAATAGCTCAAAAAAAAACCATTGGCCCCTCACATGATATTGGTAGTTTTATATTCCACATTTATTTATAAACATGCACAGAAACCTTCATGCACATACCTTGAAAAATGAAGAAGTTATGAGTAATTTCCCAAAAGGTGACGAAATGCTCCAAAATGACTATTTTTGCATAATCTTGAAAATCAACCTCATAAGAACACAAAACACATACATTTTTACATTATTTATTCTAAAACACAATTCTTTATGTTGTACAAATACAATATTATCGTTAAAATGGCCAGTAACATTCCAAAGTAAATCTCAGCTTAGCTTTTATTAGGAACATTTTGAAGCGGTTCTTCAAATTTGAGCTTTACCAAAACGCAAATAATAAAATATCCAGATATTTTGCCCAGAAAACACCAAAACTTCATTATACTACTAAAATTAAAAAATTAAATGTCATGCAAATTTTAAAAAAAGACAACCAATTACTTAAGGGGGTATTCCAACAATGTTTAGATGCAAACATAACCACGGATGCAAACGCCGTGCAGTCCTTTGCCACACCGTATACATGCTGTTTGACTTTTCTTCCCTTTCCCCCCTGATTTTTCGCTCAATGGACTCCATACACAGCAGTTCCTTTTTTTTCATATCAGGTAATGTTTCTACAATAATTCGAGAGTTGTTGCCTGGTCCATCGCCACCACCATTTCGAGCATGCATACCGCGACCTTTTTCTCTGAACCACTGCATTGATAGTTCTTCGATGATTGAAATGATGAAATGATACCTGGAAAGAACTTTACCACTTGTGTTTTCAGAGTATAATACGTAAGCATTCAATATCATCCTTGCAAACATTTGAAAGTCACTTTCTTCCAGTATTTTAGGGTCCGCCTTTCGTCTGAGTAGCAGTACATCTGATCGGACCCGTCAACACCACCCATAAAGTGGTTGTATGAATCAATCATTTCAGGGATTTGTTTTACCAGATTTTCACCTTCATTTGCTCTTTTTTTTATTTTTTCAATAGATTTAGCTGTATGTTTGGTTGATAGCAAGATGACTGGCTTATTCTGGGATTTTTTCCCCTATAGCCTAAAAATAAAAGGTTGTCATTTCTCATGTAAGTTTTATGACAAACTTCAAATTTGTCTTTTAGTGCCGGTGGGATTCCTTTTCTATTTTTTCTTACAGTTCCTGTTATAAATGTCAATTTCTCGTACAGACGCATAGCCAAAGGGATACTTGTGAAAAAATTATCCATGAATATATGATAACCCTTGTTGAAATACTGTCCAATGTCTAGTAGTTTGTTTACCACTTTGTACGCAAAACCTGTGGTTTTCTTCCCAGTACCTTTGGAACCCTTCTAGCAAAAGAAGGCCAGACAATACCTAGAGACACTATCGCAAAGCATCCACAGCTTCACTCCCCACTTGTGGTGGTGCTTATTAGGTAAGTACTGTAATAGCTGCAATCTCGATTTCGTCCCAACCAAACTTTCGTCGACAGATAATTCCCTGTGTGGGGAGTAATAACACCTAAACAATCTGTTTATGGTATCTAGCAGGAATGAAAATTTAGCACAGGGATCATACCCAGGCTCTCCATCCTTAGGCAAAGTGTTATTGTCAACCATATGGAAAAATTGAACGATGCTTTTGAAGCGTGTTCTGCTGAACATTCTCCCATACCAAGAGCAGTATTGTGAATCGGATGTTGCCCAATAACTTTGAACATTAGGCTTTTTGTTTAAACCCATATTCAAAATCACCGCAATAAAAGCTCTCATTCCAGGTATAGTTACTGGTCTCCACTGTCAAGCTCTTGAATTAGGAGAAAAGTTTTCGGAATGGGCGGCTATATATTGGTTGGCGTATCTATTAGTTTCTCTTACAAATTTTGATAGGACACCGATTGTAAAAAATAAGAAAAAATATTCAATTGGATCTGCATTATGAGGTGGGCAGTGTTTTGGTCCTGGTTCTTCGTAAAAAGGAATGTTGTGGTGAAAGCCAGGGTCATTTTACTCATTGACCTCAGTCCACTGCATATCATCAGGATCTAATTCGGGTGGGATAATATGATCAGGATCAGGCATATCAAACTGATCAGCATTTCTGATTACATAATCAATTGTCTCTTCAATGGGATTCAAAATGGGCCTATTTATATCATCCCTTTCGATTACTGGTATATTTTCAACATCAGGTTCTTTATTTGATGCATTTTCAACATTAACTCCTAGGCCTACGTTTGGCTGAAAATCTGAATGCTCATTTGAAATATTACAACTAGTAGATGGTAAGTCAAATATTACCTGAGATAACGTGTTCAATTGTTTCATCAATAAAACTATCTCTAGGAGGCCTAGGCCTCCTACGAATTTTCTTTGGGAGAGGTTCTTCATCGGAACTTTGTTCATGTGGCTCATAATCTGGGTCTTCATCTGTATCATCGTCAAATCCAGAAAGAACACTGTCACTTTCATTTTCACTTTCAGAAACTCCAGATACTTCTGATTCACTTATATTTTCTATAACGTTTTGACGTAAGAAACACAACAAACAGATCATCTGCTTCCCGCTGACAGTCGCCGACATAAGCGAATCGAGTAACCTCAAAAACATAACACGTCACGAAAAAAGTGCATAGAGTATAAAAATACCGACTACGCTGTTATATTCCCTGACTATATGGATTGCATATATGACAATTCCAGCACATTTTGATTATTTTTAAAGCCAGTAACATTAATTCTACTGATGTTCGACATATCGGACCGCGGAGTTATGGCACATTTTGCAAACGTCCGATATATCGGACCGCGGAGTTTTTGGCCGAAACAGCGACGTCCGAAATATCGGACTGTGGAGTGCAAAGGGTTAATTTGTTTTTTATAAATTCCAATACATTGTAAACCCATTGTCATAAAATAAATATTATTATAACAGACTGTTACATATCTAACAATGCTCTAACTCATACACACTCCGATGTTTCAGCCCAATCTACGACGCGTACTGCCAGAAGCACTACGCCAACGGCTACTGCGACTATGGCTGCAACAACGCCGAGTGCAACTGGGATGGGCTGGACTGTGAGCAGGGGCCGTCGGAGCTGGCGGAGGGAGCGCTCGCCACCATACTGCTCATGGACATGCAGAGCTTCCTCAACAAGAAGGTCACCTTCCTCCGGGAGGTTAGTACCATCGTAAACGAATTCGAGACCGATTAATCCTAAAAAATTTAATTTCACAAAAATTATCATTGCTGCTGCAGCCGACTTACAGCATTACATAGATCAAAAGAGTTTTACTGAGCAAATAGCATAATAATAATTTATTTGCCGAAAATTAATTATAAATTGTGTAGGCTTTTACAAAAAATATCTTAAGTCTAAAAAATATTGCAGCTTAAATTTTCTACTTTTTTATGTTATCTTATTTTTTAAATTTTTTGGTTCTTCTTTAAAAAATTCATCCAATGAAAATAAAGGATTGTTCATTATAATTTAGTTTACTCTTCCTAGATTTGATCATCTAAACATGGTTTCTAACTAATACATGAGTAGCTATACAAAGTTTTGGCCAGTAAAATCAAACTGGATTACGTATTGACAAACAAAACACGGTTTGACATTCATTTCCGGCCGATGAAACAGGGCCCAGTTGTCATTTGGCCAATTTCTCCTGGTCCAGACATCGCTTATAATCAATATTAAATGACGAAATCGTTAGTCACGGCCGAAATTACGCGGTCCGATCGTCATTTTCGGCCGATTTTACGTGCTGCGATCGCCTTTTGCGGCCATTACTAGGCGTTTTGGCCGGTCACAGTCATTCGCGGTGATCATTTTCGGCCGATTTTACGTGATGCCATTGCCTTTTGCGGCCGTTACTACGCGTTTTGGCGGTCGCAATCATTAGCGATCGTCCGGAAATCGGCGGGAAATACTCGCTCGAACTTTCGAGTAGTTTTCAAAACTTCGAGTCGAGTTCGAGTATTAAAATACTCGGCCAAAATCTCAAGTTTCGATGCACACCCCTAGTAAAAACTCTTTGTTCAACAAAAAAAATCTTCAACAAGGATTTTAGCCCTTATTTTAGGAATTTAAAATTCATACCGATTGGTATGTCAGTAGCTGAGCTATGTAAAACTTTATTTTACCAAAATATCCCTCTTAGCTCAACCCTAAGACAAAACAGAATTCCTCGCTTTTGGGATCCAGTTTCTTCCTTCCTCTCTTTAATGAAGCTAGCAAGTTCTAATTCATACCGACTGGTATTATATGTCAGTGGCTGAGCTATGTAAAACGTTATTGTACCAAAATATCCCTCTTAGCTCAGCCTTAAGTAACAGTATCCCTCTCTTTTGGTTAAAGTTTCTTCCTTACTATCTTTTGCTAATGAAGCTAGCAAGTTCTAATTCATACCGACTGGTATTATATGTCAGTGGCTGAGCTATGTAAAACGTTATTGTACCAAAATATCCCTCTTAGCTCAGCCTTAAGTAACAGTATCCCTCTCTTTTGGTTCAAGTTTCTTCCTTCCTATCTTTTGCTTTTCTTTCGTTGCTTTTCTTTGGTCATGAGTTATTCCTTGACCTACCTTCAGAGGTACCAGCTATTAGAAAGGAAACAGAGGCTGAGTTTAGGAGAGTTATAAAATATATTCTCTAACTAAAGTTAATGTTTGTCGCACAGTTGGGCCAGCAGCTGAGAGCGACAGTCCTCATACAGTTGGATGATGCGGGCAGGGAGAGGGTGTACCCTTGGAAGATGTCCAATGGTGACGCGGGCTCTCGTGGAGTCATCGTGTACCTGGAGATAGACAACCGCCGCTGCACCACCAGTCAGGGCGTCCCGGAGTGCTTCCCCTCCGCTACTGAGGTCAGACATATTGCCAACTCTGTTTAATGAGATAAGCTGTAATTGCTTAGTAGAATAAAGTGGGTACAAATTCAATGATTAATTTATAATTTTTAAAACCAATCGATTTGAAATGTATTACAAACCTTTCAGTTAAAACTGGGTGTATTATTTGCCTCATGCTGAATGTCTCATAAGTGAGCTTAACACCTTGCCAAATCTGCCTGCCCTACATGTGTAATTAATTATATATAGTGGACAAGCGATTCAATAAGTCTGATACAGTAGAAAATAGTTTGACATTTTGTAATCAAATCAGGCTGGTATCAATGACATTTTCATGGAGTTCTTGTTCATTTTTAAGGCTCATATGAAAATTGCATGTTTGAAAGGCATTTATTAAGGGGCTTTTAAACAATACATGAATGACCATCAAATACCTAGTAAGTACGTCAGTAGCCTCTTCTTAAAAGTCATGCGTTTTAATCCATACAATTGTCGTACATTGTGGAACTCATGCAGTAATCATTTTGTTTCCAGGCGGCCGATTTCTTAGCGGCCACAGCTGCCACTCACGCACTGTCCACGTCGTTCCCCATCTACCAGGTGCACGGGGTGTCGGACAGAGATGTGATTGAGCCTGACAGTCCCAACCGCAGCAAGTACATCCTGACAGGTGTCATCCTCACGGTGCTCGTGGGGCTGCTGCTGGGAGTCCTCGTGCAGGCGCAGAAGAAACGGGCTCACGGCATCACATGGTTCCCGGAGGGCTTCCTCAGGAACAACAGGTTAGGGAGACTAGGTTGTTAAAATTATGTGTGGTAATGAACTAGAAGATCCAGTTACCGTTTTGTATTACTACTACACCTATTTTTTTTGTCCATTCTGCCATATAAATGTTCCAAACCATACAGGCACACCTTTTGTTGTATTATAATTGCAATACAATTTAAAAATTTGAAATTATTAGTAATAAATGTGGTTAAACAAATTGAAGTATCATAACTAGTATCATAATGTATAGCTTAATGGTAAAAGAGCAACCAGATGTGTCACTGTCTTGATTTATAAATGAAGTTCAGTTGATGTAAATTGTAGGTTATTAAAAAAAAAACATTGAATTTGTAAAATAATTGACTTTTATCTGGTCTGTATACAAACACCAAACTATTGTATTAGTACATATCTGACTCCCTCTCTCACTCGACTGACACCAGCCGTTGTGTTGACAGTGGACAGCGGCGCAGGTCCCGTCGCCGCGGCCCCGACGGCCAAGAGATGCGGAACCTGAGCAAACAGCAGATCGCGTGTGTGGAGGTGCCGGGGGCCCACTGGTCGGACGACGACAGCGAGCTGCCGCCGAGCAAGCGGGCGCGCGACAACGGCTATGCGAGCGACCACACGGCCATCACGGACTACGAGGACATGTGGGGGCAGAACCGCGCGCCCCCGCCGCACGCCATCCTCACCCCGCCCAGCATGGTAATGTCTAGTGACTAACAGAATCAGTAAATAAGGGATAGGGCAGGAAATTTTTAAACTGTATAGGCAGAACATTTCTTTTAAAATCATGTTACTTTTACCTAATCAGAGTATTTACGTTTAAGTTTATTTAAGTTAATTTTTAAGTTTATTAAATTCTTATTCCTGAAATGAGAACGTGTGCTGTCATGATAAAAATTAAATCTTGCTGCCCTATAGAACTATTATTTTTTGTTAAAACTAAATTTGTCAATCATTTTTGGTCAAGGAAAGTGTTCTCAGAACCTAGAAAAATTAGGGGATTTCTTCTTTATTTGGTGGACCCTGTGTGTTACGTATAAAGATACTCTTGACAAATTGTTTTATTAATTTAACTGGAAATTCATATAAAATAATGCTTCAAGAAAAACCAAGTAAATCTCTTGTTGTACTAAAAGTTTTGTTAATTGTACTATATAAACACTTGGATTTTTGTCAGCAAGTAGTCTAGACTTTACATGATTGTTATTATTTTGTAATATATTTAAATAAAAAGTTGTTACTTAAGTTTCACCCAACGGGTATAATGTTATTATTCCAGATAATAACCCCCCTAAGTGGGGGGGAGGGGTGATTACTATATTATTTTTTAATTACAATAATTAATTTCTTTGACTTCTTCATCTAACGTGGTTGATGCTTGCACCAACCACATTACCATTGCCTTTAGTTCATTAAAGAAGTGTTAAACAGGAAGGCATTTTCCATATTCATTTTCATCTTCACTAGTGTAGTATTTCAGTTGAACCATCAGTTAAGAATTTCCAATAAACAATTAAATGTCTATAAGTGTTTGTCACGCATATGAAATTAACAATATTCATTCCATGTACAGGAGGGGGTGGATGTGCGACTGCCCTGCGGAATGACTCCTTTGATGGTCGCAGCAGTAAAGGGTGGAGGGCTTGACACAGGGGAAGAGGAGGAGGAAGACAGCACGGCAGCGGTGATCGCAGACTTGGTCGCGCAGGGGGCCGAACTGAATGCTACTATGGACAAGACTGGCGAGACCTCACTGCATCTGGCAGCCAGGTATGTAACAAAGATCCGGTATTGTAGATGAAGATTACAACCAGTTCAGTTTGAGGAAAAAGATCGGAAGAGAAGAATATACTAAATAAAGTATGATTGACACATGTTGAAAAGTGTGATCCATTACAGTTCTGGTAAATAATGTTGCTACAGAGAATTTTATTTAAGATAAAGGAAGTTAACAGTATGAAGTATTACAAGTTAAAAAATGAAACTAGAAAATATTTATTAAATTATTTCAAACAGAATCCATTGGATTCTTAATAAACATTAATATGCTATATGATGGGATTTTGTCATTATTTTCCTTTTATTTTGTAATGATTGGTAGGGCAGATTTCCTTTTGGGTTACATATATTTTAAAATATCATTTTAAATCTAGATACTCGTTTTCCTGTTTGCTTTCCAAGCAATGTGACCTCCAAAAGCGTTATGATTGTGAATCTAGTCAAAGTAAAATTGTCAACCTGAAGAACTTCAATTTTCCCCAAAAATGCGACATACCACTCAAAATATTCTTTTTGAGCCCTAGTTGACTGTCGTACAAGTTTTCGCTGTTGGTGGAGTCATCATATTCTAAACGCAAGTTATTTGTTGTCGCAGGTATGCGAGAGCAGATGCTGCCAAGAGACTGCTAGACGCGGGGGCCGAGGCTAACTCACAAGACAACACCGGGAGAACGCCTCTACACGCTGCGGTGGCAGCAGACGCCATGGGGGTCTTTCAGGTAGTGCAGCTGTTTATGAATGAAAATTACAATATTTACCGACAGTAATTTATTGGCTCTTTAGTGTAATGATACCATTTTCCATGTATTTTCTTATTTTTAAAACACTGATTAATGTGTCAGAATGTTGGTAGAAAGTTTAGACGTTTAGACTAACTTTATGAGACACCAAAATTAAATATGTTTACCTTCATTGTTTTTGGTTGATTGCAAGTTAACTTCTAGGCAAGTATATACATTGCAAGTAATTTTTCTAGATTATTTAATTTTATAATTAATAATTTTATAAATAAGACCTGGATTGCTCAGTTATTGAGTAATTCAGTATTGTTCAATATACTTCATGTTTGTAAGCCAATTAAGTCACGAAATATTTATGAAATTGAGTTAGAAATTCAGTTCCAAATTGTGATGAATTGCTTTAAAAATAGTAAGAAATTAAAGGATTTGGTGTGAAAATTAGATTAAACTTGGTTGTCACACATATGTGACATCATCTTTACATATAGTCTCTTAACATAATGTAGTATAAATATTCTTTAGTAGAATGTTTAGCAACTGTGACAAAATCAAGTGCTGCAAGAATTCACTAAGTATTTCTACCTCACCTAAAAGTCTCGTACTTTCATCCCTACAATACACCAACTTCTGTGCCACAGATACTGCTGAGGAACAGAGCCACCAACCTGAATGCTCGGATGCACGATGGCACGACACCGCTAATCCTGGCTGCGCGACTGGCCATTGAAGGTATGGTGGAGGACTTGATCAACGCGGACGCAGACATCAACGCGGCGGACAACAGTGGCAAGACTGCGCTGCACTGGGCCGCCGCCGTCAACAACGTGGATGCTGTCAATGTGTTGCTGGCTCACGGTGCCAACAGGGACGCGCAGGATGATAAGGTTGGTGTTGTACCTCAGAGGGGAACTAAACTGGAGGTTTGCGCAAAGTTAGTTAATTTTGGCATTTAAATGGTATAGTAAAATTAAGTTCTTTTAGATATTCAGTCTTAAAAATTACCAGGGTGTCTACCAGTCGGGAAGTCTCGGGAAAAAGGGGGGATTTTTTAAGGGTGGGGAAAAGTCGTAAAAAATCAGGATTTTTTAATCTTAGTCTGGAAAAACGTACAGACTCAAAAAATAGAATACAGCAGAGTTCATTACCGCCTAAAACTCAACAAAGACTCAGACGATCAAAATAATAATTTTCCTTCAATCCGTCAAGAGTTTCTTCCTAAACGTCACAGTTTCACGGAAAAGAAGAACGAATCAGGAGGGAGGGTAGGTTTTTGTTTCCGTAGAAACGAGTGCGTTGCTATGGAAACGCTATCGCGCCTGCTACTACCCTACTACGCAGCTCGCTTCGCCTGTTTGTTTGTGTTTAAATTTAGACCAGAGTTGGTCTGACCCATTATGTCTGACAGTCTGAACCCAGGTCTGACTGCGCTTGCTCGTTGTCATGTAACGTTGTCATGTGATATAGTGACTGTAATGGAGGTTATGCTATACCAGATACAGCTAGTTTTCTTTTTGATGAAATTTATTTTATTTATCAGAATAAATACTATACAAACAATTTAGTAAACACAACATAATCTCAGAGTCTGTCATCTCGATGACCTTGTCACTGCTCTAGACACTGCACCTGGCTCTTAGGCAGTGCGACGGACAGTCGGACCGGACGGACGGACAGTCGGATGGAGGTCGGAGGAGGACATCTAAAAATAGAAACATCTCAAAACAATCACCCTTCCCGCCGCTGTTCACCCTCGGGTTTTCCCTCAGGGCAAAACTAATTAGCATACTGTTCGGTGTGGTTTAGAGAGTTCGGTGTTTAGAGATCTTTAACCTATTAAATATCATTCGTTGTTTTGGATATTATTTACTGCTATCAGCCATTGCTAGTATTAACTATTATTATCGTGAGTTTTTGTAGATTTTGTCACAATTTCAAAATTTTCACAAGTATTTAGTTTACATAAATATATCTTAAATGACATTAAAACACAATTTTGTAGTATACAAATGTTAATAAACCTTCATTATATTTGTAATATTCAATTTATTGAATCCCTTTGTTTTATATGTGGTTTTGGGTTATCCATGACCCTCCAACCGCTCATTACCCCGGATAATCGGGAGTTGACTATACAACGTAATCTGAGAGTCTGTCATCTCGCTAATGAGCCGTGGTCGCGTGCTAGGGAGCAATGACCTTGACACTGCTCCGGGCCACCTGGACTGTGTAGAGACAAACGGACGGACGGAAGTTGACGTCTAAAAATATAAACCGATCAAAACAATCACCCTTCCAGCGTTGTTCACCCTCACGCGTTTTTGCCCTTAGTGCAGAATTAATTAGTATACTGCTCGGTGTAGTTCGGTATCCCTGTGTATTGGCATTCGGAAATGCAAACGAATTAAACTTTGACCTATCAGCCATCGCTAGTATTAACTTGACTTTTTGTAGATTTCATCACATTTTCAATTTTCAAAAGTATTTAATTCACATACAAAGTATATCTTAAATTACATTAAAACACGGTAACTTACTGTGACAGGAAAATGTGTATAAACCTTATGTGTATAAATGTATATAAACCTATAAACCCCCCTACTGTAGTAAACAAATACATTTAACCCATAATTTTGTGTATGTTCTTAAAAATATTAATTTCCAGTAACCATTAATATTAATTTTCATTATTTAACTTGTTTGTGTATTTAATCGTGTAAAAACTGTTGACCTGATTAGGGTGAAATTTTCTGTAAGTGTTTTTACCAATTCCAATGAGGAGTTAAGCTTATCGTAAACTGTCCTAAAGAGGGAACAAAAGGAAAAATATTAATCAAAATAAAATTACATAAACAGTAATATGTATGCAAACTTGCAACATATCAAGTGTTTTGAGTATGATTCTCACAGGGAAAGCAACAAGTATTTATGAAAACATATCGCTAAGTCGGGAATTTTGATCAAAATGGTCGGGAAAAGGGGGAAATTTTGTTTGGAAAATTTGGTAGACACCCTGATTATACATTTGTGTGCATACTTAAACTTTAAAATCATACGTTATTAAAGTTATTTGTGCAAATCCTATATAAAATACACATTTTTTACAGCTATAAAATAGGATTGAAGAAAACTATGTAACCCTTTCAGTGCTATGGACCGCTATAAATAATCTTAAGAATCTGCCGCCAAAAAAAATTCTTATTGTTGCATAAGCAATTGTACCGTTACGAGCTCAGTCTGCAGTCTCCATCTGACATATGGTGTCACCTGGTGGACACAACCTGAACTATCTAGTTCAGTGCCTAGGCTCTAATACCACTTGGTCCGCTACAGCTGCTAGTCTGATCAGTGGCTGTGCGGACTTAGGCGTTACCTTCCCAGCCGGGGGTAACACTTTGATTGAGGGTTCGAATCCCGTCACAGTTGGTGGTTTATGGTTTTTATGTGCAACTCATGAAGAGTTTACCTGTCTGTGTTGAAGTGGAGGGCAGACCTTAAGAAAATGGTGGAAGGCTTGGGTCCAAGCTGACAGGATGGGTGAATTGTTTGTGAGTTGCACATCTGTCCAGGTGCTACTTTTACTGTATGTGTCCGCTGGAAAGCACGTTTAAAAAAAATGTAACAGTTCAGGCATTCAAGACATTTAACAAATCAAAAAAACATCAAATATTCAACTATTCCCAGAAGCTTAGCACTGAAAGGGTTAAGGCATTGGGAAAACAAATTACAATAATTCAGTATTATTTTAACTAACCGTTTTCAACGTGTTGCAGGACGAGACCCCGCTGTTCCTAGCTGCGCGCGAGGGCGGCTATGAGGCGTGCAAGGCTCTGCTGGACAACTTTGCCAACCGAGAGATCACCGACCACATGGACCGGCTGCCGCGTGACGTGGCGGGGGAGCGCCTGCACCACGACATCGTCAGACTGCTCGACGAGCACGTGCCTCGCTCACCACAGATGGTGTCGGTCATCTCAAACGGACCCCTCATAGGTATGACGTGCTGTATTGTGTGTTGTAGTGTATTTACTTACTGTCACAGATACCTTGATGGTCTAAAGTAATGGAAAATCTCATGATTTCACAGTGTTCTTGGTCAACAAAGCCATCTTTAAAACCAAAAAAAATTTGGAAGTTTGGAAGCCCTAAAAGCACCTTTGCATTTTTTCAGACATGATGCCTTAGTGGTAAATGATAATGATGTGGTCAGTTTAAACTTCGGTGATTTACTATATAATATTGAGCTTATCCTTACAATATCTACAATTAATTATCTCTTTCTGCTGATATGGAGCTAATAAAATTGATTGAAAACTGTTTAATATTCTGAATAGGATGTGAACTCACACTTTTTGAATAACTTAACTCCATATTTATGGTCAGAGAAGTAATATTACTCTTCTAAGAATCCTCTTTTCAAATTAGTTTGGTATTGGACGCACCTACAGGTTATTACTGGTGGTCAAACCCAACAAACATTTCTACCCCCTTATGGAATAGATAGCCTCTCTTGTACTTTTTAAAACTATTAAGATAATTGGAGGTTCGTTTTGTGTATCGAGACATCATAAAACTTGAATCTTATCACAGGCTGTATTTAAAAAATACAACCTAGTTTACAGCTATCAGGAATGAAAATTTACCTTCACAGTATACCACAAACCTTGCTTACAAGTAGCTTACATATTCTCTATGTTGTTAAATTGTTCTCTATGGGGTTTGTTTTAATTGTTACAGGGTCTCCAAACCATCACCACTTAATAAGCCAACCCACCGTTATCGGAGGGGCTGCAGGGGGCAAGCCATCCAGCAAGGCCAAGAAGAGGCCGAAATCTGGCAATGGTAGTCCGAACAGTCCAGAGGTGGATCTGACGGGACAGGTGATCCGCAGGAAACCTAGTGTCAAGAAGAGCAAGAAGCCTTCCACCCTGGAGGATGGAGCGATGAGTTTAGAAGCGACCGCTTCGTTATACAGCAACGCAGGGTTGCCTCAACCTCCTGCTTACGAAGACTGCATCAAAAACGCAGTTTCTCTTCAGAGCCTGCACAATTTAGGGCTGGACCCTGCCTACTCTTACCAAGCCATCTCGGGGTACCAAGACTCTCCCCCTCACAGCGTCTCGTCCCCTTCACCGGTCAAGAGCCGCCCATCCATGCCCCTCTCTCCCACCCACATGGCTGCAATGCGTGCAGCCACGCAGAAACACGCACAAGCGATGCAGTTCGACTTCCCCTCCGAGCTGTCCTACATGGGCTACCCCCCCACCCAGCAGCAGTACTACCACTACCTCACCCCACCTTCCGAGAGCTTACAGACCCCGGAGAGCTTCCCCACCCCCTCCCCCGAGTCTTCCTCTCCCTGCTATTGGTCCTCTTCCTCCCCCCACTCCAACTCGGACTGGTCTGAAGGCATCTCTAGTCCAAACAACAACAAACAACCCGATCCTATATACATTTAATGCCTTTTTAACGTTTGTACAAAGTGTTTTTATATAAGACTCGTGTATTTATTTACTATAATTTGTTCATAATTTAGCTGAATTGAAGGACGACCGTTATTTTTACTAAGGTGAATACATTTCCAGAGTGTTTTAAGGTGCATTTAAATCGAGAGCCTTACGTAGTTTTGTCCATTTCTACATACATTAGACAGTTATTTATTTTGAGTGAATCGCTTTTTGTTCACAATAATCTGAAAGTTTTTTTATATTTTTAGCTTTACAAAGTGACCGTGTGTGTTTTGAGACATATTTTAATATATGAATTGAGGAAAGGTGTGGAAATCATCTTCATTAATCGTAAGTCGTGGTATTGACTTTACTCGATCATTTTACTTTTAGTTAAGTTTAGGAATAACCTTACGTGATAGTCGGTGACTATTTCCTGGCCAGACACGACTGTGATATTCACAGTTTTCTAATTGTCGATAATTGAATTCAGAACGCTTTGAAAGAAGGCGTTGTGAACATATTTTAGCGTAACGCAAGGTTTGATCTCTTGTATTGTATTTATAATTGTAATGTAAGTTCTGAATGGATATTCTGACAATATTTTGGCAATAATGTGTTGCTCAAAATGAGTTTGCTCTCTTTGTGCCTTTTACAAATTAACTGCTGTGGTTTAGAGTGCCAGGCCTTATCAGTGGTGTCTTTCCCAATGGTCATTCCTCCTGTAAATAAAATCATTTTTGTACAGTTGTAGTTTATTTACTTTAGGAACACCGTTCATTGTTTTTAAATACGTGTTGTTCGAAATGAACTGAGCAATTCACCTGACCTAGTGGAATATCTTTGTAATACTTATTTTGAATAAATATCTTGGTTGTTTTAAAATGTAGTGTAGCCAGACTTAACGTTGGCAATAAAAACATTGTTTAACGATTGATTATAAAGATTTGTCAAAAGTTCTAAATTCACTAAGCCTTTAATTTGTTTAACACATATAAAAAATTGTATTACTAACTTAATTATTTTTGGTAGTAAACGTACAACGTTTTATCCTATTACTTAGTCATGATTTATAATATTTTTTAATGTTTTTTTCAGCACATAACAAAAATTGATCTCAGATAATACTTAAATCCCTAAAATTATATTAATTCCACTTTGACACATTAATAAAATTTAGTCAGTTGGATTGGCAGTTCATTTTGGTTAGTAGGTATTGTCAAAGTACCTAACTGTAAAGATGTTATAAATTAGCTCATTACGTTACTTGGTGATACAATTTTTAAATTGTTTCTATTATATATATACATTTTGTAAAATAACATCCTTTCATAGGTAGTAGATTTAAGTTTAAAATAGTTGATTTATAAGTAGAAACAATTGATCATGATGTAATATATACTCCCGTTGTATATAACATAAGAATCTCAAAACAGAAGCAATAAGCAAGCCATGACACTCTGTGCTGTAAACTTTTGTACTTTTTAAAATATTAGGATATTTTTATACTTTTACGACTTTTATTTTTTATGTTTAATCGTGTTCTGATTTTTTTATTAGTTGAACATTTTTAATAATTTAAATTCAAACAATTAAAATTTGTATAAATTTTATCTAGGTGCGAACCGAACATTAAAAATAAGTATGGTTTTAATTTGAGCTCTAAAAATTTCTCTTGTGATGACTTTTGGTTCAGTCTATTTTTAATTATTTATATTTTACTGTAATATATATGTGTTTTGGTATTGCTAAATTCTGATTATATTTGCAATATAACAAAATATATAAACATTATGTTAAGAATGTATACTGTTTTTTATTACATCCATCTCCAGCATCTTAACATTTATAACGCTTAACTTTAGTATTTGTTCTTTATCATATATATTAATATTTGTCGAACAGTTAAATGTTAGTTAATATTTTCACCTTGAATGCCTTTAACCTTTTGAGTGCCGCGGCATCGCACACAGCGACGCGATGCATTACGCCTAAAGTGCCAGCATCGCTAACAGTGACTCTCGGTATTTTACGTAGTACTTCATATCAAAACAAGGTACTGGCTTCCAAAGTATATTGTTTTGATCCAGAAGCTTCCAGCTATCAGTTCTACATCAATTTCGTTGCCTTTGGTCTGTTAGCAGACTCTAATTTAGTCATGTTTGTCGCAGATGTCGTCTGTATTTGTTGTTGTTTGGTTATACCGGCAAACGACGTAAATATCACTGATATTATTGTTATTGAAGTTATATTTTATTGTTTTTTACTTCCTATTTACGTATGGAACAAAAATGAGTAGCAGAATAGATGGAAACAACTTAAGTAACCTTTGGGAATTAGTTTACAATGATCTTAGAAACAGTGTCATTGTTGTAGAAACGTAAGTTTGTGTGAAAGTAAAAGGTACACACACATACGTCTTTTGTTTTCTAGTTTATTGTGCATTTAATTTACTTTGGTGCAGTTCGCAGGTGCTTGGCGCCTGGGAAAGGCGAGAACCAACTCAAACTTCTCGTAAATAAAAGCAAGCAAACACGAAAATAGCCAAAACCAATATTTTAAAATTAAGTTATTTAATTTTGGTTTCTGTTGACAAAAGTATACCGTAACATTAAGCCAAATAGAGGCGAAAAGTAATTCCAGAGCATACGCTAACCAGATGCCAAGCACTGTGTCCCAAACTGTAGGCCTAATGCTTATATACTAGTAATAATAAACATGTTTACTGACAACAAACTAACAAAATAATATTTGTTTATGTTACAAAATTCAACTTCAACGTTGCTTAGTAACAACATAGCCTAGGCCTAGGGCCTTTTTGGAATTGTAACATATATTCATTTAATTTTTTTGCAAACATTTTTTAACTCATATTGATGATTCATCCATCAGTTTTGATCAGCATTTTCTGCCTATTGGGTTGAACAGTATAAAATAAAATTGTTTAGCATAATTTATGTAAGTCAAAGTTGGAAAAAAAACAAATGTTAATTTTTTTATATTAAAAAAGGACATTTTTAGTCCCAATTCATTTTTTAATTGTAGTTCCCTTATTTTATTTCACAGGGAATATATTTATGCACAAAATAAATAAAAATTATATGGATACCTCTAAAATTGTATTTTATATAAACTACTCCATTGAAATTAGCCCGGCAATGCATAAGAAATGGCCATGATGCCGCGGTACTCAAAAGGGTTAAAATGAAGGTGATTTTTGAATATCTTTTTCATTGCTTGACTAATCAAGCAATGAAACTCTTCACTGCCTTACACTATCCTAATATAATAATTGTACAGTAACTGCTTTTTGTTCTACACCCAGATTGAATCAAATTAAAAAAAGCCGATTTAAAAATTCCGGCTGTTTTTGAAGCTTAATATCTTAAAAACTATAACTTCTTTTAACATATTACGAGATACATAAAGCTGTGCAATTACATCCCTTAACAGACAGTGTAACATTTGTAAGCAACAGGAATCCAAAAAACTTGCAACAGGCGGCTTCTGTGAAATTGATTTGGATTTTCAAATATAATACTCAGATATTTGCATTGTGACTGAATAATTCAGATAAAATTACAGCCACATTGAACTATTAATGATAAATACAAATAAGAAAAGTGGATTGTTCAAAACAGATACGTACAACTGCAAATACTGAATACTCCTCATATCACTTTACAATAGCTTGGTTGTAAGAAGCCATCCTTCTTTATGCCTAACTATTCTACTGTAAGTGCATGAATTATGCTTATAATAAAAAGTATGCAACTATCAGATATGCCATAAAAACAGAAGGGTAGAACATCCCATACCTTTGAACCGTAGAAATGTGATAACAAATATAAACATTAAATATATGAATTTAAAGGTTACAGATCCTTGGCCGATGATGTAATTAGTTTTAGTTACATATACACATTTTATTACTGAAAACGGTCTTTGATCAAACTAACGGTTTTCGAGAAATTTCACTTAAAAATCTCAAATTGCCGCCATCTTGAAACTGATAAGAGTTGCTATAATCAAATTGTATCAACTTTTGTGAGTCTTAAGATACATATAGGAGCCAAATTTAAACTTCCTATCTCTTTTAAATTTGGAGGTTTATAAATTAAATAGAAGCTTGGTTATAAAAAACTTTTAAAAATCACAAACAGACCGACAACACAGAAAACTATGCATTTTAGACCCGTGTTGATATGATTTTTATGATTGTCTCGACCTAAGGAACTAATACAAAAAGTTTTTTCAGGGAGTTTGTGTACACCCTGTAATATTGAGTTATGCAAAATCTTAATCTGTATCTATAAATACGAAAAACCGATCATTCCACAGGCCAAACCTCTACACCTACAACTACGAAATTTTACACGTATACTCTTTCATAACGTAGGCAACCACTAAGAAAGTTTTTTAAGAAATTCCCATTGGACTCCGCCCCACGGGGAATCAAAGTTCCAATCCTGTGTTATTCTTATGAACAATTAATAAATATGAAAAACCAATCATCCCCCAGGCCAAACCTCTACACCTGCAACCACGAAATTTGGCACGTGTACTCTTTCCATAACGTAGGTAACCACTAAAAAGGGATTTTAAGAAATTCCCATAGGGCTCCGCCCCAAGGGGAATCAAAGTTCCAATCTTGTGTTATTCTTATGGACAATTAATAAATATGTTAAACTGATCCCCCCCAGGCCAAACCTCTACACCAACAACCACGAAATTTGGCACGTGTACTCTTCCCATAACGTAGGTAACCACTAAGAAAGGACTTAAGAAATTCCTATAGGGCTCTACCCCACGGGGAATCAAATTTCCAACCCTGTGTTATTCTTATGGACATTCACTTTAGTTTGAGGTGATAAGAATTCAAACAGCTGATCATGTTTCCTAGTGTGGTTCCAGGGGTTAACCACAGAATACAGCACACTATTCCCGGGTGAAACCGGGTACGATAGCAGCTAGTTTTAATTCATCAAAATGAATCCCTCTTTCCCTATGTCACGCCATAACTTGAGAATGAATGCACCAAATTGAATAATTCTCTTTTTGTTGTGTTTGTTAATGTCAGGACAAGGTTCTTATAAAAGAAAATTTTTAATCCGACCTAAGGGCTCTGTCCCACTTGCCTTCAAAGTTTGCCATTGATTTGATCAAAGTTCATTTCATTTATTTACACCAAACAGCTGTTAACAATGATTATATCTAAACTCAATGGCAACTCAAACTCTTTTTTCGATGCTGAAGTTAGCACTATATAAAAATAGGCGAGTGAGCGTAGTGAACGAGCTCATCCGAGAGGTGAGTGGGCGAAGCGAACAAGCTCATCTTGAAGATGAACGAGTATTTGACAAAACAAATTCAATGACATTAGGACAGGACGTCTGTCGGGCCAGCTAGTGCTCAATACAAATCAGACAAGAAATTAATTTT
This sequence comes from Allygus modestus, assembly GCA_963675035.1. Classification (NCBI taxonomy): domain Eukaryota; kingdom Metazoa; phylum Arthropoda; class Insecta; order Hemiptera; family Cicadellidae; genus Allygus; species Allygus modestus. The sequence continues at coordinate 81,459,268 of OY776116.1, forward strand.
TCCCCAATATATGAATCATAAACTCCAGCCCTCTGAAAAATTCAAAGTATAACTGTTGTGTTGTTAATAATTATAATCCGTCTAATATTAATGTGCGGCTGATTTCCCGCCATAGGAACACTGTCCCAAATTCCCCTAATTGTCTCTACATTACCCAAGTAAGCAGCTGTTTTTGCTAGCAGACATATGTATTATAAAAGAATTTCTTGACTTTTGTTCAGTGATTTTAGACCCCTTAAACTATTATTTTATTTACATGTTTGGTATCAATCGAAAGCTCTTAAGATGTGCCTTTTGGGGTTTTAAAAAACACCCAACTTCATTGGCTTCGCCTCATTCGGTCTTAAAAGTTCCAATGAAACTTTAGGTGTAATTATAGTTATATTTTATTTAGTCAAACGGTTGATTATAATTTAAACAGTTCAAAACATCTGACCCTGTGCCTGCAAGATTCCCGTGCGAAGAACGGGACACCTGGTAGTTTATCCTTATAAGCTTTTTAGGGGTTAATAAAGAAGTGTGCTAATGGTCAAGTCAAAATAGGTACAGTTTATGCATATTTTGTACTCATTTATTTTTGTAAACTCGACTAATTGTAAAATAGCAACAACCTACTACATATAAAAAGAACAAGACCAAATCTATTTAAAATGGCAATACAAACACCATAGCTTTGCTTACATCTTATATGATGAAAACAAAGCAGCATCAGATCAATGATAAGTCAAAGGTTATTGGGAGTTATTAGTTGGCAATGGGAGAAACCAGGGAATTCATCTGTTGACCTCACACTGATATTAGACAGATAGACAGTATGTAAGACATTTATAAAAAAATAAGCTTGCTTTATACTGCTGGGTTTCATTATTAGTATATAACAATTAATTCATAATGTAAATTCCTATGTCTTACAATAACATGTCCACCATGAATCTAAACACTAACGAGTGAGTTCGCATGCAGCACACTGACGCGAGGGAAGTGAATTTCCAAATAAAAACCTTAAAATATTCAAATAAATGGTTTAAACAAGTACTGGTGACATTTATTTTTTGAAAATTAAAAATTTTTTGGCTGTTCTGATGCTCCTGGTTCTATTTAAATTCACTATTAGGATGACAATGTTGCACATAATAAGGTTAGGAGGATGTCTCACCGGATCAAAAGTTGGTTTTGTAGTATAGAGCAATTTATAATGTAGATTCCTTTGTCTTCAAATAAAACGTCCCCCATGTATGTAAACCCAAGAGTAGCAAAATAACAAAAGGTTAAAGTAATAAATGTAAAATGTAATGAAAACAAAGTTAATCTTGTTTATTTCTTTTACAAAATGATAAGTAGTGTATGGCTTTAGATACTCTTTGATGACTTTTTTATTCTATCATTCGCCATCTTTGTTTTTGTTTTCGAACAAATATATAGTGAAACAAAACGGGTCTTATTTGATTGGTGAATTCTTTAATGAATAATTGGGGGTGTAGGAACCTCTAGAGATGGAAGTCGTCAAACCAACTTAATTGAAAGAAGATCCACTTTGGTTCAGACCTTCTAATTCTGTTACAATACTAAATACTTGAATTTTCGCCTGCCTCTTCAAACTGCTATTAAACTTTTTTACTGTTGCTGCCATAGTTTTGAAGAACAAATCAATTTCATCTTCCTCCTCGTACATTAAATGTGCAATGTTTTTCCTAAGCTCTTGCTGTCTACACTGTAACAACTCGGCCACATCAAGTTCATTCCTCAGCCTTTTCTTCTTCCTAGCTTCGGGTGCACTTGCACTTGTGTTGTTTCCTCTGTGGCTACATTCTGGATAGTCAACTACATTTTCAACAGCAGGTGGATCATATGCGTCTCCATCAATGCTTGTTTCTTCAGGAGCAGAATCTTGTAATGGTGTATTATCATTGAGAATGTTGGACCTCGTGCTCCTTTCGCCTGGCACTGAATCCAAAAAATGCAGCCGTTCCCAATACCCTTTCCTTCTCTTGGTTGCTGCTGTCCCAGTTGGTTGATTTGTCCTGTCTTTCTTTTGTTTCTGGTAGTAGTCTTTAATATTTTTCCATCGAGACTTGCAGTTAGCTGCTGCAACATAATAACAGACATTGTCGTTACCGTAATGCAATCTATTAAGAAAACTAGGCAAGGCAATCCCAGTTCTTGAACTCTGAACACTGAACTCATACCTTGGTATGGGTAAAAAAACCCAAATTCAATCAAATTCAACAAAAATAAAAATTATATATTTACCATTAAATATTAAATTACTAAATATTAAATATTAATATTATATTATTTGATATTAATTAAATATTTACCATTTTTCATTTGTACCTCACTGTCACATAAGTAAGCCATTTGCAAAGTTTAATACTATATATCCACAAACAAGCTAGGTGTTACATCTATATATTAATACGCTATGGGCTTTTTCTTCTCAGTCATATCTCCATAACGGCTTGACAAATTTTAACGTTCGAGGTATCAAATTAAAGGTATGTTTACATTGATTTGCCAATACGTCTCGAATTTTAAGAAAGGGCATCACTTAAACATAGTAAAGGGCTGAATCTTTGGAACGGTTGCGCTATTCGACGGCGGAAGTCTAAACTATGTGTTGATTGAAAGTACGTAGTTATCATCCGTTTGAATATCAGATGTTTTGTTATGTTTGTTTACAACTGAAGAAACCTTTTGTTGGGTACAAACTTGCTCGGATTCGAGCAACAGGCCAACAAGTTTTAATTATTGTCCACAAGATCAAAGTTTGGTCTCAGTATGTAGGTTTGCTGCAAAATGGAACACAAAACTGTTTTATTTCCTTTTATGCAAATACCCATAGACTACAAACATAGTAATCATATACCATGGTTTGTCAGTATTTATTATTTTAAAAATTAAGCCGAATATTGTAAGCAGGCTACCGGCAAAACTATTAGGTCTTAAATATTGTGGTTTATGTATTATTTAAACCGTTAATGCCTAGATGTGCCTTTTGTTGGTTTGGAAAAGATCCACTTTCAGGGTTATGGTTTTACTCCCTGAGCTTTCAAAACTTTAGTGTTATTAGGGAATTTCCTTTGGAAAGTGAACTATTATCATGCCCCGCACGGTGAAACTTAAGCCCGGGACCACCATATAAGTTCCTAACGTGACCCCCTGAACACGTTTTAGGGGGTCGTTCAAAATTTTATATATATATAACACTTAGACATATGTGTGTGTGTTTGCACTCTAGCGGTCAAATTTGTTGTCCGATTTACTTCAAATTTGGAAGGGACGTTCCTTTCTATAATCAGTTGGACAATTTCGTTGGGCAAAACAATCGGAAAACTCTAAACCCTTTTTTTGGGATTAATCTTTCAACTTTCGAGTTTTTGGACCCAAAAAGGGTCATAAAAGCCCCAGATGTAAGATCAATGCATGTAAAAATATGGGAATTAGAGAGGCGAAAGTTTTAAGCCCTCTCTCGTCATTCTAGCATAATTATTTACCGAGTTATTAAAGAAAATGTGTATCGACTAAACACAGTACGTTGTCTTATGGGGGTTTTACACTAGGAAAGCCTGTTATTCCTTTGTTAGAGTACTTTTATCATCCCCAGCAACCTCACGCTTACTTTCAAGCCTGTCTGGACCTTCTCCTAACCTTATAATGCGCAAAATTGTATTCCCAGCTTTGCAAGTAAATGAAACCAGGAGTATCAGAACAGCCAAAAAATCAATGTTTTCAGATTTCAATAAAAATTGGACAAATGTATATTTTTAAACTTATTTTGAGTTTTACAAGTTTTTATGTGGAAATTCACTTCCGTCACGTTAGCGTGCTGCGTGCAAACTCGTTTCAATTCATTGAATTTATTTTAACGAAACATAACATTTGATGGATACAGGAACATTCCTGCTCAAACAGGTGAATAGTCATGCCTTATAGAGAATAAACTACAAGTAAAATGAAATATAATTAAAATTAAAAATTAATTCAAGATAAGATTAACTAGTCGACCCGTGCGGAATCCCGCACTGCGAACCAAATATTGTCAGCTGATCAGATGTTCTTTTGTTTACATTTTCGCTCCTGTCAAAACAAACTATTTCCTATTCATATTATTCAAATTTTAGAGAAGCGGTACCATTTTTAGACCGTGTGGGCCTATTTTTCCCAGAGAAATAAAATTCGGGCACCTGGGCTAATTAGAGAGTATGGGGCCCCTTTCACGGGCCCTTGTTGCGTCTGGTCACAGAGAAGAAAAAATAATATATTTTAATAAATATTTTTTCTTCTCTGTGGTCTGATTCAAAGTTGGTGACCTTTTTTTAGACAACAGGTTTTGCCGGGCCCCTGGGCAATTTCCCCCCTTGCCCGCTGGGGCACAGAAAAACAGGCGCTAGAGAAATAATAAATATATAAGATGTACATTTATATTTTCATTTAAAAACTCATCAAAATAATGGACTCTTTTATAAGGTACCTAAGTCTCAAATTATTTAGAAAATGGCTACAGCCCTATCCAGTCATTTGGAATTTTGTTAAAAATTTAGAACGTACTTGTTTCCGATTGCTATTTTGTTCTACGTGAAGGATACTGCAGTATTATATTTTCAATTCTATAGTATTATATTTATGGGCATTGTTTGTGTTAAACATTTTTTTTATTTAAAAACTTGCAAAATAAGAGTATACATTTACAAATAATGAACAGCCAACATTTGTAAGTTTTTGAAAATTGGTCTGCATGATTTTCTAAGTGGGGACATGGTAATTATTCTCAACATCTTTTTTGTACCTAAAGTAATATAATTTACGTATAGTGCAATAATAATTCAAATTGGTTTCAGTTAAAGTTGAAACCAACGGTGCAAACTAAAATCACAAAAAGTCATAATTTTGGATTATAGGACAATAATATGTTATGCTATTCAAATTTGAAATTTAAAACTCAAAATCAGTGTAAAAACATACATTTATACCAATTTTTATTGAAATCTGAAAACATTGATTTTTTGGCTGTTCTGATGCTCCTGGTTTAATTTACCTGCAATGCTGGGAATACAATTTTGCGCATTATAAGGTTAGGAGAAGGTCCAGTCAGGTTTGAAAGTTGGCGTGAGGTTGCTGGGGATGATAAAAGTCCACCAACATATGAATAACAGGCTTTTTCAGGGCCGTAACGTTAACTTTGGGGGCCTGGGGCAAGACTGGTTAGTGGTTGGCGCTCCCCCCCTTCAATACCTTACCTGCTCGTGCACGCGTGTCTATATTTATAATCCTATAAAAATATATGCTTTTATTTCCATTACCATTTTTCATTTAAATAGTTGTTAATAATCTGTCTTATCATGATAAATCTATTAATAACTAAATAGTAAAAGAATTTTAATGAAGGTAATATTAGAAAAAAAACATTACATAGTTTCATAATTAATCGTTAATTTTTTTCTAATACTATACAACAACAAAATTATCACACTTTTTAAAAGATAAAAAAATGATTTATTAAAAGATTAAAAAAGATCCCAAAATTAAAAGATTATACAATTAGTTTAGTTACTTGGTAATTATTTGATTACTGGAACATTTGTTTCCTTCTTTGTGTCTTATTCAAGCAGCCAAAAGTCATCAATAACTTTGTCAAAATTAATTTTTTGAGCTCTGTCATTTTTAATCGAGAGTAGGGCTAAGCTACTTAGTCTGTCTTGTGCCACTTCTTAAATAGTCTTTTATTAATTTAAGTTTAGAAAAAGATCGCTCAGCTTTTGCAACAGTTACAGGCACTGCTAGGTACATAATGCACGCTGTGCACACATCAGGGATAACTCGAAGAAAGCGAACTATGCTCAACAATTACAAGTTCCGCAAATTATTTTAGAGTTTTCAATTTCACAAGCTTCTTTTGGATTTGGAATGACTGTTTAACACTGCACAACTGTGAAGGAAAACTGTGAGAAACATAATTTGAAAACCGTTCAACAAATTCAGTGGCTTTATTGTGAATTTCATCTTCTGCAGCGTTTACCAAGTAGTCTGGTTGAATCACTTGGTAAGTATCCAAAACTGATTTCATACCTTGAAAGCGGCGGTCTAACTGAGTGAAGAGTGTCAATCATAGGATCGAACACTGTTACTCTGAAGCAAGATTCTGGGTCAACTAACCGTTCATCTTGACATAGCTAGTTCATCAAAATGCTTTTTGACTTTTTTAACTCTTCCTTCTTTGAAGTTTTGGGTTGTACCCCAAACTTTAAAGATTTACATGGCTTTTGCCAAGAATCCTTCGAAATTTCCTCTCATCTTTGTAACCTTTAGCAACGCCTCACCCGGCAGCTTGTTTGTTGAAGAGAGGTCCTGTGCACTTCCGGCTACAGTCGTATATTTATCTCGAACATCCCGCTGGACAATGACTCACTTCCGAGCAACAATTGGATTAAGAGAATGATGTTTTTTATGATTTTGTAAACCTATTTGCCTTTAAAATATTTATCGCATATTAATTGAGCACAAGATTCAGTCTCAAGTTTTTTACAAATCGATTATAAATTTTTCGTTGATTTTTAACCTATACAAAATTACGTTTTTCAGAAGTAGTACACTTTTATACCCCTCCATCGCCCCGGGGCGGTGCCCCAATTGCCCCTGTGGTCGTTACGGCCCGGGCTTTTCTAATGTAAAATCCCTATAAGACAACGTACTGTGTTTGGTCGATACATATTTTCTTTAATAACTCGGTAAATATTTATGCTAGAATTACGAAAGAGGGCTTGAAAGTTTCGCCTTACGAATTCCCATCTTTTTAGATACATTAATTCGACATCCGGGGATTTCCTGACCCTTTTTGGGCCCAAAAACTCGAAATTTGAAAGATTAATCCCCAAAAAAGGGGTTTAGAATTTTCTTATTGTTTTGCTCAACGAACTTGTCCAACTGATTATTGAAAAGAACGTCCCTACCAAATTTGAAGTAAATCGGACAAAAAATGCGACCGCTAGAGTGCAAACACACACACACACACACACACACACACACACACACACACACACACATATATATATATATATATATATATATATATATATATAATTTTGAACGACCCCCAAAACGTGTTCAGGGGGTCACGTTAGGAAATTCTATGGTGGTCTCGGGCTTAAGTTTCACCTTGCGGGTCATGCTAATAGTTCACTTTCCATAGGAAATTCACTAACTAAAGGTGATGGTATTCTACCACTGTATGCAGGCCTTTATTAGATTGTATATTTACTTGAGCTATTATGCGTTTTCCATGGACTTTAACGGATGTCATAAGTAGACTATTTTAGTTTAAAGTTACAAGTTCACCTAATATGTAAAAACTGATTGTAAACTTACCAGACTTGTTCATCATCTCCCCGATTTCATTCCAGATTAATTCTTTCCGCGATGCATTTTTGTAGTCTTTTTCTGTCATACACCAGATAATCGGTTGGCCTTCTATCAACTCAACGAGTAAATCGTCGTCGGAAGCACTGAATTTAGCCAAACTCATGTTGTAAAACAAAACTAAAACACGTCACAATGTGTAGTTGCTAGTCTAGAGTAGATACCAGTCAACACCATTCCGTGGCGGAGAGCGGAGAGCGGACAAGGTTACTGCGACGCGGCCATGGCGCTGGCTGGTGGCGGCGCGGCGCGGAACATTTCCGCTCTCTAGGAAAATAACTCCATTGATTACACGAGGAGAGGCCAGTGAACTCCGCGTTCCGCTCTCCGCTGCCGACAAATTCCGCGCCAAGCAACACCCAGCTTTAGTTAAACATTCCTGATCATTCACTCAACTAGGTGTATTATTTGCAAATATATGTTAAATCCGATAGATTTAAAAGTTGGTAAATCAACTAATAGCAATGTGATCTACCAATTATCGAGTAACAATTTTCAAAAATAACAATGGCCAAACATCGTCCCCCTTGTAAGTTGTTTTTTTCTCATGGGTATTGAATTATTCTTTAGTTGAGTTAACGTTTTGATGTGGCGCCTAAGACTGTAAAACCCGATTTATATTTATGATTATCATCACAGCCAAAAGTTTGAAAGGCTATTTTATTAAAATAATTTATTGGTTTTTGTTTAGCGATTTTAGACCCCTAAAACTATTATTTGGTACACATGCTTGGTAAAAATTAAATACGATAACTCTCTAGATATGTCTTTTGGGGGTTTGAACCATGGTTGTTTGAACGACCTACACCAGAACTATTCTTTTCATCACGATGCAAATAACCACTAAACTTTAAAACAATTTTTGATATTTCATAGTCTAGTGATTTTTTACAAGTACTGTAAACGCAACACGGTTTTACAATTCATTTTAGTGTTAAAGTCAGCTGTTTGAACACAGAATCGTCAAAAATAACGAAATCATACTGGTGCTCCTGTTGAGTAAAACGGGAACTTCGTTTAGGACAGGAGTAGTGTGGTTTGGGGAGTTCTGGCTCATTAGATTGACAGCTTCCAGTCACGTGACTTTTCGTGACGTAGCTGTGACGAGTTTGGTGACGTATTTGTGACGTCGCGGTGAGGTACATCAGGTTCAAGGTCATCCTGAGGATGTTTTAAAAAAGAAATCCTGCACAAGTTTGATTTGATAGTAGTGATTCGATCAAAGAAATCTAATGAAAACTATCGAATGAAACCTGTGCAAGATAGTGGTTTTAACTTTCGTGTCTTCTTTATTTTATTTTATTTACAATAAATTTGTGTGTCTAACACATATAACTTAACACACACACATAAATTTGTGTGTGTAATTTTAGAGGTTTTCCCCAATGAATGCGCAGAGTCCTTGATGTTTACTGTGTCTTGTGTATAACTTAAAAGATGGTGCACAGCATCTGGATTGGATGTTTCCAGTTTTTATTTTCCAATTTTGTGAAACAGTAGATATAATAGCAAAGTTTATTTCACCTTTAATGTGTCCTTCCATGTTTGTTTGGTAAATATTCATTAGTCAAAACCTACCAAGAATGACATAACTGCTTCCGCATCAGAAGATGTTGTGGTAGAAACTTCATGTACTTGTATTCGATCAGTTGTATTTTCATTATAAGAAGATGTGGAAGAAACAGTATTGTATTGGATTTGAGAGCCCATGTGTACTAGGCAAGAGCCGGAGGTATAGTGATGTGTCGCAAGCGTGAAGGTTAGGTACCTGCCCTCCCCCCAGTCCCCCCACCACATCACTCCCCCCACCACATCAGCCCCCCACCACAACGTTCCCCCACCAAGTTATTACATCGCGCAATAACCACTGCACATGTGTTAGTAATGGTTTTGCTCTTATACTGTGGAGCTCCTTAACTGAAAACTTCAATGACTTTTGATCAACACTGTATGTGTATAATTATTACCGTTACTATGATTTAAACTAGTGCATGTATTCATGTAATGATCCTTGCGTAGCATACAACTAGATAAGAGTCTTTCAGCCTTGATTATTCTACGATGGAACCGCTCACAATCCACTAAAAGCGTAGACATTCTGTCTTAATAGTCGGACAAGTATAAGGTGGTGGCAAGTGGACTACTGAAGGACACCTTCCTCATATTCCTGAAAAACTGTGGCATGTTCAGACGTTTACACAAACTCTATAGGAAGATGTTCATTCGTCAAGAACTGGAGGTATAGGGTTGTAGCGCAAGCTTGTGGGTCAGGTACCTGCCCTAATCATTTAGTTATGGAAGTTTAAATATTGTAAACTGTAATCATCTTTGTTCAACATCAGGCTTATCATTCAAACAGTTGTTTTTTCGCTGCGGTACAATACCGTTGGTCGGATATGGGTTCTGATTAGTCCTTCTTGTTCGTCTTGTCATGCCGCGTAATTGGAGTACCCACTTGCCATGCTTTAAACCATAAAAAATAAGTTATTTAGGTTTGTCCTTCAAAATAGTTGTTTTTTCGCTATTGCTGCAATACCCTTGGTCGGATCTAAATTCTGATTGTATCTTATTCTTCGTCCAGCCAATCCGCGTAATTTGAGTACCCACATGGCATACTTTGGACGAACTTTATAACCCCTTCCCCCCGAGCAACTTTCATCTGGAACACTTTCACCCCCCCCCCAAACGGTTTTGGACTTACAAATATTCCATGCAGACAATATGGATCCAAATGTTGTCTTGACTGTGACCTTGAATTGATGACCAACGGTGGACCGCATAAAGTGGGTAGCACACAAAGCGGAGACTAACAAAGTCTCCTGCCTATTTAAAATTTAAAATTCCGGAACTAAGTTTGGTGTCGTAGAGCGTGTCACCAATTCACTGTCTTGCATAACCTTGGTTTCCTTCATAACTTCTACAACAGTATTCTTCGCCATAGTACAATAGAATGGAGTTGTAGAGAGCGCGTGTTTACTGGCTGCAGACCAAAGCTGGAATGAGGTGGCAGCCGGAGTAAAGCGGGTCGCATGGTGAAACATTGCTCCATCCATATATGGTTAGCAAGCTGGGACTGGTTTAGAAGGTGAAACCTTACCCCACCCATATATGGGTAGGAAGTTGAGACTGGTTTAGAACCGGTTTGACCAAGACCCCCCTCCCCCGCCCAACAATTCTTTCGTCATGTCATAACCCCCTTACCGTTAGTGAGATTGTAATTTTATTTTTATATTCTTGTTCGTCTCGATGAACCGCATCTTAAAGAAACCCCACTCGACATACTTTGTATAATAAATAAAGAAGTTATATGTTCTTATTCTTCAAATAGTTTTTCTGTTATTGCTGCAATTCCCTTGGTCGGATCTGACTTCTGATTGCTCCTTCTTGTTCGTCTTATCAAGACGCGTAATTTTAATACTCACTCGACATATTTTAAAGCATAAGTAAATATGTTATTCAGGTTTGGCCTTCAAAATAGTTGTTTTTCTGCTATTGCTGCAATACCCTTGGTCAAATCTGAACTGATTGAAACTTCTTGTTCGTCTAGCCAAGCCGCGTCATTTGAGTACCCACATGGCATACTTTGGACGAACTTTATCCTCCCCCCTCCCCGAACAACTTTCGGCTGGAGCACTTTTGCTCCCCCCCACCCCGGCTAAGGTCAAGGTCAACCGGTTTAACTGGCTCGAAACATCCATTGAGTATATATATAGAGCCTGAGTCTCCGCTCTCTTCACAGTAGTTTGCCGCCCGTTACTGACCAACGTCCAACTGGGTTGCGTTCTGCTGTAGCGTAGGTCTGTTAAGTGTGCGTTCGGGCCCGACGCGCAATTAAGAGATAATGCGCATTTGCTTGTGTAGTTTAACGTTGTGCATGTGTAGTTTAATATATTTTGCTTTTTGATTCTTTATAATAATTAAACTGTAGAGTAACTGATTAACACCTAACGCTTTATAACGAACTTGTAAATGGAATGTGTTTGCTTAGCACTTAATGTTTGATAATTTTTTAGATTGAATGTTTGCTTAACACTTGCTTTTATATATCAACATGACCTTGACCCAGTGTGGGACTTAAAAATATTCCATGTAGGGATGAAATTAAAAGTAAAGATAGAGGTTAACGCCCCCCTTGAACTTTTATATTTTATCAAAAGATCGTGCAAGGTTTTTTGTGTAAAAGGGATATCAGTCTCCCTCGTTTGAACGTAGAGCTTCCTTCCGAAGTAAAACCTTTGCTATTTTACAAAACATTTAATTTTACCTTGACCCAGTTAGTGAACTTGTTAGCGTGTACGTTATACCGTCGCAGAATATGTCATTGTGCATGTTGTAGCGTCGCAACAATATACTGTCAAAGCCCCCTCCACCTTCCTCAGCTTACCTCTACCACGGATTGTCGGCTATGAAAGCGGGGAGCAGTCCACAGAGGTCTCACAGTCTCAGGCCGACAGACTAGCTAGCTGTTTGCCAGAGCTGTCTGTAATACCATCATTAGTATAGAGTTGGTACCACTGTATACTAAAGATTCTGCCTTAGCATGTTAGTTTGTTAGATGATCGCTTATAGTTTGCTGCTAGTAAATTTAGTTAGTATTGGTGTTTGTAATTATTTTTGGTGTTGGATTGAAGTGTTTTATTTACTGATGAAATATGTACTTGTCCCACACACTTTAAAACTGGGTAAAGTCTTTATTTTTATCAAAGAGGCTTTAATCAAAGTGATTTATTATGTTTCTCAAATAAACCCTTTCCTAACCCCTTAAAAAAAGGTACGGCGCGAAAACCAGCCTATGTCAATACGGCGCGAAAACCGGTTGACATTACCTATCTTAGTCCTCACACGCGAGACACTTTTTTGAATATTAATTCGGTCTTTGTAAACTGACCTTGGTCAGTAGTTTGGTTCGCAGTAGTGTGCCGCCTATTACTAACCAACGTCCGACTGGGTTGCATTCTGCTATTGACCCTTGTAAAACGACCTTGGTTGGTCTTTGTAAACTAACCTTGATTAATCATTTAGTTTAAACAACTGTAATTTTTCTTTTTTGGGGGATATTTTTTTTCGGAGGAGAGATTAATGTTCCAAATTTATTGCTTTTAATACGGAGCAGGGAATAGAGCAGTTTGTGATCCAAGTGAGAATCACTTACTGCTCTATTCCCCGTTTGGCAACTTGTTCAGATGGTCTTGGGACTTAGAAAATGTTCGTTTAGTAAAATATTGAAAGATATATTTATTTCTTACAACAATATCTTTTCCTTAACACTTCCCCCCCAGTTTTGGTTCCATGCAGGCAAGATAGATACAAATGTTGTCTCAGAAGCCTTTCAAGCTGTTCTTAATTATAACTATCGAGGGATTAAATTATAAGTAACGATTGAGCAGAAATTGCACAGAAACCATTGCACAGAAATGATTTGCATTTTGTTTTTATCGAATGAGAATCACCTTCTAGCCTTGAACTTTACCATTTGATTCAAAGATCATACAATTAATTCTATGTAAAACGGATAACTGTGACAATGGATAACTGTACCCCCTTCGTTTGAACTTAGAGCTTCCTCCCAAAAGTAAAACAGTAAAGGCAAATCCTTTGCCTTACTAAAGGTTTTGACCTTGCTATTTTACATTTAATTTGACCTTGACCCAGTATTAGCTTAGAATATGTTAGCGTGTACGTTATACCGTCGCAGCAATGTACTGTCCAAGCCCCCCCCCAATCTTACCCCCACCACGGATTGTCGGCTATAAAAGTGGGAGCAGTCCGCAGCAGAGGTCTCACAGTCTCAGGCCGACTGCCTAGCTAGCTGTTTGCCCGAGCTGTCCGTAATAGCATATTTAGTATAGAGTTGGTACCCCTGTGTACTAAAGATTCTACCTTAGCATCTTAGTTGTTTAAGCATGTCAGTTTGTTATGCATGTTCGATTAATGCTTGTAGTTTGCTGCTAGTAGTGTTGATGGTTGTAATTATCTTTGGTGTTGATTTTAATTGTTTTATTTACTAATGAAATATGTACTTCTTACACGCTTTAAATCTGGGTAAATTCTTTATTTATATCAAAGGGGTTTTTATCAAAGTAATTTAATATGTTTCTCAAATAAACCCCTTGCAAAAAGGTATGGCACGAAAACCGATTGACATTACCCATCTAAGTCCTCACGCACGGGACAATTTTGTGAATATTAAGTTGGTGTAAATGACTTTGTAAACTGACCTTGGTTAAAACTTTGGTTCGCAGCAGCCTGACGCCCGTTTCGATCTAAGTCCGCATTTCGGGTTTCAAAATGCTGTTGACCTTTGTAAATCCGGCCTTGGTTGGTCTTTGTAAACTATCTTGGTCAATACGGCCTGCACCTGGTTGACTATTATGTGTAAATATCTGTATTTTTTGCGGGGGGGGGGAGAGAATTTAATGTTCCGTTATTAGGTTTATCGCCTATGATTGTGAGCTTTTTTATTAATTCTCTTTCCCTAATACAGAACGGGGAATAGAGCAGTTTGTGGTCAAAGTGAGAATCACTTTCTGCTCTATTCCCCGTTTTGGCAACATGTTCAGATGACCTTGGAACTTAGAAAATTTTCGTTTGGTAAAATACTGCTCAGTTTCCCGTTCTGGTAGCATGTTCAGGTGAGTTTGACCCGAGCGATTTCGGAAACTTTGGTTAGTATATTATTGGAAGATGTATTTATTTCTTACAAATATACCCTTCCCTAACCCTTGTACCCCCACCACTTTTTTCATAGAGGTGCATTAGCGGTTCTGTCATTAGTAGCAGGTTAACGTTTGAGGACACACCTACAACATGTAACGCTGCTATATTTGTGAAGATTTATTTAAAGATGAATGGATTTTAAACATCCATAAAGAAGTAGAACATAGCATCAATAACAATGAAATTGAACAAACTGAAGAAGAATAGGAAACAATAGATCAAATGCTAGCTCAAATTTCAAGACCAAGTGTTATTCATTATGCGCCTGCTCCATCAGTGAATGTGGAATTACACGCCCGAGCACTAACAGGTAATTCAGTAACTCATTTTAAGATCGACAGTGAAAAATTACAACTTGACGAATTTGAAAATAACTCAAAAGGATTGGTTAGCAAAACTTTGCAAAATAAATTAGAAAGACTAAACTTTATCAAATTTGGACTGTTACTGTATGCTGTGTTTACTAACTTTCCAAATAAAACATCACTACGAGGATTCCTAACAAAAAACCGAACCATAATGTTTGCGTCAGACATTGAATCAATCGAAAATTAATGTTTTGAGGAACTCTTGACAAAATTGCAAGAACATGAAGGAAGAGGTTCTGGATGGACTTAATTATCCATAACTGGTCTAGACGTAAGAGTACATAAACACGGGTATGGAATAAGAGGAAGTAGCTACATCCCCCTAACAGAAAAAATTTTGAATACCAAATCCTGTATCAACGCACAAAGTGAACTGAAAACATGCTTAATGCTTAACACTGAATGATTTAAATATGCAATGTTGGTCAAATTTATAAAAAACAATGTGTGTAGACCTAGTAGAGAATATGAAGAAGTTCAAAATAAGTATAATTTTCAGGGGATGAGTTACCCTATTGTAATTAAATATGTATCCAAATTTGAAAAGCAAAATTCTGCAGCTGCTGTCAACATATTTGGTTTGGATTCGTCAAACAATGCGTATCCCTTGCGCATAACACCGAATGAGCGCAGAAATCATACAGATCTGTTATTGATTACTAAAGGAGATATATCACACTATGTATATATTAAAAATGTTGAAGCTCTTGTTTTGCAACAAATATTAAAAAAACACGGAATGAAAACAATTTGCAAAATATGTTTTTGTCATGTAAGCAAACCATTAAGAAGGGGAGGTTCAGAATAGTTATTAGAACATCAAAGGTTATGTAGTGGAAACTATAAGGTAACAATTAAATTACCACCTCTTAGCAGAGAACAAGTAAAATTTGATAAAGTAATTCAACAATACCGTATTCCAGTTGTCGTGTACGCAGATTTCGAATCAACTTTAGTTTCACTTGAACTTCAAGAAGAGGAAGTTACAAGAAGAAGCAAATATCAGCTGCATACGCCAAACAGTTATTGTTTAATAATCAAATCTACACTTTCTGAATAACATCCCCGTAAATATGAATTATCGTCAACACCTAAAATTTAACGTGGTGAAGAAACAGCTCGATACTTTGTTGATTATCATACTTTGTTGTATATCATAGCTGGAAAGGTGGAAGAAATGTATAGGAACGTGTTACCGATGTTACCTATGGAAGAGGATGAATTACAACAACAGCCATCGGCAACAACATGTTATTTGTGTAATAACACATTCACACCTGATAACTTAAAAGTCCGTGACCATGACCATCTCACAGGAGCTTACAGAGGTGCAGCCTGTAACGCTTGCAACCTAAACTATAAACTGCCATCTTTTATTCCAGTTCTTCTGCACAATCTTAGTGGTTCTGACTTCCACTTCATAATTCTGGAGTTAGGAAGAGATGATGGAGCAATAGATGTTTTGGCTACAACGATGGAAAAATTTATAAGCTTTTCTAAAAAGGTTGGTAAAATAAAACTAAGATTTTTTGATTCTTTAACATTTATGCCTTTTAGCCTTATAAAATTAACTGAAACCTTACATCGATGGACTGCATAGATTTGACGAAACATCACTTCCTACACCAGACAAATTCAAAAGAAACTTAATGATACGGAAATTTAAAGAAATTGAACCTGAAAATTATCAACATGCATGTCGAGTATGGAACGAGTTGGATATGAAGACCTTAGGAGATTACTCAGACTTTTATGTGAAACTTGACGTCACTCTTCTTTGCGATGTGATAGAAGAATTTTGAAAAACTTGTTATGCTGCATATTGTTTGGACCCTTTACAGTCGTATACTTGTCCAGGATAAGCTTGGCAAACTATGTTAAAATAAACAAAATGCAAACTTCAACTTTTAACATATATCAACATGGTGTTAATGGTTGAATCTGGTGTTAGAGGAGGATTGACTCAAAGTGTTACGAGACATGTTTTTTTTGTGTCTATCTACGCCAGTGGCATTTCTCAACGTTTTGATAGGGAACGGTCCAAACCCTGGTCTTGTTACTATCTAAGGTTGACCTGTTCTTAGAAAGCATCGTTAATTAATAGCCCAATGACAAATGACAGCTAGGTCCAGTTTCGAACCTTCTCAAAATGTTAAACCCAACAACAAATACCTTCCAGACTAGGATTAAGGAAAACCATCCATTTACTTTGGATATTTCGATGCTAATCATTTGTATGGATGGGCTATGTCAAAGCCACTTCCAGTTGACAATTGTAAATGGGTTGATCCAAACTCTATTGGCAATGTTTCACAAATTAAAAACCATGGAGACACTGGAAACATTTTGGATTGTGACTTTGACTATCCAGAATATTTACACGATCATCATTATGACCTTCCACTCCTTGCAAAAACAGGAGTTTCTCCAACTGGAAAACACCCTAAATTAATGATGGCTTTAAATAATAAACATCGATACGTAGCTCACTTTTTGGTTGTTCAAAAAGTTATTGAGTTAGGATTGCGTGTTACAAAAATTCATAGAGTTTTGGAATTTTCTCAATCATGCTGGTTGAAACTCTGCATTGATTCAAATACCACCAGAAGAGCAGCCACTACGACAGCCTTCCAAAAACATTTTTTCAAATTAATGAACAATGCGATATTTGGTAAAACATTGAAAAAAAAGAAAACGCAAAAATGTTAAACTTGTTACTGATCCGAGAAAATTACAGAAACTTGTACAACCGCCAAACTTTGGAACAAAATGTAATTATTAATGAAAAACTTGTAGCAGGATCTATGAAGAAGACAAGTGTGAAGATGGTTCGTCCTTTGTATATTGGAATGTCAATCTTTGCTATCTCTAAAACACATATGTACGATTTTCACTATAAAAAATTGTAGCATTTATGAAAGAAACAAAATCGGCATCAGCTACATTGATACAGACGCATTTATATATTGGATAATTACTAATGACATGTATAAAGACCTTCAAACATTTGATCATAAAAACGAATTTGACTTTGCAACTGTTCAAAGAATCATCCCAATTACGATAATGACAGAAACAAAAAAGTACCAGGCAAATTTAAGGATGAAGTTAATGGAGTACTTACAGAAATTGTATCACTTATGTCCAAACCGTATTCTTTGAAACTATATGAAGGTGAAGAGAATAATAAAGAGAAGAATAGCTTTATTAAGAAAGCTAAAGGTGTAAAGAATCTCTATTTAAAAAAGAAGGTGCAATTTGAACACTACAAGCAATGTATATTTAAAAATGAAGAATTTACAGCTAAATTCAAGACAATCAGAAGATTTAACCATCAAATGTACAGCGTTACTGAAGTCAAAAAAGCTCTATCATGTAATGAAGACAAACGACACATCTTTTCAGAAAAAATCCACACTTTACCATTCGGCCACTATTCCCTCAACCCTATTGACAACCAGCTCTTTCATCGTCCTTTATCCTTTTCCTTTCCGTAAAAAAGGGGGTACACAGCAGTATTTTGATGTGTTCCCCCTTTTTTACACTATTTTTGGATGACCTTGAACTATTAAGAACGAGTATATACAAGGAATATGTACTACTCCTCTGGAAGTGTTGGTAGGACCATGAACTAATATGGATCTAAAGAGTAAAATTGTTACCGAGCTTCATAAACCTGCAAGGATACACTTTTCAAGAAGAAATACTGTTATAAAAGGTATAAATGATCTTTATCTAGCAGACCTAATTGAAATGAGACCTTATAGTAAAATAAACAAAGGATTTAATACATACTAACAGTTATAAACTGTTCTACAAAAGTCGCAGATGCTATTCCACTAAAAGATAAAACAGGTCAAAGCGTTAGAAAAGCAATGGATATAGCTATACGTAGAGATAAAAACCCTATAAAATATTTGCAAACTGACGATGGGAAAGAATATTTTAATAAAGATTTTTCAAAGCTGATGAAAAAATATAATGTGAATCATTATTCTACGAAATCTGAAAAGAAAGCACCTATTATCGAAAGGTTCGACAAAACTTTAAAAGGAGCGATGGATAAAGCATTTTCAAGTAGAGGTTCCCACGTGTGGTATGATATACTTTCCGACTTGATACATGATTATAATGTATAATCATATATAATGTACAACAATTTTCATAGAACTATCCGGATGAAAGCGATTGAGGTGAATAAAAAGAACTCCAAACAAGTCTGGGAAAAGATTAAAAAGAACACCAAACCAAAAAGAAATCCAAAAGAAAGAAAAGAAAACCTGAAAACGACATCCTTTTAAACATACTGTCAGATATTTTTCTTCGCATACTATATCCAATCTCAGGATTTACGACTAAAGGCATAGCAATAGGTTTGGTTAAGGACTTGGGTTTTACACCTAATGCGATTTTAAACCAAGGGCCTAAAATGTTATTTTTTCAGATGCCGCATGGGATTCTTTTCTTAAACACTTACACCTCATCAAATGTTACTTGGAAAAGAACATGTTTGGAAAAAAACAACTATTTGACTATTAGAATGTGACATTTAAAAGTGTCGTGGGAAACAGCAAGTACAGTTTAGAGACCTGACAAAACATGATGACAAATTCACCTGATACCGGAAGAATTCTACGTTTTGAGTTGTGCCGCTTCATCTATAACCAGGTATATTAAAAAAACTTGTATTTTCAAGCACTGTGGTAAAATACTATTTTGTAGATGCAACTGAACATCATCCCGATGCTCAAATTCTTTACGGTCCGATAGATACATCTATTTTCAACCGAATACCTTATGAGGTTGAAATGTGGCGATGTCTAAAGGAGTATGAACAAAAAGATAATGAAAAAAATAATTAAGAAGAAGAAAAGGTTAAAGAGGAAGATGTAACTGTACAAAATGAAAAAACGTTTTAAATGAAACGGTTTAAAAACTAAAAGAAGATCGTGGGGTAGGCCTACTGGGGACGGTGCCCACGTTAAATATATACCAACGCGCTGAGAAATGTATGGCTTGAGCTATAAAAGCTCTACCGTGGTGTGGAAACCAGTTCATTCGACATCCTAGAGATGGAGAGAACGGTAACATGTTCTACTCAAGTAAATGAGAGGTCTAGCATAATTGAACTTCAAGCTTTTCGTGGGAACAATGATAGATACATTGTAAAAGAGATAATCATCTTAGAACTGCAAACGTATGTCATATATACTTTTTTATTCAAACTTCCATTTCCTTTTAACAAATTAAACTCAAAATCCTAAATAACTAATGATTGGTTTACGATAAACTTGAATCACATTGGTTGGGATGAGGGTTATAAAAGTTTTGTAGAAGTGGAAAGCATTATGTATCACTACTGCAGGAAATTTACAAGACTTTATGAAAGAGGATTATAACAGTGCAATTGGATACAGCTTTATACTTTAAAATATGTAATAGCTATTGTAATGGATAAGAGTTTCGAATTTGAGATGGACAATATTTGTATTTTTACAAAGAATGACAAACACGTACATTTTCATTGCGCTGTAAAGAACGCTTATCGTTTAGCTGCTTTTCTACACCCTTCTGCAATGGAGAGTGGAGGGGGATCGGAGGGTATAAAAGCGGGGACAGCGAAAAGACCCACCATCAGTATTACTCCAGACTCCGACAAGAGAACACGTATCAAGATAGCATCACAGAAATTTCTGCAGACATTGGTTGATCAGTTTAACATCCAATCAAAATCAAGTATCCTACCAACAAGATAACTCCAGAGATTAAATAAAACAAACACTTCATCGTGCACGACATGAGGAAGATTGAAACATAAGTGGGAGACGCTATTCTTGTATCTTTAAGCGATGCTCCATACACAGTAGGAGATGAAACAAAATTTCAATTGTTCCTGCCCAAGAGATTTATCCACCTTCTTCAAAATGAATATTTGCACAACATCGAACCTGTAACCTTGTACATAGTATCACACGGACTCAGCGGGAACAACTTTACCGAGCTATCCCTGCATTTGACCTCATCGGAACTTCACATTGTTAGATTAAGGAATATAATGTAAGACTTAATAAGTAATTAAATAAATAAATAAAAGATAAAATATCAGTATTAATTACAAGTACAGATATTTTATCCTTTTAAAAACATTTTTTGATGACCTTGACCTAGATTCAGAACTTATATAATGCGTCGTATTTGTTATAAGATTATCACTTTCATACTGACTGGTGATGAGTTGGTGGGGGAACGTTCTGGTGAGGGGACTGGTGTGGTGGGGGAAGGGTACGTATTTGTCCTACATGCTTCGTCAGTATACCTCCGACTTTTGCCTTTATACGATACTTTACTAACCTACAAAAACAGAATAGAACATCTAATAGGAAATAGGAATAGGAAATATGTACAGCTACAATCGAGATTGGACACGTTTGATGAAACGTTAAAGAACTCGGGTCAATACAAGTTTAGAAAGGGGTTTGCAGATGCTGTTTTTTTTACATGGGACAAGATGATAAGACCATTTGTTACTATCGCAGAGAGGATTGCTGGATTGGGAAGTGACGGATAACCCATGGGAAGAACATGCACGATAGTTTAGCTTAGCAGGTGTCCTTATGTGTTAGTTAAAAAAGGAAATGTGTTTCTACAAACCCATCGGAATATATTTAAACCTCATCCGGTTAAGACGTTAGGAACACCAATTGAAGGAAACGAATGTTTAGTATGTTTGTCGTCTGAGGAAGATTTACTATTTTTACTTTGTAGACACTGTTGTACATGCAGTGCTTGTGGACTGATGTATAACAATTGTATTGTATGCAGAACTCATATAAATATCATGATGAAAATATTTATAACGTAGATGTGAGAAAATTGGAGAGGGAGAGAAAAGTGGAGGGGGTTGTGTATAAAAGGAAGGTGAGGAGGTGAGTAGCACACTCCACGAGTAGCCGTACACGAGGTAACATCATGGCTCTCAAAATTAAATGTGCCCACTACAATACTGTTCATCTTTCTACAGTTTATGATTTGCAACTTCTTTCCGATTACTTGAAAGTTTTGATTGTAAAAGGGTACAAAACAACATTGGATATTTCTGCAATAAACTCTTCAGCTCAAGAACTCTGGGGAGGATCCACAACTACACTTCCACCTCCACCGAGAAAGAGATATAATTTTGGAGAATATGAACCTCTCGCCTCGTACAATGTAACCAGCTCTACGGAATCAAACCATCATCACTTCCACCCACACCGAGAATGAAATATTATTATGCATAACGTGAACCCTACACATATATAGAAGCAATGGGCACCACAAAATCGGTGGTTCTCTGGCAATCATTGACTATAAGTACATTATTGTAAATAAAGACAAATTATAATCAAATCTACTATCTGGCACATGTTTTATTCAATGTATATTATTGTAAATAAATATAAATAAAAAGATAAATCAAGTTAAAACCGCTTTCTTGCACAGGTTTCATTCCATATCTTTATCGAATCAAACTATCGAATCGAACTTGTGCAAGATTTCTTTTTTAAAACATCCTCAGCGTGACCTTGAGCTGACCTACCTCACCGAGACGTCACAACTACGTCACCAAACACGTCACAAATACGTCACAGCTACGTCACTAAAAGTCACGTGACCGGGAGCTGTCAATCAAATGAGCCAGAACTCCCAAAACCACACTACTGACAGGAAAAGTTTTGTTTGGGACAGGCAAAGTATTGTTTGGAACAGGAAACGTAATTTTTAGGACAGGCAAAGTCAGCTGATCATTTTATGTTATGTAATGGCAGTCCCACACTTCTCGCGAATATGCCTGAACATTCAGCAGAACATTCTCCCGATTGTTCACTGAACATTCCGTCTGTATTCAAAAGTTCGTGCAGCTCCCACACTTCTCGCGAACACACCCGAACATTCCGCCAAACCCCGAATGTTCGGAGTATTTGCGAGAAGTGTGGGAGCTGCACGAACTTTTGAATACATATTCACTGAACATTCCGTCCTGTATGTTCCTGTATGAATTCTAAAGTTCGTGCAGCTCCCACACTTCTCGCGAATACTCCGAACATTCGGAGTTCGGCCGAATGTTCGGGCGTGTTTAAGGGGCTGTATCCAAATTCACCAATGGTTGAAGGGTCAGGCAAAACTTCCAAATTCACCAACCCCTGGATGTTTTGTTGGGCTGGATTTTATAGGCCTACCTGTTTCAGGGTTGGTGAATTTAGATGTCTTGACCGACCCTCAAACCATTGGTGAATTTGGATACGGCTGTTTAAGGCGGTCCCACACTTCTCGTGAACAAGCCTAAACATTCGGCCGAACATTCTCCCGAATGTTCACTGAACATTCCACCCGTATGTTCCTGTATATGTATTCTAAAGTTCATGCAGCTCCCACACTTCTTGCGAGTACTCCGAACATTCGGAGTTCGCTAGAATGTTCGGGCGTGTTCGCGAGAAGTGATGGAAATCGATACAAGGAAATCGATAATTTTCATAGATCTCAGCTGCATATAGTAATGGGCTATTTTTAAATACAGAGTGATGAAAATTATAATGTAAATACCATTTTAAAACGTCTGGCTCTATATATGCTGCTATATCCCCGCGCGGAGAACGGGACATCTAGCTAGTATAAGCATAAAATCCTTGAAAACATAAAACGATTCTAAATTGCTTTTTAGTCATTCCAAATTGCCACCAACCCTTTAAATTTGACCAGTACAAAATCCCATGACTTTTTAGGTTAATTTACTCGCACTCTGTGAACATGATCTACTTGTCAAAACATGTAACAGTAATTAAAAAACTTAAAAGAGGGTACTCTGGTAATAATTTTTATTTAATTGTTATAGTTGTTATTATAAGCTCGGCCTATATTTTACTTTATTGTAGGTTGCGAATATATTTTCAAAACCGATGGGGCCCCAGCCAAAAGAGTTGGGAACCACTGGCCTAAATAGGACTTAAATGTAGAAGCTGTAAAACACTCTTCTTTCTAATACATTTCATCTTAACTAAGTTAACCTTGGCAAATACTATAATAATTGGGCTTATTATTAGGCAAAGCCAGATTTTCCTGTAAAGGGCCGTACCATTGATTATACACCCGTACTCTGCTGCTAGGTAGAGAGAGATGCCACATTATGGGCCAACTTCTTAGCTCGCCTGTTTACCTTAATATTTAACAGCGCGCGTTCTTTGTTTACATCAATTACATCCATTTGTGTGATGGTGAGTTTGTGTCCAAATTATACCTCAGGTCTCGGTGTAAAAACGTTGTGGCAAAATGCCTCGAGAAATAAAACTCAAAGATTGAAGGTTGAAGTCACATAAATAATTAACAACAGCCTTAATACACATTCTTTTAAATTACAAAACTCAAATTTTCGGCTTAAGCCTTCATCAAGTGTACATTTTTAAAATAGATTAAACAAAACTATGTTATTATGTACAAAGATTACAATGGGTTTCGACAAGCTACAATTAGCATAAGAAAATTCACATTACCAATGTTTAAGATGGGAGGCGGGCGAACAGCTCTGAGAGCAGTTGCTTGACACAAGTGGCCTACACATTAGTTGCGCAGCGCATCAGTTGTCTGATATCAGATACCGTTTGTTTCGGGCCATATCTACTCTATATACGCCTTTCCTTTTTCCAAACACCATGGTTTTGGTGATAATTAAAACATTCACAATCTCAATTATATCAAAAGGTGTTTTCAAAATTACTTTTAGTTTTCCATAAAAAATTCGCTGAAGGATAAATCAGAATTGCAACAGTCGGAACAAGGGAACAGCTAAGTCGACAAAATGGCAATTCCCGCAGTTGATTGCTACCGACTTGTAAATGTGTTCGAGAGGCGTTTTGAGGCTGCCAAAGGTGATCCTAGTTAGCATTGGAGATGTCGGATCGCATTCATGAATAGCTAAACAGAGCAGCGCCGCGGGCCTCCGTCTCGTTGCGACAATCACGCTGGTTCGGTTGTCGCCGCAGCGTGAGACTGATTTTTAATTTATGGAATAACGGGGCGGAGAATGGAGCCCCGGGGCGCTCCTAAACACTCGAAACGCTCCGTGCGAAAACAATATGCGAGTACACGCGCGCCCCTTGCGGCCGGAGAAGCAATTACGGCCCTCTCATCACGCGGCGATCCGCTGAGAGTGAGAGAGAAGCGGCTCGGGGTTGGAAGTTGGAGCTGAAACATTATAAAATATACAGGTTAAAACTTGTTATAGTAAGAGGCGCGTTAAGTTGGCACACACCAATATAAACTATCAAGATAAAATAGCTGTAATAATGCAAACATAAACACAGAATAACTCTGCTAAATACAGGCTTTTGTCATAAATTAATTAATAATGGCATCGAATAACTAATACCTGCTAATTAATAACTCCTATTTCGAACTCAGGTATAAAATTAAGTCTTGAAAATATATTTTCCTACAATCGCGCCTTTTCGCGCTACAAATCTTTTTCGCTCGTTGCTACTTATTTTCCGCTCGCTGACGATAATAGACAGCTGATCAGTTGCTTTGGACCGAGCTAACTGACTCGGTATTTAAAACCTCATTCTCGTGAATTCAATTAAAATGGATAAAAGGGAATTTTTTATATTTTGTGGTACCGGTATCAACAAAATTGCAGTTTTAGGTAAAATGTTGTTTGAGTACAAAGTGTCTTTCTCGCTTTCGGAGAATTATCGTCGCTCGGTAGGCCCTAACAACTTTCCGTGCTCTGATACGCGTCGCTCGGTAGGCTCTAACAACTTTCCGTGCTCTGATACGCGTCGCTCGGTAGGCTCTAACAACTTTCCGTGCTCTGATACGCGTCGCTCGGTAGGCTCTAACAACTTTCCGTGCTCTGATACGCGTCGCTCGGTAGGCTCTAACAACTTTCCGTGCTCTGATACGCGTCGTCGCTCGGTAGGCCCTTTCAACTTTCCTCAGGCAAGGAGGACCTACTTTACAATCTTAATGCATCAATAACTATTTTCGTATGTTTGTTTCTTAACCGAGTTTTCTATGACCAGCTGTTGATGCAGTTGCACCTGCATTGCAAATTACGACAGATTTAAGAGGGGGCCCTAGTCCTCTGCGTCTACCTGCCTCTCCCACAAGACCAATGTTAACTTTCAAAGTCCGTCCCTCCTCAACGGGTTGTCCGAAATTGATTATTCATGGTTCGTTTTAAAGATAAAATACCCCCGTCGCAGCAAACCTGCATACTCAGCGAATTTCCAATGAATATATAACATAACACATTAAAACACTTAACAGGATTCATAAGAAATGTATTCACAAACAAGCGATATTTAAAATATTAATTATTCTCCATAAGAATAACATTGGGGATGAGTACGCAGGTTTGCTGCAACAAGGCACACAAAATAATGGGTTTATATGCAAATATCAATAGAACTCATCTTAGTGAAGTCACATACCAAGTTTCATCCATATACATTCATAAATAAGCGATATATAACATTTTAAGTATTTTCCATAAGAATAACATGGGGAACAAGTACCTAGGTTTGCTGCTACAGGAACCATAGGCAAAAAATTGTTTTTTTGTGCAAACAACAATAAACCACAACCAGATCAAGCCATATACCAAATTTCACCAGTTTATGTTCATAAATAAGCGAGATATACAATTTTTCTTTTTCTCCATAAGAATAACATTAGACAACGTACTGTGTTTAGCACTTTCAATATCTCGGTAACCAATTGACGTAGAGCAATGATCAAAATACCAAATTGTTTGTTTTTTTAAGCTGAATTCAATGGTATAAATTAAAATTTGATTTAAGTTAAAATTACATGTGAAAACCCCAAAAAACACATTTTTGGGGTACAAAACCCCCCAAAAACCCCCCTTCGGATGGTGCGATTCATCTGGTTTTCGAACTCGTTCAAATAAATGGTACTTTACACATTTGTACCAAATTTCATTAAGATCGGACCTTTTTTACGAGAGTTATCGTGCTTACGGACACATATATATATATAAATATATATATATATATATATATATATATATATATATATATATATATATATATATATATATATATATACATATATAACAATTTGAACGAATGGTGTTTTTGGTATCTGGGGACCTCAAAATGAAAAGTTATCATGGTCTCGGGCTTAAGTCTTACCATGAGACCTACGGTAATAGCTTCTTCCCTATAGGGGAAATTCGCTAAAATATATCTAGCGATTTCAGTAAGCAGAATTTCGTTATCATAAATAGTTCGCCGCGTAAAAAAATCGTAAATATTGAATACTTTGGAATTTTATTGATTGATTATTATTTGCGATATCGAAATTATGCTTACTGAAATCGCTAGATATATTTTTGCTATTTAAAATGAGCCATAAATCAACGATATCGAATAATCCGTTGAGGAGGAACGGGCTTTGAATGTTAACATTGGCCTTATGGGCGAAGCAGGTAGAAAAGCGAAAAGTTTCGTGACTGGAGCGCCCTCTTAAAGACAATTACTTGCATTGGAACTGTAGCAATTTTCTATTGCGGGAAAATGCATTCTTATAAATTACTCGTATTTATCAGTGCAACTGTTTTTTTTCATAAATATTTTTGCAGAATGTTGGTTTTACTTGTACTGTAGGCCTATATGTTATTAAAAATTACAGTTTTTACCTCATAAGTTTTATTATTTCAACATCTAATCCTATTGAATGACATAAACAAAACTAGGCCTAATGACAAATGTATTTGTGAACAAACACTATCTGACAGTGTGAGCAAATTTTAAATATGGTATACGGTCCAATAATGGAATAAACCTACATTCTGCAAGTTAAAAATTCTTTTCCGTCATTGCAAAGAGCTAAACCCCTACCCTATTATTACGTATTTGCAACATCCCCATTGATCCTGTTTTATGTAATAATCTTTTAAAAAAATATTTAAAATATTCACAGCATGTGTGTTTGTCTGGTAATGTTCTAGTATACAAAAAGTGGTTGAAATTAGTAAGATTGTACACTCGTGTGCCAACTTATCTGCCTCTTACTCTCAATTCGTGCAAAACTTTGGAGCTGTTAAAAATATGTGGAGTACACTTAATTCCAAAATAGAAATGGTTTCAGTAGAAAGCTACATCCCTGAATCAACAATAGATTACATTTTTGCTGAAGAGGTTTAATTACTTCAATAAATGTACTACTATTTACTGTGTGTCTTCATTCAGAACGTATGAGAGAAAAAAACTAGTATTTTTATAAACTAGCGTTGTTTTGAATTTACAATTTTAACCGTGTCACATTAGGAGAAACCTGCTAAAATCAGTGAGTATTAAAATTATGTTTTTTTTATCCACGCCATATACACAATAACTGTGTATTCTCTGAAGTCAGGGTGCGTCTTGAGTCAATCGGAATTCATTTAAGGCTGTGTGATTATAAAACAACTTGTTAGCATGGTATACGTGTTATTATAATTATTACGGGGTTGAAACTAAAATACCCCCCATCACAGCAAACCTGCGTACTCAGCGAATTTCCAATGCATTTATATGTTTCTCACTACTACATAAAGCCACTTACGAAGTTTGACAAAAATACATTCATAAATAAGTGATTTATAACATTTTATTTATTCCCCATAAGAATAACATTAGGACTGAGTACGCAGGTTTGCTGCAACAAGGAAGATAAGAAATGAGTTTTTATGTAATTATCAATATAACTGAACCAAGTGAAGCTACTTACCATGTTTTATTAATTTATGTTCATAATTAAGGGAGATATAAACTTGACTTATTCTCCATAAGAATAACATTAGGGCTGAGTATGCAAGTTAGCTGCTACGGGGACAACCAACAAAACATTTATTTGTTGTGCAAATGTCAATATTCCAATTCAACGTGAAGCCACACACCAAGTTTCATAGATATACATTCATAAATAATTGAGATATCAAATTTTATTTATTCTCCATAAGGATAACATTGGACAACGTACTGTGTTTAGCACTTTGAATATCTCTGCAACGCTTGGACGTAGAATCACAATTTAAACACTAAAATGATTGTTTTGTGGAGCTGAAGTGATTGGCAAAAGCAAATGTGAAGTTTAAAGTAAAATTAACTGAGGAAAAGCCAAAAACCTTTTTCCCATAAGATTAACATGGGAGATTTTATGAGCATGTTTTTTGGATTTTTTCCGCAACCACTTAACCTAGGTTAATAATTCAAAATACCATATTATTTTTTTTAAGCTCTATAACATGGTCAAAACCAAAATTTTGAAAATGTTTTATCATTTAATTTAATCATTATTTATGTTTTATTATTTAATATATTTTAATTTTGGTCATGTTTTAAAAAGTTTAGGGTGAAAAATGCAAAAAACTGATTTTTGGAAAATTTAAAACCCCCATAAACCCCCCTTCCCATGGTCAGATTTTTCTGGTTTTGGAACTTAGTCATAAATGTCAGTTTACACATTTGAGCCTAATTTCATCGAAATCGGACGTTTTTTACTCAAGTTATCGCATTCTTGGACACATATATATATACATATATATATAAATTTGAACGAATAGTGTTTTGGACTTCTGGGGACCTCAAAACAAAAAGTTATCATGGTCTCGGGCTTAAGTCTTACCATGAGACCTACGGTAATAGCTTCTTCCCTATAGGGGAAATTCGCTAAAACATCTTATACAACTCTTCAAAATATTATTTACACTTATACTGTACTCATTTATAAGACGGTAAATGGTAAATTTGATCGTCTTATAAATAGAATAGGACTGTACCTATGTAGAAGACGGTACAGGACAGCCGATCATTTTCAGGCCCAATGTCTCTCATTGACACGCGTTTTCGGATCCTACTGAATATGGCATTACTATGCATAAGGTATTATCATAAATACCTTATTCAGTGTGTACAAACACTTATCACACTTAATATTCAGTCTTGCAAAAAATATATTTGTAGGTTTTTTACATACTAGGTAAAACGTTACAAAAAAAATTAAAAATAAAACTTAAAATTGTTTATTTCACTATCTGCTTTAATATAAGAATCCAGTCTAACACAACCCTGCCGCGCCATGTAATACAAGAGTTTGTTCGATATTTTTACATACAGCGAGCATAGAGATTAATTTTTAATCTTAACGATTTTGATGTATAATTGATTACCGATGCACAAGCTAATAAGATGTAGACAAATCGATATTTTTTCTGGTTTCTTTGTATCCGAAAGATTGATAGATATCTTAACATCGGCCGTAATTAACGATCGCACCGCGTAATATTGGTTGTAAATGACGATCACAACACATGATATCGGCCATAAACGGCAATAGTACCGCTTAATCTAGGTCGTAAATTACGATCGCACCGCACCAAATCGGAAATTAACGACGATCCCCATCCATGGCAGTAATTGTCCATAAAAGACAACCGACCATGCTTCATCACGATGATAGACAACTGACCACGTGGTATCGCTCAAATTGATAATCGCACCGCAATTGACCATTATATTCTTATCTCAGCAAAATAAATCCGAAGTAAATTAAATCCCGCCCCAAAAAAGGGATTATTTTATTCCGAAGATTTCCTGAAATTTTGGGTCCTGGCGATCCCAATTTTGTACAATTGCAAACATATTATTTGTGAACGTACTTTTTCTTGTTTGTTTTTAAAAATGTCATGTTTATTTAATTTTTCTCTCGTTTTGGTCCCGAGCCCCTTATGGACATCTACCCCTGTCGCCGGCCTTGTGTATGTCAGTGTGGTATGTATGTGTGGGTGATCGGCCTACACAGTTAATATGAAGTTCAAATTACTTATGATTACCAGGGACCGTTAGGAGGGGGGAATGCAAAACGGTACCCACAATCAATCCATTAGTTTCGGCAAATGCCACAAATGGAAAGTGACATTCGGTACATAGTTAGAACGTAAACCCCCCTTATTTGTTTCGAATCATTCGAATGTTTATTCAGACCCTTTGTTTTTATAGAGTCAAGTTGCACCCTAATTTGTATCAACATATTATCCTAAAACCTATAAATTAACCTGCTAATGTCTGCTTTATAAATCACAAAAAAACTCAATGTACAAACTAATTTATTAACAGTTTACATCATACCAAAAATGTATGGGTAGCTGATGTGGAAAATGTAACATATCTAAATATTAAAATATGGAGGAGAGTTTTATTTGGTTTATGTCACATGTGATTTTTCTTGATTCAATAAACAGCTGTTATAAGGATTATATCCGTAAAATATTG
The DNA here is from genome assembly GCA_963675035.1 of Allygus modestus. Taxonomy (NCBI): domain Eukaryota; kingdom Metazoa; phylum Arthropoda; class Insecta; order Hemiptera; family Cicadellidae; genus Allygus; species Allygus modestus. The sequence continues at coordinate 81,490,076 of OY776116.1, forward strand.
CTGGGGAGCAGCTCGTCGTTAATAATTATAAATTGATTACTTCCCCCTTCCTCCACAAACGTACTCAATTTGGACATAATTTGTGTTCAAACTACAGAATATTAACGAATTATTGTTAATACTCTTTTAACGAAGGCATTTTAACGTAATTGCTATTAAATGATACTGTTACTTAATGTTTTAAGTTTATGTAAAGGAAAACAGTTTATGAAAAGAGAAGTGGACTGTATATTGTTTAAAAGTAAAAGCGTGTTACGTCATAGCAATGGCGGATGATTCCTGAAACTTTCATAAGTTTATTAGTAAATTTAAGGCTATAAAAATAACTGTTTTGAGTCACTCACGGACACCGAGTCTTCAATGGAGGATCGTGAAGTCCGATGCTAACCACCATGTTGACCATGGACCTGGGCGAAGCGATGACAGGGGCCCCTGGAACTGCAGCGGCACTGGGAGTTCATCCTTCCACGACCGGCGCGCACAACGTGATATTTCGTACGATCGGCACTTAGTACACGTTCATTCGGTACTGTAATGCGAATCGTAATTACACAATGGCACGAAAATGCGATGGTTTGTAATAATTTCTGTACTCAAACTGGAATAAAATGTAAACGGCAAAATGGGGCAGATAGAATAACGGTTGACTGTACAAGTCGAGAGTTATAGACGCACTGGCTATTGAAAAGGAAAATGGTCAGCTGATCTTTGGAATGACCTTTGTATCGCACAGGAATTCAGTAGATAATGCTACTATTGTTGAATAGAAACTGCTTGCTTGACTTATTGAAAGGGGTTTGCCTCGTTACACTATTGGAGAAAATAAAATGTCTATACAATTATTATTATGAGCTGCATTAAATGTGTCCCAGATTAATATTACTATTAATTACACAACAGATACATTATATTATAATTAAGGAAAGAATGAGCTTCTATTACAAATATTTTCATTGTATTTAAAAAACATTTTTTACCTATCCCCATCAAACAACAGAACATTTTCTCCAAGAAACAGGGTCAAAACCGATTGCATATGTTTTTCCACATACAGTAGTTTAAATAGTATTATTCCGTCTCACTTCATACTCCATGGCCACGTGCTCCAGTGTCTATCTGATATTACTCTGTGGTCACGTGCACAGCTGTTGCCGTTCTTGGTTATGGCTTAGCTCATTTGTCTATCAAGAGCCCTCCAAGCCGATCAATTACGTCCATTCTCCGGCAATACTGTTATTCAGTCAAGTATCCGGGCGGGAAGGGTGCTGACTCCCTTCGTTACAGGTTCATTTGCTACGTTATTCTTTTATTGCTAACATTCATTATTATCAATTGCTTTGCATTTTTTATGTTATAGGACTGGATTAGAACTAACTGGACAATTTCACAGTCGGTTTTGCAAACCGTTTTTCTTGCTGTTTAAACATGCATCATTTTTACAGCATGAATAAATTATACAGATGTTGATGTTCTTGCTGATCTTTTTTTTATAAAACTGTTGGCAGAATGTGTTTAATACTGATGATGGATAAAAACTCTATTATTACACAGAACCTGAGCACAGAACTCTATTAATACACCATTAACAGACCAGGTGTTATAAGGTGTTATAAGACTAGGTAGATATTAATAAACCAGGTACATTAATAGAGTTCTATATGCACCTGAGTTATTATTATAAACCTTCACTCCAATAATTATCTAATTAAACAAGGAAGACTCTAGTCTAGATTGATTGCATAGAGTAATATACTAAAACACGTAACATCTTGATCTATTTAGTTTACAGGCTGAGGTGGAATTTACATCTTGGAAAACCCCAGAAAAACACGTTTCAATGCCAAATTGAACACAGAATCGTTTGATTGTAATCTAAATTTTCACATCTGACTATCATACTAATATAATAAAGCTGAAAGTTTGTGAGTTAACGCTCCAACTACTGAACCGATTGAGCTGAAATTTGATAGGAAGATAGCTAATATGCTAAAGTAACATAAAGGTCTATTCACGTTTTAAAATTTCTTAAGGGCTTTACCCCACTGAACTCTAAACATCCCATGTTAATCTTATGGACACTAACATTTACTGGATCAGATGATAAATAAATAAACGGTATCTCAGGCAACTGACACATACTTTCTCCCTTTTAGCCCAACTTTAATGAATAAATTACTTTTTATTTACTAAAAATAAAATACAAAGCACGGTAGAATGTACAGAAAATCTTGTAAACAAGTTGTTTTCAAAAATATCCACCCAAATCCCTGTTTAGGAGGCACTACAGAATCCATCGCTACACATGTGGTTTTAAGAGGGGAAATGCCCCCTATTCCCCCCTCAGGGTTATTAAGGGGTAACATATTTCGAATTTCCTCTGTTGGTCAATGCTAACTTGACAAGCATATCAATTTTGAACGAAATTGATCAATAAATAAGAGAGAAATAGTAATTTTTGTATTCCCCATAAGAATAACATTGGACAACGTACTGCGTTTACCGCAAAATTTAAATTTTCTCCGCAACCAGCAATCGTAGAATAGTAATTCAAAATATTAAATTATTTAGTAATTTTAAGCTCTTTTTCAAGGTGAATAGTAATATTTTTTTATATCATATTTCTTTATAAAAAATCCCAAAAACTGAATTGTTGATATTTTAAGTCTTGTAATGTCTGAACCCGAATCTTTACAGAAATGCGGGTGGTGTCATTTTGTTGGAAAACTAAAGTTCTACAAACGACTAAAGTTTAATCAAAATCGTTAGAGCCGTTTTTAGAAATCTTGATTTTTCCATGTTTTTTGGCGTTTTTTTGTGGATAATTACCCTTAAAAATAAAAAATTACAAAAAGGAAAATCACCTGGAGATAAAGTGGATTAGTACCTACATACCAAATTTCATAAAAATCAGACCATTGGTTAGGGTTCTAGCTCTGTACACATCCATACAGACAAACAGACAGGCAGACAGACAGATGACACAGACATCACGTAAAAATCACTTTTTTGGGTTCAGGGAGCACCAAAACGAATATTTCCACTAACAATTCAAATTCGAAAATTTTGACGAAAACAATACTTTCTCCATACACTATGTATAAGGGGAGAAAGTAAAAAAGTGTTCTGCATTTGAGATTTTCAAAAAGATTTTGAGTTTATTTATTTGTTTATATTCTGGTTTACACTTTTGCTGCACGTTTAACCACGAAGGTATCTGTAACGAAAAAGTCCGATTTAATCAAATGGTTGGAAGTCCCGAAATTTCAGAAAAAAATGCAAATTAGAAAGGCTTCAATAAGCTCTACGGCCGGAAGCACACAGGGCAGAAGAAACACCAGAATAACAGCAACTTTGTCGTGAAGAGCAAGCTCAGCGGCAGGCCAGTTTGAGAGCAACTGCAAAGGCACTATGGCAGAGCAGTGATCTACAGAAACTGTTGAGAAAGCTGAAGCTCGCAGACGAGCTATTGCTGTAAAGGCTATACCCAGCGGCGTCAAACGTTCACCAGAAATATGTAGGGCGTCTTTGAAATTGCTGTATAGGAATACGACTCGACTCTTTACTAACGCTATGTAGTGAGCGCTGGCGAAGCCGCGGCGGGTAACGGCTGGTTTAGAGATATTTCCTCATTCTACTAAAGCTGAATATGAAAATAAATGTATCAAAAAACAAATTCAAGATACAACAAAATAAAAACCCAATATGTTGAGCTAATTACCTCCAGACAAATCCAACTAATCTTCAGAACACCTAATCCTGAGTAGCGGAAGGGCCAGCGATAAATGATAAAATTACATCAGTTGCAGGATTAAAATTTACAACCAAGCCATCAGCGCATACCTATCGTACACGCTTGTTATCGAGTGTACATCATTCCGTGTTGTGGATTCATTTCATATTTAAAGTAGTGGATCAGTTTTGAAGTGGCGCCTGACCCCCTGACCGCAAATGCACTCGAGTGGCCTTCCATCGGTATTGTCTGCCGTTAGCCATCGCAGTACCGAACCTCATCAGCTTCTGAACTGAGTTTAAAGACTATACATCGAGGAAATAAACCTGCATGGTTAAATCAAATACCAGGAAATTTAAATATAAAAATGTTGGTATTAGACAACAAAGATCCTCAATATTTGAGACGGCATGACTCAAATTGGTCTTGTTATGTATTTTATTTCTCCTCCGAATCACCAATTAATTACAACTGATTTAAATTACTTGTAGTCATGTGATTCAATGAGTTTCCAAACGGAGTCCGGTGACCGGTTTAAACGCAGCACACTACACTTCTGCACGGGACAGACCATCCGTCCAAATCTTGGCCTAGAATGAACGTGTCATTCCGCGTGGGTGTTTTAGATGAAGTTTATAGTAAAGCTACGTGTTTATCAAAACCTTAAACAGCATTTTGAGCCTGAAGTTGATGTTTTAATGGATTGAAACGGCTCGATTTTCAAAGACAAATTGAATCTTTCGATTTCAGGTAATTTAAACCAGGTCACTTTTCATAAGGCTCGTTCACTTTAATGTTACCAATAACCAACGTATCGTTCTAATGAAGCTTGTCTTTATGAACTGATATTGGTTGTATTGCACCTGTAGTGTCTACTACATGTCAAAATGTGATACAGGGAGGAGGAGGAAAGATAGTATGGAAGCAGGATAGCACGGAACAATCGAACTTTTCTTCTTTTGTCATCAGTACCGGTGACTATATTTTCATCATTACTCTGTACCATTATACTGTCATGAAATATCGAAATTTAAACGAGATATTTAACAACAATATTTAAGCGTCACTTATCCAAACTCATGTCGGAGCCCTAGCACTTCACGGTACTATTTTCCACCTATTATCAAGTCAACTCCCCCGCACTCCACCGGATCTGCCACTGTTAACAATAAACGCAACTTTCTCGTTAGCGTTTCCAGAATAATGACAAAGGTTGTAGTGGACTCGTTTGCGCCAAGTATTAATGTAAGGATGCCGGGATTAGCTCGTTAGCCGTCTCCTCCAATTTGGCCCATGAATTGCGCCGCCTCATTCACGCGTCGTAATTGTGGTTGTACTCTACTCATACTCATCTACTACGGGCCTCAGGCTAGGACATAATTGCGCCGTATTTCCTTATGACGCCCCTTGACATGTCTTAGGTCTTAGGAGCCCCATTCTTGCGGTAGTAGCCCGTTCATTATCTTACTTAGACTTACCGTACTCCAGGTGTACGAACACTTTCCCAGTTGTACGACAAGTGGCAATTTACCTCATTTCATTGTTCTTCGCGGTTTTCGTCAGGGTTTTAGTTCTTTTTGTATTCTGCGGGAACAGAGGAATGTGGGCACAGATTGCGAATGCGGGTTTTGTAGGGTTTAGGCATACATGATCGCGAACCGCTTGAAAATGCCGCTTTGTATACTTGGGTTTAGAGGTTAAAGATTTGCAATTTTTATGTAGTAAAAAAATGAATGTTTTCCAAGAAGACTTGGTGTTTTTCAATAGTGTAAAAAATTAATGTCTGAATACGCGAGTGTTATGAACAACAAATCTAAAAATAGTTGTAACAAATATATCAATACAACTCGAAAAAACTTCCTTATACAAAGATAATACCATATATTTAAAATGAAAAATGATCAAAAATACGTTGGGCAGTGAAAATGTTTTAGTTTATATCTGTCATTACTGTATTGTGGTTTATCAAAGTTGAATTTTTAACTGATTAATTCCCAAATATTGTTCTCCCTTAACTAGGGCTATCAGGTATGGGCCAGACTTTGTAGTTACAAATCAGACTTTGTAGTAACAAAGTCTAGCCCATACTTGTTTTGAAGTATCCTAATTAAACTGGGGAAACCGATTTATGTTGAATTGTTGAATCAGATTTCCTACGTTATAAATGTTTTTGTACTACTTTTGATTCTCTTTCCCTACATTGGAAAACAAATCCGCCTCCGCCACATACTTTAATATAATCAAATAGATTATTTTTGCTCATTTGTTATTTCTTAAGTCATTCCATTATGATTGACGTATTGAATACTAAGAGCAATAGTTTAACTTGTTATCAAATTAAACGAGTTCGCACGCAGCACGCTGACGTGAGGGAAGTGAATGTCCACATAAAAACTTTTAAAACTCAAAATCAGTGTAAAAACATACATGTATTCCAATTTTTATTTAAATCTGAAAATAATATTGATTTTTTGGCTGTTCTGATGCTCCTGGTTTCTTTACCAGCAAATCTGGGAATACAATTTTGCGCATTATAATGTCAGGAGAAGGTCCAGTCAGGCTTGAAAGTAGGCGTGAGGTTGCTGGGGATGATAAAAGTACTCTAACAAAGGAATAGTAGGCTTTTCTAGTGTAAAACCTGCACAAGACAACGTACTGTGTTTAGTCGAAACACATTGTCTTTAATAACTCGGTAAATATGTATGCTAGAATGTCGAGAGAGGGCTTAAAAGTTTTGCCTCACTAATTCCCATCTTTTTGCATGCATTAATTTTACATCCAGGGCTTTTCTGACCCTTTTTGGGCCCAAAACCCCAAAATTTGAAAGATTAATCCCCAAAAAAGGGGTTTAGAGTTTTCCGATTGTTTTGCCCAACGAACTTGTCCAACTGATTACAGAAAGGAACGTCCCTATCAAATTTGAAGAGAATCGGACAAAAAATGCGACCGCTAGAGTGCAAACACATTTATATATATACAATTTTGAACGACCCCCCAAAACGTGTTCAGGGGGTCACGTTAGGAACTTCTATGGTGGTCCCGGCTTAAGTTTCACCGTGCGGGTCATGCTAATAGTTCACTTTCCAAAGGAAATTCGCTAAAAATGTTCAAAATAAACGTTACATTTCATTGTTATTTTTTCATAAACGTATATTTAAAATGCTCCCCTATATAGTTTGGTGCTCAGAGAATTATTTTCAGATAGTGAAAGATCAAAATGAAAATGGCTATACAAAATGGATGTGTGAACGTTTATATTATCAATGCATCTTGTGAAACTAAATTATTCGGGTAATTTTACAGTAAATTTGTTTTATCGGTTCCTGTGTTAACATTTATATTTAATTAATAAAATTATAGAAAAAACTTACTGAAGGTAATTTAATCTGTTTGTACCAGATTTAATGTTTTTACATTTGCATTTCTGAAATAACAAATGTAGTAAATTGTTATATGTAAATACAATTGAAGAAGACATGTCATAACATGTTTCATGAAACTATAAATTGCATATGCAATTTTACAGTCTAAACTGTAACCGTATTAGTTTGTATTTGTGCATGTGTCTTAACTTTATTTGGTTGGCATGCACAACAAAGAAAGAATATTCAGATATTTAAAAATAAAATAAAATCTCGTTATTCTTTTATACTATACAACAAGTGTATAATGGTAATGTTGTCAATAATTTACTTTAATCTAAGTTAATTTTAAGCTGTACTTTTACAATATGGATATCATATACGTAATCTAATGGTACAGTCTAATTAAACAATAGTTTAACACTTAGTTAATCTAACTGTACGATTCTTCACTTATTTTAAATTTGAAAACTAATTACATACTTGAAACCCTATTATAGTGATTATTAGAATTATAAAACTCTTCTAAGGAGTATAGAGATAAATTTAAAAATATTTGTTTGCAATTCTAACTGAAATTTCTCAATAGTTACTTTAATTTTAAGTTGGTTTAGAATGAGTTTGAAGAAGTGAAGCCCCTTATAAAATGTTCATTTGTTTAAGTTCTAAATTTGTCTGCTCTCTGTCGTAAATTGTGCTGCTCTGTTGTAAATTTATTTATTAAAAGGTTTTAGTATTAATAGGGTCTAATTTTGTATAATTGGTGATGTGTAAGTACAAACATAATTGATTTTAAAATTAGCAAAGTATATACCGTTAGTATTCCAAATATTTGAAAATGTTGATCTTTTCAGTTATTTTCAGTCTTTGAGAGGAACACCCAAGAATATCACATGATGATTATTAGAATGACAGTGATAATGTAAAACGAGTTTGCACGCAGCACGCTGACGTGAGGGAAGTGAATTTTCACATAACAAATTTTTAAAACTCAAAATCAGTGTAAAAAATACATTTATTCAAATTTTTATTGAATTCTGAAAACATTGATTTTGGTTCTTCTAATGCTCTTGGTTTCATTTACCTGCGATGCTGGGAATACAATTTTACGCATTATAAGGTTAGGAGAAGGTCCAGTCAGGCTTGAAAATAGGCGTGAGGTTGCTGGGGATGATAAAAGTACACCAAGAAATGAATAAGGCTTTTCTAATGTAAAGCCCCCATAAGACAACATACTGTGTTTTGTCGATACACATTTTCTTCAACAACTCGGTAAATATTTATTCTAGAATGACGATAGAGGGCTTAAAAGTTTCGCCTCACTAATTCCCATCTTTTTACATGCATTCATTTTATATCCGGGGCTTTTCTGACCCTTTTTGGGCCCAAAAACTCTAAATTTGAAGGATTAATCACCAAAAAAGGGATTCAGAGTTTTCCAATTGTTTTGCCCAACGAAATTGTCCAACTGATTATAGAAAGAAACACAAACACACACACACATAATATGTAAATATATATATATATATATATATATATATATATATATATATAAAATTGTTGGGTTAGAACGACCGAACAAAACGTGTTCAGCGGGTCACGTTAGGAACTTCTATGGTGGTCCCGGGCTTGAGTTTCACCGTGCGGGTCATGCTAATAGTTCACTTTCCATAGGAAATTCACTAATAAACGCTTTAAATATAGAAATAGACTAAATTAATAAGTTGTTGTCTACAGCGTCGTTATATTGGGCCAATTGGGTTCAAACTTTGTAAAGTATATAGAGAGTTAACGAGATAAAAAATAATTTCGATCCACATACAGCTTTATTGTAGGTCCCAAGGAATATTAACCATATATATATTCCTGCCGTTTATTTTTCACAGGTCGAAAAATACTTCACAAGACTGTGCTTACACGTTTATACATGCTATGTTTAAAAATGTAATGTCCGGCAGATTGTTACCGGATTATACGCGCATGGAAAACACGCTTACACATCATACCTCGCTGAGTATAGAAAAATAAGAAAAATGTCGTGTTGTAATCTAATTCTTTCAGTCATATTCCACTCAATGCATATTCTAACAAGCCCAACTCCGCAGTTATTAAATAAATTCGTTCAGCTTCAAACCGCCACTCATTACCGCTTCGTATCTTGTGAGTCACTCCACCCCGTAATCGTATCCGGTTAATAAACCAAACAAAACAGATCCTAGTTAAGTGTTGGCTTCAGCCGCAATCAAAGGCTGCACATCTGATCGATGCCGGAGACTCGGATGAATATAGCTTGTAATTACGGTAAAGAGGAGGGCGCAGGTTGTGATGGGGGGCCTAACGAGGGGGTGGTGGTGGGTGTGTAACTACCCCCACCCCCCGCAGGCTGCTCGCTCGCTCGGCTCGCTTACATATGATTTCCCGCGCGTTATCATCTCTGCTCCGATTATTTATCGGACTTTCTTGTTTATTCCACCCTCCCGCAATTATCCCAACCTGGTTTTCCTTGTTACCTGCGCCTACCCACCCGTGAACGCAGAACGCTCGACATCTGCCAAACGATCCGCATTGTACGATCCCCACCACCGCTCCCGCTCTGCCGTTCATTTAAATCATTTTAAGCGAGAGCTTTCGTCCCGATTTGTTGGCTTTACGGTTGAAAAGACTCCACTCTGGATTAGGCTGGAGAACATAAAACGTTTTTAAAAATATGAAATTTAGTTATCCCTATCCTCTTTTATACTGCGATGCGAATCGACTTTGCCCGGATAGCGGAAATGCGAGTACGTTGGATTTTAATGAAGCTGTTTTTACATCTGGAACAGTCTTTATCAACATTAATGTAACTGGTCTCGCGGTTTTTACTGCTTGCCCTTGAATGTTGTGCAACGGACGATAAAATAATCTGGTTTTCATATATTTTTAGATTCGTAACGCATTCTCTATCAGTCTAGATAGGATGTGAACGGGACCTACGATATCGTAGGCCCGGTCTAAACCTCACTATGGTCAGTATATGGACGATCCCCATATTATGTGCCTGGTGATAATAAATACAAATTGATGTAGCATTTTTATATATCAAACGAACCTTCTTTGGCGCTCTTGCGTTAAATGATTACAAACGCCTTTTGGGATAACAGCTTACATTTCTGTTCACACCTCGGAATCAGAAATTCTTCAACCCATCTAGATGTTTATTCCATTTGATTAAACGCACTAAATTGCCGGTAAGAGTTTTGTCGTTGAGCGTCATCTTATTTTACACCTTGCTTAATAATTAGTTATACAATTATTTTTCCAGTTATGTATATACAAATGGCTTTGATAAAACGACTGGCAATCTAGTACTTGTGACCAGGAATGCATTAAAATCAGTGTTAACGCCAAACTATATACATAAATAATAAATAATCGCTACCTTATTCAATATATAGCATATAGGTGTTCCTTATTTAATTTCAAACCCTTTCAGTTACAAATTTTTAAAATGGTAAATAAATAAATGGTATACAACCTAATATTCAGTTGGACGAAGAAAATTAACTTTAACTTTCTTCTCTTTGAATTAGTCATGACAGTGATAAAACTATTTTGTATACAAGTTTGATGTGTTTGTACATGTATGTAAATATGTAAAAGTTGTATTGGTACCTCTAGTAGCTTATAACATATAGAAATCTTGAATGAACAAGAGAAAAATAAAAAACACAGAATAGATTTGTTATCATAAAAATGTCTTGAGAAATACAATTTATCAATAGAGTTTACTTTACAAGACATAACAATGAATTATTGTGGTCTTTCAATCATAATTACTATATCTACTTGTTACTTGTCCTATTCGTACATAATATAATGGGATACAAGATTAAATACTAAGCACCTACATTTTGAGCAAGGAACGCACGTAGCAGCATTCCTATACAGAGATTTCTGAAGTAAATCCCTACCTTCTAAATTTCATTAAAAACCGGACATAGATTACTTCAGCTATAAAACAATAAATAAGCTGTATTAGAAACTGGCACATACTTTCTCACTTTTAACCGTATTTTAATCAATAAATAAGTTGTTATTACCAAATAGAGAATATAAAGTACGGTAGCCTTCATAGAAAATTATTAGTGTCATTACAAAGTCTTGAAAAGGTGGGTTTTTCTATTTAAAGTGTATTTTTAATTCACATAATCCACCAACGATTTGTTTACAATAGTCTTACTTATTCAGTAAGTAATGTTTCGTACATTTACGTGACCAATTTTGGCGATTGAATTGTCAAGTTTAAGGGATTGTCTGCCAGATGAATCGAAAGAAATTGATTTTATCTTGGAATTCAAGTCCCGCTGACCCTTAAAGTGCCCATATTTTATTGTGTTTTTGTCATAAGTGTCTTATCATAATTACTTATTTAATGTATACAAGAAATCAATTTTATTTATTTATATGTTTATAAGGAATTGCATTTTATGTCTGCAAATAAACTATTTGTCTTGTAAAGCATAAGTAGTGGTAGTTTAAGGGTTTGGTGTAATCAAATATATACCGGTTGTTTGAAAAAGAACAACCTAATTTTAATCATACTAATATATAATGAGTTCGTACGTAGCACGCTGACGTAAGGGAGTGAATTTCCATATAAAAAACTTTAAAAACTCAAATTCAGTGTAAAAACATACATTTATTCAATTTTTTATTGAAATCTGAAAACATTGGTTTTTTGGCTGTTCTGATGCTCCTGGTTTCATTTACCTTATTCCCATCTTATTATATGCATTAATTTTACATACGGGGCTCTTCTGACCCTTTTTGGGCCCAAAAACTCGAAATTTGAAAGATTAATCCCCAAAAAAGGGGTTTGGAGTTTTCCGATTGTTTTGCCCAACGAACTTGTCCAACTAATTACAGAAAGAAACGTCCCTACCAAATTTGAAGTTAATCGGACAAAAAATGTGACCGCTAGAGTGCAAACACACACACACATATATATATATATAAATATATACAATTTTGAACGACCCCCCAAAACGTGTTCAGGGGGTCACGTTAGGAACTTCTATGGTGGTCCCGGGCTTAAGTTTCACCGTGCGGGTCATGCTAATAGTTCACTTTCCAAAGGAAATTCACTAATAAGTTAAAGTTCATACATGTAATTTCTGTTATATTTACTTACCAGCGGATCTGACGTAAAGGTTTTGCGAAATTTGACGACGTGTAAAAACAACCAAGAAATAAAATATGTCTTCAGTATATGTAATCTACATTCTGCGGCTCTTTTATTGATTATAATATCTAACACTTTTAAATTGAAAATTAATGAATCAATGTATTATAACACATATATAACACATAATAACACATGTATTACATTTACCACGGACATGTGTTTTTACATAGAATACATGTGGTTTTGAACTTTGACGACCTCCATGAGTGAACAACGTTTTTATTGGAGCCTGGTGATAGGGGCATGATCCCTCGAAACCGGTAGCCTAATCAGGATTAAAACGGATCATTGACGCAAAACAAGGTAAAATAAACCATTTTTGTATTCACAAGTAATCCATGGCATTAACTGATACAATGACAATAATAATTATTTTAACATTATTAATAGGGTCTAGTAAAACAGTTAATATTATTGATTGGTGTATTCCCGATTTAAAAGTAAATATATGCAATTTTTTCGATTAAATAAATGAATTGAGTTAATTTACATGATGCTAAAAATCTCAGTCGCTATGAATAAAAACCGCTGAAAACAAGTACACAAGGTAACTCTGAATTATTACTCTTAATTGTTGCAATTGAAAGATGTACTCATCATGAAAAAACAGCAAGTTAATGACGTTCTTTATTGCAAACTGTAAGAAAATTAGGAATAATTATCGGCTATTTACAGCTATGTAGGCTACTCTTGCAAAAATAAATAAACACCATTTGTTGAATAATTACTTTGCTTTTATTACACTATCATATCCGACCTACATATCTAATTTTCAATTTGTTAAATAAACCTTTCAAACTCCTCTTTATAAAATCGCGGATAACCGTGATGGAAATAATGCAAAAGAGGCGTTTTAGAGCGGAAGAACCGGGGTAAGAGCGATTTGATAGTATGAAATCGAGTGAGCCCAGAACCGACCAATGGGAGACGAGCTCGCGACCGACCGACCAATCAGGAGGCGCGCCGGCGCCGCGCGCAGTAATAGAGACATTAGAATGTTTATTGTGGGGGAGGAGGGGCGCGTAATTACTCGTGACGTCACAATATGGCGAATATTTGCACTTTTGACATTTACATCGCATCCATCAACCTGTCAACACCCTGTACTAGGATTGTTGATGCTTTCCGGTAACTGTTAGCAATTTCTTAATGTATTATTAAATACATTTTTTTGTGACGGGAACAATGTAATTTTGTGTGTCGAGTGCAATTTGTAAACGTATTAGTTTACGCGAAATTTACGTAGTGGTTTACTTATAACTAAGAGTTAGACGAAAACAGTTTGCCGATGTTCGCCGAGGGGATGCAGCAGACGACGAAGACGTCGTTCCTGATAAAGGACTTGCTTGGTGACGTCATCATCAATAGGGAAGGTGAGCGGGAGTACACATTTTAATTCATTCAACAAAAATCTATAGCAAATGACATTAAGCAAAATATTTTGAACATTCTTGTATTGGGTTTACGGTAACTTTGGCGAAAGCCTTAAAATCAAGAAACGAGTGACAAGATATATATATAAAAAATCTGCGAGAATAACTTAGTAAAATCTTAGTTTTTAAAATCATTGTCCAAGGAAGGGCAGAAAGTAGTTTTTGTAACTTTAAAACGTTTATGAAGTTGATTGAAACTAAGTGTACAGCGTATTTGGTTTGTTGCGATGCACAGTAGGTAAATATACATATAATAAATTCCATAAGAAAATAACATTAGTTAACTCACACCTCTGTTGTTTTCAACCCTACTTAGTTTATATAAAACATGTTAATAACTATACTAATTTAATTCCTAGACAAATATCAAACTTTTTCTTTAAAATTGTTTATGATATTAATATTAAACATAATAATATAATATATCATGTTACATTTATATATATATATATATATATATATATATATATATAAATGGATTGTTATAACCAATTTAATATGAGTGAATCTTAATACTTTAAACTAAGGTTTCATACTTTGTAATTATTGTAATAAGTTGTGGGTTGTTTTAGAGCCGTCTCTAACATTTTAGGTTAGCTGTATTAAAATATAAGAGCTCTACACATTCTGTGACAGTTACTGAAAGAAATGAAAACGCAAGAGGTTTTCAGTTTTCAAATTAGTTTACTAAATATGGACAACAATGTTAAATATATATATATTTATTTATATATATAAATATATATATATATATATATATATATTTTCCCCTTTGATTTGTTCATTATTGGTTCAACTGTTAACTGAGTCTTATCTTACAGAAGACAGCCGATTCATTTCTTGTACATGTTCTATACTACTTTTAGATTTGCCAATACATTTAAATGTTTATAGTATTCCGAATCCATAAATTGTGTATTTTAAGACTATCGCTTTTGTTTGGGTAAAAAAAATTAATCCGTGTTGGGGATAGTGCAAAACACATTACAAATATCTGTTAAATATCGAATTATTCACCTCATGTGATTGGATGTGGTAACAACACACGGGGCTGTGTCGAAGCATAGTTATGATTGCTACGACACAATAGTAAATTATTTAAATATTAACCACCACTGTTATATTATGATCGCTAATTATATTATTTGAATAATCTTTATTAAGTTCAATATTAATTTTATAAATATCAATTTGTTATTAACCATCATGAAAACTTAAATAACCTTAAAGGTCTCCTCCAACGTAATTTGTTCATGAGAACAAATTAAATAAAATTACCTTTATCACGTTAAACAAATTTGATAAAACGTAGAACAATTCTATTTATTTACTAAAAAGCAAAGCAGGAAGCGAAAATTAGATATTACTAAACTGATAAACAAAAAAGAACAATAATTGTTTTGGGTAAAATTCTAAAATACGGTAATATATTTTTATCTGACCTCTTTAAAAGTATTTTTATAAACTTATCTTAAATAAGTTGCAAGGAGTTAGTAGTTTTATTTCTGCATTTATTTTGGTATACCTGCAAAAAAACTCTAAGCAAGCTTATGTTAATTTACAAAGATCTTGTAAGATAAAGCTGCTGTCCATTTAATACACAACATTTATCTTTTAACTTTGCATATTTTCGTAAATCTACGTTTTGTGTTATATTATAAATACTACCTGTCAAATTTTACAATGTTTAAGTTACCGCCCAGACAAATTATTTAATTGCATTAGAAGGGAAATAATTGTGGCATGACATGTTTTATACGAGATGTTTTAAATATTTTTTGTTTACTTTATTCGATTCACTATTGAAATAATACTAGGTATAGACGATGAAATTATTTTTGCATCATACTTTTGCTTATTACTTTAGAGGTAAGTTTCAATAATTCTAAATGTAAAAACATTTTTATCAGAGGGCAAATCACTGATTTAATCCATAAATATGTGAAACCCCAGAAAACCTCGACTGCCTGAGATATGATATAGCCCACAATTTATCGTGTTTACAAATACAGTTTCATCGCTGAGATTAACTTACTAAAATACACTATTTTGGTTAGTTCAATTGAACTATAAATTGATTGATAAATAATTGAACTATAAATTGATCAATTGTTTGAATAGTAGCTAATTAGTTACAATTCAATGAATTTGTTTATGCATGTTCGTGCTGTGTATATTTAAAGCGCTTTACGTGGACTAAAAATCTCAATATTTGTTGTAGGCCTAATTTGTTCCAAATTTGCATTATAAATAAGATTGGTTAGTATAATGATTGGTTAGTATAATGATTGGTTAGCATAATGATTGCTTAGTATAATGATTGGTTAGTATAATGATTGGTTAGCATAATGATTGGTTAGCATAATGATTGGTTAGCATAATGATTGGTTAGTATAATGATTGGTTAGTATAATGATTGGTTAGCATAATGATTGGTTAGCATAATTATTGGTTAGTATAATGATTGGTTAGTATAATGATTGGTTAGCATAATGATTGGTTAGTTGAATTACAAATTGTCACAATTCCGTAGCTTTCGTTCAAAAATAAATTTATAGTTTGTTTTGAAGAAACCTTAGAAAACCCACCATACCATCCCTGGCTTTTGGAATACAGATATGCTAGGCTGCCTTTTACTTTTGTTGTCTGCAGTCCTTTTTTAACTCAGGTTCTATTATACGTTCATTACATTTGGTTTTTGATTATGTTATTACATCTAATATTTTTTCCAATTTTTAAATACAAAATAATAGAATTCGGTTGTAACTTTCTCATAAAAAACGTGTTTCCCTACAGGTTCTGGCTAAAGGGTCTCTCCTCAAATTGTTAGGAGGGTTCTCAAGGGAACAACCGACCGTAGAAACAATAAATACTACACTTAATAAATAATAATACAAAATATGTATTCAACAGTTAAAAAAATCACATTCGTAATTTATGTTTAAAGGCCCAATAGGTAGTAACAGAAAATAGGAAGCACTAATGGCATAAAGAATCGCTGAAAATTGTAAAATAATTATAAAATAAAACAATTTAATATTTTATATCATAAAACTATTCGTAAACAATTTTTAGCTGTTACCGTTCTAAAGACGAGCAGCATATATAGTAGATACACAAGTATTAGGATAACTTGTTAATCAATAACTTGTAAATAATATAAATAATATACTGTATATTTTTTCCCGGGAAGAAATGCTATTAGTCCACCGTTAAGGAAGAAACGGAAGATTCCCTGGTGTGTGGGACTTGCACCCACTAAAACCCCCCGCTTTAGGCCGAAGTCCACTTTGGAAAGACATATTAAGGCATAACTTCAAAGTGGATCCTCGTATCGTGAAGCTGATTTGGCTACCACTTCTGCTTATTTTTTCACCTAAGGGAAGATCCCTGATGTTATGGGTCTTCAAGTTTTTTCCTCTTGAGAACCTGCTCGGCGAATGTAAAAATGCGTTGCCAGTTCTCAAGAGGAAGACGTCATCAGAGGAACAGTAGTCTCGGGCGAATAACAAATAATATACAATCTAGTCTAATAAATATCACTGGTGAACGTTATTCGGTATTGAATTTGCACAATGAACACCATTTCATGTTTAATTGAATAGGGGACAATTAATTTAAGTAATTTCTATTGTATGTGATTATATTTTCACTCGTGTACCACCTTTATTCATAGTAAAACATGCTATTAAATTAAATTTAACTGCCTTAATAGGGAACACAAGAAAACATCAGCTGCGTCATATTTCACCTTTATATTTGTTTCTCGCATAACACCAATGTTACAGTTTGAATACGGTAGCACCTCAATGCCTCATAATTACCCGAATTCATTAATGCAAAAAAACATTACATTACATACATAAATGCAACACATACAGTACTTTGTTTATATTCAGCGTAATATAACAATCCTTTATCCAGAACAAAAACTTGCAAATATTTAATATTTTTGAATTTTACTAAAGTTTATTACTTGTGATGTGAGGATTATGCTTGATTGAATCGCTAGGTATCTGATCACTAAAATGATTTTATAAAACAATGATTTCGGGTTATCCGTTGAGGAGAGGTCGGATTTAACAGTTAACATTGAACTTGCAGGAAAAATATGCAGCAACACGAAGTCTCCCTGCTCTTCAGAAAATCGTCCGACACTTGTGCAGATTTCACTATACTATTCTAGTTTGTTACTTTTAATCTAGAGGGATTTGAATAACAATTAATATTTATTTTATTTGAATAATAATTTGAATAAAACAACTTATAACGTAGTTTTGAATAAGCACTAAGCCAAAGAAAGCCGATCACATCCAAATAAATCAGACTATGTTGTCGCTTTTAATATCGTGAATCGTCCTGTTAAGAAGAGTTGTTAATTACAAAGTGCACTTTTCTGAAATAAATTTGCTTTGGGAGAAGCTTGTCTTGGAAATAGTAAGTAAATTACTTAGAATAAGTCCAAATCTTAGATCGGTATATAAAAGTAAATTTCCCCTGTAGCCAAGTTAACTTTGAACAAGCCTATAATGAACGGCGATTTGCGATCAACAGAGGCCAGTCAAGTGTATCCAAGGTAGGTAAACTAGGGCCCGATGTAAGGGGGGGGGGGGTGACCTCCCCTAGAGGACGTGTGTTCCACTAACAGGATTGTTAGGGTCCACTCTGCACCGGCCACTTGTTATAGAGGGGAATCGAACAGCAATTTGCTGTTTGTATGGGAGTATAGACTACTGAATCCATAATCCGGATCTCCGCACCCTCTGCGATTGTTCCTTGATGTTTCAGTTACAGTAACAATTCAGCAGTGAATTATTCATGGGCTATTCGCCCAATTTGCAATCGTTCAGAGGGTCATTATCACTTGAAAAGTAGAAATAAAGTGATCAATCAGTCGTTGGGGAAATAATACAAAATGTGAACTTGTAGGGAAATAAATACCACTTGTAAATGTGTTTCACAAATTAAGGGGTTTTGCCTTATTAATTGATACATTGTAAAGCTAATAGCACTGATTATTATTGTCTAATCATTTGCGTAAACGCTATCAATACTATCATAATTGCAAAAGTCCTTCGTGAATAAATTTAATTTGACAACTTAATTTTACTAGCTAAATATTTTAGTATGTTTGGTGTTTTATTATTTATGATAATAATTGTTTAATGTCTAATATAAGTTTAGCCTATAAATGTTTATTCACGCCTAAACCTAAACTTCTAATCTCAATAGAAAGGATTCCGTTACCAGTATTGTTCTTGAAAAATAATATGTTTCAAATCATGAGTTATATACCTTTTTTTCAATTATATCTCCTTTCTATTCATCATCCTTTTATAACTATGTTCCATTGCCACCATTACTACAGGTTTCATCCTGTAATTCATCCATGTATTCTTCTTTGTAATTTAAATCATTTACTTTTCCCAATCATTTTACTAATCACCTTCATTAAATTTCTACAATTTGATTCCGATGTATTTTTTCACTTCTATAAAATTTTTTAAAAGGTTAGGTATCTTTGTCAACCTTACCTCTCCCGTTGACAGGGGGTCTCATAAATATGAGATGAACTTAGCCGCGAAGCAGGAATGCTACATTTCTTATCAGAGCCTTTTACAGTATCAGTAACTTGATGAGATTTACTTTCTACGTCTTGGGTTTGAACCTGAGGTTTGGACCGCTGCTGTGAGATAGGATCCCGCCTCCGACTCGACCAATATCTTTCCCATCGTTTTCTCATCCTACAAACGTCCACCTCTTGTTTGTTGTTCGGGAAACTTTTGGGGATACTTGCCATCTCTTGCTAAACAAAAACAATTTCACGAAATTTTGAAATCTGGAATCTGACTCGTCTTCAGATACGGGAAATATCTGCACCAAAACTGTCAGTATCAGCAGAATTTTCACGCTGGGTGCGTTCGTGTTTGTGTGAGTTTTGGCTTATGTGGTTTGTTGTTTATTCTTGTTTTCTCTCTTTTTGTTGAAATCGTTTGCAGTAAACTGTTGAAGTTTTTTTGTGGCTTTTATTTCTCTGCCTGGATTTTGGCCAATAATATTGTTATGTACTAGGTATTTTTCACAACTGAATCGGGGTAGGTTCCAGATTCGTTAAACTTGTTCTCCAATCAGTGATGGCAAAAGTCCTCAATATTTGCTTTAATAAAATGAATGCACCATCACCGACAGTGAATTCCACGTCTTGTTCCTCGCAGGTGGTGACGAGTCGGATTGCTCGGAGGAGGAGAGAGAGAGGGAGAGCGAGGTGCGGTCGCGGCTGCAGCACCCTCTGCCGCTGATCCTGCATCAGCACAACTCACTGCTGCTCCACCACGACAGCCATGACTCGGCAGCCAAGAGCCGCAAACCGCGCCGCCGCCGCACCGCGTTCACCCACGCCCAGCTCGCCTACCTGGAGAGGAAGTTCCGGTGTCAGAAGTACCTCTCCGTCGCCGACCGCAGCGACGTCGCGGACGCCCTCAACCTCTCAGAGACCCAGGTCAAGACGTGGTACCAGAACCGCAGGTAGGCAATACCTTCTTACAGCACAGTATTATAGTATCTTACCATTCAGTGGATACCCTCTAGCAGTGCAAAAGCAAACCAAATCCTTGCAGGTGATATACTTAGGGAATGAACGATACCCTAAGTAATTTTACATAAATTCTATAAGATATCTAGGATAAAATTTAAAGTGTTATTGTTAACCCAGACCCTCCCCCTCCTACTAATAACGTAGCGTATCGCTACGTCATACCCCTGCCCCTCTAAGTGTAATATGTGTGTGTAGGCCCTTAGTGCCTACATGTATCAAGATTTTAAAGAAATGCCATAACTCTTAGCCTTTGTGCCACCGGCTTTCAAAGTTTCAATGGTTGTCTATTTCAGCCGATGAGTTCGTTGGTCAGATGATTATTAAGGAATTTCCTTTGGAAAACTGAACTATTAGCATGACCCGCACGGTGAAAATTAAGCCCGGAACCACCATAGAAGTTCCTAAAGTGACCCCCTAAACACGTTTTGTGGAGTCGCTAACAACTTTATATGTATACATATATATTTGTTCGCGCTCTAGCGGTCGCAATATTTGTCCAATTTTCTTGAAATTTGGTAGGAACCTTCCCTTCTGTAAACAGTTTAGACAAGTTCGTTGGGCAAAACAATCGGACAACTCTAACCCTCTTTTTGAGGAAATTTTTTTTATTTTGAGTTTTTGGGCACGAAAAGGGTTAGTAAAGCCCAGAATTTTTAAAATTATTGCATATTAAATTATTGCTCGTAAAAAGCCGAAAATACTATGCCCTCTCTCATTATTCTAGCTCAAATTAAAGAAAATGTTAGTTGAATAAACACAGTACGTTGTCTTGGGGATTTTACATTGGAAAAGGCTGTTTTTTCATAAAATCATTTAGTTTTATCATCCCACCCCTATACTAACTTTTTATCTTGAGGAGACCTCCTCCTAACCTTATAATGTACAATTGTCATCTCGATAGTGAGTAGAACCAGGAGCATTAGAACAGCCAACATTTTTAATTTTTTTTAAGTCACCAGTGTTTGTTTAAACCCTTTATTAGATTTTTAAGTTTTTAATGGCGAAAATCACTTCCCTCACGTCAGCGTGCTGCGTCACTAACTCGTTTAAGTATACACTACACTTCTCGGTTTACTCTAATTTTAGAGAGTAATATTAATAAAACGTTGCCCTTTCCAGGACGAAATGGAAGAGGCAGAACCAGTTGCGGCTGGAGCAGCTTCGTCAACAAGCCTCAGTGGAGAAGGAGCTGCTTCAGCACGGCGGCGGCGGCGATGTCAGCTGCTGCAGCCCCTACCAGACGCCTTCCTCAGCAGCGTGCAACTTCCTAACGACTGCTGCCGCCATCTTCCGCAACGTCACCTACGTCCACGGCTGCCCCATCTGAACTGATCGTCAGGAATTCATCAGAAATACTCCCGAATACTCCTGGAGTATCCCTGATGAATACTCCTGAACACTTCCTGTCAATCAGGAACACTCATGGCCTGCTTGAGGGCACGATGTAAATAATTTATTGTCAACCCTTACGATTCGGATCTATTTGCATTATGAAATAAATTCAAAACCATGTGGAAAGCAGATTTTCAGTACCTTGATAGTCGCCAGGACATTAATTGCTGATACCAACAATAACAATTATTACAGTTATCTTTTCCATGAACGCCTACTCAAGATGGATTACTAAATAAGAACTCTTGACTCTGATATAAGTAGGCCTATTCTACACTCTTACATCGCACCGTACTTAAGAATATTTTAGAAACGTCGTAAAATCTTCGCTTTATTTATTTTTAAATCTCGATGCCGTAACACCATCAAGAAAAAAACACAACAACAGATGGGTTTTTATTTGTTGTATAAATTGCCACAAATTGGTAAGAGTTACCTTTAAATTACACCTTTAGAGAAAATGAATTTATAACATTTACTTGTTACATCCGAAATAACTAACCAAATCTGAAGCCAGATTTTATAACAACAATGCCAAAGATGTTTTAAGATTATTTAAATATTGTATGTGTTATATTGTACAACAATAATAGATTTAAACAATACAAATTTAAAAGCACAATGTAAAATGATAGATCTTTCAAAGTGGATGCAGTAAGATATGTTAACATGAAAGATAAAAATCTTGAGCAAAAATTGAAAAAGGCTTATTCATATAAAATATAGAGGTTTAATCCATTGGTGAGGTCTCGCTCTCTCTGTACCAAATTAATGATGTTCAGATTGATGTTTGGCCCGAAGTGAGTCCAGCATATCGTCGCTTAACCTAAGCGTACTGCCAACCCTCTGTTGAGTTTATACATTTAACTTTGTCTTAAATGTAGTCTCCTTAACTAATTAGAAGATTAGTTTTAGTAGGCCTATGTCGCATGTCAAATAAATTGAAACACAAGACTGCTAAGTCGTAGTATATTATTTATGAAATCATTGCTTTGTCCTGTAAACTATAATGGGGAACCAACAATTTGCATAATATTATCGCAGTGTATATGTACCATGTATATTTTCTTGTTGTAAAGCTCTTACTTTAAAACTAACTTTAAAAAATCGACTTTACAGTAATTACAATGTATTTGCAAATGAATCATGGGTTTTATTAAAACACATTACACCAGTATGATTTTCATGAAATCAATGTACATTGTCTGATCCCGTCCCTATAATATACTTCTTTGTAAAATATTTGGTGAGAAGAGTATTGTTCGCCATCACATCTTTAGATATGTATTATAATATTGTATTTGTCGCGTTTAAAGTGTATTGTTTATGTAACTAGGCAATTTAATGGTACAGGTGGTTGTATAGACAAACCAAAATAAATAATTTATTTCTACCTTTGCCCGTTCATTAAAGCCTGAAACTCCTTAGACTATAAGATCAATGAGTAATCATCAATGACGTTGAGATAATTGTAAAAAGGAATGAAAAGGTCTAAGAAGAAGAAAGTGGTAGGGAATTCAATAAAAGAATTTTAATGATATTATGCTAAATTATCATGTTAACTGATACATATTTTTAATGAGAACTAGTTACCTTACGACAAAGTGGAGTTAGTGTACTTAGAAAAATAAGTTACTTTACAATTAATCGGAAGATTAAATTGCCTTATAACTGACGAGTGACACTCAAACATCGTTGTGTGTGGGTGACCAACTTCGACCCAGCTAGGGGTCATTATCAAGCTGACTAGCCTGAGGCATATAGTTGTCACTCCGAAGAGGTCATCGAAAATCCTGAAACCACAAATAAACAAATACATAGATGGACGAACGGACGAACATAAACAACACCTTTATTTATGGCCATTGCTTTATGATTACAAAGGTGTTCGTAATAATAGTAAATTAAAGTTAAGGTAAGGTAAAATGAGTGTGTTATGATAACCATTAGTAAGCAGTATGGTTAACAATACCACTTATCAACACCGGTTGACAAAACTCACGAAACCTCCAAGAAAGGTTTAGCATCGGTTGGGGGGGGAGAGGGCGCCCGCAGCGCAAGACGGTAGAGATAAGAGCAATTATCGCTCAGACAAAGGTCGTAATTGGCGCCCCACCGCACCACAAAAAGCACCAAACTCTCCTCTAATTCCTCTTGGCACAACAGTTTTGTCCAATCCCTTTTAAAAAGTCACGTTTACTTCAGAACACGTAGCCTTTGTAGTAAACCCCTTGTTAGACAATACGACTCGAGCTAAGCTCCTCTGTGCTCGCGCATCCAGACGATATACGTAGTTTACGCTCGTGGTGTTCATAAAGGGGTTAAAAAGCTTTGTGCGTAGGGGCTACGAATGTCGGGCTGAGCATAATACGAATACAAGAGATAAACAAATTGTTTTCATTTCTAGGTACATGGATTATCATGCACTCACTTATTTTGAAAGCAATTTGAATAAACAATGTTATTAAACAAATATTGGAGTATTATATGAGAAATAACATAACTCTGGTGTTATAAGAGGAAACGTAAGAACGATATCGTAAGTTTAATTTATCGGGTTTCCTACTCCCGGAATTTCTGAATTCAGGATCAAGTAAGATCTTATAATGGAAAGGGCTTATGGTACCTTCCCTTAAAAAATTGTACATTTTGATTATGCCATTTTATAAATTGTAAATCCAAATAGTTATATCTCAGACCTAGGTTAAGTGGTTATACATGTTTATTTAATCAATTACCTGTACAAAGAAAAGTAACTTTTCACCACTCTGTGCCGAAAGTAGCTATTTTCGGTATCAGCTTTCACACAATAGTGCCGGTAAGACAGCAGTAGATTTCTCCCGATCTGTTATGCATTTTGACTCCAGTAGCGTTAGTAGCCCGTTGCTTGTATCAATAGTAGTCATGCATTCGAACCCAGCTGTTATTATTTATCTAGTTAGTATATGACGTAAAATAGTCCTATATTTCATCACTATTGTCGAAAGTAGTAGTTTCCGGTCGGATCGTGCGATCGTGTTTTCCGTGCGAGGCGAGAGCCAAGCGCGAAGATTCGGTCAAATACCGGAAAAACACTTTTAGGCAAGTGCGCGACTCTACCCATTTACCAACTAAACTAGGTGTAAGCTCATACTTCCTGTACGAGGGTAAACGAAGATTTTATTTTTATATTATATCCCCCGGTACATATTTAACTTGCAAGATAATTCGTTTAAACGTTATTATAAATGTTAATACATTCAACCACAGATAAAGGACCCTCTTTTGTCTGTGATTCAACACATCAGTTACAATCTGTCAAACATGTTCAGAGTATCATAAAACACTGATATGTTATTGCAAAACATATATTATATAGGGTTTATTGCTTACACTGCCATAAAAACCTAACCACTTTTTAGGGAAGCCAAACATTAAGAGTGAGTATTAAGAGTGAGAGTGAGTGAGTAAGTATATCAATATTGATTGATAAATTATGTTGTAAAGAACAAAAATCAAGACATCCATTAATATTATTAGTTGATAATAATTAATCTACTCAGAACCAAACGTGCGTTGGCTAAATTGTTTTTTATAAACTTTGATTTGCGTCTAAAACTGTATTCTTCCCTGAAACTTAGAAGTCTGCAAAAGAGCAGAGAACAACAATTTCAGATTTGTATGTATACTGCGACACGAAGTGCATAAGAATACTGAGAAATACAATTTGTAAACAAAATTTAAATCTAGACTACGGTAACGGAATAATATTCTTTTACCGATTTCAAAGGACTGCCACAGAGAATGTGTGAAAAGTATAAGTGCAAAACTGAACATAATAATTAAATCATTCAAAAGTATTTGTGTACCGAAACACATTAAAATACAACATAAACTTTAATAAGTTGAACGACTAAACAATAACGGACAACAATGAATTTTGTAATATATTGACTCACTTTGACCGTTACATAAACCACCACTTAAAGTACATAATCATCTATGCTCTCCTGATACTTCAGATGCAAAAAAAATGCGAAACACCCATAAATTGTGATGCGACGGAGTGTCGCAAAAGGGTAGTTTAAAATCTTGGCTTGAGTAAAACTTAGCGAGGAATCCGATGGTTTGATCAGATTTTCAATCGGACCTATTACGTATTTGAGTTGTATTGTTTTACCGATTTCAAAGGGTCGCCATACGGAAAGGGTGAAAGTGGATAGGCCACCTTAAAATCAAAGTAAAGGATTCGTATACCAAATCTGACTAAAATAGACTAAAGCGTTCTTGGCTTATATACCTTAAACTTACACAAATTTGAATGAATTTGGTTGAGTATACCACTTCGTCCATCCAATAAATAATAAATGTAGAGTGGCATTTTTTTTAAATTTTCATTTAGCGGTAAACGCAGTACGTTGTTCAATGTTATTCTTCGGGGCACACAAAAATTACCATTTCTCTCTTATTTACAGATCAATTTCGTTACAAACTGATATCCAGGTCAAGTTAGCATTCCAACAGAGGGTGTTTGAAATATGTTGCCCCTTAACCCTCAGGGGGGGGAGGAGGGGGCATTTTCCCTCTTAAAACCACTGTATGTAGCACAGGATTCTGTAGTGCCTCCAAAAATGGGATTTGGGCGGACATTTCAGAAAACTTTTTTTAGAAAGTTTTCTGTACATTCATCTACCGTACTTTATTTTCTATATATAGTAAATCAATAATAATTTATACATTAAAATGGGCTAAAATGTAGAAAGTATGTGTCAGTTTCCTGATACCGTTTACAGTATTACGTAGGTAGCAAATTACGTAGGTATATCTTTTAATCCGTTAAGGGTATTCATTACTTGGAACTTGGCAAACATTGTGTCTACGGTCTACACCTGATGATATTTTGGTGTTGAATTTGAAGATTCTGCCTTTTACAGTTTCAAAATATCATCCATTTTTGCCTGTAAAAGGTAAATATCTTTAAAACCTTACCAAAATGGTCTAAACTACCTAGTGATACTGCCGAGTGATCCTATGTCATGGTACAACTACCACTGGTGTCAAACCTCGGGGGTTCATTCTCAATTTGACACCACGCTAGCCTGTTCCTCTTCATCACTGGTGTTGAGAAAAGTCGTCAAAGATATTAAACAGTCACACACGAAAATTAAACTCGGAAACATCGAAAACATTAAAAAAACTTCATTTCTAAACCTTAAAATTTAAGAAAAACTACAAGAACTCAAAAGGTTGCGACTTTTTGTCTTAAAAATAATTATCTGAATAGTTTAACTTTGGGATAGAAAATAACTGAGAATTGTGATTTTTATCACAAAACAATGATAAAACATTATGTTTAGGTCTATAAATAGCAAAACAATGTTTAAATAATAAAATCATAAAACAGTATCTCAACTTTTGATCATTAGCAAATTTTCTAAGGAACAGTGAGCTATTAGCATGACCCGCACACCGGAACCACCGTAGCAGTTTATTACGTGACCCCCAGGATAAATCTTTAAAATGTTGAGTTTTTGGGTTAAAAAAGCCCCGAATGTAAAATTAATGCTGATTGAATTATAGGACGTAAAAAGCCGAATATTGTAAGCCCTCCCTCGTCATTCTATAGCACAATTATTTACCGAGTTATTAAAGAAAATGTAAATTGACTAAAGACAGTACGTTCTGATATATACCATAAAGGTTAGTTACATTTTACGTAGGAAAAGGCTGATTTTCATACCTTGATGTAGTTTTATCACCACTAATACCCCCATACCAACTTTTGATCCTGATGGGACCTCATTCTATAACCTTATAAAGCGCACAACATTGATGCATTTAAATCAATGCAATGCACAACATTGCATGGCGCATCAGAACAGCCAAAAAATCAAATGTTTTTCGTTTAAAAAAATGGAACCAGTGTTGGTTTAAACCCGTTATTTGATTTTGTCTTTAGTTTCAATGCGGAAACTCCCTTCCCTCACGTCAGCGTGCTGATGCGAACTGGTTTAAACGTTAAAATCTGTATTCATTATTTTTAGGTCTAAAGACACACTTTTGAATATTCATAGTTTTTCCTAAATATTACGGATTTAAATATATTTTACTTCGAAAAATGAAAATAACATTTTCAAACGGTGAAAGGTAAAGTCTTAAAATTAAACATCGAAATAGCATTCAACATAAAAAATAGCAATATACACAATGTATGCCAAGCTTCAAATCAATACCTTTAGCGGTTCAAAAGATATACTTAATTTAGTGAAAAACACAGTTTAACTCATGCTAAACAGTGTCGACTTTCAAAAAATGCCACTCTATATTTGTTTGTTCATGGGTGTATGATTCGAAAATATATATAGACAGTGCACATTCTTTGTTGCACTCTGTATATTTTAATATTTATTGTTTATTCTTTAATAGGGACAAAATAAATTGACGCTTCAAGGCCAGGCTTTAATTGTGTCATTTGTTCAAATAATTATAGCCTATGGTACTGACGATTTTTAACCTGACTATTGTTTACATTTTGTTTTTACTTTCCTTGAATAACAGATTTTATTGATACAATTATTTATTATTTTATTTATTTTTGAAAATATTTTTATTTTATTGAAGTGGTTTTGTTTTTTTGGACATTAAAAAGCAATCGAAAACATAATTTTCAAAATAAACAAACAATGCAGACAGCAGAATAAATCATATGTTTAACATTTCGATTACAATAGCCTTCCTCAAGGCATCAGTGAGCTGAGAAGTCACGAGCCGGAATGTTGCAAAGCTGGACTTTCTCTGTGGACCTGGTGGGTCTCGCCAGAAGTTCAGAACCAACCACACGCAAGTTTACAGTACGGGGTGAGTTTTAATTGACCCCCTACTTTTTTCTACATTTGCTAAAAATTCAACCCCGAACCCCCACCAATCATTGTTGGGAGTAATAATTTTATTTTTTCCTAGACATTCAACCACCATCTTGGATCCACTGTATTTAATTAATGTTTTTGTCAAATGGAAAAGTGAGGAGTTCACTAAACAAATTTCCTAGCTCCGCATTTTGTGCGCAGCGCACTGCGGAGTAACAACATGTAATTAAATGTGAGCAATTTCCTAAACCACTGCGCGGTGTGCACTGCACTGAGTGCATCAGGACGACTCCTCTGAGAGCAGTCCAATGCGGAGTGCGGAGCGCAACCGACGTTATTTTAGACGAATAAATTTAGTTTTAATCGTTCACTAGTGACTAGCTTGCCAAAATTACCAAATTTGCGGCCTCCGATGATGAACTACTTATATATATTAGCATAGTGAATTGTTTAATACAAGTCAAAATAACAGGCGGAATACGGTTTGGTAATTGAATCTAAATTAGATGACCGATACAAAAATATTTGAACGTTATTTACTCGTGAAGCAGGGTAATTTATAAAACGTTGATAACTTAGTGTTGTAAACAGATTTATTACTAATGAGAGGTCGAAATTCGGATATAGCTGGTATCCCGTTATCCTTACGGGGATATCGCATCTCGCATACATAAAGAGCGATTCAGTGGAAATATAGTTCAAATAAAATAGCTTTACTGTCACAAAGACATATACTGTATGGCAACAATCTAAACTGCATGGTCTTACTTTCTAAACTGCTTCTATTCATTCATAAAATCAAGCACACAAAAATAAGTCAACAGCCATCCTCTCCACTCAAACGTAAAAGGGAAACAGCACAGTGACAGTCTGCAGTGATAGATTCATGTTCAGTCATCAGACACCAGCAACACAGTGTGCAAATACGTAATTCCGCGCTGCGCAGTGCGGAGCTAGGAAAACACAACTGCGTAGCGCACTGAATAACACGGAGCGCATTGCGTAATGCGCAGTGCGCTCCGCACAAAATGCGGGGCTAGGAAAACGCAGCTTAAAAGTATACATATCTCAAAAATCTTGTTCTGAAAATTTTAGGGATGGATTCGGTTTGTTCGGTAACATTGTAGATGCGTTTCAGAAAAAAACAGAAACTCGAATAATGTTTTAATTCAAAAACACTAAATACTTGCCTCGATGCATAAATAAACTAAATACTTGCATCATTATATTTGCCCGTTCGTCATTGTCAACTATTTGTATTTTAACAAGTTTAAATCTAATGCAAGAGGAAGTACAAGTTGTCAATAGAGCACTAGAATAAGAATGGGCCAAAATCTGACCCCTATGGTTCACTTGAAACTTAAGTTAACTCACCTAAAACATACTAACCATAACTAAACCATTTTCTTTTTTCAACTTTGATATGACCATATTTTAGTGAGGGAAGTCTTGAAAATAAGAATACAAGATGCTGAAACCGTTGCAGCAGTTTACGCATCACGGTATTTATTTGTAAATGACTTCTCTCAGATATTTATCTTACAAGGCAACCGATTTCAACCAGCTACACCGACCAACATCAGGCCCGATCAGAGAATGGGGAAGATGGACCAATCATTCTTTGATTGAGTCTCATGATGACCGGTTTAACTGGTTGAAATCTGTCGCATTATATTATCATTTATGTATATACAGAGGGGTGCAACAGTAGGTATACAGTTTTAGTTGGTTGGTAATATCCAAGTTAGCCACCTGAAAACGAAATGATTGTCGCTCAGACCTATGTTCAAAGCCCAAAAAAATCAAGTAATAGGGCATCTATTGAACTGGGCATTGAACGTAGACATTTAGGACGCCTAATGAAACGGTTAGGTTTGAAAATGTACATTCCAAGACTTATTCATGGGCTACTGGAGGTCGGCACTGATCGTCGACTGCAGTTTTGCGGGAAAATGTTAAATGAGGAACTACAAGGTGCTGGAATTATTCCAAAAATGTTGGAGCGATGAGGCTAGTTTCAAGCTTTCAGGTGCCGTCAATAGACACAACTGTGTCTATTAATGTTTTGATAATCCACACATAACATTCGAAGGACAGCTGAATCAACCTGCAGTAACAGTTTGGGCTAGTATTTCATGTAAAGGTGTCATTGGACCTGTAATTTTTCCTGACACTGTAGACCAACATGCATACAAGAACATGCTGGCCGACGTTATACCACAAATCAAAATATAGCAGGTTAATGAGGAATTCTACTTCCAACAAGATGGTGATCCTGCCCATTATGTGACAATCGTGCGTGATCTACTGAATCGGCAGTTTCCTAACGCATGGATTGGTTGAGAAGGATTTTTTGAATAGCCAGCAAGATCTCCCCGTCTGACACCGATGGATTTTTTATTTTGGGGAGTTGTTAAAGATAAGGTGTTTTCGAAGAAACCTCGTGATCTTAATCAGATGGTTGAATTCATTCGCAAAGCTTGCCAAGACATAGATGAAAATAAAGAACTTTGCCGAAAAGTGTGTTTAAGCGTAACTTCAAGGTTACAACAGTGTGTTGACTGCGAAGGCAAACAGTTTGAACACAGAAGGAAGTAAGTGTAGTGGTCAAGTACAACACTTTTAAGAGTTTATTTTTGTTTCTTAACACTCTTAAAATATATTGTAAAAGTTTAGTTTATAAATATATTGTAAAAGTTTAGTTTATGTATACACAAAACTGCTTTTTATATAAAATATTTCATTACTGTATACCTACTTTTGCACCCCTCTGTATAACGTCTTGAATATAAGATCAGTGTGAATGTAAATATTTGTTGTAGTGTTGTGACACATAGTTTATCCTGTTTAATTGTAACAACACGTATCAAGCTAATCAATAAATTATTTACCTATAACCTTAGTTCACTGTACACCGATTGAAACAATTATTTGGAGCTATAAACCTATTAATAACTGCCTCCCGATAAACCCCAAACCTTAAAGGGTTGGCTATAATAGAAATACCTTGCAGTATTAAAGTTCCCTAATACGACCCACATCCTCTTCTAACACCATCAACTCCCCGTCTCCGCGAGAACAAGATTTAATTGAAACAACCCCATTTCAAAGCAATTCACTATCCAGCCTGGAAAAGGGACAAAAATGAATTTTAATTAATCACAATACATTATGTATGCAGCGGAGGTGAGCAAGCTCTCGACCGCTCGCAGCTCATCGTTACCAAGCTAAGTGCTCGCGGTCTTTTGCTGCTCCCCCGTTATTTCTCAACCCTCATTACGATGGACGTATTAGAATTATTCATTTATTTTAACGACCGTCCCAGTCAATGGCGTCTTACGGTCCAATCAGCGGATGCGCATTTTTTAATGATCGCAGGCACCAGGTTAAACAGAACTCGCTATTCGAGGGTGCTCACCCCCCCCCCCCCTACTCTGACTGTTATTTAAGGCCGTGAAAGAACCCTCTGCCATACATGAAAGCAGCGTGAATAATACGGGCTTTCATTTCGTTCTTATTATTTTTCTCATTTAAACTGAATCCTTCGAACGGTGAACTCATTCCGTCATTATAAATGTTATCTACCGCGCTTTCTGAATTATTCGGCCGAGTTGTTATTTTAACGAGTTCAGCAATTAATTTCGTGAAATTATATTAATTTTATTCTTATTGAGTGTGTATAGGTGGAAACTTGGTTTAAAAACTTACAAGTTCCATTTTATTAAAGTTTGTATCAATTTAACAGCCATGCCGAATTCCGATATGACCGGTTTCATACCCTATTGATAACTTAAGTATAGATTAGAATTAAAATAGATCGGTAAAAAATAGACGTTGATATTATTTAACCAATATAAATAATCCAAATCCATGATTTGAGTTTAACTTGTTTAATAGTTAATCGCACATTGACCATAATACTATGTAAAGGTTTCCATAGGGATATTGAGAAATCTCTATTTATTTACTTTTTATTTTAATCCTTATATATAATTCTGTAAGCGAAATTTTTAAGTCAAAATTGTGGAGTTTGGCAAACCGCAGGATGACGGGAGAGGGCTCAGATTAAAGGTCTCGAACCCAGGGACTCGGGAAAAATAGCGCTATTTCTCCAAAGTTACCGAAAAATAACGTAAAACATCCCCCAAAAGAAAAACATGGGGATTTAAAAACTTCTGCATTTGTTTTCATTAAAACATGTGATCAAGTTCTACTTTGTTTATGAACTGACATGTGTTCCTACTTACACTGTTTTACTCAGCATTTAAAGAGTAAAGAGATCGGAGTGTTGGAGCAAGCCCCTTCAAGCCACTAGTTTGAATACAATTCATATTCTTTATGAAAAATTCAGAACGTCATACAATTTAAATGTAATATAACGGTTATAAAACAAATACACTACATATAGAAGGGAATTTAATTAATATATAGTCTAGGACAATTAGGAAAAAATATTTAACCTAGACAAAATTAAGCCACGAACGAATCTGACTGGAATGTGTTTGGCACATGTTCCTGAATATTTTCTGAGAATTTCCAAGTTTTCCCACTTGGGCAACGCCCGCCATCTTGGAAAATGGCGGGAAAAGCATAGAATAATATAAGTCTTTACTTAAAACCAAATTGTGTCAAGACTGTAACATTTAGAGAGGTCAAATAAGTTTTTGATTATTCCCCATAACTTTTCCTACACGCGATAACGCCATTGTAAAAGGCCATATTGTGTTTGTAATTGTCGAAACTCCTACTCAAAACTGATATTTTGTAAAAAAACATTTCATGTTTCAATTTTCGTGTAGAAAATCTTATGAGGAATAATCAAAAACTTATTTGACCTCTCTACATGGTACGGTTACATTATTCTATAACTTTCCCGCCATTTTCCAAGATGGCGGACGTTGCCCAAGTGGGAAAAATTGGTAATTCTCAGGAAATGTTCAGAGTTCAGAGACATGTATCAAACACATTCCAGTCAGATTCGTTCGTGGCCTAATTTTGTCTTGGTCAAACCCTAAAAGTCCTAGTTTATAACCATACAAATGAAGATATCCATGATTACGATTAATCTCTTTATTGTTCATACTATTTAGTGTTAGGTAGTAAATATTTGTATTCCCTACTAAGACTAAATAACAGCATTGAAATGTAATAATAAATCTACTTTTGGCTATGACGTAAGGTACTACTTATATATATACACAACGACCACTGCAGGATATTCATAAGGACAAATCGAAACGCTCCAAACTTTATTTTGATTCCTTGCACTCCATTTTGTGCTATATCTCAACATTTTCCAGATTTTTTAAAACTTAATCTGTAGGAATTTTACCATTCAAACTCCAAAATTAAATGGTCAATTTTCAAATACAAGAATTTGTTAAAATGTGTGTTTTGTAGCTATTTAATAAAAAAGTCCATGCATTTAAAACTTTAAAACAAGAAAAACCTTACAACTTTGCGTTTTGAAGCTTTATATCCGTTTAAACTGAAAATTATACCTATGTTTAAAATAATAATACTGAATGAGAATGTGTTTTGTAAATCTAGATGATTTTGTAAACGATATAATTTTGTAATCTAATAAGTAGCACTTTTGAACACATTTAAGGGTTAAAAGAACAGACACAGCAGAATAGTATTTATGTAAAAAATGCATTGCGTAGATTAGAAGATTATTGACCTGTGGTGTCAGAATTGCAGAATTATAAATTGAAACTCTAAACGTGGTTTGGGTGGGCGGTCCGGCCACCAGAAATTAAAATAAAAATAAAAGGCTAACTACTGACAAAGTTATTTTGATTGATAATAAAATTGTTGCTAGGCAATAGTAGCAATATTCACATTTTTTCGCTAATATAAAGTGATCCAGAGGCTAATGCACAATGAATGAAATTTAATCTACGCCTGTAGAAGATGAAGCTTGTAGTGAATCCTGTGAGTTCGTATTAATTATCATTAAGTTATTTTATTATTTTATCTGTAATACGCTAAGACGATATTTGAAAACATAATATTTGAACCAATTTCGACGATTGAGGTATCAAACAAAATATGTATGGATGCATACTATGATGACAAAATTCGATCTTACCAACAATTTTTGAAAAAAAAAAATAGTTTTTTTTTAAATGGTACCACATTGGCATTAGCCAGTTGTTCTATTTAAAATTCTATTCCGATTCTCGGATATCAACTACCGAACTGTAACGATTATGTTGTGTTGTAAATGCATAACAGTTTGTAATTTATAGTCGATCTAAGTAAAAATTTAACTTAGACTGTAAAGAAATTATTAAAAGCAGTGCAGTGGTTCTATTTTTTTATTAATACAAAACATAATCAAGATAAAAACAATGAAGCCATTTTTATTTAAACTTAAAACCTTTCATAGTAAATATAAACATATGATTAGCATTGTCATATGCTAATATAATATTTACTGGAGTAGTTGTATTTTAACTTCCAACACCCCCGTTCAATTTTAAGTCCGTTATTGAATAATACAACTTAAAATTGCTCATCACAAAATTACAACAAACTTAAGGCTCTTGAGAATTTAACAAACTTCTCTTTACACAACGACTTGGTAAAAATGTCTGCTACGTTCTTATCTGAAGATACATATAGAACTTTCACAATGCCCTTAGCGACAATATCTTTGATGAAATGAGCTTTAATGTCAATATGTTTGGATCTCTTGGTGTTCTCATAGTTTTTCATCATTGCAATTGCACTCTGGTTGTCGACATTTAAGACTGGAGTTGTTTCTGCTTGTTTAAAGTCATTAGCCAATCCGCTGACAAACATAATTTCGGTTGCACAGTGTGCTGCAGCCAAATATTCAGCTTCGGCAGTCGACAAAGCAACAACTTGTTGTTTCTTTGAAGTCCAGGACACTAGATTACCAAAATGATAAATTGCAATGCCAGTTATGCTTTTTCTGTTAGAAATATCATTTCCCCAATCTGCATCAGCATAACCCTCAACACATTCTTCGTTTTGACTTTTCTTGAATTTCAGTGTTAAATGTTTGGTATTACTTATGTATTGCAAAATCCTTTTTGCAGCTTTCCATGTAGTCTGTGTTGGTCTGTCGAGAAATTTTCCAAGAAACGATGTTGCAAATGAAATGTCAGGTCTTGAAATCATTGCTAAGTAGTTTAGACTTCCAATTAGCTCACGATATGGAACATTGGTTATAATATCTTCATCGAGATTAACTTGAAAGTTTACTTCCATTGGAGTTTCTTTTCCTTTACAATCAATCATATTAAACTTCTGTAGTACTATGTCAATCATTTTAGTTTGGCTTAGAGATATTGTGCCACCACTTCTTGATACTTCAGTTCCGAGGAATGTTCCTATACTGCCTAAATCTTTTACATTAAATTCACTTTTTAATTTACTCACCAACTCTTCAATTTTCTCTTGTTTTCCTGTTAAAAGACAATCATCAACGAATAGTGTTAACCAGACATCTTCTCCTATGTATAAACACACATCATGCATTGAGCGTTTCAATCCGTTCTTTTGAATGAATTCATTGAAACAATTGTTCCAGCAACGAGGCGATTCCTTTAGTCCGTACAAAGCTCTATTGAGCTTTAAAACTTTTCCTTTTGGCGCGGTTACTCCCTGAGGTATTTTAATGAAAACATCCTCTTCCAATCTACCATTTAAGAAAGCAGTGGGAACATCTAAATGTCTAAGTTCCCAATCATTCTGAAGTGCATGAGAAATTGTCATTCGAACAGTAGTCATTTTAGCAACAGGAGCATAGACATTAGAACTACACTGTTCTTGAAATCCTTTTGCTACTAATCTGGCTTTTTTAACATTATCCTGCTTGGTCCTGAAAACCCATTTAGTGTCTATTGCAACTTTTCCTTCAGGTAAATCTGCTACGGACCAAGTTCGAAATTTGTTATGACTATCCAGTTCATTGTGAATAGCTTTTTGCCACTCACTACCAGATTCTATAGCTTCTTTATAAGTTGAAGGATCATTTTCGGTTGAGATTAAACAATAATAAGCACTATAGATATCGTAATCCTCATACTTTTTTGGAAACGTTGTTTTTCTTTTACTCCTTTGACGATTCTGCTCCTCATGGGGTTCGTCATGTTGATTTCCATGTAATTGAGTGTGTTCTGGAAGTTCATCAGAACTGTCTGGTTCTTCATTTTCGTTACTAAGCTGTGGGACAACTTTCGATTCTGTTACTTTTGAAACAGTTTGGTGTCTGTAATCATTTTCGTTAAATTTGACATCACGAGACACTACAATTTTGTTGTTTACTGGATTCCATAAACGGTAACCAGGACCACCATACCCAACCATCCGCATTTCTGTTGCTCTTGGTTCAAGCTTACCTTTCTTTGGAAGATTGTATACCCAAACTTTAGATCCAAAAACTCTCAATTTGTCTAAAGTTCCATTTGATTTACCAAAGTAAATATGGGCAGGTACTCTCCCATTAAGAGCACGTGTTGGTGATCTGTTTAACTGATATATCGCACAACAGACTGCTTCTCCCCACAGATATTTGGGCAAGTTAGTATCCACAAACATAGATCTTACTTTATCAAGGATTGTTCTGTTCAGCCTTTCAGCGACACCATTTTGTTGAGGCGTATAACTAGCAGTATACTCTAACTGAATACCATTGTTTGCACAAAAAGATTTAAAGTTATTTGATGTGAACTCTCCTCCTTTATCTGATCTTAATCTAGCTACTCTAATGTTCTGTGATTTCAGTTGCTCTACATATTGAATCAGTTTATTTTCAGCTTCAGACTTATGTTTAAGAATATATACATGTGAAAAATGAGAAAAATCATCTGTAATTGTTACATAATATCGCTCACCGTTTAGAGTTGTAACATCTACAGGTCCCCAGACATCAGTGTGAACAAGTTCCCCGATACGTGTTGAACGAGGTCCCTGTGCGTTTTTAAAAACATTTCTGGTTGCTTTACCTTTCTTGCAGGAGTCACAAGGAGTCTTTGAATATGGCAGACCAAGTAATTGTAACCCTCATCTATTAAGGTGACCAAGACGTAAATGCCATAGATCTTCATCAGAAGACAACGATAAGCCAGTGCTCGCTTTTGGTTTCCCTAAGCTAAATCTTGCGACAAAAAGATTATTTTCAAGATTGCACTTGAAAAGTAGGTTGTTTCTCTTTCTTACTTGAGCACAACCATGATCAAATGTTACACTGAAACCGGCTTTATTGATTTTTTGAACAGAGAACAAATTAAATGGTAATCCATCTACAATTAGTGCTTCAATACTGATTTGTTTTGGTACTTTGTTAATCCCTTGATTACAATACACAACCAGTTTTCCCTGTCTTTTGGCTTCCATAGTTTGTCCATTAGCTACTTTCAACTGTATTGGTATGATATCCGAGACATCTCTCATATATTTCTCCATTGAGGAACAAACCAGATTATTAGTTGCTCCAGAATCAACAATAAAATTAACTTTACCTTCTTCTTGAACATTTTCAATTGTAGTTGAATAAGCAGTAAAATTTGTGAATGAAATACAAGCGTCCGAGTCTTGCTCAGCTACATTAGCATTGTGATTACTGCGATTATTCCACCTTTTACCACGAAAATTACCTCTTGATCTCCCCCCAGAATGATTTTGATATCTATTTTGTTGATTATTAGACCCCTCAGTTTTGTGATAACATTTTGGACACTTATTTTGGTAATGATCAAAGCTACCACACTTAAAACATTTGTTTGCATTACTTTTCCCCGAGTTGATATTGAAAGAACATTCTACCTGTGGTTTAGAATAGTTTTGAGAATTATTTAGTTTTAATTCAACATCAAGCAATTTACTTCTTACAAAATCAAGTGTTAGTGTGGAGGTAGTCGTTTCTAAGACTGTAATTACTGTATCATATTTCTTAGGAATAGTCAACAGTAAATGACATACCTTGTCATCTTCATCCAGATTTGTACCAGTAGATTCGAGGTCTCTAATCAGTGCATCAAACTTCATGAAATGGTCCTGCAGATTTGTATTTGCATCACATTGGAGCGTTAAGAGCTGTCTTCTTATATACAATCTTGATAAGGTGCTCTTACGTTCAAAGACGTTCCTAAGTGCTTTTAACATCTCATATGCAGTCTTGGCATCTTTTATATATTCCAAATGTCGATCCGTGATACATTGTACAATTATTGACCTAGCTTTTGCATCTTGTGCCAAAGTTTCTTTCTTCTGTTTTTCTGGAAGTTTATCTAAATCTTCAGTGGTGTATTCCTTTTGTGTGACTTCCTTGACACCTTTTTCATCAAGAATACATTCCAATCTGAATTTCCAGTTTGAAAAATTTGAATCAGTTAGTTGGGGAAGATTTGTTAACGTTGTCATTTTAATCAGACATTAAACAAAAAAACAAAATCACAATAAAATAGAAATTACATTATCTGGGCACATCAACCTAAAGAAATTATTAAAAGCAGTGCAGTGGTTCTATTTTTTTTATTAATACAAAACATAATCAAGATAAAAACAATGAAGCCATTTTTATTTAAACTTAAAACCTTTCATAGTAAATATAAACATATGATTAGCATTGTCATATGCTAATATAATATTTACTGGAGTAGTTGTATTTTAACTTCCAACAGACTGAACTATTTAAGATATAACTTTTAAGAAATATTTATTTTAAAAAATCAGGAAGTTAATTTTCAACCACTTAATTATTTAAAGCCACGATTCGTGGTTATGTCATAGTTTTTGACTGGTTTAAGTTTAAAAACAACTAATTTTTCAAATTCTATATGTTATTGTTATAAAGTTAATAATTGTTTTAAAAATGTTGGTGGTGAAGCTTAGGTTTAATGGCCATCCCTCTATAAACTTTCGCCTACCGCGTTTGACACGTTGGAAATTAGAGTATAATTTGTTTCGTACCCTATGGATTTGCTCTGCCCTTCCTTTCACTGTACCTTTATCCGATTAGATTAAAAATCCGGAAAATCCAATAGTTAGCCAAAGAGTTAACCAACTCTTTGCCAACTTGTAATCTCTAACCCTCAAGCTATGTTCAAAGCTTAGTCGCTTTTGCTGTTTTATACTATTGTTTAATTTTGCTGCGCCTCGCATATATACTGCACACACACGAATTATACATGAGAACTAACAGCTTTTAAAATCATACAATTTTAAAAATCACAGTTTGTAGAATGCGGTATACTTAATTGTTTTACACATTTACTTATCTCTATTCTTTCAACTAATATATTTATTTAATCTCGGATCTAGACAAGGTTTACTGTACTCGTAAGTGTTGTAAGTAGGGGTATTTAGCTGGTAAGTAATACAACTTGGCGCAGAACCTGGTAGTTTTATCTAAAAATAAAAATAAATCATTGTTTGAGTATGAAAACATTATTGTTATGAGTCGCATGAGAATATCGCTGCAAGGTTTATCAACAACAAATCATTTATTGTTTATGTAACACTTTGTTACCGGAACTGAACAATCAAAAGACAAGAGATAATGCGTATTAACCGTAGGTATTTCAATACCCTGACAAGTCAGGCTGAACAAAATTATCACTGATTTGTCCTAGGGTTGGTTTGATATCGTAAACAACCTAAATGCATTTGTGTAATGTTCACAGGGACATCTGGAGAATGAGTCCACCTTTCCCAACAGCTGCATGGCCAGATTAACATCTATGAAAATAACAAAACCTTTACGAAGCTGTTGGTATTTTCATACATGTTGATAACATTTGCCAAATCTTCGGTAAGAAGTATCCTAATGTAATTTTCTTGATACCCTTTAATATAATTATGTGACAAGATTTTGAAGGTATACATTGATAACGTTTGTTAGTAACTGGGATAAACAAATAAAATGTGTTAATCAAAGGGTCGGATGAAAAATAACAGTTTTTATAAAGCGTTGGTCAAAACAAGAACAAATTATAATTTACCTAAAAATTGTCATGTAGCTTTCATCTCATTATTTTATTAAATACTAGCTGGTACCCGGCACAACTTCGTTCGCGTGTTATTTTTTAATACCATTCCCGTTTCTTTTTCCATTGTTAAAAGTATTCTTCTTAGCATCAATACTCCGTAAGGTTAAGATTGATAATTTTAATGTCCAGTGGTGCATATCCCTAAACGCAGTGGGGGTATGGGAACGCCTAAAGAATAAACACATAAACATTGATTTGTATAAGTTTCAGAGATTATTTTGGAATCTTTAAAAGAACTCAATCATATTTAAACTAACATGTTCGATTAACGCAACAAGTTGGGGATAACTTGTGTTCTTAAGAAAGTTTGATGAGTTTTATTTGAATAAGATTTGGGGTTTTACGTCCTTTATTTATTTGTTAAAAATAAGATTAAAACTTCTTGAAAAGCACCTCATTCATGATTTTGAGAGGTTTGGGCCGATGATCTCTAAACTTTTGAGATTAAATGCCATCACTGCCGAAGACAAGGAAAACAATCAAGATACTTTTACGTATTCATGCTATTTGCCTCCTGGATTGATTGTATGACTTAAAAAATAAGTTTACATCCCTTGTCGTCATCAATCCACTAGTTTATAAGATTACTAGTTTCGGGACTAGTTTTGTCCCATTATCAAATCTTGCAGTATCATAGAATAAAATACTGTCATCGTCTTGAGTTTAAAAACATTTCAACACTAAACACAAACTTGTATACTGACACATAGAAACATTAAACATTTAAAAATTTTACAATAAGTTTACACTTTATTTCCCATGTGTGGCTGGCCAAGGACAAGACAGACTGACCAAAACTACTTTTATACGTTTATGATTTATTGTGTAAAGAACAGGGCGTTTTAAGGATCATTCTTATTAAAATAAACACCAAGCAGATATTTACGAAGTAAAATTACAAAATATTTACATCCTTATTCTTTTCAAATAAAGAAATCCGAATAAATGAAATCCGAATGGAGTTCCTAAGCATGTTTTAACAACAATAGTCAGTTATTTAAAGGGATTAATGATTGATAATTTGAACAATTTAGTAATTTCTGGTATTGTATAACGTTGCTGAGTTATTTCAAATAAGAAGAAATGCTGTTTTACAGTGTTGATATTTGGTTTTTACAGATAAGACTTTTAATAATAAAAACCAAAAGTAGTCAACATACTAGAGTGACTAAACTTCATGGAAGGTTTTAGGGTAGAACCATTGACTCACGTAGTGTGTATTGTCAATGGTACAATGGTAGAACTCATACAACTCAATACGGGTGCTTGAGTGAAAATAAAGTAAAGGGGTTATTTAAGAAGGGTTTGATAGTGCCCAGGACTCCAGGAGGGTTTGTAGGATGAAGGATCATCCTGGTTAAAGTTTTGATAACATTACATGTCTCGGGTAGTTTCCTTGTCTTAACAGACAGTTTACGGGATGTGGCCAGTCCTTTGTGAAGTGATTTTGAGTGATTTTGAGATTGAAATTGCGATATTTTTTTAAATTGTGACACAGTGGGAGAAGCTGCACATTTATTGGCCTGGGGAATTTTGGACAGTGAGATAAGATACCGTATATTTATTTAAAGTATTCTGTACGATGTATTCATCTCTTTGACTGGGCAGTTTCAAAATATAATACATTGTTTTTGCGCGAGCATGTCTTTAAAATAATGATTTTTTCTTGGTCCTTAAATGTTTAAATACTCTTTGGAACAGTTGCTGTCTTAATCGGTCTAAAATTTAGATAAAAAAGACAAATCTCTACTTAATTTGAAAAATCTACATCTATGCATCATTCAATTTTTCTGCAAGCATTTTAATGTTAATCATTTTACCGTTTTTTGTCACATGTATTAGCGAACAGTTGTGCCCGGATTCACGCGGTTGGTTCAAATACTAGAAAATATTATTTTTGAAAACATTTAAATCTTCAATCTATGACTATTTTCCCAAAAACACATTTTGCAGCTCTTTTAAGCACAGTTTATTAGGTTATATCATAGATTAACAATACCACTAAGGAGTATGTTTAATCTATGGTTATACCAAATCATATTCCTCTTAGTAATTAAGTTGTAACCCATTTACGTGAGAAAATAATCTTGTTTTTCCATTTAATTATATTTTGTTCAACGAAGAACATTTATCAATCTAAATTGTTTCCATTACGCAGGATGAATAGGAACTCTGATTGCACAAATTGTCGCTTATTTGACATCGCTGATTGCGACTTTCGTAATTATGGATATCTTCATTTGTATGGTTAGTTAAATTCCCTTCCATATGTAGCTTATTTGTTTTATAAAAATTATATTACAATTGAATTGTATGAAGTTCTGATTTGTTCCTAAAGTATATGAATTGTATTGAAAACAATAAATAATACATCGATAGAGGAAAGTGCCCAAACCCGGACTCCTCCCCTAAAGTGGACCCGAGCTCTCCTGC
The DNA here is from genome assembly GCA_963675035.1 of Allygus modestus. NCBI lineage: Eukaryota > Metazoa > Arthropoda > Insecta > Hemiptera > Cicadellidae > Allygus > Allygus modestus. The sequence goes on from OY776116.1 coordinate 81,533,116, forward strand.
CTCTGCATTATCATGAATTCTAGCGGGATTAAAGGGGCCCATACACGATCCAACCCGGTTGGGAGTTCTTCCCAATTAACCCGTCGGGAGCCCGACCGGGTTGGGCTGCGGTTGTATCGTGTATGGAGACGACAGTTCCCAACAATTGTTGGGACGGACCAGATTCTCCCAACATTTGTTGGGAGTCTCGGCCGTAAACTTCTCTCAACCTGATCCCAACGCCGCGCCGCCGTCGGGACGGACCAAGTTCGATCGTGTATGGCCGTTCCCAACCGGGTTGGTCCCGACATCGGTGTGCGACTCTAACACTTGAATAACTAATAAAGAAATCATTACTAATTATTTTGAGTTATTAGAACGTATCATTTGAAGTATTAAAACGAGTTATTATTAATACTAGTTTTGTCTTGTACATTTCAAAATTTATTTACATAATCTACTAATGAAAAAAAATTATGAAGAATACAATTCTAGTAGCGTAATTAAATTGAGGGAAATGAAGTCTAAGTAATCTCTACAAAAAAATACGTGACTTTTAGACTTGCCAAAATAGTTTCTCGGTAACACAATGGGAACGACATAGCATTTCCGGTTTTACGGGACGTCTGAACCATTCTGTTCACGAAGCACCCAGTTCAGTGTAAGTGAATAGTAAGTGATTATATTAACATGGAATCTGTTGCAGGGAAATCTTATTTATTTATTTACATAAACATAATTTAAAGACATGACTCAAACACAGGCTATAAACAAAACTAATTAAATCCAGAAGTATTTGTAATACAGAGTTTATAACAACTGTCTAAAAACATAACATTAAATTAGTTTGTTTTTGGAGTAACGGTTTCACAATAATTATATACAGTAATAATATTTAATTTGTATATACATTTTTAACTTTATTTTCTTCGTAATTGATTATACTTTTACGTTTTTAACAAAAACAGTATAAGCATATTACACATGCATACACCATTTGATCGTAGGTAATTTATATAGTTACCGTGGTTGGGAAGCGTGCAATAACCGGGTTATTGAACCGTTGTAACCGGGTTGGATCGTGTATGGCGAAGCCCACTTCCCAACATTTGTCCGTCCCAACTTGGTTGGGAATCGTTCTCCCAACCGGGTTGGATCGTATGTATATATGTATGTGTGTGTGTGTGTCCGTAAGCACGATAACTCTCGTAAAAAAGGACCGAGCTTAATGAAATTTGGTACAAATGTGTAAAGTACAATTTATTTGAACAAGTTCGAAAACCAGACGCATCGCACCATCCAAAAGGGGGTTTGGGGGGGGGGGTTCACATGTAATTTTCATTTAAATAAATTTTTAATTCATACCATTGAATTCAGCTTCAAAAAAACAAACAATTTGGTCATCTGATCATTACGCTACGTCAGTTGGTTACTGAGATATTGAAAGTGCTAAACAGAGTACGTTGTCTAATGCTATTCTTATGGAGAAAAATCAAAATTTTATATTTCGCCTATTTATGAACGTAAGCTGACGAAACTTGGTATATGGCTTCATCTGGTTGTGGTTTGTTGTTGTTTGCACAAAAAACAAAATTTTCACGTTTGATTCCCGTAGCAGCAAACCTAGGCAGTGGCGTCGATAGACCTTTGTCAAGGGGGGGGGATGTCTCCTTGACATTTTAGGGAACACAAAACAAAAAAATGTGTTCGGGACTAGCGTGGATAGTGGTATACAAAATCGAAGACATCATTGACGTGTCCCTTACATTCATAATTATTACTAGGTGTACGCTCATTCTTCCCGTAAGAGGATGAACGAAGACTGAATTTTTAAAGATATGTAGGCAGGTACTGGATTGGTAACACTCTTATATTATCCGTTTTAACTCCACAACAGCAAGAACAGATAATTAATAAACCAAACATTTTACTAATGGAATGGTAACACCATTCCCTTATCTGTTATAACTCCACAACGGCAAGAACAGATAATTTAGGACTAATGTAAATAAAAAATACTACTGACTACTGGAGTGGTAACACCCTTCTCATATCCGTTTTAACACTACAGTACCTGGGGGCCGAGCTTTGCTCGGGGGGAGGCCAGTCAGTCAGTTTAGATGACTTGGAGTAATATTTCATAACTTTCCCCTACTGATAATCAGATTTGTATAACTCATTTGCCTCTTTTCTACATTTTTAAGGTCCCTCCAGTTGTTATTTAAAGCTCAATGCCCCTTTGATTTATTTTACTACTCTATATATGTAATTTTCACTCAAATCTTTTAATCTCTGTTATCAGGAAACCACATGTTAATAATCATAAAAAACATGAGTATTACTTTGACAGTTCCCTGGTTGATTATGAACAGCTGTTAAAATTCTTTTGTGTTGATTTAAAACTCCTTAAGCCCAATGTTAATTTTTTTAACTTTTCATTTTAGTTTTTTACATTATTTGATTTTTGCTGGGAATGAGGCCTGTCTAGAACTTATTTTTATCCCACAAATTAGTTATTTTGAACGTTTGAAGGAAATCGTTGGAGCCGTTTTTGAGATCAGTGTCGCAAGCAAGCAAGCAAACATACAAGCAAACCTTACTCATATTAGAGTATATGATACCTGGGGGCCGGGCTTTGCTAGGGGGAAGGCCAGTCAGTTTGTTTAGATGACTTGGAGCATATTTCACCACTTCCCCCTACTGATAATCAGAATTGTATAACTCATTTGCCTCTGTTCTACATTTTTAAGGTCACTCCAGTTGTTATTTATAGCTCAATATCCCTTTGATTTATTTTACTACTCTATATATGTAATCTTCTCTCAAATCTTTTAATCTCTGCTCTCAGGAAACCACATGTTAATAATCATAAACAACATGAGTTCCATGTGGTTCCATAAAATCAGATAATAAAACCTTTGAATGAAGATTACATGTAGAGTGGTCATATCCAGAATGACTCAAAGGTACATTATAATAACAACTGTTGTGACCTCAAAAATGCTCGTTAGTAGGGTACATGGTGAAAAACTACTCCAAGTCATAAACAAGATTGACCTTTCCCTAGCAAAGCTCAGCCCCAGGTAGTACTTAAACTATATGAGTATAACTTTGAGAGTTCGCTGAAAGATTTTGAACAGCTGTTATGACTCTTTTGCTTTTATTTTAATCTCCAAAAGCCCAATGTGATTTTTTTAATTTTCCATAGTGGCTTTTTACATTATTTGGTTTTTTGGGGATGGGACATGTCTAGAACTTATTTTTAACCCAGATATCAGGTTTTACAACACAAGTAGTTGGAAGGACACATTAGTTATTTTTCAAGAAAATCGTTGGAGCGGTTTTTGAAATCAGAGTTGCAAGCAATCAACCAAGCAAGCGAGCATGCATACCTTACTCTTATTATAGTGTAGGATAGGATTGAGTCAAAATAATTCAGCATTTGTATTAATTGACTATAACATATTTTTACTCTTAGGCACATAGAATGTACACGAGACAGGGACAATTATTCTGGATTTCTAGCATGTTTGAAGTTCTGCATACAGACGGCCAGGGCTGAATTTAGGGTCTGTACAGGCTCTGGTCTACACCCTAAATGCAAGTTCGGGCCCTTACCAGCCCGGCCAACTTTCCTGTTTGATTTATATAATAGTACCTGGGGGCCGAGCTTTGCTCGGGGGAAGGCAATCAGTTTGTTTAGATGACTCGGAGTAATATTTCACCACTTCCCCCTACTGATAATCAGATTTGTATTATTCATTTGCCTCTTTTCTACATGTTTAAGGTCCCTCCAGTTGTTATTTATAGCTCAATGTCCCTTTGATTTATTTTACTACTCTATATATATAATCTTAACTCAAACATTTTAATCTCTGCTCTCAGGAAACCACATGTTAATAATCATAAACAACATGAGTATTACTTTGACAGTTCTCTGGTTGATTATTAACAGCTGTTACAATTCTTTTGTTTTGATTTGAAACTCCATAAGCCCAATGTTAATTTTTTTAACTTTTAATTTTAGTTTTTTACATTATTTGATTTTTCCTAGGTGTGAGGCCTGTCTAGAACTTATTTTTATCCCAGAAATTAGTTATTTCTAACATTTGAAGGAAATCGTTAGAGCCGTTTTTGAGATCCGTGTCGCAAGCAAGCACGCAAGCAAGCAAGCAAGCAAGCAAGCAAGCAAGCAAGCAAACCTTACTCATATTAGAGTATAGGATAGGATAACCTACGCTTATATCAGGCTCTACAGATGGCGTTGTGCAATTACTTAAATTTCAAATTGCCAAAATCCGTATTGCTGCCTAGTGTATATTAATTAACGTTGTCATGGCAAGATATTATTAAGTGATTTTCATTATCTAAATACATAAAACAAAGTCGGGATTGTATGTTAGTTATTTAGTTTCATCAAACAGCTGTTATAAGGATGATATCTAAACATACTTGAAAAGCATACAAACATATGTTTATTATAGAAATAATAAATCTATTCGAATAGCAACTCATTTTCAATACCGAAGCAAGCTCTATATAAAAATAGGAAAGTGAGCGTAGCTAACGAGCTCATCCTGGAGGCGAGTGAGTGAAGCGAACGAGCTCATCTTGAAAAAGAACGAGAATCTTTGACATAAAACAAATTCAGTGACATTAGGACAGAATAATGTCTGTCTGACCAGCTAGTAGTACTCAACCCGAACGCTGACCCGAACTCCCGAACGCTTACCCAAAGATCATCTTTCCTCCATAAATTTAACAAGGCAACTTTTAAAGCCAGTGAGTCGGAGCTCTAAGGTCGGGGTTAAAAAAATAACAATTTGTTGTATGATTGAAAATTTTCTAAAATTACTAAAAAAGGCGTAAATAATAGCATAGAAAATTTTCCTGTGCGGTGGAGGTCTATGGTTGAGTAGGGCGGCATATCAAACGTGGGGACATCTTTCAGGAGATGCTGCTTTAACAAAATAAATCCAACGAATCATACGTTAAAGTTAAACGTTGGGAGTGATAGTAAAGGCAGAGCCCTGAGGTAAGAACAAAGAGGTATCCATAATATTTTGGTACCCAACAACGTAGTATATAGGTCTGGAGCAGTTTTGAGGAGCCGCTTTCGAAATCTTTGGATTTTTTATTTGGTGGTTTATATTAGGTTTCTAATAAAATATACCACCTGACTTTTTTGAAAAATTTGGGTTCAGAAATTACAGGGCTTAAGAGATCCCAAACTTCAGTTTTTTTACCTTTCTTAGTACCATAAACTTTAAATATTTTTAGCAGGTTTCAACAGTTTTATCTCATTGCCATAAAAAGCTCAAAAAGATGAACAATTAGTAATCCAATCCACACACGGTTAAATTAGTATGGCGATAGTAGGCTGTTCGGCTAATGGTTGTGGAGAATATTTCAATTTCCGATGTATCTCTATATTGTCCGATGTTATTCTTTTAAGAAATAAAAAACATATATCTCTTGTATACTGATTAATTTTATTAAAACTTGGTGTGTTAGCATTGACCAATAGAGAATATTCGTCCTAGGACAACCTTAAAACTGGTCTATACCAGTTTGGATGCTGACATTGGGTACAGCAAATGAAATTGTCATTACATATGAAGTTTTTTGGCTGTCCATTATGACAAACTTCCCTTTCACCTTTGGTCCCTTCACTTGCAGCGGCTCGTGGCGGAAACTCAGGGGTTGGTCCCCAACCTGAGAATGTATGGTCCCTGGCTGTTGTACATGGATACCCCATCCGTTGAGTTGGCCAGTTGGAGGGCAGAGCGGGTCCACCTGTTTGAGCCTGATCTCAGCTGTCACAGGAGCACGGGAGGTGGTACTCTGAAAGGCCAATTTGGCTGCCTGCCCCATCCCACCCTTTCCTTTCCTGCTATATCCTAACCTTCAGGTAACCTGCGCAAAATTCCCGCTTGTAGAAAATGTGCCTATAGCAGCTATGCTGGGGTTTCCTAATCCAGCAACAATGAATAGAGAATATGCGGAATACGATTCCATCTAACCCTGGAGGGTGAGGTGGAGCAATTAACCTCTTAAAACCACTGTGTGTACCTAGAAAATTAGATTAAACTGATTGCGTTTATTTGGTCACAGGTCCTAGCTATGGCCATCAGGCCTGGTCACGCTTTTTTACGACTCCTCGGCCAATGACTTTAATATATTTTTGGCACCGGATGGTTTTCGACGAGTTTTAAATATATCACCTGAGGGAAAAGTTGCCAATTATTATTAGGCCTATTAATTTCCAGCTCCAAAATCAGGGGGTTAAACATACAGAAATATACTTGTTTTAAACCCATTGAATGTAAAAAAAGGTATTCAATGATTTATTTATAAAACAGTATCTTATATCCTATCTTCATACCTTAAATTTAAAAATGTTTACATCATTAATATGTAGTTTGAATTTAAACACACAAGCTACTGAAATCGCAGTACGAGAGGTTTAAAAGCAAAAACATCATCTACATTAATGACAATTTTTCAGGAGGGCAATCTGTCTACAACGTAACTAGTTGAACAATGTAGACGGTTGGGATTACGGAGTTTTAGACATCTTGATTGTTTATGAAAATCAATATTATTTACAGAAAATGCCCACAAATATAAACTGTAACCAGACTATTTTACTGACCGGTAGATTACAAAACTTTAATTCCATGTAATT